>CM035843.1:273346736-275774236 GCA_020510985.1 Pholidichthys leucotaenia
GCCGCCAACTGGAATCCCACAAACTCAATGGAATCCGCCGCAGAAATGCACTTCTCTCCGTTCAGTGTGACTCTGTGCTCCTATAGCACCTTCATCACCCGTCCCAAACGACCATTGTGCTCTTCCTGCAATGCGCCGTGGACCACAATGTCGTCCAGGTACACCACTACACCCTTGAGGCTGGCCAGAATTGTGGACATGATCTTTTGAAAACAGCTAGGCACCGAGCTCAGACCAAAAGGCATGCGGGTGTACCTGAAAATGCTCATGTGGGTCACAAACACCGTCAGATCCCTGCTGGCTGGGTGAAGATGCACCTGTAGGTAACCCTGGTGGGGATCTAGCTTTGTGAACACCCTTGAGCCGCTGAATGTTGCGGTAAGTTCCTCCATCGTGGGGAGTGGGTATTTGTCCGGAACAATTGCCTTATTAACCATCCTAAGGTCAATACATGGCCGGATGCCACCCGTCTTCTTGTTGGCCACCACGATGTTTGATATCCAGGGTGAGGCATCTGTAAAGGGATTATATAATAAAATATTTGTCATAAGGTACAGGAATTATTTATTTTATTTAATAGTGGGTGTGAAAGGGGGCGGAGTTAAACCGTCACTTCTACACCCGCTAAATTAAATAAAAGCACTCGTAAAAGGGGCACCAGTCCCAATGGACAATAATATTAACCTTAATTTTAATTAATTTTGTACCTTCAATTACTTAATGAATCAGTCTCAAAGTTTCAGTGAGTTCTTTTCCTGCCGTGATTAGGAAACAGATATATGCGAAAGGAAAACACTTTAACTTCTCTCATTCACCCTTTTATTAAACTCATTCAGGTTACATGGCATGGCGTTCAAATGATGGATAAACAGATTCAAATGTACGATATCACATCAACTGTTATTGGATTCCTGAACATAAAATCCAGCGTTACACCTCTGTAGAACCAAGGAGGAACCAGACTTATGTTTCAATGGTAAATGAAGGCTGAAATGTCTAACAAAACAACGCAATCTTATGGAGAAAATTCATAAGCTAATGATCTAAAAATGACTTCTGAATTAATCTACAAAAATTAAGGGCAGTTACTTAAAAATGACTAAGAGTCTTCCTTCAGTTTATAGCTTTATCCTGTGGCTAAGAGACTATTGAGCCGTGAAATATGGGCTATATTCAATTGTAATTTAATTGTTTGGACATCACGTTTTAACCCAGCAGGTAGGAGAAGTAGGCGTTTCACTTACGAAAACAGCTGTAGGTCCACGTTTCAGCGGGTCGATACCGGCCGAGTTGGGAGTTAATTAAATTAAATTAAATTAAATTAAATCACCCTTTATTGTCATTCAACTGTACAACCAATCATGTACAGTAGAACGAGATTGTGTTTTACCTATCTACAGTGTTAATCACACACACCCCAAGTGTAGAATCAGAGGGCCGCTGCCATGCAAGGCGCCGCCACAGATTTCCCTCCTTCATTCCATTATTGCTGAGCACGTCGGAGGAAGCGGCTGCTGCAATGCTTCCTCACAGCCGTGGAAGTGATAACTCAGCTGGGTGCTCTCCAGACAATGGCAGCAGTGGGTGGTCTGTCACCAAGCGGCGTGACAAGTCCTTGGAAAAGAGCCCGAATTTGAGGTCTCTTATAGCGGGATAGACCAAAAAAACTGAAGGAGAAACTTCTCAGTCAGGCGGGTATGAGGCCGGAAAGAGAGTCCAAAAAAAAAACAAAAAACCCCCCCCACAGTCTCTGTTCCCTTTAAATTAGGAAAATTAAAAGTCCACTTTAACGGCGTGAAAAGTCATTAAAAAAAAACGAGAAAAACATTTACTAGGATAAGAATGGCTTCTGAGGTGAAGGAAAAAGTTTGAGAATTTGATTCTCTGAGAAAGCGAGCTCTAAAGAAAAGGTGATTTCTCCTCAGTAACCAGAAAAACTAACGCAGGATTTGACAAACTTCATACAGAACAATTTAGATAAAATAAAACTACACAGAACCTTGAAACGGTGGAACAAAATCTTCCCAGACTTATCTAATATTATCCTGTCTCTTTCTTGTCTGCTTTTTCTTCTCTAACTTTAACTTAACTTACATCTGTGTGTTTCTTTTTCTTTCTGCTTGTCTTGTTGTAATTCTTAATCCTGTGTATTTTTTTCTGAATCTTTCTCTCTCTAACTGCAGAGCAGCTTCTACTACTTTTTAAATGACCCCGCCTGGTCATAAACTTGTGATGCTGATTGCAAGACTGACCAATCGACTTTATCAAAAGCAGTTTGAAATGGCTGCTATCCAATGTGAGAACATTTTTTTGTTTGAGAGCAGCCAATCAAACGAAGACACCATCCCATGAAATTGCAGAGAAAAATCAACACTCAGTCAGTTCTTATGAAATTAGGTGCTCAATATAAGATCTAACTAAATTAAATGACTTGGCTAATATTTGGTGATCATGCATTTATACCATTACTCTAATATTACATTTGTTTGAATAACACTCATGAATATAACATTTCTTATACATAATTATAATACATGCATTCATATTTAAATCAAAGCTTAATGTAGTACAGCAAACCATGGTTGGTGATAAAAGGGATGATTTTCAGTGTCCTTAGGATCCAGGGGAGAAGAGGATAAGCTGAAAGAAACTTAATGTTGAGAACAAATTAAAAAGTCATCCTATATACTGAAACACATTTTGTAGGTATCCGCTAGGAGGTACTGTTGAGCTGTAGATGATTTCTTTTAGGTCCATGGTATCTGGAAGGAAATCTGGAAAATATCGGAGGTTATAAACCTGTCTGATTAAGCCGTTTATGACCCTTTTAAGAGCATTGGTTTCCTGTAAAGGAGGATGTTATCCAAATGCAGTGTTCGCGTTGGAGGTCTGGTCTCCCGAGTTTTATGTTTCTTTGAGCCTTTAAAAGCAAATTCTGATCCTTACAATCTCTGCAAGAGGCAACTGTTTACATTGGGGTCCTAGGAAAACATCTTTGGGTCTGGCCTGGATGAGTCGATATGAAAGCCAGTGATATTCCTGTAGAATGCAGAAAAGTGGTATTCCCGAAGAAGGAATAAAGTGAAATTCCTGTAAAATGGAGAGAAGTGATCTTCTGTCTTGGTTTGAGGAAACGATGATGCTACAGCATCCACTCTCTCAATGATGCCAGCTTTAAGCAGTTTGTTCAGTTCCACCGTGACATCGTCCTGCAGGGCGAGGGGAAGTCGCCGTAATGGTTGGATCTTTGGCGTTATGCTCGGGTTGATGAGCAGGTGGAACGCCTTAATATGTTCAAGGCCCACGAACAATGCCGGCCAGCGGGCATGCCATTCGGGGGACACCACCAGCACTGTTGAGCCCGCTGGGTTCATGATGGAGATTCCCAGTTCACCCAGCAGATCAATTCCCAGCAAGTTGACCCCTTGGCGTGAAACCTGGAAGGTAAACACGGGAATAATCCTTAACCCACATTTCACCAAGAAGCTGACTGTGCCCGTCATGTCAATTTCAGCGTGACCGTACCCAAACATTTTCACTGCTCCTGCATTGATGGTTTTGCCCGGAAAAATTCTTTTCAATGTAGCCATACTCTGTGTGGACTTAACGGCTCCTGAGTCCACCATAAGTGGTACATCAACCCCGTCTAGCTGCAAGACGTACCACTTTAACGGTCCCTTCCTGACGCCCGCCACACACACCTGTGTCATGCTTTTGGGCTCTGCCGCCGATGGTTTAATAGTGATGGTGCAGGCCCTGACCCAGTGATTAGAATGGCTGCAGTTGTGGCACTTCTTCCCTCTGGCGGGGCAGGTGAACAAGTCCGCCCGGTGATGAGGATAGCCACAGTCGTCACACAGACCCTTTGCCCCTGCTCCTGCCTGTGCCACAGTCCACCGCCTTTTGGGGGTCCGCCTTGAAGTGTTAGCTGTGTTGCTAGCAGCCAGACGTGGAGGGGAAACTTGGGTGGTCAGGTTCTCCTTAGCTAACACTGGTAGACCTAGCTGGCCAGTGGACTCTATCTGGCTGGTCAATGCAACCACTTTCTCCAGCGCGAGGACATCCATAGTCAGTGTTAACTTGTCTTTTAGCCACTCGTTGCTTGTACCGTATGCTAGCTTGTCTCGGACTAGCTCTTCCTCAATCGTCCTGAAGGCACACTTTCTTGCTAGGCTACGGAGTTCAATAATGAAGCGTTGGGTGGACTCACCAGCTTGTTGTTGGTGGTCGAACAATTTATATCTTCACGTCGTGATGTTGGAATGGTCCATAAAGAAATAGTCCATTAAGTCCTAACATTCCTTCAGTGAGCCCTTGCCACCCAGCGTGAAAAATATCTGTTGGCCCTCCTCATCGAGGTAGTGAATGAATAGGGTCCTCCGTCTCTCTTTGTTGGCACCTCCCAGCCCAGCCGTGGTAACATACACCTCGAATGTCTCCCACCAGCGGCACTATGGTATACTTGGCATACCCGGAGACTGTAAAAATAGAGGTGGCAGTTTAATGCACACTCTCATGGTTTATTCTCATCGTCAAAATGTTATGTCTCAATAACTGGATACTGGAGCCGTGTTGAACTGAGCAACAAACTGAACTTTATTGTGAGTCTGCCTCAAAATACTTACTGGCCATAGCCCGCCTGACGTCACCACATTGACTGCCTGGCGCCGGCTACGGCAAGCCCCAAGGGCCAAATTTCCACACAACACCTACACCACCAAGTTAAACACTCAAAAAAAAAAAAAAATGAATTCCAAGGACAAGACAAAATGGCTAACAGACGTTTCATAAACATGATTTTTTGAACATGAGCAGATCTGCATGAAATTTGGTGGTTAGCTGAAGATTACTATTGTGATAGTGAGTCTGAAGTTTCATCAAATTTGAACCTGTATATCCAGAGTTAAATCCAAAACTACACGCCACAGAGAAACTGTACAACTTGATTGGCCTAGAAAATCAAAATGGATTGACATTTTTGGATAATTTAACTACTTTTCATTATCAATATCTGTAGATGGTCTCTGCTTAATTTCAAGCAATTTGGATGAATGGTCTAGGAGGAGTTCATTTTGAGTTCACTTGCATATTTTTGAAAATATGGTGCAGAAAACTTCATTTTGGGCTGCACGGTGGCGCAGTGGTTAGCACTGCGGCAGCACAGTTTACCCTTGGCCGGGGGATCGTGGGGATCGTGGGTTCGATCCCAGCCCCCAACCAACAGTGATCTGTGTGGAGTTTGCATGTTCTCCTCGTGTATGCGTGGGTTTACCCCGGGATTTCTCCGGTTTCCTCCCACATGCCAAAAACATGCAGGTTAGGTTAATTGGAGACTCTAAAGTGGCCCTAGGTGTGAATGTGTGTGTGAATGGTTAAGGGATAGCGCCGTATCGTAGCTGCTTCATCCATCCAGGTGGTGGATGACCCTCAATTTCCCCTCTGGGGATCAATAAAGTATACTAAATCTAAAAAAAAAAAAAAAAAAATTCAGAGTTTTCCACCACTGACAAAAAGTTTCACCAACGTTCTCCCAGTTCCTCTGGACCATGACATCATTACCAAGAAAAACTCCAAGGTATTTTATTACATCTTTTTTCCATGCAATGTCCCGTGGCAGAACCGGGAGGCCACCAAGCCAATCGCCAACAGCAAGGGCTTCACTTTTCTCCAATTCACCCTTGCTGCTGATAAAAGGGTGAAAGCACCAGTTAAATCAATTAAAACATTGTCAATCTGATTTTTAATAAAAACAATTACATCATCTGCATGGGTGGATAAAACAATCATTCTATTAAAACCAGGCAAGGCAAGGCCATCAATGCTTGTCCGTATTTTATGGAGGAAGGGTTCTAGGGAGAATACATAGAGCATACCAGACAAAGCACAGCCCTGCCGGATGCCTCTATGAACTCTGAAAGGAGCACACAAACTGACGTTGATTTTCAGTATACTCTCAACATCAGCATATAACACCTGGATCTTGGCTATGAAACCAGTGCTGAACCCACACCTCTCCATCACTTTACAGAGGAAGTCATGCTCAACGCGGTCAAAAGGCTTTTCCTGATCTAGAGAAATCAGACCAGCATTTATACCCAATGAGCTGGAGACTTCCAAAACATCTCGAATTAGGTAGACATTGTCTACCATAGACCTGCCCGGTACACAGTACGTATGGTCTGGATGGACGACCTGCTCCATAGCTTCTCTCAACCTGTTAGCCAAAGCCTTGGACAAAATCTTGTAATCCATGCAAAGGAGAGATACGGGCTGCCAGTTTTTTTATGTCCTGCAAGTCTCCTTTTTTTGGCAGGAGGGTGACCACAGCCCTACGGCAGGACGTTGACAGAGGGCCTGAACACAAACTTTCATTAAAAACCTCTAAAATATCAGGTGCTAAAATGTCCGAGAAAGCTTTAAAAAACTCCACAGTGAGGCCATCTATTCCCGGAGCCTTCCTCCCTGTTGGGAAAAATTGTATATACTGTATGCATATAAACAGTTATCATTTTATTAATGATTCATGAAATGAAGATTGATATTCTTATATGTATGATGCTTTTTCTTATTAGTCATAAATACAACTTGTGCTTCTTATAATCACTGTTAGTGACTAAGCTGCATCACCCTTCTGTTTATTCGTCTGATGTGTGATAAAAGAGTGTTGACATACAGTATATGCTGTATCAAGACTTGTCCCCTGTACACCCTGTGCATCTTATTTTATCTGCAAAAGACTGTTGTATGTTATCATTTAACCATTTCATCTGTTAACTATGAGTTGTTTCCCCCTCTCTGCCTTTACTGAGTGGAGAAGCAGATGTCCCCCCCCCGCGATAAGAGTGTTCATGCAATTTATCTCCTACACACACTTGAAGACATACAGAGCGTACTTTTGCTTATGTGGTAATTCTGTTTGTTCTGCTTTTGCTGAGTGTATATAAAGAAAGCAACTGCGGATTGTCCGGCAGTATTCAACTCGCCCTGTATGTGGGTTGATTACTCCTTGCAAGTAAAAACTTCAAAGGCTCTGCGTGTCTTAAGTCTGATCTTTGATTCAGTCTAATACCTTTTTGTACTCTGTATTTGTGAGGTTATATTTCAGACTTCTGACATAGCTGGTGCCTGAAACCCGGGACAGCTGAGATCCAGGTGGAGCGGGAAGGGATGTGTGTCCTGCAGGTTGAAAATTGGAAACCCGACTTGAGGGAACGCTGCCAGAGACTCTCCTTCTCCCGGCTCTAATCTGGTGACGGCTGTCCTTACTGATAGAGCCTAAAAAGTAAGTTACAAATTTTTCCCTTTTCAGATTGACTGTAGTAGACGTATATGAAGAATAACCGAGCCTCACAATTCACAATTTCCCATTTTTAAAGAACCACGGGTCAGCTGACGAGCGAGTAATGGTAGTACAAGCGGCGTCCTGTACTTTTCCTTGTGGTTAAAAACCGCTGCAGGAATGCAGTGGTCTTAGGAAGTAACGTGACGGCGATTCACGGTTACTGACCGGTCAGGTTTTAAAATAAAGAGGGGTGCAGGAGACAGTGTGACGGCGATTCACAACTGTTTGGTGGTCAGGTTTTAAAATAAGTAGGGTGAAGGAATTCACCCCAAATTGGGCAGTAATAGTGTTAAACAGTCGGCGTACTGTTCAACGTTCCTGACTACGGAACACACCCCAAAAATTGGCCAGTAATACGGTTACGGTGGGCGTACTGTTAACGTCCCTGACCATCTAAAAATGGGGAATTGTGTTAGAAGACCAGATAGGCAGACGAATAAACAGAAGAAAAAACAGGACATAGCGCACGCAGCTGTAAAAATTACAATAACAGACAAAATGAAAAGGGAAAAATAAAGGATCCAGAAAAATACTTAAATAAATAGAAAAAAGGATTTCTCATTCAAGCCCACGTTGAACGTGAATGAATGCCAGGTATTGTTAACAACCATTGAAAAGACGTCTAATAAACCTGTTAAAACAGGCAAACCCAGTGCGGAGCTCCAATGTGCCATCTTGTGGTCACAAGCGGCAGAGGCTTCCCAACGGAGAGCTGATGAAGCCAGAAAAAAGCCCCACTATTGGAAAATCCACCCCCATACCCCAAACCAGGACCTAAGGCGGACCCGTATTCCACTCTTTCACAAAAAGCCCAAGAAGTTGGGAAAAGGAGGAAGCAAATAAAATCATAATAATTAGACCATAATATTTAAAGACGGACGGATTAAATGGCAGCAAAACTGGATAACATTAAAATGGACAATGAGAACGTTGTTTTATCTATTATCTATTTTTTGTGTGTGTGTGTGTGTGTGTGTGGGGTTGATCTGTGAAGAAAGTGGTCTAAATATGGGTATTTTACCAGGTTTTGGGTTTTTATTTTTTCAATTTAACTCTGTGGGGTCTTGATTAATGTTGCGTACGTGATAAACTGTTTACATATTTTAAAAAAAACAAAAAAAAAAAACAATTTTGACGCATTACTGACCTTTGTCCTTGACTGAAATATGACAGTGCACTTTATAGGGAAAAAAAGGACTGACGTGTGACAATGTGACTACAGGCCATACTATGATCATATTATGATGTCATTTAATAATGCCTAATCACTGAAGATTTTATGTTTACCCTATATCACATGATTTAGAGCACAGAGGATCAAAACAGATTGATAATTAATGTGTCTGTGCATATGATCTGCCAGAGGCTGTGGATTATCAGACAAAGGTCTTGGAGAAAGAATCACTTTTTGAAGCCAAGTATGACTTTGTATGACATTGTAGATAACATAAGGTGTACTGATTCAAATGACTTTGACTTTACAAATGTAATGTTTATATGATTTTATACTGATATTACTCACCACATAATGGTGCGGTAACAATATATTTCAGAAATGTGACAGCAATGAGGGATGTGCTTCTCCTGATTCAGCGGTGGCCAAGCTGGGACAGGGTGAACTACATTGCACTCCATAATTTACCAAGGAATGTATGAAATAGGGACATTCCTTGTAAAACATTAAATCGAATTCTAAATTAAGCAAAACGTCCGCCTTTCCTTTGACTGAAAGAATGTGACACAATATTTCAAATTCAACCCATCTGTGTTCAATTGGACAAACTGATCTTATTTATCAATGCTGAAGCATATCAAAAATGCACAGATAGTTATTTTGTTTTTCTTAAATGAAATTTGTAAACTATTTCAAGAGATGTCACAAAAAGAAGCTATAATTATTGAGATATTAAGCCTCCATGTATCAAAACAGAGGGTATCAAAGAAATTAATTAGCAAATTAATTAGCAAATAATTAGCAATCCCCAGAAAAATAGATAATGCATAAAAATTATCAATAAATGCAATTTTATTTACATAAGTGCTTTTCATTTCATTTTCTGTAGTGCCCAGGATAAACATATGGCTGCAGTTATAACTCAAATACAGGCTGGGCAATACAGACCACCTTTTTATTATTTATGGGATAATACAAATAATAAGATCATGCCCTCTATTATCCTACACATTTCCCATGTTGTGGAGGAGGGGGCGAACAGCAACTCTCTCCCTCTCTCTACTTAGCAAAGGAAGAAGCGAGCGACAGGCTTGCTCTGTAAAAATAGAAGTGTGCTTATGCTGTAACGGTGTTGTCTGGGGTTAACTTATCTGTATTCTGTACAGATAGTAAATATGCTTATAGCACATGCCACCTGCATAACGCTACTCACTGTGCTGCTATTGGTCTTTTAGGAACCGTCAGTCTCATTAATAATGTTGATGTTTTAAAAGACTGTCAAAATAATATGGACCTTCCTCCTGTTTCATGTGTAAATAATTAGATATACGTTTGGCTTGTCTGATGAAAATTTGCTCTGCCACCCACATTATACAGATGAGCTGTCCTGGTGGCACATGGCCAACCATGTGCCAACAGGAGGAAATCAATGATGAGGATGTTGGGAAAAACTGTCCTAATATTTTGAAAGAAGTAACAAAAACATGCCAAAAGTGCATCATTTGTTTATAAAATAATGCTCAAGGAGCAATGAAAAGCTACAATATTGCTTGGTGTTGATTGACACCTCCACAAAGTGGACAGGAATTCATCACACATCCCCAGCAAATGCCGCATCTGTGTGTGTGACACTCTATTGAATGACACTCTTTCCGTTTTTGGGGTTCCAGAACTGATTTATGCAGATAATGGAACTCATTTTACAGCACAAACAGTTCAAGACTTAATCCAAGCTGTAAGAAGTAAGATCAAATTTCATAGTATCAGTACAATCAAACAAATGCTGGCAAAAACCACACATGGAAAGGGTGTTACTTGGCCAGAAGCTCTGAAATTAGTCAGACTAACCATTAACTCTATACTAGACCCAAAGACAGGATTATCACCTTTTGAATGTGTTTTTTCGCCATCCTTATGTATTACCTGACCTCTCACCACTAACCACACCTAACAAATACACAGATCTTGGTGAACATCTCAGGGAATGTTTTGATTCTGTCAGAAGCTCTGCTCCACAGAAAGAAACGGATCAACCTGGAGACTATGTCTTCATAAAGAACATAAAGAACCACCACCGACAACACTAGACACTCCCACTCCCACTGCAGTACGTATTGCTGAATGACCATCTCGGATTCACCTTTCACACGCTAAAAGACTACGGGTGCCTGTAAGTGAACTAACTAACTTGTTTCCCTGAATAAGTCCAGTTACAAAGGGGGCATGTCCTTTTAAGGACAAGGCCGTCTCAACCCTGGTGAAGAAAGAGGCCCGGAGGGGTGCTCTCTCAGGTGAAAGCATGGCACCAAAACTATTGATGACTCTGTGTTCAGCACCTCTCCTGGCAGTGGGGTGGTAATCTCTTTCTGATTCAAGGACAAGGAACCCACGAAGCACGGACAATGAACAATACGCATAACCTATGGTACCAGACAATGGTGGTTTCGGTGAGAGGACTGGGAATCGATACTTCTTGCTATGTGTGTTCATTGCTACCCCATTTACACAAGACTGCAATACCCATGATTGACTACAATACCCATGATCCCTGTTCCACTGAGTGAAGAGAAAACGCCCGGAGCGACAATAGCGATGAACTCTCGTCGCAGTCTGTTTAATACAAGCAATAATGTTGGACATTGGTTGGTGGGGAATTTGTCAGAAAGGTGTCTTAATAGATTGAATGTCACTATTACTGATTACACTGGGTCTAAGATTAGAATATTTAATATTATTGGGACTGGAACTTCTTTGCTTGCAGTTAAGAAGCATTTAATGAAAGTAAATCCTACACTGTTTACTTCACCAATCTGCTTTCACAAAAATTGTAGTAAAAACAGTTTCAACCTGGGTATTTCACAAAGATGCTATGATACTAAGGAAGTGACCTGTGAAGTGTCATATTATGATTCTGTCTGTAGAAATGTATTTCACTTTCCCTATATTGCTGCTGGAAAATTCACCTTAAAGAGGAAAAATTGTACTTTTAACTGTAGCAATAATCCTACTGTTTTTTGGCCAAATGATGTTGGGTATGGATTCTTGGAAAACCAATGGGTACTCTTTTTCCAATGTATGGCAGTGCTCTAGCTATACGCCACATGAATGCTTAATGATGTCAATGTAGGAAATCTTTTGAAGTTACATTATACTGATAATTGCATATGATTAAAAAAGATTAATAAAATAATAAACAGGAGGAAAATGTTGGGAAAAATTGTATATACTGTATGCATATAAACAGTTATCATTTTATTAATGATTCATGAAATGAAGATTGATATTCTTATATGTATGATGCTTTTTCTTATTAGTCATAAATACAACTTGTGCTTCTTATAATCACTGTTAGTGACTAAGCTGCATCACCCTTCTGTTTATTCGTCTGATGTGTGATAAAAGAGTGTTGACATATATGCTGTATCAAGACTTGTCCCCTGTACACCCTGTGCATCTTATTTTATCTGCAAAAGACTGTTGTATGTTATCATTTAACCATTTCATCTGTTAACTATGAGTTGTTTCCCCCTCTCTGCCTTTACTGAGTGGAGAAGCAGATGTTCCCCCCCCGCGATAAGAGTGTTCATGCAATTTATCTCCTACACACACTTGAAGACATAAAGAGCGTACTTTTGCTTATGTGGTAATTCTGTTTGTTCTGCTTTTGCTGAGTGTATATAAAGAAAGCAACTGCGGATTGTCCGGCAGTATTCAACTCGCCCTGTATGTGGGTTGATTACTCCTTGCAAGTAAAAACTTCAAAGGCTCTGCGTGTCTTAAGTCTGATCTTTGATTCAGTCTAATACCTTTTTGTACTCTGTATTTGTGAGGTTATATTTCAGACTTCTGACACTCCCCTTCATGCTCTGAAGGGCAGCAGACAATTCGGGTAACTGAAGAGGCTGGTCTTACTGTGAGTTGGTCTCCTCAGAGACCTGAGGTAGTCCACTGCAGAACTCTTCGACCAGGCCATTGTCCTCCCTGTAGTCACTGGTATACAGAGAGGAATAGAACTCAACGGCATGCTTTCTGATCTGTTCAGAAGCTAGAGGGAGCATCCATCTCAGTGATGTTTTGAATTCGGGACCAGACTAGGGCGCCTTGTACTTCAGTGTCCAGCAGCTGGGCTAAGGTCTTTTTTTTTGGTTTTGAGGACTTCAATACATCCTCAATTTCCTGTGGACTCACGAGAGGTCTCTAACTCTACAATATCTATCTCCAGGTCTCTGATAGATCTACAGGTGTCATGTGTGACATTGAATGTATACTGCTGACACAATAGTTTAATTTCAGTCTTACCATGGTCCCACCATTGCCTAAGACACATAAAATCTTTTTTCCTTTGTGTAAAAGCAGTCCAGAAAAATCTTAAAGCCTCTTTGAAACCTCTATCAAATGTTAAAACTGAGTTAAAATGCCAATATGCACTCTTGGGGGCAAAATTCTTTATAAAAACCTGACACACAACAAGAGCATGATCAGTAAAGCCAACTGGTAAAATTTTTACAGGACTTAAAAACATTATAGTTGTGCTTAAAACAATACAATCGATCCAGTTGATCTAAAGAAATCCTATCCTCTGTGAGGTGGGACCATGTGTACTGTCGGCAGTCAGTGTGCATCCTTCTCCACACATCCACTAGGCCATGAGAATAGACCAGCTATCTCAGAGCCTGTTGGGAACCTGGATGTGGCTCTGTGTGGTTTCGATCTAAAAACTCATTTTCAGTACAATTAAAATCCCCACCCAATAATAAAAAATCCTCCGAGCTGCAACTGTTTAATTTATCATTAATATTTTGTAAAAAAAAAAAAAAAAAACTCTTCCTCTCAGTACCATTGGTTGGAGCATAAATGTTGATAAAAAGCACAGTAAAATGTTCAAAATGGGCTTTGGCTAAAAGACATCTACCTCTGATAAAATGCTCAATCTCCAGAGACGTTGGAGCAAACTTCCTGAAGAATAAAAAACTCACCCCTCCACTGGCTGTGCTGTTGTGACTTGAAATCAGTTCTCCTTCCCACTCTACTCTAGTCTGCCTCTATGCTTGAATCACTATGCATTTCCCATAAAAACAACACATCAATGTGCTTCATTTTTGCTGTTTCAAAAACCAGTGTCATTTTATTTGGTTCTCTGGCACCATTTTATGTTTAAACTCCCCACCTTAAAAAAAATCCATAATTAGAGGAGTATTAAAATCAGGGTAAAAAACAATTAAGAAGAAAAGTAATAGAGAAAACACTATAATCTTCATCATCATTAAAAGCCAATTTGTTTTCTTACTTTATTCATCTGTTTTCTCAGTCTATAAATTTCCTGATCTGTGAGGTCTGTTTCAATTCTATTCAATTCAATTCAATTCAACTTTATTTATATAGCACCATTTCACAACAACAGTCATCTCATAGCACTATCAACTGTAGGGGGGAACCCCCACAGTTGCAGAAAGACCCCAGCAATCAGGCGATCCCCTGTGAGCAAGCACTTGGCGACGGTGGAGAGGAAAAACTCCCTTTTAACAGGAAGAAACCTCCAGCAGAACCAGGCTCAGGGAGGGGCAGTCATCTGCTGCGACTGGCTGGGGGGTGAGGGGATAGAGAAAAAGAAAAGAACAGACATGTAGAGAGCAAACAGCACGATGGGGACTCAATCTATGGGAGAGAACAAACAAATGTTAATGACCAGCAAAAAAAAATATTTCATAGAGAGTGAGGAAAGGAGTGAGGCCCAGTGCATTACTGGAGGTCCCCCGGCTGACTAAACCTATTAGCAGCATAACTAAGGGAGGGTTCCGAAACACATGATCCCTCCCTAATTGTAGGCTATATCAAAAAGGTAGGTTTTAGCCCTATTCTTAAAAACAGAGATCGAGTCTGACTCCCGAATCCAGATTGGCAGCTGATTCCACAGGAGAGGAGCTTGATAACTGATTCTGCTTTTTATAAGCTGCCTGGCAGAGTTATAAAAAGCCTACTTATCGGGAAAATATTGCTATATATCCAGCCCCTTTATGCCCTTGGTCTGCTGTAAAAACAATTTAAACATTTTTACAGCATAAATGATGTCCTCCTGACTAACAGGCAGCTGTGTACTGTTGTGTGAAAACACAGTGCTGTCAGACAAACAGGCCTCACTGTCACTGTTGTCAGACAGAGCCCCACTATTCACAGCATTCTGTTGGACCATCAGCCGACCAGCTTTACCACCTGCAGACACAGGTGGATCTCTGCTTCTACGGCGCTTAAGAGAAACCTGTCCGGATTCACATGCCTCCATATCCTCTACATCAGCTGCAGCACCATCCTCACACAGACCTCCTGATGCTTCACCTGCCCCACACTGTCCACTTGTTCCTCCACCAGTCATACACAATTCACCAGCCGCCTCAGCTTCTTCACACAGCTCTCCACTTATTTTATTTCCCTCACCCACATTTCTCATTTCACCATTTAGAGCACCACCTTTGCCCAGCTCACCTGTGACCTCACCTGCCTCAACTGTTTCATCACTCAAATCACCTTTTTTCTCACCCACAACATCATCCACCACCTCACCCACTTTACTCTCGTCCTCACCTGTTACCCCATTCCCCTCATCTGCTTCACCCACACCCTTTTTCCTCTCATCACTCAAATCACCTTTCTCCTCACCCACAACACTGTCCACCACCTCACACACTCTATTTTCCACCTCACAGGTTTCTCCAATCCCTTCGCCTGCTTCACCCACACCCTTTTTCCTCTCATCACTCACCACAGTGCTGTTATTGTCCGGACTCTGTCTTGCCTCTGGCAGCTCCTCAGCTGTAATGTTGGCGTCTTCAGCCTGCACAGAGATGCTGTGCTGCTCGGTGGGGGCCAGCCCCTGGCCTCGACGCGGGCCCGTCGGCGGCAGCAGACGCTTGCTGCTCAGCGCGAGTGGCCCCCCTTCCACCGGCGGTAGTCCCGGCCGCGCCCCTTGGGGAGGGGCCGGCACGGTTAGGACAGGCCTTTACCAGATGTCCCTCTTCACCACACCCAAAACATTTTAACGTGGTGGACGTTGCAAAAAGAACATAATCAAAACCATCCACCCGAATCCGAAACACACAATTAAATTCCTCCACCTTATTGTTGGGGATCATAAAGAGCTGCCTGCGGTGGGACACCACATGTTTCAGTAGGGGAGACTTGCAGCCCGACAGAACTTTTCTAATGGGTGACACCACTTTTCCAAACTTTGACAGCTCTCTAACAATAAGCTCATCACTAATAAACAGGGTACATTCGAGAGTGTTATTTTTTTAGCCGGCTGTGACAGCGGCATGATTGATTCAAACGTCCCTGTAGGATAGGAATAATATATAATATATTAGTATGGCAGTGCCCTAGGCTGGGAAGGATGATGCCCCACCTTTGGGAGGTGGCGTCACCTGTACTATAAAAGCCTGAGGTGGGAGACCTCCGGTCTCCTTACCACACTCCCGTACTCAAGGTAGGGTCTCTCTATAGTGTGTTATAGTTCTTGTTAATAAACTGTATAAACGTCACCTCGCCTCCTTGTTATTTCGTACACTACATTTGGAGACGAGGGAAATTGGAGATGGAGAGTGCTGCAGCCACCTTTCGACCTGTTTTGGAGGCTCCAGGAGAACCGCTGGTCCTTTGGGCCAGGTGGTTTGTGGGCTTCCGAAATAATTTACGTGCGTGGTACCTCGGCGACCTAACCAAGACACGTGCGAGGGCTCTCCTTGTCTATAGCCTGGGCATGGGGGACCAGAAGATCCTCAGCACCTTAGGAGGAGGTGACCTATTTGGCCAGGTGACTAGGCTCATGGCGGGCTACTTTTGGACTGCTGGAAAAATCATGAGATGGCGCATGCCAGCTAAGTGGCGGAACCAGTAACCCGGACAGTTGGTTTGACGGTTTGTGGCAGACCTTCAACGGCTGGTGGGTGAGTGCAGGCTCGGGACTTTGGAAGAGGAGTTGGGCCATGGCCGGCTAGGAGAACACGTGGCCGGCCCCCCAGCAAGAGGCCTGCTAACTTGCGCTGGTGAGCTAGCACTGATAGCAGCCATGGAGCTAACACGATGAAACGAGGCAGCAGAACGGCTGACCAAGCACAATAGGGGTGAAGAAGCCCCTCAGAAGAGGGGAGCACATGGGATGACCCTGGCTTTTGATTCGGATGAGGGCAGTGACGACGAGTACGTGGCCATTGTCAACATACGGTCCACCCCGGGGACACCACAAGGCTACGGCTGAGGATCCAGCAAGCACCATTTTCAAGCCAGGGAGTGTACGGCAAGGTGCGAGCATTGTGGACGGTGCGGTCTGTTCCATCATTTTGCCAGACTTTACCGCAGTTTCGACAAGGAAGAACGGAGGTCTACTAGGGATGGTGGAAAGCCTACAGTGGCCCATGCTGTCTCTCCCAACATGGTCGCGACACCGGTGCCGATGTTGGCGGACATGGAGTCGGCAACATCCATTCTGAACTGGGCAAGCGTAAGACAGTGTTTTCCCCACAATGTGAGTAAAACGAGCACTGCATGTTGTGATTACGGTAATGATCCCCTTGACAATATATGGTCTCAAGACGGCAATGATCTTACGCGTAGTGTCTTGTTTTGTGTGGGAAGTGATGATGAAGTGTGGGACTTAGGGTGACCCATTCCGGATGAAGAGGGACACTGCCGGCACCTTAGTACACCGACTAGGCGGGGATCTCGTGCCAATGTTTGTGGTCCAGCGGATAGACCTGCACGGCATGGTTTGATCTCTGCGGAGGTGGAAAGATCCAGAGAGCGTGAGTTACAGGGTTCCGGTGGCCGACTGGATCCCACCATAGAGCCAACAGTGACTGATGCTGCTCCAACGCACCATTATCTGGTGTCCGGGGTAGCACCAGATGGCACAGACCTCAACCGTGCTGTGAACCAAGACGAAGGACATGGATTGAGTCATGGAGGAGCCAGATCGTGGCGCAGAAGATGGAGGAAGCCAGTGAGTGCTCCCCTGGGGAAGGGTGATAAAGTACACCCTAGGGTTGAGCCTCCTGCTTGGTCAGGTGTGCAGTTCCAGAATCGGGACAGCAGGACAGGATGATCTGCGTGTGATCCAGTCCGGCGGCGACGGCTACCTGAAATTGACTGATGGGTCGAATAGGCATCCCAGTGAGCTGCGACGTCGAAGCACAGTGGGGCGTCGATACAGTCCGTCTCCAATCTCATCAAAGTGGAGACGCTCTGGAAGTGGGCTGCGTGACGGATACTCGGGGGTGGGGGGTGCTGCGGAAGACCTGGGTTGAATGTTTGGGGCTAACAGTGTGTCTAAATGTGCAGTTTGTTAAACTGTTATGTGTTATGGCTAAGGTTATTATGTTTACTGTGTTTGATATTCACATGTTATGATTGTATAGGAATGGGATTGAGGGGAACCGTATGAGTTCTGGGTGATATGTGAAAGTTGGTTCCAATGAACATTTATCCTGTTTACAATACAATTTTGTGAGTATTTAGTTTGTTCTGTTAAAAAAAAAAAAAAGAAAAAAAAAAAGAAGGAAAATGCAACTGTTGGGATGTGGTTACTGTGGGGTGACCTGTGGGTACGTGTTACCATATGGTCAGGGTATAGGTGTACAGTGATGCATCTTTTGGTACAGTGTTGTATTTTTCTTAGTATTCCCAGCATGAGTTGCTGAGGGGATTCCCTTTTCATGAGTTGAGTCTTATGGCTGTGGGTGGTCTCATTAGGGACATAATTTCCTATGTGATAGGGTGAGTCACTTGATAGGCAAGAGACAACTGTTGTGAGTGTGTGTATGACTGTTGTGTGGGTGAGGTGCAGTGACACCAGAGTGTGAATGAAGTTTATTGCCCATGATGTGAAAATGTGCTTTCTTTGTCTTTATTTTGGGGAGTTCCCTGTTTATATGTATGTGTGTATTCTGTGGGTTTATGGGACGGGTACCACCATTATCTGTGTTAATTGTGTTATGTGTTTAGCTTAGGTGGGATTGTTTTAATTTGGTGAGTTGCTCATTTTTCTTTTAGAGACTTTGTGTTTATGTAGTGGAGGGTTCCGCTGAGGCAGTGTGGTGTGAATGGATAGGTCTGTTCTGCTGTATTAGAGTGTGATTGGGGTGTAAATTTATTGGTTGGGTAATTAGTGTGATTGCAGTTTTTTCAAGGAGGGGGGGGGTGTAGGATAGGAATAGTATATAATATAATAGTATGATGGTGCCCTAGGCTGGGAGTGGTGATGCCCTGCCTTTGGGAGGTGGCGTTACTTGCATTATAAAAGCCTGAGGTGGGCCTTGCCACACTCCCGTACTCACGGTAGGGTCTCCCTATAGTGTGTTGTAGTTCTTGTTAATAAACTGTATAAACGTCACCTCGCCTCCTCGTTATTTCAGACACTACAGTCCCATTTATTGTGATTCTGCTTTCAATCAAAGTGTTCACCTGGTCCACCCTTTCCACAAGCAACACAACAGCCCCGTTCATGTGGGCTGCGGATTTAACGGCATCATGCCTGATAATATCCCCAACAGCAAGTGCAACCTCCTCCACGCTGTGCAGCGAGCCGACACTAGTTTTGATGCTGTGCTTCCGCGTCAGCCTGGAGAAGGCCATCGCACCTGAGATGCCGGCCAGCACCACAGAGCCTGGCCGACTAAAAAATCTCCACAAACGCAAAAAAGTAAACCAGCCAAACACCACTAAGTTAACAAACCCAAACTAATATAAACCACCAGTTGTGACAAAAGAACAGAAAAGATAGAAATATAGCACACACTCTCAGCTTTTTTTTTTCTCTTCCACTCACACTCCTCTCACGCAGAAGAAGAAGAAGAAGAAGAAGCAGAAGAAGAAGAAGAAGAAGAAGAAGAAGAAGAAGAAGGAGAAGAAGAAGAAGAAGAAGAAGAAGAAGAAGAAGAAGAAGAAGAAGAAGAAGATTCCCACAACATAGCTGCTTGGAACCTTAACTCTAGTGCTATTGTGCTCTACACTTTTGTGATGGACTGATGATAGGTTTAGGGTGTATTCTGCCTGTTGCCCAAAGATGCTGGTATAGGTGTGCTCCACATAAACATCCACCCAATCTGAAGAGGAATGATGTTGGTCACTGTATGATGACTTTTTTCTTTGAACAACCTTAAAAAGATGGCTTTTCATCTTCATTTTTCAACCAACTTTAGACCATACAGAGACGTCTATATATACAGTCAAATGTCTTTTCAGCAACCTGAAAAAGATCTTTTCATCTTCCATTTTTCAACCAAATCTGGACATTTTTTTAGATGGTTGGCAAAGCTGTCTTTTCAACATTTTTTCAAACAATTTTTGTTGGGAGGGATAAGAAAAAAGTTGCAAATTTATGAGAAAAAGTTGCAAATTTACAATAAAAAACACTGCAAATGTATGAAAAATGTTTTAAATATATGAGAAAAAGTTATAAATTTACTAGAAAAAAGTTGCAAATTTACGAGAAAAAAGTTTAAAATTTCTAAAAAAAAAGTTGTAGATTTAAAAGAAAAAAGTTGCAAATTGACTTTAAAAAAGCTGCAAATTTATGAGAAAACAGTTTTAAATTTATGAGAAAAAGTTGCAAATTTTCAATAAAAACACCAAATGGAACAGAGACATGCACGCACACCCAATCATATATGTGTAGGTGTATATTTTACACACAACATATATATATATACACAGACATACGCATACATTATGGACATATAATCACATAGGCACATTTAGTTAGGCTTTAGCACATAACCAGTTAGTGAAAACATGTCCACATTTAAGTTTGTCACGTGGAACATACGTGGAATTGGTACCAGAGAGAAGAGGCTAAAAGTTTTTAATCGAATGAAGGATCTACATGAAGACTTTGTCTTATTGCAGGAGACACGTGTCTCTAAGTCATCTGTAGATGCGCTCACCTCCCTGGAATTCCCCCACATGTACTCAGCCAGCTTTAATTCTAAACAAAGGGGGGTAGCTATACTGGTAAACAGAAGAATGTGCTTTGTTGTGAATACCATAACAGATCTGGAAGGTAGATTTACAATACTAAAAATCTCAGTTCAAAATTTGGATATATGTATTGCAAGCGTTTATGGCCCAAATGTTGACGACCCATCCTATTTTCACACTTTTTTCACTTCTCTTTCTGAGCACTTGGACACTACACTCATAATAGGAGGAGACTTCAACCTGGTATTAAACCCTGCAATTGACAGGCTCAGTGGATTGGGAATTACCGAAAATGGCAGGCTACTGACACTCTCAAACAATACATGAATGATTTTGGTCTTTGTGATGAATAGCGTTCTTTTCACCCAACTCTTCGGGAATACACTTTTTTTTTTTCACCAGTTCATAGTTCACATTCATGTCTAGATTTCTTTTTAGCCAGTAACTCTATTGTGAGGGACATTGGACATGGTCATTGGACATGGTCATTGGACATGGTCTTCCATCTTGCCTTGAGAGAGAGAGCAGTCACATTTTTCTTCCCTCCTCCCCTGCCTTCCTGATCTATTCCCAGCTTTTGCAATGTTGCGTTTTTGTCTGTGTTTAGTCGCTCTTCTTCTGCTGAATCTTAATCTAAACGGAAATTATGGATTTGGAAGTGGTTTAAATGTGCTATTGTCACTATTTTTCAACAAGAATTGGGCCAAGGGGGAGCCCAAGAATTGGAACCTACGAGGAGACTCATGGACATTGGAATTCATGCGTCTATGGAAACATTATTGGTTATGATCTCAGGACTTCTATTTTTGGCTGTGGAGTTCCCTGATGCATCAGAAATTGAAGGAAAGTGAGAGAGCTGATCAAGCGGACCCGGCAAGCTCCTTCATCAAATTCGACCAGTTGGGGAGGGCACGAGTAGTGGCAAACGGTGAACTGAATGACAGTGATTCAGTGAAGGAATACATCTGAAGCCCTGTGCTCTCTATGGAAACACAGTTTAAGCCTGCATATATAATGGAAGCACAGAACTACACGGATGAGGACAAATTCTATTCTCTGAGTGCACTGTGCAGATTTGATTTGATTTGATTTGACCTTGTTTGCCCCGTGTTTACATTCCTCCTGACTGAGATAAGCAGAAGGATCGGCTCATGTCTACCCAAACAATCAACAATCAGTTGTTTGTCGTCAGCGGATTGGACCCTCAGGGACAATGCCCATGTGCCTTCTGTAAGCAAGAGAGAGAGAGAGATAGACTCTGGACTCTGGACTTGTTTATAAGTCACATGATTATAACATCTATCCACTGCCAGGAGGCGCCCTCTGCTGCTCACTAACAACTGTTACATTTACACTACACAATGCATACAACACTACATGCATACGATATACACACACTGCTCTCCTTCTGCGTGTGATTTGTCTACTAAATGTCTGCTAAATATGCATTGAGGTTTTTTTTGCCTGCAATCAAAATTTCGCTTACTCATTAAGCGTCAATTTGATAAAACATGTTTTTTTCTCTCGCCTATTGTGTCATATCCTTTCTTTTCTTTTTTTTTTTCCTTTCTTCTTTATGACTGGCGCCTAGCGGCTGCCCCGGCCTTGGATGCGCTCTGCAGCGCGTGCCCAAATGCCAAGTCACTTTTCGTTACCTTGTATTCATTCATGTGTAATGACAATAAAGTTGAATCTCAATCTCAATTACAAACACTGAAATATGTTCAAATCAAGCTATTAGCGATCACCATTCAGTATCTCTTACACTAGTAACTCGGAAAGCTACAACGGAAACTAGGAGCTGGAAATTTAATATATCACCACTGAAAGACAAAGACTTTATTAACTACTTTAATAAAGAATGGGAATCATATCTGGAATATATTGATGTGCCAGGAATATCCCCAGGTGTTCTTTGGGAAGCAGCAAAAGCGGTCATGTGAGGTAAAATAATCTGTTACTGTTCATATAAGAATAAAAAAGAAAAAGCACTGGTACTGAAGTTAGAACAGAAAATTAATCACTGGAGACGACCTGTGCCGTTTCCCCACAGGAACAGACACTTAACGATCTGAGAAAATTAAAGCTGGAATTAAAAGAAATTACAAACAAAAGAGCACAGTTTTTAATACAAAGACTGCATCTTGAGAAGTTTGAACACAGTAATAAATCGGGGTGATGTCTTGCGAAGCAGCTTAGATTGAATAAAGAAAAAACTATCCACTCTTTTAAGGATATGACTGGAAATATTACCCATGAGCCTGAAGAAATAAATAACTCCTTCAGAAAGTTTTATGAAAACCTCTACTCATCTCAAATTAACCCATCTGACTCAGAGATAAATAAATTTTTGGATGATATTAACTTACCACGATTAAATAATGAACAGATTGCAGCTCTGGATGCACTTCTTCAGGTGTCTGAACTCCAGGAGGCACTTAAGCACATCTCAAACAACAAAGCTCTGGGACCAGATGGTTTTCCCATAGAATTTTATGAAGAATTTTGGCCTGTGATGGCACCTACTTTCTTTAAAATCTTGAACCAAATTAAAGAAGATAATGTAATCCCTCCAAATATGAATTTGGCTAGTATTATCCTGCTCCTTAAACCTGGAAAAGGTTCAGGTTCAGGTTCAGGTTACTTTATTTGTACCCGTAGGTAGATTTGTTTTGCAGTCTGGTGACACCCATATTTACAAGCCACAATTACATTCAACATAAACACAAACACAGGCACACATGAAGCTGACTATAAACATGATAAAAATACTCAAGGCTCCATCAATCAGGATATAAAGACAAAGAGATGAGAGAAAAACCAGAGATAAAAGAGAAGGGTCATATTAAAAAGTTAAAGACTAATCAAAGAGGTTAAAAACTCAAAGGTCTAAAACCCAATAACAGATTTAGAACCCAAATAAAATCCTACAAAAATAAGTAAATATAAAATGGAGTTAATAAATAGGTGACTAAATTATGTGCAATATATTGTTACAACTTGTTCAACTCTTTGACAGCAGCAGGAACAAAGCTGTTTTTGAAGCGCTGGGTTTTACTTTTTGGGACAGCAAACCTCCATCTTGAGGGAAGAAGCTGAAAGTTGCAGTGCAAAGGGTGGGAGTCATCATTTAAAATGGAGGTAGCAATCCTCTGTACCTGTCTGGTGTACAAGGATGTCAGGCTCAGCTGTGACTCACCAAGCAAACGACTGGACCATCTAACTACCTGATCCAAGGATTTCCTCTGTTTCAGTTTTATCTGACCAAACCATGACACTAAAGAAAGGATAAAACAGATTCAATAAAAGCCCGATAAAACATTGTCATTATGATTCGGTCAATTTGGAAGCGTGCAAGTTTCCTCAAACAATGCAAATGTTGCTGACCCTTTTTGCACACCCTTTCACAGTTCTCTTCAAAGTTTAAATTACTATCAATAACCGTCCCAAGATATTTGTAGGATTGTACACATTCAGTGGTCTGACCTTTTAGTTACGGTGACTTTGTGCCTGGGAGTTTTCCTCCTATAGTCAATAATCATATCTTTACCTCCACCAAAGGGGGAGGTTATGTGATCATCGGCGTTGGTTTGTCTGTTTGTCTGTTTGTTTGTCTGTTTGTTAGCAAGATAACTCAAAAAGTTATGGACGGATTTTCAGGAAATTTTCACAGATCGTCAGAAATGGGGTATCCTACAGATGATTAGATTTTGGTGGTGATCCGGATCACTGTCCACAAGAAAACCGCCATTACGCAAAATGCCATTTTCGTGAATAACTACTAAACCACTAATCCTATCATTGTCAATCCAGTTGTTGTGAATCCAATTGCTTGTCATATGTTTTCATGGTCAAAGAATCTGAAAACATACACAAACACTGTATGGGGGGAACTGTGGCACTAAACCGCCATTACGGAAAATGCCATTTTCGTCAATAACTACTGAACCACTAATCCTATCATTGTGAATCCAATTGCTTGTCATAGGTTTTCATGGTCAAGGAATCTGAAAACGTACACACAAACACTGTATGGGTGGAACTGTGGCCACCATTACGGAAAATGCCATTTTCAAGAACCACTAATCCTATCATTGTCAATCCAATTGCTAGTCATATGTTTTCATGGTCAAGGAATCTGAAAACATACACACAAACACTGTATGGGGGGGGGGAACTGTGGCGCTAAACCGCCATTACGGAAAATGCCATTTTCGTCAATAACTACTGAACCACTAATCCTATCATTGTGAATCCAATTGCTTGTCATATGTTTTCATGGTCAAGGAATCTGAAAACGTACACACAAACACTGTATAGGGGGAACTGTGGCCGCCATTACGGAAAATGCCATTTTCGTGAATAACTACTGAACCACTGCTTCTCATATGTTTTCATGGTCAAGGAATCTGAAGACTATATGCAGGGAACTGTGGGGCTTGGCGGAGGTCTGCGCTCTCTGAGTGCTTTTCTAGTTCGTTTTTGTCGTATTCAGCTGCAGGTAGGAATCCTCACACCAGTGAACAAAATCATCAACTACTGGGCCGTGGCCACTCTCACCATCCTGGAGGAGACTGACAATAACCGAATCATCAGCATACTTTATAATGTGTCTGTTGTCATGTCTGCTCCAACACATGTTTGTGTACAGGATGAAGAGTAGTGGTGACAACACAAACCCCTGAGGAGAGCCAGTAGAAAAGCACTTTAGGTCAGACACTGGTCTAAAGTCATTTACCGTTTTAGGACAGCTGGATTTTGGAACGGGAACAACCACGGCTTCTTTCCAGATCTTAGGCACATGTTGTGTCTGTAAGGACTTATTGAAAATGTAATGAAATATAGGACTCAGTTCATGTGCACAGGACTTTACCAAGCGCCCACATATATTATCAGGGCCCTGACTTTTGTTCACTTTTACAGCGCAGAACTCCCTTTTAACATCCTGCACCTCAATATTAAAGTGCTGATTGTCTTTGAGTTTCTGTTTCAAATCTTGGTTTTCAATAGTGTTTTGAAAACATGACCCGTGACCTCGCGTAATTAGGTTGTCAATCAAAAGTGTTTTGAAAACACGATCTGTGACCCCGTGAAATTAGGTTGTCAATCAAAAGTGTTTTGAAAACATGACCTTTGATCCAAAACTTCTCATCAAACTGATAGATTGTGATTTTAATCTGCTGTCCATATGTGGTTTAGGGTTAGGATGGGGTTAATGATGGCAAAAAGTCTTGTCAGAAGTGACAACGTTGTAGTCTTTCAATTTACAAAAAAACCATCAGAGTGTCTGTAAAAGGATTTAAAAAAAACCACCACTGTCTCAGCCAAAACAGATGGGCTTGAAGCATTTCAATTTGCAAAAACCACACACACATCAGAGTGTCTCACTGTGTCAGGCTTTGAAGCCACCATTTTCTTGGCTAAAACAGATGTTCAATGAGGAGACGCTGATGCCGTCGGGACCGGACGGCATCAGCGCAAAGCTCCTCAAGTCCTGTGCAGACCAGCTGTGTGGGATTGTGACGTATATCTTCAACATGAGCCTGAAACTGGGGAGGGTACCACAGCTGTGGAAAACATCTTGTGTGGTACCTGTACCAAAAACTTCCCACCCCAAAGACCTGAACAGCTACAGACCGGTGGCCTTGACGTCCCACTTGATGAAGACCCTGGAGAGACTGCTCCTTGCTCATCTCCGCCCCCTGGTGGAACCAGCGATGGATCCACTCCAGTTCGCCTACCAGCATGGCATTGGGGTGGAGGATGCGGTGATCTTCCTCCTTCACCGTTCTCTGTCCCACCTGGAGAAGCCCGGGAATATGGTGAGGATCATGTTCTTTGACTTCTCCAGTGCTTTCAACACCATCCAACCGATGATCCTGAAGGACAAGCTGCTGCGCGCAGGGGTGGACCAGCACCTGTCATCATGGATCCTGGACTACCTCACGAACCGGCCTCAGTTTGTGAGAACCCGGGACTGTGTTTCCGACACGATCATCAGTAGCACGGGGGCCCCCCAGGGAACGGTGCTGGCTCCCTTCCTGTTCACTCTTTATACTGCGGACTTCTCACACAACACAACACATTGCCATCTACAGAAGTTCTCTGATGACTCTGCGATCGTTGGTCTCATCTCCAACGGAGATGAAGCTGAGTACAGAGGGCTTATCCAGGACTTTGTGGACTGGTGCCATCGGAACTGCCTCCAGATCAACGCGAGGAAAACTAAGGAGCTGGTGGTGGACTGCCGCAGGCATGGGCAGCCCCTCACAGCACCAGTAAATATACAGGGAACAGACATCGAGATGGTGACATCCTATAAGTACCTGGGTATTCATCTGAACAATAAACTAGACTGGTCACACAATACTGACACACTCTACAAGAAGGGACAGCGCAGGCTGTTCCTGCTGAGGAGACTCAGGTCTTTTGGTGTACAAGGGGCGCTGCTGAAGTCATTCTATGACACGGTGGTGGCATCAGCCATCACTTTTGGAGTGGTCTGCTGGGGCAGTGGCATTACAGCAGCCGATAGGAAGAGACTGAACAAACTGATTAAGAAAGCTAGCTCTGTCCTGGGGCAGCGCCTTGATCCGATGGAGGAGATAGGAGAGAGAAGGACGGTGGCTAAACTGTCATCTCTGCTGGAGTCCGAGTTCCACCCTATGCAGGACATACTGGATGCACTGAGGAGCTCATTTAGCAGCAGACTACATCATCCCAGGTGCACAACCGAGAGGTTTCGTAGGTCCTTCCTACCAACGGCTGTCAGACTGTACAACCTAAGCAGGGCTGCTCGCAGAGATAGCAAAAAGACGTAACAAACTAATAGTTTTTTTGAATGCAAAAGATGCAATAGACTTACACAATGGTCCTCGCCGGCATACAACTAGGAACATACCGGTCGCTATGGAGGGTGAGAATATGTATGGGCACATAATCATACCATGTAGGATAACTAAATAGACGGTTATGCTGTTTCATCCCACCTAGCAACAATGCTCTGCACTGTGTGTGTTTATATATTTACATATTTATTCCATCTAGCTACAATGCTCAGCACTGGGTGTGTTTATATTTATATATCTATATATTTATTCCATCTAGCTACAATGCTCCGCACTGTGTTTTTATATATCTACATATTATTCCATCTAGCTACATTGCTCCGCACTGTGTGTGTTTATATACTTGCATATTTATTCCACCTAGCTGCAATGCTCCGTACTGTGGGTGTTTATATATTTACATATTTATTCCATCTAGCTACAATGCTCTGCACTGTGTGTTCATATATTCATATATTTATTCCATTCGGCTACAATGCTCTGCACTGTGTGTCTGTGTGTGTGTGTGTATATATATATTTTATAGTAATATGTACATATGTATATTAGCTGCTCTTGCTTGCTTGTTTTTTTTTTTTTTTTTTTTTTTCTTGCCTTCTGATTGTTGCTCTGAGTGTTGCTATCCCTGTGCTGTTGCAATCCTGGAATTTCCCCGTTGTGGGACTAATAAAGGCTTATCTTATCTTATCTTATCTTATTTTGCAAAAACACGGATCTGTGCTCTGTGTACAAAAGCATGCACCCACATTGACCAGTCACAAATCTGCAACATCATCTTCTGCACATTCAGAAAAAGGGTTTTAGAGGCAGACTGACCTGAGCAAACAGGCCCATTTGGTATTAATGACCCAAAGCACACTGAAAAAAAAAAAAACCAAAACAAAACAGGTAAATGTCCTTGCACAGCTTAAACAGAACTCAGACAGACCTCACTGAAAATCTGGGGAAACAGACATACAGTTAGGCCCAGAAATATTTGGACAGTGACACAATCTTCATGATTTGGGCTCTGCATGCCACCACATTGGATTTGAAATGAAACAACTACAACAGAATTGAAGTGCAGACTTTAAGGTTTAATTCAAGGGGTTGAACAAAAATATATGATTAAACATGTAGGAATTGTAGCTATTTTTATACAAACGCTCCTCATTTCAGGGGCTCAAAAGTAATTGGACAAATAAACATAACCCTAAGTAAAATGTTACTTTTCAATATTTTGTTGAGAATCCTTTGCAGGCAATGACTGCCTGAAGTCTGGAACCCATGGACATCACCAAACGCTGGGTTTCCTCCTTTGTGATGCTTTGCCAGGCCTTTACTGCAGCTGTCTTCAGTTGTTGCTTGTTTGTGGGTCTTTCTGCCTTAAGTTTTGTCTTGAGCAAGTGAAATACATGCTCAATTGGGTTGAGATCTGGTGATTGACTCGGCCATTGCAGAATATTCCACTTCGTTGCTTTAAAAAACTCCTGGGTTGCTTTTGCAGTATGTTTTGGATCATTGGTGAAGCGCCGTCCAATCAACTTTGCTGCATTTGGCTGAATCTGAGCAGAAAGTATATCCCTATACACTTCAGAATTCATCCAGCTGCTTCTGTCTTTTGTCACATCATCAACTAGAAAAGCACTTGGAGAGTGCAGACCTCCGCCAAGCCCCACAGTTCCCTGCATACAGTCTTCGGATTCCTTGACCATGAAAACATATGAGAAGCAGTGGTTCAGTAGTTATTCATGAAAATGGCATTTTCCTTAATGGCGGCCACAGTTCCCCCCATGCAATGTTTGTGTGTACGTTTTCAGATTCCTTGACCATGAAAACATATGAGTAGCAATTGGATTCACAATGATAGGATTAGTGTTTCAGTAGTTATTCTTGAAAATGGCATTTTCCGTAATGGCGGCCACAGTTCCCCCCATACAGTGTTTGTGTGTACGTTTTCAGATTCCTTGACCATGAAAACATATGACAAGCAATTGGATTCACAATGATAGGATTAGTGGTTCAGTAGTTATTGACGAAAATGGCATTTTCCGTAATGGCGGTTTAGCACCACAGTTCCCCCCCCCCCCATTCAGTGTTTGTGTGTACATTTTCAGATTCCTTGACCATGAAAACATATGACTAGCAATTGGATTGACAATGATAGGATTAGTGATTCAGTAGTTATTCTTGAAAATGGCATTTTCCGTAATGGCGGCCACAGTTCCACCCATACAGTGTTTGTGTGTACGTTTTCAGATTCCTTGACCATGAAAACATATGACAAGCAATTGGATTCACAATGATAGGATTAGTGGTTCAGTAGTTATTGACGAAAATGGCATTTTCCGTAATGGCGGTTTAGCGCCACAGTTCCCCCCATACAGTGTTTGTGTGTACGTTTTCAGATTCCTTGACCATGAAAACATATGACTAGCAATTGGATTCACAACAATTGGATTGACAATGATAGGATTAGTGGTTTAGTAGTTATTCACGAAAATGGCATTTTGCGTAATGGCGGTTTTCTTGTGGACGGTGATCCGGATCACCACCAAAATCTAGTCATCTGTAGGATACCCCATTTCTGACGATCTGTGAAAATTTCATGAAAATCCGTCCATAAATTTTTGAGTTATCTTGCTAACAAACAGACAAACAAACAAACAGACAAACAAACAGACAAACAAACAGACAAACCAACGCCGATGATCACATAACCTCCCCCTTTGGCGGAGGTAATAAACACAAGTGACCCAGTGCCACTGGAAGCCATGCATGCCCATGCCATCACACTGCCTCCACCATGTTTTACAGAAGATGTAGTGCTTTGGATCATGAGCTGTTCCAATTCTTCTCCAAACTTTCTTCTTCCCATCATTCTGGTACAGGTTGATCTTAGTCTCATCTGTCCAAAGAATGCTGTTCCAGAACTGGGCTGGCTTCTCCAGGTGTTTTTTGGCAGTCAATTCTGGCCTTTCTATTTTTGAGGCTGATTCATGGTTTGCACCTTGTGGTGAATCCTTTGTATTTACTCTCATGAAGTCTTCTCTTTATGGTAGACTTAGATACTGATACACCTACTTCCTGGAGAGTGTTCTTCACTTGAGTGGATGTTGTGAAGGGTTGTTCTTCACCATGGAAAGGATTCTGTGATCATCCACCACTGTTGTCTTCCGTGGACGTCCAGGCCTTTTTGAGTTCCCAAGCTCACCAGTGCACTCTTTTTTTTTTCTCAGAATGTACGAAACTGTTGATTTGGCCACTCCTAACATTTCTGCTATCTCTCTGATGGATTTCTTCTTTTTTTTCAGCCTCAGGATGGTCTGTTTCACCTCCATTGAGAGCTCCTTTGACCGCATGTTTTGTGTTCACAGCAACAGCTTCCAAATGCAAACACCACACCTGGAATCAACTCCAGACCTTTTAACTGCTTAATTGATGACAGGTTAACGAGGGATGAGCCCATGCAGCCTTGTTATTTTTTTTGCAGCCTTCTGAGTCAATTGTCCAATTACTTTTGGTCCCTTGAAAAAGAGGCGGCTACGTATTAAAGAGCTGTAATTCCTAAACCCTTGCTCCAATTTGGATGTGAATACTTTCAAATTACAGCTGAGAGTCTGCACTTTAAGCCCATATTGATTATATAATTGCATCCTGAATATGTTTTCGTAAACAGCTAAAATAACAAAACTTGTGTCACTGTCCAAATATTTTGGGGCCTAACTGTATTTGCTGCTGCTGCTGCTGTTGTATAAGCAGAGGGAGATTGCTCACGGTGATTAATTCACATGACTCAGTGTTGCAATAGTTTACTTGTTAGGCCGACTGACTTTAGATAGGATACAAATTCCCAAAGTATTGTTGGTAAGTTAAGGATGACCAGGGCTTACATTTTTAAAATGACCATACAACAGCCTTCTAAGGATTGTCTGCATGAAACAATTCTGTAAAACACCCCACAACTTGTATGTGATATTTATCAACGGTCAGATTAGTTTTATAACTTTAAGGCAGAGTTTTTTTTTCAACCACTCATGACAACTTTAAGCCAGAATTTGGAGAGGGTTTTTCAGAGTCTGTGCATCTGTGTGTTCTTTTTACCACACCATATGACTTGAGCTTTTGTACAGGATGGGAAATTTAAAAAGAAAACATGCATATGTCAAACCGTCTACAGCTTTAAAATTTGCCAGATAGCCATATCAGAGCACACCGGGGACAACCGACGTCTCCCCGCCATTCATCAAGCCACGCTCATTCACCCAAACAAACAATCGCATATCACTTGGGGTAAATAATTGTTTTTCACATCTGTGAAACCCCTGCACCATTGTTTTTACACCTTGGTCACCCATACTCCAAAGCTTTTCCCCAATCCCTTATAGGGGGTCTTCATTTTGTCTATAAGTATCAATGAACACCCCCCCTGAAACACATCTTCACACCCAAAAGAACGTGACACAGGCAAGATGAGAGGTGATATTTGATTTTCAAAACTTTATAAAAAAAAAAACGTTTTTTCTCCATATTGTTAAATAAAAAACTTGACTGATTTTTTAGAAATTATAATGAACACCAAAATCCACTCTCCACCAGGCTTCAGTGGTAAGTTTTAATCATGTCATTTTTCTAATTACTCGATCAACCATTTTATCTGTTTTTGTGATTGGTCTGTGAAAAGTCTTATACAGATAAAGCTGCTGTTATTTTATGTTATAAAGCATTTATCTCATCATCTCTCTCAGAGTCAGATCCGCTTTTAAATTATGTTTTCTGTTTTTTTTAAAGGTGTCCTACTGGGGGTAATCAATCTCTCAGGTATGTAAAGATCATTATTGCATCTATAAAACATTATGAATGGTTGTTGAAAAAAAGAAATGCACTTACAGATTTCAAAGACATCCTGCTGAGGTCCGATGATCAAGATAGTCTATTGGGGGCTTTGGATAAAATCTGCCGTTTTGAAGAGAACACAAGCAGATGTGCCCCACTGTGCCAATTCAAGCGCTCGGGAAATGCCAGAGCCGGCAGTCGGTAGCAGCTGCGACCGCCGGCGAAGAGAACAAGCTGCTCTACGTGACGGACTCGTGCTCAGGGAGGCGTTTCCTTGTAGACCCCGGAGCCCAGAAGAGCATCATCCTGCTGACCTACTCTGACCGACTGGCAGGACCCAGCGGCCCCAGGCTGGTAGCAGTAAATGGCTCTGACATGAAGACCTTTGGTGAGAGAACGCTGGCTTTATCTCTACACGGCCGCACATACGAGTGGACTTTTGTCATAGCAGCACTGAGTTTCCCAATCCTGGGAGCTGATTTTCTGTGTGCGCATGGTTTAGTAGTTGATGTTGCTAACAGGCATCTGGTTAATGCACTGTCCTTTGACTCTCTCCCCTGTACAGCTCGAGGGGCCGGGCCAGTAACACAAGCCAACGTCACAGCTCCAGGCGGTAAGTTCCACACACTGCTCACTCAGTTCACAGCACTCACGGTCCCGACGTTTTCAACGGCCATCGCTAAACATGGGGTGGAGCACTTTATCGCCCCCACCGGGCCATCTGTTTTTGCACGACCTCGGTGCTTGGACGCAGCTAAACTGGCCATAGCGTGCGAGGAGTTTGCCAACCTGGAAAGGTTGGGCATCATCAGGCGATCGAACAGCCCATGGGCATCCCTGCTACACATGGTCCCTAAGGCTGAAGAATTGTGGCGACCGTGCGGCGATTTCCGCAGGTTGAATAACGTCACAGCACACGACCGCTACCTGATTCCCCACATTCAGGATTTTTCTGTTCACCTCTCCAGAGCGCGCATTTTTTCTAAAATAGACCTGGTCCGCGGTTACCACCAGGTCCCAGTGCGCGTGGAGGACATACCCAAAACAGCGGTAATAACTCCGTTCGGCTTGTTCGAGTTTCTGTGCATGCCTTTTGGATTAAAAGGGGCAGCACAGACGTTCCAGCGCATGATGGACGCGGTGCTGCGCGATCTCCCGTTTGTATTCGTCTACCTGGATGATAACCTGGTAGCCAGTGCATCCGAAGACGAACACGTAACCCACCTCAGGACGGTTTTCCAGAGGTTGGAGGAGCACGGGTTAATAATCAACCTGGCGAAGTGCCAGTTCAGCGTGACGGGGATTGATTTTTTGGGGCACCGCATCTCACCGGAGGGAGCGATACCCTTGCCCAACAAAATGCGCGCTGTGGCGAACTTTCCCTGGCCTCAGACGGTCATGGCGCTGCAGGAATTTTTGGGGATGGTTAATTTTTATAACCGTTTCCTCCCCCGCGCAGCTCAGCTCATGCAGCCACTGTACGCCGCGCTCAAGAGACGGAAACCCGCAGATGGAGTCGAATGGACTCCGGAGCGAGAGCAGGCATTCTCTGAGGTGAAAGCAGCTCTGGCAAACGCCGCACTGTTGGCGCACCCAGACCCAGCGGCCCAGATAACGCTCACTACCGATGCCTCGGACGTGGCCGTAGGGGCCGTTGTGGAGCAACGTGTCGCCGGTTCTTGGCAGCCGCTCGCTTTTTTCAGCAGGGCTTTGAGAGACAGTGAGCGTAAATACAGCGCATTCGACAGAGAGTTGCTGGCTCTCCACCTGGCCATACGCCACTTCCAGTTCTGGCTGGAAGGGCGCAGCTTCACTGCGTTCGTGGACCACAAGCTGCTGACGTTCGTGATCGCCAAGGTTTCGGAACCATGGTCGGGCCGGCAGCAGAGACAGCTGGCCGCGATCTCAGAGTTTACGACCAATATTCAACATGTGTCGGGTAAACTGAATGTGGTGGCGGACTGCCTCTCGCGCGCAGTAGCGGCCCCGGTCTGCGTAGGGATAGATTATACAGCCATGGCCACAGAGCAGATTAGCGATACGGACGTGCGCGCGCTCCAGTCTGGACCAACAGGGTTAAGGCTGGAGAGCAGGGTACTGCAAGAGGGCAGCGCCCCCCCCAATCTGCAACGTCTCCACGTGACGCCCACGCCCGGTGGTCCTGGTCGCGTGGCGCCGCCGTGTGTTTGAGTCAGTTCACACTTTGGCACACCCAGGAGTACGCGCGTCAGTCAAAATGGTGGGAGCGAAATTCCTGTGGCCAGGCCTGCACAAACAAGTGAAAGAGTGGGTGGCAGCCTGCGTAGCGTGCCAACGAGCCAAAGTGCACAGACACACCAAGGCTCCTTTGGAGCTGTTAAGGATACCTGCTAAAAGATTCGACCATGTTTGCGTGGATCTCGTGGGCCCCCTCCCGCCATCGCAGGGGTGCACGCACCTTCTGACGGTGGTGGACCGCACCACACGCTGGCCAGAACCAGTCCTGCTGGTGGCAACCACGTCCGCGGACGTGGCGCGCGCTTTTTTGACAGCATGGATGGCGCGTTTTGGAATCCCGTCGGACATCACATCTGATAGGGGCCCACAGTTTATTTCCGAACTTTGGTCCGCGATGGCCCGCAGCCTGGGTGTTGCAGTTCACTGCACAACTGCGTACAACCCACAGGCAAATGGGTTATGCGAGTGTTCTCACAGGTCACTGAAGGCAGCACTGAAGGCTTCATTGACTGATGCAAATTGGGTTGACCGGTTGTCGTGGGTTTTATTGGGGTTGCGTTCTGCACCAAAAGAGGATTTGGAGGCTTCCCCAGAGGAGATGGCTTTTTCCCAGCCACTGCGGCTGCCCGGGGAATTCTTGCCAGATAATCCCGCGCCGGACAGCTGCCCGTCTCAGCGTTTGCAGCATAGTGCAGACACAGGCACGCTGCCCGGCCCAGCCCGACCCACCACTGTTTCCCACGTGCTTTTGTGCCAAAAACTTTGAAGAACGCGGCGTTCGTGTTCGTCAGACACGATGCCCACCGCCCGCCATTGCGCCCACCCTATGATGGCCCGTTCAGAGTGCTGGAAACAGGGGACAAGCATTTTTTGTTAGACTTGGGGGGGCGTCGGGAGAAAATATGCATGGACAGACTTAAGCCCGCCTTTGTAGTGGCGGACGAGCAAGTGCTGCTGGCTCGGGCCCCTTGGCGTGGAAGACCCCCACTGAGAGCTCCCCAGGCAAACGATTCACCAGAACAGCCACACGGACAGAGCGAAGTTCCCCCCCCTCACCTTGGCCCACCCGCAGTCAGACACACGTCCAGCAGCCCCCCGCTGGCACAGAGACCCCCGTTACAGCAGATATGGGAGGAGACTGAAGCCCAAAAGACGTGCCGACTGAAACTCTGTCTGGGGGGGGGGGGTAGGTGATTATGGAAATGCATATTGGTGATATAGCAATGTATATTGTGGTTGTGTCAGCAGACAGCGTCTCAGTCAGGAGGCAGTGGTTAAACACAAGAGAATAATAGGCAAGGACCTCATGCGGAGTTGGCAGGAAGAGAGAGCTGGGGGTTTAAGGGAAATGTAAGGTGGAGGTGAAATGTCATGCAGATGTGAGATGATCTGTGGAGTTTGTAAGGAGAAACCTGGTTTGGCTGATTCAGTGCTTTTTCTGTGTATGATGATGTGAGAGTGTGAATGATGTGAGAGTGTGAACCCGTCCTCACTTCCGGTTCCGGGTGAGGACAGGTGAGGATGCACAGGTAAAAGGCTCCCAGTTCGTTTCTGTTTAAAAGGCAGTTAAACGCAGTTAGAACGCAGTTTGGAGCTGGTGTTTTGAGCTTTTTTGTTGCTGCCGCTGGAGAGTGAACCTACTCGTGAGAAATAAGGAGAATTTGCCAGTAGTGGCTGGTGAAGCTGGTGAAGCAATTGGCCCCTCGCCCCTCGCGCTCAGGGAAAACAAAGGGATTTCTCCCACGTGTGTTTTTTTTTTTCCCTACGATCAAAATCAGCGATCATCGGCCGGGATAATGGGTCCCAAGAGAGCTCTGCAGAATGAAGAGGTGGATGAAATAAAAAAAGTGCTGGATTTCTTGGCGGAAGAGATTTCCGCTGTAAAGGCGCAGCAAAGAAGCATCCTGGACCTAATGGAGGAAAATAAAGCGCTGCGGAACCAGAACGCTGAGAAAGACAAGAGGCTGGCATATCTGGAGAGCAGAATGGCGGAAATGGACCAGAACACTCAGGTGAACGATGCGATCATCACGGGGCTCCACATCAAACCCCGATCATACGCGAGAGCAGTTGCCGCAGACAGCAGTGGAGGTGAGCTGGAAGAGGAATCCGCTGAGCAACAAGTGGCGGCCTTCATGCAGTTGAAAGGAATTCAGCTGGACCGCAACAACATTGAGTCCTGCCACCCTCTGCCCAGGAAAAGCGTCGACAAACCGGCTGTGATCATGAGGTTTGTGAACAAAAAACACAAGACTGCGCTACTGAAACAAGGTAGGAAGCTAAAAGGAACAAACATTTACATAAACGAGCACCTCATGAAAGAAAATGCAGAAATAGCCAGGAAAGCAAGATACATGAAAAAGCAGAAAAAGATTCAAAACACCTGGACATCAAACTGTAAAATATACATCAAATTAAACGGACCACCTGAAGAAGCCAAGGTCATTAACATCCGTAATATTATGGAACTGGACAAATATCAATGAATATTATGAACTGGAGTCACAGCAACAATCAGACAACTGTAGGACACTGAAGGATTTTACTTATCTGCAACAAAACATTTAACAACATGAATCAAAAAATCAACAAACAGGAACAACAGGAACTGAAAGTTTTTGAATACACAGATCACAACCCACAGGACATAGAATATGACATAGACCCTGATAATAATTTATTTAGCTCCATCAATAATGACTGTAATTACTACACAGATGAACAGTTTAACACAATGGTCACATCTGATTTCAATATTTCTATGATCCACTTCAACAGCAGGAGTCTCTATGCAAACTTTAATAACATTAAAGATTATTTACATCAGTTTAAAGAGCCCTTCAATATTGTGGCAATATCAGAGACGTGGCTCAGTGAAGAGAAAGGAGTGGATTTTACCATGGATGGCTATGAATTAAATTATATAAATAGAAAAGTGAAAAAAAGAGGAGGAGTTGCAATTTATGTTGACAAGAGCTTGAAATACAAGGTTGTTGAAAATCTGTCAGTAACTGTGGATGATTTATTTGAATGTATTACAATAGAAATCTGTCTGGACAATGTGAAGAATGTAGTAGTGAGCTGTGTATATAGAACACCTGGATCAAACATTGACTTATTTAAGGACTGGATGGAAAAAATGTATGCAAAACTAACTCATAAAGTTATGTTCATCTGTGGGGATTTCAATATAGATCTGATGAACTCAAAACAACATAGTTTGACAGAAGAATTTATCAATACAATGTACAGTATGGGCTTACATCCAACAATTACCGGACCTAGCAGAATCACGTCACACAGTGCCACACTAATAGATAACATATTCACAAACATTATGGAAAATAATATCAGGAGTGGGCTTTTATTGAATGATATCAGTGACCACCTACCGATTTTTGTTGTCTATCAGTGTGATTATAGGAAGAAAAAGTATACCAAAAATATTAAATATAAAAGAATAAGAACCGAAGAATCAATGTATTTACTGACAAAGGAATTATTAATACAAGATTGGAAGATAGTTTATGATGAAAATGACATAAATAGAGCATATGATAAATTTTTACAAATATTTCAATCATTGTACAATAAATACTGTCCTATAAAACAATACAGTGACAGACAACAAAAAAAAATATTCCTTGGGTCACCAAGGGGTTAATAAATGCATGTAAAAAGAAGAATACATTATATAAACAATTCATTAAATGCAGAATGGTGGAAGCTGAGATCAAATATAAAAGATACAAAAATAAGCTTACTACTATAATGAGGACCTGTAAGAAAGAATATTACAACAGAATACAGTGATCCCTCACTTATCGCGGTTAATGGGTTCCAGAACCGACCGCGAAAAGTGAAAAACCGCGAAGTAGCGTCACCCCTAATGACGTCATCCATAAATAATACGTATGTTCATTCTCTCACTCTCTCTCTCTCATATGATACGTGTGTGTGTGTACGTGTACATTCATATGTAGATGTAAATAAAGTGTACATAAATATGTTTTTAGAACTCTTTTATTCTAATAACAAGATACGTAACTCAAGATGAAAATGATTTACTGCACAGGTTAATGAGAGCTTTACTGCTCCTCAGGTGACGCCTCATCGTCAGGTGCTGGAGGCGCAGGATCGTCGAGGGCAGCTGCAGGAGGCGGCGTAGTGGCTCGACGGGAAGACTATTTCGCACAAAATGGCACAAGAGAACAGCAAAAAGTTCCACGCGGCGAGACTAAAAGTAACACGAGCGATAAAGAGCAATGAATGCGGTCTTCCTTCCTTCATGGGCGCTCGGCAGGGAGAGGAGGTGGGTGAAACGTCTCGGCCAATCAGCTTGTGAGATTTCCGAACCGAGCCAACACGAGAACAGCGAGAGGTGGATTTTTTGAGCTGTGCGGCGCACCATGTTGATACCTGATGGTCTAATGTAGTCTCCCTGCCTTCTGCTAGCGCCCACCCATTATTTCTCAATTTTGAATTTTTGATGAATATTTTTGAAAAATCTGCGATGCACTGAGGGCGCGAAAGGTGAAGCGCGAAGTAGCGAGGGATCACTGTACTAGAGGATAACAAAAATAACATAAGAGGAATATGGCAAGTACTCAATGGGATTATTAGTAATCGTCCTAAGAATGCAAATTATCCAGAATATTTTATCGAAAATGGCAATTTGATAAATAATATGGAAGATGTGGTCAGTGGTTTCAATAATTTTTTTGTAAACGTTGGTCCTGAATTAACAAAATCAATAGTGACACCAGAAACAAACTACAGTGGTTCTGTGAATGAAATAGAAGATATAAATCCAAACACAATCTTTTTAGGTGCAGTTACTGAAAAGGAAATTATCGAGACTGTGAGTAAATTTAAGAACAAAAAATCAACGGACTGGAATGAAATTGACATGACAATAGTGAAAAAAGTAATTGAGGGAATTGTTAAGCCACTCACCCACATCTGCAACCTGTCATTTCAAACTGGTGCATTTCCAGACAAAATGAAAATAGCAAAAGTAACACCTCTATACAAAACAGGAGACAGTCATCGCTTCACAAATTACAGGCCAGTCTCTTTACTCTCACAATTCTCCAAAATACTTGAAAAAATCTTCACTAAGAGACTGGATGATTTCACTGAAAAACACAACCTCCTTACAGATAGCCAGTATGGTTTTAGAACAGATAAATCTCCATCTTTGGCACTGATCGAACTTACAGAAGAAATTACTAGTTGTATAGATAAAAAAAAGGTTGCTGTAGGAGTATTTATAGATTTAAAGAAAGCTTTTGACACCATTGACCACAGAATACTACTAAGGAAACTGGAAAGGTATGGGATAAGAGGGGTAGGACTGAGTTGGGTGGAAAGTTATTTAAGTAACAGACAACAATTTGTACAAATTGGAGAGCACAAATCACCCTTCATGGACATCACTTGTGGTGTGCCCCAGGGGTCAGTTTTGGGACCCAAACTCTTTATTTTGTATATAAATGACATATGCCAAGTATCAAAAATTCTGAAATTTATTTTGCTTGTGGATGACACAAATATCCTTTGCACTGGTGAGAATTTGCAGCAGGTTTTAGAGGTGGTCACAACTGAAATGGAAAAATTAACGCAGTGGTTCAACAAAAATAAATTATCTCTAAATCTAAAAAAAACAAAGATTATGCTGTTTGGAAATTATAAAATAAATCATGAAATAATGGTAACGATAGATGATACCAGAATAGAAACAGTACAGGAAAATAAGTTTCTGGGGGTGACGCTAGACAATAAAATCTGCTGGAAACCTCACATCAGTCACATCCGGGCCAAATTAGCAAAATGTATAGGCATACTGGGGAAGACAAGACACTTCTTGGACTATAAATCATTGGTCTTAATGTACAATTCACTGTTTTTACCTTATCTTAACTACTGTGTAGAAGTCTGGGGAAACACCTACAAGACCAACCTACAGTCAATATGCACATTACAAAAAAGAGCTATAAGGATAATAAACAATGCAGGATATAGAGACCATACCAATTCATTGTTCTTAAAGTCACATGTCATAAAGTTCATCGATTTAGTTAAATTTAAGACAGCACAAGTAATGTACAGGGCAATTAATAATCAACTCCCAACTAATATACAAAAAATATTTAAAAAAAGAGACAATGATCATAATTTGAGAGGAGACTTAAACTTTACAAAACCCAAGATACGTACAACCAAGAAAAGTATGTGCATATCTGTCTGTGGGGTGGATTTGTGGAACAGTCTGGAGCCGGAACTGAAACTATGTACAAACAGAAATCAATTCAAAAAGAGGTATAAGCACCATTTGCTGAAAGGGTATATGTTAGAAGGGTAGTATTTATATGTACGATTCATTATGTTCACTCTGGGACATTATAGGACACTATGGAATGGTGGGTGGGACAGCACTGTGTATATTTGTGTTGTTTGAGGCTGGTTTTGATGTATGGACATCATTGTATGTTAGAATGGATGGGTGTTAATGTTGATTTGTAAAAAATACAGTAAATTGTTTACTTGGGGTCTTAAAGGTGGTAATTTGTATAAAATTCACATGGGTGTATCTATGGAAAAGAGGAGATGGAATTAATAAGTGTTCACTTCTTCCTTCTCCCTTTCGAACAGTGTATACTGTTACTTTATTGCATTTGCCATTTGCTTGTTTTTGTTATATTTTTGTGTTTGAAATAAACTATCTATCTATCTATCTATCTGAATAAAACTTTGTCTGATCGTAACTTGGCCTCATCATTTCCACACTCTCCACAATGTGAGAAATATAGGAAGGTTTTGACAGAGATAAAGAAATCTAGGGAGAGAGACCATCTTGATTGAGTTTATTCAACCAATCATAGATAAAGGTAGGATTTTCCAATTGTCTACGTGTCGCTTAAGGTCTGCAATAAACTCACCAAAATTTAATTCAAATATCAATTTAGGATTTTTAGGTATAATTAGGCCAAGATATTTAATATGATCATTAACTATTCTAAAAGGTGCATTTTTCAGAAAACCTGTTGAAAAAACATCTGAAAGAGGTATAAATTCACTCTTGGACCAGTTTATAGTGTAGCCTGACAGTCTACCAAAAGAAATAATCAGGTCCAGGAGAGGGGAAATTGATTTTTCTGAATTGTCTAAATATAATATCACGTCGTCCATGTACAAGCTGATGAGGGATTCAACTCCTCTAACCTTCAGGCCTACAATATTTGGATTATTTCTTATGCTTAAGGCGAGGGGTTCAAGTGTAACTGCAAAAAGGGCTGGCGATAAAGGGCAGCCCTGCTGAACTGAACGGTGTAGAAAGAATGGAGTTGACCTGTCACCATTTGTTAACACAGAAAACATTGGATTGTCATATATCAGTTTCACCCAAGCTATAAAAGAGTCACCGAACCCAAATCTCGTTAATGACTCTAACATATAGGTCCACTCGACCTGATCAAAAGCTTTTTGTGCGTCCAGTGAAAAAATTGCTGCTCCTTTAGCTTTACTGTGATCAGCATAAATGGTGTTAAGAAGTCATCTTACATTAAAAAATGAAAATCTGCCCGGGATGAACCCTGTTTGATCAGGATGGATAACTGATGAAAGATATTTGTTTAGCCGAATAGCCAGCAATTTAGTAATTACCTTCCTATCAAAATTCTGAAGTGAAATGGGTCTGTAACTGGCTGGGTCCATCGCGTCTTTCACTTTCTTTAAGATTAATATGATGTTGGCCTCATTTAATGTTTTAGGTAGGGCCTTGTTTGCCTTTGACGCTTATGTCATTCTAAGTAGAAGAGGGGCAAGAAGAACATCTTATTCACGGTGGAAATTTTATCCAATTTCAGGAACTAGTGTCACAGTACGACATCAGTGATAAAAAGTATTTTGAATACCAACAGCTTAAATCCATAATGAAAGCAAGATTTAATCTTAATCAGACAGATTTAGAGGTACCAGTTAAGGTTTCTAAATCTTCGTTCCCCTAAATTGATATTGAAAATACTTGGACTATTATCAAAACTGGATGAGTCCGTATCTCTTCCAATATCAAAATGGGAGACAGACCTATCGATCAATAAGGAGGAAAGTTTCTGGACACAAATATGTTTAAACACTTTTAAGATGACTAAAAACTAACTTACAACTTATACAGTATAAAGTGCCACATAGAATTCATTACACAGGACAAAGGATGTTCAAAATGGGCCTGAGTCACACAAGTATCTGCGCTCACTGCACCAGCAACGTCCTGGATAGCTATATGCATGCTATGTGTTCCTGTGCACTGGTTCAAAAGTTCTGGTAGAAGACGTGAGGACTTGTCGGCTTGGCTTGGGTATAGTGTCCCATCCTCACCCACACTTTGCATATTAGGTGATTTAAGTGAAATAAATATAGATGCAAGGATGTCACACATGGTTCTCACCGCCTTATGCATCACAAAGAAAACTATCCTCATGAGCTGGAAATCAAGAAATAACTTATGCATGACTTATTATAATAACTTACTATTAGATTATATTAACCTGGAGAGATTGTTAGCTTCCTCAAATAATCAACTGGCAGAATTCAATTCTCTCTGGTCTGGTATATATAGAGCACCGGGATCTGATATGGAAAAATTTAAAAATGGGATGGAAAAGATGTATGCAAAAATAAGACAAAAGGATATCTTTATTTGTGGTGACTTTATTTGTGGTATCTTTATTTGTGGTGACTTTAATATAGATTTGATGAAAACAAAACAAAACAAACCAACTGAAGATTTCTTAGATACAATGTATAGCTTAACCTTATTTCCAAAGATTACAAAACCTACAAGAATAACGACACACTGTGCTACCCTGATAGACAACATTTTTACCAATGTTATTGAATATAATATGGTGAGTGGTATAATAATAAATGATATTAGTGACCACTTGCCTGTATTTGTTTCTTTAGATGTTAATTATGGGGCTAATGAGAGTAAGAATAATAATAAACTATGTAAAAAGATTATCTATAAAAGAATACGAACAGAAGATAGAATCAGGGATTTAAAAGAAGACTTAATGTTACAGAACTGGGATGTTGTCTATAGAGAGAAAAATGTGGACTTGGCATATGATAAATTTATTGATATATTTAAATTATTATATGATAAAAACTGTCCAATTAAAGAAATTAATAAAAAACACATATATAAAAATTGCCCATGGTTAACCAAAGGGTTACAAAATGCTTGTAAAAAGAAAAATTATCTCTATAAAAATTTTATTAAATTAAGAACTAAAGAATCTGAAAAAAGATATAAAACCTATAAAAATAAATTAACTGATATAATACGAACTAGTAAAAAATTATATTATAGGAAAATGTTAAATGAAAATAAAAATAATATAAAAGGAGTCTGGGATATATTAAACAAATTAAGGAAAAATGGAACTAAGAAAATGATATATCCAGAGTATTTTACTGATAATTGTGGTGATATTTATGATAAGAATATGGTAGTAAATAAAATGAATAAATTTTTCGTAAGTGTTGGGCCAGAGTTGGCAGCAAAGATTCCAAATCAAGGAAAAGACACTGTGAGTGAGACTTTAATTGGAAGTAACCCTCGGTCAATTTTTCTTACAGCGGTGGATGAACTAGAGGTAAAATCTGTTGTTGAAAAGTGTAAAAATAAATTATCTACTGACTGTGATGGTATTGATATGGCACTAATAAAAAGAACTGTTGATGGTATATTAAAACCATTCACATATATTTGTAATTTATCATTTCAAACTGGTTCATTCCCGCAGAAAATGAAAATAGCAAAAGTAATTCCATTATTTAAGCAGGGAAATAAACACCAATACACAAACTACAGACCAGTATCACTTCTCCCACAATTTTCAAAAATTCTGGAAAAACTTTTCAACAACAGATTAGAAAACTTTTTAAATACACAGGATGTGCTGAATCAGAACCAGTATGGGTTTAGAGCCAAGAGTACAACATCATTGGCGATAATGGATGCAACAGAGGAAATAATAAATGCATTAGATCAAGGAAAATATGCAATTGGTGTGTTTATAGATTTTAGAAAAGCATTTGATACAATAAATCATTCAATACTTCTTAATAAATTGCAAATGTATGGTATTAGGGGAATTGCTCTGAAATGGGTTACAAGTTATCTATCTGAGAGACAACAATTTGTGAAAATGGGAGAATATCTGTCTGGGTGTATGGGAATTGCCTGTGGGGTCCCCCAAGGGTCAGTATTGGGCCCCAAATTATTTAACATATATATAAATGATATATTCCAAGTTTCTAAATTATTAAAAATAATATCATTTGCTGATGATACTAATTTATTTTATTCTGGAAATAATTATAATCAACTAATCCATACTCTAAATAATGAATTAAATAAGCTAAAAAAATGGATGGATTGTAATAAACTATCACTAAATATAGATAAAACTAAGGTAATGATATTTGGTAATTGTAAAAATAAAGAAGATATACACATTCATATAGATAATGTAGTTATTGAAAAAGTTAAGGAGATCAAGTTTTTGGGTGTAGTACTGGATGATAAAATTAGTTGGAAACCACATGTCAGATACATACAAAATAAAGTTGCAAAAAATATTGCAATTATAAATAAAATTAAGCAGGTCCTAGATTATAAATCACTTCATATTTTGTATTGTTCATTAGTACTTCCATACTTGACTTATTGTATAGAAGTTTGGGGTAACAGTTATAAAAGTAAACTTAATTCATTGTTAATATTACAAAAAAGGGCAGTCCGTGTTATACACAAAGTTGGGTACCTCGAACATACTAATTTATTGTTTTTACATTCGAAGTTATTGAAATTATGGGATCTGGTTCATTATTACACAGCACAATTAATGTTTAAAGTTAGTAAAAACCTCTTGCCACACAATATACAGAATCTATTCAGGGAGAGAGAAGGGAAATATAATTTACGGGGGAATACAAAATTTAAAATTCACTTAGTAAGATCTACATGGAAGAGTTTTTGTGTGTCTGTGTGTGGGGTAAAATTGTGGAATGGGTTGGGGGAGAAACACAGGCAATGTCCCAACATCCATATATTTAAATCAACATATAAAGAAATGATTTTTGAGCAGTATGAGAATGAAGGGCAGTGATGTTACATTGTGTCTTCAGTGAGGGAAGGTTGTTGTGTGTTATGGTGATTGTGAAGGTGATGGTGTTGTTTGTGTTTGCAGTGAACATGCCAGAATTGTATGTTTATTGTTGTTGTAATATTGTTGGATATGGACTGTCATTGTTGTGTCATTTTTGTTGTATAAATTGACTATGGGTGTATTACAGTGAATGTGGTTGTGGGATAATGATGATTATGAGTAATACTGTAATTTGTTTGGTGTGGAGAAGGGGTGGGACTGTATAAGCCTTGGCTTCTTCCCACTCCTTTTGAACATTTTATTTTGGTTTGTTTTTTTGTTGTGTTTTGAACTCTCTTTTTTTCTTTCTTTAACAATGTTCAAATAAAAATCAATCAATCAATCAATCAATCAATCTCTGGTCCCTGCTTATTAATTCTATAACCTGAGGGGTGGCGGGCGGTGGCTTGCTCTCCTTGGCGCCTCTGGCTGCTGGCTGCGCCCCGACCGTGGGTGTGCGGGGATCCTGTTCCGAGGTGGCCGTGTGTCTGGCCGGGGGGGCTGTGGGGTGGGCCGGGGGGGTGGGCTGTGGCCCCCGGCCAGTTGGCCTCACCTCCCAGGGGGGGTCTGGGTCTGGACCTGGGCCCCTGGTGCTGGTGGGGGGGCATTCCCCCCCTGGGCCGGGGTCAGGTGTGCACAGGTGGTGCGGGTTGGCCTCGATGCGTCCTTGTGCGGTGGGGTCGTGTTCTCCCTGGGGCCCTGGCACCACCCTGGTGCAGGTGCCTGCGTTCTGGGTTGCCCTCCCCGTCCAGTGAGGTCTGTGGGTGTGTGTGTGCATGTGTGTGTGTGTGTGAGAGTGGGTGTGAGTGGGGACTTGTGTATGAGCGGGTGCAGAAATGTGTGTGTGTGCGTTGTGAGTGGGCAGGTGGGGCTGTGTGTGGGTGTGGGTGGGCATGTGTGATGGTGGGTGGGGGTATGTGTGTGTATGGGTGCGGTTACCTGTGGGTGGATGTCTGGGGGTGGAGGATGTGTATATGGATAGGAGAACTTTGTTGGGTGGCGGGGGTGGGGCAGTCCATCTAGTGGCATGGAGGTTGGTGTTTCGTGGCCTGCTTGTCCTGGCCGCCCTGCTGTTGTGTCGTGGGGTGGGGTGCTTTGTCACATTGCCCCTGGTGTCATTGGCAGTGGGTGTGTGTTGGTGCTCGGGGGTGGTTGGGGGGGCCGTTGGCGTTGGTTGGTGGCCATGTTTCCGTCGGGTTGCTCCGGGGTGGCTGTGGCTGCAGGGTGGCCTGCCGCTGTCGGTGTCCACTGGGGTGGGTGGTCAGTGGGTTTGTGTGGGCACTCGGGGGTGTCGCTTGCCATGTGGGGCACTGTGTGGGTCCAGCCCATTGTTCACTATTGTGAATATTATTGTCCATGTTTGTGTGTGTAAGATGGGTGGGAATGGGTATGGCTGCCCCATCATGTTTGTGGTGCTGGGAACGCTAGGGTGCAATGCTGCTGGGTCCTGGGCTGCTCACACTGGCGGCCCTCGCCCTGGGTTGGGATTTGGGGGCAGTGGGTGGCCTCATAAACCAGTTTGCAAGCTGGCTTCTGGGGGAGGACAACCTCCCTTTTAGACCGCCTCCCTCCCAGTCTTATTTCCCGCCCTCCCCCTCCCCCTGACTCTGGGTGGAATATAAATCTTTTTGGATACATTTAGGGCTTTGGGGTGGGGGTGTGCCACACTGTGTCGGTGAAGGAGATACCTTTGCTGCGCAGTGAGGCTGCCCTCACCTCAATTTTAATTGCATTTTAGACACTGAGGGCTTGGGGGGATGGGGGCCCTACTGCCCATCGCAGTGGCTAGTGGTGCTCCAATCACTATCCCCCCAATTTTAATTGCACTTTGGTAGTGTGTAGTCCACACATTTACACACAATTACATCATATAACCGACATACACCCACCATGTTTTGTGCAGGGGGGAGGGGGGTGGGGGTCTTCCCCCACCCCTGTTGCCCTCCTCCTGCTGGGGGCGTGGGGGCCCAGTGGGGAGTCTGGGACCCATCATGTTGTCAAAATCCCTGGGTGCTACTGAATGTATAGATACAATCAAGGGAGTGAGAGCAGGACTGAATATGAAAGTAAGTGAGAGTGAGGGGGTGATGAATGGAGGTGGTGATGGTGGGTCAGTTTTGTGCGGCGCTTTGCATGTCGGGTGGCATCTCGGGGCACCTGCGGTGGTCTGCTGATCAGTTGCTCAGGTGGGCGCCCGGGGTGGGAGTCTGCTTCTGTGGCCTGCGCCGGCAGTCTCCCTAGCCACTGCCGGGCACTGGTGCGTGTTCAGGCTTGCTGCATCTGCTTCGCAGCTGTCTTATGAAACAAGGGTGAATGCGGGGTGAGTTTGAATGAGTACATGAGTGAGAGAGAATGGGTTGGTTCGGGTGAGTGAGAGTGAGTTAGTGCACATGGGTGCGCATAGGAGCATGTAGGTGTGAAGATGTGGGGAGGGGTGTGTCTGCGAGTCGAGAAGTGCTGGATTAAGGGGGGTAGTGCCTCTCGGCAATGTGGGCTCCCCTGGGCGGGGGGACTTCTTTGGGCATGGGAGTCCCTGGGGTGTGCGGCAGTGGTGCTGTGGGGGGCTAGCGTCGGGGGGCGCGGGCCGGTCTCCGGCGCGGGGGGTGGGGTCGCTGGCCTCCTGGCGCCTGGGGCCCGGGAGCGGGTGTTAAAATAAGGTATTAAAAGTTATTACAGGAGGAGTTTACAACAATATACAATACATATTTAGGTACTGTATAAGCTCCTCTTAGCAAAGTAAATGTTTTGGCACAATAAGGGTGACAGATCTCTGTTCTGCTTGCCTAGCTGCCTGACAGGACAAGGGGGAAAAAAACAAAACAAAACAAAACAAAACGCCAGTTTACATCAATGCCACTTGGAATTTGGGGTGCTGCCACATGAAGACACAAAGGAGGCAGTGTGAGGATCCCTGCCTGAAGAAAGTATGGTGGAGATTAGCAGTGCCCTGACTATAATTTTTCTGTTGGTAAACAAGTTGCTGGCAGTTATGTCCTCTAATTCCAGGTGACCTGGTGATATACCAATATTGCAGAACTATTGGAACTTTAGGATCTCCAATGAATGGACTAGGGTCTTCCCTGGAGTTTTTATTATCCCCTCATTAGTTTATGGATAGTTTTGTTAAGCCTGTTTATAGCCTTTTATTTTTAGAGTTTTTGGTGTGCATTTTAGTATTTTATGCACAACTTATTGAATAAATCTTTGAATTGACTTTGAAAGTCTAAATCCTTGGTTGTGTCATGTCCGCTACATAATTTCGCAGCAAACATAGAAATTGGCAGTGGGCCCAAAACGCAGTGTAAGTAACGTGTTTATTTACAGTGGAAAAATGTACAGGAAAATGTCCAAATAACAGTCACTGTTAAGAGATGATGATGGGAGACAACCCACTGCAAACCTCGTAGGCTTAAAGGAAATGCCTAACGTGCTCCAAACAGTCAGGAGAGGAGGAAAAGGCACACAAATAAGGACTTAAACACATATGTTGGAGCGGAAAGGCTCAAGGTACAACACAATACGTCCAGGGGAAGAAAGCCAAACATTGGTGAATCAGGATGTCCATTGCTGACTTAAGCTGCCACACTGACTGATCAAACTGAGAGCAAGGCTCAATCTACCAGCTGGAATTAATAGGACGTAATCAAAACCTACAGCCACAGGTCATGGATGGGGTGAACGACCCCGAACATGACAGGTTGTACCTGTGCCTCGCCCTTGATTGTTTGAGAACCTGAAAGTGGAGGGGTTTGCCCAACTATCTTATTACACCTGTAGTGGTTTTTTTTTTTTTTTTTAGTCTGGACTGGGGAGTCAGTCAGACGAAGTTTTAGCCCTCATAATTTATGGTGCACTCTCACTGGAGCAAGTTGGTCAGTGACATGCTAAAGGCAATTGTGCACCCTCCCACGTATACCGCTGTCTTGTTTACAGCACAGTCGGGCTAGGCACCACTACCTCTTGTCAACTGGGCATACACATACAGTGGTGTGAAAAAAGTGTTTGCCCCCTTCCTGATTTCTCATGTTTTTTGTATGTTTGTCACACTTAAATGTTTCAGATCATCAAACAAATTTAAATATTAGACAAAGATAACTCAAGTAAACACAAAATTCAGATTTTAAATGAAGGTGTTTATTAATAAGGGGGTGGGGAATCCAAACCTACATGGCCCTGTGTGAAAAAGTGATTGCCCCCTAAACCTAATACCTGGTTGGGCCACCCTTAGCAGCAACAACTGCAATCAAGCATTTGTGATAACTGGCAATAAGTCTTCTACAGCGCTGTGGAGGAGTTTTGGCCCTCTCATCTTTGCAGAATTGTTGTAATTCAGCCACAATGGAGGGTTTTTGAGCATGAACTGCCTTTTTAAGGTCATGCCACAGCATCTCAATCGGATTCAGGTCAGGACTTTGACTAGGCCACTCCAAAGTCTTCATTTTGTTTTTCTTAAGCCATTCAGAGGTGGACTTGCTGGTGTGTTTCGGATCATTATCCTGCTCCAGAATCCAAGTGCGCTTCAGCTTGAGGTCACAAACAGATGGCGGGACATTCTCCTTCAGAATTTTTTGGTAGGCAGCAGAATTCATGGTTCCATTTACCACAGCAAGTCTTCCAGGTCCTGAAGCAGCAAAACAGCCCCAGACCATCACACTACCACCACCATATTTTACTATTGGTATGATGTTCCTTTTCTGAAATGCTGTGTTACTTTTATGCCAGATGTAATGGGACACACACCTACCAAAAGGTTCAACTTTTGTCTCGTCAGTCCACAGAGTATTTTCCCAAAAGTCTTAGGGATCATCAAGATGTTTTCTGGCAAAACTGAGACGAGCCTTTATGTTCTTTTTGCTCAGCAGTGGTTTTCATCTTGGAACTCTGCCATGCAGGCCATTTTTGCCCAGTCTCCTTCTTATGGTGGAGTCATGAACACTGAGCTTAACTGAGGCAAGCTTGAATGGGCCATCGCTGCACTGTTGGGGTAATTTTGGTCGGCTGGCCGCTCCTGGGAAGGTTCACCACTGTTCCATGTTTTTGCCATTTGTGGATAATGGCTCTCACTGTGGTTTGCTGGAGTCCCAAAGCTTTAGAAATGGCTTTATAACTTTTTCCAGACTGACAGATCTCAATTACTTTGTTTCTCATTTGTTCCTAAATTTCTTTGGATCACAGCATGACTAGCTTTTGAGGATCTTCTGTTTGACTTCACTTTGTCAGGCAGGCCCTATTTAAGTGATTTCTTGATTGAGAACAAGTGTGGCAGTAATCAGGCCTGGGTGTGGCTCGAGAAATTGAACTCAGCTTTCCAAAGATGTGATAAACCACAGTTAATTTATGTTTTATTGGGGGGGATCACTTTTTCACCCAGGGTCATGTAGGTTTGGATTTTTTTTACCCTTAATAATAAACACCTTCATTTAAAAACTGCATTTTGTGTTTACTTGTGTTGTCTTTGTCTAATATTTAAATTTATTTGATGATCTGAAACATTTAAGTGTGACAAACATACAAAAAAAAATGAGAAAGGGGGCAAACACTTTTTCACGCCACTGTATGTTTGTTCATACATGAGAAACTAATCCACAGCTAAAGCCGACCATTCTGAGGTGGACCAAATCTGAGGGAGTTTGTTATCATGCTTAAGCACAGCGTGCAGCAATCACATTTTTTACTTTGGCCTTAGGCTCAGGAAACACTTCATGGTATGAGTAGGTCCTTATTTAAGGTTAAGTTAGCTTCAGAGCACAAAACATGGAGGCATTTTACAACACAAGTGTTTTAGTTCCTTTTATTTTGCAGAACACTCAGTTGCATAAATGATGACTAATCATTATGAGCACACAATAGTAGTTTCATTTGCGTTGTTTACTGTATGACAAATTGTATAACAAATAGATGGTGCCCATTGGTCACTGTAAGGAATCTGGCAATATTGTTCACTGTGTGATATTTTTAATTCATATATACAGTGGTGTGAAAAAGTGTTTGCCCCCTTCCTGATTTCTCATTTTTTTGTATGTTTGTCACACTTTAATGTTTCAGATCACCAAACAACTCTAAATATTAGACTGTGGAGAGTGTGGAAATGATGAGGCCAAGTTACGATCAGACGAAGTTTTATTCACACTCTCACATCATCATACACAGAAAGCACTGAATCAGCCAAACCAGGTTTCTCATTAAAAACTCCACAGATCATCTCACATCTGCATGACATTTCACCTCCACCATACATTTCCCTTAAACCCCCAGCTCTCTCTTCCTGCCAACTCCCCATGAGGTCCTTGCCTATTATTCTCTTGTGTTTAACCACTGCCTCTTGACTGAGACGCTGTCTGCTGACACAACCACAATATACATTGCTATATCGCCAATATGCATTTATTATGCACCCCCCCCCTCCAGACAGAGTTTCAGTCGGCATGTCTTTTGGGCTTCAGTCTCCTCCCATATCTGCTGTAACGGGGGTCTCTGTGCCGGCGGGGGGCTGCTGGACGTGTGTCTGACTGCGGGTGGGCCAAGGCGAGGGGGGGGGGGGACTTCACTCTGCCCGTGTGGCTGTCCTGGTGAATCGTTTGCCTGGGGAGTTCTCAGTGGGGGTCTTCCACGCCGAGGGGCTCGAGCCAGCAGCACTTGCTCGTCCGCCACTACAAAGGCGGGCTTAAGTCTGTCCATGCATATTTTCTCCCGACGCCCCTCCAAGTCTAACAAAAAATGCTTGTCCCCTGTTTCCAGCACTCTGAACGGGCCATCATAGGGTGGGCGCAATGGCGGGCGGTGGGCATCGTGTCTGACGAACACGAACGCCGCGTTCTTCAAAGTTTTTGGCACAAAAGCGCATGGGAAACAGTGGTGGGCCGGGCCGGGCAGCGTGCCTGTGTCTGCACTATGCTGCAAACGCTGAGACGGGCAGCTGTCTGGTGCGGGATTATCTGGCAAGAATTCCCCGGGCAGCCGCAGTGGCTGGGAAAAAACCAGCTCAGCCGGGGAAGCCTCCAAATCCTCTTTTGGTGCAGAACGCAACCCCAATAAAACCCACGGCAACCGGTCAACCCAATTTGCATCCGTCAATGAAGCCCTGAGTACTGCCTTCAGTGACCTGTGAGAACGCTTGCATAACCCATTTGCCTGTGGGTTGTACGCGGTTGTGCGGTGAACTGCAACACCCAGGCTGCGGGCCATCGAGGACCAAAGATCGGAAACAAACTGTGGGCCCCTATCAGACGTGATGTCCGACGGGATTCCAAAACGCGCCACCCATACTGTCAAAAAAGTGCGCGCCACGTCTGTGGACGTGGTTGCCGCCAGTGGGACTGCTTCTGGCCAGCGTGTGGTGCAGTCCACCACTGTCAGAAGGTGCGTGCACCCCTGCGATGGCGGGAGGGGGCCCACGAGGTCCACGTGAACATGGTCGAATCTTTTAGCTGGTATCGTAAACGGCTTCAAAGGAGCCTCGGTGTGTCTGTGCACTTTGACTTGTTGGCACGCTACGCAGGCTGCCGCCCACTCTTTCACTTGTTTGCGCAAGCCTGGCCACACTAATTTCGCTCCCACCATTTTGACTGATGCGCGCAATCCTGGGTGCGCCAAAGCGTGAACTGACTCAAACACGCAGCGGCGCCACGCGACCGGGACCACCGGGCACGGGTGTCCCGTGGAGACATCGCAGATTAGGAGGGGGCTGCCGTCTTGCAGTACCCTGCTCTTCAGCCTTAACCCTGTTGGTACAGACTGGAGCGCGCGCACGTCCATATCGCTAATCTGCTCTGCGGCCATGGCTGTATAATCTATCCCTACGCAGACCGGGGCTGCTACCGCGCGCGAGAGGCAGTCCGCCACTACATTCAGTTTACCCGACACATGTTGAATATCGGTCGTAAACTCTGAGATTGCGGCCAGCTGTCTCTGCTGCCGGCCCGACTATGGTTCCGAAACCTTGGCCATCGCGAACGTCAGCAGCTTGTGGTCCACGAACGCGGTGAAGCTGCGCCCTTCCAGCCAGAACTGGAAATGGCGTATGGCCAGGTAGAGAGCCAGCAACTCTCTGTCGAACGCGCTGTATTTACACTCACTGTCTCGCAAAGCCCTGCTGAAAAAAGCAAGTGGCTGCCAAGAACCGGCGAGATGTTGCTCCACAACGGTCCCTATGGCCACGTCCGAGGCGTCGGTAGTGAGCGCTATCCAGGCCGCCGGGTCTGGGTGCGCCAACAGTGCGACGTTTGCCAGAGCTGCTTTCACCTCAGAGAACGCCTGCTCTCGCTTCGGAGTCCATTCGACTCCATCTGCGGGTTTCCGTCTCTTGAACGCGGCGTACAGTGACTGCTTGAGCTGAGCTGCGCGGGGGAGGAAACGGTTATACAAATTTACCATCCCCAAAAATTCCTGCAGCGCCCTGACCGTCTGAGGCCGGGGAAAGTTCGCCACAGCGCGCAGTTTGTCGGGCAAGGGTATCGCTCCCTCCGGTGAGACACGGTGCCCCAAAAAATCAATCCCCGTCAAGCCGAACTGGCACTTCGCCGGGTTGATTATTAACCCATGCTCCTCCAACCTCTGGAAAACCATCCTGAGGTGGGTTACGTGTTCGTCTTTGGACGCACTGGCTACCAGGATATCATCCAGGTAGACGAACACAAACGGGAGATCGCGCAGCACCGCGTCCATCATGCGCTGGAACGTCTGTGCCGCTCCTTTTAATCCGAAAGGCATGCGCGGAAACTCGAACAAGCCGAACGGAGTTATTACCACTGTTTTGGGTATGTCCTCCATGTGCACCAGGACCTGGTGGTAACCGCGAACCAGGTCTATTTTAGAAAAAATGCGCGCTCTGGTGAGGTGAACGGAAAAATCCTGAATGTGGGGAATCAGGTAGCGGTCGTGTGCTGTGGCGCTATTCAACCTGCGGAAATCGCCGCACGGTCGCCATGATCCCTCAGTCTTAGGGACAATGTGTAGCGGGGATGCCCATGGGCTGTTCGATCGCCTGATGATGCCCAACCTTTCCAGGTTGGCAAACTCCTCGCACGCTATGGCCAGTTTAGCTGCGTCCAAGTGCCGAGGTCGTGTGAAAACAGGCGGCCCGGTGGTGGTGATAAAGTGCTCCACCCCGTGTTTAGCGATGGCCGCTTAAAACGTTGGGACCATGAGTGCTGGGAACTGAGTGAGCAGTGTGTGGAACTTATCGCCTGGAGCTGCGACGTTGGCTTGTGTTACTGGCCCAGCCCCTCGAGCTGTACAGGGGATAGAGTCAAAGGACAGTGCATTAACCAGACGCCTGTTAGCAACATCAACTAGTAAACCATGCGCACACAGAAAATCAGCTCCCAGGATTGGGAAACTCAGTGCTGCTATGACAAAAGTCCACTCGCATGTGCGGCCGTGTAGAGATAAAGCCAGTGTTCTCTCACCAAAGGTCTTAATGTCCGAGCCGTTTACTGCTACCAGCCTGGGGCCGCTGGGTCCTGCCAGCTGGTCAGCGTAAGTCGGCAGGATGATGCTCTTCTGGGCTCCGGGGTCTACAAGGAAACACCTCCCTGAGCACGAGTCCGTCACATAGAGCAGCTTGTTCTCTTTGCCGGTGGTCGCAGCTGCTACCGACTGCCGGCTCTGGCATATCCCGAGTGCTTGAATTGGCACGGTGGGGCACATGCGCTCCCTCCAAAACGGCGGTGGTAGAAGCAGACCGTGTCTCTCTGGCGCTCCTTGGCCCCCGCTGCCGCTACCATCGGTGGCTCCTCGCCTCCTCTGGTCATCTCGTTGGGTTCCGATGCCGCTGCGTTCACCGTGAGCGCTCTGGTGGTGAGGATGATCCGGTCTGCCTCCTGGGCTAGCGCAAGGTAGTCACGCGCGGCCAGCAAAGGCGAATTGGCCAGGACCACTCTCGTCTCTGTTGGAAGGTTCCGGAGGAAAAGGTGGGCGAACAGAAAATGCCCGTCGTCCGTGCCCATTAACGCCAACATCTTCTCCATCAGATCGACGGCCGAACCATCTCCTAACTCGGAATGCCTCAGGAGCCTCTCTGCTCTCTCACCGTCCGAGAGCGTGTAGCCCTGAATCAGCGCAGCTTTGAGAGCCTCGTATCTGTCGTGGGCTGGGGGCCGGTCGAGCAGGCTCGCTACCTGCTGAGCTGTGAGAGCGTCCATCGCTGCAACCACATGGAAAAACTTGGTGTCGTCTGCCGTTATTCCCCGGAGGGCGAACTGGGCCTCGGTGTAGTGGAACCAAGAGCGCAGATTGTGCTACTAAAAGTCCGGTAGCTTGACTGCAACAGCACACGCGTTGCTGGGGGTTCCCGTCCGGGCCGTCTGTGGGATGCTTGCTGCTTTGCTGAGGCTTCCTGTCTGGGCCGACTCCGGGGCTCTTGCCTCTTGTTCCATAATACGTCTAGGGTCACCAGTATGGAGAGTGTGGAAATGATGAGGCCAAGTTACGATCAGACGAAGTTTTATTCACACTCTCCCATCATCATACACAGAAAAAGCACTGAATCAGCCAAACCAGGTTTCTCCTTAAAAACTCCACAGATCATCTCACATCTGCATGACATTTCACCTCCACCATACATTTCCCTTAAACCCCCAGCTCTCTCTTCCTGCCGACTCCCCATGAGGTCCTTGCCTATTATTCTCTTGTGTTTAACCACTGCCTGACTGAGATGCTGTCTGCTGACACAACCACAATATACGTTGCTATATCGCCAATATGCATTTCCATAAGACAAAGATAACACAAGTAAACAAAAAATGCAGTTTTTAAATGAAGGTGTTTTTATTTAGGGAAACAAAAATCCAAACCTACATGGCCCTGTGTGAAAAGTGATTGCTCCCCCTCGTTAAAACATAAATTAACTGTGGTTTATCACATCTTTGGAAAGCTGAGTTCAATTTCTCTTGCCACACGCAGGCCTGATTACTGCCACACCTGTTCTCAATCAAGAAGTCACTTAAATAGGACCTGCCTGACAAAGTGAAGTAGACCAAAAGATCCTCAAAAGCTAGACATCATGCTGCGATCATCATGCTGCGGTCAAAAGAAATTCAGGAACAAATGAGAAACAAAGTAATTGAGAGCTTTGGGACACCAGCAAACCACAGTGAGAGCCATTATCCACAAATGATGAAAACATGGAACAGTGGTGAACCTTCCCAGGAGTGGCCGGCTGACCAAAATTACCCCAACAATGCAGCAACGACTCATCCAAGAGGTCACAAAAGACCCCGCAACAACAGTTTTGCCAGAAATCATCTTGATGGTCCCCAAGACTTTTGGGAAAATACTCTGTGGACTGATGAGACAAAAGTTGAACTTTTTGGAAGGTGTGTGTCCCATTACATCCGCCATAAAAGTAACACAGCATTTCAGAAAAGGAACATCATACCAACAGTAAAATATGGTGGTGGTAGTGTGATGGTCTGGGGCTGTTTTGCTGCTTCAGGACCTGGAAGACTTGCTGTGGTAAATGGAACCATGAATTCTGCTGCCTACCAAAAAATTCTGAAGGAGAATATCCGGCCATTTGTGAGTGACCTCAAACTGAAGCGCACTTGGGTTCTGCAGCAGAACCATGATCCAAAACACATCAGGAAGTCCACCTCTGAATGGCTTAAAAAAAACAAAGTGAAGACTTTGGAGTGACCTAGTCAAAGTCCTGACCTGAATCCGACTGAGATGGTGTGGCATGACCTTAAAAAGGCGGTTCATGTCATGGTGGCCGCTGGGCCGTCATTGATCTCAGCTGCGCACACACCTGTTGCAACACCGAACCAAGTCGCCACGCCAAGCAACGTCACGTAAGCTACTACATCCCTCACCCTGTCCTAGTGTTCTCCCCTGTGCACAGGTGGACCTCCCTGGCGGCGGACTTACCTTCCCTGTCAACGGGACGTCATCTCCTCCTCCTCAGATCTCCTCCTCACCTCCTCAGCATCGAGCACCACGCGCACCACGCTGCACCGGGACACGGAGCCAGCAAGACTCTCGCAGCAGCACCTGCAAGTAAGCAGCACAAGCCTCAGCTTCCCGTTCATATGAACTATAATAATCACCGGTGCTTGTGTGTTCCAGGGTTGCTAGGTCGCAGCAAGAATCGCTCAGCTCCAGTGGCCAGACAGCTTCGCACTCACTCACTCATTCACACACGCAACACTCTTCACTTTAATCAATAAATAACTGTCATAACAATCTACTCGTGTCAGCGTCTGTCTCCTGGGTCCCCAACCATGTCAGTACGACTCCGTCAAGATTACCCAGCTGACAGCGCGCTGGCGCGCCGCATTAACCCCTTAGCGCTCGAGTAGATTTGATTGCTCCCCAACAGACAGTTATTCTGAACCAGTTAACTCAGGTTAACAGCTGGCTGGATCGCCTGGAAGGACGCCAGGCATTTCCCCCGGCCGCTGGGGCTTCACCAGCCCCTGTAGCCTCACCAACTAGCCAAACATACCAGCCATCATTACCTCGTCTCACTCCCGTGCCTACCCCCGCCCGCTTTAGCGGAAAACTCGGGGAAGCACGGGGCTTTTTGCTCCAATGCGAATCAGTGTTTCACCGCGTCCCGGGAGATTTCACCACAGATCACAGCAAAATTGGGTACATCTCCAATCTGCTCGGGGGGAGGGCATTAGCTTGGGCCTACACTATTATGGCTAAACCCAACTATTCCCTTTTGACTTACCAGCAGTTCGTGGCAGAATTTTTGGAGGTGTTTGATAATACAGACCGGGGCGCGGTGCTAACTGATCGGCTGCTTAGCCTTCGACAGGGCAGTAGATCTGCCGCCGATTACGCCGTAGATTTCCGGGTGTTAGCTGCTGAGGTTGGGTGGGGGGAGCCAGCGCTTTGCAGCATTTTCCTCCGCAGCCTTAGTTCGGAGCTGAGGGATGAACTAGCGGCACGGGATAAACCAGACAGGTTAGGGGAGTTGATTTCTCTCACCATTAGTTTGGACAGTAGGCTGAAGGAGCGAGCGGCCGAACGGAGGGCTGTTAGCCGTTCGAGTAAACCACGCCCTCGCTCCGCTAGGTCGCCTCTCCTTGCTCTGCCCTCGTCAGAGGAACTTCCGGAGCAAGAGGATATGGTTATCGGGCAATCGGGAGTTTCAGCGGCTGAGAGACAGCGCCGGAGAGATCTGGGCCTGTTTTTTTATTGTGGCAATGGGTCTCACAGGGTTGCTGAATGTCCAAATTGGTTAAAAGGGGAGGTCCGTGGATCACAGTAGGGGGATTCACGGACATTAAACAGAAAAAGCCCCTCACTAGTTGCCGTGTCCCCATTAGGCTACTTTATAAACACAAGGAACATACTACACATGCCCTAGTTGATTCTGGAGCTGAGCAGAACTTCATCTTCAGAGACCTGGCAACCCAGCTGGGCCTCAGCTGTCAACCTCTTTGCCCACCTGTCAATCTCGTCACATTATCCAAGGCGTCACTGACCTCTGTTTCCCACCAGACGGGCCCCGTGCCAGTGATAGTCTCTGGAAACCACCGGGAGGAGATTCGTTTCTTGGTATTGCCCATCTCCTCTTTGCCTGTGATCCTGGGGTACCCATGGCTACGGCTCCACAACCCCACTTTTGATTAGCAAGCTGGAAGCATCATCGCGTGGAGCTCCTTTTGTTTGAGTGCCTGCCTCCAGTCTGCAGCGTGTGCTCCCTCAGTATCGGTGCCTTCGCCTTCGACGCCACCCCCGGACCTGTCCATGGTACCAGAGGTCTACCACGATCTGGGAGCGGTGTTCAGCAAGTCACGGGCACTGTCCCTCCCTCCCCACCGTCCTTATGACTGCGCGATCAACCTCAGGGCGGGGGCCCCTCTCCCGGCAAGTCTTCTATGCAGCCTGTCTGCCCCGGAGTGCGAGGCTATGGACACTTATATTAAGGAGTCCCTTAGCTCTGGGATTATTCGTCCATCATCTTCGGCGGTGGGTGCGGGTTTCTTCTTTGTGGGGAAGAAGGATGGCTCGCTGCGTCCCTGCATCGACTTTCGAGGGCTTAACGAGATCACCATCAAGGACAAGTTCACGTTGCCGCTGATGAACACGGCTTTTGACTCCCTCCAGGGGGCATCCTGGTTCTTGAAGCTGGACCTGCGTAACGCGTACCACCTGGTGCGCATCAGGGAGGGCGATGAGTAGAAGACGGCATTCCGGACCCCAAGCAGCCATTTTGAGTACCTGGGGATGCCGTTTGGGTTAACCAATGCTCCGGCCGTCTTCCAGCGTCTAATTAATGACGTCCTATGGGATTTTCTTAACTCCTTCGTGTTTGTCTATCTTGACAACATCCTCATCTTCTCACGCACGTTGGAGGAGCACCAGGTGCATGTGCGACGGGTCCTGCAGCGCCTCCTGGAGAACCAGCTGTTTGTCAAAGCTGAGAAGTGTGAATTTCACACTGACAAGACCTCCTTTCTTGGTTTCATTATTGCCCGCAATCAGGTGCTTCCCGACCCGGCCAAGGTCAAGGCGGTGGTGGAGTGGCCTACGCCTACGTCCAGGAAACAGTTACAGGGGTTCCTGGGTTTTGCCAATTTCTACCGCCAGTTTGTGCCCAACTTTGGGATCATCGCCCGCCCCCTGACCGCCCTCACGTCTCCCAAGATCCCTTTTCGTTGGAGCGAGGAGGCTGCTACGGCATTTGGGAGGGTGAAGGAGGAGTTCGCTTCGGCCCGCGTCCTGACCTAGGTGGATCCGGCGTTGCAGTGCCTTGTGGAGGTGGATGCCTCGGATTCTGGAGATGGGGTGGTTCTCTCCCAACGTTCTCCAGTGGACGGAAGGATCTGGCTGTGCGCTTTCTTCTCCCATCACCTGAAGCCCGCTGAGAGGAACTACTGTATCCGTGACAGGGAGCTGCTGGCCGTGAAGCTCGCCCTGGAGGAATGGAGGCACTGGCTGGAGGGGGCTGCCCAGCTGTTCGTCATCTGGATGGATCATAGGAACCTTGAGTATCTCCGTACGGCCAAACGGTTGAACGCTCGCCAGGCCCGTTGGTCTCTTTTTTTCAGCCAGTTCGATTTTACCATCACCTACCGGCCGGGGAGCAAGAATGGCAAGCCTGACGCTCTCTCGAGACAGTTTGACGTGAAGACCACCGGGGACCAGGAGGAGACGATCCTGCCGTCGTCTTGTGTGGTGGGCGCCCTGTCGTGGGAGATCCAGGACAAGGTCAGGAGAGCGCAGGAGACTGAGCCCGATCTGGGTGGGGGCCCCCTGGGCCATTTGTTTGTTCCCCTTTCTGTCAGGGGTGAGGTCATCCAATGGGGTCACGTGTCCAAGCTGGCGTGTCATCCAGGAATTGCCCGCACCATCGACCTTCTCCAGAGAGCCTTCTGGTGGCCGGGGTTGAGGGGGGATGTCACCAACTATGTCCGGGCCTGCGCCCAGTGCGTCACTGGGAAGTCATCATCGTCTCCCCCGGCGGGTCTTCTTCACCCTTTACCAGTTCCTTCTCGCCCCTGGTCTCACGTGGCTTTGGACTTCGTGACTGGCCCGCCCCCCTCTGGTCACTTCACGGCAGTCCTGACGATAGTGGACCGTTTCTCCAAGGCAGCTCATTTTGTGCCTCTCTGGGGGCTGCCGTCAGCGCGGGAGACGGCGGACCTTCTAGTACAGCATGTGGTCCGTCTTCATGGCATCCCAGCTGATATCGTATCGGATCGAGGTCCACAGTTTGTGTCCCAGGTCTGGAAGGCTTTCTGCACGGTGCTGGGGGCCATGGCTAGCCTCTCATCTGGGTACCACCTGCAGAGCAATGGCCAGTGCGAGTGGACCAATCAGGAGCTGGAGGCTGCGCTTCGCTGTGTCATCTCTTCCTGCTCCTCTTCCTGGAGCACCTTCCTACCCTGGATTGAGTACGCACACAACACCACGGTGCCCTCAGCTACTGGGATGTCCCCTTTCAAAGCGTCTCTGGGGTATGATCCACCACTGTTCCCGGAGGAGGAGGAGGAGGAGGAGGAGGAGGAGGTGGCGGTTCCTTCAGTGCAGGCTCACGCCAGGCGTTGTCGGTGGATCTGGACCATCACCCGCAGAGCCTTCCTTAGAACCACGGAACGTAATATCCAGGTGGCCAACAGTCGCAGGAGGCCCGCCCCGGACTATAAGGTGGGTCAGAAGGTCTGGTTATCCACCAAGAATATCAGTGTGCCGGCCAAGAAGCGCAAGCTGACCAGCACTTCATCGGTCCTTTTGAGATTTCACATATTATCAACCCTGTGTCTGTACGCCTTGCTCTTTCCTCTTCTATGTGCATCTGCCCTACTTTTCACGTTTCCCAGGTCAAGCCCTACATCTCCGACCCCCTGTGCCCGCCCCCAGCGGCTCCTTCCCCCCCGAGGATGATCGACAGCCACCCAGCTTGGGGGGTGACTGCCATCTTGGATGTCCGCCGGCGGGGTCGGGGTCTTCAGTATTTGGTGGACTGGGAGGGTTTTGGCCCTGAGCATCGCTCCTGGATTCGCCCAGCGTTGATCCTTGACAAGCAGCTGATCCGTGATTACCATCGGGCGCATCCAGGTAGGATAGGGCAGGTGACTGGAGGCACCTCTAGAGGGGGGAGTACTGTCATGGTGGCCGCTGGGCCGTCATTGATCTCAGCTGCGCACACACCTGCTGTTGGTAATCAGTGAGCTTTAAAAGCCAGTGTCTCAGACTGCTCTGCATGGAGTCGTCTGTCGCCTTTGCCTCGCAACGCGTCAAGGATACGACCTCAAGCCAGAGTCAGAACCAAGTCGCCACGCCAAGCCATGTCATGTAAGATACTACATCCCTCACCCTGTCCTAGTGTTCTCCCCTATGCACAGGTGGACCTCCCTGGCGGCGGACTTACCTTCCCTGTCAACGGGACGTCATCTCCTCCTCCTCGGATCTCCTCCTCACCTCCTCAGCATCGAGCACCACGTGCACCACGCTGCACTGGGACACGGAGCCAGCAAGACTCTCGCAGCAGCACCTGCAAGTAAGCAGCACAAGCCTCAGCTTCCCGTTCATATGAACTATAATAATCACCGGTGCTTGTGTGTTCCAGGGTTGCCAGGTTGCAGCAAGAATTGCTCAGCTCCAGTGGCCAGACAGCTTCGCACTCACTCACTCATTCACACATTCACACACGCAACACTCTTCACTTTAATCAATAAATAACTGTCATAACAATCTACTTGTGTCAGCGTCTGTCTCCTGGGTCCCCAACCATGTCAGTTCATGCTCGAAAACCCTCCAATGTGGCTGAATTACAACAATTCTGTAAAGATGAGTGGACCAAAATTCCTCCACAGCACTGTAAAAGACTCATTGCCACTTATCACAAATGCTTGATTGCAGTTGTTGCTGCTAAGGGTGGCCTAACCAGTTATTAGGTTTAGGGGGCAATCACTTTTTCACACAGGACCATGTAGGTTTGATTTTTTTCCCCCTTAATAATGAACACTTTCATTTAAAAACTGCATTTTGTGTTTACTTGTGTTATCTTTGTCTAATATTTAAATTTGTTTGATGATCTGAAACATGTAAGTGTGACAGATATACAAAAAAAAGTGAGAAATCAGGAAGGGGTCAAACACTTTTTCATACCACTGTAGATGAAGAAATGAGGGCATCTTCAGAGAGAGCCAATTTGAATCGATGCTGTTGGAAAACAAACTGAATCTACTCCCACCCTCCAATCTTCCTGGGACAACAGTCACAGTTCCCCATGTGATCGTTGGCTATGTTGCCTTTCCCCTACACAGCAATCTCATGCCATCATTTCCAGGTATGTCACTGACAGTGGTACACAGCTTGGCTATTTTTTGCAGAACTGCAGAAGTTAATACCACACTGTTTACTTGACTTACTTTTTTTTTTTACTGCCATGACTTCTGTTGTGACATAATGAGCATACCCTGTATTACTCGAAATCAGCCATCTGTTGTTTTGTGATTTGTCTGCCTTGCGTGCGTCTATGCAAAAGTATAAACACATATCTGTGTGTGTCTGATTATTGATGTTTTCTCTGTGTGCTTTCATTTTGGCTTAACAGGGGTGAATCTGCCATTAGACAAAAGCATCTACAACTACCGCCACTCCCGAGCCAGACGCGTCATTGAGAATACATTTGGCATCCTTGTGGCATGCTGGAGAATCCTTGGCTGATCATTGGAATTCCTCCTGGAGAAAGCTGTGAAGACTGTGAAAGCCTGCATAGTGCTGCACAACTTTGCCTACGCCAATGAAGTCAATGTAGCTGAAATGCAATACATCCTTCCAAATTTTGCTGACACAGAAGCTACAGGGGTATCTCAACCAGGCGAGTGGTGAAGAGTGGTTCAGGGGGACAGGAGTGTGTTCAAACATCTGGATCTGCAAATTCTGTCACAGAGCTGATCAACCAGGGCTGCCATTGCTGCAAGGAATGACCTCATGACGTTTTTCCAATTGCCCCAGGGAATTGTGCCATGGCAGAACACCATTGTATGCCGTGGACAACTTCGCTAGGAACTCATAATAGACAATTTTTGTGTTTACTCATGTCAGTGTGTACCTCCCAAAAACTGAAAAAATAAAGCCGGATGACTTTACCATTTCATTTGTTGTCATCAATGTTCAGCTGATGCACATATACAGTGAAATCAAAAATGTCCGTAAAGGTAGATGGGAGAGAAAATGTTTGTACTTGAATGTTTGTTGTTTGGAATTTCACAGCTACATTTTGTAGGGAAATAATTGACATGGAAATAAAAAAAAAAAAAGAATTGCTAATCTGAGGGCCAAAACAGTTTCCCCACAGAATAAGGGGATTTTCTGGCCTATAGAGGTGATGCATTGGAACAGAATTCTAGGCAGTTACAGGATGGTTACCATAGCAATACAACACTGACAAGTGACAGCTTTATTTTATATAGAGCAAAACATAAAAATCATCCAAAATATGTAGTCACCGCAGTGCACAGAGTACCTCCTTTACTTTTGATGTCAATATCACACCAGTTACTTGACTGTAGTGATGTGTGAGTAAAAACCAAGTAGCACATGGGAAGTGAAGAACTGATTCAGAGCATTTAAGTATGCATTTATTTATTTGCCAATTAATACAAGACAAGATGGAATAAGATTAGCTCTCCTCAATGCAAGCAGCTACTCTGTGTGCTGCTGTGAATGAATACTGTGTGTATTTTTTGTGTTTTAATGCATACCATCCAATGCTGCCACTCATTTTTGCCACTCAGTGTTTGTTAACTGCCATGTGTTCCGTTCAGTGACAGCATACGCAGTGACAGCAAGCACTATAATGATAACTATCGCTCAAATGGATGCCACATCAGCTTAACCAGGGAGTGTAATGATGTGGGCTTGTTATACAACAATATACAATGTGATTTAATTTTGAAAAAACACAATACAGGTAAGCTTGGTGAGAAAATGTTTCCTTTATTTTTCAAGAACACACAACTTCATTGTGTGTTTTTGTTTATGAAATAGCGACAGACAAGAGCAGATTGTGATGGAGTTGGAGCTAAAAAATGTTAAGAAAAAGCAACTTTCTTTCATGAATTCCCCTTCAGGGCAGAAAGACAAACCCACGCACTTAACTGCAGTAGTGACATTTATTAACAGAAAAAACAAAGTCCCAAAAGTAGGGCTGACGAATATAAAAAATGCAAACAAGAATAACTTACCCAGATATGACTCTCCAGAGCTGAGGACACTCTGGAGAAGAGGAGGGGGAGACTGTCCAAAGAAGAGTAGTCCAGTCTAAACACAAGTGAGACTGTCACTGATGAAGGGAAACGGCAGTCTATAAATAGTGGGGGAAATAACGAGTGGCAGGTGCGAGCGGCCAGGTGTCCTATTTTCCAACTGCTCGCAGCTGGGAAGGCTGACAGCGAGCAGCTTGTGGGTGGGCCTGGGAGATGAGGAGGGAGCTCGTGCCACAGAACAGAAAATAGACCAATATACATATACAGAAAACTACAAAATCAGACTCACAGATAAACAATACTAGAAATAAAGTGAGGGTCTGAGCTCAGTAACAAACCAGAGCTCAGACACATGATACTTTTAATATGATCGTTGCACAGAGAAAAAGACAAGCTGGAGAAAACAGTGCGTGCACCCACCGCCACTGCCGTTTTGACAATCTGTGCAATTACTGTGATTATGACGAGCCCCAAAATGTTCTGTATGTGCTTACTAGTGCAATACTCTTTTGAATTTGGACTGCTGTTTAACCGACTCACCTCGGAAGTTGTGCCGTGGTGAACAGGCAGAGCGAAGCAGCGCAGAGAACCAGGAAATGTAAAGGAGGAGACAAAGCAGACCAATCACAGCTCTTAAGGTCTGCATTGCCAACGTGGACCTCTCCGTCTCTGGAGAGGTGCACATCGGGCGACGCAATAGGAACGCATGTTGCTGCTGCGTCAATGCCGTCATAGCTGCGTCGTGTCAACATGGGTGCATAACTTGAGCTTAGGTCTAGTGCACCTGTTCATGTCGCCTGCGTTGCTGGAGCTGGTAGTTGAGTTTATGAGAATCTTCCTGGGAGGACCGAGCTATCGTGGTTTAGTACTGGATGCCCACTGCTGTTTGTGCTTCCCGCCAGAAGAAGAGGGGCCTGTGTCTAGCGTGGAAGAGTAACAAGCCCAGTTTTGCCTTGCCATCCACCTGACATCTTCCCCGCAATCCTCTGCTGTTGGGTAACTCACGCACATTCTCACTCACATGCCCTGTAAAGACATCACTCATTCTTGCTCGGATTCCCACTTAACATACTGTGTGTGCAGTGCCTTTTGAATTGAACTGAATTGAACTGGACTGTATTGGCGCCAGCACACACATGCGCATGCCCCCCCCCCCCACACACACACACACTCACACACACATGGTGGGAGCCAGTAGGGACTGTCCCCTCTTTTACACTTGCCCACAAATACTGTTTTCCCCTTTCAAGTAAGTACAGAAAGAGGAGGAAAGAGGTGAAACATTTGAAGTATATGGTAAATACAGAAATTGACTTAACAGAATGTTTTTGTGATATGCAAGTCTCAAAATGAGCGTTGTTGAATTTGAGTGTGAATATTCTATGGCAATTTTGGGGTAGAAAATTGTTATTTCTGCTAATGTGTTTATGGTCTGTTTTAAAGGGATTCATTTCTTGTGGTTAAAGAAGCTTGTGTTACAGAGGTACTGTAACTGATTTATCCACAAAGTTAAGTTTCTAAATGGTAACCATTAACTGTGATTTACTGTGACTGTGAATGGAGGGTTTTGTCATGAATAGTATATGTTAGCTGTGAATCCATGCAGTACATTCAGTCTGAAATTATTTGTTCATTAATGGTCAATGGTAACAAGCCATACAAAAGGTTCTGAAGAGAAATTCTCTGTCTTTTTGAAAGTGGGTGCTTCACTGTGTTTTTTGTGTTTGTCATGAGCTCCCTGTGCGCCTCTCTAATGCGCATGGCAAGGGGAGAAAGAATGAGAGAATTTAAGTGCAGGGTTACACCAAACACACATTTATTAACACAAAATGATACATACACAGACATGACAGCTCAGGTACACTAAAGAGTCCGTCAGGACGCCCTACACACATACCGGAGGATAAACTGGGCAGAACCAAAGCGTAATGATAGTGCTGCGGGGAGGAAACACTACCAGAAACGAAGCGGGATTGAACCGAGAAACAGGAACGCTTCTGGCACAGCGTAAAGGCAGCACAAAGAATCACTAGCAGTTTACTCACAGTGAGGGGGGCTGTCCGAAAAATCCCAGGATCCCAGCTAGCACACACAGAACACAGTCCTTCATAGACATGGTGGTTAGACGGCGGAGAACGATCGTCTAACGCACACAATGATTCAGCGGCGTCTGTCTCGCGAAGAGTTCCTTTAATACAAACGCCGCTGGCGTGACAAATAGGGAACACCTGGGCGAACGTGGGAAAGATGATTACGGGGCAAACAGCTGGCTGTCAGGGGGTGTGGCTGGACAGGCCAGAGTGGCAGCTACAAGCAGGAACAGAAACGGTGTGCGGAAATGAAAACAACAAGAAATCAAAACACAACTCCACATAATAAACCCACTGCCTGAGCCACCAGGATCGATCAGAGCCAAGCCCACAGGAAACACGGGCTCGGTTCATGACAGAGCCCTTCCTTCTAGGGGTGGATACCAGACACCCATGGTAACATCATAAGGACCGCCCCCCCCCCCCCCACACCAATCCCACAGGCAAAACAATAACACACAAACCCGGGTGGGAGGTAGGGGGAACAGGAAAGGAGGGAACACAATACCCCGCCCAGGGTCCACAATTAATTTGCCCAAGTCCACGGGCGTTGGGGCTCAGGAGGCCACCCAGAGTCCCAGGCCCAGCAGAAGGTCCGGTGGACAGAATCCGGCGGCCTGCCGGAGAACATGGACCACCAGACCCCAGGAGTCAATTCTTCTGGTGGCCGGGCCACGTTGCTCAGCCACCAGGATGGAGGGGGTGAAGCAGGAGGCGGCCTGCCCACCGGAAGGCTGACTGGAGGGCAACCCAGGAACCTCCATGGTGTCCTCAGTAGCACCCATGGTGGGCCCCGACCGGACCGGCTCTGCTGCACCCACGGTGGACTCCAGCAGGAGCCTAACTGTACCTGTGGTGGCCCCTGACCGGGCCGGCTCCGCTGCACCCACGGTGGACTCCAGCGGGAGCCTGGCTGCTTCCATGGTGGCCCCTGACTGGGCCGGCTCCGCTGCACCCTCGGTGGACCCCGATTGGGCCAGAGCTGCACTCACGGTGAGTGGACCAACCCGCAGGAGTACAAGGCTGAGGAGACGATCGATGGGAGGAGCCCAGACGACCCTGGCAGGAGAGGCTGGAGCAGCGACGTCCTCCTTTGTCAGGACCGGACTCTCGGCAACCTCCGGCGGCGACACACCCTCTCCAGCAACCCTGGTTGAAGGCTCAGGGGAAGCAGGAGAAGAAAGATGGTTAGGGTCGCCGGCAGTGGCGGAGCCCGGCAAAGGAAGTTCAGGCGCAGCGCACAGCTTTCCTCACCTAGAGCCAGGCAAGATCTCTCTAAAACTGACATAAGAAAAACAAGAGCGATTACTTGCCTGAGCTCAAGCTCCACTGCGGTCCAGGACTCCGTCGATCCCGGTGATGAACACTCGGGCCCGGCCTCCAAGAGGTCCAGCTTTGGCTGGCAAGATGGTGTTGGCAGTCCTGTTGTCCACCTGCAGCAGCTCCAATGCTGGGGATTCCACTGGCATGGCCACTGGTGTGGCATGGCGTGGAATGGATCATCCGAAGCCACTGGCTCCTCCACCATCTGATGGCCCTGACTTTGGGCCAGGTGGCCCTCAGGGAGAATGGAAGGAGACACTGAGAAGGGAAAAAGCAAATTAATATTTGCAGCCGGAGGAGAGGACCCAGCGGACTGCTGAAACTGGGCCTCTCCCTCGGGAGACAGACAAGGTTTGTAATTAGATTGAGTGGAATGAAAAAACACTTGCCTGTCATCCCGGTTCCCGATGTTGACAGCTGCAGACAGTTGACAGTCACCCTTCTCCGTGTCACTGACCCCTTCAAAGGATTGTGGAGGAGCCGGCTCCGATGACGCGTTTGTAAAGGCAGCACAAACGCCAGCAGTTTACTCACGGTGAGGGGGGCTGTCCGAGAAATCCCAGGATCCCAGCAAGCACACACAGAACACAGTCTTTCAAAGACATGGTGGGTAGACGGCGGAGAACAATCGTCTAACACACACAATGATCCAGCGACGTCTGTCTCACGAAGAGCTCCTTTAATACAGACGCCGCTGGCGTTACAAATAGGGAACACCTGTGCAAGCATGGGAAAGATGATTACCGGGGCGAACAGCTGGCTGTCAGAAAGGGGGGCGTGGCCAGACAGGCCAGAGCGGCAGCTGCAGGCAGGAACAGAAACGGTGCGCGGAAATGAAAACAACAAGAAATCAAAACACAACTCCACATAATAAACCCACTGCCTGAGCCACTAGGATCGATCAGTACCGAGCCCACAGGAAACACGGGCTCGGTTCATGACAGTGTTTAATTATTTTCTTCAGAAAGGAGCCAGACAAATTGACCCCACAACTAAAAGTTTGGTATTTGACCTGAAAGACTGGGTGATATAATAAATGTTATCTTGTTATTCACTCACCTTTGTGTTTACAGGCTACTTACCTGGGGGTAGGGGCGCTTCACCTGTTTAACCAGATTTCAGTTGAGTAGGGGCAGTGTCAAGTAAGTTCAACACACACCACATGCACTTCAGGCAGCCATCAGACACTCATCTTTTATCCTGAAGCCTGCTTTACTTAGTCTCGAGGGCCTATGCTTAGCCTAGACTGCTAAACAGAGGACTACCTGTTCATAAACACGAACACTGAAGCTACAGGCATTGGGTGGGGGGCCTAGATCTTGTCTCACTCAGTCCTCCCCAGGACAAGTAGAACTTCACCCCTACAAGATGGTGGCAGTACCTCCCGACCACTACACTTTAATGGAAAAAAGGATGTCATTGTAGCCTAGAGACTATAATCTTATATTTTGTATGAGTTCTGCAAATTTTAACTGTGTCTTCTTCTTCTTTCGACTGTGTCCCTTTAGGGGTCGCCACAGCAGATCATCTGTGTCATGAGCCGAGTGTTGGAAATTCCCAGACTCGGTCTCATGGCATTTTCTGCCTGTTTACCTACGTTGCACTTATGTCCTTTTTGTATTATTGTTCCAATTGTCATTTTTCTGCTTGTGTTTATGTTATAATTTTATTTTCTGTACTGATTTGTAATTATACCTTCTCCTCCTCTTCATCTGCCTCTCTTGTGTTCTCTCCTGTCCTCCCTGTTTGTCCGTAGGTCTCGGGAGGGAGCTAGTGGGCGAAGAAGAGGTCAGTGGTTCCGGAGGACCCGGCAACAACCATACAACTATACTCCGGAAGGGAGAGGAGCGTTCCCCGAGAGCCGAAATCTGAGCCAACGAAGAATTCTCTTTCAGCATTGTGGGACCCGATACCATCCATGAAGCAAGTCCTGGGCCCTCAGCATTAGCCTCCATACCTGGCAGTCCATCTGCCCCTATCGCCTCATCCAGGATTCCGCCAGCAGCAGCTGTCACGCCTGGAGGGTCGCCAGCATCTTTATCCATCATGCCTGCTGCAGGGGCTGCCACAGTGGAGTTGGAGTTGGACCCCTGTAAGACTACGCCTGAAGCGTCGTCACCTGGATCGTCGGAGTCCTGGATAGCAGTGGAGCTTCAGAACAGGCAAGTCCACTGCTTTGTCTCTGTTCCTCTTTTGGAGAAATCTTGCCTGGCTCTAGGTGGGGAGAGACAAGTGCAGCCATCAGCTGCACCTGAGCTCACCTCGCCAGGCTCCACCATCACCGGTGACCCTGACCCTGTGTCTATGCATCTTTTGTCTGAGCTTCCTCCCAGGGTCACCGAGGATAATCCACCAGTGCCAGATGTCTCCGTGGATCCAGGCCCGCCATCCAGGATCGTCGTTGGTCCAGCTTCCCCTGCTGAGGTCGCCATGGGAGCTCCGTCCCAGCCCAGAACCTCCGTGGGTGCTGTTTCCCCTAGGGCTGAGATCTTCGAGGGTGCAGCCATGGCCCAGTCTGGGTCCACCGAGGGTGCAGCTCCACTCCTGCCTGGAGCCACCGCAGGTGCTGTTATGCTCCAACCCGGAGCCACCGCAGGTGCTGCAACGCTTCAGCCCAGGGCCACTGCGGGTGCTGTTACACTCCAGCCTGGAGCCACCGTGGGTGCAGCTTTGCTCCAGCCCTGAGCCACTGTAGGTGCAGCTCCGCTCCAGCCTGGAGCCTCAGTGGATGCAACATTGTTCCAATCCGGGACCACCGAGGGTATGGCTGGCCAGCCCGTGGGTGTCGTGGTTCCATCTCTTCTTCCCAACTCGGTCCATTGGGCTATCTGGCAGGCCTGGGACTCTGGACAACTGCCTGATAGATGGAGCCATTGAGTTGGGGGGCCTATGCTTTCTGGCAGGCCACCCAACTTAGACCACCTTGCCATCCGCCAGGCCTGGGACTTTGGTTACCCTCTGAACTTTTTCTAGCTCTTTGGTCCGGGGAGGGGGGCCTAATCTTGTACTTTGACTGGTGTGGGTCCTGAACGGATATTATTTCGTTCCCTCCTAGCCTGTTCCCCCCGCCACTCACCCTAGGTGGGTTACTGTTGTGCTCCTGCTTGGGGGGGGGGGGGCAGGCTTTTTTCTTTTTCTTTTGGTGTTACCCTGGGGTGTCTGGGTTCCACCCCTTGAGAGGGGGCTATGTCATGAGCCGAGTGCTGGAGATTCCCAGACTCGGTCTCATGGCATTTTCTGCCTGTTTACCTATATGTTGTACTTATGTCCTTTTTGTATTATTGTTCCAATTGCCATTTTTCTGTTTGTGTTTATGTTATAATTTTATTTTCTGTACTGATTTGTAATTATACCTTGACTTGTTATTTTTCTTTACATCCCAGTTTAGTCTTTTTACTGCTGACAGCTGTCAGGGGCATGAAGCTTTGCAAGGGCATGCCCTGTCAGCTGTCAGTATGGTTTGCCTCCCTCTCACGGCCTCAGCTGATTCCAATCATTTATTCTCGCTCTCTCCTGCCCGTTCAGGTGCCCACACCTGTTGCCTATTGTGCTCATGGTTCAGTTCACTATTTAAGGGGCTGCGCATTTGTGTTCAATGCAGCAACCTATTATCAGCGACCACTTCCTTCTCACTTGACTCACACGTACACTTCTGTTCAAAAGTTTGGGGTCACTTAGAAATTTCCTTATTTTTGAAAGAAAAGTACTTTTTTTCAATGAAGATAACTTTAAACTAATCAGAAATACACTCTATGCATTGCTAATGTGGTAAATGACTATTCTAGTTGCAAATGTCTGGTTTTTGGTGCAATATCTACATAGGTGTATAGAGGCCCATTTCCAGCAGCTATCACTCCAATGTTCTAATGGTACAATGTGTTTGCTCATTGCGTCAGAAGGCTAATGGATGATTAGAAAACCCTTGTGCAATCATGTTAGGTCTGCAATGCTGTAGTTGCTGCAAATGGAGGATTCTTTGACAAAAGCAAAGTTTGAAGGAAAAAATTATTATTTCAAATACAAATCATTATTTCTAACCTTGTCAATGTCTTGACTATATTTTCTATTCATTTTACAACTCATGGTGGTAAATAAAAGTGTGACTTTTCATGGAAAACACAAAATTGTCTGAGGTGACCCCAAACTTTTGAACGGTAGTGTAAGTCAATTGTTTTTGTGTTACGTGTTCACTATTTATTCTCCAGGTTGGTCGGTGATGCCTTCGCCTTAGCTGGGCAATCTTAGGTTGCCTGTTTTTGGGATTGTCTCCAGGTTTAGCTGGTGAATTTCTTGCCTTATCCTCAGTTATCCTTACTGGCCTGTATTTCTTTTTCCCACAAGTTTTTTGTTATTCAGTTATTTTCTATCAATAAAATTGCAAATTCACAGCCGGCGTTTGGTGCCTTTTTCCTTGCTTTGGGAGGTGTTCATGACAATCTGCCTCCATTTCTCCTTATCCCTTGCATCTTCCTCTGTAACACCAACCCTCTCCATGTCCTCTTTCACTACATCCATGAATCTTCTCTGTGGTCTTCCTCTTTTCCTCCTGCCAGGCAGCTCCATCTTCAACATCCTTTGTACAATATATCCACTGTCCCTCCTCTGCACATGTCCAAACCATCTCAGCCTTGCCTCTCTTACTTTGTCTCCACACTGCTCAACCTGAGCTGTCCCTCTGATATACTAATTTCTAATCCTGTCCCTCCTAGACACTCCCAATGAAAATCTTAGTATCTTCAACTCTGCCACCTCCAGCTCCATCTCATGTCTTTTTGTTAGTCCCACTGTCTCCAAACCATACATCATAGCAGGTCTCACTACCATCTTGTGAATCTTCCCTTTCACTCTAGCTACTATCCTTCTATCACAAATCACCCCTGTCTCCACCCACTTCACTGTTCCTGCATTCTCTTCTTCCCGTTTACTGTGTGTAAAATTGTAAAATAGGTGTTAAAACTGGAAACAGAACATATAAAAGCACATAGAAACAAGTAACCCAGACTTGATGACAGATATGAACACATTGTTATTAGTCACTAGCATGCCCACAAAAACAGTGAAATATTGATCCACACTGACACCTTGAACTAAGATCCACAGATGCAAGAAAGCTACTCTGTGCCTCTGTGCAGCAAGGTCTCAAAGTTATTTTCCTGAGAGCTTTGTGACACTTATTTCGTAATGAAGAAACTCCACATGTGGAAGCTTTCCATAATGTGGTCTTAAGCTATCTAGGTCCTTGAATAGTGTTGAATCTGCACAGAAACAATGAAAAAGGCAAATGCATTGTCAAAATTTATTATAAAGCAACACACAAAATGAACCAAATGTCTGCATTTTGGGATATAAATAATGTGTTAATTCCAGTACAGGTTAAATAAGGACCCTTATTTTGTTTGTTGTTGTTGTGAGGTGCTTGGGTGCATGTGTGTGTGTACGCATACACAGCACTTCACTTGTGTGACATTTGATTGTTTTGTTTTGTACTGTGGAGATGTGTTGAAGGACAAGACTGAGTTTATTTCTCAGGTTCAGCTTTATTCACAGTCACATACTCCAACATTCCAAAGCAGAAAAAGAGGATGAATCTTCTCACATCTGTCCTTTTATACCCAGGACATCAAACCTACAGTCACATGGTGTTTAATCAAACATACGATCACATGGTACTTAATCCCAGGCACAATGTAACTTCCCCCGATCTTAACACCATCCACCCCCTAGTCTCCAGTGGTCAGGAAATCTCTCAAGGCCATCTCCTTGAAACAAAAGGCCAAATCTCACACCCTCCTGTTACCTCTAGGAGGCTCAGTCCCTTTGTTCCCCTGAGATGTGAAGCACACAATAAACATACAGTAATATATCTGTGGAGCATATGAAACCAACATATGTGCCCCACATGACCCCCCCCCCCCCAAACGTCTAAGATGGAACAATCATAACTAAAGATGCATGTCATAATAAAATCACTACATATCAGTCCACATGCCGCTTAGGCCTTAGTCTTCTCCCGTATTTGCTGTAAGCTGGCTTTACTGCCTCCACAGTGTCCTCCTGCTGTGGGGCTGCTGCCTGTGGGTTAGAACTGTTAGTCAATCTCTGTGGGTGTTCTGGGGAATGCCCTCTAGGGGGTCTGCTGCGCCGGGGGGCCCTCGCCAACTGCACAGCTTCGTCAGCTATCACAAAAGCGGGTTTGAGCCTGTTTATGCCAATCACTTCCTTTCTGCCTCCCAAATCTAGCAATAAATGCTTCTCTCCTGTTTCCAGCACTCTAAATGGTCCATCATAAGGCGGGCGCAAGTTTGGGCGATGGGCATCATGTCTGACAAAAACAAACTCCGCATTTTTTAAAGCTTTAGGCACAAAAATGCGCGGGAAGCTATGATGAACTGGGCCAGGAAGCGTGCTTGATCCCGTGTCGCTCTGCAACCGCTGAGCGGGGGGGCACTCTGGCGCAGGATTATCCGGGAGAAAATTCCCGGGCAGCCGGAGTGGCTGTGCAAAAACTAACTCAGCTGGGGAGGCTTTTAAATCCTCTTTAGGTGCAGAACGCAACCCCAATAAAACCCATGGTAGCCTGTCCACCCAACTTGCATCCGTAAGCGACGCTCTGAGGGCTACTTTCAATGACCTATGGAAATGTTCGCATAAACCATTAGCCTGCGGGTTGTACGCGGTAGTGTGGTGGATCGTTACCCCCAGGCTGCGGGCCATCGCTGACCAGAGTTCGGAAACAAATTGAGGACCTCTGTCGGACATAATGTCCGACGGAACTCCAAAACGCGCTACCCATGCTGTTAAAAACGCGCGCACCACCTCCTCGGCTGTGGTTGATGCCAGTGGGACCACTTCCGGCCAACGCGTGGTGGGGGCCACCATTGTCAAAAGGTGTGTGCACCCCTGTGACGGCGGGAGGGGGCCTACGAGGTCGACATGCACATGATCGAACCGCTTAGCCGGGATGTGAAAAGGCTCCAAGGGAGCTCTAGTGTGTTTGTGTATTTTGGCTCGCTGACAAGCCACGCAGGCTGCCGCCCACTCCTTGACTTGCTTGCGCAGGCACGGCCATACAAATTTCTCTCCTACCATTTTGACCGACGCGCGCACCCCCAGGTGCGCCAGAGAATGGATCGAGTCAAAAACGCGGCGGCGCCACGCGGCTGGTACGACCGGACGCGGTCGTCCAGTGGAGACATCGCAGATTAGGGGGGGCATACCGTCTTGCAGCACCCTGTTCTCCAGCCTTAACCCTGTTGGTCCAGACTGGAGTGCGCGCACGTCCGCGTCGCTAACCTGCTCCGCGGCCATGGCTGCATAATCTATCCCTACGCGGACCGGGGCCGCGCGCGCTTCCGCGTCGCTACCCTGGTCTGCGGCCATGGCTGCAGAGACTGCCCCCACGGGGCCTGGAGCCGCCACAGCACGTGAGAGGCAGTCTGCCACTACATTATATTTACCTGCCACATGCTGGATATCGGTAGTAAACTCCGATATCGCGGCCAGCTGTCTCTGCTGCCGGCCCGACCAAGGTTCCGAAATCTTGGCCATCGTGAAAGTCAGCAGTTTGTGGTCCACGAATGCAGTGAAACGGCGTCCTTCCAGCCAGAACTGGAAGTGGCAGATGGCCAAGTGTAGAGCTAACAACTCCCTGTCGAACGCGCTGTATTTTCGCTCGCTATCGCGTAAGGTTTTGCTGAAAAACGCGAGCGGTTGCCAGGCCCCAGCCACGTACTGTTCAACGAAAGCCCCTATGGCCACATCTGACGCGTCAGTAGTGAGCGCCATGCAGGCCGTTGGGACTGGGTGTGCCAACAACGCAGCGTTTGCCAGGGCTGATTTGACTTGAGAGAATGCGTGCTCCCGCTCAGGAGACCATTCGATTTTATTCGTGGGTTTTTGTTTTTTTAGTGCAGCATGCAATGGTTGCATGAGCTGCGCTGCGCGGGGGAGGAAACGGTTATAAAAATTAACCATTCCCAAAAACTCCTGTAACACTTTGACCATTTGTGGTTGGGGAAAATTTGTTATTGCGCGCACCTTATCGGGCAGAGGGACCGCTCCTTCTGGTGAAACGCGATGCCCCAATAAGTCAGTCTGCGCCACCCCGAACTGACACTTCGCTGGGTTGATTATTAACCCGTGCTCTGCCAACCTCCGGAAAACTGCTGTGAGGTGGCTTTCATATTCGTCTTCGGACGCGCTGGCTACCAAAATGTCGTCCAGGTAGACGAACACGAAAGGGAGATCGCGCAGGACCGCGTCCATCATGCGTTGGAATGTCTGCGCCGCTCCCTTAAGCCCAAACGGCATGCGCAAAAACTCAAAAAGCCCAAAAGGAGTTATTACCGCTGTTTTGGGTATGTCCTCAGCGCGCACTGGAACCTGGTGGTAAACCGCGTACCAAGTCTATTTTAGAAAAAATGCGCGCCCCCGCCAAATGAACCGAAAAATCTTGGATGAGCGGGATCGGGTAGCGGTCGTGCGCTGTGGCATTATTCAACCTGCGGAAATCACCGCAAGGTCGCCACGAGCCATCAGCCTTTGGGACCATGTGCAGCGGTGAAGCCCATGGGCTCTTCAAACGCCTGATGATGCCCAGTCTTTCCAGGTTGGCGAACTCCTCGTGCGCTATGGTCAGTTTAGCTGAGTCCAAGCGCCGAGCTTTTGCAAAAATGGGTGGGCCGGTGGTAATAATAAAATGTTCCACCCCAAGTTTAGCCACTGCCGCCGAAAACGTTGGGACCGTGAGTGCTGGGAACTGAGTGAGGAGTGTGTGGAACTTACCACCTGCAGCTGTGACGTTGGCTTGTGCAGTTGGCGGGGCCACTCGAGCTGTGCAGGGAATAGAGTGAAAGGAGAGTGCATTAACCAGACGTCTGTTAGCAAGATCAACCAATAAACCATGTGAGCACAAAAAATCAGCCCCTAACATGTTGAAATTGACTGCCGCTACAACAAAGTCCACTCAAATGCACGGCCCTGCAAAGACAGAAGCAGAGTCCTCTCACCGAAGGTCTTAATCGCTGAGCCGTTCGCTGCTGACACCCGGGGACCACTGGAAGGCGCCAGCCAGTCCGCGTAGGAAAGCGTGATGAAGCTCAGCTGGGAGCCCGTGTCCACGAGGAAATGCCTCCCCAAGCGTGCATCCTTCAGGTAGAGCAGCTTGTTCTCCTCCCCGAGGGCCGCAGCTGCTACCAACCCCTGGTCTTGGCGTTTCCCGAGCGCTTGAAATGGCATGGTGGAATGCACTTGTGCGCCCTCTCTGCAAAGCGGCGATGGTAGAAGCAAAGGACGTCATCCGCTCTGTGTCGCCTGGCCCTTGCTGCTGCCGTCGTCGGTGAGTCTGGTGCTGCAGCCGTCTCTGGACGTTGCGCCTAGCTCTGCCACCGCGGCCGAAGCCGCGCTCCATTTGTGGGTGTCAACGAGTCGTTGCGCCTCCTGGCTCAGCTCGTGGTAGTCTCGCCGGGCCAACAGAGGTGAACCGGCGAGGGTCACTCTCACTGCTGGCGGTAGGGTCCTGAGGAAAAGGTGGGTGAAGATAAAGCTGTCATCTTCGGAGTCTCTCAACCTCAGCATTTTCCCCATCAGGTCTGTGGGTCTGTCGTTCTCAAACTCCGTCAACGCCAGGAGCCCCTCTGCTCGCTGTTGCACCGAGGGGGTGAAGTGGCTGATAAGCGCAGCCTTCAATGCGCTGTACTTGTCGCTGTCCGGTGGGTGGTTGGCCAGGTTCTCCACCCTCTGGACTGTGTAGGGTTGTCCAGTTTCGCCACCACATGGTAGAACTTTGTGTCGTCTCTCGAGATTCTCCGGAGGTTGAACTGCGCCTCGACCACTCTAAACCAGGAGCGCGGACTATTCTGCCAGAGGTCCGGCAGCTGGAACATGGCGGCATTCGTCAGGCTGGCTTCTGACGAGTCCGGCTCGGGAGAATTACTTCTGCTCATGCTTCGTCGTAAGGTCACCAGTGTGGAGATGTGCTGAAGGACGAGACTGAGTTTATTCCTCAGGTTCAGCTTTATTCACAATCACATACTCCAACATTCCAAAGCAGAAAAAGAGGATGAATCTTCTCACATCTGTCCTTTTATACCCAGGACATCAAACCTACAGTCACATGGTGTTTAATCAAACATACAGTCACATGGTACTTAATCCCAGTCACAATGTAACTTCCCCCGATCTTAACACCATCCACCCCCTAGTCTCCAGTGGTCAGGAAATCTCTCAAGGCCATCTCCTTGAAACAAAAGGCCAAATCTCACACCCTCCTGCTACCTCTAGGAGGCTCAGTCCCTTTGTTCCCCTGAGATGTGAAGCACACAATAAACATACAGTAATATATCTGTGGAGCATATGAAACCAACATATGTGCCCCACAGTACCACCTTAACTTTTGCACTTTTGCATATCCACTTTGAACAGTTTTATTGTAGATGTTCTTCTCTTGTATAATTGTTTGTGTGTTTTTGTGACCCGCTGGGGGACTACAGATGCAGATTAGCAGTATTGCTAAATCTGGCATACTTACATTTTTATTAATGCTTATTAGTATGAAATGTCCCTTTCAAATAAGCATTAAACTAAAACTAATTTCAAAAATGTCAATCAGGAGCTTGAGAACAGAAACAGCATTGTGGCAATGTCTGGGCCTCATATTGGCAGTCTCTAAATAACTCGTATCACACTGATAAATATGCAGCTGGATATGTTAAGATGATGTGACTGAAAGCACAAGATGACAGCAGAGAGGAGAGTGGGACTGCAAACAATTAGCATCAAAAAAAATTTTCCACTTAAGTGCTTCCTGTTAGATTTACTCTACATTACCTTTCTCAGCAGATGATTTGAATCAGAACTGATGTGTTTTTCAGCCTGAGTTTCCATTGCCATTACCTATTTCCTCCCATGCTGGAAATCTAATGATACGAGCTTCCTCTGCACATATAAAAACAATTTAAACAGATGGCCTGAGTGATTTTATTGATAGTGTCTTTATAAAATGTAGGTAGCCTAGCAAACTCTATTAGTAAGCTATCTAGGTAAAACAGATAATGTTTTGCAACCATTTCCACAAGACTTGGTGGATCATTTTGAATAAGGCAACACCACTGTGTTTCATCAAGTTTCATGGCTTCAAAAGCACTCGAACTGCTCTCCACAAGTTCAAATCCAGTTTGTGCCTATTTTCACTCCTGTCCTTGTTCCCTTTTACTTGTTTTCCCGTTTCACTTCCTTGTTCACATTTCACTTACATTATGCAATTAATGCACATTTCTGGGTGGTTAAAGTTAAGGTAATATTTATAGTAGGGTAAGGGTCTATACTTCAAGGACATTAGAGCTCTAGATGTGATTTTCACAACGACTAGAGGTTGCTTTTTCCCATAAACATAGCAATAGATCATGATACTAGCAGGTAAGAATGCTTTACATTGTTTTTTTTTGTTGGAGGACAGTCTTGACTCTGATGTTTGGATGCTTTACTAATTCAGGTAATCGGGATTACCAGTCATTTTTAATCTTTTTGAGAATCATTATTACCAGCTCAAAATGTCATTACATTGGTCCAGTTAACTTGCACAGATTAGAAGGCGCCCTCAAACCTACACTGTAAATAATTTGATTTGAAAATACATACGATGATTGATGTAGTTTGTGGTCCTCAGACTCCACTAAAATGAGTTTTGACTTTGTGAAATGCTCAGTTTCAATGCCAGAAAGGATTTTAAAGGTTACAGACCAAAGCTGACTGTGCTGTTTTTGCTCTTTTTGTCAGTTTTGTTTATCATGACTTGATTAAATGAGATACACTGATTCTTTTGCTAAAACAAATATGGCTAGTTGTTTCATCAGTGCTTTTACAAAGTGTGCTGTGTCTGAATGTACAAGACACCAGTCTAAACACAGATTTACTGTAAGTGTTTGTTAAACAGAGCCAACTCTTGACAGAAGTCCTTAATAAAAATTGTTGGTGATATTTCAAGACATTATTAAAAAAAAAATAAAGCATGCATTACATAAGTGATAGTCAGTTATTCTCACTTTGGACCTTCATATACACTAGATTGATGAGTATAGAATTTTCACAGGCATTTCAAAGTACACACAGGTTGTAGCTAGTTCATGGTATGCTAAAGCTTGGGCTGACTGTACAGTATCAACAGTATTTTTATGCTAGCAAAAGTGCCACAATAGTAGAGCACACATAACACAAGTTTCACAGCTTTCAAGAAGGCCATCCCAGTTATTCAGTTTTTCTTTTTTTAAATAACAACTACAATCAAGAAAACCTAAATGTTTAAAGGTCACATTCACTGGCCTTTTTCCACATGTTGACAGGTTCCACAGGTTTTAAAGGTGGGCCGGATTGTACTTTGGGCGGCTCGGTGGTGCAGTGGTTAGCACTGTGGAAACACAGCAAGAAGGTCACGGGATTGATTCCACCCCTGACCATCTTGGGTTTGATCCCATCCCCTGACCATCGGTGACCCTCCTGGAGTTTGAATGTTCTCTCCAGGTCTGCGTGGGTTTACTCCGATTTCCTCCCACAGGCCAAAGACATGCAGGTTAAGTTAACTGGCATCAACTGGGGATTCTAAACTGTCCTTAGGTATGAGTGTGAGAGTGAATGGTTGTCTGTCTCTGTGTTGGCCCTGTGATGGACTGGCGATCTGTCCAGGGTGTACCCTGCCTCTCGCCCAAAGATGCTGGGATAGGCTCCAGCCCCTCGCAACCCGAAAAGGATTAAGTGGTAGAAGATGGATGGATGAATTGTATTTTAATGAAAGGGTTTTTTTAAAATAATTCATCAGCAAAGTGTTCAGAGAGGTGCAGAATTAAAGCCTTTATATTTTAAAAAAGATATATTTATGAAAAAATTATTTAAAAGATTTTATGGGACAGAAATAATCAATGAGGAGACTACGGGGTGGTCAGTAACATAGATATATGATACACTAGATAAGACATGCCTATCATTTTCATGGCAAATGGGGGCACCATATTCTGTTGGCAATTATAATGGTTGAAAACACCAGCAGCATTGTGATAACAGGACTAGGGATGAGCCGATACCACTTTTGCAAGTCCGACACCAATACTGTGACTTTGAGTATCAGCCGATATCAATCTAAACCTGATACTGTCTCTCTTATTTAAAACAATAAATGTACAGAATATACTTTGGTAATGACTGGTTGCATTTTGCACACATATAAAAACACAAATCTAAAAGTCAATGAATATATTACAAATTTGACTCAGTTCAGCAACACTGCTGCTTTTTTCATTTTAAACCTTGCAACAGTGGCAGTATTTCACTGGTCAGCCCCATGCAAACATGCATTCTGAAGTTTTAAGTGCAAGTTTATGTATGCGAAACTTTGAAGTTGAGTATTTAAGTAAACATTCAGATGAAATTCAAAGTGTCACTTTATGCATGACGTAAAAAATGCTGTAGAAAAATAAAGGAACTAACCCTTTAAGTTGTATTTTTGACATATTATTATTATTATTCCTCCATCCATCAATCCATCTTCTACCGCTTAATCCTTTTTGGGTCGTGGGGGGGGGGGGGGGGCTGGAGCCTATCCCAGCATCTTTGAGCAAGAGGCAGGGTACACCCTAGACAGATCACCAGTCCATCACAGGGCCTATTATTATTATTATTATTATTATTATTGTCCTGGTCCTTGGTTTATTTAAGATAAGCCTTTATTAGTCCCACAATGGGGAAATTCCAGTTTACTAGTGTTTCTGATATTATTCTCTGTCCATTCTTAGATTTTATGTTTGCTCTTATTTTGAAGTCATTCCTGTTCCATTTCATGTAGCCCTGTTGATCTAGTTCTGCTTCCAGTTCAGTTATACAGTAATTTGCTATTTATATTCATCTCTCGGCGCCACACCAGTCGGCTGCCTTTTTGCAACAGCGGCTCGATTCCGAGTTTTTTTTCCCCTTCCTCTCTCTTTTGATCACTTTTTTTTTTTCACCCCACTTATATCACGGACACACAGATCGTCCCAAATGTCTCCTGAGCCGGTGGACGGAGCCACTGTTTATAGCAGGATTCGATACAACAGGGAAGAGCTGCTAGCATTTAACCGCCACCCGGTCCCACTGGAAAAACTCGACATACCGAGAGAACTGAGGCGAAAACGCCGCGGCTGCCGGGCTGGAGTAAGGCGGAGGACAAAAAATATAAGGTACAGACCCTCCCTTCCATCTGTTGTCATGGGAAATGTACGGTCGATACTGGGAAAGTTAGATGAGCTAGCGGCTATCTCCCGTTATGATAACACTTACCGGGAGTGCTCTCTCCTTTTGTTTACTGAGACGTGGCTAACTGAACTAGCAGCAGATGCTAACATTGAGCTGGAGGGTTTTCACATGATACGAGCTGACCGAACACCAGAGAGTGGCAAAACTAGGGGCGGTGGAGTGATAATGTATGTTAACAACAACTGGTGCAGACCGGGACATATCACTGTTAAACAACGACACTGCAGCAAAGACATTGAGTTGCTAGCTGTTAGCATGAGGCCTACATATCTCCCGAGAGAACACTCACACGTGATCTGCATTGTTGTTTATGCAAATCCGACGGCGAACGCTGGGACAGCGCGTGACGTCATCCATTCAGTAACCAGCAGGCTGCAGAAAGAACACCCAGATGCTCTTCTCCTCATCTCAGGCGATTTCAACCACGTTTCACTGTCTCCCATTCTGCCCACTTTCACCCAGTATGTCACATGCCACACTAGAGACAATAAAACACTGGATTTGTTCTACGCAAACACTAAGGAGGCGTACACCTCATCACAACTCCCCCCACTTGGGAGATCGGATCACAACTTGGTTCATCTCCGACCGGTGTACAAACCCCTAGTGCACAGACAACCTCCGGCCATGCACACTGTGGAGTTATGGTCTGAGGAGACAATGGACACTCTAAAGGACTGTTTTGAAGCCACTGCCTGGAAGCAGCTCTGCGATCCACATGGTGAGGACATCGATGGCCTCATTCACACCTTCACGGGCTACCTCAGCTTCTGTGTGGACAAATCCGTTCCCACCAAGACCATACGGCGTCACTCAAACAACAAACCCTGGATCAACCCTGAGATAAAAACACTTCTGAGAGAGAAGAAGAGGATCTTCAGGTCGGGGAACAGGGAGATGCTGAAGTCCGTACAGAGGGAGCTGAGGAGAAAGATCAGAGAAGGCAAGGACAGCTTCAGGAAGAAGATGGAGGACAAGCTGCAACAGAGCGACATCAGCGGGGTCTGGAGAAACCTCAAAACCATCTCGGGGCTCCAGAATACCTCCCCCCAGGCCACGGGGGGGCAGGGAGTGGGCGAACAACCTGAATCTGTTTTTCAATAGATTTGACCAACCGCCCTCCCCCCTGTCTGCACAACAACCACTGCTGCCTCTAAGAAATCAAGTCCTGCTACCCACTTCCCACTCCACGACACCCCCCCCACTCCCAACACACAGCCCCCCATCCTGACCCTGACCAAGACCCAGGTGAGGACGGAGCTGAGGAAGATCAAGGCGAGGAAGGCGTCGGGACCGGACGGCATCAGCGCAAAGCTCCTCAAGTCCTGTGCAGACCAGCTGTGTGGGATTGTGACATATATCTTCAACATGAGCCTGAAACTGGGGAGGGTACCACAGCTGTGGAAAACATCTTGTGTGGTACCTGTACCAAAAACTTCCCACCCCAAAGACCTGAACAGCTTCAGACCGGTGGCCTTGACGTCCCACTTGATGAAGACCCTGGAGAGACTGCTCCTTGCTCATCTCCGCCCCCTGGTGGAACCAGCGATGGATCCACTCCAGTTCGCCTACCAGCATGGCATTGGGGTGGAGGATGCGGTGATCTTCCTCCTTCACCGTTCTCTGTCCCACCTGGAGAAGCCCGGGAATATGGTGAGGATCATGTTCTTTGACTTCTCCAGTGCTTTCAACACCATCCAACCGATGATCCTGAAGGACAAGCTGCTGCGCGCAGGGGTGGACCAGCACCTGTCATCATGGATCCTGGACTACCTCACGAACCGGCCTCAGTTTGTGAGAACCCGGGACTGTGTTTCCGACACGATCATCAGTAGCACGGGGGCCCCCCAGGGAACGGTGCTGGCTCCCTTCCTGTTCACTCTTTATACTGCGGACTTCTCACACAACACAACACATTGCCATCTACAGAAGTTCTCTGATGACTCTGCGATTGTTGGTCTCATCTCCAGCGGAGATGAAGCTGAGTACAGAGGGCTTATCCAGGACTTTGTGGACTGGTGCCATCGGAACTGCCTCCAGATCAACGCGAGGAAAACTAAGGAGCTGGTGGTGGACTGCCGCAGGCATGGGCAGCCCCTCACAGCACCAGTAAATATACAGGGAACAGACATCGAGATGGTGACATCCTACAAGTACCTGGGTATTCATCTGAACAATAAACTAGACTGGTCACACAATACTGACGCACTCTACAAGAAGGGACAGCGCAGGCTGTTCCTGCTGAGGAGACTCAGGTCTTTTGGTGTACAAGGGGCGCTGCTGAAGTCATTCTATGACACGGTGGTGGCATCAGCCATCACTTTTGGAGTGGTCTGCTGGGGCAGTGGCATTACTGCAGCCGATAGGAAGAGACTGAACAAACTGATTAAGAAAGCTAGCTCTGTCCTGGGGCAATGCCTTGATCCGATGGAGGAGATAGGAGAGAGAAGGACGGTGGCTAAACTGTCATCTCTGCTGGAGTCCGAGTTCCACCCTATGCAGGACATACTGGATGCACTGAGGAGCTCATTTAGCAGCAGACTACATCATCCCAGGTGCACAACCGAGAGGTTTCGTAGGTCCTTCCTACCAACGGCTGTCAGACTGTACAACCTAAGCAGGGCTGCTCGCAGAGATAGCAAAAAGACGTAACAAACTAATAGTTTTTTGAATGCAAAAGATACAATAGACTTACACAATGGTCCTCTCCGGCATACAACTAGGAACATACCGGTCGCTATGGAGGGTGAGAATATGTATGGGCACATAATCATACCATGTAGGATAACTAAATAGACGGTTATGCTGTTTCATCCCACCTAGCAACAATGCTCTGCACTGTGTGTGTTTATATATTTACATATTTATTCCATCTAGCTACAATGCTCTGCACTGGGTGTGTTTATATTTATATATCTATATATTTATTCCATCTAGCTACAATGCTCAGCACTGGGTGTGTTTATATTTATATATCTATATATTTATTCCATCAAGCTACAATGCTCCGCACTGTGTTTTTATATATCTACATATTATTCCATCTAGCTACATTGCTCCGCACTGTGTGTGTTTATATACTTGCATATTTATTCCACCTAGCTGCAATGCTCCGTACTGTGGGTGTTTATATATTTACATATTTATTCCATCTAGCTACAATGCTCTGCACTGTGTGTTCATATATTCATATATTTATTCCATCCAGCTACAATGCTCTGCACTGTGTGTCTGTGTGTGTGTGTGTGTGTATATATATTTTATAGTAATATGTACATATGTATATTAGCTGCTCTTGCTTGCTTGTTTTTTTTCTTGCCTTCTGATTGTTGCTCTGAGTGTTGCTATCCCTGTGCTGTTGCAATCCTGGAATTTCCCCGTTGTGGGACTAATAAAGGCTTATCTTATCTTATCTTATCTTATATTTCTGTCACCTACCTCTCATCAGCTGTAACTCTCTGTCGAAAAGTAAACCCATGTTATGTCTTTGTTTCCACATTCCAGTCTGGTTTTTACTTTTAGTTTCATTCTTTTGCTTAGGTTTCACTTTTAGCGTCCAGCTTCCGAGCTGGAAAAGCACTTCCTTCTGCTCGATTCTTGACAGAATTCAGCATACTCCTTTACTGTGATGCTTTTGCAAGTATTTATCAAGTTGCTGGTGTTGATGTTCCAATGAAGAAAAAAGAAAATTGTAAACGTTGGTACCACACAGCAACATACCAAGGCGAGTCCCACAGACATGCTCCAGTGACACTTGTTGCTGCTGGCTGTAGAAGCCATGCTGTGCGTGCCTGAGTACATGATCATGCCTTCATTTTATTTTAATACTATTTATGTATCGGATCGGCATATTATTTTTATTTCTTACCGATACCGATCCAGCCATTTTGCCTGGTTTGAACCTGATACCAATACGGTGGATTGGCTCGGCTCATCCCTAAATAGGACACACAAAAAAATTGTTTGTTGTATTTATTGTAATCCTAAAATCAAGTTATGTATATGGAAAGTGACTAGCCTAGTGACTAGCTACGTCCTATCTAATGTTTACATAACTATTGCCAGTCAAGATGTCACAGCTGGTCACAGCCAATACCATAACTGGGTTGATGTCATATGTTTCTACCAAGCAGTTGGGGCAAGAATAAGTGCGACACCTACTAGCCAGAAGGTCAGAATATTGCCTATATCACCTTTTAATGAAAATGCCTGTGACATACTTTGATCAGATTGCCTTTAACCACTTAATTACTGCAGCATCCTTTGGCAGCTTTCCTTAGAATGGCTGTTTCAGTGCATGTCTCTTTGAATGCTCAGAAGCCCCAGTTAACCCGATCCTCCCTATTTTGCCACTTAGGATGTTATTAATGTCACTGGCTAATGTTAGCTGTTGAGCTCCTAGCTCTGGCAGCTATCACAGCCTGAGTCAACTAACGTAAACTTGTCTTAAGGAATGAATAAAGTAAAGCATCACTGGTGGAGAAGGGTGTACTTTTCAGGGGTTGATAGGATATGACCGGTCCTTGGAGCACAATAAGCACAGAAACGATCCAGAGTGAGTGAATGGGAAACTGCTAATGGTTACTAGTTGCCTAGCGGTAGAGCATCTGGCCCACAACTGGGAGGCTGGGGTTCAAGTCCTGGTCGGGTCATTCCAAAGACCATATAAAAAAGGAACTTCCTGCCGTTCAGCTTGGTGCTCAGCAAAAATAGAACAGAGCAGGGAAATGGGATGGCAGTGGCTCAGGAGGTAGAGCGGGCCGTCTAATAACCGAAGGGTTGGCGGTTTGAATCCTGCTCTCCCCAGCCATCCTGCTGTTGTGTTCCTGGACAAGACACTTTACCCACCTTGCTTCCAGTGTTCATGACACTGGGTATGAATGTGTATAAATGTTTGCTAGTGGTCGGAGAGGCTGTTGCCGTGGATTGGCAGCCACATTTCCGTCAGTCTGCCCCAGGGCAGCTGTGGCTACAGTAGTAGCTTACAATTGTCTGTGGAGTGAATGGATAATGTATCCATTGTAAAGTGTCTATGAAAAGCGCTATATAAATCTGATGCATTATTTGGTCCCAGATAGCGTAAAATAAGCTAAAATAACATCAAAGAATGACATGTATGGTCAAGTGCTGTTGGGCGAACAAGGACAAACAAGTGGGGGTGTATAGAATTTGTTAAAAATAGCAATCAAAACTCGCTGAAATTAGACAGTAACGCTAATGCTAGGCAGACTGACTTCGACCACCTAGCCAAGCTAACATTAATAGTTCATCTACCATCATGCAAAAAATATGACAAAATAAGCCAAAATGATGTGATATATCATCAACTGTGAATTAGTGAGACAAGTGGGAATGGGGATGTCTATTAGAGTAACTGGAATTTAAAGAAGATAACAATATAAACCACACCTGATAAGCTAACTTCATAGTATGACTGTTAGCCCCAAAGATGATGCCTTGGACTAACACTCTGGGTGGGGACTGAATCATCACAGCCAATAGCACAGTGATGGGTTGTAATGTCATTTGTCAGTGATGTAAGGAAAAAGAACCAGGCAGAGCAAAACTGGCTCCTGACCATTCTGTTGTAAGGCTAAAATCTAATTATTTCTTAGTGAAAAGAGGTTTTAATATTTTTACTGTAGTCATTTGACCCAAGGAAGCACTTTAGAAGGTTAAAACCCACAAACATACCATAGTTTAGTGAATGGGACCTTTAAATTACAAATTTATTAAACAATTCAACACTATTGAATAAGTAGTTCTCCATGTACCCTTGGTCTGTCCTAATAAACTCGACACAGAGTGCACGCCACTCAGCATTTTACTAAAAAATGCTTGCGTCATCATCCATCATATTGGATCGGTGGTGGGTGCTGACTTCTTCCTGCTCTGTAACCAACTCATTACTCTCATGAGATGAATTCTTCATCACGCTGTAAAACATCGGCACATTGTACTCCCCTTCCTTGTGTTGCCACTGACACTTGCAGAGCCTTTTAAATGCAATACGAAACTTCTGAGACATAAGGTTATATATGATGGGGTTGATGGCACTGTTGGTGTAGATGCACATCCGGCAGAAAAGCAAGAACCAGGTGTTGTGGTAAGGTGGGTCAATGAAGGAGTTGACCACTACCAGTGTTCGGTAAGGCATCCAGAGCATGGCGAAGAGGATGACCACCACAGCCAGCATCTTTGTTATCTATCGAGATGAAGGAACAGAGAAACAGAATAACAAGGATGATAATCTTTTCAGCAGTCATATTGTACGAGATGAGTCAGTCTTTTGCTGGTGTGTAAGAGATGTTGAGGATACTTGATAACTTTCAATAAGGCACACAAGCAGCTCATTGAAGGTTTACCTAGAACTATACACTATTATCATTTTGAAACTAATTCATTGCAGTTGGTTTTTCTCCTTTATCAGCTACATTATACATGCCTAATATTATGGTGCCCATGAATGGCAATTACAGCATTTTGTATCAGTTGTGGAAGGAAGTGGTGGTATAATGGTCAGTGATGTGGACCATTGACTGGACGGTTACCTTTTGTTCTTATTAAAGAAGGTAAAAACATCTCCTTTCTATTTTTGTCTTTAATAAGAACAAAAGGTAAATAATTAGAAGAAGACAAAATTAACCTACTTGAGCTATTGACTGGAGGGTTGCTGGTTCAATCCCCAAACTGGCAAGATCAGATCTGGGTGGGACAGATAACATAGCAGTGTTTGCCCCACCCTCATTAACCCCACTGGGGTGTCCTTGAGCAAGGCCCAACCCCAGCTGCTCCAGTGGAGCTGCTCGGTGGTCACAGGCCCATCTGTGGTTGGGCAGCTTCCAGGTGTGAATGTATATCTGCGTGAGTGTGAACAGGGCTTCCTTGAAAAAGAGAGGTTCCCTCTCAATGGACCTTCCCTGTATAAAGGTTAAATAAAAAAATACCTCTGAACACAAAGTATTCTATATGCCCAAGGGTGGTGAAAAAAGTCTATTGGAATAATAATTACTGTCTTCGGTCTATCCTCAGGAGGATGCTAGTTCTGGGTTTTCCCCGGTGCCTCCTCCTGGTTGGACATGCCCAAAACACCTCACCGATGAGGCATCCAGAAGGAATCCTGGAGGAGCAGTGGTTCTGTTCTGGGCCTTTCCAGGATTACTGAGCTCATAAAGCTAGCTATAGTCTTGAGCCTGTCCACACTGTGACGAAAGATCATTTTAGCCATTTGTAGGCTATCTGCAATGCTGTTCTTTCAGTCACTACTTAAAGTTTGTGATCATAAGTAAACAGATTTTAAAGAATTATCAGAGCTTGTTTTAGTGTAAATTATTAATTAGTGTTGATTTATTTTTAATGTATTTATCTTGCACAGAGCTGCCAACTTTAAAACAAACCCATTCTGTCTTTTGAGTGTGCTGTGGCCTGTCACATCGAAGGATTAATGAAGTTAATTGATTAGATTTGCTGGTAAAATCAAGAACTTCACTTTCGAGATCTGTTCTTTCTTCATTAGAATGGACTGATTCAGTGCACACATTACTGCAGACATTCTCCCTACTCATGAGTAAGACAGAGATACTTGAACTTGTCTATGGGGTAGGACCGTGTATGTATCCAATCTGGAGAGGGCAATCTACCCTCTTCCGGCTGAGGACCATGTACTATGATTTGGAGGTGCTTGTTCTCCTCCAGGCACTTTCACACTCAGCTGACAACCATTCTAGTGTCAATGAGAATGAAGCCAAAGGGTCATATTGTCAGCAAAAAGTAATGACAAGATACTGAGACCTCCAAACTTTTTACACCTTGGCTGTTCCTTGAAAATCTGACCACTGACATGATATTTTGTTATATACACTACCCACAAAAAGTTAGGAATATTCAGCTTTAGGAAGAAATGTGTGGATGCACCTAAAATGCACTATAACCTTTACAGGTGAACTTAATTTGACCTTCTCTAACCTTTTGAATGCATGTAAAATAGGTTGAGGGGGTAATTAAAAGCATAACTTCAGGTTCTTTAAAAACCAGGTGAAGAGTCACAGGTAGCAATCAAAGGGGAAATTTTAAAATGAGGATAGCTCAAGTACAGTAGGTTCACTTTGTCTTCTTTTAATTATTTACCTTTTGTTCTTATAAAAGACAAAAATAGAAAGGAGATATCTTTACCTTCTTAACATGTTTCGACTGTGCAGTTGAAACATGTTAAGAAGGTAAAGACATCTCCTTTCTATTTTAGTCTTTAATAAGAACAAAAGGTAAATAATTAAAATGAGGATGTTCAACAAGGAATTTATTTACATAAAATATGTACAAATGCCCACTAAAATAAAAAGCCTAAACTAAAACCTAAGAATTAAACTACAGTGGTGTGAAAAAGTGTTTGCCCCATCCTGATTTCTCATTTTTTTGTGTTTGTCACACTTAAATGTTTCAGATCATCAAACAAATTTAAATATTAGACAAAGATAAAACAAGTAAACACAAAACACAGTTTTTAAATGGAGTTTATTATTAAGGGGAAAAAAAATTCCAAACCTATATGGCCCTGTGTGAAAAAGTGATTGCCCCCCTAAACCTAATAACTAGTTGGGGAATCCTTAGCAGCAGCAACTGCAATGAAGTGTTTGCAATAACTGGCAATGAGTCTTTTACAGCGCTGTGGAGGAATTTTGGCCCACTCATCTTTGCAGAATTGTTGTAATTCAGCCACATTGAAGGGTTTTTGAGCATGAACCGCCTTTTTAAGGTTATGCCACAGTATCTCAATGGGATTCAGGTCAGGACTTTGACTAGGTCACTCCAAAGTCTTCATTTTGTTTTTCTTAAGCCATTCAGAGGTGGACTTGCTGGTGTGTTTTGGATCATGGTTCTGCTGCAGAACCCAAGTGCACTTCAGCTTGAGGTCACAAACAGATGGCTGGACATTCACTTTCAGGATTTTTTGGTAGACAGCTGAATTCATGGTTCCCTTTAAGACAGCAAGTCTTCCAGGTCCTGAAGCAGCAAAACAGCCCCAGACCATCACATTACCACCACCATATTTTACTGTTGGTATAATAGGATACACACCTTCCAAAAAGTTCAACTTTTGTCTCGTCAGTCCACAGAGTATTTTCCCAAAGGTCTTGGGGATCATCAGGGTGTTTTCTGGCAAAACTGAGATGAGCCTTTATGCTCTTTTTGCTCAGCAGTGATTTTCGTCTTGGAACTCTGCCATGCGGGCCATTTTTGCCCAGTCTCTTTCTTATGGTGGAGTCATAAGTGAGGCCTGCAGTTCTTTGAATGTTGTTGTGGGGTCTTTTGTGACCTCTTGGATAAGTCGTCGCTGCACTCTTGGGGTAATTTTGGTCGGCGGGCCACTCCTGGAAAGGTTCACTACTGTTCTATGTTTTCGCCATTTGTGGATAATGGCTCTCACTGTGGTTTGCTGGAGTCCCAAAACTTCAGAAATAGCTTTATAACCTTTTCCAGACTGATAGATCTCAGTTACTTTGTTTCTCATTTGTTCCTGAATTTCTTTGGATTGCAGCATGATGTTTAGTTTTTGAGGATCTTTTGGTCTACTTCACTTTGCCAGGCAGGTCCTATTTAAGTGATTTCTTGATTGAGAACAGGTGTGGCAGTAAACAGGCCTGGGTGTGGCTAGAGAAACTGAACTCAGCTTTCCAAAGATGTGATAAACCACAGTTAATTTATGTTTTAACAAGGGGGGCAATCACTTTTTCACACATGGCCATGTAGATTTGGATTTTTTTTTACCCTTAATAATGAACACCTTCATTTAAAAACTGCATTTTGTGTTTACTTGTGTTTTCTTTTTCTAATATTTAAATTTGATGATCTTAAATATTTAAGTGTAACATACAAAAACAAAAAAAGAGAAATCATGAAGGAGGCAAACATTTTTTCACACCACTGTATCTAAGAAACTAAAATAGGATAAAATACTGCCCAACAAAACCTAAGCTAAAAAACCAAAAGTGGGCTAAAAAACAAAGAAAGTCCATAAAAGCTGAGGAGGAGGATCCACTGTTCCAGGCCAGGCTCCATCTGCCACCACGACAGACACCCTCAGAAAACTTGTACATCGGAAGACACTTGCCAGCAGTATATCCAGATTTCTCATTGTCATCACCATCATCATCATCATCATCATCATCATCATCATCATGGTCATGGGGTGCTGCTATCTGGAAACCAGATGCTTACAGCGAAGGCAGAGCTCCTCACACTGTCTCTTTCTGTCCTTCACCAACAATACCCCAACTGCTCCACTCAGAAGTGTCCTCCCCGAAATGCCGGCATTATGGTGGTCCTGGGCCATTACTGCTCCTTCTCCTCAGTTATGCCCTCCTTCAGCCATTTTCTTTGGGACCAGCAGCCTCCTCTTGTCCAGCAGAGCTCTCATCTGGCTGGCTGTCTTGGGAGGACTCTCCTCTGACCGGGGCCTCTACTCAGGCAGGGCTCTCTTTCAAGCCGGGCTCTCTCCTCATGCAGGACTCTCTTCTGGACTGTCAAAGCACCTTTTTATACCATGTGCAGTCACAGGTGCTGCACATCCCCAATCAACACAGGTGCTACTGATTAGTAATTAGGGGAAGCACAGGGTGGAAGTCGACAACATTTCCAATTTAAAAACACACTGATTAAATAAAAAAAACCTACAAAACATGCAAACTATAAATAAACATGACTTAAAAAACATATAAAACCCAAAAGACGCAATAAACTATTTCCACCCCGTAACATGCACATTTCCAGCTATTCAATCTTTCAGTACTTTTTGTGTAACTTGCTGTTCTCTAACAAGGTGCTTAACGTCAAAATTCACAACAGGTGTTTGATCCATGAATCGAACAATAGATATTCTGGTTCAGTTAGAATTGGTATTTAAACAGTCCTCTTCATCATGCTGTTCACATTTTGACATCATGAGACCAAGACGACACCTAACAATTGATAAACAGTACCTCGCCAATGCGAGGCTTCAAACAGGATATTCTCAGAGAGAAGTGGCCGCTGAGCTTAGAGTGTGACAGACTGTCATCAGCAGGTTGCAACAGAGAAACTGGGAGAGTCACAGAAAGGCATAGAAGTGGACGTCGTTTGGCCACATCCCACACTGATGACCACTTCATTGTGAACAGTGCCCTGCGGAACCGGATGATGAATACCATTCAACTCCAGGCATATTTAAGGGAGGTGATAGGCACCCAAGTGTCAGGTCAGACCATTCAAAACCGTTTACATCAGCGTGGTCTGTGTGGTAGATGACCTGCAAGGGTACTTGATCCCACCACCAGGCACAGGTGTCATCGTCTTGCATGGGCCAGGGAGCATTTCTGCTGGATAAGGGATCAGTGGACCTCTGTGCTGTTCTTTGATGAAAGTCGATTGCTGTTGAGCAGAAATGATGGCCACCAATGCTGTTGGAGAAATCAAGGAGACCGTTATGCATCAGCTACTGTTGTCACCAAATGAGCCTTTGGTGGTGGTGTTACAGTCTGGGCAGGTGTGTCTAATCAATACAGAACTGCCCTACACCTTGTGAATGGTACAGTGACAAGCCGATACTACCTGAATAACATCATTAATCCAGTCATTGTGCCCCTGCATGAACAACACAGGCCTAATTTCATCTTCATGAACGACAATGCTCCAGCTCACTGAGGTTGCATCATTAGGGAAAGGCTGCTGGAGGCTGGGGTACCTCAGATGGAGTGGCCTACACTTTCTCCAGACCTGAATCCCATAGAAAACCTATGGGATCAGCTGAGTCGCTGTGGAGAGGCTTGTAACCCTGCGCCCCACAACCTCAATGACCTGAGGGCCGCCGTTCAAGAAGAGTGGATCTGCCATGCCTCAGCAGACAGTAAGTCGGCTTGTGAACAACATGAGATGTTGTTGTCAAGCTGTAATTGATGCTCAAGGGCACATGACAAATTATTGAGATATTGAGATTTTTTGTTGTAGTATACCCACCACTGTTGTTGGCTTTTGTTTCAATAAATTGTTTGAGATGAGGAAATCACCATTGCATGTTTCTACTTAAATGCCCTACTTTCATGCTATAATATCACTGTAGCATGAACTTTTTATTTTATTATATACATTTTCCATAAATTTCACCCAAAAGCCAAATATCCCTAACATTTTGTGAGTAGTGTATTTTGAAGTATGGACCCTGACTGAGAAATTCACCCACAGAGCAATTTTACACCTGATTGCACCATATTTGTCCACCCCTTTTTAAAAAAAAACAAAAAACTCCCGATTTCTATACTCTTTAAATCCTAGATATCTGCTCTGATGATTTTTTTTTCTTCTGTTTTTTTTAAACTTTCACCTCCTTTCTGTATTGTGTTTTTTTGTGCTTACCTGTTTTCTTGCATTAACTGCACCTTTGTTTGCCTTATTGGTGTTGTTGGAGTGACCGTGGTGAATGGATCCTCCTGCAGCTTGATCATCTGGATGTGACGGAAAAGGGCTCGTGAACAATATCCTCGCAATGAGCCCATACAGCACTGTGGCCACAATGAGAGGAATCACATAAAACAGAGTAAAGTCCAGGAAATAGATGGGCATGTAGAGACTCCTGGAGACACGGTAGCCACAAGTGACCACCACCCCATTGGTGTAGATAGTTTCATTTGTGTTGACTAAGAAGAACCACATGGTACAGTAGAGTGAGGTGAAGATCCACACTCCAGCTATAATCCTCTTGGCTCGGGAAACGGTGCATATGAACTGTGCCTTTATGGAGTGACAAATAGCAATGTATCGTTCAATGGTGAAGGCTGTGATAGAGCAGGACGACACGTTGATTCCAAGGTACTGAAGGTAGGTTATGCACAAGCATCCTGTGTAGCCGTAAATCCAGAAGGCTACAACATCAGAGATATTAGGCAGGCCTGCAGCCAGAAGCACTATGAGGTCAGCAACAGCCAAGCTGACAAGGTAACAGTTAGTAGGGGTCACCATGTGCTTACTGCGCAGGACAACCAGCACCACCATGATGTTCCCAGCAATCCCGACCCCACATATGAGCAGTGTCAAAAATATTGTCATAACTTGTTCTTCAAGAGGGTTTAGAGGCATGTCTGTCAGGTTTATAATGTGAGAGGCATCCTGAAAGGTGGCTGTGTTGTTCTCCATGTTGTTCAAGTCCAGTGACCAGATTCAGTGGACCTCGAAACAAGAATAAATACAAGCAATCAAGATTGTATGAAAACAATGAGATGGTTGATTTGTGACAAAAGAGGGAAAGTGTAAATTTGTGACTAATAGATCAACTATAATAAAGACGATTGTCTGCTTTAATTGTGTTTACCTATCATTTTGATTTCTGACAAAGAGGTTATGTTTTTCTCTGTGCTACTTATTTCTCTCTCTGTGTGTGTGTGTGTGTGTGTGTGCTATTGTGTGCTTTTTCCACACATAGACAGTTCTCACAGGTGTCAATGAAATGTCTGTGACATGCTTTGGTGAAAACACCTCAGAGTTTCAATATTGCAACACCATTGTGTAATGATGGGATTTGTTGTAATATGCGGCGCAATGACTCAGCTGGCTGGTGACGTCATCACGCCGGTACATATTAAATTCAATTCAATTCAATTCATTCATTCATTCATTCATTCATCTTCTTCCGCTTAATTCTTTTCGGGTCGTGGGGGGGCTGGAGCCTATCCCAGCATCTTTGGGCGAGAGGCAGGGTACACCCTGGACAAATCGCCAGTCCATCGCAGGGCCAACACAGAGAGACAGACAAGAGGTCTGGGGAAACACCTACAAAGACCAACCTACAGCCAATATGCACATTACAAAAAAAAAGCTATAAGGATAATAAATAATGTAGGATATAGAGACCATACCAACTCATTGTTTTTAAAGTCACATGCCATAAAGTTCATGGATTTAGTTAAATATAAGACAGCACAAGCAATGTACAGGGCAATTAATAATCAACTCCCAACTAATATACAATTCAGTTCAATTCAACTTTATTTATATAGCACCATTTCACAACAACAGTCATCTCATAGCACTTTCAACTGTAGGGAGAACCCCCACAGTTGCAGAAAGACCCCAGCAATCAGGCGATCCCCTGTGAGCAAGCGCTTGGCGACGGTGGAGAGGAAAAACCTTTTAACAGGAAGAAACCTCCAGCAGAACCAGGCTCAGGGAGGGGCAGTCATTTGCTGCGACTGGCTGGGGGGTGAGGGGATAGAGAAGATGAAAAGAACAGACATGTAGAGAGCAAACAGCACGATGGGGACTCAATCTATGGGAGAGAACAAACAGATGTTAATGACCAGCAAAAAAAAAAAAAAAAAAAAATTTCATTGAGAGTGAAGAAAGGAGTGAGGCCCAGTGCATTATTGGAGGTCCCCCGGCTGACTAAACCTATTAGCAGCATAACTAAGGGAGGGTTCAGAAACACATGATCCCTCCCTAATTGTATGCTATATCAAAAAGGAAGGTTTTAACCCTATTCTTATAAAGAGAGATTGAGTCTGACTCCCGAATCCAGATTGGCAGCTGGTTCCACAGGAGAGGAGCTTGATAACTGAAGGCTCTGCCTCCCATTGTACTTTTGGAGATCCTAGGTATTACAAGTAATCCTGCATTTTGGGAGCATAGTGCTCTGTTAGGATAATACGGTAGTATCAGATCTTTTAAATAAAAAGGGGCCTGATTGTTTAGAGCTTTGTAAGTAAGAAGAAGGATTTTAAACTTAATTCTAAACTCTATGGGAAGCCAATGAAGGGAGGCCAGAGCCGGAGAGATATGATCTCTCTTTCTAGTACCTGTTAAAACTCTTGCTGCAGCATTTTGGATCAGCTGAAGACTTTTTAAAGATGTTTTAGGACAACCTGATAATAAAGAGTTACAATAATCTAATCTATAGCTAACAAAAGCGTAGATCAGTTTCTCAGCATCACTCTGAGACAAGATGCTCCTAATCTTGGCAATATTACGCAAATGATAGAAGGCAGTCTTAGAAACAAATTTATTATGTGAATTGAAAGACAGATCTTGATCAAAAATAATTCCAAGGTTCCTCACAAAGCAATTAAGAGAAAGAGTAACCACATCCAAACTGAAAGTTTGATTTGGAAAGGTATTTCTAAGGTTTTTTGGACCAACAAGAATGACTTCAGTCTAATCTGAGTTTAATAGCAGGAAATTACAAGTCATCCAAGCTTTGATTTCCTTAAGACAGGCTTCCAACTTGGCTAATTGATTACTATCATCTGGTTTCATTGACAGGTATAATTGTGTGTCATCTGCATAACAATGAAAATGTATACAGTGCTTTCTAATAATGTTGCCTAACGGAAGCATATATAAACTAAAATATATGGGAGAGTCCGTCGTTACAGGGCTCTCTTGCCCTGGCGATTCAGCTTGGTGACATTATGTGTGTAGAAGGCCAGTGTGTGTTATGCCCGTCTACCCAGCTCTGTAATAAAGCCCAGTTCCAGTGCAGCTGTCCCATCTGACAGCAGGTGACAGCTGTCAGGTGGGACAGCGTACCACCTGCTGTCAACAGCAGGTGGTAAGATGTAGCCCAGTACAACCTGTCGCATTAAGGGAGGAGGTGTGTCCCCCTTGGGCTGGGCCCAAATGTGTGGCACGCAGGCCCACCGGCGCGTGGACACGCCCTGGTGCCACACAAAACAACCCCCAGCTATGGGCAAATAGCACCACTGCCTTGTGGTCGTCACGGGAGTGACAAAGGCTAAGGGAGACAACCCCTACAGAAAATCCGGAGTGGAGCCCCGAAGGCGGTTGGTCTTTGCGTAGCGGGACCTCCCGGCAACTCCTGTAGCCAAGTTGGTACCAGCTGTATCGGCTAGTCCCTTCCATTGGACACTACCAGCAAGGCCGAGAAGGAGGATCTGTCAACTGGGCATCTCAGTTTCTCCACAACTTCGCCCTGGCCTGTGCCCTGGAGAGGTCACTCCAGTGCTGCCTTCTGCGGCAGCTCAAAAATCGGCCTCTACAGCCACGCCTGACGGTGCAGCTCCCTGAATGATGAACCAAGGCACAAAACCCCCCCATGATCTTTCGAGATCGATGGAGCCAATGAATGAATGAATGAAGTGCAGCATCCTCATCCGTCTCTTTACTGCCAGGTTTGTGGCCATAGCATGGTGATGGAGGCTAAACCACGGAGGCGTGTGTGACACTGCTGTGGCCTTTCCTTGCACTCCCAGGGGAACCAGCAGTGTCGTGGTCACGATGACTGGAAGTGTTTGAGACTTATATTACAGAGCTGGACCTGGGAAAATTGGATAAGGTGAGGAGGCAAGCACTGCTTGTCCACAACCTAGGCATAGAGGGCCAAATAATTCTCCACACGCTCGGCACAATGGACTCGTATGAGGAGGCTGTGGAGCTGCTAGCTAATTATTTTACCACACCAGACAGCGTGATGGTACAATGGATTCGCTTTTGCCAGAGACGACATAGCGTTAGTGAACCAATACAGCACTTAGTTGCTGACCTGAGACAGTTGGCTAGTGTGTGTCATTTTGGGCCACTGGAAGACGAAATGGTGCAGGACCAACTGGCCGAACACACATGTAATGCTGGGCTATGAGCTAGGTTGCTAACGGCACCTAATGACCTGACGCTAGCTAGAGCGGTTGAGCTAGCACTCCAGTTGGAGGCTGCAGAAAAGTTAGCCTCGGAGCTAAATGGGTGCCAAACACAGAGGTTGCCCGAATTGATGACGTTAGCCAACGTGATGGACACGGAGGATGAAGAGTACACAGCAGAAGAGTACGAGGCTAATGCAGTGAACCTAAGGTCCGCTCCGAGAGGCCCCATCTGCGAGGGTTGTGGGTCCCTGACGCACCAGAGCAGAGCACGAGTTTGCCCGGCAAGAGGAAGACGGTGTTGCAAGTGTGGGCGCATGAACCATTTTGCCAGGGTATGCCGGTCGCCAGCACCGTGGGGCCCGCCAAGTAAGCCAGCTAACAACCGTCCACCAACCTCCAGCCGTCCACCAACAACGACCATTCATTCGGTGAGCCCTGATGTCAACGGCTATTTATACTGTATGGTTGAATTGGACGGAGTAGCCGTACCACTCCTGCTCGACATGGCGGCGGTGCAGTTGATGTTAAACTGGGCCACGGTGAAAAAGTTTTTCCCCAACCACAGAATCAGAAAGAACCCAACACCGCTGTACGGGTACAGTGGTCACAGACTGTGCAATGTTGGAACAGTGGAGCTGACTGCTCACTACAAGTCTAAAGCTGTGCACGAAATCACGTTCCAGGTGGCAGCGCATGGTGACATGGGATGCGACCTTTTCTACGGACTGGGCTTTGCCATTAGGGACAGTGCTGGGTTCGAATGATCCGGGTGCGGCATTTGGGGCTCACCAGACCTGGAGGACAACGTCGTGGTGTGGGATGAGGTACTTACGAATGGCACTGACACCAAAGCGCACATTTCGCACTCTTGAGACGAGAGCCACCTGGAAGGGGAACCAGACTGCTTCAGTACCCTGGCTCAACAAGCTACGGTGGGGGCAACTGAGCTGATGGATGAAGAGTCTGCCTCGGCGAGCGATGCCGGGGAAGCACAGGACACCTTCAGTACCCATTATGAGCCCCAACCGATGACGGAGATGATGGATGAAGGATGCGCTGCGAACGCGGTGACTGCGGAGCTGCTGCAGCACGATGGAGCTACCAAGTCGCACGCAGAACCACCGGGAGCCCAACAGCACATAAAGCCAACCAAGGTACCACTCCAGGTCATGGACTGGGTTTGGGTTTGTGCTGATGAGAGACCGGGGTGACGACTGGCCGGGCCACAGCCGGCGAAATAACGGGCACCGCTGAGGATCGTGGCACAGCTGGGGACGAAGTGTTTTGACAGACGGCTCGGTTCAACACGCCAACCAGCTGCCGCGTGTCCAGGTGGCTGCTCCAGATGACGAGGCTGCGTGGGAGACAGCGGATGCAGTGTGGGATCCGGGCCCCTTATAAAGATCGGCCCTTGCCCTGGGGGCCCGGCGCCTCCAGGGGCGCGTCCACCGTGAGGCGCTGCAGGGCCCCCCCGGTAGAACCAGCCCTACCATGGGAGACTGTAAAAAAAATGGTTTAAGTAGGAGTGCGGCTAAACAAGTGGCAGAATACTCCACTTAGCTGTGCTGGGTCCGGTGGCAGTCTACCCACTGACCCTAGTTCCAGGTTTTGTTTGATGTTTTAAAACATGTTGAATGTTAACAATGTGGGCTTATAGGGGGTACTAAATTGGGGAGGGCTAACTAGCTGATTAATTAATTAGGAGTGTTCTGTGTTTTGCAAAGGGGGGAGAATGTGATGATGGGATTTGTAATATGCGATGATGACGCAGCTGGCTAGTAACGTCATCACACCGGCATATATATGGGAGAGTCTGCCATTACGGGGCTCTCTTGCCCTGGCGAGTCAGCATGGTGGCAGTGTGTGCGTAGAAGGCCAGTGTGTGTAATGCCCATGTACTCAGCTCTGTAATAAAGCCCAGTTCCAGTGCAGCATCCTCATCCGTTTCTTTACTGCCAGGTTTGTGGACATAACACATTGCCCCAAAACGCTTCCTCAAAATGGGTAATTTCAATACATTTTACTTTAAATCAGGGGTGTCAAACGTACGGCCCGCGAGCCTGAACCGCCCCGCCAAGGGGTTCAATCTGGCCCGCAGGATAAATCTGAAAGTGAAAAAATGCAATGAGACATGAACTAGAATTTTTTAAATAAACTGCTATTCCTAAATTGTCCGCTAGGGGCGCACTGTTTTAGACATGGAGCAGCTGAAAGAAGAAGAAGAAAAAGACAAAACAACGCTGAGATAGACACAGCTAATGTTCAGTGATTACTACGATACATCTACTTACTTTTGTACTCGCCTTTACACTCTCATTAGCCAAATTGTCTTTGTCAAAAAGGAGAAAAGTGGATACTGAGTGTAGAGTTTTCCAAGGAAAATGGACAGTATGGCGGCACATGGGGAAAGCATAATTGTGTAACATCTTAGACAAGAACAAAGAGCAGAGGTTCCCTGGTGAGATAACAGGGAGGTGTGAAGGATGAATGCAGTGTGATCTTTTGTGTGTTAGAAACTTCTGGAGGAATGGTAAAGGATTAAGGAAGTGAATGCAATGTGACCTTTTGTGTGTTAGAAGCTTCTAGAGGAATGCCATAGTATTTAAGAGAAGAGTCTTTGCTGAGATGTCATTCTGTCTGTGCTTCTTGTGTGAGATGTGTAATAAATCGCCTGAACCAAATCCGCCTCTTTATTTACACACTCCACACTGGTGACCCAAGACGAATCATGGAACACGTTGGAAGATCCCCGGAGCCAACCTCGATGGGAACCCCCAGCCACGCATGTGCTGTTGCAATCAAGCTACTGGATTTTTGGCAGCACAACCCGCGCTCCTGGTTCCATCTAGTCGAGGCGCAGTTCGCCCTCCGGGGGATATCGGCGGATGACACAAAGTTCCACTATGTGGTTGCAACGCTCGACGCCCGCACGGCTCAGCATGTAGAGAGCCTGCTCGATCAGCCACCAACCGACGACAAGTATGGCACGCTGAAGGCTGCGCTCATCCAGCACTACACACTCTCGGATGGTGAGAGAGCAGAGAGACTCCTGACACGGACCGGGTTGGGAGACGGGTCGGTCATAGACCTTATGGAGAAGATGCTGAGGTTAAAGGGCACAGACGACGACCACTTTATTTTTACCCACCTCTTCCTCTGGAACCTTCCGTCAGCGGCAAGAGCGACCCTGGCCAATTCGCTGTTGCTGGCCAAGCGGGATTATCGTGCGCTAGCCCGGGAAGCAAACCGGATCATCGTCGCCACCAGGGAGTTCACGACCATTGCGGCAGCGACGGAGCTCGGCGCGACGACCGGAGGAGGCGAGAAGCCATCGACGGCAGCAGCAGAGCCACCGATGGCAGCAGCAGCGGGGGCCAAGGATCGCGAGGGAGACACGCTTTGTTTCTACCACCACCGCTTCGCAGAGAGGGCACGCAAATGTATACCACCATGCCAATTCAAGCGACTCAGGAAACGCCAAGACCGGGGGTCGGTAGCAGCCGCGACCCTCGGGGAGGAGAACAAGCTGCTCTACTTGACGGACGCATGCTCGGGGAGGCATTTCCTCGTGGACACCGGCGCCCAGAAGAGTTTCATCCGGCCGACCTACGCTGACCGGCTGGTAGGATCTAGTGGCCCCGAGATGGCAGCAGCAAACGGCTCGGAGATTAAGACCTTTGGTGAGAGGACTCTACTCTTGTCTCTACATGGCCGTACATTTGAGTGGACTTTTGTCATAGCAGCATTGAATTTCCATATACTGGGGGCTGATTTTTTGTGTGCACATGGTTTGTTGGTAGATGTCGCTAACAGACGCCTAGTTAATGCACTGTCCTTTGACTCTCTCCCCTGTATAGCTCGAGTGACCCGGCCAACAGCACAAGCCAACGTCACAGCTACATGCGATAAGTTCCACACACTGCTCACTCAGTTCCCAGCACTCACTGTCCCGACGTTTTCGGCAGCCATCGCTAAACACGGGGTGGAGCACTTTATCACCACCACCGGGCCACCCGTTTTTGCAAGACCTCGGCGCTTGGACGCAGCTAAACTGGCCATAGCGCGCAAGGAGTTCGCCAGCCTGGAGAGGTTGGGCATCATCAGGCGCTCAAACAGCCCATGGGCTTCCCCGCTACACATGGTCCCTAAAGCTGAGGGTTCGTGGCGACCTTGCGGGGATTTCCGCAGGTTGAACAACGCCACAGCGCACGACCGCTACCCAGTTCCTCACATTCAGGATTTTTCCGTTCACCTGGCAGGAGCCTGCGTTTTTTCTAAAATAGACCTGGTCCGCGGTTACCACCAAGTCCCAGTGCGCGCTGAGGACATACCCAAAACAGCGGTAATAACTCCGTTCGGTTTATTCAAGTTTTTGCGCATGCCATTTGGGCTTAAAGGGGCTGCACAGACGTTCCAACGCATGATGGATGCAGTGCTGCGCGATCTCCCTTTCGTGTTCGTCTACCTGGACAATATCTTGGTAGCCAGCGCGTCCGAAGACGAACACGAAACCCACCTCACAACGGTTTTCCGGAGGTTGGAAGAGCACGGGTTAATAATCAACCCAGCGAAATGTCAGTTCGGGGTGACGCGGATTGATTTTTTGGGGCACCGCGTCTCTCCCGAAGGAGCAGTCCCGCTGCCTGACAAAATGTGCGCGGTAGCAGATTTTCCCCGGCCACAAACGGTCAGGGCGCTACAAGAATTTTTAGGAATGGTGAATTTTTATAACCTTTTCCTTCCCCACGCAGCGCAGCTCATGCAACCACTGTACGCCGCGCTCAAAAAACAGAAACCCGCGGATAAGATCGAATGGACCCCGGAGCGAGAGCGGGCGTTCTCGGAAGTCAAAGCAGCCCTGGCAAACGCTGCATTGCTGGCACATCTAGACCCAACGGCCCACATAGCGCTCACCACCGACGCTTCAGATGTGGCCATAGGGGCGGTCGTGGAGCAGCGCGTAGCCGGGGCTTGGCAGCCGCTTGCCTTTTTCAGCAGGATTTTGTGCGACAGAGAACGTAAATACAGCGCGTTCGACAGGGAGTTGCTGGTTCTCCACTTGGCCATTCGCCACTTCCAGTTATGGCTGGAAGGGCGCAGTTTCACCGCGATCGTTGACCACAAGCCACTAACATTCACGATGGCCAAGGTTTCAGAACCGTGGTCGGGTCGGCAGCAGAGACAGCTGGCCGCGATCTCAGAGTTTACTACTGATATTCAGCATGTGTCAGGTAAACTGAATGTAGTGGCAGACTGCCTCCCGTGCGCTGTGGTGGCCCCGGTCTGCGTGGGGATAGATTACACAGCCATGGCCGCGGAGCAGATTAGTGACACGGACGTGCGCGCGCTCCAGTCTGGACCAACAGGGTTAAGGCTGGAGAGCAGGGTGCTGCAAGATGGCATGCCCCCCCCCCCCCCCCCAGTCTGCGATGTCTCCACGGGGCGCCTGCGTCCCGTGGTCCTGGCTGCGTGGCGTCGCCGCGTGTTTGACTTGATTCATTCTTTGGCGCACCCGGGAGTTCGCGCGTCGGTCAAAATGGTAGGGGAGAAATTCGTGTGGCCGAGCCTTCGCAAACAAGTGAAAGAGTGGGCGGCAGCCTGCGTGGCGTGCCAACGAGCCAAAGTACACAGACACACGAAGGCTCCCTTGGAGCCATTTTGTATTCCGGCTAAGAGGTTCGACCATGTTCACGTGGACCTCGTGGGCCCCCTCCCGCCGTCACAGGGGTGCACGCACCTCCTGACAATGGTGGGCCGCACCACGCGCTGGCTGGAAGCGGTTCCGCTGGCCGCAACCACAGCCGAGGAGGTGGCGCACGCGTTTTTAACAGCATGGGTGGTGCGTTTTGGAGTCCCGTCGGACATTACGTCCGACAGAGGCCCTCAATTTGTTTCCGAACTCTGGTCAACAATGGCCTGCAGCCTGGGTGTCACAATTCACCGCACAACCGCGTACAATCCACAGGCTAATGGGTTATGCGAACGTTTTCATAGATCATTGAAAGCAGCTCTCAGGGCTTCACTGACGGATGCAAATTGGGTAGACAAGCTACCGTGGGCTTTATTGGGGTTACGTTCTGTGCCTAAAGAGGATCTGGAAGCTTCCCCGGCTGAACTTGTTTTTGCGCAACCACTTCGGCTGCCCGGGGAGTTTCTGCCACATAATCCCACGCCGGGCAGCTCCCCGTCGCAGCTGTTGCAGCGTAGCATAGACACAGGCACGCTGCCGGGCCCTGCCCACCACAGTTTTCCGCGTGTTTTTGTGCCTAAAACTTTGAAAAACGCAGAGTTCGTATTTGTCAGACAAGACGCCCACCGCCCTCCATTGCGACCACCCTATGATGGACCGTTCAGAGTGCTGGAAACAGGGGATAAGCATTTTTTGCTAGATTTGGGGGGTAGGAGGGAAAAGATTGGCATAGACAGACTCAAACCCGCTTTCGTGGTGGCGGACGAGCAAGTGCTGTTGGCGAGGGCCCCTCGGCATGGAAGGCCCCCACGGGGAGCTCCCCAGAGAAAAGATTCCCCAGAACACCCACACGGACAGACAAAAAGTTTTCACCCTCAAACATCAACCCCCCAGCTTGACAGCGCCGTGGAGGCGGTGAATCCTGGTTACAGCAGATACGGGAGAAGACTGAAGCCCAAGCAGCATGTGGATTGATGGCGGCACATGGGGAAAGCATAATTGTGTAACATCTTAGACAAGAACAAAGAGCAGAGGTTCCCTGGTGAGATAACAGGTGTGAAGGATTTTTTTTTTTTTTTTTTTTTTTGTTACTTATTTGTACCCGTAGGTAGACTTGGTTTGCAGTCTGGTGACAAGCCACCGGCTGCTGGTCGCTGCGTGCGCGAGCGCCCTAAACCTACATGTTTTTGGTATGCGGGAGGAAACCGGAGAAATCCCGGAGTAAACCCACGCAACACGGGGAGAACATGTAAACTCCACACTGCTCACTGTTGGTCGGGGGCTGGGATCGAACCCACGACCTCATGATCCCCGCGATCCCCCGGCCGAGGGTAAAACTGTGCTGCCACAGTGCTAAACCACTGCGCCACCGTGCAGCCCACTGCGCCACCGTGCAGCCCAGGTGGGAGGATGAATGCAGTGGATCTTTTGTGTGTTAGAAACTTCTGGAGGAATGGTAAAGGATTAAGGAAGTGAATGCAATGTGACCTTTTGTGTGTTAGAAGCTTCTGGAGGAATGCCATAGTATCCTTCTGGAGGAATGCCATAGTATTTAAGAGAAGAGTCTTTGCTGAGATGTCATTCTGTCTGTGCTTCTTGTGTGAGATGTGTAATAAATCGCCTGAACCAAATCCGCCTCTTTATTTACACGCTCCACAACAGCTTCCTATTTATTCACAGAGGTGAATGGGAAACCTGTGTGCTTGGTGTGTATGTGTGACAGAGATCATCCTGCGCAGTTCGCCCCACACGGGACACGAACCCGCGACCTCTCAGTCAACTAACACAGTTCGAGCATGGGAGACACAGCACGATCGCGCTGAGCTAAAGGTCCGACCGGTAGCTCAGCGCTACCATCTGGGGCTCACAGCACCAGTTTGTAACTGAGGTCATCAGCGCAGTTCGCCCTACACAGGACACGAACCCGCGACCTCACAGTTAACTGGTCAGAGACACGCACAGCACGATCGTGCTGAGCTAAAGGTCCGACCGATAGCTCAGCGCTACCGATACTGTATGAGGCTTTGGGAGGGAGGTTTACTAACGTTCTACGCCGAACAGTACTAGTTGGCATCCGTTACACTCTCCCCCTTAAACCTCACTCCCATGCCGGGTTCACGGCACCAGTGTGACAGAGATCATCCTGCGCAGTTCGCCCCACACGGGACACGAACCCGCGACCTCTCAGTCAACTAACACAGTTCGAGCATGGGAGACACAGCACGATTGCGCTGAGCTAAAGGTCCGACCGGTAGCTCAGCGCTACCATCTGGGGCTCACAGCACCAGTTTGTAACTGAGGTCATCAGCGCAGTTCGCCCTACACAGGACACGAACCCGCGACCTCACAGTTAACTGGTCAGAGACACGCACAGCACGATCGTGCTGAGCTAAAGGTCCGACCGATAGCTCAGCGCTACCGATACTGTATGAGGCTTTGGGAGGGAGGTTTACTAACGTTCTACGCCGAACAGTACTAGTTGGCATCCGTTACATATGCAACACGTGTCGGTGTTTAAGGAATATAATATTCGGCGCCACTATGAGACTCAGCATGGTGAAAAATACGACAGCCTGCAAGGACAACTGAGACGAGAGAAGATAAATGAGTTGCTGGTGGGTCTGAAGAAACAGCAGTCTGTTTTCACTCGGAGCCGAGAGGTCAGTGATGCAGCAGTAAAAGCGAGCTACATAATTGCTAACGAAATAGCATTAGCATCAAAGCCGTATTACGAAGGGGAGTTCATCAAAACATGCATGCTAAAGGCTGCAGAACTCGTATGTCCCGAGAAGCGACAAGCTTTTGCCAACATCAGCCTGACGAGGAATACTATTGCAGAGAGGATTTCGGAACTATCCACAAATTTGGACAGCCAACTGAAACACAAAGTCAAGTCATTAATTGCATTTTCTGTTGCAATTGATGAGAGCACTGACATTACAGACGTTGCTCAACTGGCTATATTTATTCGTGGAGTTGATGAGACATTGGCCGTCACAGAGGAGTTCCTTGAGTTGGTGCCTATGATGGACACCACAACAGCAGAGGACATTTTCAGCTCTCTCGTTTGTGCGCTGGACAGAGTCGGAGTAGACTGGTCGCGTGCTGTCAGCTTGGCTACAGATGGTGCGCATCAATGATCGGAAAAAAAGCAGGCGTTGTGACAAAATTCAGAGAGAAAGTACAAGCCGCAAATGGAGGAGATGCTTTTTGGACATTTCACTGTATTTTGCACCAGGAGGCATTGTGTTGCAAGTCATTAAAAATGGATCACGTCATGGAGGTGGTTGTCCGAACTGTTAATTTTATCCGAGCCAGAGGTCTGAATCATCGTCAGTTTGACTGCCTTCTCAGTGACAATAAAATTACCCATGGCCTGCCATACCACACTGAAGTAAGATGGTTAAGCCGAGGTGTTGTGCTGAAGCGTTTCTTTGAGCTACGAGAGGAAATTGGACAGTTTATGGAGGCAAAAGGAAAGCCAGTGATGGAATTGCAATCTCTGGAATGGCTGCAGGACCTTGCATTTATGGTGGATATTACAGAGCACCTCAATAATTTGAACAAAATGTTGCAAGACCGTAAAAAAGTTGTCACACAGTATTATGACAGCATACATGCATTCAAGTTGAAGCTGACTTTGTGGGAGACACAGCTGGCATGTGGTGACCCTGCTCATTTCCACTGTCCAAGAGATGTAAGTGCGACTGTCGTTAATGCTGACATGAAATGGTACAAAGACAAGATTTCAGGATTGCTGTGGGAGTTTGAGAAACGGTTTCAGGTCTTTGGTGAACTTGAGACAGAATTTGCAGTTTTTCGCTCACCCTTCACAGTCAAAGCTTCTGATGTGCCCGTCGACATCCAATTAGAAATAATTGATTTGCAATGTGATACAAATTTGAAGAATACATTTGCCTCAGTGGACTTGGACACATTTTATCAGTATCTCCTGTCAGGGTATCCCAAATTAACAGCCCTAGCTGCAAAAATTTTGTGCATGTTTGGGACTACCTACCTTTGTGAACAGGTTTTCTCTGTAATGAACATCAATAAAACAAAACTGCGCTCAAGGCTCACACACCAACACTTAAATGACATTCTGAAACTGGCTGCTACTCAGGACCTGACGCCTGACACTGATGCACTTGTGCAGGCTAAAAGATGCCAAGTTTCAGGAGCAAAAACAAAGTTGTCTAGACTAGACTAATTCTTGTAAAATGCTGCATGAGAAACATTTTGCACTCAAAAAATATAGTTCTGTGAAAATGAATCCTTGCTGTAATAATAGCTAAAAATTGTGCAATTTGTTAGTCACCAGATTCACTACAAAAGAGTTTGGTCATAAATTTTATGTATGCATTTTTTATGTATGTTTCATGCATAAATCTTATATTTACAGGCCGGGTGATTACTTTCTTTCTTATACATTTAAAATGGCCACCACTTTGGTTTGTAAGATGTGGGGAGTCAATTTAAGTTTTGAGAATTATTACACGTGGAAAATGGAGTAAAAATAATTCCTATATCTTGATAAGTTGATTTAATCTTAAAGTGCAATGGGCTACCATATTTTTCAGTTCTAAATACCTGTGACTTAAAGTTTTGTGCCTTTGTACAAACACTGTGATCAGTTGTAATGCACACATGTAAATGGTAAACTGAAGCAAATTGCACGTTTTTCTTGAGAAATCTGAAGTTGTTCATAACATGTTTTGTAAAAGGATAGTTCATTAAATTAAAAAATATCCTAATGTAATTGTACTTCTTTCCACTAAAACAAAGGGGAAAACATGAATTTATTGTTATTTATAGCTATGATGAGCTGTGCTATGATTTTAATGGTCCGGCCCACTTGGCATCAAATTAGGCTGTATGCGGCCCCTGAACTAAAATGAGTTTGACACCCCTGCTTTAAATAATACTAATGAGCCCCACTTCATCCACACTTCCTCTTTCATGATTTGTGAGTTCTGCTGTTGTGAAATCTCTGCTACCACTGCCAGTGGACCTCTTGCACAACCATAGTTGCCAAGTCCACTTCTTTTAAACAACTTTGGGCTTGTTTTTTTCTAAAGTCACTTGCAAATCTTGTCAGTTGCGGGTTGCGGGTTTTTGGGCTTGTTTTTAAATGTGTAGTTGCTTATTTGGGGTTGCCTTCATGACAGCTGTCCCAGCTCCCCACAAAACACCAGCGTGATAATTAGTTTTTTTACAGGACCCATCCACACCCCTGTTTCCTGGTTACCACACCTGCCCCGCTGATCTCTATAGATAAACTAGGTGGATCACTGGCCGCCAGAAGTGAAGCCACCTGGCCACCATATTAGTACTCCCAAAACACTAGGGCATCCAAATGGACGGCCGCCAAGCATAATGTCAACTCAATTTCTATAGCTCACCAGTTGCGCAGGATTATAAGCTGTGTCTCCATACCAAGAAATTCAAAATCTGTTCAATTTTTGGGAAGTTACTGAGGTAAAAGTGGCCGGCCAGGGGTTTCACTTCTGGTGGCCAATGCACAACGTAGAGTGACGTACTTCTGCTTTCTGATGTCACAGGGAGTTTACTTTGGCACCATTACATTTGACCACTACTTAATGTTTTGTCATCAATTAATCAATTTTATCACTTTCACTTATCATGGTACATATTGGTGCATTGACAGATCTTTTTTTGTTTATAAAGTTCCTGTTTCACATTTTGTTCATTTTTGTAATCATACCATGCTGTTTCATTGTTTGCCCAGTTAGCTTAGCACAGCTCTCCTGCTGTGTCTCACATTCCAAATACCACTGCACACTGCAAAAAATGAAATCTTAGTAGATAAAATATTTCAAATCAAGCATATAATGCTTGTTTTTTTGTCTGACAAGATACATTTTTTTTGTCGTGCAGCTTACTGTAAGAAATTGTCACTTGCTATAAGGTATTTTTTTACTTGTTTTAAGCAAGTATGCAAAAATTTCCTGTTAAAAAATATATATTTTATTATGTATGGAAAATACCTGGGCGAAGGATGAGGCAAGATGAGATGGCAAACACAGCTTTATTGGTTGAACTCAGTAGCGGTTACCCTGGTGATGGGCACCGGTCAAAGACACTACAACATGGTCGTCCATCCCTTATATAGGGCAGTGCGGTGACGTGACGGGAAGTGCACGTCACCACACTGCACTTCACAATAAAGTGCCATTTCCCATATACCACATTTCCTTCCCCCCTTAGAAAAGTCCAAAACCACACACACAATTGAATCCCCCCCCTCCAAATTTAGGACCCGAATCACGCACTAAAATAATAAAAACTAATGTACTAAACTGGCCGAACACACTCACTCAAAACAACCTAGAATAGGGCTGGCGGGTGGACTGCTGTACAGCCCGCACGGCATGGTGGAGTATTCTGCCACTAATAGCTAAAAGAAAAAAGTCCTTCATTAAACTAAAATTACTTGCCGTGCTCCTAAACTAAAATACAAACACAAAATAACCCCATATCATAACATGAATACATAAAACACAGAACTATAAACATCTTTATTTTACAGCACAGTCATTTGAGTGGGAGAGGTAGAACCGGCATGGGGGGGCCCAGGGCAGCCCCTCAGCAAGTGCGCCCCTGGAAGCAGCAGACCCTTAAGAAGATGGCTGATCTTCTGGATGGTGGAGCCCGACTCCTTCACCACTAACACCGACTCCTGTCCCGCCTCGTCACCCAGAGCCTCTTCCCGAACACGCTAAAGCTGATTGGCATGCCTCGATGAGCCGTTGGACAGTCAAAAGTATGCTGTGCCCAACTTCACCACTACGCCCAGACATCCTCGATGTTTTGCTGGCTGTCTTTTGGCCCGTCTTCACCGTGGACATTCTTCACTCCGAGCCCAAATGTGGTGTAGTGTGTGAGTGATGCCGTACCTGCCCACTGGCGTGACGTCAGGCGGGCACAGCCCACTGTGTGTATAGTTTTGTGTGTGTCTAATAAAGAGTAGTTCGCTGTTCCGTTCAGCACAGCTCCTGTCTCACATTATTCATACATGACATTTTGCCGACAAGAATAGTTATGGCAGCGTATGGGCTACCTCAACCCCTAGTGCCGTTTCTGGAGTACACGGGAGAGCCTGTGATCCTGTGGCCAAAGCGGAGAGCCATGTTTGAGGGTTACATCGGGGCGCTGGGCCTAGGTGGACTCGATGGAGAAGATGACGAGTGCTCCTGGCCCATCATCTCGGCGTGGAGGGCCGAAGAATTCTCGGTATGTTAGGCGAAACGGAGTGCTATAAGGATGCTGTCGAGTGGTTGGCTGAATTTTTCGCCGGGCAGACGAGGAACACGATGCTGTGGGTGGCCGGAGTGTTGGTGCCAAATGAGGCTAAGCTAGTTAGCTGGGAGAAGCTAACGGCACAGTCAGTGTCTATGGATGGGCTAGCCAGGAAGCTAACTGTGCGCCAAAAGAGGGCTCCAGGCTACCAGCTGGGCATCGAGGTGGGACCGGGGAAGTCCCTGGTCACTGAAGACGGCGGGCCAGCCGCGAAGCGCAGGAAGGGGGAGGACCGGAGCGCTGATGAGTTGGATGGCGCAGTGTGCGACGACAGCGGAAAGGGAGAGCAGCAGGAGTCATTCCCGCAGCTGAAGGCTAGGCAGCAAATGAGTGGGACCATGGAGGCTGAGAGCCGTGGGGAAGAGCAGTGACAGCCAGGCATGGGGACGACGCAGTGGAGCGCCTGGGACGAGGGTGCTGGGAGCAGTGACGAGACACCTGCGTCAGAGAGTGACGCTGAGAGCCCTGGGGGAGAGCAGCTGCAGCCGGACATGGAGTCTACGCAGCAGAGCGCCTGGGACAAGGGTGCTGAGAGCAGCAAAACGCCTGGATTGGAGAGTGACACCGACAAGAGCAAAGCTGAGAGCCCCAGGAGGGAGTAGCAACAGCAGCTGTGCATGGAGGCAGCGCAGTGGAGCGCCTCAGACAACAGGGAGGAGGCGCCGGGCACTGTAGAGGTCAGGCAGTGTCTCAGTGTCGGAGCTCAATGCGCTCTGGACGTGGGCGCTGGGCGGTACAGTGAGGTGCCCGACGCAGTGAGCGATGCCGACGAGTGGGCTTTGGGTCTCCCCGGAGTTTGGCCACAGGGGGCTGGAGTATTTAGAGCCACGACGGCAGTGTTGAAAGCTGTCGGGAGCATACCAATGACCACGGAGAGATGGTGTGCTGAACAGCAGCACGGTGGGTCCCGAGGAGTGACGCAGTTGGGGATGAAGAGGGACATTATGGCAAGAGAGGTTGTTTTTGATCCCGGAGGTAGACGGCAGCCACGGGTGCACATGTCGTGGGGCTGCCCGGGGCCTCAGAGCCGGTCTTATCTTCAGCGGCCAGGGGCGTGTATGATTTGGGGTTGTCCTGGGCCCCCGGGCCGGTTTTACCACTAGCTGCCAGTGGACAGAGGTGTGACTTGAACACTATTAATGTAAATATGTTTATATGCTGCTGGTGTGCATGCGAGTGTGTGTGATATGGGATTATTTTATACATTTTAGAGACATGGTCCAAATTTTGTTATTCTTTTGGATGAGTGTTAGGATATTTTATTACAATTAATTATTCCTCGTTCCCTTAGTGCGTGATTTGGGTCCTAAATTGGGGAAGGTCTCAGTTGTGTGTGTGGTCTTACACTTTTGTAAGGGGGAGAGGAATGTGGTGTAGTGTGTGTGTGATGCCGTACCTGCCCACTGGCGTGGTGTCAGGTGGACACGGCCCACTGTGTGTATAGTTTTGTGTGTGTCTAATAAAAAGTAGTTTGCTGTTCAGTTCACCATGGCTCCTGTCTCACATTATTCATACATAACACCAAACCAAGTCCAAAACCCTCAGCGAGGCCCAGTGTGATTTCGTGTTCCGGCACATTATTGTGAAGTGCGGTGTAGTGACATGCACTCCCCGTCATGTCACTGCACCGCCCTAAATAAGGCGGAGGATGTCCATTTTACGGTCTCTTTGCTGGATGACCACACTGGTGCATACTGTGTATCTGCTGTCCTGTACATAGTTCAATAAAGCTGTGTTCACCAACCATCATCCTGCCTCATCCTTCACCCAGGTATTTCCATACATAACATTTGGCGATCGAGGATTAACTCATGGAGGCATGCATCACCCCACCTCATCCTTTTCTCAAGCTCCCGGGTGAACCACTGGTTTCATGGCCGCATTGGTGGGAGGCCTATCAGACGTATGTTATGGCGCTGGGCCTCGAGGAACTCGATAAGGGAGCGGGCGCTTCTAATTTGCAACCTGGGTATGGAGGGCCGGAGGGTCCTGTGGACGCTCGGCACGGCGGACTCATGTGAGGACATTGTGAAGCTGCTAGCTAAATGTTTCTCCACCCCAGACAATGTGACTGTTTGGAGAATTTGTTTCCAACGAAGCTGCCAGCAGGTAGGTGAGCCTACCCCCCAATATGTCATTGACTTGAAGCAGCTAGCCAGCGAGTGTCATTTTGGACCGCTTGAAGATGAAATTGTACACGACCAACTAGCAGAGCACACGCGTAACGCTGAGCTACATGCTAGGCTATTAATGGCGCCTAATGACTTGATGTTAGCTAAAGCAATGGAGGGAAGCCGTTGATAAGCTAGCTGTGGAGCTAAATTGGCACCAGCCACAGAAGAGGCCGGAGCCCCTTGCCTGAGCTAATGTTGCGGACCCTAATAGTGAGGATAGCTCGGACGAGGAGTTCTGGGAAGTCAACACTGGCAGCCAACGGTCTAGCCCGGGAAACTCCCGTTGAAGGGGTTGTGGGTCTGCAACACACCACCATAAAGCGAAGAATTGCCCGGCTAGAGGAAAACGTAACAAATGTGGACACTTGAATCACTATGCCAGGGTGTGCTGTTTGTCTTACCCGGGGACTGCAAGGGGGAAATCACTCCGCTCATCCTCGATGGACATTGGGAGTGAATGGTACAAAGAGCTAACGGACGCCCTTGCTTTCAAGCCGACCAGTTCTCCCTCAGGGTTGTTGCCCATGCCGGCTAGTAACACCAGTGTGCCAGCCCCAGATGCTGCCGGTTCTTGGCCACAGTTGATTGGGGGGTCTGTGGCTACAACGGTGAACACTACAACGTTTATAGAAGAGGGCAGCGCCAGACCGACAAGCATGGAGTTACTGCATGCTCAGCAGCAGCACTTCGGGCCGAGTAAAATTCCACTCTGGGTTATGGACTTGGTTCGGGTTCGGAGTGAAGGATGTCCATGGTGAAGATAGGTCAGATGACAGCCAGCAACACATCGAGGGTGTCTGCGCATAGTGGCTGAGCTGGGCGCAGCTTATGGCTCTGACTAGATTCTGCATCTGCTCTAAGGTAATTTGATTATGTCCAACATATTTTAACAAAATGCAACTGACTTTATTGTGTTGGAAACATTGATATATCTCAGAGCTTTTATTTATTTACAGCATTAGCATTTTAGCAACAGAGCTAACTAACGGACCTACTGTCTGCCAGGCCAGTTTTTAAGGTCATCTTCCCATCCCTTGATAGTCGTGGGAAGTGGTATGATTATATTATTGTTTTGGAGGTGCAAAAGGCCGTGTTCCCGCATTTTTGATGCTGAAGTCATTGTTTTTTAACAAAGAAAAGTGTCCTGTTTTTGTGACAACCCCACTTTCTAAGCTGTACCGCAAGTTGTGCCCATAATTCATGCAAGGCATCATGGGGGCTAGGAATAAGTTGGATAAGAAAAAAAGCTGTAAATTTATTATTTTCATTTTTTTTGTCATTTATTGGTTTATTTAAAGGGACAATGTTCATTAATAAAGAGAGAAAAATTCTGTAAGCCAGAGTTAGCTAAAAAGTTCATTTTCATCTGTTGTCCCTGGCCAGAAGTACAAAGGCAACCTAAAAAACAAATCAACACTATTAGACAGAATTGTGTTAGAGTCCAATAGATAGACTATATATGAGAGTCTAATAGTGAATTACTTCGATGGAAGCTAAAGCAAATAATAATAAAATAATAAATAATAATAAATAATAAAAAATAGTATGAAAAACTGTCAAATTTACAGGGAAAAAATGTTGAAAATGTTGGAGAAAAATTTCAAATTTATTAGAATGAAACATCAAGGTCGGTCGTCGGCCTCGGTCGTCGGCCTCGGCCTTCGGAATTTACCACTGATATTCAGCACGTAGCCGGTAAACTCAACGTAGTAGCGGACTGTCTCTCACGTGCGGTAACAGCGCCTGTCCGCGCGGAAGCGGATTGTACTACCGCAGACGCGGGGCGGGGTAACAGCGCGGATGCGCACGCGGCTCCTATTCACGTGGGGATAGATTATGCAGCCATGGCAGCGGAGCAGAGCGAAGACGCAGACGTCCGCGCGCTCCTGTCTATACCAACAGGGTTAAGGCTGGAGAGCAAAAGTTTACAAACCGGTTCGCCCCCTCTAATCTGCGACGTATCCACTGGGCGACCGCGCCCGGTGGTACTGGCCGCGTGGCGCCATCGCGTTTTTGACGCGGTGCACTCCCTAGCGCACCCGGGAGTACGCGCTTCGGTGAAAATGGTAGCGGAGAAGTTTGTTTGGCCGGGCCTGCGCAAGTACGTGAAAGAGTGGGCGAAAGCCTGCATGGCTTGCCAGCGGGCCAAAGTCCACAGGCACACGAGGGCCCCTTTAGAACCATTCCACATTCCGGCTAAGAGATTCAATCATGTGCACGTAGACCTAGTGGGCCCCCTACCGCCGTCACAAGGGTTCACACATCTCTTGACAATGGTGGACCGAACCACACGTTGGCCGGAAGTGGTCCCGTTAACATCGACCACAGCGGCAGAGGTGGCTCGCGCTTTTTTAACAGCCTGGGTAGCGCGGTTCGGGGTTCCGTCAGATATTACGTCCGATAGGGGACCTCAATTTGTGTCGGAACTGTGGTCAGCAATGGCCAGCGTCTTAGGAGCGGCAGTCCACCGTACTACCGCTTATCACCCCCAGGCCAACGGTTTATGCAAGCGTTTTCACAGATCGTTGAAGGCAGCCCTCAGAGCGTCGCTCACGGATGCAGATTGGGTAAACAAACTACCATGGGTTTTATTGGGGTTGCGTTCGGCACCCAAAGAGGACTTAGATGCCTCACCAGCGGAATTAGTTTTTGCGCAACCTCTCAGGCTGCGCCCCACCAGGGCGCCCCCCGGTGCGGGGACCTCTGATTGGCACGGGAGCAGAAATGCTCCCGGGCCCCGCTCATCACACTTTCCCGCGTGTTTTTGTTCCCAAGGCTTTACAAAACACGGAATTTGTTTTTGTCAGGCACTACGCTCAGCGACACAGCCTCCGCCCACTATACGACGGTCCATTTCGAGTGCTGGAAACCAGGGAGAAATATTTTGTGCTAGATTTGGGGGGCGGGAAAGAAACAATCAGTATTGATAGATTAAAGCCTGCCTTTGTGTTGCATGACGAATCTGTACGACCGGCGAGGACGCCTCGACGCGGCAGACCACCCAGGGAAAGGCCCCTGGAGCCCCCGCAGGGGACAAATAACCTTTCTCCCCCTCATTCGACAGATTCGCCGCAGGACGGCACAACACAGACTGTGAAACCTGCGTACAGCAGGTTTCGGAGGAGGTTGAAGCCTAGACTACGGGCAGAGTGATGTGTGTTTTGATCAAACTGTGTAGGCTGTGCTGTAGATTCCGCAGGTGGGGGGTGACATATGCTGTATTGCCATTGGGATACGGTTATTGGGTGTGTCCATTCTTTGGCATTTGGGGGGGAGTGATGTAGCGCCCATAATGGTAACATTATGCAGCTCACATATTTCACTGCAGAGACTCAAGTATAGAAGGACTTTAAGCTTGTGGTGTGTATTGACATCACGCCTCAGATGGACAATGAGTCTGGACCACCTACGGACTTGGAAGCAAGTCAGAGGATCTGGGGCGAGAGCCTGAAAGGGCTGTCTAACCTCCTGGGGTCAGACAGAAGAGCAAAGAGGACTTTGAAGTGATTAAGTGTAAATAGAAGGATTTGACTTGATTGTGTGATTCTGTATTTGATGTGTGAGTGTAAATGTATGTGGGTTTACCGCAGCTCCTTCTCCTTTTTCCTGACTGAGAGAGAGAGAGCTGGGGACTTGAGATAAATAAACCATACTGAGAAATAATCCAGTCTCATCATTTCATGATCCCCACACAGTGGGGCAAAAAAATATTTAGTCGGCCACCAGTTGTGCAAGTTCTCCCACTTAAAAGATGAGAGAGGTCTCCAATTTTCATCATAGGTATACCTCAGACTATGAGAGACAAAATGAGAAAAAAAAAAATCCAGAAAATCACATTGAAGGATTTTTAATGAATTAATTGGTAAATTCCTCGGTAAAATAAGTATTTGGTCAATAACAAAAGTTCATCTCAATACTTTGTAATATACCCTTTGTTGGCAATGACAGAGGTCAAACGTTTTCTGTAAGTTTTCACAAGGTTTTCACACACTGTTGCTGGTATTTTGGCCCATTCCTCCATGCAGATCTCCTCTCGAGCAGTGATGTTTTGGGGCTGTCGCTGGGCAACACAGACTTTCAACTCCCTCCAAAGATTTTCTATGGGGTTGAGATCTGGAGACTGGCTAGGCCACTCCAGGACCTTGAAATGCTTCTTACGAAGCCACTCCTTCGTTGCCCGGGCAGTGTGTTTGGGATCATTGTCATGCTGAAAGACCCAGCCACATTTCATCTTCAATGCCCTTGCTGATGGAAGGAGGTTTTCACTCAAAATCTCATGATACATGGCCCCATTCATGCTTTCCTTTACACGGATCAGTCGTCCTGGTCCCTTTGCAGAAAAACAGCCCCAAAGTATGATGTTTTCACCCCCATGCTTCACAGTAGGTATGGTGTTCTTTCTCCTCCAAACACGACAAGTTGAGTTTTGACCAAAAAGTTCTATTTTGGTTTCATCTGACCATATGACATTCTCCCAGTCCTCTTCTGGATCGTCCAAATGCTCTCTAGCAAACTTCAGACGGGCCTGGACATGTACTGGCTTAAGCAGGGGGACACGTCTGGCACTGCAGGATTTGAGTCCCTGGTGGCGTAGTGTGTTACTGATGTAGCCTTTGTTACTTTGGTCCCAGCTCTCTGCAGGTCATTCACTAGGTCCCCCTGTGTGGTTCTGGGATTTTTGCTCACCGTTCTCGTGATCATTTAAACCATTAGTTACTAACTGTGGGGGCATGGTGGCCCCCCAGAGAGAGGAGTAAATGGTGGAGAGAAGAAGGGTGTTGGAACCTGGGGTGAAACATTTTGTGTTATAGGCCCTTAGAATAGAGGGTTGGTATTAATGAAAGCGCTTTGAGTGGTCTTTGTGACTAGAAAAGCGCTATATAAGTGCAGGTTAGTTAGTTAGTTAGTTAGTGTTAGACCTGGGGGGACGTAAGGAGACCGTCTGCATCGACAGGCTGAAGCTGGCTTTTGTGTTAGCAGACGAACAGGTGGTGTTGGCCCAAGCTCCCCGGCATGGACACCCACCATTGGTGGCTCCACAGGTTGGTGGCTCCGCAGGTTGGTGATCCCTCAGCAGGGACGGCACTTGCGAAGTTGATGTGTTTTCTCCCCCTCCCCTTTTCCCTCCACAGACTGACGGACCCTCCTGTACACACCGCCAGCAGGGCAGTTTGACTCGATCAGCGACCCCCCGTTACAGCCGCTATGGGCGGCAGCTCAAGCCTAAAGGACAGGGGGATTAAGGCCCATTCTGGGTGTTCGGGGGTTGGGGGGGGGGCTGTGTGGGTGCATGGTGTTGGACTTCTCCACCCAGGGGACAATGGACCGAAGGAGGAGGTTTCACCGGGGGGTATCAGAGGGGACAGTAAGGACGATGCGCCCCCCGGAGAGAGGAGTAAATGCCGGAGAGAAGAAGAGTGTTGGAGCAGAGCCGGCATTATGTTATAATGATGTGCCACACAATTCTTTGTTCAGACAACAATGTTTATGGTCAGAAGTGCGAGTCTCTATGCATGGGAATAAATGTATAAAAGAGGGATGCACAGAGGCCCGTGAGATTCTTTTGCTGTAAAATATGTTGGAGGAAGAAAAAAGTAATTGTGTCATCCCAGCTCGTTGTCTCGCCTGCATCTTTCCTCCACATAACAGTAATTTTCTATCACCTCTCTGACAATTGCAGTATTGTTTTGGATACCTTAATTTCCACAGTGAGTTACTGTTTGACAAAAAAATTATACACCTGTGACATGAAAGTCCCACCCTTTTGAAAACAAAAGTTTCCTTTCGCCCATCATTAAGACATTTCACGTTTGTTTAAGAAAATAGGCAGTACTAGAGTTTGATTTATTGTCTCGATTAACAAACCACAGTACCTTTGTGGTGATGGACTCTTTGTTTCATCTGAAAATGTGAAGAAAAGCGAGCAGTGTGCTAATTGCTAGCATGCTAACTACTAGCTACCGGCTAGCTACAGTGTTCTGGCCACAGGTGTCATGCCGAGAAAACCATGTCTGCCATGGAAAGCACCCCTTCGCGGCTCTAGGGCCTTCTGTAGTACCAACTCAACAGGTATATGTTTTATAAACAGTTTTTACTTTTGCACTTGACAATATTTGTTTACATGTGTGTGAAATGACAATAGATGTCTTCATGCTGATTGAGATGTTAAGTAACAGCTGGCCACATTTAGAAGGGACTATTTTTTGTCAGCTGCGGAAAATAACCGGTGAAACAAACAAAACATAATATTTTGTCCAGAATTGCTGTCATTTAATAAATTGCACTTGTGGAACTGTTGTATAAAAGCAATATTACACTTGAGTTCCTTATGGTATCATGAATATACTAACTCCAGGTGTGATACTCTTGTCCTCTCACACCTTTGAGTTACTCTATTCACGATACCGAACTCTCTCTCGGGTAATATTGCTTAAGTGAGCAGACCAGGTTCATGGTAATATTTCAGCTATTATACAGTCCTGTCAGATTGTCTTCTCCACATTTAGCTAATGTTCAGTCCAGCAGGAGTTCCACTGATGTCAGTCAGCTGCTTGCATTTTTAAATATGCCCAATAAAGGTCAGTGTTAAAAATCATCTTAGCCATTCCAGATCCTTTGCACATGTGATTGTTACAAAATAATTTTGATGTACACCAGAGCTATTTTGTCTATTTTGATAATTTTTGAGAAATGATCAGCTTTTCTCTCTCAAGCAAATTTGGTCTATACATTGTGTTAATGATAAGGGGTGGTGTGCTGTGTTCATAATGCCTCTGCAGGCAAAATAACAGTTACGCTTGTCCTATTCCAGCTGACTAAATCACAGTAGTGTCCTTAGTTCATCTTCTTGGAAAGAAATAGCCACGTGGTGGCAAATGGTGACATCATAAATTAATGAAAAAAACATTAGTCCTATCAAAATAAATGTGTTAATCACCACAACTGATTTTTTTTTCGGCCTCCGTCGGTCTATGATGACCATGGAAGAGAATCCTAAACGTCTACTCTGCTGGAACAGCACCGCCTGTGGCTGAACAGGCCGATATGCGAATGGCAGTCCCTGTCACACAGGTCGCACTTGTGGGTGGTCTCCGTGCTGCTGGGTCTGTGGCGGTTCTTCCTGCGGGTCCTTTTTTCATCTGCTGCAGCAGTCAGTCTCTCTTCACCCGCCTTGAGCTGTCTGGTCAGGGTGCCTCTCCATTTGGAGCGGTCCGTTGCAAGCTCCTCCCAGCGCTCTGTATTGATCTCCAGGGCCTTCATGTCTCTCTTGCAGACGTCTCTAAAGTGCAGCTGTGGGCGGCCAACGTCTCTCCTGCCAGTCGCCAGTTCTCCATAGAGGACGTCTTTGGGGATTCTGCCATCCTCCATACGGTGAACGTGGCCTAGCCAGCGGAGCCTGCGCTGCCTGAGTAGAGTGAACATGGAGGGAAGGCCGGTGTGGGACAGAACTTCTGTGTTGGGCACTTTGTCCTGCCAGGATATGTCCAGGATGTGGTGAATGCAGCGCAAGTGGAAGGAGTTCAGTCTCTTTTCCTGCCGGGTGTATGTTGTCCACGTCTCACTCCCATAGAGCAGTGTGCTGATGATGCAGGCGTTGTACACTGTCATCTTCGTCTTGACAGAGAGTTTGGGATTCTCCCACACTCGTGTGGTGAGGCGAGCGAGTGTGAAGGCCAATATTCCAATCCTCTTGTCGATCTCTGTATCAAGGGAGAGGTTGTTGCTGATCGTGGACCCCAGGTACGTGAACTGATTCACGACCTCCTGCTCGTAGTCGTTGATGGTGATGGTTGGTGGTGCTTCCGTGCCTTGCGCCAAGACGTTAGTCTTCTTCAGGCTGATGGTAAGCCCGAAGTCCTTGCATGCCTGGGAGAAGCGGTCCATCAGGGTCTAAAGCTCCTGCTGTGTGTGGGTTGCGACTGCAGCATCGTCTGCGAACAGCATGTCTCTGATTAGAGCCTCGTGTACTTTAGTTCTGGCTTTCAGGCGGGCGAGGTTGAAAGGCCTGCCGTCAGATCTTGTGTGCAGGTAGATTCCCTCTGTTGCTGTGCTGAAGGCATGCCTCAGGAGCATAGCAAAGAAAATCTCAAAGAGGGCTGATGCAAGTACACAGCCCTGTTTCACTCCGCTGCATATGTTGAATGGCTCTGAGACGTTGCCGTCATGCTGCACTATCCCCTGCATGTTGGTGTGAAACGATTCGATGAGGCTTTGCAACTTTGGTGGGCATCCTATCTTTGGCAGGATCTTGAAAAGGCCCTCTCTGCTGACCAGATCGAACGCTTTGGTGAGGTCGATGAAGGCGACGTACAGGGGCATGTTCTGTTCTCTGCATTTCTCCTGGAGTTGGCGGATGGAGAAAATCATGTCGACCGTCGATCGCTCAGCGCGGAAGCCACACTGAGACTCGGGGTAGACACGTTCGGCAAGCTTCTGTAGATGAACGAGAACAACTCGTGCGTAGACTTTGCCAACAACGCTGAGGAGGGAGATGCCCCTGTAGTTGTTGCAGTCGCTTCTCTCCCCTTTGTTTTTGTAGACGGTGATGATCTTGGCGTCCCTCATGTCCTGTGGTATGGCACCTTCCTTCCAGCACTGGCAGAGGACGTCATGCAATGGCAGCAGTAGGGCGGTCTTGCAGTGCTTGATCAGGTCGGGGGGTATGCCGTCGTTGCCGGGTGCCTTGCCAGCGGCCAAGCTATCATGGCCTTGCTGAGTTCGTCGATGGCTGGCTCGGCGTCAAGTTCGTCCATGAATGGCAGGCAGTCGATGGCATCAAGGGCTGACGGCGTCACGGTGTTCTGTCTGGAGTAGAGGTCGGAGTAGTGTTCCACCCATCTCTCCATCTGCTTGTTCTTTTCTGTGATCATCTCCCCAGTGGAGGATTTGAGGGGGGCCGTCTTGCTCTGAGCCGGACCAAGTGCTTTCTTGACACCATCGTACATACCACGGATGTTCCCTGTTATGGCAGCGGTTTGAATGTCTTGGCTGAGCTGAGTCCAGTATTCGTTGGCACAGCGCCGAGCAGTCTGCTGAACTTTGCTTCTCGCAGCCCTGAGAATCTGGAGATTCTTCTCGTTTGGGTACTTCTTGTACTCAGCAAGTGCTGAGCACTTGGCTTCAATGACAGGGGTCATCTCGGTCAACTTGGCATCAAACCAGTCCTGTGAATTCGAGGTCTTCCTCCCAAAGGTAGCCAAGGCTGTGCTGTGGATGGTGTTTCGCAGCTCTTCCCACTTCTGCTTTGCAGATTCTCCTTCTTTTGGTACACCAAGTTCCTTCTCAAAGGTGGAGGCAAACTACTCAACAAGTTCTGGTTGGGCCATCTTGCTGGTGTCAATCTGTGCCTTTTTAGGCTGTCTAGCATGATGGAATTTCTTCAGCTGCAGCTTGACCTTGCAACACACCAATGAATGGTTTGTGTTGCAATCTGCACTCTGGAACGAATGGGTGATTAGCACGTTCTTCAGTGAGGTGCGCCTGGTCAGGATCAAGTCCAGCTGGTGTCAGTGCTTTGAGCGCGGATGTCGCCAGGAAACCTTGTGTTGGGGCTTGGTCTTGAAGAACGAGTTTGTGATGCACAGATCATGATATGTGCAGAACTCAAGCAGCTGCTGTCCGTTGTCGTTCATTCTGCCCACGCCAAATGGTCCAAGACAGGAGGGCCAGGAGTCGTGGTCAGCACCCACTCTGGCATTGAAGTCTCCAAGGAGAATGAGTTGTTCAGAGTTGGGGATGATCCTGACAGTTGTTGCGAGATTCTCGTAGAACTCGTCTTTTGCCTCTGGTGTGGCTGTCAGTGTTGGGGCATACACACTGACGAGGGTGACTGGGCCTTGAGTGGTGTTCAGACGGAGGGTGAGGAGTCGTGCAGAGCCATTGCTGCCCGGTTCCACCATCTTCAGCAAGGTGTTCTTCACTGCGAAGCCCACTCTGTGTTCCCTGTGTTCATTGCTGCCCTTTCCCTGCCAGTAGAACATGTAGTCCTTCTCTCTCAGTGTGCCTGCGTCAGCCAACCGTGTTTCCTGGAGAGTGGCGATATCCACTTCCAGTCTTTTCAGCTCATTATTGATGATGGCAGTCTTCCTGGTGTCGTTGATGTCCTTGAGGTTAGCAGCGAGTCCTGTCATCATAGTGCGGACGTTCCAAGTTCCCAGTTTTAGAGTTGGTCTCTTTTGGTTTTTTTGTCTTGCCTGGTGCGAAGGTTCTCAGCCTGCTGTTCAGACTTCTCCTCATACCCATGCACCCAATGAGGAAAGCAAGCTGTGGCGGGACAACACCTTATTGGCTGGGGGCTGCCCAGCTTGAAGCGGGCGGTAGCTGTCCAGTGCTTTGTCCAGTGCTGTCCACTGGACAGCTACCGCCCACCACAACTGATTAATGACTAAATAAAATGAGTTAAGAATAATGGTGATTAAGCCTCATTCAGTGGCTACATTAACCTCAGTTAATACTGATTGCACTGTTAAGATGCTATTATAAGGGAAGAAGGGGTGAAGAATATTTTACATCTTTCCAAGTTTTTGGCATTGGAAAATCTAGCATGAATTACAGCCTCAAATAGCCCATGAAGTACCTCTTTTAAACAATGTGAACATTAACTGAACCTTTTTTATATACATCAGGAGCAAGAATGTGGCAGCAGCAGGGTGACCCAAGAAGGAGAAGAGAGAGGAGGTAAAGGTAACCAGAGAATCAACACAGGTGTCCAGAGGGAGGGAGAGTGAGAGAGACAGCACTGATGACTAGAAAGAGAGAGAGGAGGCACAGGAGGCACACATGACCAGGTAACAATAGTCAAAACTTGATTTCTGCGAGTTCCGAAATACTTAACACATAATAGGTATTAAGTAGGCCTGCTGTTTTATAGTGGCATATGTTACATATGAAAAACAGCCTGGGAATGAACGGGGAATAGAGGGGGTTGGTGGCCCACCTTTCTGGTAGTGATGCCAGCCAGGGTATAAGGGTCACGGCCGGAAGGGGCACGTCCGCTTTCGCCGTTGATGCCTGGACAAGGAGTGCTGTAGTCCACTGCTGTGTGTTCGTGAGTTCAACAATAAATAATTTTAACTGCCTTCCACCCTCTTCCTTATTCCACTAATTATGGACACTCAGGGGCGTAGCCCGGGGGAGGGGGGTGGGGAGCGCTCAGGGGGCTGAGGAGGAAAATGGTAAGAAATCTGTAGTTGACAGGGGGCTGAAGCTAAAGATTTGCCCCAGGCAAATGCCCTGGGCATTCAGAATGGTGGTGGTGGTTTGGGTTCAGCCCCCCTCCTGGCTACACCACAACATTTGGTGACGAGGAGAACACGGTTATGGAGCATGCTGCAACTAGTTTTTGGCTGTTTCTGGAGGCCCCTGGCGAGCCTCTCGTGTCTTGGCCTAGGTGGTACGCTGCATTTAGCAACTACCTGGTGGCCCTCAACCTCGGTGAGTTAAAGAAACTGCGGGCAAGAGCAATATTAGTCCATAATTTGGGCATGGAAGGACAAAGGATCCTGGAGACTTTGGGGGGAGCCAAGAGTTTTGAGGAGGTTGTAAAGATATTGGCGCGATATTTTTGCACGCCGGACAACATCATCATTCGGTGTATCCAGTTTCGACAGCACCGCCAGAGGACGGGAGAGTCAGTGAAGAGGTTTGTGGCAGACCTACACCAACTGGTGGTGGAGTGTAGATTTGGGGCTCTACAGGATGAAATGGTTCGGGATCAGCTGGCAGAGCACGTTCGCTGCCCAGCTGCCCAGTCACGGCTCCTGACCTTCTCAGGTGAATTGACTCTGGCTGCCGCTATTGAAATTGTCCAGCAGTTTAAGGCGGCTGAAACATCAGCAAGGGACCTCGGTAGAGAGTCCTCCTCTCCTGCATCAAATGAGCCTCGACTAAAGGTGCTGACAGCGGGCCCTGAAGATGAAGATGATGTTGAGGATGAGGAATACACCTCCATTGTCAAAATAAGGTCTACCCCTGGAACACCGAGATGTTATGGCTGTGGGTCCGCTAGACACAGGTATAAGTCCAGAGAGTGTCCGACGAAGGGAAAGCACTGTGGGAAATGTGGCCTGCTGCACCACTTCGCACGGTCCTGTAGGAATTTTGAATGAGGGGAACATGAAAAGGGAGGGGGCTCCTCCACGAAGACTCCCACTGTTGTTCATACAGTTGCACCAGAGTCTGGTGGCTGTATCTATTGCACGGTATCTTTGGACGGAGTCGAGGTATTGATGCTGGTGGATACGGGTACAGTGGCTTCGATTTTAAACCTGCAAACGATGAAGAGTCTGTTTCCCTGGTACCTCATCCAGAAAATGGCGGCCCCATTTTACAGCTATGGGAGGAGTAGGATTGCCGTATTGGGGTACATTGAACTAATGGCACGGGACAGGTCGCGGAGCATGGCAGATGTCCAGGTGGTGGTGACTGCTACAGGATCCAACATTATGGGATGCAACATGTTCTACAGCTTGGGCTTCTCCATCGCCAGGGACATCGGAGAGGAGTGGTCGGGTGGTGGTTTGTGGAACCGACCCCTGCCGGATGTGGATGATGATGCGGTTTGGGATGCCGATTGGTCCAGATTGGGAGAAGACAGCATGGAGGACCGTCACAGGGCGCCTCCCCGGGATGAACCCGATGCCAGAGCCCAAGCTACCCTGAGTGTGGGAGCTGGGCGGCATGACGGAGCCCCCGGGTCGGTAGGCGGAACCAGGACATCAGTGCTGAACAGCACTGGGGCTAGACCAACAGGTGCGCGTCTAAAGCACACCAGGAGGTGGCCTTCAAACAGGGCTTCAGGCCGGACTGATGAACGGACCAGATCCAAATGAGAAGCCCCCCCACGACAAGAGGATCCGAAGAGACCTATTAGAGCTCCCCTGGGTATTGGTGATATGGTTCGCCCTAGGGTTGAAGCTCGGTCGAGGGGGATCCATAGGCGTCGTGGGCAGTACGATGACCAGGGGCGTCTGCAGGTAGAAGCGGCCTGGAGTGACGGCTATCTTCGCCTGTCAGACGAGACATGGAGGCACCCCAACGAGCTGCGTCGGGTGGTGGAGAAGATGAGGCGGTGCAGTCTGTCACCAGAAGCAAGGAAGCTGAGATACTCTGGCTGGGAACCACGAGATGGCAATCCTTGGGGGGGGGGGGGGCTTTCCACTGGGTTTGTGAAATGACTGTGGGTCGGATTGTTGAGGTAATTTTAGTTCTAGGCCCTGTGTCGTTATGTGTATAGTTGTGTCTCTACTGGGTTTGTGCTCCGGGTATGTTTATTAGGAAAATAAATTGGTGAAGTTTAGTTGATTTCAATACATTATATGTGTGATAAATTGAACTATTTGGGACTCATCTGGTTGATTGACTGTAGTTTTGGAAAATGTGAAAATTTGAGAGCTAAAAAAAAAAGAAAGAAAGAAGAAAAGTAATACATACAGTTGTTGGTTTGTGTGACAAGAGGGATATTTCGACATTTGATGGGTTATAGGTAGATGCTTTATGTCTAGACCTGTAAAATGGTACTGATGTAAATTGGTGTTAATTTGCTGATTTGCACAACGTTTGTATTGTGTGCCCAAGTGTGGCGTGGGTTTGTTGGTGTGGGGGCTGCCAGTAGGGGATGTTTAGGTTGTGAATTGGAACTGTTTATTGTTTGTTATTTATTGTATATGTAAAAGGTTTTGGGATTGATTTTCTTTAGACACACGGCTGTATTTGGTTTGGACTGTTAGGGACAAGGCGGCAGAATAATCCGCCTGGCTGTGTAGGGGGTGCTGGTAGTCTACCCAGCCCCCCAGCCTTGGTTGTGTGAATGGATAGGTTATTTATTGGTTTTGTACATACTATTTTTCCCCTGTTAGAGCGTGAGTCGGGTGTTAAATTTGGGTGGGTCAATCTGTGTGCCTGTGTTTTTTTAAAGGGGGGGGGGGGTGTTACATATGAAAAACAGTAGTAAGATGGCGGCCTGGGAATGACCTGGGAATAGAGGGGGTTGGTGGCCCACGTTTCTGGTGGTGACGCCAGCCAGGGTATAAGGGTCACGGCAGGAAGGGGCATGTCTTTTTTCGCCGTTGACGCCTGGATCAAGAGCGCTGTAGTCCACTGCTGTGTGTTCGTGAGTTTAACAATAAATAATATAAACTGCCTTCCGCCCTCTTCCTTATTCCACTAATTATGGACACAACAGCATAGACTATTACAAGGCTGACTATATATTTGGTAAATCAAGGAAATAATTTTTACTACTGTTACTAATATGGGAATGCCAAAATAAAGAAGTAAATTAGCCTTGTCCTTTTATCAAAGGTAATGATTTTGTGCTCTTCTCCCACATTAGGATACATATACTGTCATTTTTTGCTTTAAAAAATCCTTTTCCTTTAAAAATGAAAAAGCGGACACTGGAGATAAATGCCTGTACAGATGTGCTGACAGTCCTATAATAAAAAGATTTGTAAAAAATCCTTATACGGGCAGAGATTTCACCCCACCCCCCATGTTTAAAACAAAGTTACACCCTTGTCCTTGGGCTAGGGAGGGACCCATTACATTTCGCTGATGATCTGAGAGCGTGTACCTCTACCAAGGCTCTATCTTCTCACAATGTGTAAACAACATTACTCCAAAACTGCTGAACAGAGTTTGATGAAATTTTCATCACAGATGGCTCTTAGCCTACACACAAACCCATTACATTTTGGAGGTGATCCATGAATGCATACCTCCACCAAGGCTCAATGTCCTAGCAATGGTTTAGTAGGATTACACAAAAACTACTGGCTGGATTTTTACCTCCTCCAAGATTTTTGTCTGAGGCCAATATGCAGTGGCAGAGCAGAGTTTGGGTGAACAACAGCCTTGGCGGAGATATGCGCTCTCTGAGTGCCCTCTAGTTTAGAAATATATCAGTCACCAATGTATGCGTGGACAAATCTGTTCCCACCAAGACCATACGGTATTGCTCAAACAACAAACCCTGGATCAACCCTGAGATAAAAACACTTCTGAGAGAGAAGAAGAGGATCTTCAGGTCGGGGAACAGGGAGATGTTGAAGTCCGTACAGAGGGAGCTGAGGAGAAAGATCAGAGAAGGCAAGGACAGCTTCAGGAAGAAGATGGAGGACAAGCTGCAACAGAGCGACATCAGCGGGGTCTGGAGAAACCTCAAAACCATCTCTGGGCTCCAGAATACCTCCCCCCAGGCCACGGGGGGCAGGGAGTGGGCGACCAACCTGAATCTGTTTTTCAATAGGTTTGACCAACCGCCCTCCCCCCTGACTGCACAACAACCACTGCTGCCTCTAAAGAAATCAAGTCCTGCTGCCCACTCCTCACTCCACCAACACCCCCCCACTCCCAACACACAGCCCCCCATCCTGACCCTGACCAGGACCCAGGTGAGGACGGAGCTGAGGAAGATCAAGGTGAGGAAGGCGTCGGGACCGGATGGCATCAGCGCAAAGCTCCTCAAGTCCTGTGCAGACCAGCTGTGTGGGATTGTGACGTACATCTTCAACCTGAGCCTGAAGCTGGGGAGGGTACCACAGCTGTGGAAAACATCTTGTGTGGTACCTGTACCAAAAACTTCCCACCCCAAAGACCTGAACAGCTACAGACCGGAGGCCTTGACGTCCCACTTGATGAAGACCCTGGAGAGACTGCTCCTTGCTCACCTCCGCCCCCTGGTGGAACCAGCGATGGATCCACTCCAGTTCGCCTACCAGCATGGCATTGGGGTGGAGGTTGCGGTGATCTTCCTCCTTCACCGTTCTCTGTCCCACCTGGAGAAGCCCGGGAATATGGTGAGGATCATGTTCTTTGACTTCTCCAGTGCTTTCAACACCATCCAACCGATGATCCTGAAGGACAAGCTGCTGCGCGCAGGGGTGGACCAGCACCTGTCATCATGGATCCTGGACTACCTCACGAACCGGCCCCAGTTTGTGAGAACCCGGGACTGTGTGTCCGACACGATCATCGGTAGCATGGGGGCCCCCCAGGGAACGGTGCTGGCTCCCTTCCTGTTCACTCTTTATACTGCGGACTTCTCACACAACACAACACACTGCCATCTACAGAAGTTCTCTGATGACTCTGCAATCTTTGGCCTCATCTCCAATGGAGATGAAGCTGAGTACAGAGGGCTTATCCAGGACTTTGTGGACTGGTGCCATCAGAACTGTCTCCAGATCAACGCGAGGAAAACTAAGGAGCTAGTGGTGGACTGCCGCAGGCATGGGCAGCCCCTCACAGCACCAGTAAATATACAGGGAACAGACATCGAGATGGTGACATCCTATAAGTACCTGGGTGTTCATCTGAACAATAAACTAGACTGGTCACACAATACTGACGCACTCTACAAGAAGGGACAGCGCAGGCTGTTCCTGCTGAGGAGACTCAGGTCTTTTGGTGTACAAGGGGCGCTGCTGAAGACATTCTATGACACGGTGGTGGCATCAGCCATCACTTTTGGAGTGGTCTGCTGGGGCAGTGGCATTACTGCAGCCGATAGGAAGAGACTGAACAAACTGATCAAGAAAGCTAGCTCTGTCCTGGGGCAGCGCCTTGATCCGGTGGAGGAGATAGGAGAGAGAAGGATGGTGGCTAAACTGTCATCTCTGCTGGAGTCCGAGTTTCACCCTATGCAGGACATACTGAATGCACTGAGGAGCTCATTCAGCAGCAAACTACATCATCCCAGGTGCACAACCGAGAGGTTTCGCAGGTCCTTCCTACCAACGGCTGTCAGACTGTACAACCTAAGCAGGGCTGCTCGCAGAGATAGCAAAAAGACGTAACAAACTAATAGTTTTTTGAATTGCAAAAGATGCAATAGTCTTACACAATGTTCCCCTCCGGCATACAACTAGGAAAATACCGGTCACTATGGAGGGTGAGAATATACTGTATATGGGCACATAATCATACCATGTAGGATAACTAAGTAGACGGTTATGCTGTTTCATCCCATCTAGCAACAATGCTCTGCACTGTGTGTGTTTAAATATTTACATATTTATTCCATCTAGCTACAATGCTCCGCACTGGGTGTGTTTATATTTATATATCTATATATTTATTCCATCTAGCTACAATGCTCCACACTGTGTGTTTATATATCTACATATTATTCCATCTAGCTACATTGCTCCGCACTGTGTGTGTTTATATATTTACATATTTATTCCACCTAGCTGCAATGCTCTGTACTGTGGGTGTTTATATATTTACATATTTATTCCATCTAGCTACAATGCTCCGCACTGTGTGTTTATATACTCATATATTTATTCCATCCAGCTACAATGCTACAATGCTCTGCACTGTGTGTGTGTGTGTGTGTATATATATATTTTATAGTAATATGTACATATGTATATTAGCTGCTCTTGCTTGCTTGTTTTTTTTTTTTTTCTTGCCTTCTGATTGTTGCTCTGAGTGTTGGGTCCCTGTGCTGTTGCAATCCTGGAATTTCCCCGTTGTGGGACTAATAAAGGCTTATCTTATCTTATGCTTTAAACACAGACATCTTCTAAATTATGCTTATGTTCCACAATTGAAAAAGCTTAACCCTCACTAAAAACCAAAAAAGAGATTGTTTCAGTTAATCTCTCTGTTTTTCTAAACTATCTTGTATATGATAGAAAATGTAATTCCAGAAACAATCATGCACACTAAAGTCCAACTTTTGCAACTTCATAATTATTTTAATTTCTCATGAAAGAAAGGTGGAATCTAGGTTTGGGGTGATAAAAAAAAAATAACCAGACCACACAAAAAAAGCTCATCCAAAAATGAATATAGAAATTAAATAGAAGACAAAATCATCACAGAAAGAGTAAATGTAAATGTGCATCTTACCATAATTTACAAAAAACAGCTATCACTCTGAGATGGTATCCGTGTTCAGGTGCAGTCAACAGAGAAACACAGCTGACTGCTTAGTCCTCCAGAGTTGCTCCAGTCGCCCACATCAGCTTCACTCTCTCCCTCTCTCTTATTTTCAGTGCACTCCCACATCCCCTCCCTCTCACTCCCCATCATATCCACACTGTCTGGTAAAGTTACCAATTTACAGATCAGTTTCATGACCATTTAATTCCAGAATCTCATGTCAACCACAGTGGTTATAAAACCATATTGAAAGAACAAAAGAATGAGCCTGGTCTGGTCACACCAGCCACTGGGTATGAATTACAGTGCCAGAAATTATGAAACATTTACTATATGAAACAATATTTTTTTGACATCTTTAATAATTTGTGCAACACAGTTTATACTGAGTGTTATGTAGCTAATCAGAGTCTGGAGTCTTCTTATACCATGCAGCAAACTCTCTTTTACTGAACACTCACAGAAAGCCACAGAAGCCAACCTGACGTCACTCTGCAGGATGGCTACGGCAAGCCCGAGGGCCACACACATATGTACATGTGACAGAGATCATCCTGCGCAGTTCGCCCCACACGGGACACGAACTCGCGACCTCTCAGTCAACTACACAGTTTGAGCATGGGAGACACAGCACGATCGCGCTGAGCTAAAGGTCCGACCGGTAGCTCAGCGCTACCGATACTGTATGAGGCTTTGGGAGGGAGGTTTTACTAACGTTCTACGCCGAACAGCACTAGTTGGCATCCGTTACACTCTCCCCCTTAAACCTCACTCCCATCCGGGTCACGGCACCAGTGTGACAGAGATCATCCCGCGCAGTTCGCCCCACACGGGACACGAACTCGCGACCTCTCAGTCAACTACACAGTTTGAGCATGGGAGACACAGCACGATCGCGCTGAGCTAAAGGTCCGACCGGTAGCTCAGCGCTACCGATACTGTATGAGGCTTTGGGAGGGAGGTTTTACTAACGTTCTACGCCGAACAGCACTAGTTGGCATCCGTTACATACACACAACATTCTTTCCCCCCTTTAGAAAGTCCAAAACCACACACACAATCGAGACCCTCCCCAATTTAGAACCTGAATCACGCACTAAGAAACTAAACTGAAATCACTAAAAAGGGCCTGTCACAGTCACACAAAACAACTAAAATCTAGGGGAGACGGGTGGACTACCATCCTACCCCCACATGACAAGGCGAATTATTCTGTCACCAATACTAAATAAAAACAGTCCATTGATAAACTCAAATTACTGCCATGTTTCCTAATTAATCAACAATGCACCAAAACAATCCCCAACAACACACATCACATTCACATGCACATCACACTATTTTTTAACATATACTGTATACATGCACAAACATATTAACTATTATTAAACACCATATAACCATATTTACATTTGAATTTTTTAGGTTACATCACAGTCTATGGGCAGCGAAAGATAAGTCCAGCTCGGCGGTCCAGGGCAGCTCCACGGCATGTGTGCCCCTGGAAGCCGCCTGCCCCCAGGGTCCAAGCTGACTTCCCCAGCGAGAATGTCTCTTCTCACCACCGACCGCTTCGCCCATCCGGACCTGCCATCCGACACCTCCTCTTGGGAACACCGCAGCTCGCCAGTGCACCTCTTCGCGCCATCCGATCTGCAGTGCTGCTGCCCAGGATGCAGTCCCTCTGTGCCTGTCGGTCCACCCCCAACCATCTTCAAAACCGCTGCAGTTGCCGCTGTTGTAGCCCCAGACACTCCAGCCTCCTGTGGCTGAACTCCGGGAAACACTGTAGCCCGCTTATCGGCGTCGCTTGTTGACTCGGGCGCCTTGCCATTATGCCCAGCACCCTCGTTCAAGGCGCTTTGAGCTCCAGCACTGAGGTCCTGCCCAACCTCTGTGATGCCCAGCACCTCCTCTCTGTCATCCGAGGTGCTCCGCTGTGCTGTCTTTGCGCCCAGTTGTCGGTGCTGCTTCCTGGGGCTTTCAGCATGCTTGTCCCCACTCTCCCGCTGCCCGGACTCCAGCTGCGGGGAAAACTGGTCGCTGCTCTCCCTCTATGCTGCCGCTGCTCACCGTGCCATCATCACCACCAGCACTATGGTCTTGCACCGTGCTGAGCTCCTTGGCTGGCTTGCCGTCTCCGGTAACCAGGGGCTCAGGTCCCCCCTGGATACTCAGCTGGTAGCTTATAGCTTGGTTTTGGTGCGCACCTAGCTTTGTGGCTAACCTTGCCGTTGCCACAGACTGAGCCTTTAGCTCCTCCGAGCTAACTGGCTTAGCTCCTCTTGGCACCAACAGCTTCACTACCCACCGCCACAGCTTCTTGTCCCTTGAATGTTCGACAAAATCTCCACCCAGCCACCCGACAGCATTCGCATAAAGCACTGTCTCTCCCAACATGCTGAGAATTCTCCGACTCTCCATGCTGAGACAACAGACCAGGAGCGCCCGTCCTCGGTCTCCGTCGAGTCTACCCAGGCCCAGCCCAGCAATGTATCCCCAAAGCATGGCTGTCCAGTCTGGCCACAGGATTGCTGACTCTCCTGGACACTCCAGAAATGATGGCAGAGATGGAGGTAGCCCATACGGCTCTATGGTTTTCTTCTCGTCGCCAAAGTGTTATGTCGGTAATTAGAGTCTGGAGTCTTCTTATGCCATGCAGCGAACTCTCCTTTATTGAACACTCACAGAAATATATACAGGTGTCGCAGCCCACCTGACATCACTCTGCAGGATGGCTACAGCAAGCCCTGAGGGCCACACACATTCACACAACACAGTTCTAGATTTTTTGAAGAGTATTGAAAACATTTCTCACTCCCAGGAGACAGATAGGAACAGATTCCTCCTATTCTATTGGAGGAATAGAACAGGAGGAACATGCATTCTATTGATGCATGTTGAGGAAGACTGTCACAGATAGGATATATATATACTGTATATATACAGTATATATACAGTATATATATATATATATATATATATATATATATATATATATATATATATATATATATATATACACACACACACACACACACACACAGTGGGCAAAAAAGTATTTAGTCAGCCACCAATTGTGCAAGTTCTCCCACTTAAAAGATGAGAGAGGTCTCCAATTTTCATCATAGGTATACCTCAACTATGAGAGACAAAATGAGAAAAAAAAAATACAGAAAATCACACTGAAGGATTTTTAATTAATTAATTGGTAAATTCCTTGGTAAAATAAGTATTTGGTCACCTACAAACAAGCAAGATTTCTGGCTCTCACAGACCTGTAACTTCTTCTTCAGACCTGTAACTTCTGTCTCACATACAGACAGAGATTGAAGCTCACTAAACCTGTTGTGAGCACTACAAAGAAACGGACCAGTGAAGCTGAGGAGAAGCTGGAAACGTGCATGGAAATAACTGATTGGGGCATGTTTAAAGGAGCCACGCATAATCTGGATGAGTACACGGACAGTGTGAACTCTTATATCCACTTTTGTGAGGAGAGTATTCTTCCATCGCGCACCAGGGTGAGGTACTCTAATGATAAGCCCTGGTTCACAGCTAAGCTCAGACAGATCAGGAAGGAGAAGGAAGCAGCATTGAAAAGTGGAGACAGGGGCTGCTACAGGGAGGTTAAATATCGGTTTAACAGAGAGCTGAGGAGAGCTAAATCTGTGTATTCTGAGAGACTCCAGCAGCAGTTCACTGCTAATGACTCGGCTTCTGTGTGGAGAGGACTGAGGCACATCACCAATTATCGGCCTCAGGCTCCTAAAGGTCAGGATGACAAAGCCCTTTGTCAAAGACTGTCCCAACACTATGCCCGTTTTGACACCCCGTCATCTGTGTCCAACTCCCCCCCTCCCTCCAGCTCCACAGCCTCCACGATCCCTACTTCATCAAAGGCGCCCCCCCTCCTCCCCCCCGCCCTTGTCATCAGTGAGCAGGACGTGCTCAAACAGTTCTCCAGACTGAACCCGCGCAAGGCCCCCGGTCCGGACGGCGTGTCTCCCTCCACCCTGAGACACTGTGCGAAAGAGCTGGCTCCTGTCTTCACAGACATTTTTAACACCTCCCTTAAGCTATGCCACGTGCCGTCCTGCCTCAAATCCTCCACCATCATCCCTGTCCCCAAGAAGCCACGGATCACTGGACTTAACGACTACAGACCTGTAGCGCTCACCTCTGTAGTCATGAAGTCCTTTGAGCGCCTGGTCCTGCCCCACCTCAAGTCCATCACCACCCCCCTCCTGGACCCGCTGCAGTTTGCCTACCGAGCCAACAGGTCTGTAGACGACGCAGTCAACCTGGCCCTCCACTCCATCCTGCAGCACCTGGACTCCCCGGGAACCTACACCAGGATCCTGTTTGTGGACTTCAGCTCTGCATTCAACACCATCCGCCCCGCTCTGCTCCGGGACAAGCTGTCCCTGCTCAACGTGCCTGACTCCCTCTGCAGGTGGATCACCGACTTCCTGACGGACCGGAGGCAGCATGTGCGGCTGGGAAAGACTGTCTCAGACTCTGCTAGCATCAGCACCGGATCACCCCAGGGCTGTGTACTTTCCCCCCTACTCTTCTCCCTTTATACCAACTCCTGCATCTCCAGCCACCAGTCTGTCAAGTTGATCAAGTTTGCGGACGACACGACCCTCATCGGGCTCATCTCCAACGGCGACGAGTCCGCCTACAGGAGAGAGGTGGCCCAGCTGGCGTCCTGGTGCAACAACAACAACCTGCAGCTGAACGCTCTGAAGACAGTGGAGATGATTGTGGACTTCAGGAAAGTCACAACCCCTCTGCCCCCCCTCACCCTCACAGGCTCTCCCATCACCACTGCTGATTCCTTCCGCTTCCTAGGCACCACCATCACCAGGGACCTCAAGTGGGAGCCGACCATCAGCTCCCTCATCAAAAAGGCCCAGCAGAGGATGTTCTTCCTGCGGCAGCTGAGGAAGCTCAAGCTACCCACCAAGATGTTAGTGCAGTTCTACACAGCCATCATTGAGTCCATCCTCACCACCTCCATAACCGTGTGGTACGCAGGAGCCACTGCCAGGGACAGACTAAGGCTGCAGCGCGTCGTGCGCACTGCTGAGAAGGTGATCGGCTGCAAGCTCCCATCTCTCCAGGATCTGTACATCTCCAGGACCCGGAGGCGTGCTGGCCGGATCATAGCCGATCCCTCACACCCTGGTCATGTACTGTTTGCCCCCCTCCCCTCAGGTAGAAGACTTCGGTCCATCCAGACTAAAACCTCCCGTCACATGAACAGCTTCTTCCCCTCTGCCATCAGACTGCTGAACACTAAGTGACTTATTGACTCTCGTGCACTATGTACAGCAGCTCAACCAGACTCATGTCAATCATCACTGTTTTCTTCCTGCATTACCGACTGCACTATATGGTTCTCCACATTATCTGCTGCTCGCTAATATATTTTAACTGCTGACCAGTATTACTCTCTTATTCTACACTTTATTGCATGTATAGTTTATTTCTTTTATTTTATCATGTTTAATGTTGCAGCATTGCACCGAGACAAATTCCTAGTTTGTGTACTACATGAACAATGGCAATAAATCTGATTCTGATTCTGATTCTGATTCTTTAAGAGGCTCCTCTGTCCTCCACTCTTTACCTGTACTAATGGCACCTGTTTGAACTCATTATCAGTATAAAAGACACCTGTCCACAACTTCAAACAGTCAGACTCCAAACTCCACTATGGCCAAGACCAAAGAGCTGTCAAAGGACACCAGAAACAAAATTGTAGACCTGCACCAGGCTGGGAAGACTGAATCTGCAATAGGTAAGCAGCTTGGTGTGAAGAAATCAACTGTGGGAGTAATTATTAGAAAATGGAAGACATACAAGACCACTGATAATCTCCCTCCATCTGGGGCTCCACGCAAGCTCTCACCCAGTGAGGTTAAAATGATCACGAGAACGGTGAGCAAAAATCCCAGAACCACACAGGGGGACCTAGTGAATGATCTGCAGAGAGCTGGGACCAAAGTAACAAAGGCTACATCAGTAACACACTACGCCGCCAGGGACTCAAATCCTGCAGTGCCAGACGTGTCCCCCTGCTTAAGCCAGTACATGTCCAGGCCCGTCTGAAGTTTGCTAGAGAGCATTTGGACGATCCAGAAGAGGACTGGGAGAATGTCATATGGTCAGATGAAACCAAAATAGAACTTTTTGGTCAAAACTCAACTTGTCGTGTTTGGAGGAAAAAGAACACCATACCTACTGTGAAGCATGGGGGTGAAAACATCATACTTTGGGGCTGTTTTTCTGCAAAGGGACCAGGACGACTGATCCGTGTAAAGGAAAGCATGAATGGGGCCATGTATCGTGAGATTTTGAGTGAAAACCTCCTTCCATCAGCAAGGGCATTGAAGATGAAATGTGGCTGGGTCTTTCAGCATGACAATGATCCCAAACACACCGCCCGGGCAACGAAGGAGTGGCTTCGTAAGAAGCATTTCAAGGTCCTGGAGTGGCCTAGCCAGTCTCCAGATCTCAACCCCATAGAAAATCTTTGGAGGGAGTTGAAAGTCTGTGTTGCCCAGCGACAGCCCCAAAACATCACTGCTCGAGAGGAGATCTGCATGGAGGAATGGGCCAAAATACCAGCAACAGTGTGTGAAAACCTTGTGAAAACTTACAGAAAACGTTTGACCTCTGTCATTGCCAACAAAGGGTATATAACAAAGTATTGAGATTAACTTTTGTTATTGACCAAATACTTATTTTACCGAGGAATTTACCATATAATTCATTAAAAATCCTTCAATGTGATTTTCTGGATTTTTTTTTTTCTCATTTTGTCTCTCATAGTTGAGGTATACCTATGATGAAAATTGGAGACCTCTCTCATCTTTTAAGTGGGAGAACTTGCACAACTGGTGGCCGACTAAATATTTTTTTGCCCCACTTTGTGGGGATCATGAAATGATGAGACTGGATTATTTCTCAGTATGGTTTATTTATCTCAAGTCCCCAGCTCTCTCTCTCTCAGTCAGGAAAAAGGAGAAGGAGCTGCGGTAAACCCACATACATTTACACTCACACATCAAATACAGAATCACACAATCAAGTCAAATCCTTCTATTTACACTTAATCACTTCAAAGTCCTCTTTGCTCTTCTGTCTGACCCCAGGAGGTTAGACAGCCCTTTCAGGCTCTCGCCCCAGATCCTCTGACTTGCTTCCAAGTCCGTAGGTGGTCCAGACTCATTGTCCATCTGAGGCGTGATGTCAATACACACCGCAAGCTTAAAGTCCTTCTATACTTGAGTCTCTGCAGTGAAATATGTGAGCTGCATAATGTTACCATTATAAGATAAGATAAGATAAGATAAGATAAGCCTTTATTAGTCCCACAACGGGGAAATTCCAGGATTGCAACAGCACAGAGCAACAATCAGAAGGCAAGAAAAAAACAAGCAAGCAAGAGCGGCTAATATACATATGTACATATTACTATAAAATAAATATATATACACACACACACAGACACACAGTGCAGAGCATTGCAGCTGGATGGAATAAATATATGAGTATATGAACACACAGTGCAGAGCATTGTAGCTAGATGGAATAAATATGTAAATATATAAACACCCACAGTACGGAGCATTGCAGCTAGGTGGAATAAATATGCAAGTATATAAACACACACAGTGCGGAGCAATGTAGCTAGATGGAATAATATGTAGATATATAAAAACACAGTGCGGAGCATTGTAGCTAGATGGAATAAATATGTAAATATATAAACACACACAGTGCAGAGCATTGTTGCTAGATGGGATGAAACAGCATAACCGTCTACTTAGTTATCCTACATGGTATGATTATGTGCCCATACATATTCTCACCCTCCATAGCGACCGGTATGTTCCTAGTTGTATGCCGGAGGGGACCATTGTGTAAGTCTATTGCATCTTTTGCATTCAAAAAACTATTAGTTTGTTACGTCTTTTTGCTATCTCTGCGAGCAGCCCTGCTTAGGTTGTACAGTCTGACAGCCGTTGGTAGGAAGGACCTACGAAACCTCTCGGTTGTGCACCTGGGATGATGTAGTCTGCTGCTAAATGAGCTCCTCAGTGCATCCAGTATGTCCTGCATAGGGTGGAACTCGGACTCCAGCAGAGATGACAGTTTAGCCACCGTTCTTCTCTCTCCTATCTCCTCCATCGGATCAAGGCGCTGCCCCAGGACAGAGCTAGCTTTCTTAATCAGTTTGTTCAGTCTCTTCCTATCGGCTGCAGTAATGCCACTGCCCCAGCAGACCACTCCAAAAGTGATGGCTGATGCCACCACCGTGTCATAGAATGACTTCAGCAGCGCCCCTTGTACACCAAAAGACCTGAGTCTCCTCAGCAGGAACAGCCTGCGCTGTCCCTTCTTGTAGAGTGCGTCAGTATTGTGTGACCAGTCTAGTTTATTGTTCAGATGAACACCCAGGTACTTATAGGATGTCACCATCTCGATGTCTGTTCCCTGTATATTTACTGGTGCTGTGAGGGGCTGCCCATGCCTGCGGCAGTCCACCACCAGCTCCTTAGTTTTCCTCGCGTTGATCTGGAGACAGTTCCGATGGCACCAGTCCACGAAGTCCTGGATAAGCCCTCTGTACTCAGCTTCATCTCCATTGGAGATGAGGCCAATGATCGCAGAGTCATCAGAGAACTTCTGTAGACGGCAGTGTGTTGTGTTGTGTGAGAAGTCTGCAGTATAAAGAGTGAACAGGAAGGGAGCCAGCACCGTTCCCTGGGGGGCCCCCGTGCTACTGATGATCGTGTCGGACACACAGTCCCGGGTTCTCACAAACTGAGGCCGGTTCGTGAGGTAGTCCAGGATCCATGATGACAGGTGCTGGTCCACCCCTGCTCGCAGCAGCTTGTCCTTCAGGATCATCGGTTGGATGGTGTTGAAAGCACTGGAGAAGTCAAAGAACATGATCCTCACCATATTCCCGGGCTTCTCCAGGTGGGACAGAGAACGGTGAAGGAGGAAGATCACCGCATCCTCCACCCCAATGCCATGCTGGTAGGCGAACTGGAGTGGATCCATCGCTGGTTCCACCAGGGGGCGGAGGTGAGCAAGGAGCAGTCTCTCCAGGGTCTTCATCAAGTGGGACGTCAAGGCCACCGGTCTGTAGCTGTTCAGGTCTTTGGGGTGGGAAGTTTTTGGTACAGGTACCACACAAGATGTTTTCCACAGCTGTGGTACCCTCCCCAGTTTCAGGCTCATGTTGAAGATATACGTCACAATCCCACACAGCTGGTCTGCACAGGACTTGAGGAGCTTTGCGCTGATGCCGTCCGGTCCCGGCGCCTTCCTCGCTTTGATCTTCCTCAGCTCCGTCCTCACCTGGGTCTCGGTCAGGGTCAGGATGGGGGGCTGTGTGTTGGGAGTGGGGGGGTGTTGGTGGAGTGGGGAGTGGGCAGCAGGACTTGATTTCTTTAGAGGCAGCAGTGGTTGTTGTGCAGACAGGGGGGAGGGCGGTTGGTCAAATCTATTGAAAAACAGATTCAGGTTGTTCGCCCACTCCCTGCCCCCCGTGGCCTGGGGGGAGGTATTCTGGAGCCCCGAGATGGTTTTGAGGTTTCTCCAGACCCCGCTGATGTCGCTCTGTTGCAGCTTGTCCTCCATCTTCTTCCTGAAGCTGTCCTTGCCTTCTCTGATCTTTCTCCTCAGCTCCCTCTGTACGGACTTCAGCATCTCCCTGTTCCCCGACCTGAAGATCCTCTTCTTCTCTCTCAGAAGTGTTTTTATCTCAGGGTTGATCCAGGGTTTGTTGTTTGAGTGACGCCGTATGGTCTTGGTGGGAACGGATTTGTCCACACAGAAGCTGAGGTAGCCCGTGAAGGTGTGAATGAGGCCATCGATGTCCCCACCATGTGGATCGCAGAGCTGCTTCCAGGCGGTGGCTTCAAAACAGTCCTTTAGAGTGTCCATTGTCTCCTCAGACCATAACTCCACAGTGTGCATGGCCGAAGGTTGTCTGTGCACTAGGGGTTTGTACACCGGCCGGAGATGAACCAAGTTGTGATCCGATCTCCCGAGTGGGGGAAATTGTGATGAGGTGTACGCCTCCTTAGTGTTTGCGTAGAATAAATCCAGTGTTTTATTGTCTCTAGTGTGGCATGTGACATACTGGGTGAACGTGGGTAGAATGGGAGATAGTGAAACATGGTTGAAATCGCCTGAGATGAGGAGAAGAGCATCTGGGTGTTCTGTCTGCAACCTGCTGGTTACTGAATGGATGACGTCACGCGCTGTCCCAGCGTTCGCCGTCGGATTTGCATAAACAACAAGGCGCTACATCACTCCCCCCCAAATGCCAAAGAATGGACACACCCAATAACCGTATCCCAATGGCAATACAGCATATGTCACCCCCCACCTGCGGAATCTACAGCACAGCCTACACAGTTTGATCAAAACACACATCACTCTGCCCGTAGTCTAGGCTTCAACCTCCTCCGAAACCTGCTGTACGCAGGTTTCACAGTCTGTGTTGTGCCGTCCTGCGGCGAATCTGTCGAATGAGGGGGAGAAAGGTTATTTGTCCCCTGCGGGGGCTCCAGGGGCCTTTCCCTGGGTGGTCTGCCGCGTCGAGGCGTCCTCGCCGGTCGTACAGATTCGTCATGCAACACAAAGGCAGGCTTTAATCTATCAATACTGATTGTTTCTTTCCCGCCCCCCAAATCTAGCACAAAATATTTCTCCCTGGTTTCCAGCACTCGAAATGGACCGTCGTATAGTGGGCGGAGGCTGTGTCGCTGAGCGTAGTGCCTGACAAAAACAAATTCCGTGTTTTGTAAAGCCTTGGGAACAAAAACACGCGGGAAAGTGTGATGAGCGGGGCCCGGGAGCATTTCTGCTCCCGTGCCAATCAGAGGTCCCCGCACCGGGGGGCGCCCTGGTGCCGCATGGGCTGGTAGGAACTCGCCGGGCAGCCTGAGAGGTTGCGCAAAAACTAATTCCGCTGGTGAGGCATCTAAGTCCTCTTTGGGTGCCGAACGCAACCCCAATAAAACCCATGGTAGTTTGTTTACCCAATCTGCATCCGTGAGCGACGCTCTGAGGGCTGCCTTCAAAGACCTGTGAAAACGCTTGCATAAACCGTTGGCCTGGGGGTGATAAGCGGTAGTACGGTGGACTGCCGCTCCTAAGACGCTGGCCATTGCTGACCACAGTTCCGACACAAATTGAGGTCCCCTATCGGACGTAATATCTGACGGAACCCCGAACCGCGCTACCCAGGCTGTTAAAAAAGCGCGAGCCACCTCTGCCGCTGTGGTCGATGTTAACGGGACCACTTCCGGCCAACGTGTGGTTCGGTCCACCATTGTCAAGAGATGTGTGAACCCTTGTGACGGCGGTAGGGGGCCCACTAGGTCTACATGCACATGATTGAATCTCTTAGCCGGAATGTGGAACGGTTCTAAAGGGGCCCTCGTGTGCCTGTGGACTTTGGCCCGCTGGCAAGCCATGCAGGCTTTCGCCCACTCTTTCACGTACTTGCGCAGGCTCGGCCAAACAAACTTCTCCGCTACCATTTTCACCGAAGCGCGTACTCCCGGGTGCGCTAGGGAGTGCACCGCGTCAAAAACGCGACGGCGCCACGCGGCCAGTACCACCGGGCGCGGTCGCCCAGTGGATACGTCGCAGATTAGAGGGGGCGAACCGGTTTGTAAACTTTTGCTCTCCAGCCTTAACCCTGTTGGTATAGACAGGAGGGCGCGGACGTCTGCGTCTTCGCTCTGCTCCGCTGCCATGGCTGCATAATCTATCCCCACGTGAATAGGAGCCGCGTGCGCGTCCGCGCTGTTACCCCGCCCCGCGTCTGCGGTAGTACAATCCGCTTCCGCGCGGACAGGCGCTGTTACCGCGCATGAGAGACAGTCCGCTACTACGTTGAGTTTACCGGCTACGTGCTGAATATCAGTGGTAAATTCCGAAATTGCGGCCAGCTGTCTCTGCTGCCGTCCTGACCACGGTTCTGAAATTTTGGACATTGCAAAAGTGAGCGGTTTGTGGTCGACAAACGTGGTGAAACGCCGCCCTTCCAGCCAGAACTGGAAATGGCGAATGGCCAGGTGGAGCGCTAGCAGCTCCCTGTCAAACGCGCTTTATTTCCGCTCAGCATCGCGCAAGAACCTGCTGAAAAAAGTGAGCGGCTGCCAAACTCCGACGACCTGCTGCTCTACAACGGCCCCAATGGCCACATCTGACGCGTCGGTGGTTAGCGCTATGCGGGCTGATGGGTCTGGGTGAGCCAGCAGTGCTGCGTCTGCCAGTGCTTTTTTAACCTCTGGGAATGCGCGCTCCCGCTCCGGGGACCACTCGATCACATTGGAGGGCTTCTGCTTTTTAAGCGCGGCGTATAACGGTTGCATAAGCTGCGCTGCGCGGGGTATGAAACGGTTATAAAAATTTACCATTCCTAAAAACTCTTGCAACGCTTTGACCGTTTGTGGCTGGGGAAACTCTGCCACTGCGCGTACTTTGGCCGGCAGAGGGACTGCTCCCTCTGGGGAGACGCGGTGTCCTAAAAAATCGATTTGCACTACGCCAAAATGGCACTTGGCACTTGGGAACGCACGGGTTGATAATCAACCCGTGCGTTCCCAACCTCTGAAAAACCGTGGTGAGGTGTTTTTCGTGTTCCTCCTCGGAGGCACTGGTGACTAAAATATCGTCCAAGTAGACAAAAACGAAAGGGAGGTCGCGCAATACGGCATCCATCATTCGTTGGAAGGTTTGCGCGGCGCCTTTAAGGCCAAAAGGCATGCGTAAAAATTCAAAAAGTCCGAACGGGGTTATTACCGCTGTTTTGGGAATATCCTCTGGTCGGACCGGGACCTGATGATAACCGCGGACCAGGTCTATTTTAGAAAAAATGCGCGCCTTCGCTAAGTGCACTGAAAAATCCTGGATATGCGGAATTGGGTAGCGGTCCTGCGCTGTGGCATTGTTTAACCTGCGGTAATCACCACAAGGTCTCCACGAGCCGTCAGCCTTAGGCACCATATGCAGTGGGGAGGCCCAAGCGCTCTTCGAGCGGCGAATTATGCCCAACCTTTCCAGGTTGGCGAACTCCTCGCGCGCAATGGAGAGCTTAGCTGCATCCAAGCACCGAGCTTTCGCAAAAACTGGTGGTCCACTTGTGGTGATAAAGTGCTCCACCCCGTGCTTCGCAACCTTAGCTGAAAATGTGGGAACTGTGAGTGCTAGGAACTGGGTTAGAAGAGTGTGAAACTTACCGCCTGCTGTGGCGACGTTGGTCTGTACTGGCGGCGGGGACACTCGAGCTGCACAAGGGATAGAACAAAAGGAGAGTGCATTTACTAGGTGTCTATTAACCAGATCCACTAACAAGCCATGTGAGCACAAAAAATCAGCGCCTAACATGTTGAAACTCACCGCCGCTACTATGAAGGTCCATTCATAGGTGCGGCCGTGCAAGGACAGGCACAGAGTCCTTTCCCCGAAAGTTTTGATTGACGAGCCATTCGCCGCCGTTGCCCCGTCTCCGTGGGGCCCCGCCACCCGATCCGCATAGGTCGCGATGATGAAACTCCTCTGGGCTCCGGTGTCCACGAGGAATTGCCGCCCGGAGCCCGCATCTGTTAGATAGAGCAGCTTGTTCTGTTCGCCGAGAGTCGAAGCTGCTAGTGACCCCCGGCCCGGGCGTTTCCCTGTTCTCTTGAAACTGCACGGCGGGATGCATCTGTGCGCCTTCTCAGCGAAGCGTCAATGGTAGGAACAGAGGCCGTCTCCTCCTCTGCTTCGGGACCGCGCCGCTGCCGTCGTCGCTGGGGTTGCTCCTGCTGCCTCCGGCTCCTCACTGCCCCCGGCCGCCGCGCCGAGGTCTGCTGCTGCCACGGAGGTCTCCTGCTCGTCGCAGGCGTCGAGGAGCCGCTGCGCTTCCCTGGCCAGCACGCGGAAGTCTTGCTGGTTCACACACCTCATGCCAGACAGGGTACCTCTCATGTGTGCTGGGAGGGTCCTCAAGAAGATGTGTTTGAACAGAAACGCATCGTTGTCTGTCCCAATCAGCTGCAGCATGTCCTCCATGAGGTCGGTCGCTCTGTGTCCTCCTCTGTCACGCAGGTCCAGAAGCTGCCTGGCCCTCACCTCGGCTGATGGCACAAAACTCTCGATGAGGGCGGCTTTCAGCGCGTCGTACTTGCCAGCAGCGGGCGGCTGCTGCACCAGGCTCCGCACACATCGAGCTGTGCGGCTGTCGAGTCTTGCGATGACATTATGAAACTTGGTGACATCTGCTGATATTCCCCCAAGCACGAAACGCGATTCCGCGTGTTGGAACCATGAGTGCGGGTTGTCTTGCCAGAACTCGGGGAGCTTAATCGAGCCTGTGCTCGTGCGGTTGGTCCCCGGTGAATCCGGGTCAGGGTAACGTTCTCCCGGCATCGTACGTCTTGGTCACCAATGTGGGGATCATGAAATGAGGAGACTGGATTATTTCTCAGTATGGCTTATTCATCTCAAGTCCCCAGCTCTCTCTCTCTCAGTCAGGAAAAAGGAGAAGGAGCTGCGGTAAACCCACATACATTTATACTCACACATCAAATACAGAATCACACAATCAAGTCAAATCCTTCTATTTACACTTAATCACTTCAAAGTCCTCTTTGCTCTTCTGTCTGACCCCAGGAGGTCAGACAGCCCTTTCAGGCTCTCGCTCCAGATCCTCCGACTTGCTTCCAAGTCCGCAGGTGGTCCAGACTCATTGTCCATCTGAGGCGTGATGTCAATACACACCGCAAGCTTAAAGTCCTTCTATACTTGAGTGTCTGCAGTGAAATATGTGAGCTACATAATGTTACCATTATGGGCGCTACAACTGTGTATATACACTACCGTTCAAAAGTTTGGGGTCACCCAGACAATTATTTTGTGTTTTCCATGAAAAGTCACACTTATTTACCACCATGAGTTGTAAAATGAATAGAAAATATAGTCAAGACATTGACAAGGTTAGAAATAATGATTTGTATTTGAAATAATAATTTTTTCCTTCAAACTTTGCTTTCATCAAAGAATCCTCCATTTGCAGCAATTACAGCATTGCAGACCTAACATGATTGCACAAGGGTTTTCTAATCACCCATTAGCCTTCTGACGCAATGAGCAAACACATTGTACCATTAGAACACTGGAGTGATAGTTGCTGGAAATGGGCCTCTATACACCTATGTAGATATTGCACCAAAAACCAGACATTTGCAGCTAGAATAGTCATTTACCACATTAGCAATGTATAGAGTGTATTTCTGATTAGTTTAAAGTTATCTTCATTGAAAAAAAGTGCTTTTCTTTCAAAAATAAGGAAATTTCTAAGTGACCCCAAACTTTTGAACGGTAGTGTATATATATATACAGTATATATATATATACATATATATATATATATATATATATATAGTGCTGTGAAAAAGTATTTGCCCCTTCCTGATTTTTTATATTTTTGCATATTTGTTACACCTAAATGTTTCAGATCATCAAACTAATTTTAATATTAGACATACAGTAGATAACCTGAGTAAACACAAAATGCAGTTTTTAGATAATGATCTCATTTATTAAGGGAAAAAAACTATCCAAACCTACCTGGCCCTATGTGGAAAAGTAATTGCCCCCTAACTGCTCCCTAAATCTAATAACTGGTTGTGCCATCATTGGTGCCAACAACTGGCAGTGAGTCTTTTACATTACTGTTGAGGAATTTTGACCCACTCTTCTGTGCAGAATTGTTTAAATTCAGTCACATTGGAGGGCTTCAAGAACTGCTGGCCGGACATTCTCCTTCAGGATTTTTTGGTAGAGAGCAGAATTCATGGTTCTGTCAATTAGGGCAAGTTGTCCAGGTCCTGAAGCAGCAAAGCAGCCCCAGACCATGACACTACCGCCGCCATGTTTGACTGTTGATACAATGTTCTTTATATGAAATTCTGTGTTAGTTTTTTGCCAGATAAAACAAGACACGTCTTCCAAACAGTTCAACTTTTGTCTCGTCAGTCCCAGAATATTTTCCCAAAAGTCTTGAGAATCATCTAGATTCAAGATTCAAAGACTTTATTATCATGTGCACAGTTAAGAAATGCTACATTTCCTGAGCAATGAAATTCTTACTCTGCTCTCCAAACGAATGCCAAGGTAATAGTTACACAACAATACTAATAAGGTAATAACACAGTAACACAACTCAATCCTAATACTAATGGATGCTAATAACACACATACCAACACACAGTTCTCTGATGAAAGTTGATTCCCGGTGAGCAGAAATGATGGCCACCAAAGATGTTGGAGATGTCAAGAAGAGCGCTATGCATCAGCCACTGTTGTTACTATGTTACAGTCTGGGCAGGTGTGTCTAGTCAATACAGAACTGCCCTACACCTTGTGAATGGTACAGTGACAAGCCGACACTACCTGAATAACATCATTAATCCAATCATTGTGCCCCTGCATGAACAATACAGGCCTAATTTCATCTTCATGGTCGACAATGCTCCAGCTTATTGAGGTCACACCATTTAGGAATGGCTGCTGGAGGCTGGGGTACCTCAAATGGAGTGGCCTGTACTTTCTCCAGACCTAAGTCCCATAGAAAACCTATGGGATCAGCTGAGTTGCTGTGTAGAGGCTCATATCCCTGCACCCCACAACCTCAATATCTGAGAGCCGCCCTTCAAGAAGAGTGGAATGCCATGCCTCAGCAGACAATAAGATGACTTGTGAACAGCATGAGACGTCGTTGTCAAGCTGTAATTAATGCTCAAGGGCACATGACAAGTTATTGAGACACTTGTGGCGATGTTAAAATAAGACACGGCGTCTGGAGTTTTAATGAAGTTTATTGATCAAATCATCGCCATCACGGAGCTCACCCCAGCTGCTGTATAAGCATGCTGGGGATCGCTCTCAGGCTCTCATGAGCAGTAGTCAGAAGCAGTCAGAAGAAGAACAGAGGGTGAACATATGAATTCAGCCACTTAAATACCCAGCAACGGACAATACATCAAAGGCATTTTATCATCAAAGGAAATGCATTCAGACATGTGACATTTGTACCACAATGCGGGCAGGAAGCATGAATGTTTGCATTTGCGTCATACATATCCACAGGATGCTGGTGCCTGAACTAAGCACAGGAAGGCTGCCTATTGATCTCAACACACACATCTCACTGTCCTGTTAATTGCTCTAGTCGAGCGCTGTGTTTGTCCGTGGCTGCTGTGGGGGGGTACCCCATACACTCCCCCCCCCAGAGGGCTTAGCGGGGAGCTGAGACCTCGGTAGTCCCGCTTTGGTGGCGAGCTGCGGGGAAAGTCTGTGCCGGGGAAGGGAGGAGGGTGGGGGTAGCAAATGGCGGGGATGTCCATGGCTGTGGGAAGAAAAGTTAGTCTCTGATTCCTCTCGCGATTCAGTCCGGCAATGAAGAAAAACAGGAGCTGAAGCTATGTGAGGGACTTGGCGTTTAGGCTTTAGGTGCGTTCGCGGCCCTAAAGCCCTCGGGGACAGCTGACGGCTGGATTCCCGTCGTGCGCCGTGGCTGAGACTTACATCAAATCCTGTGTGCGGGCTGCGTGTGTGCTTCAGGTGTGTGAGCAGTCCTGAAGAGCCGTGTGCAGCGGCGGAGGATGATGTATAAGTCTGTAGAGCCAGCTTGTCTCTGGTGCGTGGCACGCGCTGCGGCCACGTGCCTTCCAGCTGTGCTGTTCTGATGCGAGGCTTCTGTGCATGGCCGGTCCGCTGTCGCGAGGCGAATCAGGGTCAGGGGGCTTGATGGAGATCTGCGCAGTCGGCGCCGATTGTGTCCCCTGTTCGGGCTGTTGGTCGTCGCTCGTGCCGGGTCATGGTGCGTTCAGGTCCACGTGTTCTCCGTCGGCCATGGGCCGCCGTCGTGGAGAGAGGGCAAGGTGTGTGCGCTCTCGTATGGAGACACAGAATCGTGTGTCAGGAGCCGTGAGAGCGGCCGGTCCAGCGTGGATGTGCCGATCTAGGCGTGCAGACCTCACCATGAAATTTCCTCAGCTTTCCCGGTCGTGGGTGGTCTCCGAAGAGCGTCAAAGTCTCCCTGAAGCAGAAAGGAAGGGCAGATCAGTCGGGCTGCCGCGTTCGCTCGTTGTCGGAGAATCACTGCCGGGTGCTGCGTTTGCTGGCAGCGTGTTCTTTTCAGCGTCGGGTCGCCAGCGTGGTTGTCCAGACCAGAAGGTTGCGTCGCACAAAGCGTGTGCGTCTGCGGGGTCACCAGTGTGGCGATGTTAAAATAAGACACGGCGTCTGGAGTTTTAATGAAGTTTATTGATCAAATCATCGCCATCACGGAGCTCACCCCAGCTGCTGTATAATGCTCTCATGAGCAGTAGTCAGAAGCAGTCAGAAGAAGAACAGAGGGTGAACATATGAATTCAGCCACTTAAATACCCAGCAACGGACAATACATCAAAGGCATTTTATCATCAAAGGAAATGCATTCAGACATGTGACATTTGTACCACAATGCGGGCAGGAAGCATGAATGTTTGCATTTGCGTCATACATATCCACAGGATGCTGGTGCCTGAACTAAGCACAGGAAGGCTGCCTATTGATCTCAACACACACATCTCACTGTCCTGTTAATTGCTCTAGTCGAGCGCTGTGTTTGTCCGTGGCTGCTGTGGGGGGGTACCCCATACACTGACATTTTTTGTTGTGGTATACCCACCACTGTTGTTGGCTTTTGTCTCAATAAATTGTTTGAGATGAGGAAATCACCATTGCATGTTTCTACTTAAATGCCCTACTTTCATGATATATCACCGTAGCGTGAAATTTTTACATTTTCCATAAATTTCACCCAGAAGCCAAATATCCCTAACTTTTTGTAAGCAGTGTAAGAGTGATTTCACTTTTCATATGCCTTGTAAGTCATAAAAAAACATGTTGCAGACAGAAAAAAAAGTTTGTTTTGACCAGAGTGTCACTTTAAGACCCGTGGGAGCTGTCAAAATGTGGAAAAAGTGTAGTCAATAACCACTTTAACATAAATAAGCATTTCTGGGACAACATCTTAAACTAGGCGGATGATTTTTTTTTTTTTATTACAGTAACAAAAATGACAAAAAGTCAGGAGTTAAAACAGATGATAAAGAAGTCTATTTATAATCTGGGATGAAGTCTTAAAATAAACCCTCAGAACCTCATGGGAATTTATGGAGGAGCTACTGATATGCAAACCACAATTTCAGAGCAAGGAAGAAATGGCACACTGATTAAATCAGGCCTGCAAATCAATGGATGCATGCATGGAACAGATTCATTTAGTCTATTAAAGCTTTCAAAGCCAATACAATATTACTAAAATTACAAGATCTAATCTATTGCTATTAATTTCCTGACAGCAATAGATAACTGTTGTATGGTAGCTGGTTTTAATCCATCTACAGAGCTATAGTGGCACCTAGTGGAGCTATGGGGTGTAAAAATAAAAGCTCGACAACGATACAGAAAATATGTGACCTTTGTAAAAAAAAAAAAAAAAAAAAAAAAGGAGTGTCACCACATGTTTCTTTCTAAAATTGATGCAGATTCAGCAAATGTGATGATGGCTCTGCTTCTAAAACCACAAGAGCAAAAAGGGGGCGATGGGTGGTATGCCTGCAGCGGAAAATGTGTTGCAACAGGATATTCTGACTTCAGTTTAAAGGTGCAAAAACAAGAACACAGAAAGAGCAGGAAACCATGCAGACCTAATGAATCTTGGTCTTGGTATCAAGACCAAGAGTCAATAGCCAGGAGGTGCAACTTGGGTACAGTGATGCACAATGTTTCCATTAGGTACCATGCTCAAAATATGTGCATTATTTATCATTTTAATTTTGTTTGTAGGCATGTTTAAATTTGCTGATGATCACTGATTTCAAAATGCAAAGTGGATAGTTTTATTGTAGCAGCAGATATTAGTGCATTCCCTATGACATGTTTTAGAGTTAATAACAGCATACGTATAATCCACACACATCCAGCCAATTTGATAATGTTAATCCATTTGATAACACATACAGTAATTAGATGATGGCTCTATAACAGTTCATCCTGAGGAGAGTTTAACTTTGTGATTCTAATTTCATGGCGATTATCCAACTGCAATTTTAACAATTAAATTTAAATGAGTCTAATTTATACCACATTCACAGACATTATCCCTTTATCCTTATTTTTAGATTGCTTAACTTGAACTTTCCTCATTAAGTAAGCCATTCTTTTCTCCTCCTGCCTTCTGAAAAAGGATGCAGAGATTTTTCTGCGAAGTCGCTTGGCGTAAACCTCGAGGAACACCAGAAAGTAGCACATCAGCCAGAGGCATCCCAGCAAGAGTGTGACTCCCTGGCTTGGAGCTGAAGTTGTCACATCACAGAGTGATGGCTCGGGGCTGAAATTCCACTTGTAGTCCCTGTGAAAGTTTGCCAGCTCCTGTGTGCCGCATGATTGAGAGATGATACAAAAAGCAGGAGAGAACCATTGAACCTAAAAAAGGAACATACATATGAGAACCCTTCATAGAGAGGAAGTGATTAAATGTTTGTGTGCTGCCTTACCTGATAATTGATGCATATAATTGCTGATGTAGGTGGAAAATTTTGCAACCATGGCACAATCATCTGAACTACATAATATACAACATGATCCAAAGCTACAATTAAAGCTATGGCAGTGAAATATAATGTCACCACAACCAGTGATATGAGAGATGAGGTACATTCCTTCTGCATTGTTTTACAATTTGTGAGACTGGTTTTACTGGGCCTTTTTTTGCTACTAGCCTCAGGTGTTTTTTGCAGGAGTTCTGGAGAGATGTAGCTGTTGTCAAACTGAGCTGAAGTCAGATAAGATTTCAGGTAGCTTGCAGATTCAAAAATCAGCAATGCAACAAAAATTGCAGCAAGAATTCGGTTTGACAGCAGTTTGCACCATTTCAACAGATTTCTTGCATTGGAGAAGTATGCCTCTATCAGTCCTATTATCTTGGTAAAATTGCTTTTAACTTCTGACATGTCAATGTGCGTATGCTGATCTAAAGTCCTCAAGCTTTTGACAATGCTCAAGTCATCCCTTTTCACTTTGATTGCCTCTTCAACAAGGTCTTGCTTTGCTTGGTTCAAGGGTTCAGATGAGTTCAGTAAAGTCTTTGCAAATCCTTCAGCGGTGCACTTCAGGATGCGTGTGACCACCCCAATGTTGACTGAGATGTTAGGGATAACGTTCACCACTAAAATCATGACCGAGGCCGAAATGAGGAGTTTGCGTCCCTGCGTGGTGCAGACAGTGGGCAGAATCATCGTCAGTACACAACGCAGAGGGTGGCACAGGAAGGTGACCAGGAGCATAGACACACTGTAGATGGAGGCAGTTTGAACCGATGCCTCATGATCGTATCTCAGAGTCTTCGAAAGCCAGTGGTATAACAGGCCACCGGTAATTATGGCAAGACTAAAACAAAGAAACAACAGGGTCAAGATATCTTGGCCAACAGGAGTGGGTACAGAATAAACATCCCAGAGATAAAACAGGAGAGATTTTAGGGCATGTCGAGAAGATCCCATTCTGCTCCTGCAGAGAAAAAAATAAATATATAGGCATTCTCACACACTTTCAGTGGGATTGCAGGTCTTTTCAAGGTGACAAGGCTGTTAAAAATTCTATTTGTTTGGTGAAGAGCTAAAGCAAATTTATTAGCACAAACAACTGCAAACCTCAAACTTCAAGACATTAAGAATTTATACAGTATATCAAGTGTATTGTAAAATAACTTACTTATGCCATTGATTACACAACATAACAAAAATAATTTTTTTGTAAGTTGTGTTTTTTCAACTGATTTAAGACAATTTTGCACCACTGAATCCAAAAATGACATCCGTTTCTCTTGATCAGGTCAGGTTTTTATGTTAAGTTATAAGCACTTGTACAGCAGTTGTACAGTTGTACTGTAAATTGAATAGTAGACACTGATAAAGGTAAGTACATGCAAATTGAATGTTACATCATCATTGTTCAAAATTCAGAGAATTTCAAGAAATGAAAAATAATTTTGCGTCATATAAAGTGAAAATACCCGTACATGTAAACAAAAACGTAAGAAAACGTGGCCATAGTTCAAAAAGTTGACCTGATTGAGCAAAACCAATGTGATTTTTGGATTCAGCACATCAAAATTGTCCTAAATCAGCTAAAAAAACTTAGACAATAAATTTGGTGTTGACCAGTGTTATTAGAAAAACCTTTTAATACCTCGCACTTTCAAAGATTTCAATACACACTCAAAAACCCCCCAACTCAGATTAACCATGTACAAATTATGACATACACACATACAAATTAAGGCTTATTAAGATTTAGATATAATTATCAATCAAAATTTATTACCTGACAGCCATGCTTTCTCTGATAATTACAATTCTCTCCAAGAAACAAACTTGAGTGAAAAAGCAGGATTGGGAAGTGTTGTTGGACTCTTAGACAAAAAGGGGAACTTTGCTGGATAGTCAGTGTCATGTTGGTTTTTGTGGATCGCCTACATATTCCCACGTGGGAATTAAAAGCGCAGCTCTTCTCTATATAGGACATGAAACTGCTCGTACATGGAAGGGCATGACACATTCATGCATGCAATGTGACACCTCACACTAAACCAAAGTGTAGTTTCAGAATGATTTGTGATGTAAAACATTTGACATCAGCGTGATTAATTTTTCCACACTGAAAAAAAGCAAGTTAATACTTAGCTCATGGATGCCCGCAATGAGTCATCATCATCATAGCAGTCTGTCGTGGGTGACAATGACTGTTTCATTTAGGTCTGATCAGATTCCTCCACACAGCTCTGTCCTTAGCCTTCCGCTGCCAGGAGCTCCTGTCTATATCCATCTTCTTCAAGTTTGGGCTGCACGGTGGCGCAGTGGTTAGCACTGCGGCAGCACAGTTTACCCTTGGCCGGGGGATTGTGGGGATCGTGGGGTCGTGGGTTCGATCCCAGCCCCCGACCAACAGTGATCTGTGTGGAGTTTCCATGTTCTCCCCGTGTTGCGCGGGTTTACTCCGGGATTTCTCCGGTTTCCTCCCACATGCCAAAAACATGCATGTTAGGTTAATTGGCTGTTCTAAATTGTCCCTAGATATCTGTTTCCTATAGGCCCTTAGAATAGAGGGTTAGTATTAATGAAAGCGCTTTGAGTGGTCTTTGTGACTAGAAAAGCGCTATATAAGTGCAGGTTAGTTAGTTAGTAGTTAGTTTCTTTTTACAGTGTCTTTAAATCTGAGCCTTGGTCTACCCTGATTGCGTTTGCCCTCGCATAACTGTGAGTAGAGTAACTGGCGAGGGAGATGCTGGTGGTCCATCCTCTCAACATGTCCGAGCCATCTCAGGTTCATCTGTATTAGCATGTCCTCCATTGATGGAAGACCAGCTCGTTTCAGCACTTCTATGTTGGTTATCTTGTCTTTCCATGAGATGTTCATTATGGCTCGAAGGTGTTGCATCATGTACGCATGGAGTTTCTTTACCTGCACTCTGTAGACAGTCCAAGTTTCAGCACCGTACAATAGAGTAGCCAGTACTGTCGCTCTGTACACTTTGCATTTCACACAAATAGACACATGTCGATTGTTCCACAGTCGCTCCCTCAAGTTTCCAAACACAGCGCTCACTCTTCCCATTCTGAGAGATAGTTCATCCTCCAGCCTAGCATTCTCTGAAACAGTACTCCCTAGATACTTGAAAGTCTTGCACTTGGGCGCATGCGTACGCAGCGACCGGCAGCTGGTGAAGAAGTCCGTCGTCTGTGTCTCTGTTTTTACACACTTTAATGTGTTTAAACAAAATTCTCTGTGTAGTTTTTGTCCTTGAATGTTTGTGGACTGTATAACGAAGAGCTCCCTGGTTCCATCAATATGGATTTCCTCCTTATTTCTGCACTACTGCTTCTTTCCCACCGGCTCTTTGTCTCTGAGGTAAGCGCAATCATGATCATGCCGGGGAGAATACAATATTCCAGAGACATGTTACTGCATTTAAGCACGGATAATGCAGTGTCTGTGTTTGAGTCTGTGCCGCAACTGCCGGACTTTATTTTAAGAGACTTTCATGGACACAGCAATGAAAAGAGAGACAAGAGGAGGAAACACGGAAAGCGTGGAGGCGTAAAATTAAATCTGAGAAGGCGTCAGTTTAACAGCATTCCTCTTCCTTCCATGATTTTGGGGAACGTACAATCCATGAGAAATAAAGTAAATGAAATTCAAGGGAATGTACGCTACCAGAAGGACTTCAAGAACTGCTGTGTCATGGCTTACATGGAGACGTGGCTTACAGCGCATGATTGAGATGCGGACCTGTGGATTGACGGCTTTGGAGCCCCACTTCGCTCGGATCGGCAGGAAGAGGTAACGGGGAAACGTCAGGGGGGCGGTATATGTTTATACATTAATAAACAGTACTGCACATCTGTCACGGTCAGAGAGCGCATCTGTACACCCGATGTGGAGCTTCTGTCCGTATCGCTACGCCCCTTTTATCTGCCCCGCGAGTTCCCCCAACTTTTCATCACGACTGTGTACATTCACCCGAGGGCAGATGCTGACTCCGCCTCCAGCACCATCTTTGATGTGGTACAACGGCTGCAGTCAATCTCTCCAGAGGCTCCAAACTTTATTCTTGGGGATTTTAACCATGTTTCTTTAAAGAAGACACTTAAAAACTTTTATCAGTATGTCTCCTGCCCAACCAGGTGAAAAAAGACATTGGACCTGTGCTATGGATCCATTGAGAGGGCCTATAAATCACTTCCCCTTCCTCCTTTACGATCCTCAGATCACAACTGTGTACATTTGCTGCCCACATATAAAACTGCTCTCAAAAGAGGCAAGGTGGAGACCAGAGACATAAATGTGTGGACAGAGGATTCAGTGCACTGCCTCCAGGAATGCTTTAGCTGTACGGACTGGGAGTTTTTCATACTGTCCTGCGGGGATGATTTGGACTCTTTGGTAGACGTCACATGCTCATACATGGCTTTCTGTAAAAATATGATCGTTCCATGTAAACGTGTCAAAATAGATCCCAACAATAAGCCATGGGTTACAAAATCAGTTAAATCCTGCTTACAGAGAAAAGCACTTGCCTTTAAACAGGGGTCTGTTTCTGAGCTACAGGTTGCCACAAAAGAGCTGAAGTCCGAAATTTTAAGAGCAAAACAGAATTATAAATCAGAATTGGAAAGCAAGATGGCAACAAAGAAACTTGGTTCAGCCTGGGCCAGTATGAAAACTATTGCAGGCCTTCAGAGCACAGAGCGCAGTAATCGTGTTTTTAGATGGTTTTAATTCAGACACAGAGCTGGCTAATGCTCTTAATTGTTTTTATGGTCGTTTTGATTCCTCTGATTTTAGCACAGAAACCCAAGATTTGAAACAGAAACTCAAAGACAATCAGCACTTTAATATTGAGGTGCAGGATATTAAAAGGGAGTTCTGTGCTGTAAAAGTGAACAAAAGTCAGGGCCCTGATAATATTTGTGGGAGCTTGGTAAAATCCTGTGCACATGAACTGAGTCCTGTATTTCATTACATTTTCAATAAGTCCTTACAGACACAACATGTGTCTAAGATCTGGAAAGATGCCGTGGTTGTTCCCGTTCCAAAATCCAGCTGTCCTAAAATGGTAAACAACTTTAGACCAGTTGCTTTGACTTCAATTTTAATGAAAATTTTTGAAAAACTGGTCAGATCTGAGGTCCTAAAGCAGACTGAACATGCATTGGATCCTTTGCAGTTTGCATATAGGCCTCACAAAGGAGTGGAGGATGCCACTGTCACTCTGTTTAACATGCTTTTTAAACATCTGGATTTTAATGGGACACACGCCAGGCTGTTATTTGTGGACTTTTCCTCCGCCTTTAATACAATCCAACCTCATACTTTAGTTGAAAGGCTCCTGCAACAATTTAATTTGAGCAATAATCTGGTGGGTTGGATCCTGGATTTCTTAACCAACAGGACACAGAGAGTAAGGGTCAATGGTACATTGTCTGACCAAAAGTGCTCTTCTACTGACTCTCCTCAGGGGTGTGTGTTGTCACCACTACTCTTCATCCTGTACACAAATATGTGTCGGAGCAGACATGACAACAGACACATTATAAAGTATGCTGATGATTCAGTTATTGTCAGTCTCCTCCAGGATGGTGAGAGTGGCCACGGCCCAGTAGTTGATGATTTTGTTCACTGGTGTGAGGACTCCTACCTGCAGCTGAATATGACAAAAACTAAAGATATGATTATTGACTTTAGGAGGAAAACTCCCAGGCACAAAGTCACCGTACTAAAAGGCCAGATCACTGAATGTGTACAATCCTACAAATATCTTGGGACGATTATTGATAGTAATTTAAACTTTGAAGAGAACTGTGAAAGGGTGTGCAAAAAGGGTCAGCAATATTTGCATTGTTTAAGGAAACTTGCACACTTCCAAATTGACCGAACCATAATGACAATGTTTTTTCGGGCTTTTATTGAATCTGTTTTATCCTTTTCTTTAGTGTCATGGTTTGGTCAGATAAAACTGAAACAGAGGAAATCCTTGGATCAGGTAGTTAGATGGTCCAGTCATTTGCTTGGTGAGTCACAGCTGAGCCTGACATCCTTGTACCCCAGACAGGTACAGAGGATTGCTACCTCCATTTTAAATGACTCCCACCCTTTGCACTGCCACTTTCAGCTTCTTCCCTCAAGACGGAGGTTTGCTGTCCCTAAAAGTAAAACCCAGCGCTACAAAAACAGCTTTGTTCCTGCTGCTGTCAAAGAGTTGAACAAGTTGTAACAATATATTGCACATAATTTAGTCACCTATTTATTAACTCCATTTTATATTTACTTATTTTTGTAGGATTTTTATCAGGGTTCTAAATCTTTTATTGGGTTTTAGACCTTTGAATTTTTAACCTCTTTGACTAGTCTATGACTTTTTAATATGACCCTTCTCTCTTAGCTCTGGTTTTTCTCTCATCTCGTTGTCTTTATATCCTGATTGATGGAGCCTTGAGTATTTTTATCATGTTTATAGTCAGCTTCGTGTGTGCCTGTGTTTGTGTTTGTGTTAAATGTAATTGTGGTTTGTAAATATGGATGTCACCAGACTGCAAAACAAATCCACCTACGGGTACAAATAAAGTAACCTGAACCTGAACCTGAACTTGACTAGTGGCTCTGTACCAGTGCTGATCTCTTCTGGTAGCGATGTTGATAATTGGAACTTTGGTGGTTGATAAAGGCACTCTGTCTTCTTGATGTTGATTTTGAGGCTGAATTGGCTAGCTGCTCTTGCAAATTTCTCCACTAAAGATTGCATATCTTCCACACTGTGTGCAACTAGAGCACTGTCGTCGGCAAAGAGCATTTCTCTTACTACCTTTATCGATGTCTTACTCTTGGCTTTAAACTGTGCCACATTGAACAAGTCTGCGTCTTTCCTTGTCTGAATGTATACTCCTTCTAAAGTGTCTTTGAAGGCCACCTCAAGCATGACTGCCAGATATAGCGAGAAGAGTGTATTCACCAGCACACACCCTTGTTTCACCCCGTTGCTTACTGAAAAGTCTTTAGATACTGAACCACTCATTGCCTCGTGTGCTTGCATACCTGTATGGAGTGCCTCGATCAGGCTGACAAACTTCTCTGTACAGCCATATTTCTTGAGTACCTACCAAAGTCCTTGTCGCGAAACAGTATCGAAGGCTTTACTGAAGTCTATGAAGACTACATAAAGCGGCATGTTCTGTTCGATACACTTTCCTTGAACCTGTTTCAAGCAGAAAATCATGTCCATTGTGCTTCTTCCACTTCTAAAGCCGCACTGGGTTTCCTGTAGTACATTCTGCGAGATGTGTTCATTGAGTCTGTTCAGTAGTACACGTGAGAGAATTTTACCAACAGTGGCTAGCAGTGATATACCTCAGTAATTTCCATAATCTTTCCTGTCACCTTTCTTGAACAAAGGCACAATACTTGCATCCTTCCAGTCTTGAGGTACTTTCTGGGCATCCCATATCTCTTGGATGAACTTGTGCAGGCAGTTGGTCAGCTGAACACCACCAAATTTCCACACTTCTGCTGGAATTCCATCCCTTCCTGGAGCTTTACCATCCTGTGTTGTCCTGATAGCTGCCATTAGTTCATCAAAATTTGGTGGTTCATCCAGACTTGACACAGCTGGTCGCTGCACTAGAGCTTCTTTAGCCTCTTCAGTGAGATCTCCAGGGTTGTTTAGTAGTTGATCAAAGTGGTCTGCAAATCTGTCCAGGATCTTGTCTTTCTCCTGCAAAACTGTTTCACCATCCATAGTCTTCAGTTGGATCAATCCTCTTGGTTTAGGGCCATAGATTTCTCTCAAACCTGTGAAGAATGTTTTCATGTCCTTCCTGTCTGCTGCAGTTTGAAGTTCCACCGCTTTTTCATCCCACCAGTTGGACTTCATCTCTCTGGTGTACTTCTGTAGCTCACTCTGAGCCTTTGAGTATTTCTTCTTCTTCGACCTTGTGTTACACTGTAGGTTTTCCTGCCTAGCTGTATTCCTCACTTCTAGTAGTTTCTTCAGGTGTTCATCATGCTCATCAAACCAATCTTGATGTTTCCTCTCAGGGTGGCCTAATACATCACTCACAGTCTGATACACCGTATCCTTCAGTGTTGCCCATTTCTCTTCTATGTCATTCTCTGAGTTGTTGCTGTCCCAGTCTTTCAAGTTTTCATCCATTTCCTGTATAAGTTCTTCCTGCTTCTTTTGGCCTTTCAGTGCATTAGTGTTTAGCTTCCGTGGTGGCTTTGCACCCATCCTGCAGTGCTGGTTTCTTCTCCAAATCTTCTCTGGTGTCCAGTACATCCCTTATGTCTCTCTGCCTGACTATGATGTAGTCTAACAAGTGCCAGTGCTTGGATCTTGGGTGCATCCATGTCTTCTTGTTTGTGTCCTTGTGCTTAAATAGAGTGTTGGTTACCACAAGGTTGTACTCTGAACATAGTACAAGTAGAAGTTCTCCATTAGCATTGCACTTGCCTACTCCATGACTGCCTAGCACTCCTTTCCATTTCTCAGTGTCTGAACCAACTCTGGCATTAAAATCTCCAACGAGTATCAGCCTGTCATCAGTCGATACATGCCTGATAGTCTCACGTAAATCACTGTAGAACTCTTCCTTCACCTCCTCTGGGTTGGTCATTGTTGGGGCATATACACTGATGAGTGTGGCATACATCTTCCGCTGTAGTGTGAGTCTCATAGTCATTATGCTGTTGTTGATTGGCACTGGTTCCTCATCAAGCATTGCTGCTAGTAATCGCTGCTTATAATGGATTCCTGGCTTTTTTTGATCCTTTTACCAGTATATAATGCACATGCCATATATATGCAGCTTTTGTGATTTATACATTTATTTAAACTCTTATTATTGTTGATCAAAAGACCTACGCACCTCATACATGTCCTGCACCACCCCCACACACTCCTATGTCTCAACTTCCTCCTTAGGTGTTCATTTTAGGGATCATTTCAGTAGTAGTTATTAGTAGTTTTTAGTTATTTGATTTTTTTTTTAAATAGATGTATTAGTGGCGACTTGACATGGCTTTATTTGGCTGCGTCTGGCTCCAAAAAGTATAGGATGGGAACTCCCTAAATCAAGGAAGTGCAGCTTCACTTTTCTACAATGGAAGCAAGTGGCACTGGCAACAAGTCATCCATCTTTATGGGTCACGCTAGACCTAAAAAAGCAGATTTTAAAAATATTGTTAAATCAATCTTTAACTGTTATGCTAAAAGTAGTCATACTCATAATAACTAACCATTTAATTATATGATAAGACTTGCATTCATTCATCCATCCATCCATCTTTTACCACTTTTCCGGAGGTCAGGGTCGTGGAGGCAGCAGTTCAAGCAGAGAAGCCCAGACTTCCCTCTTCCCAGCCACCTGCTCCAGCTCTTCTGAGAGGACGCCAAAGCATTCCCAAGACAGCTGGGAGACATAAGCGCCCTTTCTGCTAGTACCTACTCAGCCCAACTCGCCTCGACTCTGTTTGGTTTGAAGGGTTTTCCTTTAGTATCTGGTACTAAATACTAGTTTTATACCTACTCATTTCCAGTTCCAAGCAAGCTGAGTCAAGCTGAAAATGTGACGTTAACAGACTGCAAGGACACTGATTGGCCAGGGTGTAACATCAGAGTCATGAGACTGTGACTTCTTCACAAGCAGCAAATCCGCCATTAAAATCACCGGCAACAAGTGTGAGTGTAATCAACAAGATAGATGACTAAACACAAATCAACACCATGGTCCAACGACATGGTACAGACTTTTCTGTGCTTAGTGGCTGATGAAAGAATCCAGAGGCAGCTAGACAAAGTGACCCGAAATAAATTCATGGCCAAGGCAGACAGAAGGCAGAGTGGCGTCAACCTGACCACGGCATCATTGTTGAAAACCGTGATAGAGGATGGTGAGTGATGTGATATGACGTGATACGCATCTTTTACGTTATTTATCCCAGTGGTGGCAAGCTCACTTTGAACAAACAATACCATTGTCTCCTGTAAGCAGACAATGAGCTAGCTAGTGTTATGTCTGAAGAATAGGCGGACAGGACCATGTACTGAGGTTAACTTTATTGGGCTAAGAACATGCCAGAATTGGGTAGGTGAGAGCAGGAAGAGGCAGCGTGTTGCAGCGCGTGCCCTAGATACCCTTGACGTACTGATGTCACCTGTGCGTGTGCCTGCAGTATGGCACGTCACATATACTACATTTATGCCCCCTCTTGAAAACGTTCAGAACATTTAAACATGCATCACAACTGAGTTGAACAGGCCAACATGAAAACCATACCAACATACATTTCTAGCTGGGTAACTGGGTAGACTGCCAGTGTACCCGCATGGCCTTGTGGGTTATTCTGCCACATAACCGGCCATGCACTGACTACTTACGAACTTTAAAGTCAACAACACAGTTCTTGAACTCAGCGGGGCCTCTGTCAGACTCGGGCCGGATGAGGCTCTGGCTATGCCAGCTCAGGTGGTTCCAGAAGGTGCCCTGCTGGGGCTGCGGCCCGCTCATTGGCGAAGTCCAAGTCTGGATGGGCTGACTCGGTTGTGGTCTCTTGATCAGAAGCGAGAGGTGGTGTCATCCTTCTGTGGTAGCTGGCGTGCCGTCATGGCCCATCAGTCAGAAGGAAGGTGGCTGGTCCTAGCTGAGCGGTGATCTGCGTCGGTGTCGACCAGAATGACTGCATTTTTGCAAGCGATAGGGTTGACGAATCCAGACCCAATTGAGCACCGCCAGTGGAGAAAGCTCCGCTTGGCGTTTCTTCTTCATGATGTACTGTGGTCACTCTGCCACCCTGTTGTTAGGGGAGAGCACCACCACTGAGGTGTCATCTAATGGAGGACATGGCCAGTCCTCGATCCTGTTCAGCTACAGCTTGCACCTCCTTTAGTGATGCAGCAGGTCGAGGAGGGTTGTGCTGCATGAGACGCTTCTGTCGATGCTCTTCCGTCCTGCTACCAGAGAAGGGTGCCATTACTGGAGTGTTGTCTGGAAGGGGACATAAGCTGTCTGGGGGCATGCCAATTTTGCTACTGATGGGGCAGGTCATAACTTCTTCTGGGTCCTGTGTGGATGCAGTCTGGAGCTTCTGTGGCGAGGTTGCAGCTTGAGGACACTCATGCTGTGTGAGGACCGGCTCCTGTTCTACAGGGTTCTGCTCGGTATGTGGTGCGGAGCAGGGAGTGGCTGCGTCAACGTCTGAGTGTAGTGGACTCTGGCCGTTGGCGATCAAACTGAGCTTTATGCAGCGATGGCACCTCTGTGCTGGGCAGGCAGGTGTGCGTGTGCAGTACAAGGGAGAGCGCCAGTTACTGTAGGGTCAGCGTACTGTGGTGCCTTGGTGTCCTGCAACATTTACCTCAGGACCATGGTGAAGAGACACGGAGCCATCATGAGGAGACGTGGGGTCGAAGGGTTGAGTACTAACTGGGTAGCTGCATCTAGCAGGGGCACCATTTCCACCGCCCTGGGCAACAGCAGGTTGTCCGGCGCCACCAGTAGTTTCTCCCGCAGCTTCGAATTTGTGGCGTGCTCCACTAACTGGACCAGCTCATCTTCCAAGTGTCCAAATCCAAACGTGCTAGCCAAATAGCGGAGGTCGGCTATGTACCATTGGGCCAACTCGTCCGTTCGCTGTCAGTGCTGGAGAAACCTAATTCTTAAACCATTCAACTCCATGGGGCAGCGAAATGGCTGGCCAACAAAGCCGCACAGCCGTCATGTGTTTCCACGGGTCCGAGAATTCATCTTTGATGTAACGTAGGTCATCCTCATCACCAATGTTATGTCTGAAGAATAGGCGTACATGACCATGTGCTGAGGTTAACTTTACTGGGCTAAGAACATGCCAGAATACAGAGCATTGGGTCGGTGAGAGCAAGAAGAGGCAGGTGTGGTGTAGGAATACAGCCAGCATTCGGAGTGGAATGCGGCCTGTGGCTGACATCACCACTGATATATACTGGGCGGCCCGCCCTCTCACTGCATGTTGTATGGAGGTAGTATCGCGTAGTGTTAGGTGGTACCACTAGCGTGTAGGTGCACCAAATGTACATGTGCTTATTGATATTTCTGTAATAAAGTTCAGTTCGACTGCAGCATCCTCATCCATCTTCATTCCAGGTTTGTGGACATAACATTTGGTGATGAGAATTTTGAACCATGGAAGCGTGCTTGAGACCACTACAGCCCTTCCTCGAGTCCTCGGGTGAACCAGTGCTTCTGTGGCCATGATGGCTGGATGCATCTGAAACCTACATTGCGGCATTGGACCTGGGAAAACTGGATAAAGTAAGGAAACAAGCACTTCTTGTCCACAACCTTGGCATAGAAGGTCAGAGAATTTTCCAGACGCTGGGTCCGACGGAGTCGTATGTGGATGCTGTTGAACTGCTTGCTAGTTATTTTGCTACACCGGACAACGTGATAGCATGATGGATTTGATTCCGCCAATGGCGACAGAGAATTGGTGAGTCCACACAACAATTCGTCGCCGACCTGAGACATTTGGCTAGCATGTGCCGTTTTGGACTGTTGGAAGATGAAATGGTGTGAGACCAGTTAGCTGAGCACACATGTAACCCAAGGCTAAGAGCTAAGATGCTAACGGCGCCAAACAACATGACGCTAGCTAGCACAATAGAACTAGTGTTACAGCTTGAGTCAGCGAAGAAGTTAGCAATGGAGCTAGGTGGACACCAACTACAGAAGCTACCCGGACAGACGACGCTAGCTAATGGGGTGGGCATGGAGGAATATGAGGACACGGCAGAACAGTACAAGACAAACGCCGTTGACTGAAGGACCACTCCGAGAGGCCCTGTCTGTGGTAGCTGTGGGTCCCTGATGCACCAGGACAGAGCAGATTTTTGCCTGGCGAGGGGATAATGTTGTAACAAGTGTGGACACTTAAACTATTTTGCCAGAGTGTGCTGGTCACCGGCGCTGTGGAGCCTACCAAGTTAGCCAAGCTGCCTGCCAACAACAACCATTTATGCGGTAAGCCCCGACAGCAACGGTTACACATATGGGATGGTTGACTTAGACGGGGTAGCTACTACTCGACACGGCGGTGGTCAGGCCGATGTTAAACTGGGCCACGGTGAAGAAATTTTTCCCCAACCACAAAATTAAGAAGAACTCAACGGAGCTGTATGGTTACAGCAGTCACAGACTTTGTAATGTGGGAACAGTTGAGCTAACGGTGTACTACAAGTCTTAAGAATGTACACAACTTCACGTTCCCAGTGGCAGCACACAGTGACAACATTATGGGATGTGACCTCTTCTACAGAATGGTCTTCACTATCCAAGACAGTGCTGGATTGGAATGGTCTGGGTGCGGCAACTGGGGCACGACAGAAGATGGGATGAGGTAATTCAGGGCGGCACCGATGCCAAACCATCCACCCCGTGCTCTCAGGAGGAGAGCTGCCCAGGAGGGTGAAAGCAGCCGGACTCGCCTTCGTTCCTCACTCGGCCAGAGCTGGAGGAGAGGGAGCCCATGCACACAGAAAACCCAGAGGCAAAGTAACAACAACCGGGCACAGACACTGCTCTTGAAGCAGCACAACAGAGCACATCAGATGGGAGAGAGGAGGAACCGGACTTCTTCTGTACTCACGCTCAACAAGCTATGGAGGTTACGACCAAGCCGACGGGTGAAGAATCCATTTCAACGAATGACATGGGAGAGACACTGGACACCTTCCGTACCATGACAAGCTTCATCCTACGAAAACAACGACAGCAACAGTGGGTGGAGGGTTTGCAACAAACACAGTAACAACTGAACCGCCACAGCACAATGGAGATCCCAAACCGGACAAGTATGCAGTGCCACCAGGATTGCAATGACACACAAAACCGAGCAAGGCGCCGCTCCAAGTCATGGACTGGGTTTGGGTTCACGCCGGCGAGAGACCGGGACTGTGACTGACTGGGCCACAGCCGACGAGACAACGGGCGCCACTGAGGATGGTGGTGAAACTGGGATCAGTGTGCTTCAGACTGACAGACAGTTCGGTTCGGCATGCAAACCAACTACTAACTAACTAACCTACACTTATATAGCGCTTTTCTAGTCACAAAGACCACTCAGTGCTTTAACTAGTACTAACCCTCTATTCTAAGGGCCTATAGGAAACAACAGATATCTAGGGACAATTTAGAACAGCCAATTAACCTAACATGCATGTCTTTGGATTGTGGGAGGAAACCGGAGACCCCGGAGTAAACCCACACAGCACATGCAAACTCCACACAGGCGTGTGCAAACTACGGCGTGTCCAGGTGGCTGCTCCAGATGGCGAGGCTTTGCGGGAGTCAGCTGCCGCAGTGTGGGAACCAGGCCCCAGCATCATGAAGATTGGCCCTGGCCCCAGGGGTCCGACAGCTCCAGTGATGCGTCTGCCACGGGTGCCACGGGCCCGCTACAAGGCCCCTCCGGCAGAACTGCTTTCCCCATGGAAGACTGTAAAAAAAACCAAAAAACCAAAAACCTGTTCAGGTAGGAGCACGGCTGAAAAGGCAGCAGAATAATCCACCCAACTGCGTTGGGTCCAGCGGTGGTCTACCCACAGGCCCTAGATCTAAGGTCTAAAAAAAAAAAAGGTTCTTTGAAAAAAAAGAAAAGCTGAATGTTTTGAATAAATAATAATGCTGAATGTTTTGGATACATAATAATGTTGAAGTGTGTGCGTTTACATAAAAAAAACTGTTGATAATGTGGGTTTACTAGTATACCAAATTGGGGAGGGCTAATAAACTGACTACTTGATTATTGATTTGATTGTGTTCTGCATTTTTGAAAGTTGGGGGAGATGTGGAGTAGGAGTACAGCCAACATTCGGAGTCGAACGTGGCCTGTGGCTGACGTCACCACTGATATATATTGGGCGGCTGCCATCTCAGTGCATGTTGTGTGGAGGTAGTATCGGGTAGTGTTAGCGTGTAGGCACCCCTAGTGTACATGTGCTTACTGCTATTTCTGTAATAAAGTTCAGTTTGACTGCAGCATCCTTGTCCTTCTTCACTCCACGTTTGACGGTAACACCAGCTCGCTCTGTAGCTGCTGCGCGCCGAGAGGCTCTGTGACATCATCGCTGGGGAGAGCTGCCTGATTATCCGAGGAGGAGCTGTGTGCCGCTGTGTTATTCCTGCTCACAGCGGTCCGAAGAGCAGCAGCCCGTGGGACAGCTTGGTCTCGATCCTCTGCACGCTGGCAGTGACGACAGTCCTCTGCAGCACAGGGATGCCGAGACAGCGTGTCAGCATTGGCATGGAGGCAGCCTGCCCGATGCACAATCTGAAAATTATAATCCTGCAGTGCCTTCAGCCATCTCGCCAACTGTCCATCTGGCTCTTTGAAGTTCAGCAGCCAGGTCAGGGACGCATGATCCGCCCTGAGCTGGAACCTCCCCCTGTACACATACAGTATGGGTGAAAATGGCGAAGCCCCCTGGATGACAGCCAGCAGCTCTCTGCGAGTAACACAATAATTCCTTTCAGCTTTGCTGAGAGTGCGGCTGAAAAAAGCAATTGCCTGCTCTCCGTGTTCTCCCTCCTGGGATAACCCCGCCCCGATGCCCTGGTTGCTGGCGTCCGTGTCCACGATGAAAGGGCAGTTCGGGTCGGGATACTGCAGGATGGGGGCTCCAATGAGTGCTGAGCGAAGCTGGGAAAAAGCAGCAGCACCGTTCTCACTCCACTGAAACGCACGGCCCTTCTGTGTCAACTGATGCAGTGGGTTGGCGATGGTGGCAAAGTCTTTCACAAATCTCCTATAATAGGAGGCCAGTCTGAGAAAGCTCCGTAGCTCTCCCACATCACGCGGCACTGGCCAGTTTTTCACCACTGCCACTTTCTCTGGATCGGTGGCGACTCCCGCTGCGCTGATGATGTGGCCCAGGAAGGTGGTCTCCCGCCGAAATAGGTGGCATTTCCGCGGGTGTAGCCACAGCCCGGCCTCTCGGATGGCGTCCAATACTTCCCGGAGGTTGGACAGGGCACCATCAAAGTCAGCTGCGTGAACCAGCAGGTTGTCCAGATAAACAATGCAGTGGCTCCGGGGCACGTGAGCCAACACTCGCTCCATCAGACGTTCAAAGGTGGCCGGGGCGTTGCAAAGTCCAAATGGCATCACCTTGAACTGATACAGTCCCTGCTCGATGGAGAAGGCTGTTTTCTGGCGGGCCTCAGGTGACAGCTCTACCTGCCATTAGCAGCTGCGGAGGTCCAGCAAGCTGAACCAGCTGGAGCCAGCGATGTGGTCCAGTGCGTCATCGATGCAGGGCAGGGGGTAGGAATCCTTGCGAGTGATGTCATTCAGGCGTCGGTAATCCACACAGAACCGCCACGAACCGTCCTTCTTCCTAACCAGCACCACCAGCGCCGCCCAGGGGCTGCTGGAGGGTTCAATAATGTCTGCCTCCAGCATTTCCTGTATTTTCCGTTCTGCTGCTGCCTGACTTGAAAAAGGCAGATGGCGGGGGCGGAGCTGGATCGGTCTGGTCTCACCGGTGTCAATCCCGTGCTGCACCAAGCTGGTTTGGGTGCATTCCTCATCCTTCACAGCGAAGACATCCATGTAGCAGTCCAACAGCTCCCGCAGCTGTCCACTGCAGCTCTGCTGGAACAATTCCTCGACCGCCTGCTGTGTTTCTGCTGACACACTGACCCGCTCCGCTGTGCTCCCCCCCCCCCCCCCGCTGTCATTATCGGTGGTCGCACTCCCTCTACTCGTGCTGGTGGCACCGTTGTGTTCAGTACTTGCTGTGACCCGCCCGGTTTGGCCCGCCCTGGCGGTCCCTCAATCACGTTATTGCTGTGTCATTATAACTGCATTATAATGACACAGCAATAACACTTTAGAACACATGAATGATAACACCCTTTGAATCCTCCGCTGCCAAAGCATGCCGGGAGAATCCCCGCCCACTTAACTCAGCCCCGACGTTACAATACAGTCTAAGGCACAACCACAAACACCAGCAACAAGTACCAGAACTATGCCAAAACATTCAAAAAATACAAAAACTACAAGTGCTGAAATTAGCTGCCACTTGACTGCAAAACACGCATGTGGACTATACATTAAAATGAATTTGAAAATTTTTTAAAAACGCTATTTTAAATGCCCCTGCTACTCTTACTAACACTTTTTCAGCCGAAACCAGAAGCTCTGCCCATAATTGTTCCTACAGCGGCACCCCCAGGAATAAGGTGGATAAACTTATTTTAACAGTTATATTTGATATGGAATTTGGTTAGCAAGGACCTGGGACAAGAGAAATTTTAGGGGGTGCTTAATAATTGTTTTAGATCTTCAGTAACATTTTGGGACTATTTCTTCAACAATTTTGATTACAGTTTGTCTCAGTATTCACCTTATTCCTAGCCCCCATGATGCCTTGTATGAATTATGGGCCAAACTTCTGGTACTAGTTTAGAATGTGTGGTTGTCACTGAAACAGGACACTTCTCCTTGTTAAAAAACAATTACTTCAGCATCACAAATGCGGGAACACAGCCTTTTGCACCTCAAAAAGAGTAATATAATCATACCACTTCCCATGACTATCGAGGGATGGGAAGATGACCTTAAAAAGTGGCTTCGTAGATAGTAGCTCCGTTAGCGCCGCTGCTAAAATGCTAACGCTGCTGTAAACAGATAAAAGCTCTGAGATTTCCACCGTAATAAAGTCAGTTGCATTTTGTTAAAATATGTTGGACATAATCAAATTTACTTCAGAGCAGACGTAGAGTCAGAGCCACAAAGAACCACACCGTACTTGGGGGTTTAAATTTGGGATAAAACGTCAGATCTGTGACATTCATACAAGTGAAACGATACCTGGTGCTGTTGTGTCTGTACCACCGATCACACGAACAGTCCTTTCGTTTTCAGTGCATGATCTACGCATTGCTGTTGAAGCCACAGATTCAGCTGTGCTTGTGAGGAGCCTCACACCACGAACAGCAGCAAGTACCAGAACTACGCGTAAACATTCAAAAATACAAAAACTACAAGTACTGACATTATCTGCCACTTGACTGCAGAACAGGTATGTGGACTATACATTAAAACAAATTAGAAACACTTTTAAAAATGCTATTTTAAATGCCCACCTACTCCACTCTTGCTGACTGATTTAACACTACTTCAACCCACAACCGGAAGTTGCGCCCATAATCGTTTATTTTTTCCCCCCCTTGTCCTGTCAGGCAGCTAAATAAGCAAAACAGAGGTCTGTTACCCTTATTGTGCCAAAACAGATTTACTTTGCCAAAATGAGCTTTATACAGTACCTAACTATGGACTGTATATTGTTATAAACGCCTCCTGTAATAACTTTTAATACTTTATTTAAATTATTTTACCCATGGAGGACCCGACAGGATGGGGAATAGGGAAAGGAAGTGTGTGGGGAAAGAAAGGGGAGGGGAACAGACAAAAAGACAAACAAACCAACAACTAAAACAAACAGAAGACAAACTGCTTCGTCCACCGAAGATGTCTCAACACGAGTCTGGTATCCGCACCTGTTAAAGGAGGGATTTGTGCATGTGCGTCCGTGTGCATATATACATATGAGAGTGCGCACAAAATAAGTGTGTACGTCTGAGTGGTTTGTCAGAAAACATACGAAGAGGAAGGCTGGTTGCAGCACCCCCCCCCCCCCCCCCCCGAGCAGACAAGGCAGCGCCGCCAACCCCCACAGGGCACAAATGCCCAAGGTCAGCAAGCCCCAGGAAAGCCAGGCATCTGCCCCCCCGGAGGGACGATTGAGGGAGGGCAGACCGCTAGGTGGACGGCACAGCGGGCCCGCCAATCCCCACCCCCACAGTGGGGCCAGCACCAGTCCCCGGGCCCCAGGCACCAGGAGGCCAGCTCCCCCACCCCCTGGGCCACAGACTGGCCCGTGCCCTCCGGCGCAAGTGCCCCCAGGCACCCCCACAGCGGGTCCGCCCTCGCCCCCATCGCCACACACCCCGAGGACCCCCATGCCCAAAGAAGTCCCCCACGCCCAGGGGAGCCCACATAGCCAAGAGGCACTACCCCCCTCAATCCAGCACCTCCTGACTCACAGACACACCCATCCCCACACCTTCACACATCCATAATCGTTTCTACAGCAGCACCCTCAGGAATAAGGTTGATGAGTATAATTTCAGAATAAATGTATGATTTAGTATTTTTTTGCATGAATTATTTCTAATTTAATGGGTGGGACAAATGGTGGCTGGGCCCCGGGGGTGGACGAGATTCGCCCTGAGTACCTCAAGGCCCTGGATGTTGTTGGGCTGTCATGGTTGACACGCCTCTGCAACATTGCGTGGAGGTCGGGGGCAGTGCCTTTGGCATGGCAAACCGGGGTGGTGCTTCCTCTCTTCAAAAAAGGGGACTGGAGGGTGTGCTCCAACTTTAGAGGGATCACACTCCTCAGCCTCCCTGGGAAGGTCTATGCCAAGGTACTGGAGAGGAGAGTCAGGCCGTTGGTCGAACCTCGGATTCAGGAGGAGCAATGTGGTTTTCGTCTTGGCCGTGGCACATCGGACCAGCTCTTTACCCTCTCGAGAATTCTTGAGTGTTCGTGGGAGTCTGCCCAACCAGTTTACATGTGTTTTGTGGACTTGGAGAAGGCATTTGACCGTGTTGCTCGTGGTTTTTTGTGGGGGGTGTTTCGGGAGTATGGGGTATCGGGCTTGTTGTTACGAGCTATTCGGTCTCTGTATGACCGTTGTGAGAGTTTGGTTCGTATTGCCAACACTCGGTCTGAGTCATTCCCAGTGAGAGTTGGACTCCGTCAGGGCTGCCCTTTGTCACCGATCCTGTTCATAATTTTTATGGATGTGGCGGCATGGAATAATATGCAGCGAACTCAGAGTTTTTGAGGGTGTTTATTATCATTCATCCCGCCATCATAGAACTCATCCCAGCCCTGTGCAGGCGGGCTGGAGCAGGTCCTCAGGCTCTCGTGAGGAGACACAGAATGCGTGTCGTCAGAAGCAGTGGTCAGAGAGAGAGTGAGCTACAGAGCATATGCAGTTTTTATACCCAGTTACAGACAATACATGAAAGGCATGGGACATTTGTATCACAGTCAGAGCAGGAAGCATGAACGTTTGCATTTGAGTCATACATATCAACCGTGGAACTGGCAGGAAGAAGCTAGACAAAGAGCGGCTGCCTATTGATCTCAATACACACATCACATTGTTCTACTAATTGCTCCAGCTGAGCGCTCTGCTTGTCCCAGTCTGTTGTGGGGGTTACCCATAATGGACAGGATTTCTAGGCGCAGCCAGGGAATGGAGGGTGTCATGCTTGGTGACCGCAGGATCTCATCTCTGTTGTTTGCAGATGATGTAGTCCTGTTGGCTTCATCCAGCAATGACCTACAGCTCTTGCTGGGATGGTTTGCTGCTGAGTGTGAAGCGGCTGGGATGAGAATCAGCACCTCCAAGTCCGAGTCCATGGTCCTCAGCCGGAAAAAGGTGGATTGTCCTCTCTGGGTTGGGGACAGACTCCTGCCCCAAGTGGAGGAGCTTAAGTATCTTGGGGTCTTGTTCACGAGTGAGGGGAAAATGGTGCGAGAGATTGACAGACGGATTGGAGCAGCATCTGCAGTGATGTGGACGTTGTACCAGTCTGTTGTGGTGAAGAGGGAGCTTAGTTCTAAGGCAAAGCTGTCGATTTACCAGTCAATCTACGTTCCTACTCTCACCTATGGTCACGAGCTTTGGGTAATGACCGAAAGAACGAAATTGCGGATACAAGCGGCTGAAATGAGCTTTCTCCGTAGGATTGCTGGACTCACCCTCAGAGATAGGGTGAGGAGCTCAGTCATCCTGGAGAGGCTCAGGGTAGAACCGCTGCTCCTCCACATTGAAAGGAGTCAGTTGAGGTGGTATGGGCATCTGATTAGGATGCCTCCTGGACGCCTCCCACTTGAGGTGTTTCAGGCACGTCCCACTGGGAGGAGACCCCAGGGCAGACCCAGGACTCGGTGGAGAGACTATGTCTCCCAGCTGGTCAGAATCAGAATCAGAATCAGAATCAGAATCAGAATCAGCTTTATTGCCAAGTATATTTACAAGTAAACATATGAGGAATTTGACTTGACATTGGACGCGCACGTTAGGCGCATCCAATGACGCGGCGCCATGCAAGGCGCCTGTCATACAGTTGAGGTAAAGAGGGGAAGGGAGGGGGAGGAAAACACAATAGGAGAGAGAAAAAACATAGTTAATCAGAATAACGCTCGTATAAGCTCATATAAAGCTCAAATGAGCCAAATTTTGACTACACAGAAAAAAACCCTCTATGCACAATTAGCAGACACTATAGATCACACAAACAAGAGTTGAGAGAGGCAGTGTATGTATGAGTCAGTATATATGTATCAGTTCGTGTAATGTTGTGTACATTTGTGTGGTGTAGGTGTGACAGTTGCTAGTGAACAGCAGAGGGCGCCTCCAGGCAGTAGATAGATGTTATAGTCATGTGCCTTATAAACAAGTCCGGAGTCTGTCTCTTCGCTTGCAGATAAAGGCACATGGACTGTCCTTGAGAAGTTCATCCACTGAAGACAGCAGCTGTCTGTTGATTGTCTGGGCTAGCAGCCACCACTACCGCTTTTCTCATCAAGGAGGAATGTAAACAGGGCATCAAAACAAGGTCAAATCTACACAGCTCAGAGCCCACGGAGAACAGAAATTTCCTCTCTTCATGCGCTTGTGCTTCATAATTTTAGTAATACAGGCTTAAACAGGCATTCCATTCCATGGAGAGCAAGGGGCTCCAGATGTATTCCTTCACTGAATCACTGTCATTCAGTTCACCGTTTGCCACTACACGTGCACTCCCCAACTGGTCAAATTTGATGAAGGAGCTTGCTGGGTCTGCTTTGATCAGCTCTCTCACCTTCCTTCAATTTCTGATACATCAGGGAACTTCACAGCCAAAAATAGAAGTCCTGAGATCATATCCAATAATGTTTCCTGCCAAATCTCCATAGACGCATGACTTCCAATGTCCATGAGTCTCCTCTTGGGTTCCTCCTGACCCAATCTTCTTTTGAAGTGGTGACAATCACAGTTAAGCCGCTTTCCAGATCCATAATTTCCATTTAGATTAAGATTCAGCAGGAGAGCGACTAAACACAGACAAAAACACAACATTGCAAGCTAGGATCAGAAGGGAAAGAGAGAGGATTAGAAAAGGCGTCTGCTCTCTCTCAGAAGCGGAAGTGAAAGCCTTGGTATCCTCTGGGAACGCCTTGGTATCCTCTCTGAAGAGCTGGAGCAGGCGGCTGGGGAGAGGGAAGTCTGGGCTTCTCTGCTTGAACTGCTGCCTCCGCGACCCGGACCTCCGGAAAAGCGGTCGAAGATGGATGGATGGATGGATGGATGGGACAAAAAATGTCCCACAATTCTGGAATGGCCCTTACACTACCGTTCAAAAGTTTGGGGTCACCCAGACAATTATTTTGTGTTTTCTATGAAAAGTCACACTTATTTACCACCGTGAGTTGTAAAATGAATACAAAATATAGTCAAGACATTGACAAGGTTAGAAATAATGATTTGTATTTGAAATAATAATTTTTTCCTTCAAATTTTGCTTTCGTCAAAGAATCCTCCATTTGCAGCAATTACAGCATTGCAGACCTAATATGATTGCACAAGGGTTTTCTAATCATCCATTAGCCTTCTGACGCAATGAGCAAACACACTGTACCATTAGAACAATGGAGTGATAGTTGCTGGAAATGGGCCTCTATTCACCTATGTAGATATTGCATCAAAACCCAGACATTTGCAGCTAGAATAGTCATTTACCACATTAGCAATGTATAGAGTGTATTTCTGATTGTCATATCCGGCTCTAGGGAGCCGGGCAATCAGAGCCAGGGACAAGCCAGTGAGTCGAGATGTTTTATTCTGGGTAAGGGATAAGGGATGAGGAGAGCACAGACACTCATACAGACGTACATTCTCAGGCTGCACAGCGCAGGGGTAGGTAGCTTGTACCGGACGTGGGGGTAACAAGACGTGCATACTCACAGCGGGATACAAACACCGGAATGCTGCAAGGGGAGTTGAGGCTGACACCAGACGAAGGGGCTTCAGCCTAGCAGTGCTTATGTCGCAGCCCCGAATGATCGAAGCTGCTCCTCTTTATACTCATTAACAGCGCCCCAGCTGATGAGGATTAATTGGCCCCAGCTGTCCTGTGACACTGACAGCTGGGAACCAGCTGAGGCACTGCCCAATGAGAGGCAGGGATAAAAGGAGCATGGGCTGAGCACCGAGCCGGCGTCTCACCCCATGGTGACAGAGCCTCCCCCTCACGGTCGGGCTCCCGAACGACCAGGAACATCCCAGCCCCCCCCCCCCCTCCCCACCTAGGGTGGGCGGAAGGGAGGCAGGACCGGAGGGGAAGATGCAAAGGGAAGGACAAAAAAAAAAAAACAATAGACCAATGTAGGGCAGCAGGGCAGAGAAAAAAAAAAACCCAAATACAATACCCTACAACACAGGGAAAAGGATTAACCCAGAGCACAGTTAGGGAGAAAACTGAGTTAGGACACAGGTAGGGAAAATACCAAACATGACTACAGACAGCATACAAATAACGTATAGATCGGGGCAAAAAAAAGAAAACCAAAAACCCACCAAAAAGGTGGCAGGAATGAATAAAGCAATCACAGAGTATAGTTAAGGGGAACAAAACACACTACTCCATAATGCACCAACAAGGCAAAGGTCAGGACAAAAAATGATGAAAAACGCTGTGCATGGATACTAAAGAAAACAAAACACACAGCACTGAATATATAAAAGATCACCTAAAGAAACAGAGGTGACAAGGACAAATGGGTAATAATGAAGTACGGTTAAGTGGGAATGAAACACATTACTTCAAACAATAACAAACAGTCAATGTTAAAGTCGGGGCTAGGGAAGGCCCCCCACGAGGATAATAAGACAGAATGGGGTGATCACAGAGTATGGTTGAACAGGAAACCACACGCATACTCCATGATGCACCGACGAGGCCAAGGCTAAGGTAAGGATGAATGAAAACGCTGAGTAAAGATAAGAAAATGCAATACACAGCGCGATACATAAGGTGAGTCACCAAGAGGAAAAAAAAGGTGACAGGGTAACAGGATAACAATACGATAAAAATGCTGAGTATGGTTAAAAAAAACACACAGCACAAAAACATATATTCCCCTAATGGACAAAGAAACTACACCCGAGTGACTTCAATAATAATAAAAGTAGTAAAGGACACCCGAGGAGACGGCAGGCAGAGTCCAAAACGGCCGGAATTGTTCTGGTAATCTCCCCGCCCATTGTCCAGTTGGCAAGCCGGGGAAGAGAAATGTTCGGACGGCGAACTCTGGGCCCAGATCCCAGGAATCCAGTCCAACGGCTGCCGAACCAGGCCGCCCAAAGGCAAACACAGACCAGTGGGGGGAAACCAGATCGCCGAACCGAAAGTTTTGCGGGTCGGGTCGTCGACCCGCATCACTCAACCACCAGGACCGTTGAGACGGACGAAGGGTCAGAGCGGATCCCGGTGGAAGAGGCTCAGGGGAGAGCCGATGACGAGGGCGGCGGGCCTCAGGGAAACGGCCACCTCCTCACCGGACCTGGACAACACTGGGGCAGCACCCACGTCGGACCCCGATCGGGCCTCAGGCGAACCCACGTTGGACCCCGATTGGGTCTCGGGCGAACCCACGTTGGACACTGCACCAGAACCGACCTCCAACGTTGAACCCGGACCCTCCAGCACCACGAGGAACAGCAACTCCTCGCCGGTGACCCTGGAAGAAGGCTCAGAAGAGAAAACAGAACCGGGATCAGGATCACCGGCAGCGCCAGAACCCGGCGAGACGAGCTCAGACGCAGCGGGCGGCTGCACCCTGCTCGTCTCCCCTGGAGATAGGCTGAAGTGCTCAAAGATAAAAAGAGAGAAAAGAAAGGAGAGCACTCGCCTGATCTCGGGTTCTGACGCCGTCCAGGACTGCGAAGATCCAGGATCCGTCGTCAGGAGGTCGTTGTCAGGCTCCCATCTAGCCGCGTCGGGCCCCGCAGCCAGCACGATGGTCAGCGCAGCTTGAGATCCCTCCAGCTCAGGTAACCCCGCCGACGACCCACTCGGCGTGAAGCCAGAAGAATCTCGTCCCGCTGGACCGAACCGCTCCTCCGTGGAGACCCGGGGACGCTCAGTCGTCGGCGTAGACTCCACGCAGCAGTCAGTCCCCCTCCTCCGTCCGCAATGTAGCTGCGGAACCACAGGCCCTCTCCATATCCCACCACGTTGACCCGGAGCCGGGGACCGCTCGGCGGAGAGAGACACAGAGGATGCGGGATTAGGCATACAGGTTACAGCAGGTGGGGAGAGTTCAGGGAGCTGCGAACCCTGAACTTCTCCTCCAGGGATGTGACAGAGCAAATCATTAAGCAGGTGTGAAAAAACAATGACTTGCCTGCCCCCTGGAGGTTGAGTATCGCCTGCTGTAGTGGATTCTGCTTCTTCCTCTCCCCGCCCGGCGATAACGGAGGACCCCCTGGGAATTCGTCTGAGGATCGCTCGCGTTGTCTCCAGCAGAGAGCTCACCAGGCCGGGATTCCAGGCACACACAGCGGTCAAGAAGCGCGTCGAGGAGGAGGGGGAAACAGCCGGGGTGAGCCAGCCCGAATGTCCAGGAATGACAGTGGGGGAACGAGGCTCAGGGGACGAGGCTGTAGAATCTCCACACTGACGAGGCGAAGGGATGACAGCTGCGTGGGAGGAACGGTCCTGACGATGACCCAGAACTGGATCCGGACGAGGTTCGTGCAGAGGTGACTCGGCGATGTGATGACGACTACTCCCAGGGGACGAAGCGAGGGGGAAACCCAGGATTCGCCGCTCCAGATCGGAGATCGAGACGAGGAAGGCGTCGAGCACGGGAAAGCTTCGTAGCCCTAAAGTCCTCACCATCAATCTCACTGCCGCCGCCACATGCCTGAAGGTGGTGACAGGGAACACAGTAGAGCTCGCGACAGCCACTCGACCCCGGACATAACTGCTGTCAGCTGCGGCTCCTTGAAGGGAATCCCGAGTGACGTGGCGCAGGTCGGGGGAAGTCCTCTGGTTGGCGCGAACTCCCGGACTGGAATAGCGGCAGGAACGGGACTCCGAAGCGGGGAAAGACGTCGCCCACTTCGACTCCCTGCCGGGATTTCCATCCACCCCGTGGAGCTTCTCTCGCTGTGTACCTGCAGCGTCTATCCTGGCACTGTCCTCCAGATGGTGCAGAGAGTGAGGGTGACAGTCCAGGAGTTCCTCAGCACGGCCCGGATGCCAGCGTCTCGCGTTGGAGGCGTCGTGCAGGGTGAAGAACGTCCCGTCGACAGCCTCCGAGATGGACCTCAGCTCGTCGCCCTGGCGCCGGAAGTGACTCCTGGGAAACGGCATGCTAGCAGCGCTGACACCCGGACAGAAAGGTACATTTCCACGGCGACTCACGGCCGCCGGCAACTCTTCTGGCTGCGACATACTGTCATATCCGGCTCTAGGGAGCCGGGCAATCAGAGCCAGGGACAAGCCAGTGAGTCGAGATGTTTTATTCTGGGTAAGGGATAAGGGATGAGGAGAGCACAGACACTCATACAGACGTACATTCTCAGGCTGCACAGCGCAGGGGTAGGTAGCTTGTACCGGACGTGGGGGTAACAAGACGTGCATACTCACAGCGGGATACAAACACCGGAATGCTGCAAGGGGAGTTGAGGCTGACACCAGACGAAGGGGCTTCAGCCTAGCAGTGCTTATGTCGCAGCCCCGAATGATCGAAGCTGCTCCTCTTTATACTCATTAACAGCGCCCCAGCTGATGAGGATTAATTGGCCCCAGCTGTCCTGTGACACTGACAGCTGGGAACCAGCTGAGGCACTGCCCAATGAGAGGCAGGGATAAAAGGAGCATGGGCTGAGCGCCGAGCCGGCGTCTCACCCCATGGTGACACTGATTAGTTTAAAGTTATCTTCATTGAAAAAAAAGTGCTTTTCTTTCAAAAATAAGGAAATTTCTAAGTGACCCCAAACTTTTGAACGGTAGTGTATATACAGTTTATGAATGTAGAAGTTAAATTGTTTAAATGGGAATTTCATGAAACATCAAACAAGATGCTACCAAACCCTGAGCTTGTGAAATTCTCACTCATTAGTAATTTTGTTTTTTCTCCCCAAGGCTCAATTTCTCTAATTGTGTAAAGACACCAGAGTGCATTTTTCTAGATGGATCAATAATTCAACAATTTTCCCATGAAGTGCATGAAATTCATCAGTTCATAACCATCTAACCAAAGGTGAGTGATGATCAGCTAAAGCTAGCTAGCATCTCAGCATCAACTGGGCTTCTTATGTTTTTAAACGTTTTTTTCTTTCGTAATACAAGGTCACCATCACCTTTGCTATAAGGCATATCTTCTGTTTTTTAAAAACCCGAATCTAATTTAAAAAAAAAATCCAGAGCCATTTCAAACTAGAAAAGCACTTGGAGAGCGCAGACCTCCGCCAAGCGCCACAGTTCCCCCCATACAGTGTTTGTGTGTACGTTTTCAGATTCCTTGACCATGAAAACATATGACTAGCAATTGGATTGACAATGATAGGATTAGTGGTTCAGTAGTTATTCACGAAAATGACATTTTCCGTAATGGCGGGCACAGTTTCCCCCATACAGTGTTTGTGTGTACGTTTTCAGATTCTTTGACAATGAAAACATATGACTAGCAATTGGATTGACAATGATAGGATTAGTGGTTCAGTAGTTATTCACGAAAATGGCATTTTCCGTAATGGCGGCCACAGTTCCCCCCATACAGTGTTTGTGTGTACGTTTTCAGATTCCTTGACCATGAAAACATATAACTAGCAATTGGATTGACAATGATAGGATTAGTGGTTCAGTGGTTATTCAGGAAAACGGCATTTTCCGTAATGGCGGCCACAGTTCCCCCCATACAGTGTTTGTGTGTACGTTTTCAGATTCCTTGGCCATGAAAACATATGACTAGCAATTGGATTGACAATGATAGGATTAGTGGTTCAGTAGTTATTCACGAAAATGGCATTTTCCATAATGGCGGTTTTCTTCTGGACAGTGATCCGGATCACCACCAAAATGTAATCATCTGTAGGATACCCCATTTCTGACAATCTGTGAAAATTTCATGAAAATCCGTCCATAAGTTTTTGAGTTATCTTGCTAACAAACAAACAGACAAACAAACAGACAGACAAACCAACGCCGATGATCACATAACCTCCTTGGCGGAGGTAACTAAGCAACCTCCAAATGGTTTAACTTCAGTAATAGTCACTTGACATCAAAGATGAAATTGGCCATGTTGGAAGAAGCAGTGTGCATGCAGTCTATGGTGTGTAAACAGAACATTAATAACAATAATAACTAGAAAAGCACTCGGAGAGCGCAGACCTCCGCCAAGCGCCACAGTTCCCCCCATACAGTGTTTGTGTGTATGTTTTCAGATTCCTTGACCATGAAAACATATGACTAGCAATTGGATTGACAATGATAGGATTAGTGGTTCAGTAGTTATTCACGAAAATGACATTTTCCGTAATGGCGGCCACAGTTCCCCCCATACAGTGTTTGTGTGTACGTTTTCAGATTCCTTGACCACGAAAACATATGACTAGCAATTGGATTGACAATGATAAGATTAGTGGTTCAGTAGTTGTTCACGAAAATGGCATTTTCTGTAATGGCGGTTTTCTTCTGGACAGCAATCCAGATCACCACCAAAATGTAATCATCTGTAGGATACCCCATTTCTGACAATCTGTGAAAATTTCATGAAAATCCGTCCATAAGTTTTTGAGTTATCTTGCTAACAAACAAACAGAAAAACAGACAAACCAACGCCGATGATCACATAACCTCCTTGGCGGAGGTAAAAATACATTTTATTTGTGACGCACTTTACATTAAAAAAAATCTGAAAGTGCTACATGTAAAAAGCATAAAACTCAAATTCATAAAAGAAAAAAAGGGGATAAGAAGATAAAACTAAAAATAAAAAGAGACTAGGTTAAAACAGCAACTCAGTGATCAAATGTCCTGCTAAAAAGAAAGGTTTTAAGTCCTCTTTTAAAACAGTCTGTGGATTGTGATGCCCTCAAGGTGTCAGGGAGGGCATTCCACAGGCATGGGGCAGCAGCACAAAAAGCCCTATCCCTCATGGTGATGAGTTTTGTCCTGGTTGTATGACGGCGGTTTGAGTGAGTGGAACGGAGGGAACGTGTTGTGGTTAGTGGAGTTAGCAGTTCTTTTGGTGGGGGGGGGGGGGAGGCATTTCCATGGATGCACTCATGATCTATATATTCGATCCTGATGGAAACAGGAAACTAGTCAAGTGATTTAAGAATGGGTGTGATATGTTGATATTTTTGCACCCTCATCAGGACCCTAGCTGCAGAATTTTGGATGTACTGCAGCCTTTGAAGACTCTTGCCAGGGATCCCAATGAGGAGCGCATTGCAATAATCCAGTCTGGAGGTGACAAAGGCGTGGACCAGCTTGTCAGCATCTGGGAGGGTGAGAGAGGGGTGGAGTTTTGCACTGTTATAGAGGTGATAGAAAGAAATCTTACAGAGGTAATTTACATGGGATTCGAAGTTGAGGTTTGGGTCCATTTTTACACCGACATTGGTGACTGATGATGACCACAGAAGGTGATGCAGGTTATGGATGACGACTGAATCTGGTGAGGTATGCCAACTGTTATATCTGATAAATGACCAGGCAGGAGGTGAGTCTTCATGCAGCAACTAACTTTATTATGTGAACTTGAGTTTATATACAGAGTGGGCCGTGCCCACCTGACGTCACCCTGTGGGTGGGCACGGCATCCCAGACACACACACTCTCATACATAACATTTGTCCCCCCTTTAGAAAAATGTAAAACCACACACACCATTGTAACCTCCCAAATTTAGAAACACAAATCACGCACTAAGAACAAGGAGAATAATATACTGTCATGAACATCTGATCACATTCACACAAAACAACTAAACTGGACCTTGTCTCTTGAAAAATACAACATAATCCCATATTATTCACATTCACACCAGCATCAAATATATACAAACTATACACCTTCTCTCTCTCTCTCTCTCTCTCTCTCTCTCTCTCTCTCTCTCTCTCTCTCTCCCTCACACACACACACACACACACACACACACACACACACACACACACACACACACACACACACACAGAGGTATTTACACAAGGAAAAAGAAAAATTCAAGTAACGCCAATGTCTCTGGGCAGCCACCATCCAGAAAGTTGCCTCGGAGGCCACAGCATATGCGCCCCTGGCCTCTGTCCACCTCCAGGGTGGAAGCCCCCCTCCCTGGCAAACATGTCCCTTTGCTGCCACCATCTTCTATACAGCCACGGGGGGCCTGGACATCCCCACGGGATCATTAAGTCCGGCCGCTTCCTCCCCCCAGGGCCAAAACACCCCTTCCTGGCCAAAATGTCTCTAACCTTCAAAACTCTTTTTTCTTCTCCTCGTGCCCATCACAAGAAAAATGTACATTATTGACAAAAAACACACAGTTATTTTGTTCTGTTTGCAGACATTACAGAAAATTTTATCAAAAGGCAAATGAACTGTAAAATAGTTAGGTGGTTTCATTTTGGAAGATCACTGAACAAACAATAAAATTAACTAAACATTACAAAACATTACACCTACCACAAGTCAAAAACTTTCAACAAGTCAGTTCATTTGGTCTATGAATCAAATAATGCCTTCATTGCATTTTAGAAACATTAGCGTCTCGAGCATAGAAGGGGATAACTTTGCTCGATGTGGGCACAAAATAATCCCACCCTTGCTAAACATGCGTTCCACAGGTGCACTACTAGCAGGCACTGCCAGAACATTGGAAGCCAGAGCATAGAGTGTAGGATATTTCTTCCTTGCAGCTCCATCTGGCTTCCAAAAAATGACAGCATCTTGGCCATGATTTTCATTACGCAGATAGCTGGCAAGCTGGGATCTTACGGTTTCCTTCTCCTCGCTCTTACATCTTCGTCTCAGGATATGGTACTTCTGCAGCAGTCACGGTATTTTGGCTGGGGCTTCCTCCTCCTCACTGCTTGCAGTCAGTGATTGTGTCTGCTCCTCATTGTGCTGGTCAGGACAGAGGCGTTCAGCCTCACTGATTACCAGTGTTGGTACTGTAGCACCACTACTTTTGCAGTAACGTGCTGTGTAACAAAATTACTATTTAAAAATTTAGTAATGCGTTACAGTTACTGAAATTTGATCAGATGCGTTACTTGCATTACTCGTTTTATTAATATGGATTGATATTTTTAGTGCAAATAAACTGACCCTACCATAGCTGGCGCAGCTGCCAGTCTCCTCCGTGGGTTGGTTTCCTGTCCTGCCCCAGTTCACGCCGCAGCCCGGTAGGAAGAAATGCCGTGGCAGTGACGACTTCTCATAACGAGCCCTGATCGCCTGTTGTCCCAGCGGTGAGTAGCCCCCAACAGCTCCTACCTCTGTGGTTAAACACGAGCATTTTTTTGAGCAAGAAGCTTGCATTTAATGTCCACATTAAATGCATTTAAAGTTTTCTTATGCACAGAGAAAAAGTGGCTGTGATTTGTTGCAGTAAAGAACAGCTTCTTCTAAGCAGTGAACTTTTATTTATCTGTGCTTTGTGTTTTATTTTATCTTATTAATTTACATGCTGTTGTGATATGCAACTATTTCAGGAAGTAAATCCTCTTAATATGCATTTTTAATGGGCTGGTCCAGGAGTGTCAAACATATAGCTTGTGGGCCAAAAACGGCCCACCAGGGGGTCCAAAATTTTCTCTGTGAATTTACAGCTTTACAGTATTTCTAGTAAATTTCTGACTTTCTACTGATTACAATAGTTTATGTAAATCTGACATTTTTTTTTCTCTGTAAGATGAGACTTTTTTCTCATCAGTTTTCTTTTTCTTCTTTTTTTCTGATGAGAACAAGGGGCCCTTGAACTTGCTGTGTGCAAGATGATTTAAGTATGCATTTAAAAGTAACGTGAAAGTTACTTTTCCAAGTAACAAGTTACTTTAATCATGCAGTAACTCAAAAGTAACTCAGTTACTTTTGAAAAGAAGTAACTAGTAACTGTAACTATAAACTATTTTTCAGTAACTTTCCCAACACTGCTGATTACCAACTCTATTTAGAAGAAACAAACAAAAATAATTTAAAAATTAATGTCTTTGATGACACTGATCAAACACTGTTAAAAACTTTTATCATAAACATTCTTATTACATGTACAGGAAACAATATACAGCATACAAATAACAAAAATATGGACAAGTGATCTCATCTTAAAGAAGCTTTGAACTTGCAAATTCTTTACAGATGATTCAAAGGTTTAATTTATTATTTCAGATTTGTGACAAATTCAACATACCTCTGAGCTTATTCTTTTCACTTACCCTGGTGTTCTCCACATCAGCACCTGTCATTATGTCAGCGTCCACCCAATGGAGCATGTACTGTGGGCCCAGCACTGCTGCAGTTAGGTACACATGTTGGATGAAAGGCTCCTGATGTTTACCGCTGTCCGGATCCACATCCATTTGACAGTTGATAAATATACCCCTGAACCGTTGTTTCAGGGAGGTGTGAAGCACTGCTACAAGAACTCTGCTGACAGGGTTTACAGACTTAGACCCAAGAGCAACAAGGATGGAGCCAGGAAGTTATGTGACAATAGTCTTTATTACAGTAACTGTGCAGATGATGTTGGTGAACACGACGAGAATCTGGCAACCCTGTAGGGGAGAGCAGCGGCGAGAATAAATAACACTGGATGGGGAAAAAAGGAGAATGTAACACTGGTTATGCTTACAGGGACATCCAGAGAATGTGGAGAACAGGGTGAGGGACCTCCAGGCTGGAGAGCTGGTTGCCAGTGGTGAGAGTGCAGAGGTGCTGTGGGGAGGTGCTGGTGTCAAGCTGGCCAGGCCCGAATGCTGAAGAGATGTGCAGGGAGATGTGATATATACACGGTGGTAAGTCGACTTACTTGTGGGGGAGTGACGATGTGCACAAATCTAAGAATGTCCAAATCCAAGTCCGAAATTCAAAATCAGGCTGGGGGTCAACACATGGCTGAAGGGTAACAGGCGAGCAAAGGCACAGAGGCAGGAGGCAGGAGGCTGGCAGCAGGGTCTAGGGCAAACAGAGGTCAAACACGACAGGCAAGACTGAATGCAATAGTTCTAGGCAGAGCAAGGGTACAGACAGGTGCAGAGTCTGATGTGACTAGGCAGAATGGTGGGAGAGTCTCCCTTATAAAGGGCTCCTCTTATTTAGCAACAGGTGAGGATCAGGGCTGCAACGAGGGCGCTAATCAGCAGAGAGAGAAAACACAAACACAACAGAGCAGACAGGGATCCTTACATCTGCAGTGGTGGGCATCTTGTCCCCACTTTTTCAGGTGGCTGTTGAGGTCCAGCACTACAGGCAACACCTGACTGTTGGTCATGCTCTGATTGCCTATTACCAAACATGGAAAAAAATTGAAGTTGTATACTGCACATAACAACAGCGAAGTTAGTTTGTACATTTGTCTCGAAACTATTTTTCCCAAAACAAAATCCCCCCACAATGTTAAAAGTTTTGTTTATGAGATGCATCAAAATTATCTTACTTGTACTGAATAAGCTTAAAATTGTCAAAGATATGACAATATCCAGAGGTTACAGGGAATGCATTGGAACACAACTCTTAGCAGTTACAGGACAGTTACCATAGTTACACAAACTGCCACATGTGTTTTGAGTGGCAAACACGTGGAGCTTTAATTTGTATGCAGCAAAACATAAAAATTACACAAAATATTTAGTCACAGCAGTACAGTACAAACAGTGCCTTTTTTTTTTTTTTTACTTTAGATGTCAGTACCACACTGTTTACTTGACTGTAATGATGTGTGGGTAAGAGCACACAGTGAAGAACTAGTTCTGGGCCTGTAATTATTTATTTATCTATTTTTTTGTCAATTCATAGAAGGTGGAATGATGAGATTAACTCTCCACAATGCAAGCAGGCACTCTGTATACTTCTGTGACCAAATACCGTGTCTGTTTTTTGTGTTTTACTGCATAAACCCTATTGCTGCCACTCATTTTTGCCACTCAGTATTTTGTAACTGCCATGAGTTCTGCTCAGTGACATCATGTGCATACCCTCTATTGTTACCATCTGCACTTGTTTGCATGAAAGCATGAGTTTAAGGAATGCCTGACATGAATAACAAATCTTCACCTTGGGTCAAATTTGCAGTATCTGGAAACCGTTCTAGAATTTTGCATAGCTCAGAGAGTTGCCCCTATTCTTGACAAGTCAGTATGATGTTCAAAAATTCCTGCGTGTCGCAAACCTCCGCCAGCACTTTACAATCAGTCCCTCCAGTCCTCATGAGGGCCTTCATCTGGTGGTAGGTTGAATTCCACTGGGTTGCAACAGCAGCAGGAGTTGTTCGATCGGCCCCAAATCTAAAAGCAAGAAATAAAGCACAATCAATAGCCTGAGACATCAAGTTGTTAATACTTTTCCTTTAACAATGCACTCTTTTGTAGCAGTGTTGAAATCTTTGTGACTTTTGCTATTGCCTGGCCATCACATTTCATCTCCTTCAAGCCATCTCCAACAACAAGTTGCAAGGTATGTGTAAAGCATGCAAGCTTGTGGCACGAGTTTGTGCTCAGGGCAGCATCCGCTTACACCTTGTCTTCCTCGTGCAGCTCCTCCCATAGTGTCTCATCTTCATCTTCTTCATCCCCTACTGCTGTTTCATCAATTTCCTTGACAAGAAATATTAATGCAAATACTTTATGCATATTTGCAGCATTGTCTGACAATGAAGTCAACCTGGTAAGAAAATTGGATAATATATAACATAAAGTAATAAAATGATCACATGTACAATGTCATGGTCTGAGTGCCGATGTCGCTGGGGCCATGCTTCATCTCTGCCAGGTTTGACAGCAGGGTTACCTTCTGGCTCCCCGAGCTCTTATTGTGACAGCACTCGGAGAAGCTTCCTGCTCCTAAACCTAACAGCTGTGCTGCATTTACGGCTCATCAGCAGCCCGGCATTTAAGCAGGCGCTGAAGAGCAGTACAATGCAGCAGACTCGTCGATGATCCCTCATCAGACATTGAGCGAGCGTTCCTCATCTCAGACGTCAATATTCCTTAATGATTCCACATCTACGATCATCCCACGTCCTTATCCTGAATTGTAAGTGAGCTTGATCAGCCTTACGGTCTCTGTATCTAGTGTAGTGTGTTTTAGCCCATCGTGGCTCATTACTTTCTGTTACTTTGTGTTATCTTCTGTTCATAATAAACATCATGCAAACCTCACTGGCGACTTTTGGTGTCTTATGGTGGCCCACGAGGGCCACCGCTGACAGTAGACTGTTGCCAGGGCGCCTAAACGGAGGCACCAAACCGAGATGCCGTTCCCGGTGAGTTTGCATTAAGTGGACATTTGCTCTTTCTTGTCTGGGTACTGCGTGCTGAGAGAATGCCATTGTGGAGGGACCACGCTCGGAGTCTGAGCTACGAGCTGGCGGACGCCCTGGAATACGTAGATGAGACGCTCATCTCCGCCTCCCTCCTCGACTATCACAGCGACGTACGCTGGTACCTGGACTGCGCTGAGGACGTCTTAAATCATCTTCCCCGCTACGCCGACCACCCTGAAGTCAGCGCGAGGAGGGATGACATCGCCGCACAGCGCAAGATACTCCGTATGGTGGAGGAGGACTACGGCAGGAAGCAGAGGAGGCGGCATCCCTGCTCCTCGCTTTGGGATCCCGTTCCTGTCCTCGATCCAGTCCAGGAGTTCGCACCATCCAGGGGCCGTCGAAGACATCGGTGCCACGGCCAAGGTCAACCTCAGCAAGAACCCCGTCCGGATCCTGTTCTGGGCCGCCAGAAAGATTCTCCCGCACAGTCAGCTGCCTCTTCGGCGTCTCGCCAGGAGGGAATTCCCGCAGCCTCTCCCCCCGGGCATCCTCTCCTGCTGTTCCGTCAGCGCTCCGTGCCCAGTTCGTCTCGACTGTCGCCCCCTCCTCCTCGACGCCCTCCCTGGCTGCTGTGTGTGCCAAGAGTCCTGCTTCGGCGAGCCCCTTCCCTGATCCATTGCGAACGGCTCCCCCTTGTCCTTCCAGGGGGCCTTCCGTCACCATCTGGTGGGGAAAGAGGGGAGCAACGTCCCCCACAGCAGGCACCATCCTCCCTCTGGGAGACAGGCAAGTGCAAGTTCCTTCTTCTCATCAAAGTTGTGATTTGTCTTGTCTGACTCCTGGGGGCGGAGTTCGGGGTTCGCAGTCCCCCGAGCTCCCACCACCTGCTGTAGCCCTGTTTACTGAACCTGCTGCCTCTGTGTCTCCCTCCACCGAGCGGTCCACGACACCAGGCCTACGTCGCCGGACGAGGAGGGGGCCTGCAGTTCTGGAGAGCCTGGTTCCAGCCCCTCAGCCACGTCGTGGGCAGAGGAGAAGAGCGGACTGCAGCCTGGAGCCTGCGCCGATGATGAAGCGTCCCCGGGTCTCCACGCCGGAGCGGTTCGAGCCAGCGGGTCGAGGGTCCCCTGCCACCACGCCGTGTGGGTTATCAGTGTGGACATTGGCGTCAGAGGGTCCTCAGGCTGCGGAGAACATCGTGTCAGCTGCAGAGCCCGACGCAGCTGAGTGGGAGCCAGATGACGATCTTCTTCCGTCTGAGCCTGGATCGTCGAAGTCCTGGACGGCGACAGAACTCGAGTACAGGCAAGTGCTCTACTTTGTTTTTCTTCTTTCTATTTTAGAGCATTTTTGCCTGTCTCTCGGGGAGACGAGCCAGAGGCAGCCATCCACTGCACCTGAGTTCATCTCGCTGGGCTCTGTTGCTACCGGTGATCCTGATCCCGATTCTTTTTCTTCTCCCGAGCCTTCTCCCAGGGTCACCGGTGCTGGGTCAATCCCAGTCGCTGTGCTGGAGGTCCCGGGGTCGGGGTTGGAGGTCGTTATCGGTTCTGCGCTGACCCAGTCAGGGTCCGACGTGGGTGCGCCTGAGACCCAATCGGGGTCCATCGCGGGTGCTGCTTTGGCCCAATTGGGGTCCGACGTGGGTGCGCCCGAGACCCAATCCGGGTCCATCGCGGATGCTGCTCTGGCCCAATCAGGGTCCGTCGTGGGTGCAGCTGGGACCCAATCGGGGTCCAGCAGGGGTGCAGCGCCGGTGTGGTTCAAGGTCGGTGAGGGAGCTGCAGATCCCCTGCTACCTGACACTGGACTGGCTCATCATCATCTTCTTTTCCCTCTTCCGAGTCACCGCCCTGGCTCATCATTGCCGGGGGCCGTTGGGGGCCTTCAATGCTCGACCGGGCTCTCCCACGTTTTTCCCCTGCCAGGGAGGCCGCCGCGGGCTGTTTTCCCATGGTTCTGGTGGCTGAGGGACGCGGGTCGGACACCCGAGAAACTGTTTCACCAGTTCGGCGCCTTGGGTCGGCCACCCGACACTCTGTGTTTGCTGCGCGTCGACCTGGTTCGGCCGTCGGAGAATTGGACTTTCCAGGCATGGGACTGGGGTAGGCCGCCCGATCATGTGCTGTTCCCCGTATTCCCCTGTTGGCCTTGGGACGCAGGGAGACCACTGGAACCGTCCCCGTGGGTTTTTGGTCTCTGCCTGTCACCATTTTCCTGTATTGTCTGGGTTAAAGGTCATGCGGGGTGATAATTTTGCTCTATGTTTTGCATGTGTTAATGTGGGTTTTGTTTTTCGGTCTTGGCCATTCTGTGGGTTTTTGTGCTTTTGGGAATATTGTATTTTCTGTTATCGTGCTCTGTAATTGTTTCATTCGTAGTCTGCCTTAATCATGGTTTTTGCATTTGGGAATATTGTATTTTCTATTATCGTGCCCTGTAATTGTTTCATTTGGAGTCTGCCTTAATCATGGGTTTCGCATTTGGGGAATATTGTATTTTCTGTTATCGTGCCCTGTGTTCAGTGTATTTCATGTATTTGGGAGTTTTTTTTTTTCTGGTTGTCTCTGTGCTTCTGTGTTCATCATGATTTTTGGTCTATGGCTGGTCCTCTCCCTCCAGGCATGTTCCCCCATTCGCTCGCCCTGGGGGGTGGGGGTGGTGGTGGTGGTAGTGGTGGGGCTTGGGTGTCATTGGGCGTTCGGAGCCCGCCCTTGGGGGGGAGGTACTGTCATGGTCTGAGCGCCGATGTTGTCCGCGCTCGGGCCATGCTTCATCTCCGCTAGGTTTGACAGCAGGGTTACCTTCTGGCTCCCCGAGCTCTTATTGTGACAGCACTCGGAGGAGCTTCCTGCTGTCAAAACCTAACAGCTGTGCTGCATTTACGGCTCATCAGCAGCCCGGCATTTAAGCAGGCGCTGAAGAGCAGTACAATGCAGCAGTCTCGTCGATGATCCCTCATCAGACGTTGAGTGAGCGTTCCTAGTCTCAGACATCAATATTCCTTAATGATTCCACATCTACGATCATCCCTTGTCCTTATCCTGAATTGTAAGTGAGCTTGATCAGCCTTATGGTCTCTATATCTAGTGTAGTGTGTTTTAGCCCATCGTGGCTCATTACTTTCTGTTACTTTCTGTTATCTTCTGTTCATAATAAACATCATGCAAACCTCACTGGCGACTTTTGGCGTCTTATGGTGGCCCACGAGGGCCACTGCGTGACATACAATTTGTTCTTTTCTTTTGAAGCAATAAGTATGACACATTCCTAAGGGTAAAATATAAAATAGAAACATCTCTTGGTTGAGAAATGAAATTGTAGTATTGATTGAAAACAACTGTAAATATTTAACCAGCCGTCGAGCTGATGTTGAAGTCTTCAATGATAGCATCGAAAACCTGGGCAAAGCTCTCACCGGTATGCCGGCCTGTGAAGTGCTGACAAGTCAACAACATGGACATCAGTCCAAAGTTGCCAGTCTTGGGGTTTGTCTCAAGGATGTGTGCTGTCACTCCCAAGAAGCTCCTCATTTTTCTGTCGGTCCATATGTCAGTAGTTAGTGAGACACTTCTGTGTCCTGCCAGCATCTCTGCTGTTTTTTCTTTCCCACTAGCTTTCAGTTGAGGCAGCTTCTGTGTAAGTGTCGACCTGGCCTTTGTGTCATGCGGTGATCCTCGCGGATCACCATAAGACGCCAAGAGTCCACCGGTGAGTTTTGCAATGATGGTGATTTATTAACAAGAAGCAAGACGTGACACAAGACTATGAGAGACTGTGGCGAAGATACACTAAACACAGAGCATGGGACCGTAAGGCTAACCCCAGCCACTTACGATCTAAAACATGACATGACATGAGCAAGCATAAGCACGAGAATATACACACGAACCTGACATGACGAGGACGATGAATGTCTGACGAGGTTTAGACAATACTCCTGCAACTCAACTGCCGTCAGCGCCCGCCTAATAAAGCCGAACGCTAATGAACAGTAATGACAGCCAGCTGACCGACCTTGACAGATGGAAGCCCCACCGAGCGCCTTCACAATAAGAACCCGGTGAAGCCAGAATATAACCCACAGCTGTCAAAGCCGGCAGCGAGCTATACGTAGCCCGAGCGCGGACAAGACCAGCGCTCAGGTCATAACAGTACCCTCCCTCCGAGAGCGGGCTTCCAGAATGCCCATAGACCACCCTGCCCCCCCGCCCCCTCCAGGGTGGGCGGCTGGGGGCAGGTCCAGAGGGAGAGAGAGACCAAATCCAGAATCAGTACAATAAGAACACAATCAAGACCAGGCAAGGGAAAAAAACCTAACACAGCACAATGACAAAATATACCAAATAATCAAATCAGATTAAATGCCCAAACAACAATTACAGCAAACAGCACAGGACAGCAAGAGAAAATTAAATCTTTGCCCACATGTTTCACAAGAAAATGGCTTCTCACCTGTGTGAATGCTCAAGTGAATTTTCAAAATTACCATGTACAGAAAACGGAACAATTACTGGGTCAAACCTAACTGCACACAAAACAAAAATATGGCAACTGCAGGACGTAATCACAAATACCCGCAGACACCCAAATGACCATTACACAGAACACACAGGATAGCAAAAAAACAGAACAATTACTGGATCAACCCCCACCAAAAAGGTGACCTCTACCCCCCCAACAGTTCATGCCGAACGGCGGAGACCCAGCGCCCCAGGAACAGTTTGGGTGGTCTCCCCGCGTCCAACAGCCGGCGGGTGGTCATGGGAGGCAGAACATGACCGGGCAGCTTGTCAAAGTCCCAAGCCCGGAAAGTCCCCTCCCACGGAGGCCGAACCAGGCCACCCAGAAGAACACGTAACATGTCGGGTGGCCGACTCGAGGCGCCGAACCGGCGAAGCAGTTCCTCAGGCGCACGACCCGTGTCCCTCAGCCACCAGTACCGGGGGAAAACAGCCCGCGGCGGCCTCCCTGGTGAGGACAAAACTCGGGAGAGCCGGCGCGAGCGAAAAGGGACCCCCACGGCCCCCGGCGATGATGCGCAGGGGCGATAACTCTGTAGAGGGACTAGAAGGCAAGGATGAGCCCGTACTCCGTCCGACGGCAAAGGGTCTGCAGCTCCTCCACCGTCCGTGGACCACACTGGCGCTGCACCTCCGCTGGACCCCAACTGAGTCCCGGCTGCACCCACGTCGGACCCCGATTTGGCCAAAACAGCTCCCGCGATGGACCCCGATTGGGCCTCGGGCGCACTCACGTTGGGCCCCGATTGGGCCAGAACTGCACCTGCGGTGGACCCCGATTGGGCCTCTGGCGCACCCACGTCGGACCCCGATTGGGCCACAACAGCCTCCACAACGGACCCCGACTGGGTCGGTGCAGCGCCGCTGACGATCTCCACCCCCGAACCTGGAACCTCCAAATCAGTGACTCCGACTGGCTACATGCCGGCGACACTGCAACGAGGCTCACAAAAAACAAGAAAACCGCAATCAATATCACCGGTAGCAACAGAAACCAGCGAGACGAGCTCAGGCGAAGCAGGCGGCTGCTCCTCACTCGCCTCCCCGAGAGGCAGGCACAAATGCTCCAAAACAGGGGACAGGGACACAAGAGGGAGCACTTGCCTGCACTCGGGTTCTGTTGCCACCCAGGACTCTGACGATCCAGGTTCAGGGCGGTGATTCTCGTCAGCTGGCTCCAACTCAGCTGCGTTGGGCTCCGCAGCTGGCAAGATAACGTCTGCAGCCTGAGGTTCCTCCCGCGCTGATGTCCACGCTGATGACCCGTATGGTGTGGGGGCTGGGGACACTCGACCCGCTGGCTCAGACCGATCCGGCGAGGAGACCCGGGACGCTTCAGTGTCGGCTCAGGCTCTGGGCCGCAGTCCACTTTTCTCCTCTGTCCACGACGTGGCTGCAGGGCCGGATCAAAGCTTTCCAGCACTGCAGGCCTCCTCTTCATCCGACGACGTAGGCCTGGCGTCGCGGAGCGCTCAACAGGGGGGGACACAGAGGCAGCAGGTTTAGTTATTATCACTACAGCAGGTGGAGGGAGCTCGGGGGGCTGCGAACCCCGAACTCCGCCCCCAGGAGTCAGACAAGGCAGGCTACAATAATAATAAATTAACTTGCACTTGCCTTTCTCCCGGAGGAAAGATGGTGCCTGCTGTAGGGGATGCTGTTCTTCCTTCTCCCCGCTGGATGGCGACAAAGGGCCCCTTGGAAGGACAAGGTGGAGCCGCTCTCAGAGGCTCGCTGACGGGCTTCGCCGGCAGCAGGTCCAGCCGGGGATTCTGCTGAGGATTGCCTGGGCCGCGGCGCTGACGTCGTCGTCGGCCCCCAGATGGCGCGAACTCCTGGACCGGGTCAAGGGCAGGAGCGGGATCCCAGCACGGGGAGCGAGGATGCCTCCTCCGCTGCTTCCTGCCGTAGTCCTCCTCCACCATACGGAGTATCTCGCGCTGTGCGGCGATGTCATCCCTCCTCGCGCCGACTTCAGGGTGGTCAGCATAGCGGGGAGAAAGATGATTAAGCACATCCTCAGCGCAGTCCAGGTACCAGCGTACATCGTTGTCGTAGTTGAGGAGGGAAGCAGAGGTGAGCGTTTCATCCACGTATTCCAGGACGCCCGCCAGCTCGTGGCTCGGACTCCGAGCACGACCCCTCCGCGATGGCATTCCTCCAGCACACCGTACCCAGACAGGAAAAGAACAAACGTCCAAAAAAGCAAAAACTCACAGTGAAAAAGGCGTCTCGGTGTGGCATCTCCGTTTAGATGTCTGGCAGGAGTATACATCCTCGAGGATCACCATAAGACGCCAAGAGTCCACCGGTGACTTTTGCAATGATGGTGATTTATTAACAAGACACAAGATGTAACACAAGACTATGAGAGACTGTGGTGAAGATACACTAAACACAGAGCATGGGACGGTAAGGCTAACCCCAGCCACTTACGATCTAAAACATGACATGACATGAGCAAGCATAAGCACGAGAATATACATACGAACCTGACATGACAAGGACGATGAATGTCTGACGAGGTTTAGACGATACTCCTGCAACTCAACTGCCGTCAGCACCCGCCTAATAAAGCCGAACGCTAACGAGCAGTAATGACAGCCAGCTGACCGACCTTGACAGATGGAAGCCCCACGAGCGCCTTCACGATAAGAGCCTGGCGAAGCCAGAATATAACCCACAGCTGTCAAAGCCGGCAGCGAGCTATACGTAGCCCGAGCGCGGACAAGACCGGCGCTCGGGTCATAACACTTTGGTTTATATCTGGAATGATACAAATGAGAATTGGAACTGTGATAGAAAAATTCCATTTAATTTACATTATTATTGTTATTCTTCTTCTTTCCCTTCACACCATGTTGGTGTATGGGGCGGCGCCTATCTCCGTTTCTCTGACCCTAGGCCACACAGCTACTGTAAGTAGTGAAAGCTACAGCGGGGGGTCAGTCCTCTGGTAGCTCTGTGCGTAACTTTACTTTCCCCGTTCCATTATGCGGAGCACCACGCTAGAAGGCAGAAAGTACCATTTTTATATGGTCTTTGGTGTGACCCGGCCGGGATTTGAACCCCTGCCTCCCGGGTGTGGGGCGGATGCTCTACCAATTGAGCCACCACTCCGGTCATTATTGTTATTAATAATGTATTATTATATTTGAGAAATATCATGCCTTTCATATGCCATGTTTAATGTTTATATGTGCATTCCATATAGGATAAGTTCATATATTCTTGGCATGTTTCTGTGAACAATCATTGGCCTTCAGACAATTCAGTACAGGATCAGTACATGCATAAGGAATGATATAAGCTACTCTTATAATCTCTTTGACATGTCCTGTTTTGGGTCACAGGAAAGCACAGGAACTCCTCAGCCTGTATAGATCAGTGGTAGAGATTCGGCATATGGACATTCTGTTAGTTTTATGGACCTCATGTCTCCAGAGTGTCTGTGACTTTTCCCCGGATAAGCTTTGATTATGAGGACTGTCCCGTTCTGTTCCTCCCCTTATCCTCATCCTCCCTCTCCTTTCTCCTACCTATATACGTATATCAGACCTAAAGAATGAATTCTTTGGAGATTGTAGGTGTGCCTGAATGCCATGCTTTGTAATCTCTCCCTCAAATGGCCATTGAGGTTAAGCTGGATATCTATTTTTATAATAAATGTACATAAATCCAACTTTCCGCCTGATTATTTGACTTTGAATAATCACTCAAAGAATAGCTCAAAATTATTCTAACAAACTGTTTTTAGTCAAAACTGAATATATGTCTGAATATTGGCACATCACATTAAGGACAGGACGAATCTGCTGAATCATAAAAAGTTTCCATTTAAACAAAAAAGAAAACATACCTTGGGTCAGCAAGTTGCATGACATTCCTAAAATGCACATTCTCCCAGTGTTTCCTGTGGCTTAAAGACTTTGGTGAGGTGGCAACATATTTTTCCGGGGTGGGGGGTGGGTGGCAGAAAACACATGACACTATTGTAACCAGAATATGTAAATTTTAAACTATTTTTTTTTTTAATTTTGCCCAGTGACTTTGCATATGGAACTTACCATTTGAAGTATTGTACAACCGAGGCTTGAATATTGGAATATTGGGCCAGTTGGGGTCCCACCCAGATGTCTTGTGTTTGGACTTTTTAGTGGTGTCATCCTTCTCTCCTTCCTCTGCTCTCACCTCTCCTGGACCCTCTGCCTGAACACTTTCCTCTCCTTGCCTCTTCTCTTCTGTCTCATCTTTTCCTAATTTTCATGCGCACATCAGCATTAAACCAGGGTTTTTGGTTTGGGAAGACACGGACAGTTCTAGAGGGGACACCGATAGATGTACACCAACTGATGTAGTTACTGACAGTCTCTGTATAGTCATGTATATTTTCTGTAGCCTCTTTGAAGACATCCATATCCGTGACCTCCAGGCAACTTTGCAGGTTTGCCAGTGCACTGTCAGTCCAAGTGTTGAAAGTTCTAACTACCACCGGGTCAGCCTTCAGTTGTTTGGGATAAATGGGCTTTAACAAAATTGCCAGGTGGTCAGATTTGCCAAAATGAAGTTTGGGCTCTGCAGTGTATGCATTCTTAATGTTACTGTAGCAGTGATCTAGTACATTATTTCCTCTAGTGGGAAAAGTTAATGAATCTTTATTTTGGATAGATTAGATTAAATGGATTTCTTATTACTCCAAGAAATTTAATTTCGGATACCCTTTCAATCTCTACACCATTTACACTGAGTTTAGATACTGAGCTGTTGTGATGGTTGTTAAAAATTATAAATTTTGTCTTACTTAAATTGAACGTTAATTTGTTTGAATCAAACCACAGTTTAAACTTTCCTAATTCCTTTCCGAGTGTATCCAAAAGTTGTTCCAAATTGCTTCCACTGCATAATAAATTAGTGTCATCTGCAAACAATATTAAATCCATTTTTTCCAAAACTTTACATATTCTGAGAGAGAAGAAGAGGATCTTCAGGTCGGGGAACAGGGAGATGCTGAAGTCCGTACAGAGGGAGCTGAGAAGGAAGATCAGAGAAGGCAAGGACAGCTTCAGGAAGAAGATGGAGGACAAGCTGCAACAGAGCGACATCGGTGGGGTCTGGAGAAACCTTAAAACCATCTCTGGGCTCCAGAATACCTCCTTCCAGGCCATGGGGGGCAGGGAGTGGGTGAACAATCTGAACCTGTTTTTTAATAGGTTTGACCAACCGCCCTCCCCCCCAACTGCACAACAACCACTGCTGCCTCTAAAGTCATCGAGACCTGCTGTCCACACCCCACTCCACCAACCCCCCCACTCCCAGCACACAGCCCCCCAACCTGACCCTCACTAAGACCCAGGTGAGGACGGAGCTGAGGAAGATCAAGGCGAGGAAGGCCTCGGGACCGGACGGCATCAGCGCCAAGCTCCTCAAGTCCTGTGCAGACCAGCTGTGTGGGATTGTGGAGCACATCTTTAACCTGAGCCTGAAGCTGGGGAGGGCACCACAGTTGTGGAAAACATCTTGTGTGGTACCTGTACCAAAGACTTCCCACCCCAAAGACCTGAACAGCTACAGACCAGTGGCCCTGACATCTCACATGATGAAGACCCTGGAGAGACTGCTCCTTGCTCACCTCCGCCCCCTGGTGGGACCAGCGATGGATCCACTCCAGTTCGCCTACCAGCATGGCATTGGGGTGGAGGATGCAGTGATCTTCCTCCTTCACTGTTCCCTGTCCCACCTGGAGAAGCCCGGGAACGCAGTGAGGATCATGTTCTTTGACTTCTCCAGTGCTTTCAACACCATCCAACCGATGATCCTGAAGGACAAGCTGCTGTGTGCAGGGGTGGACCAGCACCTGTCATCATGGATCCTGGACTACCTCACTAACCAGCCACAGTTTGTGAGAACCCGGGACTGTGTGTCAGACATGACCATCGGTAGCACGGGGGACCCCCAGGGAACGGTTTTGGCTCCCTTCCTGTTCACCCTTTATACTGCGGACTTCTCACACAACACAACACACTGCCATCTACAGAAGTTCTCTGATGACTCTGTGATCGACGGCTTCATCTCCGTTGGAGATGAAGCTGAGTACGGAGGACTTATCCATCCAGCCATCGAAACTACCTCCAGATCAACGCGAGGAAAACTAAGGAGCTGGTGGTGGACTGCCGCAGGCAAGGACAACCCCTCACAGCACCAGTAAACATACAGGGAACAGACACTGAGATGGTGACATCCTACAAGTACCTGGGTGTTCATCTGAACAATAAACTAGACTGGTCACACAATACCGACACACTGTACAAGAAGGGACAGCGCAGGCTGTTCCTACTGAGGAGGCTCAGGTCTTTCGGTGTACAAGGGGTGCTGCTGAAGACATTCTACGACATGGTGGTGGCATCAGCCATCACTTTTGGAGTGGTCTGCTGGGGCAGTGGCATTACAGCAGCAGATAGGAAGAGACTGAACAAACTAATCAAGAAAGCTAGCTCTGTCTTGGGGCAACACCTTGACCCAGTGGAGGAGATAGGAGAGAGAAGGATGGTGGCTAAGCTGTCATCTTTGTTGGAGTCCGAGTCCCACCCTATGCAGGACATAATGAACGCACTGAGGAGCTCATTTAGCAGTAGACTACATCATCCTAGGTGCACGACTGAGAAGTTTCGCAGGTCCTTCCTACCTACGGCTGTCAGACTGTGTAACCTAAGCAGGGCTGCTCGCAGAGATAGCAAAAAAACGTGACAACCTAATAGTATTGAATGCAAAAGACGCAACAGACTTACACAAATGGTCCCCTCCAGCATACAACTAGGACAATATTAGTTGCTACGGAGGGTGACAATATGTATGTGTACATATTCATACCATGTAGGGTAACTAAATAGATGGTTATGCTGTTTATTTCATCTAGCTACAATACTCTGCACTGTGTATATATATTTATATATTTATGTGTACATATGTATATTCACTGCTCTTATTTTCTTATCTTCTTAATAATTGCTCTGACTGTTGCTATCCCTGTGCTGTTGCAATCCTGGAATTTCCCCATTGTGGGACTAATAAAGGCTTATCTTATCTTATCTTATACAGACGTGGACAAAATTGTTGGTACCCCTCTGTTAATGAAAGAAAAACCCACAATGGTCACAGAAATAACTTGAATCTGACAAAAGTGGTAATAAATAAAAATTCTAAGAAAATTAACCAATGAAAATCAGACAATGCTTTTGAATTGTGGTTCAACAGAATTATTTTAAAAAACAAACTCATGAAACAGGCCTGGACAAAAATGATGGTACCCCTAGAAAAGATTGAAAATAATGTGACCATAGGGACATGTTCAACCAAGATGTGTCCTCTAATTAACATCACAGGTGTCTACAAATTTATAATCAGTCAGTCGGCCTATTTAAAGGGTGACAAGTAATCACTGTGCTGTTTGTTGACATGGTGTTGTAGCATCATCTCACTTTGGCTCAGCAATAATTATTCTTCTGCTTAAAGACATTTTTGTTTCACCCAGGAGTAAGACAAAAAAATGGATTTTCTTCCTCCAGGCCACAGCTGAAATCCCCCTTCTTTTGTTAAAACCAACCTAAGGAATGTCCCCAATATTCGGCTTCACTTTTATTGCCCCCATAAAACATGCAACAGATCCACGACTCAGCTAATTTCCTTAAACTCTGGAAACGCTGGATTTAACCAGTGAACTTTAAAGTACATTATTACAAACTCAATTCTAAACCTTCATTCTTTTCAGAACTATGGAAATGCAGATGGACTCTGATGTTTTTGATGTGGAAAATCAATATGTGTGAAATGCATTAATCTGTGATTTTATATTTATATATATATATATATATATATATACTGTATATATATATATATATATATATATATATATATATATATATATATATATATATATATATATATATATATATATACAGTATATGCATGTTAAAATGTTTAAATGAATGTTTATTCCTGCATGTTGATTTAGAAGCACTGCTTATAAGGTACACTAAGGTTAGTTTAGTTATACATAAGTGTGTAACAGTATATTCCAATGTATTTAAAATTGTGTATTCCTGTGGACTGATATCACGTTTCACCAGTCTTCATAGAACCCCAGCTTCTTCATCCTATTGGTCTCTCACAGACAAGGCCTGTTATTGGACTAAAAGTTCATCGAGCCCGCCCACGAAGGACACTCATTGGCTGAGATCCCGGAAACCCGGGAAGCGTAACAGAACTTAAATAACAGAGGGACCCCTGCTTCTGTCTCTTTTTGGCTGCTCTCTTTTCCCGGATCGTCTTCTCTTTTGCTTCACTTCTCTTCCCTTTCACTGATCGTCTATCTATTGTCTACACACAGCAAGGAAGAACAAAGGACCGTCTGAACAAAGACTTCGACCACGTGTCGCTTTTCTGAACACAGAGCAGATAACTCGTAATTTGTTTATGTAACTTTGTATCTTAATGTTTTATTTTTCTCTTAAATACCTCGGAATTCCTATTTCTTCAAGCTCAATTCTTAATCGGAGTTAAACTCCAATTTTTATTCATCACTTTTTCTTTGTTAAACTTTCTGTAAAACCACCGTTTGTTTGATTTTAATGTAAACTTTAATCTTGACTTTATTTTTATAATATTTTTCTTGACCAAGCACCCACCAGAAGCTACTATTTTTATCTAAAGTCCGAAAGTTTTTTTTTTAATTTGAGATTGGATTAGATATCTTTAATTATTCCCGAAGACCTCTGCAGCTGCTTGTCTACCAGGAAGAAAAGACGCAGCTGAGGAATCAATGCGCAGCTGTCCATCACACGCTGAAGAAGCATTGGCACCATCTGGCTTAGAGCCCAGTTTCAACTGTGGGTCATACGGCCAAGATCCAGCCCCTTCGACCGCTTGAATTTAAAGGTCGAACTGTGGATGCTGAAATATCTGCGGGCAGACATTTCCTCTAACATCCACAAAATCTTGGGCTGAGGACGACACCAGAACCATCATCACCGAGGATCACGTGAGCTGCAAAAAACTTTAATTCATCTACTGAATTAAACTTCTGAGGTTCGGTAATAATTTGTATATCTAATCAGATGCAAATTAAGAAGCCCTTAACATAACTCTTCTTTTCATTAAAATTCCGTTTTTATTTTCTTAAGATTAATTTAGGACTTTTTCATATAATTAGTAAACTTTCTCCATAAATTTGTGTTGTTTCCATAATATGTTAACACAAACTGATAGAAATTGGTTTCTCAGTTAACCCTGGTTCCGAAAATATTAATATTGTTAATCTATCATTTACAAGATTGATTCTATGATTAATGAAATTACTGCAATGTCTGTTAATCATTTCGTTTAATAAATATTTAAAAATGAGAGAAGTTGTTGGGAATTTATTTCATTCTGAGTCTGTTCAAGCCCAGGTATCGAATTCACGGAAAATTTTTGAGAATGATTATTGATTAATTTATTGAGTGATTAAACAGGTATAAAGTGAAATTAAAGATCAAATTGCTTCTTAAAGATAGAAGCTGGTGCCCCTTACGAGTGTTAATAACTTTTCTGATGTATATGAAATGAGATTTGAGCTCAGATTCCAATACATCAATATAAATTAAATAATTCATACCTGATCATATTTATTATTTATTAATATTTCTATTTTACACTACAGTGTGTACCACATTAAACATGGACCAGAGGAAACAAAGGAGAGAGTTGTCTCAGGAGATTAGAAAGAAAATTATAGACAAGCATGTTAAAGGTAAAGGCTATAAGACCATCTCCAAGCAGCTTGATGTTCCTGTGCCTACAGTTGCACATATTATTCAGAAATTTAAGGTCCACGGGACTGTAGCCAACCTCCCTGGACGTGGCCGCAGGAGGAGACGGATAATACGAATGGCAACAAAAGAGCCCAGAACAACCTCTAAACACATTCATGGTGAACTCCAAGGTCAAGGTACATCAGTGTCAGATCGCACCATCAATCGTTGTTTGAGCCAAAGAGGACTTCATGGGAGATGACCAAGGAAGACACCACTGTTGAAAACAAATCATAAAGAAGCCAGACTGGAATTTGCCAAACTGCATGTTGACAAGTCACAAAGCTTCTGGGAGAATGTCCTATGGACAGACGAGACAAAACTGGAACTTTTTGGCAAGGCACATCAGCTCTATGTTCACAGATGCAAAAATGAAGCATACCAAGAAAAGAACACTGTCCCTACTGTGAAACAGGGAGGAGGTTCTGTTATGTTCTGGGGCTGCTTTGCTGCATCTGGCACAGGGTGTCTTGAATCTGTGCAGGGTACAATGAAATCTCAAGACTATCAAGGTATTCTAGAGAGAAATGTGCTGCCCAGTGTCAGACAGCTTGGTCTCAGTCGTAGGTCATGGGTCTTGCAACAGGATAATGACCCAAAACACACAGCTAAAAACACCCAAGAATGGCTAAGAGTGAAACATTGGACTATTCTAAAGTGGCCTTCTATGAGCCCTGATCTAAATCCTATTGAACATCTGTGGAAGGAGCTGAAACATGCTGTCTGGAGAAGGCACCCTTCAAACCTGAGACAACTGGAGCAGTTTGCGCATGAGGAGTGGGACAAAATACATGCTGAGAGGTGCAGAAGTCTCATTAACAGTTACAGAAATCATTTGATTGCAGTGATTTCCTCAAAAGGTTGTGCAACAAAATATTAAGTTAAGGGTACCATCATTTTTGTCCAGGCCTGTTTCATGAGTTTGTTTTTTAAAATAATTCTGTTGAACCACAATTCAATAGCACTGTCTGATTTTCATTGGTTAATTTTCATAGAATTTTTATTTATTACCACTTTTGTCAGATTCAAGTTATTTCTGTGACCACTGTGGGTTTTTCTTTCATTAACAGAGGGGTACCAACAATTTTGTCCACATCTGTATCATTTATATACATATTGAATAACAATGACCCCAAAACTGAACCCTGTGGGACTCCGCAAGTAACCTTCGTAACCTCCGCAATTCACAAACTGATGCAGTTTTGGCATTTTTTTCCTGAGATTACAATGATTAAAATCTCCCAGGATAATAAAAGCACTGTCAGCATACATGTTCTCATGTTCATTGATCATGTTGTGCAGTTCATTCAGTGCAGCCTCCGCCTTTGCTGAGGGAGGAATATACACAACACTCACAACAATACATTGCAGTTCTCTGGGTAAATAAAGTGGTCTTCACTTTAAGGTCAAATATTCCACATCTTCAGTGCAGCAATGGGAGACAACTTTACAGTCAATACACCAGGACTGCTTCACTAAGACAGCTTCCCCTCCCCCGCGGGTCTTACCACTCCTCTTTGTGTCGCGGTCTTCTCTGTAAATGGTACAGCCTGCCGGCACGGTCTCATCCGGTGTGTCCTCTCCCAGCCACATTTCAGACACAGCATGGGAACAGTCCTGCAGGTAACGTTGCTTTGATATCCGTGCATGTAGCTCATCCATTTTATTTTCCAAAGACTGGACATTAGCGAGTAACATGAATGGGAGAGTTAACCTGCCTCTGCTAGCCAGGTAGCGTAGCCTCTGGTCGACTCCTCCCCACCTTCCTCGTCGCCTCTTCGGCTTGTTGACATCAGCTTTGGGCTGGCCAGGCATCAACAACAATTCAGGAAAGGAGTCCAGCACCCTGGAGTCAAAAATCAAATTCCGACTTTGCTCTGTCAGCTGCGGGGCACCTTCTACTTTAGGTGCTGCCCTGACGCGACGTATAAAAAGTGAGAAAAATAGCAGAAAAAATACAGATTTTACTACCAGAGCTCTGCAACATTGCCCATAGGGGAGCACCATCTTGAATAAATATATTAAATTAAATTAAATTAATTTGAAACAGACTGGTAATTTTTTTTTAACTTTTTCCTTATAACAATTTACACTTTTGACCATCATTTTGCAGAACCAGAACAGAACAATAATTTAACTCCGAGTTCAAAGAAAAAAATATTAATAAAATTGTATTTATTGAAATAAATTAACTCCCACTATGGGAGGTCTGGGTTTATCTTTTGTCGCCATTTGCACAATGGGTTGCATTACTGTTCAAAGACTGCTGCTGTTGTTGTTTTTTTTCCCAGCTTTTTCTTTTTTATATTGTGCACACCACTGAAGAGAGAGAGAAACACCATTTCAGTTCTCCTGTATGTCCTGTACATATAGCAGTATTGACAAATAAAATCTTTGAATTTTGAATCTTTGAATCTAAATGACTAAAGATGCAATTTTTTCTGTTATTTCTATATACAGTATCTCACAAAAGTGAGTACGCCTCTCACATTTTTGTAAATATTTTATTTTATCTTTTCATGGGACAACACTGAAGGTATGACACTTTGATACAATGGAAAGTAGTCAGTGTACAGCTTGTATTACAGTGTAAAGTTGCTGTCCCCTCAAAATAACTCAACACACAGCCATTAATGTCTAAACCGCTGGTAACAAAAATGAGTACACCCCTAAGTGAAAATGTCAAAATTGTGCCCAGTTAGTCATTTTCCCTCCCCTGTGTCATGTGACTCATTAGTGTTACAAGGTCTCAGGTGTGAATGGGGAGCAGGTGTGTTAAATTTGGTGTTATCACTTTCACACTCTCTCATACTGGTCACTGGAAGTTCAATATGGCACCTCATGGCAAAGAAATTCTCTGAAGATCTGAAAAAAAAAAAAAAAAGAATTGTTGCTCTACATAAAGATGGCTTGGGCTATAAGAAGATTGCCAGCACCCTGAAACTGAGCTGCAGCACGGTGGCCAAGACCATACAGCGGTTTAACAGGACAGGATCCACTCATAACAGGCCTCGCCATGGTCAACCAAAGAAGTTCAGTGCACGTGCTCAGCGTCATATCCAGAGATTGTCTTTTGAAACAGACATATGAGGGCTGCCAGCATTGCTGCAGAGGTTGAAGGCGTGGGGGGGTCAGCCTGTCAGTGCTCAGACTATACGCCACACACTGCATCAAATTAGTCTGCATGGCTGCTATCCCAGAAGGAAGCCTCTTTTAAAGAAGATGCACAAGAAAGCCCGCAAACAGTTTGCTGAAGACAAGCAAACTAAGGACATGGATTACTGGAACCATGTCCTGTGGTCTGATGAGACCAAGATAAACTTTTTTGTTTCAGATGGTGTCAAGCATGTGTGGCAGCAACCAGATGAGGAGTACAAAGACAAGTGTGTCTTGCCTACAGTCAGGCATGGTGGCGGGACTGTCATGGTTTGGGGCTGCATGAGTGCTGCTGGCACTGGGGAGCTACAGTTCACTGAGGGAACCATGAATGCCAACATGCACTGTGACATACTGAAGCAGAGCATGAGCCCCTCCCTTTGGAAACTGGGCCACCGGGCAGTATTCCAACATGATAATGACCCCAAACACACCTCCAAGACAATCACTGCCTTGCTAAAGAAACTGAGGGTAAAGGTGATGGGACTGGCCAAGCATGTCTCCAGACCTAAACCCTTTTGAGCATCTGTGGGGCATCCTCAAATGGAAGGTGGAGAACTCCCAGGTCGCCTGGGAGTTTCGCCTCCCCAACTCTACCGTAAGCATCTATTGGAAATTCTCCTTTGCACCTGCTTTCTCCTCTCCTTCCCTGTGCACAGGTGGACCTACCTCTGGTTGGACCTCCTTCTCCTCACGGCGGACCGGATCATACCTGTGAACTGTGGGCACCTCTCTTTCCCTCAGACTGGTGAGCCGGAGCATTCAGCATGCTTTTCCACTCATTCATCGTCACTGTAATTACCAGCACAAGAACCACGTCATGGCAGCGGGACTCTGGTACTAGCGCAGGACAGACACCTCTTCTGAGCCTAAACTACTCCTCACATGCTGTAAGATCATCTCAGTATTACTGCCACTGAAACCCAAAGAGCTAATCCACCTGCCTCTCTTCTCATTTCAGGGTTGCCAGACTCGTCCTGCTCTGCACGCTCCGCTCCTCACAGTCTCTCTCTCTCTCTCTCTCTCTCTCTCTCTCTCTCTCTGTCACACACACACACACACACACACACACACACACACACACACATTTATTCAATAAAAGATCATTGTTGTATTTGAGCCTGTATCTGGTTCTGGGTTTGTCTGAAATCATGTCAGAAAATAATGGTGACCACTCAAAATATTGACACTTTGGGCACAATTTGGGCATTTTCACTTAGGGGTGTACTCACTTTTGTTGCCAGCGGTTTAGAAATTAAAGGCTGTGTGTTGAGTTATTTTGAGGGGACAGCAAATTTACACTGTTATACAAGCTGTGCACTGACTACTTTACATTGTATCAAAGTGTCATATCTTCAGTGTTGTCCCATGAAAAGATACAATAAGATATTTACAAAAATGTGAGGGGTGTACTCACTTTTGTGAGATACTGTATTTATAGTTTAAAAAAAAATCCCCTCCCCACCCAGACAGCAGGAAAAACCTTCCTTTTTTTGAAATCCAAATATTGGCACATTTAGTTTGTCTGAAGGCTGCTGACAGATTAAAGTCATTGACTTCGTGAATTTCGGTCATCTTAATTTGCCAGGTACATAATGATGAAGCGTAATGATGAAGCACATAATGATGGGAGCAGGACGCCTCCCACTTGAGGTGTTTCAGGCACGTCCCACTGGGAGGAGACCCCGGGGCAGACCCAGGACTCGGTGGAGAGACTATGTCTCCCAGCTAGTCTGGGAACGCCTTGGTATCCCCTCTGAAGAGCTGGAGCAGGTGGCTGGGGAGAGGGAAGTCTGGGCTTCTCTGCTTGAACTGCTGCCTCCGCGACCCGGACCTCCGGAAAAGCGGTAGAAGATGGATGGATGGATGGATAATGATGAACATAAATTAGTTAATATTAACTAAGGTAAAGGCAGCTCCTTTTCATTCTTGTCTGGAATAAGAAAAACAAAAAACTAATAATTAAAAAGAAGACGAAATGAACCAATTCCAGCTCTTAACCACACCTGTTAGCTAAGTGACTCTTCCATTATTGCTCTTGTTTCCAGTAGGTTAAAACCATGATAAATGCCTTCACTGCATACACACCTCTTCTGCTTTTTCCCCCACATTTAAAGTACTTTAATAAGCTCATGCTTCTCTCGGACAGTCACGCTAGTAGTGAGACACTCTGCTTGGTGACTGGAACGCTCATGCAGGTGGGGCGCTTCTGAACTCTGCACCGATGACGGTCACGTGCGTTGTTCGTGTGCACGCTTGCAGACCGTCATTCCTTCACATTTTTTTCTTCAATTTATATTTCCTCATAGAGTGGTGGGAAATTTTCAAGCATTGCGGGTCACCAACAGGAAATGTTGCCAGAGGAAACCCTGTTCTCCACAAAGGACAAGGGGAAACTACACCCTACGATGAACTTTGTAATGGCATCCAATAGTTGTTTCTGCCTCGGGTTTTTATGGCGGTACTTGCTGGTGGTAGCCATTTCTTCTGTATTACTTGTACTAGCATCGCTCGAGGATGGAAAAAAATGCATGATGTCTTGCTGCAAGCCACCAGCTGGGTGCTTCCTCTGAACATACTCATCCCACCTGTAGAGGAGCAATATTACAGTATATAAAGCATGCATTCCAACTTATGTTGATCTTGCATAAACAACACAAACCAAGTGGCTGAGTCATTCAAATATGAAAAAATATGTTAAGTCGGCTTGCACTTATTATTCCATGGCTTGGGTAAGCAAAGTTTTGGCTTGGGAAAGCATCAGTTACAATTTCGATGAAATTGAAACAGACTGTGTATTTAAAGACATCTCTTCTCCTTAGCCTTTTAATGAGTTGGAAATGTTGTCTTTGTAATCAGCTTTTATTTACTTTTATTTACTACATCACTGCGCATGTGTAGGCATCTGTTTGAAAACTCGGTCACTTTTACATGTACTTGTTATTTTATCTGTTTTTGTTTATTTTACCAACTCTTTTAAAATTCTTATCTCTTTTATTGATATTAACTATTTTACTTCATGTTTTTAACTTTTTAAACTGGAGCTAAAACTTTATTGATCAGCTATATTGATCATATAGCTCCCAACGGCTGGACTGTTTATGTTTTTAAAGTCAAAGATGGACATGTCAGTCCCTGGGGATGATAAAATCCTCCTGGAGAAAGCAAAAAAGAAAATTGTTGACCTGGAGGAGGACATCCAATGGCTCTCCGCTAAACTGCAGCAGAAAAATGCGCTCTTCTCCAACGTCAGCTTACGTCTTCCACTGCTGTAACAGATGATGAGCCTTTTAGTGGACCAGAAGTCCAAAAAAATGACCTTGAGTGACTCAGCCCTCCAAAACACAGTCGCCTGGGACCCCTCTGCCTGTCTACGGCCCTCCTCATGCTCAATGCCAAATCAAATGGCCTGGTCTGAAGTGGTGGTCCGGGGAAAAAAAAGGGTCTCAGATGCGTCAACTACCAGCCCTCCTCTCTCTGTCTCCAACTGCTACGAGGCTCTGGCAACATCTGATAATCCACCTTCCACTGATGCTCCTGCTTCACCAGTTCCAGCTTGCCCGGGCTATGCTCAACGCGCAGCCCCCACTGACATTGCACCCATCCCTTTGCTGGAAGACCCGGCGGTCTTTCCTCCACTGAGGGCTGACAGCAGTGGGGTGGCTGGCGTGGCCCCAGCCAAGCCACGGCGGCTCCGGCCCCGTTCTGGAGAGTCCTGTGTCCGACGTATGATCCTGAGGGAGGCTGTTCGCTGGCACTCCGAGAGGCCACACTGCACGGAGCAGTCGGTGAATCCCTCTTCCGGTTCTGGCACCGCTTCACTGCCCTGCTCATTGGCTGGTGAGGTATGGGGCCCTACCTCTCCCAACGACGGGACCCCACTCTTCCACCATCTCACTGCACTGACTCTCGCCAAGAGACCCTGCAACCACCAACATTCCACCCACTTTTTCCTCCAACCACGATGATCGCCAGTGACTCCTAACCCTCATAAGGCACATCAGGTATTTTAACTCTATCACTCACTGTTTCCCAGGAGCTACTGTCCCCAACTTGTTAGAAAAGCCCCGGATCTGCTGCAGTCACAACCTCCCTCCATCACACAGATTATTATTCACGTAGAGACTAACGACACCACCCGCAGACAGTCTGAAATCACTAAAAATGACTTCTGCAAATGTTTTAATATTCTATCAAACAACAGAAAGTCTGTTTTTATTTCTGGCCCCATTCCCACACTGCACCGTGGATCATACCATTTTAGCCGTGTTCTTGCCATCTCAGCTTGGTTTAAGTCCACTTGCAGCAGCACCATTAGTTTTACTGACAATTTTAACTTGTTTTGGGGCCGCCACACTCTATATAAATCTGACGGCATACATTTAAATGCATCAGGTAGTTGGTTTTTAGCAGCAAACCTGTTGCATATCATTCAAACCACAACACGCAATTGACTGTTTACATCCCATGACCCCTCCCCCCCCCAGATCCACTCACATTTCTGACCTTCAGGAAGATCACTATCCAGCACCAGGCCCCTTTTTGTCACCCTCCACCATCTGGTCTGGAAATTCATTCACTGCCCACCTTCCCCATTAGGACATTCATCGCAGACAGACCTCCATCCATAAAACATTCAGTTCATACGAACTCACGCCCACGCTGCCTACGCTCTGTGGATCAGTCTCCCGACAATAATCCACAGAAAACAAATTACCCATCCATAAATATCTCACCACCTACCCTAAATATTGGGCTGCACGGTGGCGCAGTGGTTTAGCACTGTGGCAGCACAGTTTTACCCTCGGCCGGGGGATCGCGGGGATCATGAGATCGTGGGTTCGATCCCAGCCCCCGACCAACAGTGAGCTGTGTGGAGTTTGCATGTTCTCCCCGTGTTGCGTGGGTTTACTCCGGGATTTCTCCGGTTTCCTCCCGCATACCAAAAAACATGTAGGTTTAGGGCGCTCGCGCACGCAGCGACCAGCAGCCGGTGGCTTGTCACCAGACTGCAAACCAAGTCTACCTACGGGTACAAATAAGTAACAAAAAAAAAAAAAAAAAAAAAAAATATGGCTCTTTTAAATGTACGGTCACTTGCTAACAAGACTTTCATCATCAGTGACCTGATTTTAGATAATAAGATTGACTGTCTCTTTTTAACAGAAACGTGGTTTGGCACGGATGCACCAGTAGTTCTCACTGAGGCCTCCCCACCAAATTTTAGGTCAGTTTTTTTTCCATAAGAAAGGGCAGGAAGGGTGGGGGTACCGCTTCTATTTTTTCTTCCTCACTTGTAGTAAAGTGTTAGAATAATTCTGAGCTTAAATTATTCAAAGTCAAAGATCAGGCGGAAAATTGGATTATGTACATTTATTTATAAAAATAAGTGAGTCACCCCAATGGCCATTTTGGGGGCGAGATTACAAAGCATGGCCTTCAGTGCACACCTAGAATTTCTAAAGGACACATTCTTTAGGTTTGATATATATAGGTGTGAAATTACGGTGCGTAGCAAAGCGAGGCGTGTGGCGAGCAAGAGGCGAGGCAAAATCTTCAATTCCAAATTTCCATTCATTATATTAACTCACAAGTAAATAGTTCAGACATCCGACACAATTCTTCAAAACTCTGCTTTACAGCAATGATCGACGATCTCTTTGATGTGTCTCAGTGAACTCAACTACACCTCTCGTCACAATAATCACACCTGTTTTATACTAACATCAGTAATTAGGGCTGATTAGCCCCTACCATAATCCCAGGTAAAACAACAAATCTTCCACCATTTACACATACCCACTAATTCTAAAATACATAAATATTTTCCCCACTATACAATATAAATAACATATAATAAATAACAATCAATGACAACAATAATAATATAAATAGTCCAATAAATAGTTCAAAACCTTATTTACAAAACTAAACCACCCCTCTAACTTACCATAGATGTTTCCTTCCTGCTGGTGTCCTATAAAAGGCCTTCAACTCTCTGAAGGAGTCTTTTGCCTGGACACCCACAGGAAGCATATTGGCAAAGGTATGTGCAATAACTTATCCATTATTTTACCCAAATACTTATCCATACAATTATCTCCCAAGGCATTCAAATTAAACAAAGACAGATCCCCAAATAAATGTGTGTACTTTAACAAATAATAACATTTACCATTACAAATATCATAATCACACAAACAATAAGTCATAATAGTGGTGACATCCCATCGTCACATTTCCTCCCCCCTTTCCCGAGAGTACAGTACTCTAGGAGTCATGTACTCGTGAGAGGCTATCAGCCACAAGGTTGGTTTTCCCTACCACATACCGAACAGTAAAATTATATCGTTGGAGGGACACATACCACCCTGTGAGACGACCATTTATGTCCTTCATTCTGTCCAACCACTGTAGGGCCCGTTGATCTGTCTCCAATACAAAATGACGCCCTAGTAAATAATACTTAAGGGACCCTATTGCCCATTTCATGGCAAGACATTCCTTTTCTACCGTAGAATATCTTGTCTCCCGGTCCAACAACTTACGGCTCAAGAACAGCACTGGGTGTCTCTCTCCCTTCTCCTCCTGGAGAAGTACTGCTCCAATGCCAACCCCTGAAGCATCAGCCTGTAAAATGAATGGGCGAGCAAAGTCTGGGCTGTAGAGAACCTTCTCCCCAGAAATAGCCCTCTTCAGATCCTCAAACGCTCTGTCACACTCCTCTATCCATTTTACCTTATTTGGTGCCGAAGCCTTAGTGAGGTCAGTCAAAACTGCGGCTCTTTCAGCAAAATGGGGGATGAACTTGCTATACCATCCCACCATTCCCAAGAATGATCGCACTCTCTTCTTAGTGGTGGGTACAGGGTAGGTCTGAATGGCATCCACTTTACCTACTTGTGGTCTAATGACCCCCTGACCAACCACATGTCCCAGGTACTCCACCTGCTGCTGTCCGAACGCACATTTGCGTGGGTTGATTGTCAGTCCAGCCCTCTTAATCGGCTGAAGGACCTGCCTAAGGTGTACCACATGTTCTTCCCAGGTCTGACTATAGATGACCACGTCATCCAGATAGGCAGCCGCAAAGTTTGACACCCTCCTTAATATTTGGTCCATCAGCTGCTGAAACGTTGCAGGTGCCCCCTGAAGGCCAAATGGCATGACCCTAAAATGGAAACTGCCATAAGGTGTTTTAAAGGCTGTAAGTTCCTTTATTTCTGGTGCCAATGCCACCTGCCAATACCCCTTACTTAGGTCCAAAGTAGAAATAAATCTAGCCTTGCCCACTTTCTCTAATAATTTGTCAATCTGGGGCATGGGGTATGACTCAAATTTAGATACTGAATTAAGATATCTAAAGTCAATACAAAATCTTAATGAGCCATCCTTTTTGGGGACCAGCACAATCGGGCTACACCACTCACTGGCTGACTCCTCGATCACTCCCAGCTGCAACATCAAGTCAATTTCATGCTTCATTTTTGGTACCAATTGTTCCGGGATCCTATATGATTTTCTACGTGGAACAGCTTCCTCTTTCAAATGAACCTTATGATGTACCAATGTGGTGAAACCAGGTCTCTCTTGAAACAAATCTGGATCCAACAATGTCTCTAACTCTCTCCGCTGATCCACCTGCAAATGAGACAGTTGAAATGAACAAGGCTCTGACACATTTGTGGGAAAGGATTGCTCCTTCTCCTCATCCACTTCCGTCGCACAAATCAAGAGATGCTGTGTCTCCTGAAGAGCAGGTTGCTGCTGCTGATGACCAGGCTGCTGAAACTCTTTCAACAGGTTAATGTGGAAGGTCTGATATTTCACCTTCCTGTCAGGCATATATAGTTCATATGTCACTGAACTTAGTTTCTTAGAAATTTCATATGGCCCCTGCCATCGAGCCAACAGCTTACTGTCACACGAGGGCAGCAATAACAAAATTAGTTGTCCTGGGTGAAAAACCCTTTTTCTGGCCTTCTTGTCATACCAAGTTTTTTGTTTGGCCTGCGCCGTCCTCATGTGTTCCTGAGCCAAAGCAGTCATTCGATCCAGTTTTTCTCTCATTTTAATCACATAAGAGACCACATTGTCCTGATCACTCGGTGGACTCTCCCAGTGCTCCTTTAATAAATCCAGTGGGCCCCTCACCTGACGGCCATAAAGCAGTTCAAAAGGTGAGAACCCTGTTGAAGCCTGGGGCACCTCCCGATAAGCAAACAATAAATATGGTACCCATTGATCCCAATCTGAGCCCGTTTCAGAAACAAATTTCCGCAGCATATTTTTAAGAGTCTGATTGAATCGCTCCACTAGTCCATCAGTCTGCGGGTGATAAGGGGTAGTCTTAATGCCCTTAATCCCCAACAGCTTATACACTTGCTGCAACAGTTTTGACAAAAAATTTGTTCCACAGTCTGTTAGAACTTCTCTGGGTATGCCTACCCTTGAAAACAACTGGATAAGGCAGTTGGCAACCTGCCTAGCCTTGATAGATTTCAGGGGAAAGGCTTCTGGGTACCGAGTAGCGTAGTCACAAATTACTAGAATGTATTTATTACCAGAGGAGCTTCTCTCTAGGGGGCCAACTACATCCATCCCTATTCTATCAAAAGGTGTTCCAATGATTGGCAATGGTTGCAGTTGGGCACGGGCTACTCCCCTAGATGATGTAATCTGACATACTGAGCATGTCGTGCAGAAGTCCTTTACCTGGGTATACATTCCCGGCCACACAAACCTTCTAGCAATTCTCTGCAGAGTTTTTTGAAATGCTAGATGACCTGCCCAAGGAATAACATGTCCCAGTTCCATAATTTTTGGTGTGAGGTCCTGTGGCAAAGCTATGGCCATAACTTCACCTTGTTGCTGGTACAAAATGCCCTTTTTTATGACATACATGGCCTCAGCCAAACAATCCATTCTACCCTGTTTCACACCCTCAATCTCCGAGACTTTATCAAACCAAGGTTTAAGTGTTGGGTCAGCCTTCTGCAATGTAGCTATGTCAGGAGGGATGTCAAACTCCACTGACTGGCTTAATTGTGGTGTTTCTTCACCCAGGTTCTTTACAGAAGCTAACACCTTATCTCTTCTCTTCTGAGCCTTGGATTTGGGTTGCTTAATAGGGCCTGCCTCTATCTCAGAATCATAGAATGGTAACTCCTGAAGAGTATTGGCAGCCCTCTGTGCTCTCTGTGCCCTGGTTGTCGCTATACTACAATTTTTTACCACAGGTGTGTTTACTCTCTTCTCAACAGCGCCACCTGTCTGTCTCTCCTCCATTTGTTCCTCTCTAACCTGTTGTATGATGTCCAACAAAGTTGGAACATCGTTGCCAAGAATAACGGAATACGGCAAATCAGGCACAAGAGCTACAGGAAGGAGATAAGTTTGACCCCCTACTGTTAAATAAACCTCAGCGGTCGGGTACAATTTCTTATCCCCATGGACACAACTGATATTTATTCCTGAGTCATTCCACAAATCCCTAGGGACCAAACTAGGTAGCACAACTGTTTGAAAACAACCAGAATCTAACAGGGCCTCTTCACACTGACCATTAAGCAACACTTCTGTTTTATAAACTCCATTATGCACTGAGGCTGAAAAAGTGGGTCTAGGAACTGAGCACAACAATGATGGTTTCTCATTCTTTATGGCAGGGCATGAATATTGGGTGTGACCGATTTTATTGCACTGATAGCAGCGTATATCTTTACTTGCAACACGTGACTTTTTGCTATCACCAAATCTGCTATTCGTGATCTGACTGGGCCTGGAATACAACTTATTTCGAGCTGGACCACCCCTTTCACCCTCATTAAACTCACTCCGTGTGGTGAAAGATCTGTCACGGCCAAGAGTAGTTCTCCTGCTCCCAGACCTGGCTGACAGAAAAACCTCCGCCAGACGAGCAACGTCCTCTGCAGTCTTCGGGTCCCACTCTTGTATCCAGACTCCCAGTTCCGGATTCACCATCCTTAGAAATTGTTCCAAAATCAATAATTCAGCAATGTCTTTTACTGATAAAGTCTCTGGTTTCACCCATTTATAAAACAAGTCTTTCAAACGTACATATAGTTCCCGAGGGGTTTCGTCCTTATGAATGTCCAGGGACCGAAACCGCCTCCTATGTGTCAGATGTGATTTCATATTTATTTAAGATAGCTTCTTTCACTTTCTCATAATTATTCGTGTCTGTGATGTCCATCAGAACATATGCGCTCCGCGCTTTACCTGTGAGTAGGGGAGCCAGATGAATAGCCCACTCCTCTTTGCGCCAGCGGCAGACTGTAGCAATCCTCTCGAATGACGCTAGGTAGTGCTCGATGTCATCCTCGGGAGAGAGAGGGTTCAGCCTGGGCTCGTGATGCGTTCGTGGCCTCCTTGGCTGCACCTGCAGCAGCAAATCATCCTCTCGCGGGCCGACCCGACTGGCCGTTACCCTAGGATCCTCCCTCAAAGTGCCCTTCGTCACCATTACGCTCAGCCCGGCTCCCATAGTCCTCTCTCAATTCCGCCACCTGCGACTCCATCCGATGAATATGATTCTCTACCGCCTGCCACTTTTGCTCCTGACGAGCGGCTTCTTCCTCCATCTGGCGATCCCTGAGAGTCAGCGAACGCACCAAAGATTTCACCAGGCACGTGAGCTCCTCGAGCTCGCCCAGTCCGCTGACTCCCGGGTCCTCAGCCGCCATACCTGTATCCAGGTCAGACTGCTCCTCTTGCCTCACCTTTCTTCTCGCCATGGGTCCTTCCGTCCACCGAATGCCACGGTGTCCACAGGCCATCCCACCGCTGCCACCAAATGTGAAATTACGGTGCGTAGCAAAGCGAGGCGTGTGGCGAGCAAGAGGCGAGGCAAAATCTTCAATTCCAAATTTCCATTTATTATATTAACTCACAAGCAAATAGTCCAGACATCCGACACAATTCTTCAAAACTCTGCTTTACAGCAATGATCCACGATCTCTTTGATGTGTCTCAGTGAACTCAACTACAACTCTTGTCACAATAATCACACCTGTTTTATACTAAGATCAATAATTAGGGCTGATTAGCCCCTACCATAATCCCAGGTAAAACAACAAATCTTCCATCATTTACACATACCCACTAATTCTAAAATACATAAATATTTTCCCCACTATACAATATAAATAACATATAATAAATAACAATCAATGACAACAATAATAATATAAATAGTCCAATAAATAGTTCAAAACCTTATTTACAAAACTAAACCACCCCTCTAACTTACCATAGATGTTTCCTTCCTGCTGGTGTCCTATAAAAGGCCTTCAACTCCCTGAAGGAGTCTTTTGCCTGGACACCCACAGGAAGCATATTGGCAAAGGTCTGTGCAATAACTTATCCATTATTTTACCCAAATACTTATCCATACAATTATCTCCCAAGGCATTCAAATTAAACAAAGACAGATCCCCAAATAAATGTGTGTACTTTAACAAATAATAACATTTACCATTACAAATATCATAATCACACAAACAATAAGTCATAATAGTGGTGACATCCCATCGTCACAATAGGCAACAGAGAGGAGGGGGAGGAGGAGGATGAGAGGAGGAAGGGAGAGAGACAGAGAGAGACAGTCCTGATAAGCAGAGCTTATCCGGGGTGATGCCATAAAACAATCTACACAAGCTAGAAGTTTCTGTGCATTCCTGGGACCCAAAAGAGAACAGTACATGTCAAAGTGATTATCAATGTAGCTTCGATCATCCTTTACGCATGTATTGATCAGTCTGAATTCCCTGAAGACCAACAATTGCTCACAGAAACATGCCAAGAATATATGAACTTATCCTACATGGAATGCACATATAAACATTAAACATGGCATATGAAAGGCATGATACTTCTCAAGTATAATAATACATTATCAATAATGATAATAATGTGGATAATATGGAATTTTTCTATAATATTCCCCCTTGATGCTTAATAATAAAGCATCAGGATTAAAAAAAATAATCAAAGTAGTAGTGAATGAAATAATATAAGAACATGTGCAAGAATTTACATGCTGTTATGTGTCTTTGCAAGTTAAAAACGTGTGTAGAATATGTCATTAAGGGTGAACATGTGTAATATGATTAATCTTAGACTGTAGAGAATAAGAACGTAGAAAATAATAGGAAGATACTCAAAACAGCCTTAAATTATATTGCAATCTTCAAACTCCTTAGGTTAGTATTACCCCTTTCACCATCCTCATCATCTGCAGCAGTTGTATGAAGACATATCGCTAAGCTTACAATAACCAGCCTCATCATCATATTAAGGACTCACACAAGAAAAATCCGAAGTTATAAAAGTCATTACCAAGTTTATGATGAGACTTCTCCATGAAGAGAAACACTAACTGTAATGCCCATAAGGCATTTGTTTATTCTTTGCATAGATATTTCTCATTTAATAAATGTTTTGTCCTTTATTTTAGTTAAAATATAAAATAACTGTCGATAAGGTTTACTTTGTTTGCACAGGTAACTTTGTTTTGAAGTGCCTCATCCGTTTACCTCACATCCTGTCTATTACTTCCTGTCTCTTTCCTGGCTTTCTTCAAGAGTATGGCAGACATGTTTTCCATGTTCTGAATTTAATCCATTGCCATCCACTGTTAAACATCACGAAAGCAATGCCGTAAGTTCATATATTTAACATTAAGGAGTTTAAGAATCATAAATATTAACGATTTGTAAAAAGGGTTGTAATTTTAATGACAGATTCGAGGAAGTTTATTTGCAGTTAAAAAAACACAGTAAAAACATGTAGAAACAGTTACACGATGTTAAGTAAAGTGCATATGTAATGTGAATTCAATGTTAAAGGATATGTACGGAGAAATTATTTGTAAAACAGAAACGTAATGTATATTTGTAATTTCTTGTTACAGTTTTCACCAAATGTTGATGAAGAAGTGTGGAAGTAAATGATGAACCTTGCATCGACTCTGTCTTCATTGACTACGGTTTAGCTTGGTGTTTAGTCAGCGTTCCAACACGCTGTACGAGAACACTAAAGTGAAAAGGCAGCATTTGATGTTTTAAAAGTGGCCAAGATGGCAACAAGTCACAGATCGTCCCGTTCCAGCGTTGGAAGCACAAGGGCCTCAACATCATCGGCAAGTGCAGCCCAGGCCAGAGCCAAAGCGGAAGCTGCAAAGGTGAGAGCATCATATGCTAGCCAAGAAGCTAAACTTAAAATGGAAAAGGCTGCAAGAGAAGCAGATGCAGCTATAGTAGTAGCACAAAGAGAAGCAGATGCAGCTATAGTAGAAGCACAAAATCAGTTGGAAGCAGCAAGAATTGATACAGAACTGGAGGTGCTGACACTGAAACGAGAAGCAGATGCAGCTATAGTAGAAGCACAAGTACTGGACGAAGCTACAGTTACACAGTCTGTAATCGAAGAAGAAAAAACTGAATCTAAAAATATCAGAATTCAATTCAATTCAATTCAACTTTATTTATATAGCGCCATTTCACAACAACAGTTATCTCATAGCACTATCAACTGTAGGGGGGACCCCCACAGTTGCAGAAAGACCCCAGCAATCAGGCGATCCCCTGTGAGCAAGCACTTGGCGACGGTGGAGAGGAAAAACTCCCTTTTAACAGGAAGAAACCTCCAGCAGAACCAGGCTCAGGGAGGGGCAGTCATCTGCTGCGACTGGCTGGGGGGTGAGGGGATAGAGAAGAAGAAAAGAACAGACATGTAGAGAGCAAACAGCACGATGGGGACTCAATCTATGGGAGAGAACAAACAAATGTTAATGACCAGCAAAAAAAAAAAAAAAATATTTCATAGAGAGTGAGGAAAGGAGTGAGGCCCAGTGCATTACTGGAGGTCCCCCGGCTGACTAAACCTATTAGCAGCATAACTAAGGGAGGGTTCAGAAACACATGATCCCTCCCTAATTGTAGGCTAGATCAAAAAGGTAGGTTTTAGCCGTATTCTTAAAAACAGAGATCGAGTCTGACTCCCGAATCCAGATTGGCAGCTGATTCCACAGGAGAGGAGCTTGATAACTGAAGGCTCTGCCTCCCATTGTACTTTTGGAGATTCTAGGTATTACAAGTAAACCTGCATTTTGGGAGCGTAGTGCTCTGTTAGGATGATACGGTAGTATCAGATCTTTTAAATAAAAAGGAGCCTGATTGTTTAGAGCTTTGTAAGTAAGAAGAAGGATTTTAAACTTAATTCTAAACTCTATGGGAAGCCAATGAAGGGAGGCCAGAACCGGAGAGATATGATCTCTCTTTCTAGTACCTGTTAAAACTCTTGCTGCAGCATTTTGGATCAGCTGAAGACTTTTTAAAGATGTTTTAGGACAGCCTGATAATAAAGAATTACAATAATCTAATCTCGAGCTAACAAAAGCGTGGATCAGCTTCTCAGCATCACTCTGAGACAAGATGCTCCTAATCTTGGCAATATTACGCAAATGATAGAAGGCAGTCTTAGAAACAAATTTAATATGTGAATTGAAGGACAAATCCTGATCAAAAATAACTCCAAGGTTCCTCACAGAGCTATTAAGAGAAAGAGTAACTGCATCCAAACTGAAAGTTTGATTTGGAAAGGAATTTCTAAGGTTTTTTGGACCAACAAGAATGACTTCAGTCTTATCTGAATTTAATAGCAGGAAATTACAAGTCATCCAAGCTTTGATTTCCTTAAGACAGGCTTCTAACTTGGCTAATTGATTAGTATCATCTGGCTTCATTGACAGGTATAATTGTGTGTCATCTGCATAACAATGAAAATGTATACAGTGCTTTCTAATAATGTTACCTAACGGAAGCATATATAAACTAAAAAGAGTAGGGCCTAGCACAGATCCCTGTGGAACTCCATGACTAAGCTTTGAGCTGAAAGAAAACTCATCATTTACATGAACAAACTGGAACCTATCAGATAAATAAGATCTAAACCACTGCAACGAAGTTCCATTAAGTCCAACATAGTGTTCTAATCTATCAAGTAGAATATTATGATCAATAGTATCAAAAGCTGCACTAAGATCTAAAAGGACAAGTACAGAAACTAGTCCATTATCAGATGCAATGAGGAGGTCGTTAGTGACCTTCGCTAAGGCTGTTTCAGTACTATGATGGATTCTAAACCCAGATTGAAACTCTTCAAGTAAACCATTTCCCTGCAGGTGGTCAAATAATTGCGTAGCAACAACTCTTTCTAAGATTTTTGAAATGAAAGGGAGATTAGAGATTGGTCTATAGTTAGCTAAAGCTCCTGGATCTAGCGTTGGCTTTTTGAGTAAGGGTTTAATTACAGCCGTTTTAAAAGCCTGCGGTACATGGCCTAAAGTCAATGAAGAATTGATTATATGAAGAATAAAGCTCCCAATAAGTGGGAAGACTTCTTTAAATAACCTGGTAGGAATAGGGTCTAAAAGACAAGTTGAAGGTTTGGATGAGGAAACTATTTTGTCTAACTCACAAAGGTCGATTGGAGTAAACTCATCAAGACAGACATCAATAGAAGGAGTTGTAGTAGTTACAGTATTTAAGTCAACTGTGGGAAGAATATGATTGATTTTATCTCTGATGGATGAAATTTTATTATTGAAAAAGTTCATAAAGTCCTGACTAGTAAGCTCTAAGGGGATGCTAGGATTGACAGAGTCCTGACTCTTTGTCAACCTGGCTACAGTACTGAAAAGAAACCTGGGATTATTCTTGTTCTCTTCTATTAATGCAGAGTAATAACTCGTTCTAGCTTTTCTAAGAGATGTTTTATAAATTAAAAGATGATTTCTCCAAGCTAAATAGATTTCATCTAAATTAGTAGAGCGCCATTTTCTTTCTAATTGACGAGTCTTCTGTTTTAAGCTACGAGTTTCTGTGTTGAACCAAGGAGTTAAAAATCTCTGATTAGACTTTTTCTTTTTTAAGGGGGCCACCAAGTCTGGAGCCTGATGCAGAGAAGCTGAAACACTATCCACCATGTTATCAATTACAGAAGGAGCAAGCTGTCTATAGCTTATTTCTGTTGTGTTGACACATGGCATAGAGGAAACAATCTGCATAAATTTGGAGACAGCATCATCTGAGAGGCATCTACTGTGATAATATTTTTCTTTAGGAGCCAAATAGTCAGAAATAGTAAAATCAAAGGTTAACAGACAATGGTCTGACAGTACAGGGTTATGAGGAGACACTACAAGATTTTCTATTTCTATGCCATATGTCAGAACAAGGTCCAATGTATGGTGGAGGTAATGAGTAGAATTTCCTACTTTCTGAGAAAACCCAATCGAGTCTAATATTGAATTAAAAGCCACATTAAGGCAGTCACTATCTACATCCACATGTATATTAAAGTCCCCTACTATAATTATTCTATCAGATTTCAGCATTAAATCAGCTAAGAAATCAGCAAATTCGGATAAAAATTCTGAATAGGTTGATGGGGGACGATAAACTATGGCAAATAAAATTGGGTTTAACCTGAAATTGCTAAAGTGCCCAACACTGAGGACCAGGCCCTCAAAGGAATTATAACATGTTTTTTGCTTTACATTAACTAGTAATTTGGAATGGTAAATTGTTGCTACTCCTCCTCCACGACCAGAACTTCTGGGATTTTGACAGTTTAAATAACCAGAGGGAGTTGATTCATTTAAACCAACATAATCCTCTTGTCCTAACCAAGTCTCTGTAAGGGAAATTAAATCAATCTGATGATCAATTAACAGATCATGGACTAACAGAGACTTGGGAGTTAGAGACCTAATATTTAATAAACCACATTTAATTTTTAAATTATGAGGAGGAACAGAGGCCAAATCATTCAATTTAGAGGCTTTATGTTTAATTTGAGTTTTACCAATATTTTGCTTTATCACTTTGGTATGCTTATACATTATATTTTTATTTACTTTGGAGGGAGCAGACAACGATTCTCTGATGGGGAAGACAGGGGCTAAGCTGAGGGGTGGCGGATGAAGAGGAGCTGCAGAGAGGCGTGTAAGACTGTGACTCTGCTTCCTGGTCCCAACTCTGAGTAGTCATGGTTTTGGAAATTTGGATAAAAAAGATGCCAGATTGTTAGATAAAAGAGAAGCACCATCCAAAGTGGGATGAATGCTGTCTCGTCTCATAAGACCAGGTTTTCCCCAAAAAGAGCTCCAATTGTCAATGTAGCCCACGTCATTTTTAGGACACCACACAGACAGCCAGCGGTTCAAGGATGACGAGCGACTAAACATGTCATCACTGGTCAGATTGGGGAGGGGCCCAGAGAATACTACAGTGGCAGACATCGTTTTTGCAAAGTCACACACCGATTCTATATTAAGTTTCGTGACTTCCGACTGCCGGAGACGGATGTCATTAATGCCGGCGTGAATAACAATTGTGGAATATTTACAGTTACTTTTAGCCAGCATTTTCAAATTCAACGGACAAGCGAATATGTCCAGTCACAGATTGACCTCCAGAATCTATCACCTTCCACGCGTTTATCGAACCCACCAGCCAAACCCCAGTTGCATGCAGGATCAGGTGATAGCTACATTACATGGCATTCACCCCCTGATGCTCCAGAGCTGCAAGTTTCTACTAAGAGACCAAAGTTTAAAAGGGATGACGTAACTTACTCACATGAATATAACCCAAATAAGCAAATTAATGTAGAAACAAACTTTGAAGCCAAAAGACCAAATCCATCCATGAACGTACATGCTCCATTATATGTTCCCTCACGTGTTCACCCAGTCAGCACACAGTCTCAAACTGAACCATTGGCACAATATTTGGCACGACGAGATCTTGTTACTTCAGGACTGTATCAATTTGATGATAAGCCAGAAAATTTCCGGGCATGGCGGTCTTCTTTCACAAATGCAGCCGCTGAGGTTCAACTCACAGCATCCCAAGAACTGGACCTCATGACCAAGTGGCTCGGAAAGGAGTCAGGTGAACAGGTGAAACGCATTCGCTCTGTCTATATTAACAACCCCAATTTGGCCTTACACAAAGCATGGGACAGATTACATGAGTGCTATGCCGCTCCTGAAATTATTGAGAGGTCACTGTTCCAAAGGTTAGACACCTTTCCCAAGATTTCAGTCAAAGACAATGCCAAGTTACGTGAACTTGGTGACTTACTCATGGAGATCCAGGGTGCCAAAGAAGATGGATATCTCACTGGCCTCTCTTACCTAGACACATCTCGCGGAGTTGCGTCAATGGTCGATAAGCTTCCATATGGACTGCAGGAGAAATGGGTGTCTTCAGGGTCACGCTACAAAGAAGAGAACAATGGTTGCTTCCCTCCCTTTGAATATTTCTGTGATTTTGTGTGTCGTGAAGCAAAGAAACGAAATGACCCTAGCTTCATTTGTCAGAACACTACTACGACAACCGCCAAACACGATAAACCCACTATGAAGAGTTTTAATGCCCATAAGCCCATTACAGTCCATAAAACCAATGTTTCCCCAACCAATACGGCTCCTTATAAAAACTGTCCTTTGCATAACAAACCACACCCTCTTAAAAGATGCAGAACATTCAGAAACAAGTCCCTTGAAGACAGAAAGGCCTTCCTCAAAGAGAAAGGAATATGCTTCAAATGTTGTTCCTCGCCTAGCCACCTAGCCAAAGACTGCAAATTCCCTGTGAAGTGTTCTGAATGCGGAAGCACCAATCACGATGCAGCCATGCATCCTGGCCCTCCACCTCAAACTGAAAGGGCTCCTTCACCGTTGCGAAAGAATGGCGGGGAGGGGGAAGAGTCTAACATATCTGATGTTAGTACAAGTTGCACAGAAGTTTGTGGTCATGGTCAGTGGAGTCGTTCGTGCTCCAAAATATGTCTTACAAAGATATACCAGAAGGGCAACAAGGACAAGGCAATCAAAGCCTATGTAATTCTTGATGATCAGAGCAACCGCTCTTTAGCCAGACCAGAATTCTTTCAACAGTTTGGTGTGGATGGCGAACCACTCTCTTACCAACTCAGAACCTGTGCCGGAATAGTGAAAACATACGGCAAGCAAGCAGCAGGATTTCAGATCGAATCATTGGACGGCAAAACCGTCATCTCGCTTCCACCACTCCTCGAGTGCCAAGAGATTCCAAACAATCGGGCTGAGATCCTGTAATATAAATGTGTTTTTAATGTGTGCCCTGATTTGTTTCTCAGTTGTTTTTAATATGTTTTAACAATCCAGTTCTCTTCCCATGATGAATTTATCTTAAGGCACACCATGACCTGTTTTTAGAAACTGTTTTCCTTAGCACAGCAAGTTTCTCACTCCTTAAATCACTGTTGCATGCTTATGAAACAAAGGCATGACCTTTATTCCTCATGTGTGTGTGTGTGCAATGAAGCAAGAAGCAGGTGTTCAGTTCACAGTATGTTTTGGGAGCCGGGCAGAGAATTGCCTGAGAACAGGAATTGGCCCTTCCTGCTCCCCACGCAATTCTATGATGGGAGGGGGCTTGCTCGGAACAGAGATGGCCACTCTGTTCTGTACCTAGCCTTCCTTTAAAAACAGGGGCTTTCCCTCTTTACGGGGAGTCTGCTGTGAGTTTTGCGCAAAACGTCCAGCTGAGAAATCACGCTCTTTGCGGACTGCCGGCTCCCAGTCATCTGTATTACGGTAAGAGCTGATGAAATGACATGAAATGCATTAATCCTTGTGTGAAGGAAATGTGTGACATGCAATGATTTCTCTGTGTGTGAAGGAGATTTTCTGTGGGGAATAAAAGATACAGTTTATTCTAGCAGTCTGTCTCAGTGTGAATTCCTGTGTGCCGACTCCTCACGAACCTGTCTAAATATTTTCATAAAACATTTTGGCGTCACGAACAGGATTCGGAAGGAAAATTAACAGAGGTTAAAGAGGAGCTGTGCATAGGAAAGTCATGTTTAAAAAAAAGGATAAACAGAGTGAAGCTGAGGGCTCTTGTGCTGTCATCCCAGGCTGGGATGGTTTATGGGAGCAAGTTGGTGTATGTTTAACAAGTGGGGGCGGACGCCCAGAGCCATGGGCGGATTTGGTAGGGGATGGGTCGCCTTCGGTGGTGTTTAGGTGTCTTCGTGGAATTGAAGTTGCCCCGAAAGCACCGCTGAGTGGAATTCAGCGGTGGATGTGGTGTTGTACGGGCGGCTGTTCTCTCTCTCCCATCAGCAAGGGGAGGGGCGAGCAGCGCTCTCTCTCTCTCTCTGTTCCTCGCTCTCCCAGAGGGGGCGGGTGAGGGATAGTGCTCTTTCTCTCTCTCTCTCTCTCTCTCTCTCTCTCTCTCTCTCTCTCTCTCTCTCTCTCTCCCTCTGTTCCTCGCTCTCCCAAAGGGGGCGGGCGAGGGATAGTTCTCTCTCTCTCTCTCCCTTTGCCTCAGGGGCGGGGGAGAGGCAGAGTTGGCCTTTAGAAAAAAACAGAAGTGTGAATTTTTGCTCAGCTCAAGTGAAGAATGCAAGAGGCGGGGGTGTCTGCCTCACAAGGCTTGGGAGATGCTGGGTTGCATAAAGGAAATATAAAAACAATAGGATTCAACAGTGACTCAAATGCGCTAAATTTAAACAAAGAGGACAGTTTGACCCAGTTTTTAATGGATTTGGAACAAAGCAGTCACTGTGGGGAAGGTACATATGGAACCTTTTCCCATTCCATTGGCAAATAAGGTGGTGAACATGAAGCAGTATCGAATCCCTGGAGGACATGATGAGATTACTGCTACCATAAAAGATTATGTGGAGGCTGGAGTGTTGAGAACATGTACCACCGCGTGGAACAACCCCATTTGGCCAGTCCGAAAGTCTGACGGCTCCTGGCGAATGACGGTTGATTATCGGGAACTAAACAAACACACTCCTCCATTGACAGCGGCAGTACCTGATTCTCCCACCATAATTGACCGGGTGCAGCATCATCCGGGAATATGGTATGGGGTAATTGATCTGGCTAATGCCTTCTTTACGATTCCAATCCCAGAAGATAGGCAGGAGCAGTTTGCGTTTACTTGGGAGGGACGACAGTATACGTTTACCAGACTCCCACAGGGCTATCTCCATAGTCCTACTATCTGTCACCGGACGGTGGCAGAGAATCTGGACGGGCTAACAACGCCCCCTGGGGTGTTGATATCCCATTATATTGATGACATCATGGTACAAGGGACCTCTGAAAAAGAAGTCCAGCAGGTACTGGATCGGCTGATCCAGCACATGAAAAGTCACGGTTGGGAGATTAATCCAGCAAAGGTGCAGGGACCCTCCCAGAGGGTGAAATTTCTGGGGATCTACTGGAATAAGGGAGAAAGGGAAATCACAGACAAAGCCCGAGAAAAGATAATGGCTTTTGCCACCCCGCACACCAAAAAGGATGTGCAGCGGTTTATTGGGTTGTTTGGATATTGGAGGAGTCACATTCCTCATTTGGGGCAAATTTTGCAACCTTTATATCAAGTGACAAGGAAAAAAGAGCAGTTTGAATGGACAGAAAAACAGCAAGTGGCTTTTGACATGGCCAAAGAGGCCATACAGCAAGCTCTATCATTAGGAAAACTGCAATCTGGTCCGGTTGAGTTGCAGGTGTCGGCTCGGAATGATTATGCAAATTGGAGCTTATGGCAAAAACAAGGCAAACAACGGAAACCTTTGGGTTTCTGGTCAAGGAAGCTGCCGAGTGCAGGAATTCGTTACACGCCCTTTGAAAAACAATTATTGGCGTATTATTGGAGTTTGGTGGAAACAGAGGCATTAACTGCAGGGCATGAGGTGCTCATGAGGCCATTGATACCTATTCTGACGTGGGTAATGAGTAACCCCACCACACATCGGATAGGTACTGCCCAGGAGAGTAGCATCATTAAGTGGAAATGGTACGTGTCTGAAAGAGTGAAATCTGGACAAAAAGGAGTTTCGGTCTTGCATGAACAAGTTACTGATGTCCCAGAGGCAGATGAGTCTTGTTTTGAAGTTGAGCAGCTGCAAGAATCTCCTGTGTTAACAGGGCCCCGCTATGATGAACTCACAGACGAGCAAAAGAGTAGGGCGTGGTTTGTAGATGGTTCTTCTCAGTGGGTAGCGGGAAAACGAAGGTGGAAAGCCGGGGCTTTCAACCCTCATCTGGGGCAAATTTTGGAAGAAATGGGTGAGGGAAAAAGCAGCCAATGGGCCGAGTTGAAGGCCGTGCACATGGTGATACAACATGCGGGTGTGTCAGGAGCGTATATCTACTCTGACTCCTGGTCAGTGGTTAATGGGTTAACCACATGGATGCCTACATGGCAGTCCAATCAATGGCAGATTGAAAAGAAAGAGGTGTGGGGTAAAGAGTTGTGGGAGGAAATCTGGCAAAAGGTCCAAGGGGTCACTATCCATGTCACCCATGTTGATGCCCATACCCAAAATATGGACTCAGAAGCCCTCCACAACCGTTATATTGATGGAGTGGTCAGAGCAATGTCAGTGGAAAGGCAATCCACTGTGGATTTGGCCCGGTGGGCCCATGAAAAGAGTGGACATTGGGGAATTCAAGCTACCACCCAATGGGCCAGGGATAGAGGCATTGATTTAAAAACTGATGATGTAAAGACAGCCATTGAACAGTGTGAGGCCTGTCAGCATCACAGAAGAGGTGTCCCACAACATCTCACTGGACATATACAAAGGGGAAAGAGTCCAGGACAAATCTGGCAAATGGATTTTATTGGTCCTCTTCCAGAGTCACAACGATGTAAATATGTATGCACGGCTGTGGATACATTTTCGGGTGTGGTAGTGGCACACCCAGCCAAAGTGGCTAATCAGAAGGCCACGCTGGCCTGTGTGGAACTAATTGAAAGGTTCTATGGGCTACCTGTACAGATTCAAACTGACAACGGGACCCATTTCACCGGAAACCTGGTGAAAGATTGGGCCAAACACAATCATGTGGAATGGATCTATCACGTTCCATATCATCCCCAAGCTGCGGGTTTAATTGAAAGAATGAATGGGTTGTTGAAAGCCACCTTGAAAAAAGGAGGGATAAACAATAGTTTGGAAGGGTGGAAAAAACGCTTGCCACAAGCGCTGAAACAGCTAAACAATAGACCCATTGCACCTGGTACCACACCATTAAACCGAATGATCACTGTCAATCTTGAACATTCTGAAGGACAAACTATTAAAATGTGGAAGATTAACCCAGAAGCAACACTACCAGTGCGAGCGACGAAAGGCTCGGCTGGATTAGATCTAAGAACTATGGAAACCCTTACCTTGGTACCAGGAACACCTACTGTGGTAAAAACAGGGCTAGGGTTGCAATGCCCGAATGGAATGTATGGTCACATATTGCCAAAGTCTGGATTATCCCTAAAAGGTTTAACGACTCTGGCAGGTGTGATTGACAGTGATTATCAAGGGGAATTGGGAGTGGTGTGCTACGTACTGGGATCAGAGCCCATAACCCTGAATAAGGGGGATGAAGTGGCCCAATTGGTCATTATACCATGCCTAATGACTGACCCTGAAGAGATTGCTAAGCCGGCTGTGATGACGCAAAGGGGCGACAAAGGCTTTGGTTCCACAGATAAATCTGGGGCCAAAGTATGGGTGAGGCAAGAAAATGGCCCTCCCCGCCCGGCTGAGATCATAGCTCAAGGGACGGATCAGGTGGTGACCATTTTGTATCCAGGAGAGGAAACCTGGATAAATGTACCAGTATCAAAATGTTATCTAAGGGAGAACTAATTCTGTGCTTTCTCTTCTCCTAAGTATGTGCTTGCTTTGCAGGAATGTTCGGGTGGAGACTGGTGATTGGACACCCGCCACGTCATGGGTCTTCTTCAACACCCCCACAAGCACCGAGGACATGGCTATGTCGTCTGCTGGGACATGTGCCGCCCTGCCCTCGTTGTGATCCTGTGGATGAGTATCGCCGGTTGCTGGATCCAGATCCACGCCACACCAGGCCAAGAAATGTTTGAGGTGGACCAATCTGTTTCGTTGGAGTGGAAGGAAAGTCGAATCGGTGCCAATCGGAGTCAAGACGGTTTCTATTGTTTATCAAGCCAAAAGTGCAAGATACTGAACCTAACCAGCCACTGTCCTATCTACATATGCCCCAAATGTGTCAAAAATCAATATAATGTGCCTGCGGTGGAGAAGGGGTGCATGGTGAACTTAACTGCCAATGTAACCATATGCGTGGCCAAAGCGACTAATGATTCACTGAAATGTGATACTACCTTAAATGGTACAAAGCTATCCATCAATATAACAGGAGATAAGGAAGTGTATTTGATGAATGGAACAGTCATAAACGGTCGACAAATCCCCTTTGTGTACCCTATTGTAGTGGTCGACAAAAACCCGAAGCATATATCCCCAACGAACCTGGCACCCATACTGTCGACCTGTACAACGGTGGCCACACAAACCAGCCATATCACCGTCAATTGGATGGTAAGGATACCACCCATTCCCAAATGTTCAACCAAGAAGAAGAGAGCATGGTATGACACATTGCTGGGAGGATTTGGCACAGTTTTGGGAATCTCCAACACCATTAACAACGAGGTAACCAGATCAATGTTGGCAGATACTGGACGTCAAACGTCTTTAGGCATTCAACAAGTTGGGTTTTGGATGCCTACGGTGGTGGGGCCTCAAATGGAGGCCGCCAATCTGTTTCAAAAATGTCTGAATTGGGATTTGACCATGTGGAATGCTACGAGTGAATTGATGACGAACATCACTCGCGCTTTCAATTGGACTGTGTGCAACATTCAAGTTTTGGATATCCGCACGCAGTTGGAACGTTTCACTCGCATTGTCACTACCAATCACGCTCGACAATGGCGAGAAGTGTGGAACATCACTGAAGAATGGTGGTTAATTCCGCATCCTGAAAAAACCATCTGCAATAGCACGATGTGTAGCGGGCAATGGACTCAATTAACTGTCACAAGAGCTGTTAACGTGTGCAAATATCATGTGTTACCAGTAATTACTGCCACGGCATTTTGGTTTATTCAATTAAAAGGGAGATGGTTTGATCCAGGGCAAAATAATACATATGATTTATCAGAATGTGATTTGACTGACCAAGGATATGCATGCCTAAGTCGAGAAATATATACTGAACCATGCTTAACCATGACAGAGGCACTATGTGAATGGAGAATAGAAAAACCTCGTGACATGATGTGGCAAATAGGGCCCCATACTCTATGTGTAGCCACCTTAAGTTTCCATCCAATGTTGCCTAGGGTACCTTTCACTGGGTGTCTGCATGGTGTTCACATGTGGCAATGGCATAATCGGACATATCGTCTTACCAACTTTTCCAGTGAGGCTCACCTGACCGCCCTGCAATGGCGGGTGCTGGAAGTTCCATGGCAGGTGTCCCTGGATCGATTCAGAGGCGCACTGAATGAATCCACGGAGATACAAAAGCTCATTGGTGATCATATGTCTAATGTGCGTGCTGCAGTGATATCCACTGTGGTGGCCCAAGGAAAGGTATTGCATGCAGCTCATCAGATAGAGCAAGTTTCTGCTCATCACTGGTGGGATATATTCTCAGGCATGTCAGTCACTGCTCGCAAAACACTGGTGCCTCCCCTAGCTATATTAATTGCTGTTCTATCTGTCTTAACAATATGCAATTTCAGTGCTTTCTGCTATATTAGAAGAGTAAAACAAATTCTAAGTAAAAGAATATATAATTCTCTAGCAATATGAAAATCACAGTCATTTTTCGAGATGGAGGGTATGGTACCATATCTTGCAAAGTAGAGGCGAGTGCTGACCCTCCTGGTCACTGGATATGTTATGATTATGCCGTAGGCTTGAGTAATGGGTGGAGAAGTGGGCTATTGTGGCATGTTGTAACATGCATTTGGGACGTCAATTGGGTGGAATTATCTCACCATAATCATGTCGGCATACCTTATGAGGATTAAAGTATTCCCCAAGAAGACAGTAATTACCCAATGTTCTTCACCAACTGATAGAACAAATAAGGTCAAAGGGTGGAAAATGTGATATAAATATTTTTAATGTGTGCCCTGGTTTGTTTTTCAGTTGGGGAAGAAAGCATTTAGTTGGGGAAGAAAGCACTTAGTTGGGGAAGAAAGCAATTATCTTTACCAACTGATCACAAATAAGGTCAAAGGGTGGAATGTAATATAAATGTGTTTTTAATGTGTGCCCTGATTTGTTTCTCAGTTGTTTTTAATATGTTTTAACAATCCAGTTCTCTTCCCATGATGAATTTATCTTAAGGCACACCATGACCTGTTTTTAGAAACTGTTTTCCTTAGCACAGCAAGTTTCTCACTCCTTAAATCACTGTTGCATGCTTATGAAACAAAGGCATGACCTTTATTCCTCATGTGTGTGTGTGTGCAATGAAGCAAGAAGCAGGTGTTCAGTTCACAGTATGTTTTGGGAGCCGGGCAGAGAATTGCCTGAGAACAGGAATTGGCCCTTCCTGCTCCCCACGCAATTCTATGATGGGAGGGGGCTTGCTCGGAACAGAGATGGCCACTCTGTTCTGTACCTAGCCTTCCTTTAAAAACAGGGGCTTTCCCTCTTTACGGGGAGTCTGCTGTGAGTTTTGCGCAAAACGTCCAGCTGAGAAATCACGCTCTTTGCGGACTGCCAGCTCCCAGTCATCTGTATTACGGTAAGAGCTGATGAAATGACATGAAATGCATTAATCCTTGTGTGAAGGAAATGTGTGACATGCAATGATTTCTCTGTGTGTGAAGGAGATTTTCTGTGGGGAATAAAAGATACAGTTTATTCTAGCAGTCTGTCTCAGTGTGAATTCCTGTGTGCCGACTCCTCACGAACCTGTCTAAATATTTTCATAAAACAGATCCCAACACCCAACTCTGTTTTGCATCAACCCCATCTCCATCACATCTCCAAATGTATTCCTGAGCTAGACCCAGAAGCAGAAATACTCCTGCTACTCAGAAGAGATGTGCTAAGGGTGCATAAGGTCAGACAGCAGATAAATGGACCACACAATGCTCCATTTGCCCAACTTCTAGATCTGGGTTGGGTAGTGGTAGGTGAAGTCTGCTTAGGCAACGCACACAAACCAACAGTTGATACATTCAAGACCAATATATGGGATGGTGGGCGCCATTCCATTTTCAAACCCTGTTCAAGCTCCATGTCTGTCAAAGAGACACAACAAAACTTTACCAGGCCTGGCAAATCACTGGAAAGGATGCTAGGACAGACTGTTTTCGACCGAACTGAGCACGACAACCAACTCGCTCCATCCAGGGAGGACATTCTCTTTCTAAAGATCATGGATGCAAATGTCTACAGGGACAACAGCAACAACTGGCTAGCTCCACTCCCGTTCAAAGAACCACGTCAACGTTTGCCAAATAACAGGGAACAAGCAGCGATGCGGTTTCTCTCTCTTCAGCGAACCCTGCAAAGGAGGCCTGAGATGCAGGAGCAATATGTTGCATTCATAGAGAAAATTATTGCTAATGGGCACGCAGAGGTAGCGCCACCAATGGAGGAAAATGAGGAATGCTGGTATCTTCCTTCTTTTGGAGTCTATCACCCACAAAAACCCAATCAAATCAGGGTGGTGTTTGATTCCAGTGCCAAGCACTGCGGCCTGTCTCTCAATAATGTGCTTCTTGCGGGACCCGACCTTAATAACTCCCTCATTGGTGTCCTTCTGCGGTTCCGAAAAGAAAGAGTTGCGATCCTGGCAGACATCCAGCAGATGTTCCATTGCTTTTTGGTGCATGAAAACCACCGCAACTTCCTCCGTTTTTTGTGGCACAAGGACAATGATCTCAGTAAGCCTGTCATAGAGTACAGGATGAAGGTGCATATTTTTGGCAACACACCATCCCCTGCAGTGGCCATCTATGGGCTGCGAAAGGCCATCAGAGAAGGGGCCCAAGAACATGGTGATGACACAGTCAAGTTTGTAGACAGACACTTTTATGTAGATGATGGCCTAATATCTTTGCCGTCCGAAACAGAGGCCAATGACATTCTCCAACGAACACAGGCTTCACTCGCTGAATCAAACCTTCGGCTGCACAAGTTTGTGTCTAACTCTAAGGTAGTCACTGAAGCCTTCTCACCTGAAGATTGTGCCCCAGTAGTCAAAGACTTGGATCTCAGTGGAGAAACAGTGCCCACACAGCGGAGCTTGGGTCTACTCTGGGAGATCAAGTCAGACACATTCACCTACTCCACATCAAACACAGACAAGCCATTCACGAGACGTGGAGTTCTTTCTACTGTTAATAGTATCTTCGATCCTTTGGGTTTGCTGGCACCCATTACAATCCATGGAAGAGCCCTTCTCAGGGAGCTTACCTCTGAACTATCCAACTGGGACACGCCAATCCCAGAAGACAAGCTGAAGAGTTGGGAAGCTTGGAGAGATTCCCTCCAAGGTTTGAAAGAGCTTCATGTTCCACGTATGTACACAACAACTTCCCTCACCAAAGCAGTGCACACAGAATTGTGTGTGTTCTCGGATGCCTCAAACAAGGCTATTGGAGCTGTTGCTTACCTGAGAGCAGTTCAAGAAGATGGGAAAGCTGAAGTAGGGTTCGTGATGGGCAAGGCAAAGCTAGCACCTCAGTTAGAACCAACAATTCCTAGGCTTGAACTTTGTGCGGCTGTTCTTGCCGTGGAGATGGCAGATCTCATCCAAAATGAGCTGGATCTCAACATAGATACTGTACAGTTCTATACGGACAGTAAAGTTGTCCTTGGATATATCTGTAATGAGACCAAACGGTTCTACACATACGTCCACAACAGAGTACAACGTATCCTTCAGTCTTCAGGTCCTGAGCAGTGGAATTATGTGTGTACAGAAGAGAACCCAGCAGACCACGCATCCAGATCCTTGCCTGCTGCTCACCTTGTACAGACATCTTGATTCACTGGCCCCTCATTCCTGCGTCAGTCATCACCAGCAATATCAAAAGACACTAAAAGGTTTGAGCTCATTGAACCTGAGAAAGACTCTGAAATCCGGCCACAAGTGCAAACTTATGTCACTCACTTGGAGAAGGCAGCTCTTTGTGCTGATCATTTCCAATACTTTTCCACCTTCACCTCGCTGGTAAGAGGAGTCGCTCTCCTTATCCACATGGCAAGAGCCCACAAACAGTCGAATCAAAACAGCAAGTGCAAAGGTTGGCATAAGTGTCATCTACCTCGTACTGCAGATGAAATGGCCCAAGCAAAAGATGTTATCTTGAAAGCGGCTCAAAGGGCAGCGTTTACAAGAGAACTGTCAGCACTACGATCTAACAAGGTATTGCCAACAAACAGCCCCCTGTTGAACCTGAGCCCGACCCTGGAGGGTGGACTGATACGTGTTGGAGGGCGGCTAAAGCATTCTGAATTGAATTCTGCAGAAAAGAATCCAGTAATTCTTCCCAAAGATAGCCACATTTCTCTGTTGCTTACACGACATCACCACAAGCAGGTAAAGCATCAAGGCCGCCATCTGACGGAAGGAGCAATCAGAGCAGCCGGTCTGTGGATTTTGGGTGGCAAGACACTGATCAACACAGTTCTTCACAAATGCATCAACTGTCGCAAATTGAGGGGGAAAACGGAAGAGCAATCCATGGCTAACTTACCACCTGAACGCCTTAAAGTTTGTCCCCCCTTTACTTATGTGGGGCTTGATGTTTTCGGGCCCTGGCCTGTTACAACTAGACGAACCAGGGGAGGACAGGCGGAGAGTAAGAGGTGGGCCATCATGTTCAGTTGTCTCAGTTCAAGGGCTGTGCACATTGAAGTGATCGAGTCAATGGACACTTCCAGTTGTATAAATGCCCTTAGACGCTTTTTTGCACTCAGAGGCCCTGCAAAGCAACTACACTCTGATTGTGGCACCAACTTCACTGGAGCATGTAAGGAGCTCGGTATGGACAAAACTGTGCAGAAGTACCTGACTGAACAAGGATGTAGCTGGACATTCAACCCGCCACATGCCTCCCACATGGGAGGTTCTTGGGAGCGTATGATTGGAATTGCCCGGAGAATCCTTGACTCAATGCTGTTGCAACAGAAAACTCGCTTAACCCATGAAGTACTTTGCACGCTAATGGCAGAGGTCACGGCTGTCATCAATGCACGACCACTCTTACCTGTATCCACAGATCCACAACAACCCTTCATTCTTTCACCATCAATGCTCCTCACACAGAAGTCTGGTGTTCCACCTCCACTCGGAGATTTCACAGACAAGGACCTTTATACAAAGCAGTGGAGACAGGTACAGGCCCTTGCAAACCAGTTTTGGAGACGTTGGAGTCACGAGTACCTACCTACCTTGCAGCACAGACAAAAGTGGACTGTGCCACGCAGAAATCTTCAAGTTGGAGATCTTGTTCTTCTCAGAGACAAACAGACTGTTTGCAACTGCTGGCCAATGGCCAGAATCACCGCCACATTCCCTGGAAGGGATGGCCTTGTAAGAAAGGTCGAAGTGAAAACCACTGACCAAGGGACTCCAAAAACCTTTTAGAGGCCAGTTTCAGAAGTTATTTTACTTCTGCGCAAGGACTGATATAAAGTTATATGTTTTAGGCTCTCCAATATTCTAAGTGGCCTCACTGAGGCCAGGCGGGGAGTGTAATGCCCATAAGGCATTTGTTTATTCTTTGCATAGATATTTCTCATTTAATAAATGTTTTGTCCTTTATTTTAGTTAAAATATAAAATAACTGTCGATAAGGTTTACTTTGTTTGCACAGGTAACTTTGTTTTGAAGTGCCTCATCCCTCACATCCTGTCTATTACTTCCTGTCTCTTTCCTGGCTCTCTTCAAGAGTATGGCAGACATGTTTTCCATGTTCTGAATTTAATCCATTGCCATCCACTGTTAAACATCACGAAAGCAATGCCGTAAGTTCATATATTTAACATTAAGGAGTTTAAGAATCATAAATATTAACGATTTGTAAAAAGGGTTGTAATTTTAATGACAGATTCGAGGAAGTTTATTTGCAGTTAAAAAAACACGGTAAAAACATGTAGAAACAGTTACACGACGTTAAGTAAAGTGCATATGTAATGTGAATTCAATGTTAAAGGATATGTACGGAGAAATTATTTGTAAAACAGAAACGTAATGTATATTTGTAATTTCTTGTTACAGTTTTCACCAAATGTTGATGAAGAAGTGTGGAAGTAAATGATGAACCTTGCATCGACTCTGTCTTCATTGACTACGGTTTAGCTTGGTGTTTAGTCAGCGTTCCAACACGCTGTACGAGAACACTAAACTAACTTAATCAGTTTTGTTATCATTGCCTGCATAGCAATAAAGCTATGTGTATCCGAGGTATTAATATGACCATTTGCATCATTTTCATGGATAGAAGTAAAACAATAACCTCCTATAATAGGGTATACACCCCTACGGGTGGCAATTAGTCGATCAAGAACCATTCTCTCCTTTGTTATAATTTTGTAAATGATTGTAGTTTATAATTAAGTGTCTTAATCCCTAAGGTATTCGTATCCACTCTCACTCAAAGAAACAGTGAACAAAAAAAAAAAAAACCCTCACTCCTGTACTTTCCATCCAAAACCGCATTCATGCTTCATAAATGGTATCATGTGGTGCCATTTATGACCACATGATGCCCTGCCCACCTGCCCTGCCGACATGATGAGGGTATGGTCAGTTGCCAAAACAGGGCACACAAACCTGCCCAGTGTCCTGGCCAGGTGTGGATACACCCAATGACTCAATGACCTTTGACAATGTAGATCCTTGGTATAACACTTGATGCTTCGTTGGTCAAGCAGGGTAGCTTAGAGAGTGTTAAGCTACTGGAAAGGGACATCACCACTTCAAAAAGAGGAGTTCTCTGATGAAATTGAACCTTGCATTCGCAGAGTAGGAGTGTCATCATGTTTCTGATCAGTGGAGTGGTGTGTTGTGCCAGGTGTGATTCAAAGTGAAGTTTGCTATGTTATTTCTGTACATAACCTCTCTTAAGAAACCAAACGGCCTGTAGTAGCTGCATCAGTTTAGCAATAAAAGATAATTTGTCCAACTGTTATTGTTATTAAGGAGTAAACATAACAATTCTCTACAGTGTATAAGCAATGAAACAACTTAATAACCAGTATTAAGTATTACTAGAGGATGATGAGGATGATAAGGTAACAACACTAACCGCACTTTTCTTTCCCTTGTATTTTTCCCTTGTCATGACAAACAGCCTGCTTCTCTATTAGCAAAGGTCGTTATTGGACGCCAAGCTATCAGCTGACACTTGCATAGAGAAACAGTTAAACAGTCATTTGTTGTTGTTGTTTTTTTAAAAAAAATAAGTATACAATGTATATTAAACAGTCTCTTGCTGAGGGTTTCAAGTAGGGTAAAACGTTAGATGCATCTAAGTGCCACATCCTTTATTTTCCGCGGCTGTTCAGGTCAGCAGGATAACCTTTGTGCTGTCCTTGCCATGGAGTTTTGGTCCAGTTTCCTGTGATGACTAGATCCCCTGGTTCACCCAAGAGATGGGTGCACCTCCCACGGTTCCTTCGTCACATGGTCCCTCCTGGGAGGGGCAGTATGGATAACATCGCTGTCAGTTGTCATTCTTAGCATATAATCACCCAGAAACCCTTCCTCATCACCGAAGTTAAATGGCTTCAATAATAGGATTTGCCATTCACAATTTCCATATTTTTCTTATTTGTGTATTATACTGATCCTGTAGATTGTTGATGGTAGGCTAAATGGTTTCCTAGGTAAATGTTTGGTACTAATAATTCGGGTACTGTACCTAAATGTGACATGATTTGATTTACAAAGTGTATTCCTTTAAATGTTTTCCATTATCTAAGTAAATCATTTCAGCTATTTTAAATCTTGAAATTGTTTCAGTTAAGGGTTTCATTGTCACCATGGCAGTATTCAGATTAGTGCAGGGGAAAGCCTTTGTATATTCAATAATTGTATAAATAATTTCTAAACATTTTTTACCTTCACTCTTATTTAGCTCAATGAGATTCATGCAAAGGTTTTGAAAAGACTAAGTTTATGCAGGGAAGATCAAATTATTTTGCTTTGAGCTCTCCAAGGCATTGTTCTCTTAACTGAGTAAGAATTTGTATTGTCTTTGTAGTAGATTCTAAATTAAGTCCCACAGTAAACATAAATTCAGCATTAATTGGACTTTTCTTAGACATTTGGAGCCTTTCTCATAAATTTACATGGTTTTCTTCCTTATCAGTTTACCTTGTTTCTTATAAACATGATATTTACCTCCGCCAAGGAGGTAATGTTTTTGACGGGGTTTGTCTGTCTGTCTGTCTGTCTGTCTGTTGGTTAGCAAGATAACTCAAAAAGTTTTGGATGGATTTCGATGAAACTTTCAGGCGTCGTTGGAAATGGTACAAGGAAGAACTGATTACATTTTGGTGGTGATCTGGATCACCGTCCAGAAGAAAACCACCATTACGGAAAATGCCATTTTCGTGAATAACTACTGAACCACTTATCCTATCACTGTCAATCCAATTGCTAGTCATATGTTTTCATGGTCAAGGAATCTGAAAACGTACACACAAACACTGTATGGGGGGAACTGTGGCGCTTGGCGGAGGTCTGCGCTCTCCGAGTGCTTTTCTAGTTCTTTTTACAATAACCTGTAAATATTTTTCAGCACATGATTTTCTTAAATACCTGAAAATCTATTGATGTAAATTTTAACTTCTCCTATTGAATGTTGTGATTTCATTACCAAGCGGTTTCATCTATATCTTTCTCTACATTATTGATCATTTATTGATAATTTTTATGTATTATCTATTTTTCTGAGGATTTTGCTAATTAGTTTTTGCTAATTAATTTCTGTGGTACCTACCCCCCCCCCCCCCCCGATGCATGGAGATGCACATGCATCAAAGTTACAGGGTATTTGTTTGATGGGTAGTGTCTTTTATTAGAGGGAAGGGTGTTACCACTGTTTATGTGTTATACACAGTTAATTTAGATGAAAATGTGGTTTCAATAATTGTGGCTTCTTTTGTGTCGTCTCTTGACCTAATGTACAAATTCCATTTAGGAAAAAGCAATATAGCTGTCTGTGGAGATTTGATATGATTTAGCATTTAAAACAACCATTCTGAGTTAGTCACTAAGATCACATCCGTTTGTCCAGTTGAACACAGACAGGTTGAATTTTTCCTTGTGAAAGATTGTGTCACACTCCTTCAGTCACTGGAAAGGTGGACATATTGCCTAATTAGAATTTGGCTTAATTCTGTACAAGGAATGTTTTATTTTATATTCCTTGGTAAATTATGGTGTGGACTGTAGTCCCGAGGTACTGGGAGCACAGGCCAGGTCTGTAGCAGTCATTGTCATACAACACAAGTATTCCTTATTACTGTCACATTTCTGAAATGTGATACTGTCACACCATTATGTGGTGAGTGGCATCATTGCAAGGTGTGAGATTGCAATGTGTCAGATGTATCCTGCAGTGTGAAGTCATATAAACACTACATTTTTATAGTCAAAGTCATTTAAATTGATATGCTTTATGGCATGTGCAAAGTCATTTGTTCTACTTAGCTTCGGCAATGCTTGTCAATTGAGAGGTCCTTTCCCCCATCACCGCTGTTGCCCCCCCCCCCCCCAGCCAATGAGCCACGACCATGCCTGTCACACACTGTCCGGCCTCCTCACATCTCTCACAAAGATTAAATCTCTGTGCCATCCTGCAAAGAAAAATTTGGGGGGAAGTCTCAAGGCTACCCCCGTCCGCACGTCAGTATTTACATCAACAGGAGTGCAAATTTTATCACCCCATAAATTGATTTTGCTAATGTTCCAGTTATCATCATTAGTTTTGTGTCCCTTAAATGTTTATCCCAGTTGTTTATCCCACTGTTTATTATGACGTGTAATGTTAAGAAACACAAGTGAATTATAGTTTTTATTATTTTATTACATATTGCATATGTCACCAAGAATTTATTAAATTGAAAGGTAATGGTGATGTTATGATTCCTATCTTTTCACCTTGTTGATTTGGTAAATCTAAATCCTGGTGAAAGCTAAAGATTTCGTGAATGTTTTCCCTTTCCTGTTGAAAAAATGAAAACATGAACAGGAATGGAGTATAACAGAAAAAACCTTTAAATTACACCTAAAGCTTCCACAGTTTAAATAATGTGATTTTGCTATTCACAACAAGTATTTGCTAAGTATTCAGTGAATCAGTAAATGTTTTACCAATTGACATGAGTAATCACTAGTTTAGGATTGTTTAAACAAAACAGTGCTATATATTAGAAGCCTTAAACCAATGCAGCATTTAGAATTAGTAACTGCAAAGTGCAGCCCTAATCTCTTTCCTGAGTGGCCGAAGTCACAGAGCAGCACTGTAAGTTCAGGAATTTATTGCACAGGAAAGAAGAAACTTCTAAGGTCAGAATGATTGATACTGCAATCTGTGTTTTTTTTTCCTAAATCCTGCAACCCATCAGACCTTGAGCCTTCTCCTTTTTATTACAAACATCTGAGTCCTTCAAAGTCTGATTCTGTCTGTTTACCGTCACCTTATCTAGGTCAGTCTGATGCTGTCTTGCAACTTGAAGCCATTGTTCAGCTTCAAAGAGTCCATATTTCAACTCCTTTCATCTGCTTCCATCTGCCGCTAATCTAATGGCAGAGACTAAACTCTTGCAGTCATTAACTCTGAGTTTACCATTGAAATTAAATTTCCTTCTCCATTTTGTCAGAAATCTTGTGCTATTTCTGTCTTTTCTCTTCATAAATTTACCATCCCCTGATAATACAAAAATTTCATTCTCATCTTGCTGTGTTCTTTGACCCTTACAGCAAAACAAGCTATTTTTTCTACCTGTCTGAATATTTTGAGGCTGTGTTATGCCATGTGTGCTATAACAACAACCCATGTTTAAGAGTTTTTTTCTCTTCTCTCAGTTCTCACACAAATCAGCATCAACCGTCTCAGAGCCTGCTCTCCCGTCCCCCCCCCCTTTTTTTTTACATGGACAGTGAAAGGATCAAAATGTAAATAAGACTGCATATGTCAATTATTAGAAAGTGAGTTTAGTGTTATTGAAACAAAGCAACAATATGACATAGAATTACCAAGACCTGTGTTTGATAGTCAGTAGACTCTGGCAAATCATATGCACAAACACAGTAATTATCAACCTCTTCTATGCTTTGAATCATGTAATATAATGTGTACACAAAGCCTTTAGTGATTAGGCATTATTAAGTGACAGCATGATATTGTAATATTCAGTTAATTTCATCATTGTCATGCTTGTAGCATTGATTAAGATGCAGGCAATTGTACATAACTTAGTGTTTTAGCCGCCTGTGGTTGTCGACAAGAGGGGCACGGACAGTGGCGAGGTGATGTTGTTTTGCTGGGTCCCAGAGGCTGGCTGTTTGGCGAGAGCGGGGAACAGAGGGAAGGAAAACCCCCTTTGAGATCGTTAGTCCTGCGTCCTTTTTCCCTGTAAAGTTCACTGTTATGCTTCAGTTAGAGAAATCAGGCAACTGAGTCAATAAAAATCAGTGATATGTCAAAAAGTTGAATAAAAATAGCTCAATATTTTTCATCTTCCAAAGAAAAACTGGAGGAAATGAAAGTACTGGCTTTAAAAATATGTAAACAGTTTACCACGTACGCAACATTAGAGTCAAAACCCACAAAATTAGATTGAAAAAACAAACTGTAAAAACCCCAAAGCTTTGCAAAAATACCCATATATAGTGTTTTTCTCTCTGTCCTCTTTCACACACTGGAGCAACTGCACTTTTTGTTTTCTTTCTTTTTTTTCCCCAAGCAGTCACACACACACACACACACACACACACACACACACACAAACAAAGACAGACAAGGCCCAGACAGAAATGCTCCTTTCACTATCATCTACACAAGATCGGAGCTAGACAAAACATACGCACACAATGAAAACTTCAAATTCATGCCAACAGACAAAGCAGCGTGAAAATTCAATTAATCTCTGAAGCTGGCAACTTTAGCGGAAAACACAGACATCTGGCAACCACACACTCTCACTGCAGCGTGAAGGTCCTTCTGTTTTTTTCTACACTGTCATGAAAACACAACACTAGTCAACTCCTTTTGCTCAAAATTACTATTTTCAAACACCCATAATTTCAAACATTCCTCAAGAGGATAACAATTAATTAACCAATCCTTTTATGCTCCACAAATACCAGAAAAAAAATCATAAACAACAATTTTACAGCCCCGTGAAACCTGCTCTACTCCGTCACTCTGTCACACCAGAGCAGATTTCACAGGACACAGAGACCAAAACAAACCAAGTGCAGCAACTTTTATCCAGAGCTACAACAAACCTTAAAAATAAAAATCTACCAGTATTTTCAGCGGTCACGTAACCTCTCACAGTGTGCCTAGAGCCCTGAAATTAGGCAATAAGCAGATGCTGTAAAAAGGCACGACTCTTCCCGTGAAAAATCCATCCTCCAGGGTCACGTAACCTCCCACAATATGCTGAGAGCCCAGACACCTGGGCAATAAGCAGACGTAGCCAAAAGGCACAAATCTTTCCCTGACAATGTACTTTTTAGGGTCATGTAACCCCCCCCCCCCACACACACACACACGATATGCCAAGAGCCTAGGTATTTAGGCAATAAAACATTCGTGGCCAAGGGGCACGAATCTTTCCCTACTTGCGCGCAGCTTCCGAAACCTTCCTTTAACTGAAAAAGTTCCGAGAGCAACGAATCTTCCTCTCCCAGTATCTTGCAATAGAGCTCACCGTGGTGGGGGAAATCCCAGATTTCCTCCCCCGGTATCTTGCAATAAAGCTCACCGTGGCAGAGAAACCAGCGATTAGGTCACAATGAGGAACTTAAACAGACTTTGCGGTGTCAAAGCGGTCCGGGCAAACCATATCACATCTCTCTGGGACTCGAACCCAATGACAATAAACTCAACAACAAATGTACTTACATCCAAACTGCCTGTAGGATTCTCAGATCCGTCACCCAGTCAGTTCCAGTGCCCCGGTTCGAAATGCCTTCACTGCAGTAACACTGAGCCTTGTACTCAGCCTGGGAAGGTCTTTTACCAGCTGTGCACTTGCTGAAATCGGGCAGAGGCACCGGAAAGACGGAGATACGTGCATCCACTCTTCGGAGCGCCAAAATGTTAGAATAATTCTGAGCTTAAATTATTCAAAGTCAAAGATCAGGCAGAAAATTGGATTTATGTACATTTATTTATAAAAATAAGTCAGTCACCCCAATGGCCATTTTAGGGGAGAGATTACAAAGCATGGCCTTCAGTGCACACCTAGAATCTCTAAAGGATACATTCTTTAGGTTTGATATATATAGGCAACAGAGAGGAGGGGGAGGAGGAGGATGAGAGGAGGAAGGGAGGGAGACAGAAAGAGACAGTCCTGATAAGCAGAGCTTATCTGGGGTGATGCCATAAAACAATCTACACAAGCTAGAAGTTCCTGTGCATTCCTGGGACCCAAAAGAGAACAGGACATACCAAAGTGATTATCAATGTAGCGTCGATCATCCTTTACGCGTGTACTGATCAGTCTGAATTCTTTGAAGGCCAACAATTGCTCACAGAAACATGCCAAGAATATATGAACTTATCCTACATGGAATGCACATATAAACATTAAACATGGCATATGAAAGGCATGACACTTCTCAAGTATAATACAACAATAATAATGTGGATAATATGGAATTTTTCTATCATAAAGCAAATCTTACCTGATCAATATACCGCATTTGAGCACCACACGTTTGTCTTTAGCAACCCCGCAATTTTATGCATCACAGTTTACAGACCACCCAAATACTGCTGTGTTTTTATTAATGAGTTCTCTGAGTTTTTATAAATAATCCACTCCTCATATAATTTTATTCTCATTTCCGGTGATTTTAATCTACACACTGATAAGCAGGGTGACCATATGTCAGAAGATTTTAATGACCTGCTCACGTCCATTAATTTTACTCAACATGTCATGCAGCCAACTCACAACAGGGGACGCACTCTGGATCTTGTCATTAGCTATGGCCTGCCCACTAGTGTGTCCTCTATTGTTGACTTGGCTGTATCTGATTATTACTGTGTGGTTTTTTTAACATCACTGGTTTTATGCAACGGGAGACCTCGGTGCAAACTGTGAGGAAGTGCCATCTGACACCTGAAGTGGCTGCTGATTTTATCAAACTCTTACACAACATTCACCCAGTTATTTTATCTGCATCCTGTGATTTTACTGTTGATAATTTTAACAGTAAATTAAGATCAACCATTGACAAGGTGGATTGTCTTCTCTGGGTTGGGGACAGGCTCCTGCCCCAAGTGGAGGAGTTTAAGTATCTTGGGGTCTTATTCACGAGTGAAGGGAGAATGGAGCGAGAGATTGACAGATGGATCGGAGCAGCATCTGCAGTGATGCAGATGTTGTACCGGTCTGTTGTGGTGAAGAGGGAGCTGAGCTCTAAGGCAAAGCTGTCGATTTACCAGTCAATCTACGTTCCTACCCTCACCTATGGTCATGAACTTTGGGTAATGACCGAAAGAATAAGATTGCGGATACAAGTGGCTGAAATGAGTTTTCTTTGTAGGATCGCTGGACTCACCCTCAGAGATAGGGTGAGGAGCTCAGTTACCCTTGAGAGGCTCAGAGTAGAACCGCTGCTCCTTCACATTGAAAGGAGTCAGTTGAGGTGGTATGGGCATCTGATCAGGATGCTTCCTGGATGCCTCCCACTTGAAGTGTTTCGGGCACGTCCCTCTGGGAGGAAACCCCGGGCAGACCCAGGACTCGCTGGAGAGACTATGTCTCCTAGCTGGTCTGGGAACACCTTGGTATCCTCTCTGAAGAGCTGAAGCAGGTGGCTGGGGAGAGGGAAGTCTGGGCTTCCCTGCTTGAACTGCTGCCTCTGTGACCCGGGCCTCCGGAAAAGCAGTAGAAGATGGATGGATGGATGGATGGCATTGACAAAGTTGCCCCAATAATCTCAAAGACAGTTAGGAATAAACCAAAGCCTCCATGGAGAAACAACCAAATCCAAAAACTGAAAAGTGAGTGCAGGATGGCGGAGAGGAAATGGAGGAAAAACAAACTATCAATTACCAAATACTACAGAATAAATTAAAAATATACAATAATGCAGTCAAAACATCGAGAACAGAATATTTTGCCAACATAATCTCAACCCATAACAATGACCCTAAAGTCCCTTTTGCAACTATTGATCACTTAATCAACCCAGATTTTAATAAAAACACAAACCTGCCACCCACCTCTCTATGTGAGAGTTTTGCAGACCATTTTAGGTGCAAGGTTGATTCTGTTAGATCTAACATTTTATCTGACCAGAAGACTGCTTTTAATGGAATCTTGGACTCGTGTTTAGCTGAGGAAACACTGGACTGTTTTGTTCTGGTTGATGTTAAGATGCTTGGTAGAGTTTTCTCCCAGGTAAACTTGACCTCCTGCCTTTTAGATCCGATTCCCACATCGCTTCTTCAAATATTTTATGGATTCTTCGAATATAAGATTTTAAACATTGTAAACTGCTCTCTTCAGACTGGTGTTTTCCCTGTTGCCTTTAAAATGGCTGTGGTGAAGCCCCTTTTGAAGAAGAGTAATTTAGATCCTGATATTCTCAGTAACTACTGACCTGTATCCAACTTACCATTTTTAAGTAAAGTTTTAGAAAAAATTGTGTTTTTTCCAGTTAAACAATTTCCTTATTGACCATAACATTTTTGAAAAATTTCAATCTGGTTTTAGGACAAACCACAGCACTGAGACAGCCCTTTTAAAAATCGTTAATGATATCAGGTGTAACGTGGACTCCCACAAACTGTCAGTCCTGCTGCTGCTGGATCTCAGCGCTGCCTTTGATACAGTAGATCACCACATTTTATTAAGCAGACTCAAATACCTGGTGGGCCTCTCAGGTACCGTTCTTGAATGGTTTCATTCCCATCTCACAGATCATCGCGATTTTGTAAGCATGGATACATATTCTTTGGCAATCCATGAAATCAAGTGTGGGGTACCCCAGGTTTCAATTTTAGGGTCAATATTTTTTAATCTTTATATGTTTCCACTTGGAGATGTGGCATCAATTTTCATAGCTATGCTGATGATACACAGCTGTACATTGCCACGTCTCCTGATGACACAAAACCAATTAATGCCCTTTTGAACTGTATTTTAGATATAAAGTCATGGATGGCGGAGAACTACTGACAGCTCAATCAGGACAAAACAGAAGTTTTAATCATCGGTCCTAAAGACAAGAGAGAGAAAACTTTTACCCAAATTGCTAGGTCTAAAACCCATACATTGTGTCAAGAACCTCGGTGTTCTTCTAGACTCTGACTTTAATTTTACTTCACACATTAAAAATGTAACAAAAATTGGATTTTTCCATCTTAGGAACATAGCCAGAGTCCACCCTTTTCTCTCTCTTGCCATCATGGAGGTCTTGATGCTTGGTTTTACCAGTTGTATAGACTATTGTAATGCCCTGCTCTCTGGTCTTCCCCCAAAAAGGATATCACATCTCCAACTGCTCCAAAATTCAGTTGCTCAAGTGCTGACGAGGACCAGGGGGCGGGCGCATGTTACACCAGTTTTGGAATTGCTGCATTGGCTCCCCGTGCGTTTTGGGATAGATTTTAAGGTTCTCTTAGTAGTTTTTAAGAAGTCCCAGAGAGGGGCCATTTGGCCTTTTTGGCTAGAAAACCCATAGGGGGACCATCAAGTGGCCACAAGAGGGCTAATGTCTGGGACTTCTAGTAAATGCCTCAATGGTCTTGGGCCTTCTTATCTATCTGAGCTGCTTTTATTTTATGAGCCCTCACGGACCCTGAGGTCCTCTGGTACCAGCCTTGTAATGATTCCCAAAGTCAAGACCAAGACCTTTGGTGAAGCTTCCTTTCAGTATTATGGTCCTCGTCTGTGGAACAGTCTGCCAGACAGCCTCAGGGCTGCAGAGACGATAGATGTTTTTAAGAACAGGCTAAAGACCCACCTTTAAATCTGGCTTTTAACAAACCTGTTTAGCTATTATTGAAGTAGTCATTTATGTTCCATTGTTTTATGTTCCTCTTGGAGCCATTTGTTTTTAGATTTTCTCATCTTTTCTTATTGATGTGTTTTAGTTCAGTTTTTAAGTATGGTTTTTAGTTCCTTTTGTTTTTGTGTGTTCTTAGTTTCTTTCTGTACCATTTTAAAGTAGCTTTTAACAAACCTGTTTAACTATTATTGAAGTAGTCATTTATGTTCCATTGCTTTACATTCTTCTTAGCTCCATTTGCTTTTAGATCCTCTTATTTTGATGTGTTCTTATCTCAATTTATAAGTACGGGTTTTTAGTTCCCTTTGTTCTGTGTGTTCTTAGTTTTAGCTTGTATTTTATGTGTTTTGGCTCTAGTGTTTTGTCAGTGCAGACCCTCATGCTGGATGCTGCCTGGTTCATCTGCAGGGCCAGTCTAGCTTGGGTAGGTGGGGGCTTGATGCCACTGCCTACAGCTGTGGTGTCGGCCCTGGCCTGTCCTGGTTGGGGTGGCCTCTGTGGCGTGCTCTGTGGGTATGGGCTGTGTGGTCTCCCGGCATGGGGAGAGGATGGTTGCTCTTTCACATGCTGCCTCGGTGCCTAGCGATGTCTCTTTTATTTTATATGTGTGTAAGAGAAGTAGGGGGTGGTTGTATGTGCCCGTGTGTGTGTGTGTGTGTGTGTTTTGTGGGTATGTTTATGGGAGGGTTGGAAGGGGTGGGGATGTATTGCGTAAATATATGTAACTAAAGGGCCTTTTCCACTAGCACGCTTTAGTGCGACACGGGACGGCTCAGCACGCTTTGTACGCTTTTCCACAAGCCCCAACACGGTTTAACAGCCGCAATTCTCAGCCCCGCTGAAGGGCAGGGTACAGCAGTGCTGAGCTGTGCCGTGTTGTGACGTTAACAGACTGGTCGCCGCTGATTGGTCAGGTCGTAACCGGCACTGATTGGTCAGGTTGGAACCGCCCCTCTCCTCCTCCTCATCTACCAAATCTTCACGACCTTCTCAATAAAGTTTTTGAAAAAAAAAAAAAAAAAGAATCTTCACGACCGCCTTTACTCAGCACGCAACCACTGTTGGCGGTTCCTTTCAGTGTATTGCTGTGCTATTTTCATTTATTTTCTATCAAAAATGGCTTCGCGTAATAAGGGTGTTCCATGGACCAGTAAGGAGCTGCAGTGTCTGCTCACTGCATTGTCAGACGAACGTATGCAGCGCGAGTTAGACGGAGCTGCCCAGAATGAAAAAATATACCGGGAGGTCTCGACATCGGAGTCCTTTAACGGTGAGTTTTAATTTTTTTTTATTGTGCGTTTTTTCGCAAATATATTCGGTAAGACGCTCAGTTTATTTATGCAATAAAAAAGCTGTTCATTTGTGGATGATGATCGCTGCTTAATTGCAGCACACTGCGGACTCAAGCTTTTATTTTAATTATTCATGTGAACAATACGCTGAAATAAGCTTATGTATTCTTGTTAAAAACTATTGTGCTGTATTTTATGGTGTGCATTTTCCTTGTAGAATCATCCCACGCGTCCGCCGCGACAGCCCGTCCGGATTATTCAACCGAGCCATCCTGACCCACAGCTGGCAGAGACGCTTCATTCAGCCGAGTCGTGACCCAGTTTGGGAAGCTGGTGTAGACACTCAGTGGTCGGCGTGTATAAAATGTCGATTAACCTTCATGTTGTGTTGCAAAGTTTTTTTTTTCTTTTAATATTTTGTATATAATAAAATGGAATTGTTTTGGAAAGTGTGGTTTGTCTGTTATAACACTGAATTATAAAACAGTATAATTTCATAGAAATTCCATTGCCTAATCTGATCAAAATGATACTGATCTTCCTGTCAGGGTCAACCATTGTAAAGGTAATGTAATTTTTAACTAGACCAAAAAACAAATGTTTTTGTAAGCTTTCTGTTCTTTTTATTGAAATATCATAAAAAATTAGCCCCACATGATCCAGTTCTAAACTTTGGGTACATTTTTTATGTTAACTTATAAGAAGTTGCACAGTTGGACTTTAAAATGCAGCAGGAGAGACTGATCAAGCTTACAAGTCAATGTAAAAAAGTAAGTATATGTAAATTTAATGTTCTATCGGCATTCCAAATTCAGAGAATTACAATACTTTAGAAGGAGTGTAGCATCATCTAAACGGAAAATAATAATACTGTTGTTCCAAACGTTGACCTGAAGGTGAAAAACATGAATTTTTTTTAATTCAGTACATCCAAAATGCCCTAGGATGTAAAAAAAAATAATTTGGTGTAGGCCAGTGTGCCACAGTCTCATTATTTAATACGAATAAAAACAAGTTTCAGCTCTTTATTTCTAGGTCATTTGGCAGTTAATTCAAAACAAAAGTGACTTGTGTTGTTGCAGCTTAATTATGAGATAAAATTAATTGTGAGATAAATCCACAGAGCGAGCAAGGCAATAATCCTTGAATCCTTTTTTGTCTCGTGTAAATAAGGACTCAGTGGGTGCGTAACGTCACGGGAGTGTGGCCCCGCCTCGCTCAGAATCTGCTGCTGCCCCGCTTCTAAAACCTCCTAACAAACCATCACAGCACAAGCACAACACCAATGGAGACAGAAGCATTCCGAGCCGTACTGAAGTGAACTGAGCCGTACCGAGGTGTGCTGGGCTAGTGGAAAACAGGCATAAATGTGTCTACTGTTTTAATCTATGTTTTAATCTATGTAAAGCACTTTGTGCGGCATTTAATGTTTGAAAAGTGCTATACAAATAAATTTTGACTGATTGATTGATTGACATACGTTTTATTTATTTATAAATCTTTGTTTTCCCCTTTAACTTCTTATTTTATGTCTTTTATTTTAACTTACTGTTGCATTATTTATCATTATTGTATTTTTTAAATCTTGGTTGTTTTTAAATGTGTTTTATAAATAAAGGTGACTTGAGACTTTTCCACATGTTGGCACAGCTTCCAGAGGTGTTAATAAGATGCCTGACATTCTTTGGTCAAAAACACCTCAGGGATTAAATATTGGAGTACCACAGGAAATGCTTTTCTCAAAATGACTCATTTCAGTGTCTGTTTAAGTGCTTATAAGCCTCTGTTCACCCCACAGCTTTCCTTAATGTTGACTTTCATGGATAATGTTATGCTCATCAAGCCATTAGCTCAGGTTGGCAGCCCAAGCTAGCTAACATAAAATTGGTTGAATGGTTTTAATTTGATTTTTTGTAAAAATATTAGCCATAATACAACATACATGTAATCGTAACTTACTTTTCCTTATGCATGCGTTGGATATGACATGTGAAGTTTGACATAGTTCCACTGAACTCACTCAGCTTCGGGGCTCCAGGTTGGCAAAATTTGCATTTCGCCCTGTGCTTCTTTCTCCCCTTCTCCTCGTATTCCTCATGATCTGTGAATCCAAACTGAATGAATTGTGACTTCAAAGACATTCGGCACATTTTTTCTTAATAAGAGTCAGCGTTGAGTAACTCATGCAAAAGCAAGGGTCACAAAAGAAACTTTTTTTTTGTCTTGCTAATTCTTGAAACTACTACTACTACTAAACTACTACTACTACTACTACTACTACTACTGGAATTTTTCAAAGAGGTTATTCTGTTTGAGATGATCCTGTAAATAGGTAGCAACTGCTTTCTCCCATACTTTAGAAATACATGGGAGATTGGAGATGGGCCTGTAGTTTGATAGGACATCTGGGTCAAGGGTGTTTTTTTATTGAGAATGGTCAAATTAATGCATTTTTAAGAGCAGGATGGACATGACCAGATTGGAGGGAATGATTGATGACAGCAATGATCAATGGACTTAAATTAGAGATGTATGTTTTTACCAGGATGGTTGTAAAGGGGTCTAGAGCACAGGTGGAAGATCTCATTTTCCTGATGATATCCTCATTCTCTTCTTGAATAACTTCAGGAAAGCAGCTGAGGGGGTGGGAAATGGAGGACAAAGCAGATGTTGGAGGACCAGCTGAGGTTGCAGGACCAGTAAGAGTAGAGCGAATAGAGGCAATTTTTATTTTTAAGAGAACCATGAAGTCACTACATTGTTTTTCCGAGATGTTTGTAGGTAGAGGAGATTGTGGTTTGAGAAGATGACTGACAGTGGAGAATAGCTGCTTGGAATTTCCTGGACTGTTTCTGATAGCATCTGAAAAAAACTGTGCCCGTGCTTCTTTGAGAGAATTTGCGTAAGCCTTTTGGTGTTCCCGATAGACCTGTCTGTGGACAGTGAGCCCAGAGGCTTTGCATCACCGTTCCATTATAGATATTGCCTAAATTCATTTGCAAAATGATCCATTTTTGCAGAGTTTGGTTGCAAAGAAACTTGTAGTCTTGTTAAAGAATTTTTAATTAACTCCTTAACATTCAGGTGTCCTACCCACAGGTTTTAATATTTCTGCTGCAACTACTGAAGTGTGATAAACATGTTTAGAGTGGATGGTCATGCCTTACATCATTTGAAAGCTTAGAATTTCATCTATTTTGGTTGTTAAAAACAGATTTGCGATACAATCATAACACTGGAATTAAATAGAGCATCAAACAAGCTAGCACAGCATAGCCACATAGCATTTACTCACCAATGAAGCTTTCTTGGAGTCCTATAATTCACGGTAGTCCAACAAATATGGTCCAGATTTGATTGATACCTCATTTAACTCAACAGGCCTTTCCTTTGTGTTTTCACACCCTTCAATACACAGTTAGTGCCTACTTAGCATGAAGGACCAGCTAACGTGAACAAAACGAGCCAATTGCAGCTGTGTATGCTGATTATGGATGTGTCATGTAGCCAATTCATTTCTGAACTTGACGATACCTGATAGGGCTGGGCTTGTCACACATGCCCCCTATAAAGACCGTGCGTAATGCTGTTGCTTCTACAGAGCTGAGTCACTTCCACCAAACTTGTGTGTAATGTTTATACTTTACTTACTCTGTGCCATTACTACTGACAGTGTATCTGGATATGAGTCAGGAATCAGGATAGCCCTGAGTGTTACCTTTCATTAGAGCCCAAGATGACACTTCTATGTAGTAGTAGTAGTAGTAGTAGTATACTTTATTGATCCCCAGAGGGGAAATTGAGGGTCATCCACCACCTGGATGGATGAAGCAGCCATGATACAGCGCTATCCCTTAACCATTCACACACACATTCACACCTAGGGCCACTTTAGAGTCTCCAATTAACCTAACCTGCATGTTTTTGGCATGTGGGAGGAAACCGGAGAAATCCCGAAGTAAACCCACGCAAACACGGGGAGAACATACAAACTCCACACAGATCACTGTTGGTCGGGGGCTGGGATCGAACCCATGATCCCACGATCTCCACGATCCCCCGGCCAAGGGTAAACTGTGCTGCCGCAGTGCTAACCACTGCGCCACCGTGCAGCCCATGTTGCCCGTGCAGCCCTATGTTGAAGTATTCAAAAGTATAATCATTTTTCCAAGGTATGTGCACAGGTTGGCACAGTTCAAAAACTCCTGGTTGCAACCTGAGAAGAAAAACTGTGTAATATATTCATTTTTTGTGGTATTGTTACAAAATTTTCACCTTAAAAAACTTAAAACTTAAACTTTATTTATTTATATCGTCGGCCTCCGTCAGTCTATGATGACCATGGAAGAGAATCCTAAACATCTACTCTTCTGGAACAGCACTGCCTGTGGCTGAACAGGCCGATACGTGAATGGCAGTCCCTGTCACACAGGTCACACTTGTGGGTGGTCTCTGTGCTGCTGGGTCTGTGGCGGTTCTTCCTGCGGGTCCTTTTTTCAACTGCTGCAGCAGTCAGTCTCTCTTCACCCGCCTTGAGCTGTCTGGTCAGGGTGCCTCTCCATTTGGAGTGGTCCGTTGCAAGGTCCACCCAGCGCTCTGTGTTGATCTCCAGGGCCTTCATGTCTCTCTTGCAGATGTCTCTAAAGCGCAGCTGTGGGCGGCCAACGTCTCTCCTGCCAGTCACCAGTTCTCCGTAGAGGACGTCTTTGGGGATTCTGCCATCCTCCATACGGTGAACGTGGCCTAGCCAGCGGAGCCTGCGCTGCCTGAGTAGAGTGAACATGGAGGGAAGGCCGGCGCGGGACAGAACTTCTGTGTTGGGCACTTTGTCCTGCCAGGATATGTCCAGGATGTGGCGAATGCAGCGCAAGTGGAAGGAGTTCAGTCTCTTTTCCTGCCGGGCGTATGTTGTCCACGTCTCACTCCCATAGAGCAGTGTGCTGATGACGCAGGCATTGTACACTGCCATCTTCATCTTGACAGAGAGTTTGGGATTCTCCCACACTTGTGTGGTGAGGCGAGCGAGTGTGAAGGCTGATTTTCCAATCCTCTTGTCGATCTCTGTATCAAGGGAGAGGTTGTTGCTGATCGTGGACCCCAGGTACGTGAACTGATTCCCGACCTCCAGCTCATAGTCGTCGATGGTGATGGTTGGTGGTGCTTCCGTGCCTTGCGCCAAGACGTTAGTCTTCTTCAGGCTGATGGTAAGCCCAAAGTCCTTGCATGCCTGGGAGAAGCGGTCCGTCAGGGTCTGAAGCTCCTGCTGTGTGTGGGTTGCGACTGCAGCATCGTCTGCTAACAGCATGTCTCTGATTAGAGCCTCGCGTACTTTGATTCTGGCTTTCAGGCGGGCGAGGTTGAAAAGCCTGCCGTCAGATCTTGTGTGCAGGTAGATTCCCTCTGTTGCTGTGCTGAAGGCATGCCTCAGGAGCATAGCAAAGAAAATCCCAAAGAGGGTTGGCGCAAGTACACAACCCTGTTTCACTCCGCTGCGTATGTTGAATGGCTCTGAGACGTTGCCGTCGTGCTGCACTATCCCCTGCATGTTGGTGTGAAACGATTCGATGAGGCTTTGCAACTTTGGTGGGCATCCTATCTTTGGCAGGATCTTGAAAAGGCCCTCTCTGCTGACCAGATTGAACGCTTTGGTGAGGTCGATGAAGGCGACGTACAGGGGCATGTTCTGTTCTCTGCATTTCTCCTGGAGTTGGCGGATGGAGAATATCATGTCCACCGTCGATCGCTCAGCGCGGAAGCCACACTGAGACTCGGGGTAGACGCGTTCGACAAGCTTCTGTAGACGAACGAGAACAACTCGTGCGTAGACTTTGCCAACAACGCTGAGGAGGGAGATGCCCCTGTAGTTGTTGCAGTCGCTTCTCTCCCCTTTGTTTTTGTAGAGGGTGATGATCTTGGCGTCCCTCATGTCCTGTGGTACGGAACCTTCCTTCCAGCACTGGCAGAGGACGTCATGCAATGGCAGCAGTAGGGCGGTCTTGCAGTGCTTGATCAGGTCGGGGGGTATGCCGTCGTTGCCGGGTGCCTTGCCAGCGGCCAAGCTGTCAATAGCCTTGCTGAGTTCGTCGATGGTTAGCTCGGCATCAAGTTCATCCATGGATGGCAGGCAGTCGATGGCATCAAGGGCTGACGGTGTCACGGTGTTCTGTCTGGAGTAGAGGTCGGAGTAGTGTTCCACCCATCTCTCCATCTGCTTGTTCTTGTCTGTGATCATCTCCCCAGTGGAGGATTTGAGGGGGGCCGTCTTGCTCTGAGCCGGACCAAGTGCTTTCTTGATGCCATCGTACATACCACGGATGTTCCCTGTTATGGCAGCGGTTTGAATGTCTTGGCTGAGCTGAGTCCAGTACTCGTTGGCACAGCGCCGAGCAGTCTGTTGAACTTTGCTTCTCGCAGCCCTGAGAATCTGGAGATTCTTCTCGTTTGGGTACTTCTTGTACTCAGCAAGTGCTGAGCGCTTGGCTTCAATGACGGGGGTCATCTCAGTCAACTTGGCATCAAACCAGTCCTGTGACTTCGTGGTCTTCCTCCCAAAGGTAGCCAAGGCTGTGCGGTGGATGGTGTTTCACAGCTCTTCCCCCTTCTGCTTTGCAGATTCTCCTTCTTGTGGTACACCAAGTTCCTTCTCAAAGGTGGAAGCAAACTGCTCAACAAATTCTGGTTGGACCATCTTGCTGGTGTCAATCCGTGCCTTTCCAGGCTGTCTAGCACGATGGAATTTCTTCAGCTGCAGCTTGACCTTGCAACACACCAATGAATGGTCTGTGTCGCAATCTGCACTCTGGAACGAATGGGTGATTAGTGCGTTCTTCAGTGAGGTGCGCCTGGTCAGGATCAAGTCCAGCTGGTGCCAGCGCTTTAAGCGCGGATGTTGCCAGGAAACCTTGTGTTGGGGCTTGGTCTTGAAGAACGAGCTTGTGATGCACAGATTGTGATATGTGCAGAACTCGAGCAGCCGCTGTCCGTTGTCATTCATTCTGTCCACGCCAAATCGTCCAAGACAGGAAGGACAGGAGTCGTGGTCAGCACCCACTCTGGCACTGAAGTCTCCAAGGAGAATGAGTTGTTCAGAGTTGGGGATGATCCTGACAGTTGTTGCGAGATTCTCGAAGAACTCGTCTTTTGCCTCTGGTGTGGCTGTCAGTGTTGGGGCATACACACTGTTGAGGGTGACTGGGCCTTGAGTGGTGTTGAGGTGGAGGGTGAGGAGTCGTGCAGAGCCATTGCTGCCCGGTTCCACCATCTTCAGCAAGGTGTTCTTCACTGCGAAGCCCACTCCGTGTTCCCTGTGTTCGTCACTGCCCTTTCCCTGCCAGTAGAACGTGTAGTCCTTCTCTCTCAGTGTGCCTGCATCAGCCAACCGTGTTTCCTGGAGAGTGGTGATATCCACTTCCAGTCTCTTCAGCTCATTATTGATGATGGCAGTCTTCCTGGTGTTGTTGATGTCCTTGAGGTTAGCAGCGAGTCCTGTCATCATAGTGCGAACATTCCAAGTTCCCAGTTTTAGAGTTGGTCTCTTTTGTTTTTTGTCTTGCCTGGTGTGAAGGTTCTCAGCCTGCCGTTCGGACTTCTCCTTATCCCCATGCACCCAATGAGGAAAGCAAGCTGTGGCGGGACAACACCTTATTGGCTGGGGGCTGCCCAGCTTGAGGCGGGCGGTAGCTGTCCAGTGAGATCCGATGATCCCTCCCACCGTCAGGAACAACCCCTGGCGCCGCGCTCTACGCCAATTGAGCGGTGGCTTATAACCGGTAACTGTCATTCCCCGTGTTTTGTCTACGCCAAAGGCGAAGCTGGAGTGTCCTCTCCAGTGATCCGGTGTTCTACCTTCCAGCGTTGGGCGTTGGTAGGATTCAAGCCTGGGCAGGAAGATATGGAGGACAAGATGTTGCCCATGCAGCATGTCCCCCCTCTCCACGTCACTGATGAATCCAAAGGAACAGCAGGGCTGCTACAGTTTGGCACCAGCACCATCGCAGGAGCTGCCAGAACAATGTTGAGCACAACAGAGAACTGCCTTAGGGACTCCGACTCCGGATTTTTCCTCAGGGTTGACTCCCGAAGACTTTCCCGTGACCGGGTGTGCCGCAAGGCAGCGGAGGTTTGAAATCAGGGTTTACCTTCCCCTAGACGGACTACCTTCCCAGGTTGACAAGCCACCATCTACCCGAAGCATCTGGTTTTAAGGCGCCAGAGATCCGCCCTCGCCCCTTCTCCTATTAGTAAAAGCAGTTCCGCCGGGCTTACAGGCTAAACCACACGGGCAGGCTAGGAGTTGGACTTAGTTGTCAGAGGCTTTTCGAGACGCAAGCCATAAGGAGCATTTAATGAGCACTGGGAGCTTAACCCCAGTGCCGCTCCTGGCTATGACAACCTTGGAACCACAAAGTGCAGCTCAAAGTGCTTTACAGTTAAAAACAATTCCAGATAAAACACAAACAAAACAATAAAAAGACAAATAGAGCCCTCCCCAAGCCCTCCCTCCACTCTCATCCAAGGCATACATCCACCTGACCCCCAACCCACCCCAGAGCCCACCTCCTCTCACCCTGTTCCATCCCACCCACAAGTAATAACCTGAATACCTGAACTTGATAATGCTTGGTTCTACATTCCTATTGTGTTTTCCAGTCAACAGATGTACAGTGGTGTGAAAAAGTGTTTGCCCCCTTCCTGAGTTCTCATTTTTTTGTATGTCATACTTAAATATTTCTGATCTTCAAACAAATTTAAATATTAGACAAAGATAACACAAGTAAACATAAAATGCTGTTTTAAATTAAGGTGTTTATTATTAAGGGAAAAAAAATCCAAACCTACATGGCCCTGTGTGAAAAAGTGATTGCCCCCTAAACCTAATAACTGGTTGGGGCACCCTTACCAGCAACAACTGCAATCAAGTGTTTGCGATAACTGACAATGAGTCTTTTACAGTGCTGTGGAGGAATTTTGGCCAACTCATATTTGCAGAATTGTTGTAGTTCAGCCACATTGGAGGGTTTTCTAGCATGAACCGCCTTTTTAAGGTCATACCACAGAATCTCAATCAGATTCAGGTCAGGACTTTGACTAGGATTGTATTATGTCATTGACTTTGATTGTATTATGTCACTGATTAAACACAAACCATCTTGACAAGATGGCGCCAGTGTATGGGGCTGACCGTCTGTCTCTGACAGCTTTGCTTGTTTTGTTTTTTTACTGTTTTTAACCATTGGCATTCAAGAAATCAAGTCCTTACTTGTGCACGACCTCCAAACATTGTTTGACTCTCATAGACTTCCTGCCGAGGATCTTATTTCGTCTGATTATGGTGGACAGAAGCCTCCGCTCCTGTCAGATATCCTGCCTTACCTGTATCGGGCCTCGGCCCCTGTCTCCAAGTGAAGGTGGAGGTGGAGGCCTCACCGTCGCTATGGGAAATGCAGCGGTCGGCTGGTGAAACTGAAGGCCCGCCTGGCACATTCCTTCTCTGTTCCCCGGACTCCGGGTGGATTATGTCCCCGGGTTTCTACGTCCTGGCATTCCCTGGATCCTGCTGATGCCTGCTTGGTCCCTGTGACTAGCCTTGGTGAGATGATCCGGCCCCGGTGCTGCTACTCTCCCCGGCCTCGCCAGCGTGGGGTAAATCCCTGGCACCTGAGACCACTGCGGCACGTTTCCTGTTCTGCTGAGGCCCAGACTCCAGCTCCAGCCAAGATTGGCCTGGTAAACGCCAGATCGCTGGAAAATAAAACTTACATCCTGAAGGATTTCATCACCTCCCGGAAACTGGATTTCTTTTTTGTTGCGGAGACCTGGCAGACTGTGGGTGAATTCTCTGCTCTGTCCGAAGTTTTACCCCCAGGTTACTGTTATTTTAATTCCCACGGACAACAGGACGAGGAGGAAGTCAGGTTAATTGGCATCAAACTGGGGATTCTAAATTGTCCTTAGGTATGACTGTGAGAGTGAATGGTTGTCTGTCTCTCTGTGTTGGCCCTGCGATGGACTGGCCATCTGTCCAGGGTGTACCCTGCCTCTCGCCTAAAGATGCTGGGATAGGCTCCAGCCCCTCCGCGACCTGAAAAGGATTAAGCGGAAGAAGATGGATGGATGTAAACAGTGCTTTTTACCTTCTCCATTCTCCAGTTTTGAACTGACTTTCTTTGAGGTGGGTCACTTAACCTGTTGTACTCCGGGATACCGCGGGCGGTCACGTCTCTGCATCCTAGTGTGTCTCAGTGCACACTGTGCGTCTCAGGGCGCACTGAAAAAAAAAAAAAAGCTGCATTTCCGTTCTTCCAGTACAGACACAGCCGCGAACAGAAAGCCAGAGGAGTGTTTTGATTGGTTTAGATTTGATTGACCTCTCATTCGACTAATAAGAGCCTTGAATTGGGTTTCTGAAACCTTGAAGAACCAATGACTGAAAACCTAGCAAGAAGGACCTGCCTACCAACGACCCAAATACAACGAGCCAATTGAAGCAGAGAAGTTCGACGACTGAAATGCGTGCATCCCGTGCGTAAAATCTGTTTTGCCGAAGCCGCTGGGTGACTCACATTGAGACCTGTGTGTAACGGTAGCGGTCGCCACTCTCAGCTGTTAGCCAGTCTTTTTTTATTACTACTGTTCTTATTTGTTTTGAAAAATCGTTCGCAAAAACCACCATCATGGAAGCGGAGATGGTTTGATCGGGTTGCGTGACCAGAACCACGAGTCCGTAACAAGCGGACCAGCATCATGTTCGTCTGACAATGAGGAACAGATGTTCGCCAACGACACTGCTGTTTTGGACAGGTAAGTGTTATAAGCTAAATTATTCTTTATCACTGAAAATAGTAATAAAAATGACTTTTGACCGATTGGTAATTACAACGGTGCGTCATGGCCACTTGACGGACCGTTGACGGACCGTTTTTTGTGCGCCGAGCTCCTCTGTAGCGGGGGGGGGGGGGAGTTGTTATCCTCTACATTGCAGATATTTTAGTATAATTTTTAGTGCACTGTAGGTTTTTTTTTCTTGTAAAAAAAGGCCACACATTTTTTGAGTGGCATGCTTCTTTGTGTGTGTGGGGCTTGTTTGTTCATTCATTCATTCATGAATGAATAAACAACCCTCCCCTACACACACACAGCCCTGAGTGTCACCTTTCATTAGAGCCCAAGATCAAGCTTCTATGTTTCAGCATTCAAAAGTTATAGACGTTTTTCCAAACTGTGCCATTTGGCACAATTTGGCACAGTTCAAAAACGCCTGGGAACAACCTGAGAAAAAAGCTGTGTAATATATTCATTTTTTGTGGTATTGTTACAAAATTTTGACCTCAGCTGGATAACATTTGGTTCTACATTTCTGTTGCATTTTCCAGCCAGTATCTGACAGCTGTGTGTTATTTGCAAGCATTTGTATCTAAAAAAACACCCAGGCGAACTTTATTTTCTTCAGATTCAGTATGTTTAGATGACTGTTACTCAGTGGCAGGAGCACTTAGAGAGATTATGACTGTTTTGCCAAAAAATTCAAAGTGTTTTCTTTTAAATGAGACCAACCCCATGAAGATGCTGCAAAGGGTTGAAGAACAGCTTTTGATTTACTTTGGGTATGTTATTTTTAGGCGTTTTTAGGGAAATTGACCAGAGTGCAAGGGGTTAAACCCTGTACTGTGTGCTGTCATATACAGACCACCCAAAAATAATAAGGACTTTTTAAATGACTTTGCCAATTTCTTGGCTGGTATTGTTACAAATTGTGATCGTGTTCTTATCGTTGGAAATTTTAACATACATGTGTGTTGTCCTGATAAGCCACTGGTGAAAGACTTTTTAAATGTCACTGATTCTCCAAACCTGGTGCTACACACAAGGACGGACACATGTTAGATCTTGTCCTCTCCTATGGCCTGTCTGTTTTTAATTTAGAAATCTGTGACATTGTATTGTCCGACCATATGCCTGTATTATTTGAGGCTGATCTATGCAGTGCAGCTAAAACTTGCTCTCCTGCTCAGCGCTGCCGGATTTTTAACCCTTCCACTGCCGGTCGGTTCTCTGCTGCTTTTGACCACCTGTGTCCCTCCTGGCTCCATCTCATCAGTGGAGGAATTCAGCTCCTGGTTTCACTCCTCCTGCCAAACCATCTTGGATTCTGTGGCTCCACTGAAAACCAAGCAGCCTCGATCCAAACCTGAGCCGTGGTTCAATAACAGAACTCATGCAGTCAGATAGGAGTGCCGCAGAGCTGAACGCAGATGGAAGAAGGACAAACTGCAGGTGTCACTGCAGATTTTAAAAGACTGCTGGCATCAGTATCAAAATACTGTCAAGCAGGAAAAAAGTAAATATTTTGCTAATATTGTTTTATCTCATTGTCGTAATCCACGTGTTTTATTTAACACTATTGACTTTGTTCTTAATACCCCACAGACTGACTGTTTGGAGGCCTCCTCTGATTTATGCAATGATTTTATGAACTTTTTTATTGATAAGGTGGCCACCACCAGGGCTCTCATCTCAGCTCCTGCCTCTGATCCCTCTGTCTCTGTCCCTTGTTCTGCTGTTTTTAATCAGTTTGAACCTGTGACTCTGTCATTTTTAGAGGATGCGGTTGGCCACATTAAGCCCACAGGGTCTCCCTGTGATGCTGTCCCTCCTGGACGTTTTAAAGATGTGCTTCCCAGTATAGGCCAGTCAGTTCTCACCATCTTGAACAGCAGCCTGTCATCTGGTGTGGTTCCTGCAAATTTTAAACATGCAGTAGTGCAGCCCTTGATTAAGAAACCTGGTCTCGATCATACCATGTTGGCAAATTTTAGGCCTATTTCCAAGCTGCCATTTCTCTCAAAAATTTTAGAGAAAATTGTCTATATGCAGCTGAAATGTTTTCTAGATGAACATGGTATTTTGGAGATTTTTCAATCTGGTTTCAAAACTCTTCATAGCACAGAGACAGCCTTGTTAAGGTTTTTTTTAATGATATTCTCTTAGCACGTGATTCAGGTGAATATGCTGTTCTTGTGTTGCTTGATTTAACTGCTGCCTTTGACACAGTGGACCATCATCTTTTAATTTCCCATTTGCAGCACCTAGTGGGCATTTGTGGCACTGTTCTCAACTGGTTCAGGTCCTGTCTGGCAGACAGGAGTTTTAAAGTTAGCATGTCTGGGTTTGAATCCTCTTCTGCTCCTCTGCCATACGGGGTCCCACAGGGATCAGTTCTTGGGCCCATGCTTTTTTCTTTGTACATACTTCCACTGGGTTCCATTTTTAAAAAGCATGGTATCGCCTTCCACCTGTATGCTGATGACTGTCAGATTTATGTCCCTCTAAAACAAAAAGCTGCCTCATCAGTAAACTCACTCTTGGGATGCATTGAAGACATAAAGTCTTGGATGGCCCTAAACTTCCTAAATTTTAATGATAAGAAGACCAAAGTGATGGTGTTTGGACCTAGTGGCCCCTGTGAGTCCCCTCCTGTATACTTGGGTCCCCGTACTCCTTACGTTAAATCCACAGCTAGGAACCTTGGTTTTGTCATGGACAGCGATTTTAAATTAGACACGCAGATTTGTTCTGTGGTAAAATCCAGCTTCTTTCATCTAAGGCGTTTAGCAAAAGTAAAACCCATTCTCTCTAGACCGCACCTGGAAACAGTAATCCATGCTTTTATTTCATCTCGGCTGGATTACTGTAACGCACTTTACGCCAGTGTCAGCCAGTCATCTCTTTCCCATCTGCAGCTGGTTCAAAACGCCGCTGCTCGTTTTTTAACAGGTACACGTGGAAGAGATCACATCACACCCATCTTAGCTTCACTCCACTGGCTGCCCATGCATTTTAGAGTTCATTTTAAAATTCTTTTATTTGTTTTTAAATCCTTGAACGGTCTTGCTCCACCTTACCTCTCTGAGCTTATGCATCCCTACGTTCCCACACAGTCCCTCAGGTCAGCTGAACAGCTGCTTTTGGAGGTACCAAAGGTGAGGCGCAAGCTCAGAGAGGACAGAGCCTTTTCGATCATGGCCCCCAGGTTATGGAATGATTTACCCTTGGACATCAGACAAGCCTCTTCACTGTCCATTTTTAAAACCCGTCTTAAAACACACTCTTACTCCCTGGCCTTCCACCCAGTATGAGACATTGATTTTATTGAATGAAATGGAATTTTATTTATTTATTTTACCTTTTATTTTATTTATGAATTTATTTTTTTTACTGTGGTTCTTGTGTTAGCGCCCTTTGTGTTAGTGCCCTGCTTTTATGTTCTCTTGCTGTACAGCACTTTGTGTAGCAAGTGTTGCTTTTAAAGTGCTTTATAAATAAAGTTGATTGATTGATTGATAGGCCACTCCGAAGTCTTCATTTTGTTTTTCTTAAGCCAATCAGAGGTGGACTTGCTGGTGTGTTTTGGATCATTGTCCTGCTGCAGAATCCAAGTGCGCTTCAGCTTCAGGTCACAAACAGATGGCCGGACATTCTCCTTGATGGTTCCATTTACCACAGCAAGTCTTCCAGGTCCCGAAGCAGCAAAACAGCCCCAGACCATCACACTACCACCACCATATTTTACTGTTGGTATGATGTTCCTTTTCTGAAATGCTGTGTTACTTTTACCCCGGATGTAATGGGACACACACCTTCCAAAAAGTTTGGCTTTTATCTCGTCAGTTCACAGAGTATTTTCCCCAAACTCTTGGGAATCATCAAGATGTTTTCTGGCAAAACTCAGAATCAGATTTATTGCCATTGTTCATGTAGTACACAAACTAGGAATTTGTCTCGGTGCCATGCTGCAACATTAAAAACATGATGAGATAAAGAGATAAACTAAAAACTAAAAGACTAAAAACATGCAATAAGTGTAGAATAATAAGTAATAATAATAATAATAATAATGAGTAATACTAGTCAAGGCAGTTTTAAATAAATTAGCAAGTAGCAGATGAGCCTGAGATGAGCTGAGAGGCTCATCTCAACTGAGATGAGTCTTTATGTTCCTTTTGCTCAGCAGTGGTTTTCGTCTTAGAACTCTGCCATGCAGGCCATTTTTGCCCAGTCTCTTTCTTATGATGGAGTCATGAACACTGACCTTAACTGAGGCAAGTGAGGCCTGCAGTTCTTTGGATGTTGTTGTGGGGTTTTTTGTGACCTCTTTGATGAGTCGTTGCTGCGCTCTTGAGGTAATTTTGGTCGACCGGCCACTCCTGGGAAGGTTCACCACTGTTCCATGTTTTCACCATTTGTTTTTAATGGGTCTCACTGTGGTTCGCTGGAGTCCCAAAGCTTTAGAAATGGCTTTATAACCTTTTCCAGACTGCTAAATCTCAATTACTTTGTTTCTCATTTGTTCCTGAATTTCTTTGGATCATAGCATGATGTCACTCTCACAGTCATACCTAAGGACAATTTAGAATCCCCAGCTCCCCAAAAATGCTGGGATAGGCTCCAGCCCCCCCGTGACCCAAAAAGGATTAAGCAGAAGAAGATGAATGAATGAATAGCATGATGTCCAGCTTTTGAGGATCTTTTGGTGTACTTCACTTTGTCAGACAGGTCCTATTTAAGTGATTTCTTGATTGAGAACAGATGTGGCAGTAATCAGGCCTGGGTGTGGCTAGAGAAACTGAACTCCGCTTTCCAAAGATGTGATAAACCACAGTTAATTTATGTTTTAACAATGGGGGCAATCACTTTTTCACACAGGGTCATGTAGGTTTGGATTTTTTTACCCTTAATAATGAACAGTTTCATTTAAAAACTGCATTTTGTGTTAACTTGTGTTATCTTTGTCTAATATTTAAATTTGTTTGATGATCTGAAACATTTGAGTGTGACATACAAAAAAAAAAGAGAAATCAAGAAGGGGCAAACACTTTTTCACAGTCACAGGTATCTGTATCTAAAAAAAAAACCCAGCCAAACTTTACTTTCTTCAAATTTAGTATGTTTACACCACTGTTACTCAGTGACGGAAGCACTTAGAGGGATTCTGAGTGTTTTGCCCAAAAAACTAAGTTGTTTTTTTTTTTTTTAAAATGAGACTATATGAATGTGAGTATGAATATACTGCAAAGAGTTGAAGAACAGCTTTTGATTTACTTTGGGCATGCTATTTTTAGGCTGTGGGGGGACACAGAGGCAACATCCTCCACCCAGACAATGGACAGTGAAGTGGAGGCTGACCGGGGGGGAGGGGTCGAGTCGAGACACTTGAGGGCAGACGCTGGCTAGAGCGAAGAGGAAGAAGCAGCACGCTAGTGAGTGTTATGATAATGTGGGGGGATGTACTATGTCATGCTAATGTGCCGCACAGACTGTGATTCAGTGTGGATTGTGGTGTGAGTCCCCAGGTTGCTAGGCAAGGGATTAAAGTATAAAAGAGGGAGAGCCTGCGACCTGGGTTTCTTTCTTATCAACTCAACTTGTGGCGAAAGGAAATAAAGTCTGTGCTGTTCAGCCCGTTGTCACGCCTGCTCCTTTCCCTACACTGGTGACCCCCAAGACGAATAATGGAATACGAGGCGAGCACCCCGGAGACGGCCCAGTCTGGAAGTGCCAGTGTTGCCTGTGCTGTTTTGGTCAAGCTCCCGGATTTTTGGCTACACGACCCCACGGCCTGGTTCCTACACGCGGAGGCCCAATTTGTGCTCCAGGGAGTGACAGGGGACAACACGAAGTATTACCATGTCGTAGCAGCCCTGGATGCACGCACAATGTAGCAGGTGGCAAGCCTGCTCAAAAGGCCCCCAGCTCATGGCAAGTACGATGCCATCAAGACCGCGCTGACCCAGCGCTACACACTGTCAGACTCTGAGAGAGCGGAATGACTCCTGATGCACTCCGAGTTGGGAGACAGCTTGGCGGTGGAACTGATGGAGAAGATGCTGGCGTTGATGGGCACAGATGGCGAATCGTTCCAGTTCGCACACCTTTTCCTCTGTAATTTCCCGACAGCAGCCCAGGCAGTCCTCGCCAACTCACCGCTGCTGGCCACGCAGGACTGCCGGGCACTGGCACAAGAAGCGGACTGGATTATCCTGGCGACCAGAACCTTTGTGGTGAATGCTGTGGTACTAGAGCCCACGGAGATGCCCGCCGATGGCAAGGAGCCTCCCAAGGTGGCCGGCACGGAGGCCAAGAAGCACCGGTAGAGAGCGCTCTGTTTCTACCATCACCATTTCAGAGAAAACACACGCTGATGCGTGCCACCCTGCTAATACAGGAGGTCGGGAAACGCCAGGACCGGCAGTCGTTAGCAGCTGCGGCCGCCAGTGACACAAACAAGCTGCTCTACATGACGGACTCATGTTCGGGGAGACGATTCCTCGTGGACTCCGGCTCCCAAAAGACCCTCATCCTGCCATCAAACGCAGACCGCTTGGCTGGGAGTAGCGGCCCGGTGCTGACAGCCACCAATGGCTCAGACATTAAAACTTTTGGTGAGAGGACATTAACCATATGTTTGCATGGCCGCAACAACCAATGGACTTTCATCATTGCAGCCTGTAACTACCCCACCTGGACGCAACTAAACTGGCTAGTGTATTCAATTCAATTCAATTCAGTTCAATTCAATTCAATTCAATTCAACTTTATTTATATAGCGCCATTTCACAACAACAGTCATCTCATAGCACTATCAACTGTAGGGGGGAACCCCCACAGTTGCAGAAAGACCCCAGCAATCGGGCGATCCCCTGTGAGCAAGCACTTGGCGACGGTGGAGAGGAAAAACTCCCTTTTAACAGGAAGAAACCTCCAGCAGAACCAGGCTCAGGGAGGGGCAGTCATCTGCTGCGACTGGCTGGGGGGTGAGGGGATAGAGAAGAAGAAAAGAACAGACATGTAGAGAGCAAACAGCACGATGGGGACTCAATCTATGGGAGAGAACAAACAGATGTTAATGACCAGCAAAAAAAATATTTCATAGAGAGTGAGGAAAGGAGTGAGGCCCAGTGCATTACTGGAGGTCCCCCGGCTGACTAAACCTATTAGCAGCATAACTAAGGGAGGGTTCAGAAACACATGATCCCTCCCTAATTGTAGGCTATATCAAAAAGGTAGGTTTTAGCCCTATTCTTAAAAACAGAGATCGAGTCTGACTCCCGAATCCAGATTGGCAGCTGATTCCACAGGAGAGGAGCTTGATAACTGAAGGCTCTGCCTCCCATTGTACTTTTGGAGATTCTAGGTATTACAAGTAATCCTGCATTTTGGGAGCGTAGTGCTCTGTTAGGATAATATGGTAGTATCAGATCTTTTAAATAAAAAGGAGCCTGATTGTTTAGAGCTTTGTAAGTAAGAAGAAGGATTTTAAACTTAATTCTAAACTCTATGGGAAGCCAATGAAGGGAGGCCAGAACCGGAGAGATATGATCTCTCTTTCTAGTACCTGTTAAAACTCTTGCTGCAGCATTTTGGATCAGCTGAAGACTTTTTAAAGATGTTTTAGGACAGCCTGATAATAAAGAATTACAATAATCTAATCTCGAGCTAACAAAAGCGTGGATCAGTTTCTCAGCATCACTCTGAGACAAGATGCTCCTAATCTTGGCAATATTACGCAAATGATAGAAGGCAGTCTTAGAAACAAATTTAATATGTGAATTGAAGGACAAATCCTGATCAAAAATAACTCCAAGGTTCCTCACAGAGCTATTAAGAGAAAGAGTAACCGCATCCAAACAGAAAGTTTGATTTGGAAAGGAATTTCTAAGGTTTTTTGGACCAACAAGAATGACTTCAGTCTTATCTGAATTTAATAGCAGGAAATTACAAGTCATCCAAGCTTTGATTTCCTTAAGACAGGCTTCTAACTTGGCTAATTGATTAGTATCATCTGGCTTCATTGACAGGTATAATTGTGTGTCATCTGCATAACAATGAAAATGTATACAGTGCTTTCTAATAATGTTGCCTAACGGAAGCATATATAAACTAAAAAGAGTAGGGCCTAGCACAGATCCCTGTGGAACTCCATGACTAAGCTTTGAATTGAAAGAAAACTCATTATTTATATGAACAAACTGGAACCTATCAGATAAATAAGATCTAAACCATTGCAACGAAGTTCCATTAAGTCCAACATAGTGTTCTAATCTATCAAGTAGAATATTATGATCGATAGTATCAAAAGCTGCAGTAAGGTCTAAAAGGACAAGTACAGAAACTAGTCCATTATCAGATGCAATGAGGAGGTCTTTAGTGACCTTCGCTAAGGCTGTTTCAGTACTATGATGGATTCTAAACCCAGATTGAAACTCTTCAAGTAAACCATTTCCCTGCAGGTGGTCAAATAATTGCGTAGCAACAACTCTTTCTAAGATTTTTGAAATGAAAGGGAGATTAGAGATTGGTCTATAGTTAGCTAAAGCTCCTGGATCTAGCGTTGGCTTTTTGAGTAAGGGTTTAATTACAGCCGTTTTAAAAGCCTACATGTACAGTACATGGCCTAAAGTTAATGAAGAATTGATTATATGAAGAATAAAGCTACCAATAAGTGGGAAGACTAGTGTATGCGAGGAGTTAGCCAATTTGGAGAGACTAGACATCGTCAGGCACTCCAATAGTCCATGGGCGTCCCCGCTGCACATGGTGCCTAAAGCCCTAAAGCGAACATGCGGCGGCTTTTGCCGGTTAAACAATGCTATGGCACACGATCGCTACCCCATTCCCCATATTCAGGATTTCTCCACCCACCTCACTGGGGCACGCATTTTTTCCAAGGTGGACCTGGTCCGCAGGTACCACCAGGTCCCGGTGTGTGAGGAAGACGTACCCAAAACGGCAGTGATTACTCCGTTCGGACTTTTCGAATTTTTACGCATGCCGTTTGGGTTAAAAGGCGCAGCACAGACCTTCCAACGCATGATGGATGCTGTGCTGCATGACTTGCCATTTGTCTTCGTCTACCTCGACGACATCCTGGTGGCCAGCGCGTCCGAGGATGAACACGTCGCCCGCCTCAGAACGGTTTTCCAGAGGTTGGAGGAGCATGGGTTGACAATCAACCCAGCGAAGTGCCAGTTCAGAGCTGCAACGATTGATTTTTTGGGCCACCGCATCTCACCGGAGGGTGCAATCCCGTTAACGGACAAGGTGCACGCGGTGGCCAATTTTCCACGTCCTCAGACCGTAAGGGCGCGCCAGGAGTTCCTAGGGATGGTGAACTTCTATAACCGTTTCCTCCTTCGCACAGCCCAGCTCATGCAACCGCTGTACGCTGCGGTTAACAAACGCAAGCTGGCGGCAGCATAGACTGGACACCCGAGCGGGTGCAGACTTTTGCGGATGCCAAGGACGCGCTAGCTAAGGCCACGTTACTGGCACACCCAGACCGGTTGGCATGCATTGTGCTCACTACCAACGCATCGGACGTGGCCATAGGGGCCGTAGTGGAGCAGTGTGTCGCAGGATCTTGGCAGCCACTTGCCTTTTTCAGCAGATCCCTCCGCGACAACGGGCGTAAATACAACGCGTTCGACAGGGAGCTGCTGGTCCTCCACCTGGCCATATGCCACTTCCAGTTCTGGCTGGAAGGGCGCAGTTTCATAGCTTTCATGGACCACAAGCTGCTGACATACGCCATGGCCAAGGTTTCAGAACCGTGGACAGCCCGGCAGCAAAGGCAGCTAACTGCAATATTGGAGTTTACCACCAACATACGGAATGTGGCCGGTAAACTCAACGTGATGGCGGACTGTCTCTTACGCGTGCTCATGGCCCCAATCCACGTAGGGATAGATTACACAGCCATGGCCGCGGAGCAACCCAGCAATGATGACGTTTGCGGGCTCCAATCTGGACCAACAGGGTTAAAGCTGGAGAGCAGAGTACCGCGAGCCGGGAGCCTGTCCCTACTCTGTGACGACTCCACAGGCCATCTGCGCACTTGGCGCCGCCGTGTTTTCAACTCCATTCACTCCCTGGTGCACCCAGGGGTACGTGCATCAGTCAAGTGGGGGCGAAATTCATCTGGCAGGTCTGTGCAAACAGGTGAAACAGTGGGCAGCAGCTTGAGTCGCCTGCCAGCGGACCAAGGTGCACAGGCACACAAAAGCCCCCCCTGGAACACTTCCACATCCTGGCTAAGAGGTTCGACCATGTCCATGTGGACCTGGTGGGGCCCCTTCCACCTTCGCAGGGGTTTACGTAGCTCCTAACGGTAGTAGACCGCACCACGCGTTGGCCAGAAGCTGTGCCGCTGGCGTCCACAATGTCTGCGGAAGTAGCACACGCTTTTTTGACCACTTGGGTGGCACGTTTCGGTGCTCCGTCTGACATCACGTCTGACAGGGGCCCCCAGTTCGTTTCCAACCTCTGGTCTGTGATGGCCCGGAGCCTGGGGGTCAACGTCCACCGCACTACCACATACAACCCTCAGGCCAATGGGTTATGCGAATGTTTCCACAGATCGCTCAAAGCGGTGCTCAGGGCTTCGCTTACTGACGCCAATTGGGTGGACCGACTGCCGTGGGTTTTGTTGGGGTTGCGCGCCACACCAAAGGAGGATTTGGCAGCCTCCCCGGCAGAGCTCGTTCTTTCACAACTGCTGCGGCTTCCCGGGGAATTTTTGCCCGACAACCCAGCGCCCAACCACCCCCGCATTCCCCACATGCCGTGGAACCGGGAAGAGTACCGGGTCTGGCCCACCACTGTTTCCCCCGCGCTTTTGTCCCCCAAAACTTGCGGAATGTGTCGTTTGTCTTCGTCAGGCATGACACACACCGGACCCCGTTGCGCCCGCCGTACGACGGGCCGTTCAGAGTGCTGCAACCTGGGGAGAAACATTTTCTGTTAGATTTGGGGGGACGCAGCAAAATCGTCTGCATTGACAGGCTCAAACCAGCATTCGTGTTAGCAGACAAGGAAGTGGTGTTGGCCCGGGCGTGGACACCCCCCCGTTGGGGGCCCCGCAGGTAAATGATTCTGCAACAGCAACAACAATGCCTTTTGAGGATGTGCCCCCCCCCCCCCACAGACGGACGTGCCTCCCATGGTGCCGCGCCGCCAGAGTAGCACATATCAGCCAGCGACCCCCCCCCCCCCGTTACAGCCGATACGGCCGCCGGCTGAAGCCCACAGCACTGACAGGTTGAAGCCCATTCTGGGTGGGTGTTCGGGGGGGGGGGGCGGTGTGGGGGGACACAGAGGCGACATCCTCCACCCAGACAATGGACAGTGAAGTGGAGGCTGACCGGGGGGGTCGAGTCGAGACTCTTTAGGGCAGACGCTGGCTAGAGCGAAGAGGAAGAAGCAGCACACCAGCGAGTGTTATGATAATGTGGGGGGATGTACTATGTCATGCTAATGTGCCGCACAGACTATTGATTTAATGTGGATTGCGGTGTGAGTCCCCAGGCAAGGGATTAAAGTATAAAAGAGGGAGAGCCTGCGACCCAGGTTTCTTTCTTATCAATTCGACTTGTGGTGAAAGGAAATAAAGCCTGTGTTGTTCAGCCCGTTGTCATGCCTGCTCCTTTCCCTACAAGGCGTTTTTAAAGAAATTGGCTGGAATTAGAAAAAACAAGAAGACTAAAGGTGCCTTCACACCAAACGCGAACGGGTGAATTTTTTGCATGGTGCAATGACATTATAACTCAATACTGTATAAACACGTGAATAGACTTTAATTCACCATCTGAGTGAGATGCAGACAGGCGAAGTTGCCTTTATAACTTCTGCAGCTGTGTTCAACCTGCTGTGGAAATTCCCAGAGTAACGTCATGCTTAGGTTTACATTATCTGACAGGGGGCTCACCTGAAAAAGTTGTCCTTGCCTCCAAAACTTCACAAGATGATGGGCGTTTATGTTGCTAGCCTGCTAGTGTTGTTAGCACGTCCGTGGCAGGAGTCCGTGGGTAAATAACACCCTGATTCAGCTGAAGAGCTCCCGGTCCTTCTGTCTCCAGGTGAGTGAGTCTCATATGCCTTGGTGAAACGAAGGCATACGGTAATCAGTTAATGTGTCTGTTTGTGGATGTGTGTGTGTGTATCTGTCCGTCTCTCTGTTTCAGCTCGCCTGGTCAAAATTAAGTGGAACTAAAGGCTTGTATCATTGTATCGCCATATTTTCTCGACTTTTAATTTGCCAGAATTCAGAGATAAGGCTTTGTTTTTGAAATAAACACAAATTTAACTCACCTTTACTGTCAATGAAGCCGGGGGAAAGGGTATTGTAATAACTATGCCAGGCCAGTAGAGGCGGTAGTGCGACTTTTTTACAGCACAACACAGCACTTTTTTTAACAGCATGTGGAGCTTAAGTGTTTTAAAATAGCGATTACTGAAAAAAAAAAGCACGTATTCAGCAGCTACACCATTTATTCATTACATTGATTGTTTTCACACTGGTTTTGCTGTTTAGTTTTGCAGAGTAAGGACGAGGTGAAACTCGTTAAAAACTCGCTAAAAACTCCAGGTCCCAACATTCCTCACCCACAAATGGTTGCAATGAACTGTGCATGCGCCCAGAAACTCCTGCCACAGTGAAGTACGATCCACCAATACTGGGTCAACAAATGTCCGTCTTTTTGCCCGTCTGTTTTCTTCCTCTGCCACTGAACAGCAAAAGCTCCTGTTCATCATGATTTTCATTGTATTTACGTACCTCCATCGCTTCCACCGCATTTAAAACATCTGCCACCATGATCTTCTTTTGTTTGGATCACAGCTGTTCAAATCAGTTTGGTGGCTCTTGGCTGCCGCCAACAGTATGGGTATGTGAACTGCAGATTATTTTCACTGCGCATGCGTGTACTCCAAAACTATTGGAAGGATTTGGATGAATTTTTTTTTTTTACCAGAGGTGGTCCTTGGGCTAGAGAGGAACCCGTAACATTTTGGTGATGATCCAAGAATGCAGACCTCCGCCAAGGCTCTAGCACTGAGGCATCAGCACCTTGGTGCGTTCATTTTCAAACTAGTTTACTCTCCAGTGTTGACACTTTTACTCCGATGATGGCAGAATCACAAAGCTAGCGCTATCCCTAGGACATGAACGTGCAAATGTGCGATTTTGCATGTGCTTGCCTCTTTCCATTGACTTTGTATGCATTCGCACATTTGCATTTGGTGTGAAGGCACCTTAAGAAGCATTCAGCACACTCATTTTAATGTTTCTTTGTCTTTTTCAAGTGTTTTTTTGTAAAGAATGAGGGCAGTAGAGGAGAGAGAACCAAATAAGGGGAAAATCTGAGTAAGGAAAATGAAAAAATGAAAATAAGGAACTGACTACCAGGAACTTAAAATGGCAGAGGCAGACAAGGATGAACTTAACAAGATAATTTTTTTATTTTGTTTACTTTATTGATCCCCAGAGGGGAAATTGAGGGCATCCACCTAGATGGATGAAGCAGCCATGGTACGGCGCTATCCCTTAACCATTCACACACACATTCACACTTAGGGCCACTTTAGAGTCTCCAACTAACCTAACCTGCATATTTTTGGCCTGTGGGAGGAAACCGGAGAAATCCTGGAGTAAACCCATGCAGATACGGGGAGAACATGCAAACTCCACACAGATCACTGTTGGTCAGGGGCTGGGATCGAACCAGGGATCCCATAGCCAAGGGTGAGTTGCTGTGCTGGCGCAGTGCTAACCACTGCTCCACCGCACCGCCCAGATAATGCAACAAAATGGGCAGCTGATAAAATCAGACTTCTTAAAGGTGTACTAGATAGTATTTTCCTGAAACAAATATAAATATAAAAAACATCAATAAAGTGTTTAGAAAGGTATAGAATTAACACTTTTATATTCTTAAAAAATAATATTTTGATCAAAAAATACTTTGAAAAATTTTATGGGTCCAAAACAATATCTGTGGTGGCCGGTAAGGATGTCACAGACGGTCACAGCCAATAGCTTAATTGGGTTGATGTCACGTGTCTCTACCATCCAGTTGGAAGAATAAGTGAGACACCTTCTGGTGAGGAAGTCAGAATGTTGTCTCCATCACCTTTAAATCTAAACCAAAAGGAGAAAGGTTTTAAGAAAACAAAACTCTTGCTGCCATACTGTGACTACCTTGTCATTAAGCTCCCGATTATTAAATAATTAGATTATTTTAATGTTTAAATGGGCTACATTTATTTCATATTGTTGGCAAATGACTGTGGTATAAGGTGTGTGTTAAATGATTTTACTTGGCAGAGGCACTCACCCTCCATTTCATATCAGGTGGTTTCCTACTGAGCAAGCATACGTTGAAATGTCTTTTTTACATCATGGTCAGCCGTACAAAAGATGTCTTCAGAGGGTGCGGATGAAAGTTTTTATGACGTCTTTTTTGGACGTCTTTTGTACATTCAGGTTTGAAGTCTACGGGACGTCCGTACAAGGTTAAAATATAGTTCAAATATAGTTGCTGTGGACGTCCATTCAACGTCTTATAAGGACCTAATTTCAACGTAATTTATCCATAAAAAATGTATTGTAGCTTATAATAGAGAGCTGAAGTCATGCCCCCTGTACTTCCTTAAACTGAAAAAAATTGTCTATTGAAATGAATGGGAAGAGCGAAATTATCCTTTGATCCTGATCAAATTTTGCCACATACGATGCTTGTCAATATAAAAGATCATTTTCCACGTAAATAGCACTAAACACGATTACAGTTTAGTGATGTGGAATGACGGGAGTTGTCCACTAGTCATTTAAACAAAATCTAAACATTACTCTCATTATACGACACCCAACAACTTTATTTACGTGGAAAATTATCTTTCAAATTGACAGACGTGTAACTCATGGCAAAATTTGATCAGGCTCAAAGCATAATTTTGCTTTTACCAATGGAGAAGTTTTTTCAATTTAAGCAAGTAGACGGTGCATGACTTAGCATCTCTATAAACAGCCAATACATGAAAAATGTGCTACATAAATATACTATGAACACTACACACACACAAACATCCACATTATATTTCTCCAGGTATGGGGCATGCAAGATGACCATAGCAAATCTCAGTAGAAATGGACAAATTCTTATTTGTTCTGTGAAGCATGAACCCTCTGTGCTTAATATTCAAGCAAACCCACACCTGTTTCAAACAAAGCAAATTGGAGTACCATTTCATAACAGCACATACAACATTTGATGAAAGTTATCAACCTGGCAGTGAACTCAGAAAAGCAAGAAAAGTGGTCTTAATTGAAAATGTATTGGGTGAGATTTTTTGTGGGATGACTAATTTATATGTAGAAATGCTCCTCTGTGTGGCTGACTTGATATATTGCTGTAAAAGTGTCTGTCGCTTTGTCTTTGCTCTGCCAATGTTGATCTCGTGAAAAAAAAAATATATATAGTGAGGATTGCTACCTTACACATAATGTATGGTCTATTTCCCACCTTGTTTTTCCACAGCAAAGTCCAACACAGCATTCAGAACACAAATTTAATATCTTGAAAGGAGAGAGCATAGAAGGGTGTCGTAAAATGTATATATAATGTTCAGGCATGAGATTGGCCAAGGACAAAAAAGCAACAAGTAAACATATTTATTTATATTCCAAAAACTTGAAATCCAGAATAATTTTTAAGAATCACACTCCTGAATGTTGTGTATGTCCACCCCCTCCTCTTCTTCCTGGAGCATGTTTCAAGTGCTCCACAGCACGTCTTCAGACAGCATCCTCTGTTGCCTCTTTGCACAACTTCAGCACAGCATCTGGAAAAGTTGGAAGATAAAAAATTTTTAGCTGTGCAAAAATTAATTGTATGCCAGATTTGTTACAACTGTAGCCAGCAGTCTATTGTTAATTGGCCAAGGCCTGCAGAGAAATCTTAATATTGGAATACAGCTCACATCACATGAAGCTTGCACTTGACTGTATTATACTTAGTCTCAACACCAGAGGTGCTGCTGTCTTGAACAAGGCAGCTTTTTTATACTTCAAACAAAACAATAACAATGAGTTGTCAGAAAGCAATGGTATATAAGCCACTATTTTAGCCTATGTCACAGACCAAACCCACCCTCTTCCCTGTTTCCTTCCTCAGACGTTCATATTACTGAAGGAGTGAAGAATAAAGTTCCCTCTGCTCTGAACACTCGGCCTGATTATTCCTCCCTCCACACTGGTGACCCTTGATGCACAATGGAACACGAGCCGAATACCCCGGAGACAACCCAGATGGGAAGTGCCAACAACACAGAATCAGAATCAGAATCAGAATGAGATTTATTGCCATTGTTCATGTAGTACACAAACTAGGAATTTGTCTCAGTGCAATGCTGCAACATTAAACATGGAGTAGCACTAAAGATAAAAATAAAAAACTATGCATGCAATAAAAGGTAGAATATGAATAAGTAATACTAATCTATGCAATTTTTAAATATATTAACAAGCAGCAGATATTGTGGAGTTCCACATAGTGCAGTCGGTAGTGCAAAAAGAAAACAGTGATAATTGTCATGAGTCCGGTTGAGCTGCTGTACGTAGTGCACGAGAGTCTAATAAGTCACTTAGTGTTCAGCAGTCTGATGGCAGAGGGGAAGAAGCTGTTCATGTAGCGGGAGGTTTTAGTCTGAATGGACCGAAGTCTTCTGCCTGAGGGGAGGGGGGGCAAACAGTGCGTGTCCAGGGTGTGAAGGGTCGGCTATGATCCGACCTGCACGCCTCTGGGTCCTAGAGATGTACAGGTCCTGGAGGGATGGGAGCTTGCAGCCGATCACCTTCTCAGCAGTGCGCACAACGCGCTGCAGTCTTAGTCTGTCTGATGGTCGGCTCCCACTTGAGGTCCCGGGTGATGGTGGTGCCCAGGAAGCGGAAGGAATCCGCAGTGGTGATGGGAGAGTCTGTGAGGGTAAGGGGGGGCAGAGGTGCTGTGACTTTTCTGAAGTCCACGATCATCTCCACTGTCTTCAAAGCGTTCAGCTGCAGGTTGTTGTGGCTGCACCAGGACGCCAGCTGGGCCACCTCTCTCCTGTAGACGGACTCGTCGCCATTGGAGATGAGCCCGATGAGGGTGGTGTCGTCCGCAAACTTGATCAGCTTGACAGACTGGTGGCTGGAGGTGCAGGAGTTGGTGTACAGGGAGAAGAGCAGGGGGGAAAGTACACAGCCCTGGGGTGATCCGGTGCTGATGCTAACAGAGTCTGAGACAGTCTTTCCCAGCCGCACATGCTGCCTCCGGTCCATCAGGAAGTCGGTGATCCACCTGCAGAGGGAGTCAGGCACGTTGAGCAGGGACAGCTTGTCCTGGAGCAGAGTGGGGCGGATGGTATTGAATGCAGAGCTGAAGTCCACAAACAGGATCCTGACGTAGGTTCCCGGGGAGTCCAGGTGCTGCAGGATGGAGTGGAGGGCCAGGTTGACTGCGTCGTCCACAGACCTGTTGGCTCTGTAGGCAAACTGCAGCGGGTCCAGGAGGGGAGTGGTGATGCTCTTGAGGTGGGGCAGGACCAGGCGCTCAAAGGACTTCATGACTACAGAGGTGAGCGCTACAGGTCTGTAGTCGTTAAGTCCAGTGATCCGTGGCTTCTTGGGGACAGGGATGATGGTAGAGGTTTTGAGGCAGGCCGGCACGTGGCATGACTTCAGGGAGGTGTTAAAAATGTCTGTGAAGACAGGAGTCAGCTCCTCCGCACAGTGTCTCAGGGTGGAGGGAGACACGCCATCCGGACCGGGGGCCTTGCGCGGGTTCAGTCTGGAGAACTGTCTGTGCACGTCCTGCTCACTGATGGCAAGGGCAGGGGGGTAGGAGGGGGGGGCCGCCTTTGATGAAGTGGGGACCATGGAGGCAGTGGCGCTGGGGGGGAGGGGGGGAGTTGGACACAGCTGACGAGGTGTCAAAACGGGCATAGTGTTGGGACAGTCTTTGACAAAGGGCTTTGTCATCTTGTCCCGTAGAAGCCTGAGGCCGATAGTTGGTGATTTGCCTCAGTCCTCTCCACACAGAAGCAGAGTCGTTAGCAGTGAAGTGTTGCTGGAGTCTCTCAGAATACACAGATTTAGCTCTCCTCAGCTCTCTGCTAAACCGGTATTTGACCTCCCTGTAGCAGTCCCGGTCTCCACTTTTCAACGCTGCTTCCTTCTCCTTCCTGATCTGTCTGAGCTTAGCTGTGAACCAGGGCTTGTTGTTGGAGTAACTCACCCTGGTGCGCGATGGAAGAATGCTCTCCTCACAAAAGTGGATATATGAGGTCACAGTGTCCGTGTACTCATCCAGATCATGCGTGGCTCCTTTAAACATGTCCCAGTCAGTTATTTCCAAGCACGTGCTCAGCTCCTCCACAGCTTCACTGGTCCATTTCCTCGTAGTGCTCACAACAGGTTTTGTGAGCATCAGTCTCACACATGTGCCGTTTCGGTCAAACTCCCAGACTTTTGGCTACACGACCCGAAGTCTTGGTTCCTTCACACCGAGGCCCAGTTCGCGCTCTGGGGAATAACAGCAGATGACACCAGATACTACTGCATGGTTGCAGCACTGGACGCCCGCACAACTCAGCAGGTGGCGAGCCTGCTCCAACAGCCCCCAGCCTGCGACAAATACGGTGCTCTCAAAACCGCGCTGACCCAGTGCTACATGCTCTCAGACTGTGAGAGAGCAGAGAGGTTCCTGGCGCGCTCCGACTTGGGAGACGGGTCGGCAGTCGAATTGATGGAGAAGATGTTGGCGTTGATGGGCACAGATGACGGGCATTTCCTCTTTGCCCACCTTTTCCTACGGAACCTCCCGACAGCGGCCAGGGCGGTCCTTGCCAATTCGCCGCTGCTGGCTGCGCGCAACTACCGGGCACTAGCCCAAGAGGCAGATCGGATCATCATCACCACCAGAGCCCTCACAGTGAACACAGTGGCATCAGAACCCAGCAAGACGACCAGCGGAGGTGAGGAGCCAGCGATGGTGGCTGCAGCGGAGGCCAAGAAGCACCGGAGAAACACGCTCTGTTTCTACCACCGCTGTTTTGGAGAGGACGCATGCCGATGCGTGCCACCTTGCCAATTCAAGCACTCGGGAAACGCCAGGGCCGGCAGTCGGTAGCAGCTGCGACCGCCGGTGAAGCAAGCAAGCTGCTCTATGTGACAGACTCACGCTCGGGGAGACGGTTCCTCGTGGACTCTGGCTCCCAAAAGAGCCTCATCCTGCTGTCCTACGCCGACCGGCTGGCGGGAACTAGCGGCCCTGAACTGACGGCCGCAAACGGCTCAGACATTAAGACTTTTGGTGAGAGGACACTGACTGCATCCTTGCATGGCCGTACATACCAATGGACATTCATCATAGCGGCATGCAGCTTCCCTATTTTAGGCGCTGATTTTTTATGTGCACACGGACTACTATTCGATGTTACTAACAGACACCTGATTAATGCTATGTCTTTTGATTCTCTCCCCTGTACAGCTCGAGGAGCAGGGCCCACATCACTAGCTAACGTCATAGCACCAGGGGGTAAGTTCCACACACTACTCACCCAGTTCCCAGCACTCACGGTCCCGACGTTTTCGGCGACCGTCACTAAACACGGGGTGGAGCACTTCATTACCACCACGGGGCCGCCCGCTTTTGCATGACCTCGGCGCCTGGACGCAGCTAAACTGGCCATAGCGCGCAAGGAGTTTGCCAACTTGGGAAAGTTGGGCATCATCAGACGCTCAAACAGCCCATGGGCATCCCCACTACATATGGTTCCTAAAGCTGAGGGATCGTGGCCACCGTGCAGAGATTTCCACAGACTGAACAACGCCACAGCACACGACCGCTACCCGATCCCCCATATTCAGGATTTTTCCATTCACCTCACCGGGGCACGCAATTTTTCCAAGATGGACCTGGTCTGCGGTTACCACCAGGTCCCGGTGCGCGCTGAGGACATACCTAAAATGGCAGTAATAACCCTGTTTGGTTTTTTTGAGCTTTTATGCATGCCTTTCGGGTTAAAAGGCGCAGCACAGACATTCCAACGCATGATGGATACAGTGTTGCACTAGCTGCTGTTTGTGTTTGTCTACCTGGACAACATCCTGGTAGCCAGCACGTCCAAGGACGAACACGTAGCCAACCTCAGGACAGTTTTCCAGAGGTTGGAGGAGCATGGATTAATAATCAACCCGGCTAAGAGGTTTGACCACATTCACATGGACCTCGTGGGCCCCCTCCCGCCATCGCAGGAGTTCATGCACCTCCTGACAGTGGTGGACTGCACCACGCGCTGGCCCGAAGCAGTCCCGCTAGCTTCCACCGCGTCCGCAGATGTGGCATGTGCTTTTTTGACAACATGGGTGGCACGTTTTGGCGCCCCTTCGGACATCATGTCCAATCGGGGCCCGCAGTTTGTTTCCGACCTCTGGTCCACGATGGCCCGGAGCCTGGGCGTCACAATTCATCGTACGACTGCGTACAACCCACAGGCTAATGGGTTATGCGAGCGTTTCCATAGGTCACTTAAAGCAGCGCTCAGAGTTTCGCTTATGGATACAAATTGGGTGGACTGGTTGCCGTGGGTTCTATTAGGGTTGCGTTCCGCACCGAAGGAGGATTTGGCAGCCTCCCCAGCAGAGCTGTTTTTTTCCCACCCACTGCGGCAAACCTGGGAATTTTTTCCAGATAACCCCGCGCCGAACACCGACCCGTTCCCGCGCTCACAGCATAGCGCAGAGGCAGGGACGCTACCTGGCCTGGCCCACCACTGTTTTCCCCGCGCTTTTGTGCCAAGGACCTTGAAGGACGCGTCGTTCGTGTTTGTCAGGCACGATGCCCACCGGACCCCACTGCGCCCGCCCTACGATGGCCCGTTCAGAGTGCTGGAACCCGGGGACAAACATTTTGTGTTAAACTTGGGGGGTCACCGGGAGACAATTTGTATAGACAGGCTTAAGCCCGTCTTTGTTTTAGCAGACGAACAGGTGGTGTTGGCCTGAGCTCCTAGGCGCGGAATACCCCCACTGAGAACACCCCAGGTAAATGACTCGTCAGATCAGTCACATGAGCATGCTGAAGGTGTCCCCCCCCCATTGTTCCCCCACAGACGGACGCGCCCCCAGGAACCTCCCACCGGCACAACAGTGCCTCAGAGCCGAAGACCCCCCGTTACAGCAGCTATGGACGGAGGCTGAAGCCCAAAGGACATGAGGGTTAAGGCTCAGTTTGAGAGTCTGGGGGAGGGGAGTGGTGTGGGGAACCCACTCAGTAGTTTTCCCTCAGACTGAAAGGCAGGGCAGATCAAAGGTGCTGGGGGACAAGGGGAACTGTCATGGGGGTTGATATGTTAATGCAGCACCTCAGGTAGCAGAGGAGTGTTAGTGTTGTGATATAAAAGAGTGCCTGCAACCTGAGTGCTTATTGCTTTTGATTCTGGTGGATGTGAAGGAGTGAAGAATAAAGTTCCCTCTGCTCTGAACGCTCGGCCTGGTTATTCCTCCCTCCACATTATAACCTTTTTCATTTAAAAAAAACAACAACAAAACTTAATAGCATTAATGGTAAGGAGAGATGGAGGCTGATCAATCTTGTCTTAAAACACTCCATAAAAGGGTTTCAGTTTTCATTTTCCTTATTTAAGATAAGATAAGATAAGATAAGCCTTTATTAGTCCCACAACGGGGAAATTCCAGGATTGCAACAGCACAGGGATAGCAACACTCAGAGCAACAATCAGAAGGCAAGAAAAAAAAAAAAAAAAAAAAAAAAAAAAAAAGCAAGAGCAGCTAATATACATATGTACATATTACTATAAAATATATATATACACACACACACACACACACACAGACACACAGTGCAGAGCATTGTATTTAGCAAACACTTTTATCCAAAGCAATACAACTAGACATTCACATACTGATGGAGCCATCAAGAGCAGTTAGTATCTTGTCCAAGGTTACTTTGACATGCTTACCTTGTATGGCTTGATAGATTTTTGTATTCTGCAGAGACATTTTGGCCTTCTTCCTCTTCCCCTTCATACTGAAATGGCTCATGAGAGCATTGCTGAAGAGCCTGAAGAAAAGAGAAATATCTTTTAAAATTTAAGTCCACTTTTAACAATTGTCTTCAGGGATGAAACACAGTGTAAAATCATTGTTAGTTCATAGCCGACTGATCAAGAACTTTGTGGACTCTGTCTTTAAGGTCTTTCCCTCCAATCCGAGCTAGATGCTGCATCTGTTATACAAAAGGAAAAAAAAAGTTAAAGTTTAGTTAGAGTTTGTGTTTTCAGTATACAGTACCTGTCAAATTTTCCCAATGTAGTTATTCGTAGGAAATTTAAGACATTAATATTGTGAAATCTAATATATGTAATAGCATGAACTGACATTTTTAATCAGTTGGCAATACTACACTTTCAATCATTTATTCTATTTTACAACCCAACTTTTTAGACGCATAGTAATACCATGACTTGCCTAAAGTTAAAATACCATATTGAAAATACCAGTCCACCAGGAGGATAGTCCATCTGTGCACAGGTAAGTCTTAGAACACACAGAGATTAATGAGGAGCAGAGTAATAAATGGTGGGGTTGCTTACGAGATCCCACACAGGAGGAGAGGGTCGTAGCAAGGTGCTGAAGAAGCTGCACACAGTGGCGAGGAGCACTTGAGGCTGCATGCAGAATATGACGGCCCCGTGCAGGAGTGAAGGGCCCCTCTCAACTTAAAGGCCGCTTGATTAGAGAGAGCAGGTGTGGATGAAGCTGCAGCTGTGGGAAATGAGTAATGAGAGGAGAAACAGTGTGCAGCTTGGATCACTACAACTTTCACCAGCGTTTATTTCCAAATGTCTGCAAATTTTCAAAGAACACAACTTTCGCCAGCGTTTGCCAACAAATACCAGCAATCATTAACCTTTGCCAGTAGAGCCAGACGTTTACCAAAACGTCAGTAAAAATCGGTCCAAATGTTGTGGGGTGAATCCACCTTTACTCATGTTACACTTTCAAAGGCTCAAATCTGATCATCAGTGGACACAAAGCACCAACCTTTCAGACAAAGGTAACGGTAGTTTTTTTCCTTTGATATAAATACTTTTCAGAATACTTTTTGGACGACTCACCATGCTTGTGGTTGACGCCATCCCTGGACCTCATCACATCTTGCCACTGGACCCAACACCGTCATACTTGGAGGTATGACCTTGCCTCAACCTTTCCCTGTATCTGGAGCCATCACTGTCCTGGGACCCAATGCTGTGTTGGAACCTGTTGTCGTCCCTGGAGTCACGATCATGATGGAACCTGTCACTATGCCTGGAGCCATTGCTGTGCCAGGCTCTGACACTGTCTCTTGAACAAGTACATTTAGGTACATTTGGTAATTATCTCAACTACATGATAATCTTGCTCATCCAAAAATGACATTGTTCTGTGACCTGTCAGTGTCGCTGGATTTAAGATCTCTGTCTTCGGAGTTGAACACTGCAGGTCTGGAAAACACAAAGAATGTTCATAGCTTTATGATAGGGGTGGGAGCTGATAAGATTTTCTCAATATCAATGCCATTGTCGATTCTGCTTAACAATCCAGGTCCTTATCAATTCTCCTTTAGATTCCTGAGTGGTTTTTTGAGGGGAAAAGTAGTTGTACAGTCTTCTGCAACAAAAGCAATTATTTTATTTTTCCCAAAATGATGTCTGCATGAGACTGAACATGTCACAGTGAAAATACATAATAATTGTTTATTTCATTATATAATTATTTCAGAATTGTCAGTAGTCTGTGAAATTAAGTCTGTCAACTTCATCCACCACAGTCACAATTATTTCACAGAAACACAATCCTGAAATAATTATATAATAAAATGCATAAGTAAATGTGGCTATAAATAATTACATGTGGATACAAATAAATTATATCAATAGTTATATGTAGAAATAACTCAATATATAATTGAGTAATTATTAATAATTATTCAGTTATATAATTTTTAACCGACAAACAGCATCATCATCATCTCATCATCATCATAGCAGTCTGTCGTGGGCGACAATGACTGTTTCATTTAGGTCTGATCAGATTCCACCACACAGCTCTGTCCTTAGCCTTCCACTGCCAGGAACTCCTGTGTATGTCCAACTTCTTCAAGTTTCTTTTTACAGTGTCTTTAAATCTGAGCCTTGGTCTACCCTGATTGCATTTGCCCTTGCATAACTGTGAGTAGAGTAACTGCCGAGGGAGACGCTGGTGGTCCATCCTCTCAACATGTCCGAGCCATCTTAGGTTCATCTGTATTAGCATGTCCTCCTTTGTTGGTAGACCAGCTCGTTTCAACACTTCTTTTTTTTTTCCACAATATTTTTATTGAACCTTTTTACAAACATAACACAAACAATCAAACACTAACACTAAAATAATTTAAAAAAAAGTACTAAAAACACCAACAACCACTAACAAAGGCAGGTCTTCAACAATGCTCCTCTATTTAGTCTAGGCAATCCATTACATAAGTATACATACTATACATTCACCAGTTTGGAATTTACAAGGTCCACACACATCATTCACCTTCTTCTTCAAAAGTTATGTTTAAATTCTTTACATAATCAATGAAAGGTCTCCATATATTCTCAAACACAATTTCTTTTGATTTCAGTATGTATGTTATTCTTTCTAGTGGAAGGTTTGTTAACATCTGTCTTAACCACTGAGTCACATCTAGTCTATGAGTCTTTTTCCACAATAGTGCAATACATTTTTTGGCGTTAAGCAAACTGAGGTCTATGAATGCTCTCTCACTCTTGTTAAAGTTATGCTTTTCTGGATAAAGACCCAACAAAAACAGTTTAGGATTCAATATGATTTGTTTTGAAATGATTTTTTCAATTGTTACCCTCACCTCTTCCCAAAACATTCTAATTTTCCTACATTCCCATAAACAATGAAATAGGGTTCCTTTACTTTCCATACATTTTGTGCACATATCTGGTATGTTTTTGTTATATCTATTTAACTCCACATGTGTGTAACATACATCCGCATTAACCATTTAAAATGTATCAATTTAAGACGTACATTTATTGATTTGGTTTGAGCTTCTGCACAAGCCAATTCCCATTGTTCCTCTGAAATTTCAGTTTGCAGGTCTTCTTTCCAATAATTCAATCTTTTCTGTGAGTTTTCACTTGAGGATAATGTCAATGAGTTATAAAACTCTGAAATAATACCCTTTCTCTTACTATCTTTCGTCAAGACTTTTTCCAAGGATGAATAAGTAGGTCGGATGAGAGCATTATTTTGATTTGATCGAATAAAGTTCCTAAGCTGAAGATATTTAAAAAAATGTGTTCTATTAAGATTAAATTTGATCCTCAGTTCTTCAAAAGACATTATGTTATCTGAACCTGACAAATATAAGTCTCGAATCTTTTGAATCCCTTTTAAATTCCATACTTTAAATACAGCATCCGCTCTCCCTGGTTTAAAATATTGATTACCCCATATTGGGCTAAATTGTGACAATAAGTGTGGTTCTTTTAGATATTTTTTGGTTTCACACCATATTTTGATCATATGCTTTACAAATGGATTTTTAACTTGTTTCTGTAATTTTTTTGCCGAGTCTGAGTATATGAATATGGGAAGAGGTAAAGGTAAATTGTATGATTCCATTTCAGTCCAGTGAGGGAGATCATTTGATGAAAAATAATATGTCATAGACCTCAGTTGTGCTGACCAGTAATACAACAAAAAGTTTGGACATTTCAGACCTCCACGATCACATGGTAAATATACTAAGGACAGACGTAATCTAGCCTTCCTATTGTTCCATATAAATTCCACTAACTTTTTTTTAATTCTTAAGAATAGATCTGAAGGTGGTGGTAAAGGAATGTATTGAAATAAATAAAGCATTTTGGGTAAGATATTACTTTTAAGTATATTAATTCTCCCAATCATCGACATTGGTAGTGACATCCATCTCTGAAGTAACTCATTAATGTCTGTCATTAAGGCTTCATAGTTGGCACTGGCGACTAATTCTAGCTTAGGCAAAATTTGAATTCCTAAATATTTAAACTGATTTACAACTTTGAATTGATTTACCTCAGGACCTGGGTAATTTCTCTGGGTCTCATTTAGCATTAATATTGAAGATTTAGTTTTATTTATTTTATATCCTGATATTTCCCCAGAATTCTTTATTAAATTCAACAAAGTCGGAATTGATTTTTTAAGATTCGACATAAACAAAATTATGTCATCGGCATACAAGGAGATTTTATGTTCTGTTGGTCCTACTTTAATTCCATATATTTGTGGATGTAAACGTACTGCCATCGCTAAAGGTTCAATTGCCATAGTAAACAGTAAAGGTGAAAGTGGACAGCCTTGTCGACATCCTCTATTGATTTTTATTGATTTTGAGATATTGCTGTTTGTTAGGATTTCTGCTGTAGCATTATTGTATATTATCTGAACCCGTTTTATGAAATTATTTCCAAATCCAAACCTTTGTAGGACTTCAAAAAGAAAGGGCCATTCGACCCTATCAAAGGCCTTTTCGGCGTCCAATGATAGAAGAGCTGTATCCAGTGCTTCTTTATTAGAATAGATAATATTAAATAGTCTTCTTACATTATGGAAGCCTTGTCTTCCCTTTATAAAGCCATTCTGATCTCGGTTAATAATATTTGGTAATATTTCTTGTAGTTGTCTTGCTAAAATTAATACAGATTATCTTAAGGTCAGCATTTAATAGGCTTATTGGATTATCTATACCTTGTATTCCAAATGAAAACAGGGAGATACTGGAGTCTAAAATTAGTCAAGAAGAAGTTGGGCTAGCCATTGATGATATGAAATCAGGAAAAAGTGCAGGACCAGATGGTCTTCCAGTTGACCTATATAAAAAAATTTAAGAATAAATTAATAAAACCATTTTTGGAAATGGTTTTAGAAGCATTTCAAAATAGTAATTTACCACCATACATGAATAATGCCTTAATTATACTGTTGCCAAAACCAGGTAAACCCTCTAATAAATGTGAAAATATGAGACCGTCCAAAAACCCATTTAGTTTTGTTAAGTCAGTTTCATTTTTTGTGTCATATAGTTTTTCATAATAATCTCTAAAGGCACTGTTAATTTCTAAAGGATCTACAACTGCCTGTCCGTTACTTATAATACTGGTAATTGGTGTTTTAAATTCTAATTGTTTAATCTGCCATGCCAATAATTTCCCTGATTTTTCACCTTGTTCATAAAAAGATTGCTTCAATCTTAGAAGACTCGAGGCAGCTCTATTCGCTGATTTTTTGTCATATTCAGCTCTCAGAATCAGTAATTCGTTCTCTAACTTTGGGTCACTTCCTGCATACACTTTTTCTTGAAGAATTTTTATTTTATGTTCCAATTGGACTCTCTCCTCTCGAGTCTTCTTAGATTTTGAACCTGTATAACTAATAATATGCCCCCTAATAAAAGCTTTGAAAGCCTCCCACTTTATACATGCTGATGTTTGTGTAGTATTGATATCAAAGAACTCATCTATCTGTTTTTCTATGTGGTTTCAACACTTCTATGTTGGTTATCTTATGTTTCCATGAGATGTTCACTATGGCTCAAAGGTGTCTCATCATGTACGCGTGGAGTTTCTTCACCTGCACTCTGTAGACAGTCCAAGTTTCAGCACCATAGAATAGAGTAGCCAGTACTGTCGCTCTGTACACTTTGCATTTCACACGGATAGACACATGTCGATTGTTCCACAGTGTCTCCCTCAAGTTTCCAAACACAGTGCTTGCTCTTCCCTGGCTGCACGGTGGCGCAGTGGTTAGCACTGCGGCAGCACAGTTTACCCTTGGCCGGGGGATTGTGGGGATCCTGGGATCGTGGGTTCGATCCCAGCCCCCGACCAACAGTGATCTGTGTGGAGTTTGCATGTTCTCCCCGTGTTGCGTGGGTTTACTCCGGGATTTCTCCGGTTTCCTCCCACATGCCAAAAACATGCATGTTAGGTTAATTGGCTGTTCTAAATTGTCCCTAGATATTTGTTTCCTATAGGCCCTTAGAATAGAGGGTTAGTATTAATGAAAGCGCTTTGAGTGGTCTTTGTGACTAGAAAAGCGCTATATAAGTGCAGGTTAGTTAGTTAGTTAGTTCCTATTCTGAGAGATAGTTCATCCTCCAGCCTAGCATTCTCTGAAACCGTACTCCCTAGGTACTTGAAAGTCTTGCACTTGACTAGTGTCTCTGTACCAATGCTGATCTCTTCTGGTAGTGATGTTGATAACTGGAACTTTGGTGGTTGATGAACTCACTAAATGAAACCTAAATGAACTCAATGACATTGTGACATCATACATCAGTTTCTATGAGGACATGTGTGTGCAGACCAAGACCTTCTGCACATACAACAACAATAAACCCTGGTTCACTCCTAAACTCAAGCAGCTACGTCAGACCACGGAGGAGGCCTACAGGACTGGTGACTGGACTCTGTACAAGCGGGCCAGAAACATGCTGACGAAGGAGACCAGGCTTGCTAAGAGGAGCTACAGTGAGAAGTTACAACAAAACTTCTCAGCCAACAACTCTGCTTCTGTTTGGAGAGACCTACGGAATATCACCAACTACAGGAGACCATCCCCCCACCCTGTGGAAAACCTCCAGCTGGCTAACGACCTAAACAGCTTTTACTGTAGGTTTGAAAAGAACCTACAGTTCTCACCTCCCACCCACACAAAAGGATTATCTGCAGCCCCAGGAACTCCATCCCTCCTCCGCTCTGACCTCCCACCAGCACTAACGATCTGTGAAGAGGAGGTGCGCCGGGTCTTTCAAAGACAAAAGATCAAGAAGGCTGCAGGACCTGATGGTGTGTCTCCGTCCTGCCTGAGAGTCTGCTCCAACGAGTTGGCCCCCATCTTCACCAGGATCTTTAATAGATCACTGGAGCTGTGTGAAGTGCCTTCCTGCTTCAAATGCTCCATCATCATTCCAGTTCCCAAGAAACCCTCTGTTACAGGATTAAACGACTACAGACCTGTTGCCTTGACCTCTGTGGTCATGAAATCCTTGGAGAGATTGGTGCTGAACCACCTGAAGGTCGTCACAGGCCCCCTGATGGACCCACTGCAGTTTGCCTACCGGTCAAACAGGTCAGTGGATGATGCAGTGAATATGGGACTACACTACATCCTGCAACACCTCGACCCCCCAGGGACGTATGCCAGGATCCTGTTTGTCGACTTCAGCTCGGCGTTCAACACCATCATCCCAGGCATTCTTCATTAGAAACTCCTCCAGCTCAAGGTGCCCCCCTCCACCTGCCAGTGGATTTCCAGCTTTCCAGCTTTCTGACTGACAGGTGGCAACAGGTGAAGCTAGGGAGAATTACATCCAGCTCCCGAAAAATTAGTACTGGTGCCCCCCAAGGGTGTGTCCTTTCCCCACTGCTCTTCTCCCTCTACTCCAACGACTGCACCTCAGAGGACCCTTCGGTGAAGCTCCTGAAGTTTGCGGACGACAGTCATCGGTTTGATCTGGGATGGTGATGAGTCAGCATAGAGGCAGGAGGTGGAGCAGCTGATCCTCTGGTGCGGCCAGAACCGTCTTGAACTTAACCCAGCCAAAACGGTGGAGATGACTGTGGATTTCAGGTGACACCCTCCTTCATTCCCCCCACTCACCATCCTCAACAGCACAGTGTCCACTGTGGACTCCTTCAAGTTTCTGGGTACCACAATCTCCCGGAACCTGAAGTGGTCCTCCCATATAGACACTGTCCGGAAAAAGGCCCAGCAGAGGTTGTTTTTTCTGCGTCAGCTCAAGAAGTTTGATTTGCCTCAGGAGTTGCTGGTTCTCTTCTACACCGCCATCATCCAATCCGTCCCCTGCTTTTCCATCACTGTCTGGTTTGGATCTGCCACTAAACAGGACAAGACCAGACTGCAGCTGATCATTAAGTTTGCGGAGAGGATCATTGGTACCGACCTACCCTCCATTGAGAACTTATATCGGTCCATAACCAGGAATCGGGCGGGAAACATTTGTGTTGATCCGTCACACCCCGGCCACAAACTGTTTGAACTTCTATCTTCTGGTCGACGTTACAGATCACTGAAGGTCAAAACCACCCGTCACAGGAACAGTTTCTTTCCTCAAGCCATCACTCTGATGAACTCCTAACATTCACCTAGTCCTACCTGTTGCTGTACTCATGACTTTTCATCAATTCTTACATTGCACATAACTCTCACACTGCTTCATTCACATTATATCGCTGAATCTGAGTTCACATTGAAATACTGTATGACTGTATATTTTTTCATATATTTCTGCAAAGTGTGGATAGTCTGAGTAAATAACTGCATATATTCCTGTATATATTTGCATCCTTTTATAGAAACATGGACAGACTGTAATTTACTGTACATACTCTGTTGTCATTGAATCCTTATTTACATCTTATTTAAATCTTACACCTGAACAACGAGAGCAAGTTTTTAACCAAAGTCAAATTCCTTGTATGTGTTGTGCATACTTGGCCAATAAAGCTGATTCTGATTCTGATTGATAAAGGCACTCTGTCTTCTTGATGTTGATTTGGAGGCTGAATTGGCTAGCTGCTCTTGCAAATTTCTCCACTAAAGATTGCATATCTTCCACGCTGTGTGCAACTAGAGCACTGTCGTCGGCAAAGAGCATTTCTCTTACTACCTTTATCGATGTCTTACTCTTGGCTTTAAACCGTGCCACATTGAACAAGTCTGCTTCTTTCCTTGTTTGAATGTATACTCCTTCTGAAGTGTCTTTGAAGGCCACCTCAAGCATGGCTGCCAGATATAGGGAGAAGAGTGTAGGTGCCAGCACACACCCTTGTTTCACCCCGTTGCTTACTGAAAAGTCTTTAGATACTGAACCACTCATTGCCACGTTTGCTTGCATACCTGTATGGAGTGCCTCGATCAGGCTGACAAACTTCGCTGTACAACCATATTTCTTGAGTACCTGCCAAATTCCTTGTCGCGAAACAGTATCGAAGGCTTTACTGAAGTCTATGAAGACTACATAAAGCGGCATGTTCTGTTTGATACACTTTTCTTGAACCTGTTTCAAGCAGAAAATCATGTCCATTGTGCTTCTTCCACTTCTAAAGCCGCACTGGGTTTCCAGTAGTACATTCTGCGAGATGTGTTCACTGAGTCTGTTAAGTAGTACATGTGAGAGAATCTTACCAACAGTGGCTAGCAGTGATATACCTCGGTAATTTCCACAATCTTTCCTGTCACCTTTTTTGAACAAAGGCACAATACTTGCATCCTTCCAGTCTTGAGGTACTTTCTGGGCATCCCAAACCTCTTGGATGAGCTTGTGCAGGCAGTTGGTCAGCTGAACACCACCAAATTTCCGTACTTCTGCTGGAATTCCATCCCTTCCTGGAGCTTTACCATCCTGTGTTGTCTGATAGCTGCCATTATCGGATCGGATCAGATTCTGGCGATATAAGCAGAATTTATTTTACTATCCACAGATTTTCTTTTTCCTTCTTTCCAAGAAAGACTGAAGATGGCGGCCACCGGATTAAAAAGTGGGCTGATGGGCACCACTAATAAGCCTTCTCTACTTCTCTACTTCCTCTTCGTTTTGTCTTTGTGTGTCTGGACCTGCAACAAGAAGGATTTTCCGACAAACTCAACCAAAGGTGAAGTTAAAAAGTTTTATCTGTATGGATTTGGGCTTGGACATCTCACCCTACACTCTATGTGGTCTTTAAAAGCCCTGAGCAAAAACTTCCAAATTAAGGCAAACATGGCTGTTAAGCAAAAATCACAATATGGCAGAGGATATACAATTAAAGTTCTGTTAGTTCTGCTACTTCTGGCAGGAGATATTCACCTTAACCCTGGACCTGCCACTATTAAACAGCAGACCACTGGGTTAGCACAAAACCGAGCTGTACAAAAGCAAAAACAACATTTATTTTTCCAAACTGTTAATCATGCACGAGTTCTTTGGGACACCAAGGCTAAACCAAAGGGGATCCTCGGCGGACATTTAAACATACGGAGCATAATCCCCAAAAGAGATGAGATTTCGGTGTTGCTGTTGGACTCAAATCTGGACTACCTTTGTCTCTCAGAAAGCTGGCTACACAGTAACATAGACACTAATATGATCGATATTGTGGGCTACCAGTGTTTTAGAAAAGACAGGCAGGTAGGGAGGGGAGGAGGTGTTTTAATTTACATCAAAGACAAATATAAATGTCAACTGGTTGATTTGAATACTTCACTTGAATGTTTAGCTGTTAATGTATGTCTCTCTCCGGTAATGAATTTCAACATTGCAGTAGTGTACAACCCACCGTCACACAACTCTTCCTTTTATAATGAATTAAGTGATCTGGTTAAACAACTTGAGAAGAACAGAGAAACAATAATTCATGGTGACTTTAATATCAACTGGTCTGATAAAAAAGACAAACAAAAACTGAAAAGCCTCATGACTAAATTTAATTACCAGCAAATCATCAAAGGACCCACCAGGATAACCAAACAATCCAGAACACTTATTGACATGGTATTTACTAATAAACCAGAACGAATAACCAGAACCTATAATCTTGTAACTGGTCTCTCAGATCATAACATGGTTCTTGCTGTCAGGAAACTTACTAAAAAGCGACTACAGTATTTTGGGGGAGTCGATATTGACAAATCAAATTTTATTATCCCCAAATCAAAAAATGAGGAGTTTGAACATTACTTAGAGAATCAAAATTGGGAGCAGCTCATGTCAACATGTGAAGTAGATGATTGTTGTAATTTTATAACTGCAACAATCACAAAGTCTATAGAAAAATTTTCAAAGCAAATTAAAAGTAGACAACAGAAGATTAGCCTACCATGGTTAAATAATGAAATAAGAAAACTTATGAAGAGGCGAGACTATGCACTGAAAACATCACTAACCTCCAAACTACAAAATGATCACCTTGTGTACAAAAGTTTAAGAAATAAAGTGGTACATGAGCTGCGAAAATCAAAAATATCTTATTACAATAAACTGATAGATCATGCAAAGGGTAACAACAGTTCCCTATGGAGGCATTTAAATAACTTAACTAATAAAAAAAACGATCAGAAGGGGGTAAAGGAACTTAGAATCAATGGCAAGACCGTCAGTGACAAGGCTACTTTGGCAAATGAATTTAATTCACACTTTGTGGGCTCTGTGGAAGACTTAACAAAAATTTTTGTGCTGCCAAATGTGCTCAACAACACAAATTCCATACTTCCAACAGATACTTTTCACATCGATGAGGTAAATGAGAAGTTAATTGCTGGTATTGTTAAAACACTGTCAAACTCAAAAACTAATGATATCTACAATATGAGCACCTCCTTTCTCAAAATGCACAGCAAAATATTAATCAAACCACTGACTCATCTCATTAATCTCTCCATTAGGTCTAGTACATTTCCATCTGGCTGGAAAAAAGCTGTCGTCATACCAGTTCATAAATCAGGCAGTAAAGACGATATATGCAATTACCGCCCAATCTCTATCTTACCAGTCCTATCTAAGGTTCTTGAAAAAGTTGTAGCTACACAGCTGATAGACTACTTACAAGACAGTCAACTTCTTCATCCACATCAATTTGGTTTTAGACCAGGATACTCAACAGAAACAGCAAATTGTTGCCTTATTGAAAACGTCAAACAGTCCTTGGACAGGGGTAATGTGGTAGGAGCTGTTTTTCTAGATCTCAAAAAGGCTTTCGATACTGTAAACCACAGTTTGCTTTTATCCAAAATGGTATCTTTTAACTTCTCCCCAAATACATTAGAATGGTTTGCATCTTATCTCCAGAATAGAGAACAGTGTGTAAAAGTTCACCAGGATAAATCCTCATTTTTAAACAACCGCATGGGTATCCCACAAGGGTCCATTCTTGGTCCTTTACTTTTCAGCATTTTTATTAATGACCTGCCGTTACACTGCTCAGCTGCAACATGCCAACTTTATGCAGATGATGCAGTTATTTACACAGCTGCCAAGACTCCAGCACAGGCTGCAGATGTACTGTCTACAAGTATGGTTGATGTCCAAGAGTGGCTCCTCCAGAACCATCTATTGCTGAACCTTCAGAAAACAGTCTCAATGTGCTTTTCAATCAAAAAATGTAACCTGCAACATTTTAAAGTTAATATACATGATCATGACATCAGTTTAGCTACAGAATTCAAATACCTTGGCATTGTACTAGATCCTCAACTCAAATTTAATCTTCATATAAAGAAAATTTCAAAAACAGTAAAAAAAAATCTGAACTGCTTTAAATTAATTAGATATTACATACCTTACGAAGCAGCTGCACTGTATATGCATTCTATGGTTTTTTCTCATATATCATACTGTTTGACAGTCTGGGCTCAAGCAGCCCCTTCCACAATAAGACATATAGGTTCATTATATAATCAAACCCTAAAAATCTTGGACAAAAAGCCCATTAGGTGGCATCACTGTAATGTTTTAAAAAAATACAACCTATTGAGTTTTGAGAGCTTCATTGACCTCTGTCTTCTGAAATTAACGTTCAAATGTTTCCATAAATCAGCACCCGAGCCACTTGCTGGTTTTGTCCAAAGACAGGACAGCAGCAGAGCCACCAGGAGTTCTGTTAACAATAACTGTAAAATATTCCACCGCAGAACCACATTTGGACAAACAGCTTTCTCTATAAAGGGCAGTCACATCTGGAACACAATGCCAAATGAAATTAAAATAATAACGGACTTTAAAACATTCACTAAAAATGTTAAAAACTGGCTGAAAAATAAACAAGAATGTACTCATGTATGAATTAATTGTCTGCAAAGTGAGAGTGAATGAAGGGAAGGAATAAATGTGTTTGTTTATAGTGAGTGACGGAGGGAGGAAGGCCTGAAATAGGCAAATGTGAGTTATGTTATATGTGTTAAATGTGAGTCAGGCTGTTATATTTGTGTATTTATAATATTTATAATATTTATGTTAAATGTGAGTCAGGCTGTTATATTTGTGTATTTATAATATTTATAATATTTATAATTGTGTATTTATAATTTTTCTGCATTGATGTATGTGGTTATTGTGTATATTTTTTATCTTGATTCTTTTTTCTAAAGCCCTTCCAGGGACAAGAGTTGCAAATTAGCTAATAGCTATACACTCTATGTGCAACACATCAGATTGATTGTCTTTGATTAATTGTCTATGTTTATTGCACTGTCCCTGTCAAATAAACTAATCTACTACTACTACTATTAGTTCATCAAAATTTGGTGGTTCATCCAGACTTGATACAGCTGGTCGCTGCACTAGAGCTTCTTTAGCCTCTACAGTGAGATCTCCAGGGTTGTTTAGTAGTTGGTCAAAGTGGTCTGCAAATCTGTCCAGGATCTTGTCTTTCTCCTGCAAAACCGTTTCACCGTCCATAGCCTTTAGTTGGTCCAATCCTCTTGGTTTAGGGCCGTAGATTTCTCTCAAACCTGTGAAGAATGTTTTCATGTCCTTCCTGTCTGCTGCAGTTTGAAGTTTCTCTGCTTTTTCATCCCACCAGTTGGACTTCATCTCTCTGGTGTACTTCTGTAGCTCACTCTGAGACTTTGAGTATTTCTTCTTCTTCGACCTTGTGTTACACTGTAGGTTTTCCTGCCTAGCTGTATTCCCCACTTCTAGTAGTTTCTTCAGGTGTTCAACATGCTCATCAAACCAATCTTAATGTTTCCTCTCAGGGTGGCCTAATACATCACTCGCAGTCTGATACACCGTATCCTTCAGTGTTGCCCTTTTCTCTTCTATGTCATTCTCTGAGTTGTTGCTGTCCCAGTCTTTCAAGTTTTCATCCATTTCCTGTGTAAGTTCTTCCTGCTTCTTTTGGCCTTTCAGTGCACTAGTCTTTAGCTTCCGTGGTGGCTTCACACCCGTCCTGCAGTGCTGTTTTCATCTGAAAATCCTTAATCTAGATCTCAGCATAACATGATCAGTACCACAGTCCACGCCTCTCATTGCTCTGGTGTCCAATACATCCCTTATGTCTCTCTGCCTGACTACGATGTAGTCTAATCAGTGCCAGTGCTTGGATCTTGGGTGCATCCATGTCTTCTTGCGTGTGTCTTTGTGCTTAAATAGAGTGTTGGTCATCACAAGGTTGTACTCTGAACATAGTGCAAGTAGAAGTTCTCCATTAGTATTGCACTTGCCTCCTCCATGACTGTCTAGCGCTCCTTTCCATTTCTTAGTGTCCGAACCAACTCTGGCATTAAAATCTCCAACGAGTATCAGCCTGTCATCAGTCGATACATGCCTGATAGTCTCACGTAAATAACTGTAGAACTCTTCCTTCACCTCCTCTGTGTTGGTCATTGTTGGGGCATATACACTGATGAGTGTGGCATACATCTTCCGCTGTAGTGGGAGTCTCATAGTCATTATCCTGTCATTGATTGGCACCGGTTCCTCATCAAGCATTGCTGCTATCGCCTTTCTAACTGCAAAGCCCACTCCTGCTTCTCTCCTTTCTTGAGTTGATCTCCCGCTCCAAAAGAAGATGTACCCATGGTCTTCCAAGCTGTCATATCCAGGCAATCTTGTTTCACTAAGTGCAGCTATGTCTACATTGTACCTGTTCATTTCCAGGGCCACAAGCGCAGTCTGTCTTTCTGGGCGCTGTGATGTTGTTCTGTCCAGCAGAGTGCATACATTCCATTCTGCTACACACAAGGCTGCTGTTTTCCTCTTCTTTTGTCTTCCTGCTCCTAGGTTACTTTTCACTGCCTGTCGGAGTGTGAACAGATCAGCGTGGACCTTGTAAGCCCGGGCGACATCCGAGCTGGTATGAGTTGCTTTCCATCCATCCATCCATCTATCCATCTTCTTCCGATTAATCCTTTTCGGGTTGCGGGGGGGCTGGAGCCTATCACAGCATCTTTGGGCGAGAGGCAGGGTACACCCTGGACGCCAGTCCATCACAGGGCCAACACAGAGAGACACACAACCATTCACTCTCACATTCATACCTAAGGACAATTTAGAATCCCCAGTTTGATGCCAATTGACCTAATGTGCATGTTTTTGGCATGTGGGAGGAAACCGGAGAAATCCCAGAGTAAACCCACGCAGACACGGGGAGAACATGCAAACTCCACACAGATCACTGTTGGTCGGGGGCTGGGATCGAACCCAGGATCCCCCGCCCAAGGGTGAGTTGCTGTGCTGCCGCAGTGCTAACCACTTCACCACCGCACTGCCTATGAGTTGCTTTCTGATTGACCATTTCATGAAACTGCTTGCAAAGTATTTGAGTACCGCTAGCTTTTGCTGGACTACCAGCACATTCTTGGCAGATAAAGGTATTATTAGTGGCAAGGACAAGCCAAGACAAACTGACTCCAGTATCTGTTGCAGTGACTGACCAGATGATAGGTTTGTTTATCTCTGCTCTTTGTGTAGTGCATGCCACAATGCACCGACTGGCACAGTCCACCACAGACCTTGCGACAGACGTGTTTATCTGCCAGGATGTCCAGTTTCACCCTGTGTAACTGGGAGTGGTCCACCACAGACCTGTGGCAGAAGTTGATTTTAGTTCTGCCAGGATGCCCTGTTTCACCCTCCATGCCCTCGGAAAGGCGGGGATGCCGGTTGAGTCACCGACGGCCCGACCCATGAGACAGGTAGTACCGGTTTTCATGGTTATCTGGTAGCAAGCAAGCCAATGCCTGACCTGACAAACAGCAAGTGGCAATAAAACATGTAGTTAAAGGTCTGATGACACAATTTTGACATTTTTTAGCATGTTATGTAAACTCAAAAGTAATTGTCGATGATCAATATAATATTTACAACTGCGCCTGCATAAACTAAATATCATCAAAAAACCACAGCCGCTGACTGGACTGTGGTGCCACCCACCAAATTAAGGGCGGCACCACCATGACGTAAGCAACAGAACGGACTCCGGTGTTGTTGACTGGAATGACAGCAGCTTTGTAGCTCACAGTTTCTCTGGTTTCTTGTTTTAATTTTACAGCTATACCTTTGCGTTGTGTTGCAGGCTTAGATAAACAGCAGGCCGTGAACGACAACATCACAGGCTTCAGCTCCAACTATCATAAGCCTCCTCGTGCGCTTTTACAACTTTTTAGCTGCAACAGAGCGACATCGGTGGGGTCTGGAGAAACCTTAAAACCATCTCTGGGCTCCAGAATACCTCCCGCCAGGCCATGGGGGGCAGGAAGTGGGCGAACAATCTGAACCTGTTTTTTAATAGGTTTGACCAACCGCCCTCCACCCCCCCCCCCCCCATTTGAACAACAACCACTGCTGCCTCTAAAGACATTAGGTCCTGCTGCCCACACCCCATTCCACCAACACCCCCCCCACTCCCAGCACACAGCCCCCCAACCGGACCCTCACTAAGACCCAGGTGAGGACGGAGCTGAGGAAGATCAAGGCGAGGAAGGCCTCGGGACCGGACGGCATCAGCGCCAAGCTCCTCAAGTCCTGCGCAGACCAGCTGTGTGGGATTGTGGAGCACATCTTCAACCTGAGCCTGAAGCTGGGGAGGGTACCACAGTTGTGGAAAACATCTTGTGTGGTACCTGTACCAAAGACTTCCCACCCCAAAGACCTGAACAGCTACAGACCAGTGGACCTGACATCTCACATGATGAAGACCCTGGAGAGACTGCTCCTTGCTCACCTCCGCCCCCTGGTGGGACCAGCGATGGATCCACTCCAGTTTGCCTACCAGCATGGCATTGGTGTGGAGGATGCAGTGATCTTCCTCCTTCACCGTTCTCTGTCCCACCTGGAGAAGCCCGGGAATGCGATGAGGATCATGTTCTTTGACTTCTCCAGTGCTTTCAACACCATCCAACCAATGATCCTGAAGGACAAGCTGCTGTGTGCAGGGGTGGACCAGCACCTGTCATCATGGATCCTGGACTACCTCACTAACCGGCCACAGTTTGTGAGAACCCGGGACTGTGTGTCTGACACAATCATCGGTAGCACGGGGGCCCCCCAGGGAATGGTTTTGGCTCCCTTCCTGTTCACCCTTTATACTGCAGACTTCTCACACAACACAACACACTGCCATCTACAGAAGTTCTCTGCTGACTCTGCGATCGTCAGCTTCATCTCCAATGGAGATGAAGCTGAGTACAGAGGACTTATCCAGGACTTCGTGGACTGGTGCCATTGGAAATGCCTCCAGATCAACGCGAGGAAAACTAAGGAGCTTGTGGTGGACTGCCACAGGCAAGGACAACCCCTCACAGCACCAGTAAACATACAGGGAACAGACATTGAGATGGTGACATCCTACAAGTACCTAGGTGTTCATCTGAACAATAAACTAGACTGGTCACACAATACCGACGCACTCTACAAGAAGGGACAGCGCAGGATGTTCCTACTGAGGAGACTCAGGTCTTTTGGTGTACAAGGGGCACTGCTGAAGACATTCTATGACACGGTGGCGGCATCAGCCATCACTTTTGGAGTGGTCTGCTGGGGCAGTGGCATTACAGCAGCCGATAGGAAGAGACTGAACAAACTGATCAAGAAAGCTAGCTCTGTCCTGGGGGAGAGCCTTGACCCAGTGGAGGAGATAGGAGAGAGAAGGATGGTGGCTAAACTGTCATCTCTGCTGGAGTCCGAGTCCCACCCTATGCAGGACATACTGAACGCACTGAGGAGCTCATTTAGCAGCAGACTACATCATCCTAGGTGCGCAACTGAGAGGTTTTGCAGGTCCTTCCTACCTACGGCTGTCAGACTGTATAACCTAAGCAGGGCTGCTCGCTGAGATAGCAAAAAAACGTGACAACCTAATAGTATTGAATGCAGAAGACACAATAGACTTACACAATGGTCCCCTCCAGTATACAACTAGGACAATATCGGTCGCTACGGAGGGTGACAATATGTATGGGTACATATTCATACTATGTAGGATAACTAAGCAGACGGTTATGCTGTTTATTCCATCTAGCTACAATGCTCTGCACTGTGTGTATATACAGTATATTTATATATTTATTCCATCTAGCTACAATGCTCCGCACTGTGTGTTTATATATTTATATGTACATACGTATATTCGCTGCTCTTGTTTTTCTTGTCTTCTTGATTGTTGCTCTGAGTGTTGCTATCCCTGTGCTGTTGCAATCCTGGAATTTCCCCATTGTGGGACTAATAAAGGCTTATCTTATCTTATCTTTACACAGGAGGAGCGCACGAGGAGGGGAAGGATTAATGGATTTACGCACAGCTTTGACCTACTTTCTGTGATCGCATGCTGACGCTCGCCGGTCCGGCCACGTCCCCTCTATCATTATCACCAGCTGATTAAAAATCCCGCTGATCATCTTTCTCGGTCCTCGTCCAGGTGCTTCTCATCACACCATCACCAGCAGTGTGTGTACTTAGCGGCCGTCTGCCAGTCATGCACTGCTGGTCTGTAGTATTGTCATCTGTGCTGTTAGTCTGCCATTATTTTCAGTACTCTCACGGTGTGTTAGTCACTCCATGTTCGCGGTGGTTCTTGTGCGTCCTTAAAGCGATGTCGGCTCTGGGGCGCACCTGTGGCTAACACGTCTCCTCTCATTCGTTCTCTGAGCGATGCTGGCCCCCAAACGCCATCAGTGAGTGTGTTTGTGTTTTTTTGTACGTCTTCACCTTTTTGGGAATTGTCTGTCTTTCTGTATTAAATGTGCTGTGGTAAACCCTGCACGTAAATCCTCATTATTTCATCCTCCCTCTCCGTGCCCTGGGTAAGAGCGCACGGCGGGTCATGATGAATGGATTTACGCTCAGGATTCACCAGATAATACATAATACATAAAGATTATACATAATAAACCCGATGCCTGAGCCACAGAGAACACACTGCTATGATTTTATTGAAAAATCGGGTTTAAATAAATTATATTTATGAACAAATAATTTGTTGCAATATCCGTAACAAAAGCATAACACTCGGTGTTCCCCTGCTGTGTGTTTGTTGCTGCTGCTGCAGCGGGCATGTGTGCCTCTCCACTGTCACTCTCTGAGTCTGACTCGCTTGGCACAATGCCCGCTTGGCATGGCTCAAACCTATACGGTCTGATCCCCCAGATTCTTCATTGTCATCCCATTCTTCGGAACTATAATTGTCTGAAGATTGGACAGCACAAACCTATTCCAGACTACATGTGCTGGAACCATTGTCGATGTTTTCTACCGCTTCCATCCTGTGTGTACAATGGGCAGCCAAGCGCTGTGTTCTGTCAATGACGTTGCTACATGGCCGGGGGGGTTTCCAGCCACTGACGCAATTGGTGACGTGGCGTTCATGAAAACGTCGGATATTTGCGTGAAAAAAAGCCTGTTTTGACTTAGAACTGCACAGACCAACCTATTTCGTTATATTGTATTATGTGTTGAAAAATTAGATGAAGTCAAAAACGTGTCATCAGACCTTTAACTCATCATTTTAACAATTCTGATACAGCTGTTGCTTGAGTAGAGGGGGAGTCAGAGAACAGTGTCTGAGGAGCATGCTCTGAAGCTGCAGCTAGCTACACTGATCACTACATGGCAAGTCACTTCCTGATTCCCAGCATGCACTGCAGCCATGTTTGTAGTTTTTTTTTAACTCCAAGACTGATTAAATGTACCAAACTGTGATAATAACACATCTAATAAAAACACACATTAAATGTGTTTTCTGGGGGCATAACACAGTGTCTTTGGCGGTCAGCCTATAGCCTGCTACTTGCAGGTTATAGGTTATATTAGCTCATTCATCCACATGTTGCTAGCTTAGGTTCATTAGCTATCCTTCAACACACAGCCAACGTGTCCACAGCTGTTTCCAGACATAATACTACCTTGTGGCTAAGCCATCAAACTTCATATATGCGTTACCATTCATAGAAGGTACACATAACTATAAACTAATAAATACAACTGCTTATCTAGCAAGCTGATCAGCTGTCTGTGAGCACGTGCGTGGCTCTGAAGCTCTTCTTCTTCATCATTGTTTTCTTCTTCTTCTTTGGGTTTCAGCGGCAGCTTACATCCAAATTGTTGGTACTACTGCCAACTTCTGGCTATTTAGGTTCTATACTTTCCAGCTCCCAGCTCCAATATCCCTTTGCAACTCGTCTGCGCCTCAGCTGAAGGCTGTGTAGTTGACTGTTTTAATTTTATATTCAACAGAAAATAATAATAATAAAATCTAATAAAATAAATATAATGAAATAAGAAAAAATGTTTTTTATGCTAAACTTGTTATGTCTGTTTGCACATGTGGGGATCGTCACTTCCTTGTGGTAACGTATCGTCACTTCCTGTTTTGCTGTCTGCCTGTGTGGTTTGCTCTCCAGCTCTCCAGCCACTAGCTAGCCACTAGCTATGGCTACTACCTCTCTTTCCTCTCCTCCTCTGGTGTGCTCTCTCTGTCAGATGTTTAGCTACACCTCTGCCTCTTTTAGTGATAACGGTAAATGTAATAAATGTTGTCTTTTTGAGGCGCTCGAGGCGAGGTTGTCTGATTTGGAATCCCGGCTCCGCTGCATTGAAACACCGTCTGCGCCAGTTAATCTCGACGGACGCCCATTAGCTGCAGCGGAGCTAGCTAGCTTAGGCCCCACTGTCAGCGGTTCCCCGGCTCTCCTCTGCAGCGAGGAGACTGGGTGGGTGACGGTGAGAAGGAAGCCTAGTCGCAAAGCCCCGGTTCACCACCAACCTGTTCACGTTTCTAATCGTTTTTCCCCGCTCAGCGACACACCCGCTGAGGAAAAAACTCTGATCATTGGCGACTCTGTAGTCAGAAACGTGAACCTAGAGACTCCAGCGGCCATAGTCCAATGTATTCCTGGGGCCAGAGCAGGCGACATCGAGTCAAATTTGAAAATGCTGGCTAAAAGTAACTGTAAATACTCCACAATTGTTATTCACGCCGGCATTAATGACATCCGTCTCCGGCAGTCGGAAGTCACAAAACTTAATATAGAATCGGTGTGTGAGTTTGCAAAAACGATGTCTGCCACTGTAGTGTTCTCTGGGCCCCTCCCCAATCTGACCAGTGATGACATGTTTAGTCGCTCGTCATCCTTGAACCGCTGGCTGTCTGTGTGGTGTCCTAAAAATGACGTGGGCTACATTGACAATTGGAGCTCTTTTGGGGGAAAACCTGGTCTTATGAGACGAGACAGCATTCATCCCACTTTGGATGGTGCTTCTCATTTATCTAACAATATGGCATCTTTTTTATCCAAATTTCCAAAACCGTGACTACTCAGAGTTGGGACCAGGAAGCAGAGTCGCAGTCTTACACGCCTCTCTGCAGCTCCTCTTCATCCGCCACCCCTCAGCTTAGCCCCTGTCTTCCCCATCAGAGAATCGTTGTCTGCTCCCTCCAAAGTAAATAAAAATATAATGTATAAGCATCCCAAAGTGATAAAGCAAAATATTGGTAAAACTCAAATTAAACATAAAGCCTCTAAATTGAATGATTTGGCCTCTGTTCCTCCTCATAATTTAAAAATTAAATGTGGTTTATTAAATATTAGGTCTCTAACTCCCAAGTCTCTGTTAGTCCATGATCTGTTAATTGATCATCAGATTGATTTAATTTCCCTTACAGAGACTTGGTTAGGGCAAGAGGATTATGTTGGTTTAAATGAATCAACTCCCTCTGGTTATTTAAACTGTCAAAATCCCAGAAGTTCTGGTCGTGGAGGAGGAGTAGCAACAATTTACCATTCCAAATTACTAGTTAATGTAAAGCAAAAAACATGTTATAATTCCTTTGAGGGCCTGGTCCTCAGTGTTGGGCACTTTAGCAATTTCAGGTTAAACCCAATTTTATTTGCCATAGTTTATCGTCCCCCATCAACCTATTCAGAATTTTTATCCGAATTTGCTGATTTCTTAGCTGATTTAGTGCTGAAATCTGATAGAATAATTATAGTAGGGGACTTTAATATACATGTGGATGTAGATAGTGACTGCCTTAATGTGGCTTTTAATTCAATATTAGACTCGATTGGGTTTTCTCAGAAAGTAGGAAATTCTACTCATTACCTCCACCATACATTGGACCTTGTTCTGACATATGGCATAGAAATAAAAAATCTTGTAGTGTCTCCTCATAACCCTGTACTGTCAGACCGTTGTCTGTTAACCTTTGATTTTACTATTTCTGACTATTTGGCTCCTAAAGAAAAATATTATCACAGTAGATGCCTCTCAGATGATGCTGTTTCCAAATTTATGCAGATTGTTTCCTCTATGCCATGTGTCAACACAACGGAAATAAGCTATAGACAGCTTGCTCCTTCTGTAATTGATAACATGGTGGATAGTGTTTCAGCTTCTCTGCATCAGGCTCTAGACTTGGTGGCCCCCTTAAAAAAGAAAAAGTCTAATCAGAGATTTTTAACTCCTTGGTTCAACACAGAAACTCGTAGCTTAAAACAGAAGACTCGTCAATTAGAAAGAAAATGGCGCTCTACTAATTTAGATGAAATCTATTTAGCTTGGAGAAATCATCTTTTAATTTATAAAAAATCTCTTAGAAAAGCTAGAACGAGTTATTACTCTGCATTAATAGAAGAGAACAAGAATAATCCCAGGTTTCTTTTCAGTACTGTAGCCAGGTTGACAAAGAGTCAGGACTCTGTCAATCCTAGCATCCCCTTAGAGCTTACTAGTCAGGACTTTATGAACTTTTTCAATAATAAAATTTCATCCATCAGAGATAAAATCAATCAGATTCTTCCCACAGTTAACTTAAATACTGTAACTACTACAACTCCTTCTATTGATGTCTGTCTTGATGAGTTTACTCCAATCGACCTTTGTGAGTTAGACAAAATAGTTTCCTCGTCCAAGCCTTCAACTTGTCTTTTAGACCCTATTCCTACCAGGTTATTTAAAGAAGTCTTCCCACTTATTGGTAGCTTTATTCTTCATATAATCAATTCTTCATTAACTTTAGGCCATGTACCGCAGGCTTTTAAAACGGCTGTAATTAAACCCTTACTCAAAAAGCCAACGCTAGATCCAGGAGCTTTAGTTAACTATAGACCAATCTCTAATCTCCCTTTCATTTCAAAAATCTTAGAAAGAGTTGTTGCTACGCAATTATTTGACCACCTGCAGGGAAATGGCTTACTTGAAGAGTTTCAATCTGGGTTTAGAATCCATCATAGTACTGAAACAGCCTTAGCGAAGGTCACTAACGACCTCCTCATTGCATCTGATAATGGACTAGTTTCTGTACTTGTCCTTTTAGATCTTAGTGCAGCTTTTGATACTATTGATCATAATATTCTACTTGATAGATTAGAACACTATGTTGGACTTAATGGAACTTCGTTGCAGTGGTTTAGATCTTATTTATCTGATAGGTTCCAGTTTGTTCATGTAAATGATGAGTTTTCTTTCAGCTCAAAGCTTAGTCATGGAGTTCCACAGGGATCTGTGCTAGGCCCTACTCTTTTTAGTTTATATATGCTTCCGTTAGGCAACATTATTAGAAAGCACTGTATACATTTTCATTGTTATGCAGATGACACACAATTATACCTGTCAATGAAGCCAGATGATACTAATCAATTAGCCAAGTTAGAAGCCTGTCTTAAGGAAATCAAAGCTTGGATGACTTGTAATTTCCTGCTATTAAATTCAGATAAGACTGAAGTCATTCTTGTTGGTCAAAAAAACCTTAGAAATTCCTTTCCAAATCAAACTTTCAGTTTGGATGCAGTTACTCTTTCTCTTAATAGCTCTGTGAGGAACCTTGGAGTTATTTTTGATCAGGATTTGTCCTTCAATTCACATATTAAATTTGTTTCTAAGACTGCCTTCTATCATTTGCGTAATATTGCCAAGATTAGGAGTATCTTGTCTCAGAGTGATGCTGAGAAGCTGATCCACGCTTTTGTTAGCTCGAGATTAGATTATTGTAATTCTTTATTATCAGGCTGTCCTAAAACATCTTTAAAAAGTCTTCAGCTGATCCAAAATGCTGCATCAAGAGTTTTAACAGGTACTAGAAAGAGAGATCATATCTCTCCGGTTCTGGCCTCCCTTCATTGGCTTCCCATAGAGTTTAGAATTAAGTTTAAAATCCTTCTTCTTACTTACAAAGCTCTAAACAATCAGGCTCCTTTTTATTTAAAAGATCTGATACTACCGTATCATCCTAACAGAGCACTACGCTCCCAAAATGCAGGATTACTTGTAATACCTAGAATCTCCAAAAGTACAATGGGAGGCAGAGCCTTCAGTTATCAAGCTCCTCTCCTGTGGAATCAGCTGCCAATCTGGATTCGGGAGTCAGACACGATCTCTGTTTTTAAGAATAGGGCTAAAACCTACCTTTTTGATATAGCCTACAATTAGGGAGGGATCATGTGTTTCTGAACCCTCCCTTAGTTATGCTGCTAATAGGTTTAGTCAGCCGGGGGACCTCCAGTAATGCACTGGGCCTCACTCCTTTCCTCACTCTCTATGAAATATTTTTTTTTTTGCTGGTCATTAACATTTGTTTGTTCTCTCCCATAGATTGAGTCCCCATCGTGCTGTTTGCTCTCTACATGTCTGTTCTTTTCTTCTTCTCTATCCCCTCACCCCCCAGCCAGTCGCAGCAGATGACTGCCCCTCCCTGAGCCTGGTTCTGCTGGAGGTTTCTTCCTGTTAAAAGGGAATTTTTCCTCTCCACCGTCGCCAAGTGCTTGCTCACAGGGGATCGCCCGATTGCTGGGGTCTTTCTGCAACTGTGGGGGTTGATAGTGCTATGAGATGACTGTTGTTGTGAAATGGCGCTATATAAATAAAGTTGAATTGAATGTGAATGAATGAATAAGGTTTATTGTCAATACTACCATACGTAATACATACAGGAGAATTGAAATTTGACTTGACATTGGGCGCGCTCAGTAAGCGCATCCCATAGCTGGGGCAGCCCGAAGGCGCCAGTCGAACAGTGGGGGGGTAAAGGGGGGGAGGGGGGGAAAGGAGGGGAAAACACAATAGGAGAGAGAAAAAAGCATTGTTGATCAAAATAAAGCTCATTTTTATGACCAATATTGTGATTACAAGAAAAAAACTCAAATGCACAATTAGCAGACAATAGAATTCACACGATGACAAAGCAGTTGAGAGAGTCAGTGTATGTTTTTATATATATCAGTGTATGTATCAGTCCTGTAATGAATGTTGTATGCAGTGTCATGTAGGTGTGTCAATCGCTAGTGAACAGCAGAGGGCGCCTCCTGGCAGTGGATGGATGTTAGTCATGTGATCTATGGCAAGTCCAGAGTCTCTCTCTCTTGCTTGCAGGTGGCAATTGAAGACACATGGTGTCCTTGGGAGTCCAGTCTGCTGAAACAGCGATTGTGTCGATTGTTTGGGTTAGCAGAGCCGATCCTTCCGCTTATCTCCATCGAGGAGGAATGTAAATATAAACAGGGGCGCCAAAGACAAGGTCAAGTCTGCACAGTGCACTCAGAGAATAGAATTTCCCTCACCCGTGCAATTCTGTGCTTCAAAATTTCCATGTACAGGCTTAAACTTTAACATTTCTCTGGAGAGCACTGGCAACTTCAAGATGTATTCCACCATCTGAATCACCATTCAGTTCACCATGCTGCCTCGTGCACTCCCCAACTGGTCGAAATTGGTGAAGGAGCTTGCCTGGATCCGCATTTTGAACAGCTCTCCACCTTCCTCAATTTCTGAAACACCAGGAAAACTCCAGAGCCAAAAATAGAAATTCTGTGTCATAGCCAATAGATGTCTTCTGCATCTCCAGTCAAATCATACACCCAGCAGGTCCAATTCTTGGGCTCCCCCTTGGCCCGGTTCTTGTTGAAAAGTGGTGACAATAGCACATTTAAGCCGCTTCCAAATCCATAATTTCCGTTTAGATCAAGATTCAGCAGAAGAAGAGCGACTAAACACAGACACGCAACATTGCAAGCTGGGAATAGATCAGGAAGGCGAGAGGAGGGAGGAGGAGGAAATGCGACTGCTCTCTCTGAGGGCTGAAGAAGAATATATACTGCACCTGACTTGCACATCCAGAAGACGTTGAAAAAATTAACTACATAATTGGTCAAATGTTGAACGTTAGATCAACGTCCAGACGGGGTCGTAGTTCGACGTTCAGATCCACAACCTACTTTGGAGATCATATAGATGTGCAGATATGGTCCTGGACCGACCAACGCGATATGAATTTGATCTGGTGGTTCAAGGAATGTCAGCTGTTTAGTGGGATTTTGCTCCCATCATTCCTTTAATTCACACCTCCTCCTTGATTAACCCTTACTTATGAAAAGCTACAAGTATTTACAGTAATAATATCCATTTACATTGTTTTTGTGATGATCTGGTGAGCGCACTCCCCCTCCCTTTCTGTGGGAGGTGCTTCATCTGTTTCCCGGGCTCTGCAGGTCATCAACGCACCTGCGTGAGTTTTGCCTCTCTTCTGCCAATGCTTAAAAGGACCAGTTAGTGAATGATTTTGCGCTGGATCGTTGGGTATTGCTGCCTTGAAACAAGGTAAAGAGTTGTCTAATCAGGAACTCAGCCTAATCTCCCTTTTTCCGCCTCTCGCTCCAGGTTGCTGCCATCTCAGCGGTGCGTTTTCGGGACTGCGGTGTGCTCACCTGCCTCCTCATCACCATTGTCTGCTGAACTGCGTTCTCCACCCGGTCAGACTTCCGCCAGCTCCTCTTCTCTCCACTCCTCGCCAGCTCTGCCCTGCTGGCTTGTCTTCTTCCTCGCTGGGTTCCTCTGCTGGGCTCTCTGCTCACCAGTCATAAGATATCCCTATTCACACCCATTATTCCCTACCTCTCTCCTCGTTCTAATCAGCTCTCTCTCTCTCTATCCACAGGCTGTGTGTTCCGTTGGCGTGCAACGCTTTTTTTTCACGACCGTGTTTTCAATAAAATTGTGTTTCACTTTTTACTCGGTGTCTAAGTGTGTCTTTCTGGTGTTAGCTGCCTTGCACTTGAGCGTCTACCTTTGAGTCATGACAGTTTTAATTGCAATGTTATCAGTGGGATGAATGTAATCAAATCTGTACTTTAGCAATTTATTGATATGAATTAAAATCACTATGATTTAAATTTTCTGAGATAATGTCTCTGTACACTTTGTGTAATGAATCAATGTAGCTGACAACTTCAGTTTCTTTAGACATGTTTATTTTTATGAGCCATGAAGCATGAAATAATGAGTATAACCGATGGGAAATACTTTCTGCTTATCTTCCAAGCGGGCAGATTTTGTTGTTTCTGTGAACATTGCCTACTGGGCATTTTGACAACACAAACCTGGCAAATGGTAAGAAATCTGTGTTTTTCTGTAACTCTGTGAAAACTATACACTTAAAAAAAAAAGTATCATGGAATTATATAATGATAAACTACTCATGATCATCAGGGTTTCTAGTTTCAGTTAGCAGAAAGTCAAGCACTTCACCAATGAACACATTTTACTATTTTACTTTTATTTTTCTACTACTATTGTGAGCATTTTTCTTTTTGGTTTACAGAAAAATTATCTACACACATGCATGCAACTCATAATAAACAATTGACACGAGTGCGGTGCTGTTAAAAGGTCGCACTGCAATCTACCTGTCCTGCATAGTTATTACAACAACTTTTTCACCGCTTTGGTGAGTGTGAACATGTGTTTTTTTGTGTTTCTGTTAACAGCAAAGCCTTGAAATTCTGGCAAATTAAAAGTTGGGAAAACATGGGGATACATTGGTATAACCCCTTAGCTTGATTTTAAGTGAGGCAGCTGAAAACCTAACAGAGACAGGCACACACACAAATATATAAATTATGGACTAGTGTGGCATTTACAACTCTTACAAACTTCTTATCACCTAAGGCTAAAGCATTGTTACATAATGATAGTTACACAGTGATTGTTTTTTGTAATGGCTAACTGTTGCAATGAGAGAACTTTTTTCTGTCATTTTTATTGCGTTAGACAGCCATGAAGACAAGGCGTACCAGTGTGATTCTATAAACTTTAATCTTCATTACAATATTTGTAGTGAAAATTCTTGTTTATATGGATTTTTTATTTAGTTTATGCCTTAACTTGGAGACTACAGGCAGAACTAGAAAAGCACTCGGAGAGCGCAGACCTCCGCCAAGTACCTTAGTTCCCCCTAATATTGGGACTTTCCCCAAATATAATAGTCCTACATTTATTTTATCTATATTTTCAGATTCCTTGACCATCAAAACATACCTTTAGCCATTGGATTCACATTGATATCTTTATTAGTTCAGTAGTTATTGACAAAAATCACTTTTTCGGTAATGGCGGTTTTCTTCTGGATATAGCTCCATAGCTTTTGAAGATACAACAAATCCATTGGCACATTACTGATTCCTCAGTGTCTTGGCTATATTTTGGTGTTTGTTGTATGTTTATATGTTAATTTGTTACCTTAAAGCAGGGGTGTCAAACTCATTCCATGGAGGGCCAAGACCCTGCATGTTTTGCTTCTACCCAGTGTCTTCAGCAGGTGTTTTCACTGATCAGCAATCAGTGGGAAGAAATTCAGTGAAATCATCTGTTGAAGACACTGGGTGGAGGTAAAACCTGCAGGGTCTTGGCCCTCCATGGAATGAGTTTGACACCTGTGCCTTAAAGTGATGAAAATTCCAAAGATCCCCTATTATTTCCTGTTCTGGATCACAGTATAGGGATTTTTTGCAGGATCTGGATCAGTCTTTGATATTTCCTAGAACCTATTGGGATCTTATCCTGTATTTTTTTGGCAAGCATCCTGACCATTTATTGTGGAGTTATATACACATATGCTAAAAATGGCCCTATCTCACAATGATAAAGAATCCTTTAAAAAATTCCTGGATCCAGACGGTGATCCGGATCACTCCCAAAATCTAATCATTTCTTCCTTGTCCCATTTCGGACTTGTCCTGAAAATTTCGTCAAAATCCGTTAATAACTTTTTGAGTTATGTTGGTAACAGACAGACAGACAGACAAACAGACAAACCCCGGTAAAAACATAACCTCCTTGGCGTAGGTAATAAAGGCAAAAAGAAGTAGTAAAAGAAACACAGGCGCTACAGTGTTGAGTTTCTTTCTGAAAAAGTTTGACAACTGTGCAGGATTTATACATAGTTTTCTTTGGCCTGAATGAAGTTCACCATCAACAAGATGACATATAAAATCACATAAGGATTGTCATATCCAGTCTGCGTTGTGTTGTTGCCTAGTTTGTTTTTTTTTGTGACATTTTGTCTTAGCTTTGTTCTGAATTGTAATCGCTCTTGTTTTGTTTTTCTTTTGAATTCTTGGATGGAATATGGGTGGGCAATATAAGCTGCGACTTCAGCCATCACCCATTTCGGATAACTTATGTTGAACTGTATAATCAGAGGAGTTATTGTCTAATTTGACCTTGTTGGATTTTATTCCCCCTTTGTTATATTATTCTGTTTCTTTTAATCTGTACTTTTAATCTATCCGAAATAAAGATTGATTGATTGATTGATTGATTGATTGATTGAAAATCAAAACAGCAATTAAACATTTTGTATCTAGACAAGTTTCAAAAAGTACAGTTTTGGTTCATAGGTTGTATTGTTCAGACGTGTTCTTGTGGTCTGTTGATTTTGTTGAGTATTTTAGAGGTTAGAATTTAAACCATAGTCACCTTTTATCACGACCCCGCTTGCACTCACTGACCACACCAGCCTTGAACTAGTTAACAATTACTGTGACTTCAGAGTGTTTACAACACTGAGCAAACGGTGTAAGGAATTTACAACCATTTGTGAGTGTGGGGCCAGTACTATATGCTAACGTGTAAAACAGGTTTTTTTTGTCAGTTTAAAGAAGACCATTTAATATGCACTCATCACAAGCAAATCCAGAGAACATGGAAATAATGAATAATGAAGTATACAAATATTGATCACTTTAACAAAAATATACACATGATCAGTCAGGATTGTAACTTTAATGAAGAAAATGATTTATTGCTTATGTTTTACTTCTTTAGAAATGAAATATGTGCCACGTAGTGAACAGATAATGTAATATAATTTCTAATTTTGACCGAAATGCAAACTTGAACTGAGTTACCCAGGATTTACACTGACTCTGGATGCAGTCCATTGCAGATGCAGTACGGATGTTTCGTTGCTTTCATCCCTACCAGCTCGGTTTGTGTTTTGCAGCAGCATGGATAAGAACAAAGTTTGAAATGCAAGATCGCGTGAGAATTATACAAAATAATGCAAGATCTTGAGAAAGACCCAAAAGTAACCGATCGTGATCATGTGATAGCAACAAGGAAGTGTGATGTAGTGGCTCTCCACCTGGATTTTTGGGCTGTAAATAAAAATAAAATAAAACGCAAGTAGCCTGTTAATTTTAATTCTATGAAGTGTTTCTATGTTAAGTCAAGTTTTTACCTTCTCTGACACTGGTGGAGGAGTAGACCTCAGAAAATAATGGGCGATTCTTAAATCGTTTTTAATGATCAAACGACTATTAAATATCGCAAGATACCATGGCATTTCCTTGTGGATTGGATCTGACGTTCTGTCAGAAATAGACTTGTTGCGTTTCATTAGCGAACTCAATTTGACAAGCCGGATTTGTTCTGCAGTGGTCCAGACTAGGTGGGGATTAGAAAATTGACGAGAATGGGAACTATTTGCTGCGGAAGTCAGATCGCAGCATAACGTACTGCATCCGGAGTCAGTATAAATCCAGGGTTATTCAGTCTCTCTCACTCTCAGAGCAGAGGTCAGCCTTGTGGTAGCAATACAAAAGGCACAGTCTTCAGTCAGAAGTTTTAAAGCTAAACAAACCATTTGTGAGATCAGTTGTTGGTTTTAAATGGGCTTCCAGTGAGCAGATTCAAATATTTTAGCAGCTTCATCTTTAAAACTTCCACACCAGTTCCTGGCATAAAATCGTAGCCTTCAGAACTCTCAAAAGAAACTTCATAATAGGATCATAACATGTAACAACTCAAACTCAGAGCATTCTTGCATTATACAAGCTTAAAGTTATACTGTTTTCCAGTCTGGTCTTCATACAAATTCAAATACTTCAGTGTTCATGCTAAAGCTCCATGTGTGATCAGAGGGTACCATTGAATGATTGTACAGATGACAGGGGCACACTGGTAGCAAGAGCAAGAGTAGTCTTGTTAATAGGGTGGGCCCATTCGGGGTAAGTACTCAAATTAAACATGGCAAGACCCCAAGTGTTCATGGCCAGAGAGACTGAAAGCACTCCGAGGATGTTCATGATGATGCCAGTTTTAACCTGAGAATGGAGAGAAGGAAAATAGGAACAGTGATGACTGCTGAGTAAATCTGAGAAATAGAAAAGAACACAGTCTAAGTAGTCTTTGTGAGTTTACTGAAACAAAAAAATATAGTGGTGCGAAAAAGTGTTTGCCCCCTTCCTGGTTTCTCAATTTTTTGGATGTTTGTCACACTTAAATGTTTTAGATCATCAAACAAATTTAAATATTAGACAAAGATAACACAAGTAAAAACAAAATGCAGTTTTTAACTGAAAATATTTATTATTAAGGGAAAAAAATCTAAACCTACATTTTCCTGTGTGAAAAAGTGATTGTCCCCTAAACCTAATAACTGGTTGGGCCACCCTTAGCAGCAACAAGTGCAATTAAGTGTTTAACTGGCAATGAGTCTTTTACAGCGCAGTGGAGGAATTTTGGCCTACTCACCTTTGCAGAATTGTTGTAATTCAGCCACATTGGGGGGTTTTGAGCATGAACCGCATTTTTAAGGTCATGCCACAGCATCTCAATCGGATTCAGGTTAGGACTTTGACTAGGGCACTCCAAAGTTTTCATTTTTTTTTCTTAAGCCATTCAGAGGTGGACTTGCTGGTGTGTTCTGGATCATTGTCCAGCTGCAGAACCCAAGTGTGCTTCAGCTTGAGGTCACAAACAGATGACCGGACATTCTCCTTCAGGATTTTTTGGTAAACAGCAGAATTCATGGTTCCATTTACCACAGCAAGTCTTCTAGGTCCTGAAGCAGCAAAACAGCCCCAGATCATCACACTACCACCACCATATTTTACTGTTGGTATGATGTTCCTTTTCTGAAATGCTGTGTTACTTTTATGCCAGATGTAATGGGACACATACCTTCCAAAAAGTTCAACTTTTGTCTTGTCAGTCCACAAAGTATTTTCCCCAAAGTCTTGGGAATCATCAAGATGTTTTCTTGCAAAACTGAGACAAGCCTTTATGTTCTTTTTGCTCAGCAGTGGTTTTCATCTTGGAACTCTGCTATGCAGGCCATTTTTGCCCAGTCTCTTATGGTGGAGTCATGAACACTGACCTTAACTGAGGCAAGTGAGGCCTGGAGTTCTTTGGATGTTGTTGTGGGGTCTTTTGTGACCTCTCGGATGAGTCGTTGCTGCACTGTTGGGGTAGTTTTGATCGGCTGGCCACTCCTGGGAAGGTTCACCACTGTTCCATGTTTTCACCATTTGTTTTTAATGGGTTTCACTGTGGTTTGCTGGAGTCCCAAAGCTTTAGAAATGGCTTTATAATCTTTCCCAGACTGGCAGAGCTCAATTACTTTGTCATTTGTTCCAGAATTTCTTTGGATCACAGCATGATGTCTAGCTTTTGAGGATCTTTTGGTGTACTTCACTTTGTCAGGCAGGTCCTATTTAAGTGATTTCTTGATTGAGAACAGGTGTGACAGTAATCAGGCCTGGGTGTGGCTTGAGAAATTGAACTCAGCTTTCCAAAGATGTGATAAACCAGTTAATTTATGTTTTAACTGGGGGGGGGGGGGAATCACTTTTTCACACAGGGCCATGTAGGTTTGGAATTTTTTTCACCCTTAATAAAATAGAATAGAATAGGCTTTATTGTCATTGTACAGTTGTACAGCACAACAAAATTGTGGGTGCTCCACCAGACTACTGTGCAATAAACTAAGTGAGAAGAATTTGGAAATAAAATGGTTACAGAACAGACGATTAACCATACAACTGAGGTAAAGGTAAAAATAAAAATAACAAATAGCTCACTGGTACAGTATATACACAGGTATGGTAGCGGCTTCACGGGTGGACCTATGTACATAGTGCAGAGTCCAGAACACATAAGAGTAAAATGGCCCAAGGATTATGGAAAAATATGTACAGTAGTGATTTAGTGGATGGGTCAATACACATGAAAGCGAGGAGTGCAATGACAGGTGAGCCACAGTGATAATCAAAAGGTCCTCAGTTCTGTGCCTGTGAGCGTTCGGGGCGGGGGGTTCTCTGACAGTTTGCAGTTTGGATGGCCCAGGGGAAGAAACTGTTTGTCAGTCTGGAGGTGTGGGATCTGATCGATCTGAACAGTCATCCAGAGGGAAGCAGGTCAAACAGGTGGGGGGGGGGATGTGAGGGGTCTCCTGTGATGGCCTTGAACCTTCTGAGACAGGAGGCTCTGGAGATGTCTTCCAGGGAGGGCAGCTTATAATTTTTTGGGCAGTGTTGATGACCCTCTGCACAGCCTTCCTGTTCTCAGCCATGGAGCCGGTGTACCACACACCCAGACAGTAGGTGAGCACGCTCTCCACTGAGCAGCGATAGAAGGCTAGCAGCAGCTTCTGGTCCAGGTTGTGCTTGCTCAGGACACGGAGGAAGTGCAGCCACTGCTGTGCTTTCTTCACCAGGCCCTTGATGTTGACAGTCCAGGAGAGGTCAGAGGAGATGTGGGTGCCCAGGAACCTGAAGGCAGGGACATTTTCCACGCAGTCATCATTTATGAGGAGGGAGCGGGGGGGGGGGGGGTGTCCTGTCTGTTCTTCCTGAAATCCAGAATGAGTTCTTTGGTTTTTTTGGACATTCAGTTCCAGTTTGTTTGCCTGGCACCACAGCAGCAGATTCTCTACCTCCGTCCTGTATGCCTTTTCATTGTCGTCGGTGATGAGCCCAACCAAGGTGGTATCGTCTGCATACTTCACAATGACGGTGGTTGGGTGGGTTGGAATACAGTCAAAGGTGTACAGAGAGCACAGTAGAGGGCTTAGCATGCAGCCTTTGGGGGAACTGGTGCTGAGGGACTGGTGCTGAGTGTGGACTGGTGGGGGCCAAGTCTGGCTGTTTGTGGGCGATTGGTGAGAAAGTTCTTTCTCCAGGAGTGGGGGGGGGGGGGGAAGGGATCTGGAGGTTGTTGATCAGGATGCCCGGGATGATGGTGTTACAAGCTGAGCTGTAGTCTACGAAGAGCATCCTCACGTAGCTCCTTGGGTTCTCCAGGTGGCTCAGCACTCTGTGGAGGGTGGAGGTGATGACGAACTGATGTGGGTCGGGGGGGGGGGGTAGTCCCTGATGTACTGGGACACCAGTCGCTCAAAACACTTCATGACTACAGACGTGAGTGAGATGGGTCTGTAGTCATTCAGGCTATCAATTGCAGCCTTTTTGGGGATGGGCATGATGATGGAGGCCTTGAGGCAGGAGGGGACGGTGGCATGTGTCAGGGAGACGTTGAACAACTTGGTGAGGATCCCTGCCAGCTGGTCTGCACATGCTTTGACCACTACTCCTGGGATGCCGTCTGGACCAGCAGCTCTGTGGGGGTTCACTGCTCTCAGTTTCCTCCTCACCTCGCACATCTGTAGAGAGGGGGGTAAGGAACGGGGAGAGAGGGGAGAAAGGGGAGGGGGGACGGGTTTGGAGGGGGGGAGGTGTGCTCAAACCAGGCAAAGACACTGTTAAGTTCCTCTCCCAGAGTGAGGCTGCTGTCTGATGCTGGGCGACCCTGGCCCCTGTAGTTGGTGATGGCCTGGATGCCTCTCCACATCTGTCAGGGGTTGTTGCCTGAGAGGAAGCCCTCCACCTTCCTCCTATAGGCGTTCTTAGCGAGTTTTATGCCTCTCCTTAGCTTAGCTCTGGCAGTGCTGTACAGAGAGCTGTCCCTCTGTCTGAAGGCTGAGTTGCAGGCTCTAATCAGAGCCTGGACTTCACTGGTCATCCAGAGTTTGCAGTTTGGAAATACCTGGATGTGTTTGGTGACTGTCACATTTTCTACACAGCATTTGAAGTAGAAAAGGACAGATTCGGTGTAGGAGTCCAGGTCCTGCTGTTCAAAGATGCTCCAGTCAGTGCAGGCAAAGCAGTCTTGTAACTGGAGAAAAGTGTTTTCAGGCCAGGTTTTAATAGTTTGATTGGTTGGGGGGGGGGGACTCTTCCTAAGGGGGGTGTAGGCAGGAATCAGTAACAGAGAGAGATGCTCTGATTGTCCAAAATGGGGGCGGGGGTGGCTCTGTAGGCGTGCTTAATGTTGCTATAAGCATGATCCAGTGTTCTTTCCCTTCTTGTGGGACTCTTAACATGTTGGTAGAATTTGGGGAGTATAGTCTTTAAGCATGCTTTATTAAATTCCCCTGCAATAATGTGGACTGCGTCGGCGTGATCTTTTTGTGCCTGCTGACAATGCGCTGGAAGTGATTGAGTGCCAAGCTAACATTAGCATCAGGAGGAATACATACAGCTGTTAAAATTACTGCTGTTAGCTTGCGGGGGAGATAAAAAGGCCTTCATAGGAAGGACATGGCCTCTAAGTCCTGTCCTAAGTCCTGTCATAGCCACTGTTCCTAACAGTGGCTATGAATTATTCTGCTGTTTTTACACCAAGCTGAAGCACAGCCCTCCCCTCCCCCCCTTTCCTTACCAGAATCAGCATTGCAGTTGAGACGGTTTGTAGTTCGGCCAGGTAATTCCACAGCGGCATCCGGAAAGTATTCCTTCAGCCATGACTCGGTCACAATCAGAATACAGCAGTCCTGGATGTAGTGATTATACACCATCTCCGTGCGCAGCTTGTCTACTTTGTTGGCGAGGGATCTGGCGTTGCTGAGAAAAATTGAAGGTCACTGTGGTTTGGAATGAAATTTGTGCAACTGGGCACAAAAGCCAGCCCTGCAGTCCCATTTCTGCTTCCTCTCCTGTTGTCCTCTGTGCTTGCGGGGCATAACGAACCACGGAGCACCCAGAGGTCTGGTGATCTCATCGGGGATGTGGCGGAAGTCACTGTAATGGGCGCTGGAGATGCCAGAGGTGAGTTGGTGACCGATGCCTATAAGTTCCTGGCGACTGTAGGTAATTAGTCCATCACAGAAGGAGCACAGAAAAAGGTACAAAAGACACAAGAAGGGATGCAGTAGACTGGAACGTCTCACCGCTGCATGTGAATGTGCCGCCATCATCATCATCATCATAGCAGTCTGTCAGGGGCAACAATGACTGTTTCATTTAGGTCTGATCAGATTCCTCCACGCAGCTCTGTCCTTGGCCTTCCACTGCCAGGAACTCCTGACCTTGTTAACCCGGGCGACATCTGAACCAGGTTAGTTGCTTGGCAATAATCAACACCTTCATTTAAAAACTACATTTTGTGTTTACTTGTGCTATCTTTGTCTAATATTTAAATTGGTTTGATGATCTGAAACATTTTCTATGTGTGACAAACATACAAATAAATGAGAAATCAGAAAGTGGGCAAACACTTTTTCACACCACTGTACATAGTCAGGAGCCTGACTTACAGAAAACATACTGCTCCATTCTTAACCCCCCTGTGAAGTTAAGTATGCAAGGGTTATTGCTGTTCTAAACAGTTGTGGTGATTGAAGGTACAGTTTACAAATTCAGCCAGTGTGGAAAACCTTTGTTGTTGTTGTTGTTGTTTTTTTGCATATCACCTACTGACACCAGCGTGGTGCGCAATTCAGTTTTCATCCTGCTTCTTCCACTTTGGACAATATCTTCTGCTGTCAGTGGAGCACTTTGAAACCCTCGTGAACCTGCTATTATGCTTCCTGAATGAGGCCCAGTATGTTCCCTACGAACACCAGATTTGATGCATATGCTAGCTATTGTCATTAGCTGTTGAGGCTAACATTAACTCCTTTCAAAATATTTCTAAACAATCATCAGCTTCATAAGATCATCATAGCACAGTTTCTTGGCGATCTTGAGTATATGTTGTCCTTGATCTGATTTTTAGCTCATTCCTAATGCAATGTCGGAGTGTTGGGGTGTCTGTCCGTCTGTCCATCCAGATTTCACAGGAATCACTACTCCTCCTAGGTAATTGCCCTGGTAGTCACCAAACTCACAATAATCCTCAGGTCAAAGTCAAAGTGCCTTTATTGTCATTCCATTGTTAATGAATAATGCAACGAAATTGAGATGCTGCTCCCTAAAAACAAACTATAAACAAACTATCACACTCACAGTTCACTCATGCATTTAACATTTTTATAATTACAACAATAAATAATGCTTGAAACAAAATTACCTAAAAGTTGAATATAATATGTACATAGCAATAATGAAAAACATACTGAGCGATAAATGCAAAAGACCAGCTTATGCACACAGGGTTGTTGCTACAAAATAACCTAAAATAATAAAAAATATCAGCAGTCTGTGCGTGTTACATAAATCCATTCAAAATACGTACTGGTGCTGGGAAAAAACTATGATTAAACCTGGTAGTCCGGGTTTTATGGGATCTGTACCGCTTTCCTGAGGGGAGCAAGTGAAAGAAGTCATGGCCTGGATGAGCACAGTCTTTAATGATGGCAGTAGCTCTGTTGAGGTACCGAGACCTGGAAATCTCTTCCAGAGAAGGGAGAGAACAGCCAGTGATTTTTTGCGCTGGTGGATCTGCATCCAGGTTGTGTTCAAGGTCAAGGTCAGGAGATCTGGACACACATGATTTTTAGAAGAATCACTACTTCTCCTTGACAGTTGTCTTGATCACAACCAAACTTACACACAATGATCCTCAGATGGTTTGCATCCAGGTTGAGTTCAAGGTCAGGGTCACAGATCAGAAAATCTGGGCATTCATGATTTTACAAAAACTATTACTCCTCGTATGGAATTGCTCCAATGTTTCGCAAACTCATGCACAAAGATCCTCAGGGGTCTTCATCCAGGTTGTGCTCAAAGTCAGGTTGAAATGAGCTACTCCATCATTGACGGAATGGTTCAAGTACTCATTGGTGGCTTGGGTCCTCCTCATACGAAAACTGATGCTTTTGTTTTGTTTTTCCTATTTTGACTTGGATCTTAGATCTCATTGGTCTAATGTACAATACATTTTAGCAGCAAAGGTCTGCTGAGATCAAGGTCATGTGGATAGTTTTACACTCCCACAAATGTCTCACAGCAGGTCTGTAAGAACCCATTTAATCTGTTTAAACATATTTTCAGACAGAAATCCATGCTAGCTGTAAAACGGCCTTTAATCTTCAGTGCAAATCAACACTATCTTTGTGTAAACAATCAACACTGAAACGGTCAAAACAGTCTTTGCATAAACACAACTGCTGTTAACCACCAAGTAGAACATGATGAAAAACTAAGCACGAAAAAATGTCTCCCACATTGACCTCTATTGTGTCTGTAATATGTTTCAAGGTCTAGAGACAGCATGGGGCTCTTACCATGTCTTTGACCATTAGGAGTCCGGAAGCAAAGGCAATGGAGTTGGGTGGAGTGGACACCGGCAGCATGAAGGCGTATGAACATCCAACTGTGGCAGGTATCATGAAGTACAAAGGGTTCACTGAGATCCGGATAGCCTGCAGAGACAGACAAAAACAAATGCTGTGGAAAGGATGAAGATAATAAACAAACAAACAAATAAATAAATAAATAAGCTATGTGGTAGGAGAGCTAGATCTATATTTGGAAGAGTTAACTTATCCTTCATTGACTGTTAACTTCTTTTATGGAGAGCAACAGTGTTTAAACATACAAAACATTTATTTTATATAGTCATTTATTTACAGTATATGCCTGTTTCTCATTGAAGAAATTAATATATAAAGGCCAGCTAGGAAACCAATGAAGTACACTGATTTTCTGTTCAGATTACTGTTGCATAGTCCTTATCAGAGTAAATCAAACCACTGGGATATCTTAGATATGTCATTGGAGACAGTTGGGCAGTTGTTCGGGTTGGATGAATGCTGAATTTGCAGAGATAGATTCACCACTCTGATATGATTAAAACCAGACTATCAATAATGGACTAGCTCATTCTGCCCTGATGAATGTACCCTGAGGTAACATGGACCCTTTGTCTCTATACATACAGTCCATCCGTCCATCCATCCATCCATCCATCTTCTACCACTTTCCCGGAGGTCCGGGTCGTGGAGGCAGCAGTTCAAACAGAGAAGCCCAGACTTCCCTCTCCCCAGCCACCTGCTCCAGCTCTTCAGAGAGGATACCAAGGCGTTCCCAGACCAGCAGGGAGACATAGTCTCTCCAGCGAGTCCTGGGTCTGCCCCGGGGTCTCCTCCCAGTGGGATGTGCCCAAAACACCTCAAGTGGGAGGCGTCCAGGAGGCATCCTAATCAGATGCCCATACTAATCAGATGGCCATCCTAATCAGATGCCCATTTTTTTTTTTTTTTTTTTTTTTCTCCTCTCGGCGCCACACCAGTCGGCTGCCTTTTGCAACAGCGGCTCGATTCCGAGTTTTTTTTTTCCCTTCCTCTCTCTTTTGATCACTTTTTTTTTTTTTTTTTTTTTTCACCCCACTTATATCACGGACACACAGATCATCCCAAATGTCTCCTGAGCCGGTGGACGGAGCCACTGTTTATAGCAGGATACGATATAACAGGGAAGAGCTGCTAGCATTTAACCGCCACCCGGTCCCACTGGAAAAACTCGACATACCGAGAGAACTGAGGCGAAAACGCCGCAGCTGCCGGGCTGGAGTAAGGCGGAGGACAAAAAATATAAGGTACAGACCCTCCCTTCCATCTGTTGTCATGGGAAATGTACGGTCGATACTGGGAAAGTTAGATGAGCTAGCGGCTATCTCCCGTTATGATAGCACTTACCGGGAGTGCTCTCTCCTTTTGTTTACTGAGACGTGGCTAACTGAACTAGCAGCAGATGCTAACATTGAGCTGGAGGGTTTTCACACGATACGAGCTGACCGAACACCAGAGAGTGGCAAAACTAGGGGCGGTGGAGTGATCATGTATGTTAACAACAACTGGTGCAGACCGGGACATATCACTGTTAAACAACGACACTGCAGCAAAGACATTGAGTTGCTAGCTGTTAGCATGAGGCCTACATATCTCCCGAGAGAACACTCACACGTGATCTGCATTGTTGTTTATGCAAATCCGACGGCGAACGCTGGGACAGCGCGTGACGTCATCCATTCAGTAACCAGCAGGCTGCAGACAGAACACCCAGATGCTCTTCTCCTCATCTCAGGCGATTTCAACCACGTTTCACTGTCTCCCATTCTGCCCACTTTCACCCAGTATGTCACATGCCACACTAGAGACAATAAAACACTGGATTTGTTCTACGCAAACACTAAGGAGGCGTACACCTCATCACAACTCCCCCCACTTGGGAGATCGGATCACAACTTGGTTCATCTCCGACCGGTGTACAAACCCCTAGTGCACAGACAACCTCCGGCCATGCACACTGTGGAGTTATGGTCTGAGGAGACAATGGACACTCTAAAGGACTGTTTTGAAGCCACTGCCTGGAAGCAGCTCTGCGATCCACATGGTGAGGACATCGATGGCCTCATTCACACCTTCACGGGCTACCTCAGCTTCTGTGTGGACAAATCCGTTCCCACCAAGACCATACGGCGTCACTCAAACAACAAACCCTGGATCAACCCTGAGATAAAAACACTTCTGAGAGAGAAGAAGAGGATCTTCAGGTCGGGGAACAGGGAGATGCTGAAGTCCGTACAGAGGGAGCTGAGGAGAAAGATCAGAGAAGGCAAGGACAGCTTCAGGAAGAAGATGGAGGACAAGCTGCAACAGAGCGACATCAGCGGGGTCTGGAGAAACCTCAAAACCATCTCGGGGCTCCAGAATACCTCCCCCCAGGCCACGGGGGGCAGGGAGTGGGCGAACAACCTGAATCTGTTTTTCAATAGATTTGACCAACCGCCCTCCCCCCTGTCTGCACAACAACCACTGCTGCCTCTAAGAAATCAAGTCCTGCTACCCACTCCCCACTCCACCGACACCCCCCCCACTCCCAACACACAGCCCCCCATCCTGACCCTGACCAAGACCCAGGTGAGGACGGAGCTGAGGAAGATCAAGGCGAGGAAGGCGTCGGGACCGGACGGCATCAGCGCAAAGCTCCTCAAGTCCTGTGCAGACCAGCTGTGTGGGATTGTGACGTATATCTTCAACATGAGCCTGAAACTGGGGAGGGTACCACAGCTGTGGAAAACATCTTGTGTGGTACCTGTACCAAAAACTTCCCACCCCAAAGACCTGAACAGCTTCAGACCGGTGGCCTTGACGTCCCACTTGATGAAGACCCTGGAGAGACTGCTCCTTGCTCATCTCCGCCCCCTGGTGGAACCAGCGATGGATCCACTCCAGTTCGCCTACCAGCATGGCATTGGGGTGGAGGATGCGGTGATCTTCCTCCTTCACCGTTCTCTGTCCCACCTGGAGAAGCCCGGGAATATGGTGAGGATCATGTTCTTTGACTTCTCCAGTGCTTTCAACACCATCCAACCGATGATCCTGAAGGACAAGCTGCTGCGCGCAGGGGTGGACCAGCACCTGTCATCATGGATCCTGGACTACCTCACGAACCGGCCTCAGTTTGTGAGAACCCGGGACTGTGTTTCCGACACGATCATCAGTAGCACGGGGGCCCCCCAGGGAACGGTGCTGGCTCCCTTCTTGTTCACTCTTTATACTGCGGACTTCTCACACAACACAACACATTGCCATCTACAGAAGTTCTCTGATGACTCTGCGATCGTTGGTCTCATCTCCAGCGGAGATGAAGCTGAGTACAGAGGGCTTATCCAGGACTTTGTGGACTGGTGCCATCGGAACTGCCTCCAGATCAACGCGAGGAAAACTAAGGAGCTGGTGGTGGACTGCCGCAGGCATGGGCAGCCCCTCACAGCACCAGTAAATATACAGGGAACAGACATCGAGATGGTGACATCCTACAAGTACCTGGGTATTCATCTGAACAATAAACTAGACTGGTCACACAATACTGACGCACTCTACAAGAAGGGACAGCGCAGGCTGTTCCTGCTGAGGAGACTCAGGTCTTTTGGTGTACAAGGGGCGCTGCTGAAGTCATTCTATGACACGGTGGTGGCATCAGCCATCACTTTTGGAGTGGTCTGCTGGGGCAGTGGCATTACTGCAGCCGATAGGAAGAGACTGAACAAACTGATTAAGAAAGCTAGCTCTGTCCTGGGGCAACGCCTTGATCCGATGGAGGAGATAGGAGAGAGAAGGACGGTGGCTAAACTGTCATCTCTGCTGGAGTCCGAGTTCCACCCTATGCAGGACATACTGGATGCACTGAGGAGCTCATTTAGCAGCAGACTACATCATCCCAGGTGCACAACCGAGAGGTTTCGTAGGTCCTTCCTACCAACGGCTGTCAGACTGTACAACCTAAGCAGGGCTGCTCGCAGAGATAGCAAAAAGACGTAACAAACTAATAGTTTTTTTTTTTTTTTTTTTTTTTTTTTTTTGAATGCAAAATTTTCAATAGACTTACACAATGGTCCTCTCCGGCATACAACTAGGAACATACCGGTCGCTATGGAGGGTGAGAATATGTATGGGCACATAATCATACCATGTAGGATAACTAAATAGACGGTTATGCTGTTTCATCCCACCTAGCAACAATGCTCTGCACTGTGTGTGTTTATATATTTACATATTTATTCCATCTAGCTACAATGCTCAGCACTGGGTGTGTTTATATTTATATATCTATATATTTATTCCATCTAGCTACAATGCTCCGCACTGTGTTTTTATATATCTACATATTATTCCATCTAGCTACATTGCTCCGCACTGTGTGTGTTTATATACTTGCATATTTATTCCACCTAGCTGCAATGCTCCATACTGTGGGTGTTTATATATTTACATATTTATTCCATCTAGCTACAATGCTCTGCACTGTGTGTCTGTGTGTGTGTGTGTGTGTATATATATATTTTATAGTAATATGTACATATGTATATTAGCTGCTCTTGCTTGCTTGTTTTTTCTTGCCTTCTGATTGTTGCTCTGAGTGTTGCTATCCCTGTGCTGTTGCAATCCTGGAATTTCCCCGTTGTGGGACTAATAAAGGCTTATCTTATCTTATCTTATCTTATCTTATACCACCTCAACTGACTCCTTTCAATGTGGAGGAGCAGCGGTTCTACTCTGAGCCTCTCCCGGGTGACTGAGCTCCTCACCCTATCTCTGAGGGTGAGTCCAGCAATCCTACGGAGAAAGCTCATTTCAGCCGCTTGTATCCACAATCTTGTTCTTTCGGTCATTACCCAAAGCTCGTGACCATAGGTGAGAGTAGGAACGTAGATTGACTGGTAAATAGACAGCTTTGCCTTAGAACTCAGCTCCCTCTTCACCACAACAGACTGGTACAATGTCTGCATCACTGCAGATGCTGCTCCGATCCGTCTGTCAATCTCTTGCTCCATTCTCCCCTCACTTTTGAATAAGACTCCAAGATACTTAAACTCCTCCACTTGGGGCAGGAGCCTGTCCCCAACCCGAATACATACAGTCATGTGAAAAAAATTACACCCTGGGAGATTCATATAATACAACTAAACAATTAAAAATGAATTAAAGACTTTTTCACATTTTCTGTAAAATGTAATTCTAAACAAATAGTGAGGAATAAATTAGGATGCCCCCCTCCCCCATCTTTTTTAGGACACCCCCACATTCATTCCCACTTAAAATGGCTAAAATAAATTTTAAGAAATGCAAATAAAAACAAAAATAAGGTTAGACATAGATATGTGAACATTTTTTTTTATTAAAGAACTGAATATTTAATGGAGTGCCCTCATTTTTTCACATGACTGTACACATATACGTATGTAGTCTAGGTTTACTGAATGTTGAAATGACACGTACCCTTTTTTTATTTTTTTAGAAATTTATTTAGATAAACCCCTTGAGATGCAACATCTCATTTTCCAACAAACAACACTTAACAAAATTCAAAATAGAATACACAAAATACAAATATCAAATCAGAAACAATACAACAAACAAAACACGCAACACCAGCCCACACACACACAAACACTTGGAATAATACAGTAAATACATGTGTGTATACATATAAATATATGTATAACACAAAAATAAATATAAATGCACCTCATAAATAATGACTACAAAAACCTAACCGTACCATTTCTAAGTGAGTAGATCAAACCAACTTAGGTTTTTGAATGAATATGGGATGGGAGACTATTCCAATCAGATGGAGCTTTAAACATAAAAGCTCTTTTACCAATTGATTTTTTTTTACAATAGGGATAATAAAATAAGGCTGAGAGGAGTCTCTGAAATTATAATTTGATGAAAACGGTATAAGATGTTCCTTCTAGTAGATAGGATAATTAAAATGAAAACATTTAAAAATAAAAAGGAGCCAATGGATTTGTCTTCTCACAGTTAGAGATGGCCATTTCAGTAATTTGTACATAAAACTATGATGAGTGGAAAAAGGAACAGAATAGACCTGGTCCGCGGTTACCACCATGTCCCGGTGCGTGCAGAGGACATACCCAGAACGGCAGTAATAACCCTGTTTGGTCTTTTTGAGTTCTTACGCATGCCTTTCAGGTTAAAAGGCGTGGTGCAGACATTCCAACGCATGATGGATGCGGTGCTGCACGATCTGCCGTTTGTGTTCGTCTACCTGGACGACATCCTGGTGGCCAGCGCATCCGAGGATGAACACGTAGCCCACCTCAGGACAGTTTTCCAGAGGTTGGAGGAGCACGGGTTAATAATCAACCTGGCGAAGTGCCACTTCAGGGTGACGGGAATCGATTTTTTGGGCCACCGCATCTCACCGGAGGGTGCGATACCCTTACCAGACAAAGTGCGTGCAGTGGCAGATTTTCCCCAGCCTCAGATGGTCAGGGCGCTGCAGGAGTTTTTGGGGATGGTTAACTTCTACAACCGTTTCCTGCCCCGCGCAGCCCAGCTCATGCAGCCGTTGTATGGCGCACTTAAGAAATGGAAACCGGCGGACAGAGTCGACTGGACTCCTGAGCGAGAGCAGGCGTTTTCCGTGGCCAAAACAGCTCTAGCGAATGCCACACTACTGGCGCACCCAGACCCGGCGGCTCGGATAGCGCTCACTACCGACGCATTGGATGTGGCCATAGGGGCCGTCGTGGAGCAGTGTGTCGCCAGTTCTTGGCAGCCGCTCACCTTTTTTAGCAGGTCTTTGCACGACAATGAGCGTAAATACAGCGCATTTGACAGGGAGTTACTGGCTGTCCACCTGGTCATATGCCACTTCCAGTTCTGGCTGGAAGGGCGCACCTTCACTGCGTTTGTGGACCACAAGCCGCTAACATATGCTATGGCCAAGGTTTCGGAACCATGGTCGGCCCGGCAGCAGAGACAGCTCGCCGCGATCTCGGAGTTTACGACCGACATTCAGCATGTGGCCGGTAAACTCAACGTGGTGGCAGACTGCCTCTCGCGCGCATTAGTGGCCCCAGTCTACGTAGGGATAGATTACACGGCCATGACAGCCGAGCAGATCGGCGATGCAGACGTTTGCGTGCTCCAATCTGGACCAACAGGGTTAAGGCTGGAGAGCAGAGTACTGCAAGACAGGTGCCCCCCCAATCTGTGACGTCTCTACAGGCCGCCCGCACCTGGTGGTCCTACGTCCTTGGCGCCGCTGCGTTTTTGAGTTGGTTCATTCCCTGGCGCACCCAGGAGTGCACGCGTCAGTCAGAATGGTAGGAGCAAAGTTCCTCTGGCCAAGCCTGCACAAACAGGTGAAAGAGTGGGCTGCGGCCTGCATAGCGTGCCAACGGGCCAAGGTGCACAGGCACACAAAGGCCGCCGCCGCCGCCGTTCATGTGAACCTCGTGTGCACCCTCCCGCCAGTGCAGGGGTTCATGCACCTCCTGACAGTGGTGGACTGCACCACGCGCTGGCCCGAGGCAGTCCCGCTAGCTTCCACCGCGTCCGCAGAAGTTGCACGCGCTTTTTTGACGACATGGGTAGCATGTTTCGGCGCCCCTTCGGATATAAGATAAGATAAGATAAGATAAGCCTTTATTAGTCCCACAATGGGGAAATTCCAGGATTGCAACAGCACAGGGATAGCAACACTCAGAGCAATAATTAAGAAGATACGAAAAATATAAATAAGAGCAGTGGATATACATACGTACACATAAATATATAAATATATATACAAAGAGCGGAGCATTGTAGCAAGATGGAATAAACAGCATAACTGTCTACTTAGTTATCCTACATAGTGTGGAGTGTGTGAAATAAGAGGCAGATTCATGGCAGATGGTTTATTACACACTTCACATCTCTCAAGCACAGAACAGAATGAAACATTACAGCAAGCTCTCTCCTCTTTTACCCGTCACTCTTCACACATTTACATGGAAGTTTCTCATGACAGCATGACATTTACATTACACTGCCTTCAAGCCCCTATGTCTCTGCACAGGAACTCCCTGGGCATTGTTCTCCCATGCTTATTCACTGTCTCTATCTGAGGTGCTAAATAATCTGACTTCCCCCAGGTCCTATAATAGTATGAATATGTACCCATACATACTGTCACCCTCCGTAGCGACCGATATTGTCCTAGTTGTATACTGGAGGGGACCATTTGTGTAAGTCTGTTGCGTCTTTTGCATTCAATACTACTAGGTCGTCACGTTTTTTTTGCTATCTCTGCAAGCAGCCCTGCTTAGGTTATACAGTCTGACAGCCGTAGGTAGGAAGGACCTGCGAAACCTCTCGGTTGCGCACCTAGGATGATGCAGTCTACTGCTAAATGAGCTCCTCAGTGCGTTCAATATGTTCAATATGTATGTATATCACGTCCAGCCGGGGCCCGCAGTTTGTTTCCGACCTCTGATCCATGATGGCCCAGAGCCTGGGCAGCACAATTCATCGTACGACTGCGTACAACCCCCAGTCCAATGGGTTATGCAAGCGTTTCCATAGGTCACTTAAAGCAGTGCTCAGGGCTTTGCTTACAGATGCAAATTGGGTGGACTGGTTGCCGTGGGTTCCATTAGGGTTGCATTCAGCACCTAAGGAGGACTTGGTGGCCTCCCCAGCGGAGCTGGTTTTTTCCCAGCCACTGCGGCTCCCTGGAGAATTTTTGCCAGATAACCCCGCGCCGAACACCGATCCATCCCTGCTTTCACTACATAGTGCAGAGGCAGGGATGGTACCCGGCCCGGCCCACCACTGTTTTCCCCGCACTTTTGTGCCAAAGACCTTGAAGGACACGTCGTTCGTGTTTGTCAGGCACGATGCCCACCGGACCCCGTTGTGCCCGCCCTACGACGGCCCATTCAGAGTGCTGGAACCTGGGGAGAAACATTTTGTGTTAGACTTGGGGGGACGCAGAGAAACAATCTGTATAGACAGGCTTAAGCCCGCCTTCGTTTTAGCAGACAAGCAGGTGGTGTTGGCCCGAGCTCCTCGGTGTGGACGACCCCCACTGAGAACACCCCAGGTAAATGACTCGTCAGCTCAGTCACAATGGCACGCTGAAGATGCCCCCCCCCCCAGTGTCCCCCCACAGACGGACGCACCCCCAGGAGCACCCCACCGGCACAGCAATGCCTCGGAGCCGCCGACCCCCCGTTACAGCTGCTACGGACGGCGACTGAAGCCCACAGGACATGAGGGTTAAGGCCCAGTCTGAGTTTCGGGGGTTGGGGGAGTGGGGTGGGGATGGGGGGGAGACACAGTCAGTACATTCTCTACTCAGACTGAATGGCACGGCAGGAAGAGATGCGTAAGAGCTGAGGAACAGATATGCAAGGCAGTCTATGATTTTCGCGTGACAATATGCATTCTCCAAATGAAATTGAATTGGTGAATTCCAAAAGGGCCCAAGTCCACACTTTTTCAAAACCCAGATATTACATGTTTAATGAACTTTAAGAGACAAGCTATCTGATTATGAGCAAAAAAGTCCCAAGTCAACTTTAATGCATTGACTATTCACAGCATTGTTTATGCATTGAGTGCAAGAGAGACCCAAGTCCAGGACTTGGGCCCTTCCTGCATGGATTAAACTTAAAGTCATACAGTGGGGCAAAAAAGTATTTAGTCAGCCACCAATTGTGCAAGTTCTCCCACTTAAAAGATGAGAGAGGTCTCCAATTTTCATCATAGGTATACCTCAACTATGAGAGACAAAATGACAAAAAAAAAATCCAGAAAATCACATTGTCTGATTTTCAAAGAATTTATTTGAAAATTATGGTGGAAAATAAGTATTTGGTCACCTACAAACAAGCAAGATTTCTGGCTCTCACCGACCTGTAACTTCTTCTTTAAGAGGCTCCTCTGTCCTCCACTCGTTACCTGTATTAATGGCACCTGTTTGAACTCATTATCAGTATAAAAGACACCTGTCCACAACCTCAAACAGTCAGACTCCAAACGCCACTATGGCCAAGACCAAAGAGCTGTCAAAGGACACCAGAAACAAAATTGTAGACCTGCACCAGGCTGGGAAGACTGAATCTGCAATAGGTAAGCAGCTTGGTGTGAAAAAATCAACTGTGGGAGCAATTATTAGAAAATGGAAGACATACAAGACCACTGATAATCTCCCTCGATCTGGGGCTCCACCCAAGATCTCACCCCGTGGGGTCAAAATGATCACGAGAACGATGAGCAAAAATCCCAGAACCACACGGGGGGACCTAGTGAATGACCTGCAGAGAGCTGGGACCAAAGTAGCAAAGGCTACCATCAGTAACACACTACACCGCCAGGGACTCAAATCCTGCAGTGCCTGACGTGTCCCCCTGCTTAAGCCCGTACATGTTCAGGCCCGTCTGAAGTTTGCTAGAGAGCATTTGGATGATCCAGAAGAGGATTGGGAGAATGTCATATGGTCAGATGAAACCAAAATAGAACTTTTTGGTAAAAACTCAACTTGTCATGTTTGGAGGAGAAAGAACACCATACCTACTGTGAAGCATGGGGGTGGAAACATCGTGCTTTGGGGCTGTTTTTCTGCAAAGGGACCAGGACGACTGATCCGTGTAAAGGAAAGAATGAATGGGGCCATGTATCGTGAGATTTTGAGTGAAAACCTCCTTCCATCAGCAAGGGCATTGAAGATGAAACGTGGCTGGGTCTTTCAGCATGACAATGATCCCAAACATACCGCCCGGGCAACGAAGGAGTGGCTTTGTAAGAAGCATTTCAAGGTCCTGGAGTGGCCTAGCCAGTCTCCAGATCTCAACCCCATAGAAAATCTTTGGAGGGAGTTGAAAGTCCGTGTTGCCCAGCGACAGCCCCAAAACATCATTGCTCTAGAGGAGATCTGCATGGAGGAATGGGCCAAAATACCAGCAACAGTGTGTGAAAACCTTGTGAAAACTTACAGAAAACGTTTGACCTCTGTCATTGCCAACAAAGGGTATATAACAAAGTATTGAGATGAACTTTTGTTATTGACCAAATACTTATTTTTCACCATAATTTGCAAATAAAGTCTTTAAAAATCAGACAATGTGATTTTCTGGATTTTTTTTTCTCATTTTGTCTCTCATAGTTGAGGTATACCTATGATGAAAATTGGAGACCTCGCTCATCTTTTAAGTGGGAGAACTTGCAGAATTGGTGGCTGACTAAATACTTTTTTGCCCCACTGTAAGTGGCAGCACAAATTTCAGAAATGATATAGAAGTTTCCGAAAATATGTCTGCTCAGGTCACATCCAGATTCCACCTTCTAAAGCCATCGTGCAGGGTTGTTACATACCCAGAGGAGCCACTCTACAGCGAGCAACTTGGTGTAAAGGCAGCTAATGTAAAGGATGTTCAGAAATTGGCGAAATATCTTTCACCAGAGGCTCAGCAGTTCCTCAGTAATTTAACAGTTTGTGATGCTAGGCGTGAAGATGAGTCTGACTTTGACGATTAGTTACCAGTAGATGGACCTCTATGTTAATCTGCCCACTTTTAGATGAAAATCTCATTTGCTGGCAGTTATCAAAGCAATAGTTTGAATATAAAGTGATCATAAAAGGTGTTCAAAACATGGCATAATTAAAAAAAAAAAACATTTTCAACATGTGAGAAATAGATGTTATGCGCTTCTTTTCATATGTTCTTATTGTTTAATTCAAGAAGGGCCTAAGTCCAGGGACTTTAGTTTGCCAGTCCTCTGAAATTAAAAAAGTGAAATGCTTCATATTATAGCATTTCTAAGCTATGGCCTTGTGCTACATCTGAGTAAAGTATGAACCATCTGGCATAGACTACCTTTGAGATATGCAATTTATTTGATTTCCTGCAAAAACATATTTCTTGGACTTGGGCCCCTCTTGAATTCACCGATTCAATTGTCATTGTAGATGTACTGTATGTGTGCTATTGCAAACAGTGACAAAGGGAATTGTCATGGTAAATGTATGCGTGTTAATGCAAACACCCCAGGTTACTGGGCGGGTTGTATGGTATAAAGACAGAGGTGCCCGCGACCTGGTTTTTAGGCTTTTTATTCTTGTTGATGTTAGAGAGAGATTCATAAAGTCTGCTCTGCTCCAGCCCACCTTGCCTGATCATTCCTCTCTCTACAAAGTCAAATTTGATTTTGCTGGATTTTGATATATAATATCACAGTAGTCAAAAACAGAAAGTATTAATTGAGATGCAAGTTTTAAACGGGTTCTATGAGAAAAGCACATACAGGAGCAATGGATTGGTGATCCCATAATGACTTTTTTAAAGAATGTAATCAATATGTGATTTAAATGACAATTTGGGATCTAGCAAAACACCCAAATATTTAAATTTATCAACACTGACAAGTCCACTTCCATCTTTGGTATTTATAGTCAAAGGGTAAATTATCTGTTTCAGTTTTTGTTTGGTTCCAAATACACGATTTTGTTTTATTAAGTACAAGTGAATTATGTTCAAACCATTCTTGTATTCAATTAAAATCTTCCTGTCAAGACTTTTGTACTCTTGTGCTATTTTTATCAGATTTATATATGACTGTATCATCAGCATAAAGTTGTATATTACATTTATCTAAGATAGATGGTAAATTATTTATGTAAATGGTAAAAAGAAGTTTTCCTAAAGTTAAGCCTTGTGGCACACCTCTTTGCTGAACATAAAAATCAGATTGATTACCATTAATAACAACACATTGTTTTCTGTTATGGAGATATGAGTTAAACCAGAGAACTGCATTCTGACAGAGGCTGATGGCATAAAGTTTATCCAGTAGGAGATAGTGATCTACAAGATCAAATGCTTTTCTTAGATCAATAAATATAGCTCCAGTTATTTCACTTTTATCAGCAGCAGCATAAATATCATTAGTAAATTTAAGTATTGTTGTACTGGTAGAGTAGTTGGACCTAAAGCCAGACTGAAATGGAGTTAGAATATTATTAATATTAAAATAGTGTGAGAGCTGATTATAAATTAGTTTTTCAAAAACCTTCAACAATGAACATATAATTGAAATAGGTCGATAGTTATCAGGATCAAGTTTATCACCTCCTTTATACAATGGAGTAATTCCCACACATTTCCAAATGGTAGGAATCTCATAAGAGGACAGGGAAAGATTAAATAAGTCAGTAAGTGGATACATAAGAATATGAGAGGCTACTTTAATAAATCTGTTTTCAATTCCATCAAGTTCTGGGCTACTGCTTGAATTTAAGTTGTTAATTGCTTCCTAGACTTCAACTGAAAAAATTTTTCTGAAAGAAAAGGATGCATGCATACATCCATATATTTAAATCATCATCATCAACATCCATATATTTAAATCAACATATAAAGAAATGATTTTTGAACAATATAAAAATAAAGGACAGTAATATTACAATGTGTCTTCAATGAGGAAAGGTTGTTATTGTTGAATATATATATATATATATATATATATGCTGAGTTATTGTTGAATATATATGCTGAGTACTATTATTATCAATATCATTTTTACTAGAATATTACAATGGTATTATAGTATTATGATTGTTGTTTAGGATGGAATTATTTGAAGTATTATATAGGCCAGGTGGTATTATTATTATTATTGTTTTTGTAACTACTTTACCTATTATTATGGTTATTATTATTATTATATGTGTGGTATATATGACTCTTATATCCCATATCTACATATATTAGAACAAGTGGAAATGTTTTGTGACAGCATATGTAAGGAACTTCACACCTGGAAAGGACAAAGGATCTCCCCCGCCGGGTTAAAGTCAATGGACCTCCCAAGATGCGGCGGCGGAGATGGACTTGACACCTTTACCCCCTAAGGCGAGAGGAGGAGTTCCCATCACCTCCCAAGACAAGGAGAGGAGATAGCAGAACAATGGAGGGGTTAAGATAACGTGGGGATGTCAGCTTTTTCAATGTGTGGCTCTGATGTCAGCTTTTTCAATGTGTGGCTCTATGTGTGCTTGTATTTAACCAGCGAGCGGAGCAGAGATCACTCTCTTGCCTTCTGCCAAGCTCTACACCTGATGAGACTCGATAGAAGAGCTATTCATTAAAAACCCTGTTTTTAATACAAAAATCACCTCGTTATTTCAGCTCCTCTACACTGGTGACCTTGACGCGAGAATATGGACCGGAGGCATTCTTCAAGCTGCTCATCCATGGTGACTCGGGCATACGCCAGCGACGACGCAGACGAGGGAACAAGCAGACAGCTGTTCCCCACGGCAGAGGGCACTGAGAGAGCTCAACCGAGCTCCAGCACCGCCGTGAGTGCCGAGGCAAGGCACTCTCACCCGGCGGGCACAACAGTGATGGTGTGCACGAACGCCGTTGCTGTCAACCTGCCAGACTTCTGGTGAGAAGACCCCGCCTCTTGGTTTCAACAAGCTGAAGCCCAGTTTATACTGGCGGGCATCACAGCAGACGATATTAAGTTTTACCATATCGTCTCCAAACTCGACTCCACCACTTCGAAGTGTGTGCGGAGCTTGGTCCGGCGACCACCAGCCCGGGACAAATATGAGACACTCAAGGCGACCATCGTGGCGAATTATGTCCCGTCAGCGGAGAAAAGAGCTGAGAGGATCCTGGCGGTCTACGGCCACAGAGGGAGCAATCCGAGGACCCTCATGGAGGATTTGCTACAACTCAAGGAGGAGGATAATGATAATTTCCTTTTCCAATTCATTTTCCTCAGCACACTACCACCGCAGTTGAGAGGGACACTCACTAGTATGAAGTGCAATAATCATCAGGATTTCCGCACACTGGCCAACGAGGCTTACCGGCTCGTCAACGCCTGCAGAGAACGGACACCCACAGCGGCATCTGCAGATCTGAAAACTGACACCCCGAGCCTTGGAGAGACTCAACCCACGGTGACAGCGGCGCGGCCCAAGCGCAACGAGCAGAACGACGTCTGCTATTATCACCACCGCTTCGCAGAGAAAGCCCGCAAATGCGTTCCCCCCTGCAAGTTTACGATGTCGTGGAAACGCCAAAGCCGAGGGCCATTAACAGCAGCGGTTCTCGGCGAGAAGAATAAGCTGTTATACGTGACGGATGGATACACAGGCAAGCAGTTTCTCATCGACACGGGAGCTCAGCTGAGTTTCGTCATGCCCTCCCACGCAGATCGAACCATGGGCACCCGGGGCAATGGAGCAGTGGCAGCCAACGGCTCTGACATCGACACGTTCGGGGAAAAGAGCCTGCACCTCCTCATCCACGGCCGCAGCTACAGATGGACATTTGTTGTAGCAGCGGTGAGCTTTAACTTGTTAGGCGCAGATTTTCTGTGTGCACACGGGTTATTAGTGGATCTTGCAAATAGGCGCCTGGTTAATGCACTATCTTTTGCTTCTATTCCATGTTCAGCTCGAGTTTCCCCACCACCTGTGCAGGCCAACGTCACCACAGCGGGAGGTAAGTTTGAACAACTCCTCACCCAATTTCCAGCACTCACAACCCCCAAATTCTCAGCCACTGTAGCCAAACACGGGGTTAAACACTTCATTCCAACAAGAGGACCTCCTGTTTTTGCCAAAGCTCGCCGCTTAGACGCGGCCAAGCTCAACATAGCAAAGGATGAATTTGCAGCTCTCGAAAAATTGGGCATTGTTAGACGCTCGAAGAGCCCCTGGGCTTCACCACTTCACATGGTTCCGAAATCTGACGGTTCTTGGAGACCGTGTGGAGATTACCGCAGGCTAAACAACGCTACAGCGCATGACCGCTACCCCATTCCTCACATTCAGGACTTTTCACTGCATTTAGCGGGTGCGCGCATTTTTTCAAAAATAGACTTAGTCCGCGGTTATCACCAAGTCCCAGTCCGAGCTGAAGATATTCCTAAAACAGCGGTAATAACCCCTTTCGGCCTTTTTGAATTCCTACGAATGCCATTCGGCCTCAAAGGCGCTGCTCAAACTTTTCAACGGATGATGGACGCTGTCCTACGCGACCTTCCTTTTGTCTTCGTCTACCTCGATGACATGCTGGTAGCCAGCTCATCCGAGGAAGAACACGAGCAGCACCTCACTACTGTTTTTCAGAAGCTGGAAGAGCATGGACTAATAATCAATCCAGCCAAATGCAAATTCGACGTATCACAAATTGATTTTTTGGGACATAGAGTCTCCCCAAAAGGTGCATTTCCGCTTCCAGACAAAGTTCATGCGATAGAAGGTTTTCCACGGCCCCAAACGGTTAAATCGCTACAGGAATTTTTGGGGATGGTTAATTTTTACAACCGTTTCCTCCCCCATGCAGCTCAGCTCATGCAACCCCTATATGACGCGCTCAGAAAAAAGAAAGCTTCCAACGTGGTCGAATGGACCCCGGAGCGCGAACGCGCTTTCGCGGAAGTAAAAAGCGCCCTAGCTAACGCCACAATGTTAGTCCACCCAGATCCCTCAGCCCGCATTGCTCTAACCACAGATGCTTCAGACCTGGCTATAGGGGCAGTTGTAGAACAACTTGTCAGTGGGGTCTGGCAACCTTTAGCATTCTTTAGCAAATCGCTAAACCCAACTGAACGCAAATACAGCACTTTTGACAGAGAGCTGCTGGCGCTTCATTTGTCCATCCGCCACTTCCAGTTTTGGTTAGAAGGGCGGAGTTTCACGGCTTTTGTGGACCATAAGCCGCTCACTTTTGCTATGGCTAAAATTTCAGAACCATGGTCAGGCAGACAACAAAGACAGCTAGCTGCGATTTCAGAGTTCACCACAGACATTCGACACGTAGCAGGCAAACTTAACGTAGTAGCTGACTGTCTCTCTCGCGCTGTGACACCGCCAGAGCACGAGGAGACAGATTACACCGCCTCAGCAGCGGAACTCTTCACTAACGCACACACATACGCAGCACCTATCCAGGATGGGATAGATTATGCAGCCATGGCGGAAGAACAAAGCAGTGATGCAGACGTGCGCGCGCTCCTGTCTGGACCAACAGGGTTAAGGCTGGAGAAAAAAGGGTTGCGCGTCAGCGTGCCCCCCCTAATATGCGACGTTTCAACCGGCCGACCTCGCCCGTTAGTACCAGCTGCTTGGCGCCGCCGCATTTTCGACGCAATTCACTCCCTCGCGCACCCAGGTGTGCGCGCCTCGGTCAAAATGGTTGCTGAAAAGTTTGTGTGGCCAGGCCTGCGCAAAAACGTAAAAGAATGGGCAAAAACTTGCATTCCTTGTCAATGCGCCAAAATACACAGACACACAAAAGCCCCTCTGGAGCCTTTTCCAATTCCTGCTATAAGATTCGACCACATTCACGTCGACCTCGTGGGGCCGCTACCTTCCTCCCAAGGTTTCACACACCTGTTAACAATGATAGACCGCACCACGCGCTGGCCAGAGGCAGTCCCTCTAGCGTCAACCACAGCGGAGGAAGTCGCTCGCGTTTTTCTAGCAAACTGGGTGGCACGTTTCGGCGTTCCATCAGACATCACGTCAGACAGAGGGCCTCAATTTATCTCAGAGCTCTGGTCAGCCATGTCTAACAGTTTAGGGGCAACAATTCATCGCACCACCGCTTATCACCCTCAGGCTAATGGGTTATGCGAGCGTTTTCACAGGTCCTTAAAGGCTGCCCTCAGGGCCTCACTAATGGACACAAATTGGGTAAATAAACTTTCCTGGGTTTTATTGGGGTTGCGTGCAGCACCTAAAGAGGATTTAGACGCTTCTCCTGCAGAATTAGTTTTTGCCCAGCCTATCAGACTCCCAGGAGAATTTTTACCAGAGAACCCAGAACCAGGACACCTTCCAGTCCCAAGGTTTTTAGGCAGCAGTGGACCGGACTCCCTCCACGGTCCAGCTCATCACTCTTTTCCACTAGTTTTTGTTCCTCAAACTTTAAAAAACGCTGAGTTCGTTTTTGTTAAGCATGAAGCCATTAAACCAACGTTACGCCCAGTTTACGATGGCCCGTTCAGAGTGCTGGAAAATGGTGACAAACACTTTATGCTTGATTATGGGGACAGAAAGGAAGTGGTCAGTGTTGACAGACTCAAACCTGCTTTCTTGCTGAGAGACGAACCTGCACAGTTGGCACGAGCACCTCGGCGTGGTAGACCCCCCAGAGGAAAAGTCTCAGCCCCCAGGCAGGGAACAAATAATCTCTTTCCTTCCCACAATGCAGATTCACCACGAGAAGGTCCCAGCGGGACACCTAAGCCAACCTACAGCAGTTTTGGGAGAAGAATAAAGCCCAGACAGCACAGGGACTGATACCAACCACCCCGCAATTATTCACTAATTGTGCTACAACAGTTTAAGGCTACTTATGATTTCACTATGCTGTTATGTTTACCACTGAACTTTCTTAGGAGCATGGCTGCTAGAAAACTTCTCCTGTGGCAACAGTTGTAACAAGTAGTATTTCATAGTTATTATCTTAGACTGTGATTCTTTCTGTGTCCTTTCCTAGTGTTTGGGGGGCCTGTGGTATATATGACTCTTATATCCCATATCTACATATGTTAGAACAAGTGGAAATGTTTTGTGACAGCATATGTAAGGAACTTCACATCTGGAAAGGACAAAGGATCTCCCCCGCCGGGTTAAAGTCAATGGACCTCCCAAGACGCGGCGGCGGAGATGGACTTGACACCTTTACCCCCTAAGGCGAGAGGAGGAGTTCCCATCACCTCCCAAGACAAGGAGAGGAAATAGCAGAACAATGGGGGGGTTAAGATAACGTGGGGATGTCAGCTTTTTCAATGTGTGGCTCTGATGTCAGCTTTTTCAATGTGTGGCTCTATGTGTGCTTGTATTTAACCAGCGAGCGGAGCAGAGATCACTCTCTTGCCTTCTGCCAAGCTCTACACCTGATGAGACTCGATAGAAGAGCTATTCATTAAAAACCCTGTTTTTAATACAAAAATCACCTCGTTATTTCAGCTCCTCTACACTGGTGACCTTGACGCGAGAATATGGACCGGAGGCATTCTTCAAGCTGCTCATCCATGGTGACTCGGGCATACGCCAGCGACGACGCAGACGAGGGAACAAGCAGACAGCTGTTCCCCACGGCAGAGGGCACTGAGAGAGCTCAACCGAGCTCCAGCACCGCCGTGAGTGCCGAGGCAAGGCACTCTCACCCGGCGGGCACAACAGTGATGGTGTGCACGAACGCCGTTGCTGTCAACCTGCCAGACTTCTGGTGAGAAGACCCCGCCTCTTGGTTTCAACAAGCTGAAGCCCAGTTTATACTGGCGGGCATCACAGCAGACGATATTAAGTTTTACCATATCGTCTCCAAACTCGACTCCACCACTTCGAAGTGTGTGCGGAGCTTGGTCCGGCGACCACCAGCCCGGGACAAATATGAGACACTCAAGGCGACCATCGTGGCGAATTATGTCCCGTCAGCGGAGAAAAGAGCTGAGAGGATCCTGGCGGTCTACGGCCACAGAGGGAGCAATCCGAGGACCCTCATGGAGGATTTGCTACAACTCAAGGAGGAGGATAATGATAATTTCCTTTTCCAATTCATTTTCCTCAGCACACTACCACCGCAGTTGAGAGGGACACTCACTAGTATGAAGTGCAATAATCATCAGGATTTCCGCACACTGGCCAACGAGGCTTACCGGCTCGTCAACGCCTGCAGAGAACGGACACCCACAGCGGCATCTGCAGATCTGAAAACTGACACCCCGAGCCTTGGAGAGACTCAACCCACGGTGACAGCGGCGCGGCCCAAGCGCAACGAGCAGAACGACGTCTGCTATTATCACCACCGCTTCGCAGAGAAAGCCCGCAAATGCGTTCCCCCCTGCAAGTTTACGATGTCGTGGAAACGCCAAAGCCGAGGGCCATTAACAGCAGCGGTTCTCGGCGAGAAGAATAAGCTGTTATACGTGACGGATGGATACACAGGCAAGCAGTTTCTCATCGACACGGGAGCTCAGCTGAGTTTCGTCATGCCCTCCCACGCAGATCGAACCATGGGCACCCGGGGCAATGGAGCAGTGGCAGCCAACGGCTCTGACATCGACACGTTCGGGGAAAAGAGCCTGCACCTCCTCATCCACGGCCGCAGCTACAGATGGACATTTGTTGTAGCAGCGGTGAGCTTTAACTTGTTAGGCGCAGATTTTCTGTGTGCACACGGGTTATTAGTGGATCTTGCAAATAGGCGCCTGGTTAATGCACTATCTTTTGCTTCTATTCCATGTTCAGCTCGAGTTTCCCCACCACCTGTGCAGGCCAACGTCACCACAGCGGGAGGTAAGTTTGAACAACTCCTCACCCAATTTCCAGCACTCACAACCCCCAAATTCTCAGCCACTGTAGCCAAACACGGGGTTAAACACTTCATTCCAACAAGAGGACCTCCTGTTTTTGCCAAAGCTCGCCGCTTAGACGCGGCCAAGCTCAACATAGCAAAGGATGAATTTGCAGCTCTCGAAAAATTGGGCATTGTTAGACGCTCGAAGAGCCCCTGGGCTTCACCACTTCACATGGTTCCGAAATCTGACGGTTCTTGGAGACCGTGTGGAGATTACCGCAGGCTAAACAACGCTACAGCGCATGACCGCTACCCCATTCCTCACATTCAGGACTTTTCACTGCATTTAGCGGGTGCGCGCATTTTTTCAAAAATAGACTTAGTCCGCGGTTATCACCAAGTCCCAGTCCGAGCTGAAGATATTCCTAAAACAGCGGTAATAACCCCTTTCGGCCTTTTTGAATTCCTACGAATGCCATTCGGCCTCAAAGGCGCTGCTCAAACTTTTCAACGGATGATGGACGCTGTCCTACGCGACCTTCCTTTTGTCTTCGTCTACCTCGATGACATGCTGGTAGCCAGCTCATCCGAGGAAGAACACGAGCAGCACCTCACTACTGTTTTTCAGAAGCTGGAAGAGCATGGACTAATAATCAATCCAGCCAAATGCAAATTCGACGTATCACAAATTGATTTTTTGGGACATAGAGTCTCCCCAAAAGGTGCATTTCCGCTTCCAGACAAAGTTCATGCGATAGAAGGTTTTCCACGGCCCCAAACGGTTAAATCGCTACAGGAATTTTTGGGGATGGTTAATTTTTACAACCGTTTCCTCCCCCATGCAGCTCAGCTCATGCAACCCCTATATGACGCGCTCAGAAAAAAGAAAGCTTCCAACGTGGTCGAATGGACCCCGGAGCGCGAACGCGCTTTCGCGGAAGTAAAAAGCGCCCTAGCTAACGCCACAATGTTAGTCCACCCAGATCCCTCAGCCCGCATTGCTCTAACCACAGATGCTTCAGACCTGGCTATAGGGGCAGTTGTAGAACAACTTGTCAGTGGGGTCTGGCAACCTTTAGCATTCTTTAGCAAATCGCTAAACCCAACTGAACGCAAATACAGCACTTTTGACAGAGAGCTGCTGGCGCTTCATTTGTCCATCCGCCACTTCCAGTTTTGGTTAGAAGGGCGGAGTTTCACGGCTTTTGTGGACCATAAGCCGCTCACTTTTGCTATGGCTAAAATTTCAGAACCATGGTCAGGCAGACAACAAAGACAGCTAGCTGCGATTTCAGAGTTCACCACAGACATTCGACACGTAGCAGGCAAACTTAACGTAGTAGCTGACTGTCTCTCTCGCGCTGTGACACCGCCAGAGCACGAGGAGACAGATTACACCGCCTCAGCAGCGGAACTCTTCACTAACGCACACACATACGCAGCACCTATCCAGGATGGGATAGATTATGCAGCCATGGCGGAAGAACAAAGCAGTGATGCAGACGTGCGCGCGCTCCTGTCTGGACCAACAGGGTTAAGGCTGGAGAAAAAAGGGTTGCGCGTCAGCGTGCCCCCCCTAATATGCGACGTTTCAACCGGCCGACCTCGCCCGTTAGTACCAGCTGCTTGGCGCCGCCGCATTTTCGACGCAATTCACTCCCTCGCGCACCCAGGTGTGCGCGCCTCGGTCAAAATGGTTGCTGAAAAGTTTGTGTGGCCAGGCCTGCGCAAAAACGTAAAAGAATGGGCAAAAACTTGCATTCCTTGTCAATGCGCCAAAATACACAGACACACAAAAGCCCCTCTGGAGCCTTTTCCAATTCCTGCTATAAGATTCGACCACATTCACGTCGACCTCGTGGGGCCGCTACCTTCCTCCCAAGGTTTCACACACCTGTTAACAATGATAGACCGCACCACGCGCTGGCCAGAGGCAGTCCCTCTAGCGTCAACCACAGCGGAGGAAGTCGCTCGCGTTTTTCTAGCAAACTGGGTGGCACGTTTCGGCGTTCCATCAGACATCACGTCAGACAGAGGGCCTCAATTTATCTCAGAGCTCTGGTCAGCCATGTCTAACAGTTTAGGGGCAACAATTCATCGCACCACCGCTTATCACCCTCAGGCTAATGGGTTATGCGAGCGTTTTCACAGGTCCTTAAAGGCTGCCCTCAGGGCCTCACTAATGGACACAAATTGGGTAAATAAACTTTCCTGGGTTTTATTGGGGTTGCGTGCAGCACCTAAAGAGGATTTAGACGCTTCTCCTGCAGAATTAGTTTTTGCCCAGCCTATCAGACTCCCAGGAGAATTTTTACCAGAGAACCCAGAACCAGGACACCTTCCAGTCCCAAGGTTTTTAGGCAGCAGTGGACCGGACTCCCTCCACGGTCCAGCTCATCACTCTTTTCCACTAGTTTTTGTTCCTCAAACTTTAAAAAACGCTGAGTTCGTTTTTGTTAAGCATGAAGCCATTAAACCAACGTTACGCCCAGTTTACGATGGCCCGTTCAGAGTGCTGGAAAATGGTGACAAACACTTTATGCTTGATTATGGGGACAGAAAGGAAGTGGTCAGTGTTGACAGACTCAAACCTGCTTTCTTGCTGAGAGACGAACCTGCACAGTTGGCACGAGCACCTCGGCGTGGTAGACCCCCCAGAGGAAAAGTCTCAGCCCCCAGGCAGGGAACAAATAATCTCTTTCCTTCCCACAATGCAGATTCACCACGAGAAGGTCCCAGCGGGACACCTAAGCCAACCTACAGCAGTTTTGGGAGAAGAATAAAGCCCAGACAGCACAGGGACTGATACCAACCACCCCGCAATTATTCACTAATTGTGCTACAACAGTTTAAGGCTACTTATGATTTCACTATGCTGTTATGTTTACCACTGAACTTTCTTAGGAGCATGGCTGCTAGAAAACTTCTCCTGTGGCAACAGTTGTAACAAGTAGTATTTCATAGTTATTATCTTAGACTGTGATTCTTTCTGTGTCCTTTCCTAGTGTTTGGGGGGCCTGTGGTATATATGACTCTTATATCCCATATCTACATATGTTAGAACAAGTGGAAATGTTTTGTGACAGCATATGTAAGGAACTTCACATCTGGAAAGGACAAAGGATCTCCCCCGCCGGGTTAAAGTCAATGGACCTCCCAAGACGCGGCGGCGGAGATGGACTTGACACCTTTACCCCCTAAGGCGAGAGGAGGAGTTCCCATCACCTCCCAAGACAAGGAGAGGAAATAGCAGAACAATGGGGGGGTTAAGATAACGTGGGGATGTCAGCTTTTTCAATGTGTGGCTCTGATGTCAGCTTTTTCAATGTGTGGCTCTATGTGTGCTTGTATTTAACCAGCGAGCGGAGCAGAGATCACTCTCTTGCCTTCTGCCAAGCTCTACACCTGATGAGACTCGATAGAAGAGCTATTCATTAAAAACCCTGTTTTTAATACAAAAATCACCTCGTTATTTCAGCTCCTCTACAATATGGTTACTTATTGCGCCTAGGTATTGTAAGCCATGTGGGGGTATATGGTGGTATACATGGTGATTATGATGATGATAATATTGTCTATAATTATATTAAACATACCAGAAGTATTTACTTATTATTATTACAATTATTATTAGATGTTGGTATTATCGTCACTATAAACTATCATTGTTGTATTATTTCTATTGCATAATTTAATTATAAGATGCATTATATATTATGGCATTGTATAATGAATGTAATTATGGGCTGGATAATGACAAGAATAATATAATTTATTGGGTATAGAGAAGGGGTGGGACTATATAAGCGTTGGCTTCTTTCCATTCCTTTTGAACAAGGCATTTTTACCTCCACCAAGGAGGTTATGTTTTCATCAGCGTTGGTTTGTCTGTCTGTCTGTTTGTTTGTTTGTTTGTTTGTTTGTTAGCAAGATAACTCAAAAAGTTATGGACGGATTTTCATGAAATTTTCACAGATTGTCAGAAACGGGGTATCCTACAGATGATTAGATTTTGGTGGTGATCCGGATCACCGTCTGGATGCAGGAATTTTTTAAAGGATTCTTTTTTTTTTTTTTTTTTTTATTTAACATTGCGAGATAGGGCCATTTTCAATATTTTTTCAATATTTTTTTTTTTTTTTTTGTGCATGTAACTCTGCCAAAAAATCGTCAGAACACTTGGAAAAAAAAAAATGCAGGACAACATGCCCACAGGGGAACTGTGGCACTTGGTGGAGGTCTGCGCTCTCCGAGTGCTTTTCTAGTTTTATATTTATTTATTTTTTTGGTTTTGATTTCTTGTTTTATTTTTCTTATCTTGATGTTCAAATAAATAAAATCAATCAATCATGAGAAGAAGGATTATCAGAACTGCCATTTGTTATGTAAGAGTCAGAAAATCTCATAGAAAAGACAGGAAAAATGCTGATGGAAAGCTTGAGCAATGGAAAAAGAGTCCTGTAATATCGTATTACCCACTTTATTGAGTTGTACTGAATGCTTGTCAGTCTTATCAAATATATTTTTAATTTTTTTTCCAAAAAAGTTTAGGATCATTGAAATGAGTATTTAAGCATTCTTTATAATTATCAGAATCAGAATCAGAATCAGGTTTATTGCCATTGTTCATGTAGTACACAAACTAGGAATTTGTCTCGGTACAATGCTGCAACATTAAACATGATAAGATAAGAGAAATAAACTATACATGTAATAAAGTGTAGGATAAGATTAAGTGATACTGGTCAACAGTTAAAATATATATTAGCCAGCAGCAGATACTGTGGAGAACTATATAGTGCAGTCGGTAATGCAGGAAGAAAACAGTGATGATTGACATGAGTCTGGTTGAGCTGCTGTACATGGTGCACGAGAGTCACTTAGTGTTCAGCAGTCTAATGGCAGAGGGGAAGAAGCTGTTCATGTGACGGGAGGTTTTAGTCTGGATGGACCGAAGTCTTCTACCAGAGGGGAGGGGGGCAAACAGTACGTGACCAGGGTGTGAGGGATCGGCTATGATCCGGCCAGCACGCCTCCGGGTCCTGGAGATGTACAGATCCTGGAGAGATGGGAGCTTGCAGCCGATCACCTTCTCAGCAGTGCGCACGACGCGCTGCAGCCTTAGTCTGTCCCTGGCAGTGGCTCCTGCGTACCACACGGTTATGGAGGTGGTGAGGATGGACTCGATGATGGCTGTGTAGAACTGCACTAACATCTTGGTGGGTAGCTTGAGCTTCCTCAGCTGCCGCAGGAAGAACATCCTCTGCTGGGCTTTTTTGATGAGTGAGCTGATGGTCAGCTCCCATTTGAGGTCCCTGGTGATGGTAGTGCCTAGGAAGCGGAAGGAATCAGCAGTGGTGATGGGAGAGCCTGAGAGGGTGAGGGGGGGCAGAGGAGTAATGACTTTCCTGAAGTCTACAATCATCTCCACTGTCTTCAGAGCGTTCAGCTGCAGGTTGTTGTGGCTGCTCCAGGACGCCAGCTGGGCCACCTCTCTCCTGTAGGCGGACTCGTCGCCGTTGGAGATGAGCCCGATGAGGGTGGTGTCGTCCGCAAACTTGATCAACTTGACAGACTGGTGGCTGGAGGTGCAGGAGTTGGTGTAAAGGGAGAAGAGTAGGGGGGAAAGTACACAGCCCTGGGGTGATCCGGTGCTGATGCTAGTATAGTCTGAGACAGTCTTTCCCAGCCGCACATGCTGCCTCCGGTCCGTCAGGAAGTCGATGATCCACCTGCAGAGGGAGTCAGGCACGTTGAGCAGGGACAGCTTGTCCCGGAGCAGAGCGGGGCGGATGGTGTTGAATGCGGAGCTGAAGTCCACAAACAGGATCCTGGCGTAGGTTCCCGGGGAGTCCAGGTGCTGCAGGATGGAGTGGAGGGCCAGGTTGACTGCATCGTCTACAGACCTGTTGGCTCGGTAGGCAAACTGCAGCGGGTCCAGGAGAGGGGTGGTGATGGACTTGAGGTGGGACAGGACCAGGCGCTCAAAGGACTTCATGACTACAGAGGTGAGCGCTACAGGTCTGTAGTCATTAAGTCCAGTGATCCGTGGCTTCTTGGGGACAGGGATGATGGTGGAGGATTTGAGGCAGGACGGCACGTGGCATAACTTAAGGGAGGTGTTAAAAATGTCTGTGAATACAGGAGCCAGCTGTTTCGCACAGAGTCTCAGGGTGGAGGGAGACACGCCGTCTGGGCCGGGGGCCTTGCGCGGGTTCAGTCTGGAGAACTGTTTGAGCACATCCTGCTCACTGATGATAAGGGGAGGGGGGGAGGAGGGGGGGGTGCCTTAAATGAAGTAGGGAATGTGGAGACTGTGGAGCTGGAGGGAGGGGGGGAGTTGGACACAGATGACGAGGTGTCAAAACGGGCATAGTGTTGGGACAGTCTTTGACAAAGGGCTTTGTCATCCTGACCTTTAGGAGCCTTAGGTCGATAGTTGGTGATTTGCCTCAGTCCTCTCCACACGGAAGCCGAATCATTAGCAGTGAACTGCTGCTGGAGTCTCTCTGAGTATAGAGATTTAGCCCTCTTCAGCTCTCTGTTAAACCGGTATTTAACCTCCCTGTAGCAGTCCCTGTCTCCACTTTTCAGCGCTGCTTCCTTCTCCTTCCTGATCTGTCTGAGCTTAGCTGTGAACCAGGGTTTGTCATTAGAGTAACTCACCCTGGTGCGTGATGGAAGAATGTTCTCTTCACAAAAGTGGATATATGAGTTCACAGTGTCCGTGTACTCATCCAGATCATGCGTGGCTCCTTTAAGCATGCCCCAGTCAGATATTTCCATGCACGTTTCCAGCTTCTCCTCAGCATCACTGGTCCGTATCTTCGTAGTGCTCACAACAGGTTTAGTGAGCTTCAATCTCTGTCTGTATGTGGGAATGAGGTGAACCATCACGTGATCAGATAATCCCAGCGCAGCTCGAGGGACAGCGCGATATGCGTCTTTCACTGTGGTGTAACAGTGATCCAGTGTGTTTAATCCTCTGGTGGGGCATTTAATAAACTGTTTGTAGCGGGGGAGATCGTGGCTCAGATTGCACTGATTAAAGTCGCCAGCCACAATAATCAGCGAGTCTGGAAAACTCCGCTCTGTGTGTTGAATGTGATCCGCGAGCACGCGCTGAGCTTCGCGCGTGTCCGCGTCGGGAGGGGCGTACACAGCGATCATTATGAAAGAAGCAAACTCCCGCAGGGAATAGAAGGGCTTGCAATTGATAACAAGAAATTCCAAGGCAGGAGAACAGTGTTTGGAAATTACCGTTACATCAGAGCACCAGCTGCAGTTGATGTAGAAGCAGACACCGCCTCCTGTGGTCTTGCCGGAAAGCTCTGTGTCACGATCAGCACGGAAGAGCTGAAAGCCGTCGAGGCGCAGCGCGCTGTCCGGTATATTTTCCCGGAGCCAGGTCTCAGTAAAGCAGAGGACAGCTGAGGAGGCGAGGTCCTTAAAACGCATCAGCAGTCTCAGTTCATCTACCTTGTTAGAGAGAGAGTTGGTATTGGACAGAAATATGCCAGGCAGCGCCGTTCGCGAGCCTCTCCTGCGAAGTCGTACGAGAGCGCCCGCTCGTCTTCCTCTCTTCCGCCGTCTCACTTTCCGAGCCAAACAATAAACCAGATCGGCGGCAGGGGCTAGAAAAACTGGGAGGAGGTCCGTGGGGGTGAAAGTCCTGATATTTAGAAGTTCTTCACGGGTATAAGTGCAAGCAGACACACAATTGACAAACAAAAACAAACAAAGAGCGCAGCGAAGTACCATGTCGACCGCTGTGGGCGCCATCTTGGATCAGCTTTAACATTCCGAGTTTTAGTTTTACTTAAATTTCTTAAATGTCAGTCTATTTCCCAGTCCAAAATATCCTTCATCTGACAATATTTAGGCCAAGCCTTGTCCCTCTGTCTGAACAGACTGATGAGATCAGGAGTGATCCAAGGAAGACGTTCACCCCTGACCTTAACTTTCTTCCAGGGAGCATGTTTGTTTATTACTTTCATGAATTCTGAATAAAAAAAAATCCCAGGCCTCTTGAACAGTGGGTATTAGTTGATATTGGTCCCAGTTAATTCTAATTAAATCATTAATAAAGAAATCAGGATTAAATTTTGAAAATTGTCTAATTTTAATTAATTTAGGTGGTAATTTCTGTAATTTTATCTTCCATATACTGTACAGTAGACAATTGCATGATCACTGAAGCAATCAGGCAAAACACCAGCTCTTACAATTCTATTGGGGTGAGAGACAAGAATCCAATCAAGCAATGACTGTGATCCAGCAGTAATTCTAGTTGGCTCATTAATTAGATGACTAACAGTTACATCAGAAAATAAATTTTTCAATTTTTCAGATGATTTATCTCACCAATTTTTATTAAAGTCATCTTACAAAATAATTTCACAGTTATTAGAAATGGAATTAACAGTAGAAATCAAACAATTAAAAGACTCCATAGGGGCAAAGGGTGGCCTATAAATGCTGCCAATAGTTAAACATTTATTTGCATGAAGGGTAATTTTAACAAAAATACCCTCAAAATGCTAAGGCTCAACGGCAGATGAGACAAGTTCTGAGACATAATTAGAGGAGACATAAATGGCAACACCTCCACCCCTCGAATGTCTGTCATATCTAAATAAAATATAATCTTTAAGATGAATATCATCATCTGAAATATTATTATTGAGCCATGCTTCAGAAAGTGTGATAATGTGTCATGATGTCAAGCGCGGGTCTGTACCGTGCTCGGGTCTTTTGGTGATTATCCTTTTTCAGTATATGTATTTTGTCCTGATTTTCTGCCATTATTATTTGTGCTTTTATTTTGACAGCATTGTGACATGTCTTCCGCCTGTCAGATCTGTTCACGACCTGTCACAGCTGTTTAGTGCTTCTAATTATGTTCTCACTCATACATCCACACCTGAGTCACATTTTGGTTTCCCCCCTTGTATTTAAGTTTGCTGGAGAGGTTTATTCCTCACTGCAACCTCACACCTTGTGTAGGCAGGAATCCCCACGTCTGATTCCTGTCTAAGTCTGTGCTTTTTTCACTGCTTCATGACTTTAACTGAAAGTAACCTTTCATGGTTTTTCCTTATTTGTATTTTTCTGTAATCACCCTTTGTGGTCTTTGTAAATAGCCTTTTTGTAATTCGCCCTTCGTGGTCCTTGTTTGCCTTTTTTGCATTTGCCCATCGTGGCAAGCATTTGTGTTCCTTATTATTCTTTATTAAATGAGCAAACTCACAGCAGGCGAATGGTGCCTTATTTCTGCTGTAAAGGGCCAATTATGATAGTAGGTCGCAGCCAGTAGATGAAAGCGGCTGTGAGTTTGCCTTTTTCTTTTTCTACTGTTCTATTTTTTCCCTCCTTTTTTGGGTGCCTGCTTTTTGGGAATGGCATCGTTTGGGAGGGGTACCTAATGAGCATGGGGTTTGAGCTCTGCCAAGCTCTAATGGAAATTGATGACCTCCTAGCCATAGCTCGACAATATTCCACTCCTAAAGATGCTTTGTGGTACCTGGACTTCGCGGAGGTGGCTGTGTGGCGACATCCTTGCCTCTCAGAGCATGCTGAGGGAAGGGAGAGGATATCCCTGATGGCAGCTCTGCAACAGCAGAACCATGAGTTGGAGAGGAATCTCACCAGGAAGCCCAGATCGGCGCCGACGGAGAGGCTCTCCCGGGCTTCGGTCCAATCAACTCCTCGCCAGGTTCCTGCTCCGGTTCCAGCTCCCGCTTCACCTGCTCCAAGACACCAGTTCCCAGCACAGACCTCCACTCCTCCCCATAATACGGCTGTATTGAATCGGATGGAGGAGAGTCACCGGGTGAAGACGCCGCAAACCCCCCGCCATTGCCCAGCTACGGGCCGCCGGAGAAAATCCTCCATCTCTCAGCCAGCTGCATCTGTTTCACCGTGCCAAGAAGGAGCCACAACAGCTTCTGCCTCTAGGTTATCCTCGGCGGCTGTCTCGTCAGCTTCCTCTTCCTAGGCCATTGCTGTCCCCTTCTCCACCACGGCATCACCTCCGACTGCTGTGAGCCCAGCTGATTCTCCCCCAGCTCCACCCATCACCGTTCCTGCAGGGGCGGCTCCTCCATGTTCTCCAGAGGGGCCCACGATCACAGCAGTCATGGAGAAGGAAGAAACTTGGCTTGCTGCATCAGGAACCACCATACCCTGGGAAAACAGGCAGGTGCTTTTTCATTCTGTATCACCATCTTATGAATTACCTTGCCTGATTCCCGGGGGTGAGGCTCAGTTAGTGCAGTTAGTGCAGTCCACTGAGTCCTCACCACCTGCTGCAGCCACAAAAACTTTTCCTGCTCTCTCTGTGTCTCCTCCTACGCCCCCTGAGTGTCCGCCAGTTCTGGGATTAAGCCGCCAGATGGAGGAGGAGCCTGTGGCCCTGGAAAACCTGGTTCCAGCCCCGCAGGCACGGTCCAGACAGAAGAAGAGGGCTGTCTGCAATCCAGAGCCTGAACCAACGAGGAAGCGTCCCCGGGCTTCAGCCACGCAGAATTCAGCTCTAGCAGGAAGTGGATCTCCTGTCACCACAACGGGCGAGTCACCTGTGTAGGTCACATTGTCAGGAGGTTCCGGGAGGGCAGTGACCATCATGCCTGCTGTTGGGGCCGCCGCAGCAGAGTCCAAGCTGGACCTTCAGAGGGCCAGGCCCGAGACATTGTCATCTGGATCGATGGAGTCCTGGACGGTGGTGGAACTTGAGCTCAGGCGAGTACTCTCCTTTGTTTTTGTTGTTTCTGTATTGGAGAGATCTTGCCTGGCTCTTGGGGGGGGGGGGCGGGTGCAGCCATCAGCTGCATCTGAGGTCGCCTCGCCGAGTTCCACTGCTGCCAGTGACCCCGACCCTGTTCCTCTTCTATCTGAGTTTTCTCTCAGGGTCACCGAGAATTGTCCAGCTATGCCAGAAGTCTCCGTGGGTTCAGGTCTGCCACCTGAGGTCTTCGTGGGTCCAGCTCCTCCGACTGAGGTTGTTATGGAGGCTCCGTCCCAGTCTGGGACCTCCGTGGGTGCTGCTCCCCCTTCTGCTGAGGTCATCTTGGAGGCACCCTCCCAGCCCAGGACCTCCGAGGGTGCAGTTCCTCCTCAGTCTGGGTCTTCGTGGGTGCTGCATCCCATACGATAAGCTAAGATAAGCCTTTATTAGTCCCACAATGGGGAAATTCCAGGATTGCAACAGCACAGGGATAGCAACACTCAGAGCAACAAGCAGAAGGCAAGAGAAAAAAAGAAACAAGAGCAGCAAGTATACATATATATAAACACAGTGCGGAGCATTGTAGCTAGATGGAATAAATATGTAGATATATAAACACTCACAGTACGGAGCATTGTAGCTAGATGGAATAAATATGTAGATATATAAACACACACAGTACGGAGCATTGTAGCTAGATGGAATAATATGTAGATATATAAACACACAGTGCGGAGCATTGTAGCTAGATGGAATAAATATGTAGATATATAAACACACCCAGTGCGGATCATTGTAGCTAGATGGAATAAATATGTAAATATATAAACACACACAGTGCGGAGCATTGTTGCTAGATGGGATGAAACAGCACAACCGTCTACTTAGTTATCCTACATGGTATGATTATGTACCCATACATATTCTCACCCTCCATAGCGACTGGTATTTTCCTAGTTGTATGCCGGAGGGGACTATTGTATAAGTCTATTGCGTCTTTTTCATTCAAAACTATTAGGTTGTCACGTCTTTTTGCTATCTCTGCGAGCAGCCCTGCTTAGGTTGTACAGTCTGACAGCCGTTGGTAGGAAGGACCTGCAAAACCTCTCGGTTGTGCACCTAGGATGATGTAGTCTGCTGCTAAATGAGTTCCTCAGTGCATTCAGTATGTCCTGCATAGGGTGGAACTCGGACTCCAGCAGAGATGACAGTTTAGCCACTGTCCTTCTCTCTCCTATCTCCTCCACTGGGTCAAGGCGCTGCCCCAGGACAGAGCTAGCTTTCTTGATCAGTTTGTTCAGCCTCTTCCTATCGGCTGCCGTAATGCCACTGCCCCAGCAGACCACTCCAAAAGTGATGGCTGATGCCACCACCGTGTCATAGAATGTCTTCAGCAGCGCCCCTTGTACACCAAAAGACCTGAGTCTCCTCAGTAGGAACAGCCTGCGCTGTCCCTTCTTGTAGAGTGTGTCGGTATTGTGTGACCAGTCTAGTTTATTGTTCAGATGAACACCCAGGTACTTATAGGATGTCACCATCTCGATGTCTGTTCCCTGTATATTTACTGGTGCTGTGAGGGGTTGTCCTTGCCTGCGGCAGTCCACCACCAGCTCCTTAGTTTTCCTCGCGTTGATCTGGAGGCAGTTCTGATGGCACCAGTCCACGAAGTCCTAGATAAGCCCTCTGTACTCAGCTTCATCTCCATTGGAGATGAGGCCAACGATCGCAGAGTCATCAGAGAACTTCTGTAGATGGCAGTGTGTTGTGTTGTATGAGAAGTCTGCAGTATAAAGGGTGAACAGGAAGGGAGCCAAAACCGTTCCCTGGGGGGCCCCCGTGCTACCGATGATCGTGTCAGACACACAGTCCCGGGTTCTCACAAACTGAGGCCGGTTAGTGAGGTAGTCCAGGATCCATGATAACAGGTGCTGGTCCACCCCTGTGCACAGCAGCTTGTCCTTCAGGATCATCGGTTGGATGGTGTTGAAAGCACTGGAGAAGTCAAAGAACATGATCCTCACCGCATTCCTGGGCTTCTCCAGGTGGGACAGAGAACGGTGAAGGAGGAAGATCACCGCATCCTCCACCCCAATGCCATGCTGGTAGGTGAACTGGAGTGGATCCATCGCTGGTCCCACCAGGGGGCGGAGGTGAGCAAGGAGCAGTCTCTCCAGGGTCTTCATCATGTGGGACGTCAAGGCCACTGGTCTGTAGCTGTTCAGGTCTTTGGGGTGGGAAGTCTTTGGTACAGGTACCACACAAGATGTTTTCCACAGCTGTGGTACCCTCCCCAGCTTCAGGCTCAGATTGAAGATGTACTCCACAATCCCACACAGCTGGTCTGCACAGGACTTGAGGAGCTTTGCGCTGATGCCGTCCGGTCCTGACGCCTTCCTCGCCTTGATCTTCCTCAGCTCCGTCCTCACCTGGGTCTTAGTGAGGGTCAGGTTGGGGGGCTGTGTGTTGGGAGTGGGGGGGGATGTTGGTGGAGTGGGGAATGGGCAGCAGGACTTGATGTCTTTAGAGGCAGCAGTGGTTGTTGTGCAGTCAGGGGGGAGGGCGGTTGGTCAAACCTATTGAAAAACAGGTTCAGATTGTTCGCCCACTCCCTGCCCCCCGTGGCCTGGGGGGAGGTATTCTGGAGCCCAGAGATGGTTTTAAGGTTTCTACAGACCCCGCTGATGTCGCTCTGTTGCAGCTTGAATCCCATGTGGGTGCGGCGCTCCAGTGTGTGCCCACTGTGGGTGCTATGCTCCAGCCCGGGGGCCATCGTGGGTGCAGCTCTGTACCAGTCCGGGGCCACTGAGGGTGTCGCAACGCCTCAGTCCGGGGCCACCAAGGGTGCCGCAACACTTCAGTCTGGGGCCACTGAGGGTGCCACAACGTCTCAGTCCAGGGCCACTGAGATTGTGGTGCCTCTGTCCAAGGCTGTGGTGGGTCCTTAGTCCACATCCGGGCCTGTCGTGTTTCTCCCACCGCCATCACCTTCATCGGGTGTCCATCTCCTGGTTCCAGGGGGCCACGGTAAGCACTGGTTCCAACTGCCGCCTCCAGGGGGAGGTGTGTGGTGCACTGCGACCCGTTGGCCCAGAGGTGCGGGGAGACCACCCGAACTCTCTCGTTTACTGGGGTGGCTTCTAAACCCTGGTAGACCACCCAACTGACTTTTTATCCTGGTTGGGGGCTCTGGAGACCTGGTAGGCTGCCCGACCCTTTCCACCAGATGGTCGGGTGGAGCCGGGACTCTGGTAGGCCACCAGAACAGTTTCCTTTTTTATCTTGTATTGTTTAGTTTTCTTAGTACTTTGTTTTGTCTGTGTGTGGATCATGTGTTTTTCAGGTTGTTTTGTTTTCGTGTCTCTCCCTCCAGGCCTGGATCCCCCCACCACCCTCCCGGGGTCGTTTTTTGAAGTTATTTCTGTTGGGAGGGGGGTTGGGTGTACTTTCTTTCCTTTTGATGTTACTGCGGGATGTCTTGGACCCACCCCTTAAGGGAGGGGCACTGTCATGATGCCGAGCGTGGGTCTGTACCATGCTTGGGTCTTTTGGTGATTATCCTTTTTCTGTATATTATTTTGTCCTGATTTTCTGCCATTATTATTTGTGCTTTTATTTTGACAGCGTTGTGACATGTTTTCCGCCTGTCAAATCTGTTCACTACCTATCACAGCTGTTTAGTGTTTCTAATTACATTCTCACTCCTGCATCCACACCTGAGTCACATTTTGGTTTCCCCCTTGTATTATTTAAGTTCGATGGCGAGGTTTATTCCTAGCTGCAACCTCACACCTTGTGTAGGCAGGAATCCCCAAGCCTGATTCCTGTCTAAGTCTGCTTTTTTCTCTGCTTCGTGACTTTAACTGTAAGTAGCCTTTCATGGTTTTTCCTTATTTGCATTTTTCTGTAACCACCCTTCGTGGTCTTTGTAAATAGCCTTTTTTGTATTCTCCCTTCGTGCCAAGCATTTGTGTTCCTTATTATTCTTTATTAAATGTGCAAACTCACAGCAGGCAAATGGTGCCTTATTTGGCACCTTATTGACCTTATATGGCAGCACGGTCGTGCAGTGGTTAGCACTGTTGCCTAACAGCTAACAGCTAGAAGGTTCCAGGTTCGAATCCCCAGGCTGGCAGGGGTAGGAACCTTTCTGTGTGGAGTTTGCATGTTCTCCCTGTGCTGCGTGAGTTTGCTTTGGGGGCTCCGCTTTCCTCCCACAATCCAAAGACATGCATGTTAGGTTAATTGGTTGTTCTAAATTGTCCCTTGATATCTGTCTTCTATAGGCCCTTAGAATAGAGAGAGGGTTAGTACTAGTGAAGTGCTTTGAGTGGTCTTTGAGACTAGAAAAAGCCCTACATAAGTACGGGTCCTTATCCCTTATTTCTGCCCTAAAGGGCCAATTATCACATAATGTGAGGTTTATTTAAAGTAACTCAGGCACGCAGTAAATCAATTTTTGAAAAAAGACTCCTAATAATCACATGAATAATTTTTAGCCCTTTGTATTTATCCACTGTAAAATGAGAGACAAATTGCATGGTCACTGAATAAACTTGGATTGATATGTGTCAATTTCCAACAAAAAAAAAGCTGCATAATTCCTTACATATAAAAAAATACAAACACACCAACAAACAAAACACAAAACAAACACATAAGACCTTGACCTTGAGCAAAACCTGGATGTAGACAAACCTGAAAACCATTGTGTGCGGGTTTGATGAACATTTGGACAATTGCCAAGGAGGGGTAGCAGCTCTTGTGAAATGTGAATGGATATACGGACGACGAATGACATCTCATTTTGCTTTTTCCTGAATAAACTAAAACAATCTTTAAAGATTTGACCATTTTGGCTTTGGATATTTCCCCCCAGAACCTTTAATTGCTACTGAGCCTGACATGGAACCAGTCCAAAGATCAATTGTTATTTAAGTATGTATTTTTAGTAGTGCTGTCAAAGATAACGTGATAATAACCAGTTAATGCACCACCCTATTTGATGCCACTATTTTTTTCTGATATATACACTACCGTTCAAAAGTTTGGGGTCACTTAGAAATTTCCTTATTTTTGAAAGAAAAGCACTGTTTTTTTCAATGAAGATAACTTTAAACTAATCAGAAATACACTCGAGTATCTAATATACATTGCTAATGTGGTAAATGACTATTCTAGCTGCAAATGTCTGGTTTTTGGTGCAATATTTTTTTTTTTTTACTTCCGGCGCCACACGAGTCGGCTGCCTTTTGCAACAGCGGCTCAATTCTGAGTCTTTTTATCTTCCTTCTTCTTTCTGATCCGGTGATAACTTTCTGATCCGGCACACATTTCACTCTATATATATCACGGACACACAGATCGCCCCAAAGGTCTCCCGAGTCGGCGGACGGAGCCTCTGTTTACAGCAGGAGACGATACAGCAGGGAAGAGCTAGCTAGCACTCAACCGCCACCCGGTGCTAACTCGACATACCGGGGAACTGAAGCGAAAACGACGCGGGTGCCGGGCTGGAGTTTAGGCGGCGTGCAAGAAATATAAGACAGAATAATAAAGAGCGATGGCAAGAACCAAGCAGACCGCCTGTAAATCTACTGGAGGAAAAAGCCCCCAGGAAGCAGCTGGCCACCAAGGCTGCTCAGAAAAGCGCTCCGGCCCCCAGCGGAGTGAAGAAGCCTCACCGTTACAGGCCCGGTACCGTGGCTCTGAGAGAGATCCGTCGCGACCAGAAATCCACGGAGCTGCTCATCCGTAAGCTGCCCTTTCAGCGCCTGGTGAGGGAGATCGCTCAGGACTTCAAGACCGACCTGCGCTTCCAGAGCTCCGCCGTCATGGCTCTGCAGGAGGCCAGCGAGGCCTACCTGGTGGGTCTCTTCGAGGACACCAATCTGTGCGCCATCCACGCCAAGAGGGTCACCATCATGCCCAAAGACATCCAGCTGGCCCGCCCCATCCGCGGAGAGAGAGCTTAGACTTTCTGCTGCACATCCACCAACCACAATGCTCCGCAATGTGTGTGTGTCTCTCTCTCTCTCTCTCTATATATATATATATATATATATATATATATATATACTGTATATATATACATATATACACAGTCGGGCAAAAAAGTATTTAGTCAGCCACCAATTGTGCAAGTTCTCCCACTTAAAAGACGAGAGAGGTCTCCAATTTTCATCATAGGAATACCTCAACTATGAGAGACAAAATGAGAGAAAAAAAATCCAGAAAATCACATTGAAGAATTTTTAATGAATTAATTGGTAAATTCCTCAGTAAAATAAGTATTTGGTCACCTACAAACAAGCAAGATTTCTGGCTCTCACAGACCTGTAACTTCTTCTTTAAGAGGCTCCTCTGTCCTCCACTCGTTACCTGCATTAATGGCACCTGTTTGAACTCGTTATCAGTATAAAGGACACCTGTTCACAACCTCAAACATTCAGACTCCAAACTCCACTATGGCCAAGACCAAAGAGCTGTCAAAGGACACCAGAAACAAAATTGTAGACCTGCATCAGGCTGGGAAGACTGAATCTGCAATAGGTAAGCAGCTTGGTGTGAAGAAATCAACTGTGGGAGCAATTATTAGAAAATGGAAGACATACAAGACCACTGATACTCTCCCTCGATCTGGGGATCCACGCAAGATTTCACCCCGTGGGGTCAAAACGATCACGAGAACGGTGAGCAAAATCCCAGAATCACACAGGGAGACCTAATGAATGACCTGCAGAGAGCTGGGACCAAAGTAACAAAGGCTACCATCAGTAACACACTACGCCGCCAGGGACTCAAATCCTGCAGTGCCTGACGTGTCCCCCTGCTTAAACCAGTACATGTCCAGGCCCGTCTGAAGTTTGCTAGAGAGCATTTGGATGATCCAGAAGAGGATTGGGAGAATGTCATATGGTCAGATGAAACCAAAATAGAACTTTATTGTAAAAACTCAACTTGTCGTGTTTGGAGGAGAAAGAACACCATACCTACTGTGAAGCATGGGGGTGGAAACATCGTGCTTTGGGGCTGTTTTTCTGCAAAGGGACCAGGACGACTGATCCGTGTAAAGGAAAGAATGAATGGGGCCATGTATCGTGAGATCTTGAGTGAAAACCTCCTTCCATCAGCAAGGGCATTAAAGATGAAACGTGGCTGGGTCTTTCAGCATGACAATGATCCCAAACACACCGTCCGGGCAATGAAGGAGTGGCTTCGTAAGAAGCATTTCAAGGTCCTGGAGTGGCCTAGCCAGTCTCCAGATCTCAACCCCATAGAAAATCTTTGGAGGGAGTTGAAAGTCTGTGTTGCCCAGCAACAGCCCCAAAACATCATTGCTCTAGAGGAGATCTGCATGGAAGAATGGGCCAAAATACCAGCAGCAGTGTGTGAAAACCTTGTGAAGACTTACAGAAAACGTTTGACCTCTGTCATTGCCAACAAAGGGTATACAGTGATCCCTCACTTATCGCGGTTAATGGGTTCCAGAACCGACCGCGAAAAGTGAAAAACCGCGAAGTAGCGTCACCCCTAATGACGTCATCCATAAATAATACGTACGTTCATTCTCTCACTCTCTCTCTCTCATATGATACGTGTGTGTGTGTGTGTGTGTGTACGTGTACATACATACGTAGATGTAAATAAAGTGTACATAAATATGTTTTTAGAACTCTTTTATTCTTATAACAAGATACGTAACTCAAGATGAAGATGATTTACTTCACAGGTTAATGAGAGCTTTACTGCTCCTCAGGTGACGCCTCATCGTCAGGTGCTAGAAGTGCAGGATCATTGAGGGCAGCCTCCGATAGAGCTGGAGAAGCTGCAGGAGGCGGCGTAGTGGCTCGACGGGAAGACTATTTTGCACAAAATGGCACAAGAGAACAGCAAAAAGTTCCACGCTGCGACACTACGTAACACGAGCGATAAAGAGCAATGAATGCGGTCTTCCTTCCCTTCATGGGCGCTTGGCAGGGAGAGGGGGTGGGTGAAATGGCTCGGCCAATCAGCTTGCGGGGTGAAACGTCTCGGCCAATCAGCTTGCGAGATTTCCGAGCCGAGCCAACACGAGAACAGCGAACAGAGAGGTGTATTTTTTGAGTTGTGCGGCTCTCCGTGTTGATACTTGATGGTCTAATGTAGTCTCCCTGCCTTCTGCTAGCGCCCGCCCATTATTTCTCAATTTTGAATTTTTGATGAATATTTTTGAAAAATCCGCGATGCACTGAGGGCGTGAAAGGTGAAGCGCGAAGTAGCAAGAGATCACTGTATAACAAAGTATTGAGATGACTTTTGTTATTGACCAAATACTTATTTTACCGAGGAATTTACCAATTAATTCATTAAAAATCCTTCAATGTGATTTTCTGGATTTTTTTTCTCATTTTGTCTCTCATAGTTGAGATATACCTATGATGAAAATTGGAGACCTCTCTCATCTTTTAAGTGAGAGAACTTGCACAATTGGTGGCTGACTAAATACTTTTTTGCCCCACTGTGTATATATATATATATACACAGTATATATATATACAGTATATATATATATATATATATATATATATATATGTCACCATGGGTTGAGATGCCGTCTCGGCACTGAGCCCATGTTTTCCCTCATCCCTGCCTCCCATTGAGCGGCGTCTCAGCTGGCCCCCAGCTGGCAGCATTATGGACGGCTGGGGCCAATTAGTCTTCATCAGCTGGGGCGCTGCCAATGAGGATAAATAGGAGCAGCCTCGATGACTCGGGGCTGCGACATAAGCACTGCTAGGCTGAAGCCCCTTCGTCTGGTGTCAGCCTCAACTCCCCTTGCAGCATTCCTGTGTTTGTATCCCGCTGTGAGGATGTACGTCTTGCTACCCCCACGTCCGGTACGAGCTGCTTACCTCTGCGCTGTGCAACCTGTGAGTGTACCTCTGCATGAGTATCTGTGCTCTCCTCATCCCTTATCCCTTACCCAAAATAAACCATCTCGACTCACTGGCTTGTCCCTGGCTCTGATTGCCCGGCTCCCTAGAGCCGGATATGACAGTACGTCGCAGCCAGAAGAGTTGCCGGCGGCCGTGAGTCGCTGTGGAAATGTACCTTTCTGTCCGGGTGTCAGCGCTGCTAGCATGCCGTTTCCCAGGAGTCACTTCCGGCGCCAGGGCGACGAGCTAAGGTCCATCTCGGAGGCTGTCGACGGGACATTCTTCACCCTGCACGACGCCTCCAACGCGAGACGCTGGCATCCGGGCCGTGCTGAGGAACTCCTGGACTGTCACCCTCACTCTCTGTACCATCTGGAGGACAGTGCCAGGATAGACGTTGCAGGTACACAGCGAGAGAAGCTCCACGGGGTGGATGGAAATCCCGGCAGGGAGTCGAAGTGGGCGACGTCTTTCCCCGCTTCGGAGTCCCGTTCCTGCCGCCATTCCAGTCCGGGAGTTCGCGCCAACCAGAGGACTTCCCCCGACCTGCGCCACGTCACTCGGGATTCCCTTCTAGGAGCCGCAGCTGACAGCAGTTATGTCCGGGGTCGAGTGGCTGTCGCGAGCTCTGTGTTTCCTGTCACCACCTTCAGGCATGTGGCGGCGGCAGTGAGATTGATGGTGAGGACTTCAGGGCTACGAAGCTTTCCCGTGCTCGACGCCTTCCTCGTCTCGATCTCCGATCTGGAGCGGCGAATCCTGGGTTTCCCCCTCGCTTCGTCCCCTGGGAGTAGTCGTCATCACATCGCCGAGTCACCTCTGCACGAACCTCGTCCGGATCCAGTTCTGGGTCATCGTCAGGACCGTTCCTCCCACGCAGCTGTCATCCCTTCGCCTCGTCAGTGTGGAGATCCTACAGCCTCGTCCCCTGAGCCTCGTTCCCCCGCTGTCATTCCTGGACATTCGGGCTGGCTCACCCCGGCTGTTTCCCCCTCCTCCTCGACGCGCTTCCTGACCGCTGTGTGTGCCTGGAATCCCGGCCTGGTGAGCTCTCTGCTGGAGACAACGCGAGCGATCCTCAGACGAATTCCCGGGGGGTCCTCCGTTATCGCCGGGCGGGGAGAGGAAGAAGCAGATTCCACTACAGCAGGCGATACTCAACCTCCAGGGGGCAGGCAAGTCATTGTTTTTTCACACCTGCTTAATGATTTGCTCTGTCACATCCCTGGAGGAGAAGTTCAGGGTTCGCAGCTCCCTGAACTCTCCCCACCTGCTGTAACCTGTTTTCCTAATCCCGCATCCTCTGTGTCTCTCTCCGCCGAGCGGTCCCCGGCTCCGGGTCAACGTGGTGGGATATGGAGAGGGCCTGTGGTTCCGCAGCTACATTGCGGACGGAGGAGGGGGACTGACTGCTGCGTGGAGTCTACGCTGACGACTGAGCGTCCCTGGGTCTCCACGGAGGAGCGGTTCGGTCCAGCGGGACGAGATTCTTCTGGCTTCACGCCGAGTGGGTCGTCGGCGGGGTTACCTGAGCTGGAGGGATCTCAAGCTGCGCTGACCATCGTGCTGGCTGCGGGGCCCGACGCGGCTAGATGGGAGCCTGACAACGACCTCCTGACGACGGATCCTGGATCTTCGCAGTCCTGGACGGCGTCAGAACCCGAGATCAGGCGAGTGCTCTCCTTTCTTTTCTCTCTTTTTATCTTTGAGCACTTCAGCCTATCTCCAGGGGAGACGAGCAGGGTGCAGCCGCCCGCTGCGTCTGAGCTCGTCTCGCCGGGTTCTGGCGCTGCCGGTGATCCTGATCCCGGTTCTGTTTTCTCTTCTGAGCCTTCTTCCAGGGTCACCGGCGAGGAGTTGCTGTTCCTCGTGGTGCTGGAGGGTCCGGGTTCAACGTTGGAGGTCGGTTCTGGTGCAGTGTCCAACGTGGGTTCGCCCGAGACCCAATCGGGGTCCAACGTGGGTTCGCCTGAGGCCCGATCGGGGTCCGACGTGGGTGCTGCCCCAGTGTTGTCCAGGTCCGGTGAGGAGGTGGCCGTTTCCCTGAGGCCCGCCGCCCTCGTCATCGGCTCTCCCCTGAGCCTCTTCCACCGGGATCCGCTCTGACCCTTCGTCCGTCTCAACGGTCCTGGTGGTTGAGTGATGCGGGTCGACGACCCGACCCGCAAAACTTTCGGTTCGGCGATCTGGTTTCCCCCCACTGGTCTGTGTTTGCCTTTGGGCGGCCTGGTTCGGCAGCCGTTGGACTGGATTCCTGGGATCTGGGTCCAGAGTTCGCCGTCCGAACATTTCTCTTCCCCTGATTCGCCAGCTGGACAATGGGCGGGGAGATCTCCGGAGCCATCTCGGCTATTTTTGGACTCTGCCTGCCATACACCTCGGGTGTCACTTTTTCTTTTATCGTTATTAAGGTCACTTGGGTGTAATGTCTGTCCTGTTGGTGGATGTGTATTTATAGTGCTGTGCGTTTTCCTTCCCTCGTACCCAGCATTTTATTTTTTGTACCATGTTTTTAGTCTCGTTTTTGCATTGTAGAGTTATGTTTTGTTCCCTTTCAGACCATACTCTGCAGTTGCCCATTCATTCCAGTCACTTTCATTTCTTTAGGTGACTGTGGGTATTTATATATTCATGTGTGTGGGTTTTTCTTTGCCTGCACTCAGTATTTCTTTTTTATGCCCTGTTGGTTCATTAGAGTCATGTGCCTTGTTTTCCGTAACACCATGCTCTGTAATTGTCCATTTGTTCCAGTCACTTTTCTTGGTGACTGTGTGTATGTACTTATATTGGTGCTGTGTATTGTGTTTTCCCTTTATTTGACCATACTCAGCATTTTTTGCCCTGTACCTTTTTGGTGGTTCTTTTTTTTTTCTTGCTCTGGGTCACGCATGGTTGGTACTCTCTGGGTAGTATGTAACCGGCGTGCTGACCCAGTTCTTCTCCCCATCTGTACCTGGGTTAATTATTCAGTTTTGTCAGTATTGTATTTGGGTTTTTCTTTCCCGCTACCCTACATTGCCCCATTGGTGTTGTCCTTCCCTTGGCTTCTTCCCCTCCGGTCCGCCTCCCTTCCTCCCACCCTAGGTGGGGGGGGGGGGGGGGGCTGGGATGTTCCTGGTCGTTCAGGAGCCCGACCTTGAGGGAGGGGCTCTGTCACCATGGGTTGAGATGCCGTCTCGGCACTGAGCCCATGTTTTCCCTCATCCCTGCCTCCCATTGAGCGGCGTCTCAGCTGGCCCCCAGCTGGCAGCATTATGGACGGCTGGGGCCAATTAGTCTTCATCAGCTGGGGCGCTGCCAATGAGGATAAATAGGAGCAGCCTCGATGACTCGGGGCTGCGACATAAGCACTGCTAGGCTGAAGCCCCTTCGTCTGGTGTCAGCCTCAACTCCCCTTGCAGCATTCCTGTGTTTGTATCCCGCTGTGAGGATGTACGTCTTGCTACCCCCACGTCCGGTACGAGCTGCTTACCTCTGCGCTGTGCAACCTGTGAGTGTACCTCTGCATGAGTATCTGTGCTCTCCTCATCCCTTATCCCTTACCCAAAATAAACCATCTCGACTCACTGGCTTGTCCCTGGCTCTGATTGCCCGGCTCCCTAGAGCCGGATATGACAATATATATATATATATATATATACATACATATGTATACTAGCTGCTCTTGTTTTTTCTTGCCTTCTGATAGTTGCTCTGAGTGTTGCTATCCCTGTGCTGTTGCAATCCTGGAATTTCCCCATTGTGGGACTAATAAAGGCTTATCTTATCTTATCTTATCTTATCTTATATCTACATAGGTGTATAGAGGCCCATTTCCAGCAACTATCACTCCAGTGTTCTAATGGTACAATGTGTTTGCTCATTGCATCAGAAGGCTAATGGATGATTAGAAAACCCTTGTGCAATCATGTTAGCACAGCTGATAACAGTTTAGCTGGTTAGAGAAGCTATAAAACTGACCTTCTTTTGAGCAGGTTGAGTATCTGGAAAAAATTATTATTTCAAATACAAATCATTATTTCTAACCTTGTCAATGTCTTGACTATATTTTCTATTCATTTTACAACTCATGGTGGTAAATAAGTGTGACTTTTCATGGAAAACACAAAATAATTGTCTGGGTGACCCCAAACTTTTGAACGGTAGTGTAATTAATGTGCATGCAGATGCATGTTTTTAACCCTCATGGCCTTCCATACATAAAGCCCTCTCCCACACTGCAGTTCTGGAAATTAGGAAGAAATGCAGCATACAGCGGACAACAACCTGGGAAATAAACCTCTATGAGCTGAAATGGACAAAGAAAAGGCCATTTTGAACAGCAAGTTCAGCTGTACATTTACATTATATCAGATATTAAATGTGTGATTAAAGAGTGATTAATCAAGAGTTAACTATGAACATCATGTGACTTATGATTTAAAAAATTTTAATCGACTGGCAGCACTGGTTTTTAGCTCATTCTAGTGAAAGTGAAATGAGCTTATGCCATGGTCCAGTGTCCATCATCTACAATAATGCAAGAAATGAAGCTTCTCTTAAGCAATTGCCCAGATGGTCACCAACCTCACACACTTATCCACAGGTGGGTCTGCATCCAGGTTGTACCCAAAGCCAAAGCTCACGAGACATGAGTGCATGTCACTTCAACTTTCAGTATGCAATGAATGTATGGATAGATAGAATGTGTTCATCAGGACAGTATGAGACACTCAGTCATTAATGTTCGGGTTATTACTTTGCAGTTACGAAAAAAGGGCTAGCTTATCTAAAATGCAATGTCATGAGAGCAGTTGGCATGCTGCCATTCACCCTGCTGACAGTGCCATCAAACGCAAAGTGCAAATGAGTTTGAAAATTACAGGGAACACAAAAATTTGTGGCCTCATCTTCTGGGAAGTGGTTGCATTAAGAGTTTTTTTTACACCACCTGATCCTCATGGCAGTGTTGGTCTTTGTCAAGTCTATCTGACAGACCAACTGAAAGGTAACTCTGTCTTTTGCTTGGTAGCAAGGAGTGTTTTCTGATTTGTCTTTTACAATTTGTGATAACAACAAAGGATCAAAGCCGAAGTAAAAGTAGTTTCATTTACTGTGAAACCAAAACAAAATAAGAACAAAGCTACACTAGATGTATACAAGTGTTCATTCTTAAATTGATAACATTAAGACATGTGGTGCATATGCAGTATGACGGTCTCTTTGGGGTAAAAAGTAACCTAATACAACCTAAAACACTCCTTCCCCAATAATGTCAGTATGCAGTAATACAATATTTGATGTTCCTGGAGAGAATTTTCTTAGTTAGTCTGATATAAGATGCAAATCGGGTGAAAGCTGTTCAGTAATGTAAATAGAAGTTTCTCATATGCAGTGGATTATAGCTATCTCATCCAACAAAAAAGTCTGCTCTTTGGACTCCATACATGACAGATGCTTTCAGTAAAGAAGGAGAGAGAAGGATGGTGGCTAAGCTGTCATCTCTGCTGGAGTCCGGGTCCCAGCCTTTGCAGGACATACTGAATGCACTGAGAAGCTCATTTAGCAGTAGGCTACATCATCCTAGGTGCGCGCCCTTCCTACCTACGGCTGTCAGACTTTATAACCTAAGCAGGGCCGCTTGCAGAGATAGCAAAAAAACGTGACAACCTAATAGTATTGAATGCAGAAGACGCAACAGACTTACACAAAATGGTCCCCTCCAGTATATAACTAGAACAATATCAATCGCTACGGAGGGTGACAATATGTATGGGTACATATTCATACTATGTGGGGTAACTAAATAGACGGTTATGCTGTTTATTCCATTTAGCTACAATGCTCCGCACTGTGTATATATATTTACTATATGTACATATGTATGTTCACTGCTCTTATTTTCTTATCTTCTAAATTATTGCTCTGAGTGTTGCTATCCCTGTGCTGTTGCAATCCTGGAATTTCCCCATTGTGGGACTAATAAAGGCTTATCTTATCTTATCTTAAATGCTGTACTATATATACAATATTTGTATTTTAAAATTAAGTCTAATTCTTATTATATCATAAGATTGAGTCAGAAGAAGAGATTGTTGGCTAATGCTAGCAAAAACAAAAAAACTAGAGGTCACTCAGAGTGTGTACTTCCGCCAAGGCCCTTGGTGGAGGTATGCACTTTCAGATCACCACCAAAATCTAATCATCTCTTCCCGTGCCATTACACAACTTTTCTGAAAATTTAATCAAAATCCATTCATAACTTTTTGAGTAATGTTGCTAACAGACAGACAAACCAACACCAGCAAAAACATAACCTTCTTGGTGGCGGTAAAAAGGCTTACATTTTAAAGGTGCGATAGTAGAACATAATGAGTTCCCACTTACTGCACTGTAAATGCCAAAATACAACTGTAGCTTACGAAAACTCTGTTGCTGCAATCATCCCTTGAATATCCTGAATGTCAATAATTAGGTAAATAAGTAATTTTATAGCAATGTGTCTACTTAAGCAATGAAACATAACAAAAAACATACAAATTGCTGTATATTAACTAAGATTTAGTGGAAGACATTTTACAAAAAGAAAGTACATTGATCCTCTGAACACAAGTCACTATATCCCTGCCAGCTCACTTTATTAGCAATTAGGGCTTTTTTTGCTTGCCTTTCTAGTAGTAAGCAGTTACAAAGTACCAAACCTTGTGACAATGACTGGTAGGAAACACAGTTAATGTCTAACAGACTACAAATCTGTGAACATCTATTGTAAGTGTTGACAACAGACATTGTTCATTGTTCATTTCAGTTACTTCCATTGTCCAATTTGTCTGTCTGATCTCAGTGTGATACTGTTGCATGTTGACATGTTAACTAGTAAAATATAAATGTGAACAGAAATTAATCTCTGCAGGAACTTCCATGGTACATTTGTATTACAAACTTCTGAACTTTTCATCTCATTTGAAGTCTTTGCTCGTTTTAACCATATAATGCACCTGTGCCCATTTCATCATAGCACAATTCAAGTTTTACCTTCTATATGTATTTAACTTAGAAACCACTCTTACCAGTTCAGCAATGACGGGCAAGAATATGATAATTGTTGCAGTGTTACTGGCGAACTCAGTGAAACAGGCAAGAAAAGCAGTGATCAGCATCACAGCTGCAGCAGGAGGGACCTCAGCCAAAGGCTGGAGGTGGCCTCCGATCCAGGCAGCAAGTCCAGACTCCTGCAGTATGCCATGAGATAGAGGTGAAAAGGTCAAATCACAACATAATAAACCAAAGCTTTAGAGCGGAACTAAACAAAGCACAACACAGAAGACAACTGTCACAGACATGTAACCATAAGCATTTAAACTTTGTGTAATAGAGAAACAATCTAAAAAACAAAGCTTTGAAACAGGAGAAAAGGCAGTAGCTTGGAATTCTTCAAAAAAAAAAAAAAAAAAACTAAATAAAGCTCTTATTTTAGTTTAATTTTCACATCTTTACCTCACAAGCTTTGGCCATCGCAAAACCACCTCCAAGCAGCAGGATGATATTCCAGGGAACAGATTCTTGGGCTTTTTTCCATGACAGGAGAGGGACATAAGGAGCGTTTGGAGCTGTGGGGAAATGTGGGATGAAATAACTGACTTTTAAAGGTGCAGTTTAATGCACTTTTTTATACATGCTGACAGTACCCGCAGATCTTAATGACATGTTTGTGATATGGTTTGGCCAAATAGTCTTTAATTAATTATTACAGCATTATTGTGAATCCTCCTTCACAGTCTTCTTCAGAAAGTTTATTTTCAGTGCATGTTTCTTTAAATGCTCATGAGCAGTTAACTCCACCCTCCCTCTTTTGTCACTATTGCTAATCATAGCTGGCTAGCTCCTAACTTGAGTAGGGTGCCTGAGCCAACTAATGTGAATTTGTCTTAAAGAATGAATGAAATAAAGCGTCATAGGTGGACAGGCGTGAGTGGTTTCAGTGGCCGATAGGAAATGACTGGTCCTTGGAATGCAATAAGCACAGAAACATTTGTGAATGAGAGAGTGGCTAAACTGTTAGTGTCAGCTAGCCACCATGGGCCTCAGAAAAAAAAAAACTACAGTAAACTAAGCTAAAATAACATCTAAGAATCATGTACAGTATCTCACAAAAGTGAGTACACCCGTCACATTTTTGTAAATATTTTATGATATCTTTTCATGGGGCAACACTGAAGACATGACACTTTGATACAATGTAAAGTAGTCAGTGTACAGCTTATATAACAGTGTAAATTTGCTATTCCCTCAAAATAACTCAACACACAGCCATTAATGTCTAAACCACTGGCAACAAAAGTGAGTACACCCCTAGTGAAAATGTCCAAATTGTGCCCAATTAGCCGTTTTCTCTCCCCTGTGTCATGTGACTCGTTAGTGTTACAAGGTCTCAGGTGTGAATGGGGAGCAGGTGTGTTAAATTTGGTGTTATCGCTCTCACACTCTCTCATACTGGTCACTGGAAGTTCAACGTGGCACCTCATGGAAAAGAGCTCTCTGAGGATCTGAAAAAAAGAATTGTTGCTCTACATACATGTAAAGATGGCCTAGACTATAAGAAGATTGCCACCACCCTGAAACTGAGCTGCAGCATGGTGGCCAAGACCATACAACAGTTTAACAGGACATGTTTCACTCAGAACAGGCCTCGCCATGGTCGACCAAAGAAGTTGAGTGCACATGCTCAGCGTCATATCCAGAGGTCGTCTTTTGAAAATAGACGTATGAGTGCTGCCAGCATTGCTGCAGAGGTTGAAGGGGTGGGGGGGTCAGCCTGTCATTCCTTAGACCATACGCCACACATTGCATCAAATTGGTCTACATGGCTGTCATCTCAGAAAGAAGCCCCTTTTAAAGATGATGCACAAGAAAGCCTGCAAACAGTTTGTTGGAGACAAGCAGACTAAGGACATGGATTACTGGAACCATGTACTGTGGTCTGATGAGACCAAGATAAACTTATTTGGTCCAGATGGTGTCAAGTGTGTGTGGTCACAACCAGGTGAGAAGTACAAAGACAAGTATGTCTTGCTTACAGTCAGGCATGGTGGTGGGAGTGTCATAGTTTGGGGCTGCATGAGTGCTGCCAGCACTGCGAGAGCTACAGTTCATTGAGGGAACCATGAATGCCAACATGTATTGTGACATACTGAAGCAAAGCATGATCCCCCCCCTTCGGAAACTGGGCCGCAGGGCAGTATTCCAACATGATAATGGCCCCAAACACACCTCCAAGATGACCAGCTGCCTTGCTAAAACAACTGAGGGTAAAGGTGATGGACTGGCCAAGCATGTCTCCAGACCTAAACCCTATTGAGCATCTGTGGGGCATCTTCAAATGGAAGGTGAGGAGCGCAAGGTCTCTAACACCATGATGCCATCATGGAGGAGTGGAGGAGGACTCCAGTGGCAACCTGTGAAGCTCTAGTGAACTCCAAACCCAAGAGAGTTAAGGCAGTGCTGGAAAATAATGGTGGCCACACAAAATATTGACACTTAGGGCACAATTTGGACATTAACACTAGGGGTGTACTCACTTTTGTTACCAGCAGTTTAAAACTTAATGGCTGTGTGTTGAGTTATTTTGAGGGGACAGCAAATTTACACTGTTTTCAAGCTGTACACTGACTACTTTACATTGTATCAAAGTATCATATCTTCAGTGTTGTCCCATGAAAAGATATAAAATATTTACAAAATTGTGAGGGGCGTACTCACTTTTGTGAGGTACTGTATATGGCCTAGTGTTGCTAGATGAACAATGATTCCAGGTGAGGCTGAATAGAATTTAGAGAAAAGAGATTGACAGTTAAGATAACACCAGGCAGCCTGTCTATCAGCCTCTCCCTGCTGAGGTGAGTTCTAATGCAGATAGACTGACTGACTTCAACCGTCTAGCCAAGCTAATACTAATGGTTTGGTGTAGCATCATGGTGAAAATATAATACATTAAGCCAGAATGATGCAGGATATATCATCAGCTGTGGATTTTTGAACCAGATGGAAACATGAATGTCGATTAGGGTGACTGAAATTTAAAGAAAATAACAATATAAACCATGCTTGGTAAGCTAACTTCCTGGTAGTACTGTTAGCACTGAAGCTAACTGTTATGTCCAGGACATAACGCTTTTTGTTATTTTTGGACCTTTTTGTTATCTGTTTCATGGTTAGTAGTGGTGTTCCTTAGTTCCTGGTTAATTTGTGTTTTCTGATTTCATCCTGTGTCTGCCCTTAAGGTGCGTTCACACCAAATGTGAACGGGCAAATTTTTTGGGCGGGGCAATTACATCATAACTCAATGTAAATGTGCAAATAAACATGAATTCAGTGTCTGAGTGAGATGCAGACAGGCAAAGTTGCCTTTATAACTTCTGCAGCAGTGTTCAGCCTACTGTGGAAATCCCCAAAATAACGTTATGGTTTAGGTTTACATTATCCGACAGAGGGCTCACCTGAAAAAGTCAGCCCTGTCTCCAAAACTTTATAAGATGATGAGTGTTTCTATTGCTAGCTTGCTAGCATGTCTGTAGCAGGAAACCATGGGTAAATGACTCCGAAATCCCAATTCACCTGAAGAGCTCCCGGTCTTCCTGTCTCCATCTGAGTGAGTCTCATTTTCAAACTAGTTTACTCTGCAATGGTGATATTTTTACTCCAGTGACGGCAGAATCTCAAAGCTAGCATACTACCTTGGACGTGAACGTGCGAATGCGCAATTTCGCATGTACTCGCCTCTTTCCATTCACTTTGTATGGATTCCCACCATCTGTTCGTGTTTGGTCTGAACGCACCTTTAGTCCTTGTGCCATTGTGTTCCCCAGTCCTTAGTCTGCTGTGGCATCCCCTGTGTGTCCCTGTTATTGTCTTCTGTGTCTCCCTGTGTCTGTGTGATGTGTCTTGTGTGTATCCCCTGTTCTTGTTTACTCATTGTTCCCGGTCCCTTGTGTCTTCCATACTCTTAGCCAGTTTTCCTGATGTTTCTGTTTAGCCTTGATTGTCATCCCAGCTGTCCTGTGTTCCCTGATTATCTGTTTCCCTATATATGTTCTCCTCAGTGTTCGTTCTGTGTGACGTCATACGTTGGTTTTCCCTATGGCAATTCTGTTCCTAGTTCATTATTTGTGAGTTTAGCCTTCCACAGCTTGTCTTTTGTTTCAACCCTTGAGCTGCCTTTATTTTTGTGTTGCTGGAAAATAAACCTTGTTGAGACCTTAGACCTGCCTGCTTAAAAGCCCATCATTCCTGCCTACCAGAGGTAGCCCTGACACTAATGCCTTGGGCTGTGTGGGGACCGAATCATCACAGCCAATAGCATGGTGATGGATTGTAACTGAAGACCGAAGCATTTGTTAGTGACGTACAGAAAAAGATCTGGAAGAGCAAAACCGGCTTCTACCCATTTTGCCGAAATGTTAAAATATAATTATTTCTAGGTGAAGAGAGATTTGAATATTCTTACTGTGGTCATATGATCCAAGAAAGCATTTTAGAAGGTTAAAACCCACAAACACACCATGTTTGAGTGAATGGGACCTTTAATTCGCTACAATACAAAGCAGCAGTTTACATTTAAAGATATGGAGCTAATGTTTGAAATATGTCAATGTAAACCTATGACTGACTATTTTTTACTGTTTTTACTGATGTTGGGGAATGCTTATTAAGCATTACTTTTGTTTTCAAAAGTTATATTCAAAAACATAAATGTGAACAAGATTTTAGGTTTTTAGTTACTATAATTGCTAGATTTTTCTGTGAGTTAGGGAGATAAAGATTTAATTTCTTACTCTGACAAGTAACTCCAAACTTACTGTATTCCAAAAATTTGACCCTCTGTCAGAGGTAGGAATGAGCCCCAGGGTTTGCTTTCCTTTCTGGCGTCAAGTGGTTTATTTAACCAGCTGAACATAACATACGCACACTTGCAAATCATCAACACATGCGTTTGCATGCATGGCTGGCCTTTACTTTATAATCTCTTATAATGAATTATAGAGTATTTAAGAATGTCCACATGCCACGAATAACACAAAACACACAAATGCATAAAATGAAATACCCAAAAGTGTGGGAGCTTATTCTAATGAGAGAAACAGAGAAACTACAGTCTCACTTTCAGATAAGAAAATCACTCAGACTCACTAATCTACATTATTAACATTCCTCAGCCTATTTTCTGTATTATACAAAAGCTTTTCTGGAAACAGAGACACAAAGTGCATGCAGTTGAATCAATTTCACAATATCTGATCATACAGTAGGTAATAATAACTTTTGACTTAACAGACACAAACATGCACACTGCTAACACATTGCTTCTTAGTCTCTTGTTTCTCAGGTTTCTTTATTTATGAGCCTTATAAAAATTCTATTAATTAATACATTAGACAAGAGGGAAAACAAGGTGAAACAATATTACTACAGATGGTACTGTGATGTTCAGTAGAACAACAGTAAAAAATGTGACTGACCTTCAGGGTCGAACCACCATTTTAGAGATGGTTTCTGTGAAGGGAAGAAGAACAATATGGACACGATGATCACACCAGTGACTGCATCTGACACATACCTGCAGGAGAACAAGAGGAGATAATCAGCAATTGTTACAGGATTCTCAGTATGTGGACTTTAAATATGCTCATTTAAAGTTGTCAAGACAAGCACATCTTTCTCACCCTTTTTTAAAAAGCACGGACCAGCCAGTGACAAATTTGGGATCTCTTGTGAACAGGAGAACAGCGAACAATACAAAAAAGAAAGCGATGGCTCCCTCAGCAAAACTAAACCAAAAAAAAAGGCATGCAAGACTGGATAACCTGATCTTTCACAGAAATGTATGCATTATCAGTTGCACGAGATTCAAAGACATACACGAGTCCTCACTTTAACGGCCCTAGTTTTCTGTAATCTTCTATTATTAGAGCCTTGGCTCGGGCCTCTGCCTTGGCTCTTTGATCCTGTTTCGAGTAGCACAATCTGAATAAAATAAAAACATACTATAACGAAGGTTTGGAAGTTATGGCAGTGGTAAGTTGTTGGTATAAAAATACAAAAACTATAATGATATGAGTAATATAATCAGTTACAAAGCATTTGATAGTACTCATTGTATGAATGGACTTATCAGTTTTACACAATAGCACCCACAACCTTGAATTCAGTCCCCCATAGAGGAATGCAATCCACACCCATCCCAAAAACAGGAAGAGAACCATGAGTGGGAAAGCAAAGGCAAACCATGATCCAAAATTGATGAGATCACAGTCTGGAAAGTAGCTGCAAAAAAAAAAAAAAAAAAAAATTAATATGGCAGAAATGTTATGATATAGTACTCACGATATAAAAAACTTACCTTTTCAGTTGTCCAATCAGGATGAGGTTGGGCGCAGTGCCCGTCAGGGTGGCAGTCCCTCCGATGCTTGCAGCATAGGGGATGCAGATCAAGAACCCTTTCCATACTTTCTGCTGATACTGAGCTTCTGATTGGATCTCCTCGGCTGTCCTCAGGTCCATCTCCTCCTCCTCCTCCATCCTGGCAATAAGACATAGTATGTTGATTTTTCTTGAGGGGTGGATTATTACCTAAGTTCCAGGAGCAGTTATGATTTTATGTTGGATATGATTGAAATACATAGCTTATATGACTCAAGTCCTCATCTCAGCTTTAAGTAAAGATCGGGGGTGTCAATTTAAACTTTTGATTAAATTGGCTTATTTTTTGACCTTCTGGTAAAGCCAGCCAAGGGTAGTTTTTTTTTGTCCTGCTGGCCATTACTACCCACACTGAGAGAGTTGAGGCTTGGACAGTAAACTCTGTTGAAAGTTCCACCAACTTTATCATTGGAGCAAGGCTCACCAAATCTGAACATGTAACATCCAAGTATGATGACTAGACTTTGGAAGTGAAGATGAGGAAGGCATGGTGTCAGAGCATAAATCTGAACTACAGAAGCCTAGAGAATGAATACGTATAATGTAACAGCATCTCGTTTGAGTCAATTTTAGTTTGGAAATACAAATGCAAATGCAAAAAAAAAAAACAACCAAAAAACATTGAGGGAAGTCTCAAGTCATGAATCCTGAATCAGAGTCAAATCATGTGACCCAAGCCCCTCAACTGTTCACCTTTGCAGACAAGATCATAATAAACTTATTACAAAGTGGCATTCCTTTGTCTAAAGATTTTGTGTTTTGAAACACACACCAGATGGCCTACAAGAGCAGTGTAGTACAGTATGTCACTGTGACACAAATCAAGACAGTCCTCCAACAAAAAAACACCCCATGACCATTTTTACCAGCAGTGATTATGACCTATATGACCATTTTGACATTAAGCAACCTCTAGTAGTTGTGCGAATAATGGACCTGGTTATATGTAACAATAATACAATAACTGGGAATAAGCATATGATGGTACTGATCAGATCTGATGTATTTACATGTCCTGAATAAATCGATTATCGGACAGTAAACGACTAGTGACTGATTTCTCATAACCCGATAATGGCCTTCATCCACTTATTCTGTTTGTGTGAATACTTGAATAATTAGATAATTTCAGAAATCTAATTGTAATAATCGGTTTATTATTGTGCATGTAAACAGCCAATTACATGGAGGGACATGGAGGAAGTTGTAGTGTGTGTAAAGTAGTCCCTCACCTGTTTCTAACCCCGACATTACCTATCTTTAACCACTTAAAATTATATATTCATCACCTAAAGGGAGTGCACTGTGAAATAAGAAGTGATTTGATGAAGTTAAAGTAAAGGCAGATGAGAAGTGAATGTTGGATTCCAGGATTGGAACACAGTTTTTAAGTCTCATCTGTCATCCTTGTCCATCTCTGTACATAGATTTAAGTGACATCACCTTCTTTGACGTAGTGTACTAGTGCCTCTCAGTAGATGAGAAAGTTGTAAAAAAGTGTTTTTTTTATTTATTCCAAAAAGATGAATGTTCGCATATTCATTACACACAGTGAAATTTTTTAAACCTTTTTGATTTAATTTGAATACTTTTCATACATTTCAATGGAACTTGAGGTTATGTGATCTGAAAAAAGGTGTCATAACACGAGTACATTTACAAAATCCTGTCAGAATTTTTTTAAATTGAAGCAGCCCTGCAGTCCTTGGAAATACATACAGTATGTATGTATTTTTAATTGTAATTAGCCACATTTCTTGGAAAGCTGAATTTAACTTCACTAGTAGCTGACTACTGACTGAAGGATCAGTGGTTCGATTCCCGCTCTGTTTGCATGTCGAAGTACTGTATCCTTGAGCAAGACACTGAACCCCCAGTTTCTCCTGGTGGGTCAGGCCAGCTCCTGTGCATGGGAGCTCTGCCGGCATCATTGTGTGAATGGGTGGATAGCAGGATCTGTAAAATGCTTGGATCATCTAGAGCTGAGTAAAAAAGCGCTAAATAAGTGAATGCCATTTACCATTTATATGTTTGATGACAGACAACTCTAATAATGACTAAAGAGTCCGATTTTGAGCAAATATCAGCAAAAGTTTAAAATATGTTTTAACATGCTATAAGGCTGTGAGTTTCCCCTGTGGATGAACCATGTCTCAGTTCTGGCAGAGTGTTTGTTCCCAGTGACACGTATTTGTTGGGGGCTGCAAAGATGGCAAAAAAGTTTGCAGTTTTAAAGTGGGAACCATAAGGTTGAGCTGCCTCAACTTAATCCCACTTGACTTATCTTTGAGCTCAGTCCTGTGAAGCTGCACAAGGTCACTTTTGCCAAACAGGTGTAAGAGTCATAAAAATGTCTTTGTAGACCAGATGACGGTTGTGTTGTTCTTACCCTTCCATTGCCAATATTTGTTTTTCAGAAGGCACAGAAGGCAGCGAATGCAACTTTACAGATGAGTGCCCTGAAAGAAAGGATTAAAGCATTAAATTTATAAGTAAATAACTAGATAAAACAAGTACAGTGCTGTGAAAAAGTATTTTCTCCCTTCCCGATTTCTTATATTTTTGCACATTTGTCACATTCAAATGTTTTAGATCATCAAACAGATTTTAATATTAGACAAAGATAACTCAAGTAAATACAAAATGCAGTTTTTAAATGATGATTTCATTTATTAAGAGAAAAAAGTTATACAAACCTACCTGGCTCTATGTGAAAAAGTAATCGCCTCCGTTGTTACATCATTAACTAGAAAAGCACTCAGAATGCATACCTCCACCAAGGCTCCTTCCGTTTGTCATGGATGACCTCCAAAATGTAATGTGTTTGTGTGTAGGCCTATAGCCACTTGTGGTGAAAATTGCATCAAAGTCTGTCCATCAGTTTTGGAGTGTTGTTGGTAACACACTGTGAGAAGATAAGAGCCTTGGCTGAAGTATGCATTCTCAGATCATCACCAAAATATAATGGGTTCCTCTCTAGCCCAAGAAGCACCTCTGGTGAAAATTTCATCCAAATCCATCCAGTAGTTTTTGTGTAATCCTGCTGCACAAATATAAACAAAGCCCTTGGTGGAGGTATGCACTCTCAGATCATCACCAAAATCTAATCATCTGTTCCCCGTGCCATTACCCACCTTTCCTGAAAATTTCATCAAAATCCGTTCATCAGTTTTGGAGTATTGTCGCTAACACACTGTGAGAAGATAAGAGCCTTGGCTGAGGTATGCATTCTGAGATCATCATCAAAATATAAGGGGTTCCTCTGTAGCCCAAGAAGCACCTCTGGTGAAAATTTCATTCAAATTCATCCAGTAGTTTTTGTGTAATCCTGCTGCACAAATACAAACAAAGCCCTTGGTGGAGGTATGCACTCTCAGATCATCACCAAAATCTAATCATCTGTTCCCCGTGCCATTACACACCTTTCCTGAAAATTTCGTCAAAATCCGTTCTTAACTTTTTGAGTTATGTTGGTAACAGACAGACAGACAGACAGACAGACAGACCCTGGCAAAAACATTACCTCCTTGACGGAGGTAATTAATTGTAATTAGCCACATTTCTTGGAAAGCTGAATTTAACTTCACTAGCCACACGCAGGCCTGATTTCTGCCAGGCCTGTTGAAATAAGAATTCACTTAAGTAGAACCAGTCTGATAAAGTGAAGTAGGCTAAAAGATCTCAAAAAGCAACACATCATACTGTGAGCTAAAGAAATTTAAGAAACAAAAACCCAGAATAACATCTAAAGAACTGCAGGCCTCACTTGCCTCAGTTTGGACACCGGTCCATGATTCAACAATAAGAATGAGACTGGGCAAAAATGTCATCCATGGGAGAGTTCCAAGGTGAAAACCACTGCAAGACTTTTGGGAAAATTCTGTGGACTGATGAGACAAAAGTTGAAATTTTTAGAAGCCGTGTGTCCTGTTTCTTCTGGCGTAAAACTACCACAGCATTTTATAAAAGAACATCATACCAACAGTCAAACATGGTGGTGGTAGTGTGATGGTCTGGGGCTGCTTTGCTGCTTCAGGATCTGGATGACTTGCTGTAATTGATGGAACCATGAATTCTGCTCTACCAGAAAATCCTGAATGAGAATGTCCAGTCATCAGTTTGTGACCTCAAGCTCAAGCCCTCCAGTGTGGCTGAATTAAAACAACTCTGCAAAGAAGAGTGGGCCAAAATTCCTCAACAGTGATGTAAAAGACTAGCTGGTAGTTATCGCAAATGCTTGACTGCTGTTGTTGCCACCAAGGGTGGCATAACTGATTATTAGGCTTTGGAAGCAATTATTTTTTCACATAGGGCCAGGTAGGTTTGAATAGATTTTTTTCCCTTTAAAAAATAAAATCATCATTTAAAAAACTGGATTTTGTATTTACTCTCGTTGTCTTTGTCTAATATTAAAAGTTGTTTGATGATCTGAAACATTTAAGTGTAACAAATACGCAAAAATATAATCAATGAGAAACGAGGCAAATACTTTTTCACAGCACTGCATCAGTGCATCATGGAAACAAGAAAACAGTAACCATAGACTTTAAATGTGTGTCAATCAATTACTGCTTGAGGACTGGCTAACTTTGCGTCTTCTGTTTCTTGGCAAAAATGGCCCAAAGTTCACATATTGGGTTATCTATTAAAGGTCTTTGGAGACAAGGTTAAAACAATTCCTGTCTTCACACACACACACAAGAACATTTTTTTTCAGTGAGACCTTTGAACATTAAGGATAAGAAAACAAATGCACACATTATTTTCTTTTTTGTGGAATAAATAGTAAATTTGGTCTGCATATCGTCAGTTTGTCAAATGAATTTATAGGATGAGTCCAGATAAGATAAGAAACATTGCAATCCACTTATACGTATTTTTTTAGAACAGCTTAAAGGATATTGTTGGTTTGTGGCCAGTAGAAATGACAGGTCATATGATGCACCATTTATTACAGCAGTCTCGTGCTCTTTTGGGGATTTGCACTTTTGTTTCAGGGTCTCAAGGTCCCCAAAGAGGCTCTCAAGGATGGCGTTGGCAATAGGAAGCATCATGGCTGTAGTGGCGGTGTTGCTGAGCCACATGGACAGGAAGGAAGAGGTCAGCATCATTCCCAGTATGAGCCTGTGCCAACAATTTAATCAATGTCAGAACACTAAACACTAATCACCACAATGTATGCTAGAATCAGTGACAGTTTGGGAAGATATACAGTTTTTCAGATGATTGCAGTTTCTGAAGTCTTTTTTAAATCATTGTTCAATTATCACTACACCTCCAGAAAAAAATTAAGAGACCATGACAAAATCTTTCCTAAATTAGCATCTCTACATACATTATATGGCAGCCATTCAATTTGAGTATCTGTTGAATTCCAACACAAAGACACCTCAATCTACTTAGGAGGTACTGATTAGGAGATCATCTATGCATGGTAAGATGCATGAAAGCTGTGAATAATAATCAGAGTTATTGCACAAATACAGAATTGAGTTCTTCCTGAGTTAAAACTTAGTCATGTTAAAAAAAATTAGGACACCCCATTAAATATTCAGTTCTTTATTAAGAACTGTTCACATATTGATGTCTATATCATGGGGGGACATACTCTTTAAGTTATGTTTTTCTCTCAGTTGTCATTATTGTCACTGTGCCCTCACTTTTGGTTGCGGTTTTCTGTGTATTTACACGCTTATCCTGTCCATCTTCGTTACAATGTATTTACTCATTGTAACGGCACCTTAATTTTCCATGATTAGTTCTGAGTAGTGTTAATTATTCACAGCTCCATCTGTTCCCACTAATCACCTCCTGCCCCTACTTATTCAGCGTTTGCAGCACAATCAGTGCTGTGATCTTCTGTTTAGTTGTCGGTTAGTTTCATCACTACGCTCACACACACAGTGTACTGTTTAGTTTATTGTTTTATATTCAAGCTACTCACAGTTTAGGTCCTTTTTTCCACATTATCCTGCCATGCAGTTGTTTTTGCCTTTCTAGCCTCATGCTGCATTCTTTGTTTTTTACAATAAATTATGCTTTCTTCTCGCCATGCAATTGGGTCCTCTCCTTTGCCCAGAAAGGGCAAACCTGACAGTCTAATCTTGTTTTTATTTATCTCTGGAAAAGGTGATTTAATTGCAGGTAAATAACAAAAATTAACCTTGTTTTACTTATTAAACAAAAGATATCAACAAAAATGTGTATTCTAACTGAGGAAAAGTTAGGACACCCTACCGCCTAATAGCTAGTGTTACCCCCTTTGGCTGAAATAACTTCAGTGAGACGCTTCTTGTAGCCATCTACCAGTGTCTGACATCAGTCTGAAGAAAGTTTGCCCCATTTGTCAACACAGAATTCTTTCAGCTGTAAGATGTTTGAGGGGTTTCTTGCATGTATAACCCATTTCAAGTCACCCCACAGCATCTCAATAGGATTAAGATCTGTGTCATGTTCGCCCCTACGGGGCAGAGAAACAACCCAGGTGTTGGACTGCGAGCTTGTTAATTTTATTAACAAAAATAGCAAACATAAGTGCAATACAGTGAACAAACTATAAAATAACAATGATGAAAAACTTACGAACAAGGCGCGCCAGAGCAAGATTGGGCTCTGGTGGAAACAAGGAGGAAAGTTCCTTGTGGGGACAAGGCAGCGACAATCAAAATGAAAAACAATCTCCCTTAAATAGGGATCAAACGTATTACAAAGCTGAGTGACAGGTGTGAGTGCATATGAGTGGGGAAAGAGGGAATCACAATGGTGCTTGGGATCAGCTGGTAATGATGACGGGGAGTAATTGGGCTGGCAGTCTGACAGGCAACGCCCACACAAAGTGCAGACCCAGAAGTGTTGCCTGACAGCTGTCAGTCCACAGAACCAATATGAGAAATAAACAAACTCAGATACGGACTAGAAATAAATTGCAAATAAAACAAGACATGGCAAAAACAGACTGAACAAAAACAAGAAAAATAGAAGACAGCATGATGACTTAAAAAGGCATGACAATACAACAGATAAATATGAATACAGAGAAAAGCCATGAAACTGATCTTGGGAGAATATCCAAGCTCAGTTCATGACAGATCTGGGCTTTGATTCGGCCATTCCAGGACTCTCCATTTCTTAGTTTTTAGCCAGTCCTTGGTGGATTTACTGGTATGTTTTGGGCCATTGTCATGTTGCAGGGTCCAGTTCCGCGTCAGCTTTAATGTTTTTACAGATGGTCTCATGTGGTCCTCAAGCACCCTCTGATACACAATAGAATTCATAGTGGATTCTATGATGATGAGCTGGCCAGGTCCTGCTGTAGCAAAGCATTCCCAAACCATGACACTTCTTCGCCACGCTTCACAGTTGGTATGAGGTTCTTTTCCTGGAATGCTGTATTTGGTCTATGCCAAACATGTCCTCTGTTCTGGTGTCCAGATAATTCAGTTTTAGACTCATCTGTCCAAAGAACATTGTTCCAGAAGTCCTGGTCATTGTCTATGTTCTCTCTGGCAAATTTCAGTCTAGCCTTCACGTTTCTCTTAGAGAGCAAAGGTTTCCTCCTTGCACACTTCCCTCACAAGTTAAAGTTGTGCAGTCTCTTTCTGATTGTAGAGGCATGCACTTTGACATCAACAGTAGCAAGAGCCTGCTGTAGGCCCCATGATGACATTTTAGGGTTTTTGGAGACTTCTTTGATCATCTTGCGGTCTGCTCTCGGGGTGAACTTGCTTGGACGGCCAGACTTGAGCATGTTGGCAGTTGTTTTGAATGTCCTCCACTTGTAGACTACTTTCTGGACAGTGGAATGGCTGATTTCAAATTCTTTTGAGATCTTTTTAAATCCCTTACCAGACTCATAAGCTGCTACAATCTTCTTTCTGAAGGCCTCAGACAGCTCTTTCGATCTCACCATGGTGTTCACTCTCACTTCAACAGTCAGGAGCACACCAAACTAAATGTCTGAGGTTTAAACAGGACAAGCCTCCTTCAAAATGCTGAGTTACGATGTTCTAATCATGTGCACCTGATGTGATACACCTGTGTGTGATTTTAGCCATTTTAAGTGGGAATAAATGTGGGGATGTCCTAATTTATTCCTCACCAGAAATTGCATGTTTTTAGAATTACATTTTATAGAATTTAAAAAAAAAACTATTTTCTTCAGTTTTAATTGTTTAGTTATATTACTTGAATCTCCCAGTATTGTTAAAATTGATGCAAAATATCCATATGTCCAAATATGTTAAAAAAACACAGACTTTCAAAGGGTGTCCTAATTTTTTCACATGATTGTAAGTATTATAGTATCTAAGAATAATCAGGAACTTGTTTTCTTTGCATTATTTGATCTAAAAGCACATCTACAAGCAACATGTTTTTTGTTGTTTTGGCCAGATGTCATTTACTGTAAATAAATAACAATATTTTGACTTGAAATTTGGGTGAGTTGTTTTCAGTAGATTAGAACTCAACTCATCCAAATTCCAAGTCAAAATATTATCATTTAAAGTATTTATTTATAGAAAATGACAACTGGCCAAAACAATAAAAAAGATATTGCTAGTAGATACGTTTTTTGATGTGCTTTTATCAAATAATGCAAAGAAAACAAGCTCATGATCATTTTTAAAGATGCACTCCAGTGGATATATATACGTATCCCCTATAAAGCAAATCTACTTTGTCTAAAATGGTGTCTTAAGCCCTTTCCAAAAATCCTTTTATTGTTTTACAGTTTCGTGTCAAAATCTTTTCACTTTTCCCCCTCCTTCAAATGCCAGGATCAGTGACTAGGTCCAGCTCACATACCACAAGGCTAATAGTGGCTGGTGCTTCATTAAACAGAATAAATCCTGTGATAAAAACACTTACCAGTTGAAGGACATGCCCAGTTGTGTGCACAGGGGCCCAGGATGATGACAATCTGCATCAGTCCTTAAAAGCAATTTAATGGTAAAACCCATTTTAATTTGGGTCAAGTTTTTAAAGCAGCTGTTCAAAAATGTTAACTGGCCTGAAGGCTAACCTCAGTGAGGTCAGAGAGCCCTGACTGGCTCAACACTACAGACGTGCGAGCACTGTACACTACCGTTCAAAAGTTTGGGGTCACCCAGACAATTATTTTGTGTTTTCCATGAAAAGTCACACTTATTTACCACCATGAGTTGTAAAATGAATAGAAAATATAGTCAAGACATTGACAAGGTTAGAAATAATGATTTGTATTTGAAATAATAATTTTTTCCTTCAAACTTTTCTTTCGTCAAAGAATCCTCCATTTGCAGCAATTACAGCATTGCAGACCTAACATGATTGCACAAGGGTTTTCTAATCATCCATTAGCCTTCTGACGCAATGAGCAAACACATTGTACCATTAGAACACTGGAGTGATAGTTGCTGGAAATGGGCCTCTATACACCTATGTAGATATTGCACCAAAAACCAGACATTTGCAGCTGGAATAGTCATTTACCACATTAGCAATGTATAGAGTGTATTTCTGATTAGTTTAAAGTTATCTTCATTGAAAAAAAGTGCTTTTCTTTCAAAAATAAGGACATTTCTAAGTGACCCCAAACTTTTGAACGGTAGTGTATATAGTTTTGTCATCAAAAATGCTCTGTCTAAACTTGCCTTTTTTCAGGGGCCAGGGCTTAAGTGAAACTTTAAAGCAAAAAAAGAGAGACATGAGACATTTGAGTGATTTCACTCTTGATATGTCTTCTAAGTCATAAAAAACACGTTACAGACATACTAACAAGAAAAAAACCCATCAATTTTTGGCAGAGTGTCACTTGAAATACTACAATACTTAAGTTTTAACTTAGGAAGAACTCAGTTTTGTATTTGTGTAATAACTGATTAATATTCACGGCTTTCATGCATTTCACCATGTTTAGATGACCTCCTAATCACTACCTCCTTAAGTAGATTGATGTGTCCTTGTTTTGGAATTCAACAGATACAGTGGAATGGCTGCCATACATTTAGAGATGCTAATTTAGGATTTTGAGATTTTAAGATTTTGTACTGGTCTCCTAATTTTTTCCAGAGCTGTATATAGTATGCATACTGTATGTGTCTGAGTTTTGGGGCAGCATACATAACATGTACAACATAAAACCTTATCAAGATGGTTTCCTCACCAGGCTGGTTTTACTCCGACAATACTGAGGACCTTCAGGGCTATCCTGCGGTGCAGGCCCCATTCCTCAATAGATGATGCCATCACCAGGCCGCTGAGGAAGAGGAAATTGGTCTCTAAAAAGTACTGAGGACAGACTTTTATGGATGGAAGAATTCCCAGTGTTGGGAAGAGGCAGACCGGAATCATGGCTGTGATGGCGAGAGGAAGCGCTTCTGTACACCAGAATGTTGCCATCAGCACCACCACGTAGAGACATTTTCCCTCCTGAAAAAGGTGGTATTTAGTGTTCTGCCAGCGTTAGTGTTCTACCATATTCATACACAGAAAAGAAAAACGGGCAGAATGGACTACCTGGATGCTACAGAGAGAAATGTTGCCGTTTTTTAGGGGGTCTGCATAAAATCAATTCAGTGTTTAGCCTCTTTAATGTCAACAATGGTAAAAACGTCCCCACCACATCACCCACAGCCTAACATAGCATCTTCAAACATTTTATTCTCTTAAAGGGATCGTCTCGGGATCGTCACTTCCTTGTGGTAACGTATCGTCACTTCCTGTTTTGCTGTCTGCCTGTGTGGTTTGCTCTCCAGCTCTCCAGCCACTAGCTAGCCACTAGCTATGGCTACTACCTCTCTTTCCTCTCCTCCTCTGGTGTGCTCTCTCTGTCAGATGTTTAGCTACACCTCTGCCTCTTTTAGCGATAACGGTAAATGTAATAAATGTTGTCTTTTTGAGGCGCTCGAGGCGAGGATGTCTGATTTGGAATCCCGGCTCCGCTGCATTGAAACACCGTCTGCGCCAGTTAATCTCGACGGACGCCCATTAGCTGCAGCGGAGCTAGCTAGCTTAGGCCCCCCTGTCAGCGGTTCCCCGGCTCTCCTCAGCAGCGAGGAGACTGGGTGGGTGACGGTGAGAAGGAAGCCTAGTCGCAAAGCCCCGGTTGACCACCAACCTGTTCACGTTTCTAATCGTTTTTCCCCGCTCAGCGACACACCCGCTGATGAAAAAACTCTGATCATTGGCGACTCTGTAGTCAGAAACGTGAACCTAGAGACTCCAGCGGCCATAGTCCAATGTATTCCTGGGGCCAGAGCAGGCGACATCGAGTCAAATTTGAAAATGCTGGCTAAAAGTAACTGTAAATACTCCACAATTGTTATTCACGCCGGCATTAATGACATCCGTCTCCGGCAGTCGGAAGTCACAAAACTTAATATAGAATCGGTGTGTGAGTTTGCAAAAACGATGTGTGCCACTGTAGTATTCTCTGGACCCCTCCCCAATCTGACCAGTGATGACATGTTTAGTCGCTCGTCATCCTTGAACCGCTGGCTGTCTGTGTGGTGTCCTAAAAATGACGTGGGCTACATTGACAATTGGAGCTCTTTTTGGGGAAAACCTGGTCTTATGAGACGAGACAGCATTTATCCCACTTTGGATGGTGCTTCTCATTTATCTAACAATCTGGCATCTTTTTTATCCAAATTTCCAAAACCGTGACTACTCAGAGTTGGGACCAGGAAGCAGAGTCGCAGTCTTACACGCCTCTCTGCAGCTCCTCTTCATCCGCCACCCCTCAGCTTAGCCCCTGTCTTCCCCATCAGAGAATCGTTGTCTGCTCCCTCCAAAGTAAATAAAAATATAATGTATAAGCATCCCAAAGTGATAAAGCAAAATATTGGTAAAACTCAAATTAAACATAAAGCCTCTAAATTGAATGATTTGGCCTCTGTTCCTCCTCATAATTTAAAAATTAAATGTGGTTTATTAAATATTAGGTCTCTAACTCCCAAGTCTCTGTTAGTCCATGATCTGTTAATTGATCATCAGATTGATTTAATTTCCCTTACAGAGACTTGGTTAGGGCAAGAGGATTATGTTGGTTTAAATGAATCAACTCCCTCTGGTTATTTAAACTGTCAAAATCCCAGAAGTTCTGGTCGTGGAGGAGGAGTAGCAACAATTTACCATTCCAAATTACTAGTTAATGTAAAGCAAAAAACATGTTATAATTCCTTTGAGGGCCTGGTCCTCAGTGTTGGGCACTTTAGCAATTTCAGGTTAAACCCAATTTTATTTGCCATAGTTTATCGTCCCCCATCAACCTATTCAGAATTTTTATCCGAATTTGCTGATTTCTTAGCTGATTTAGTGCTGAAATCTGATAGAATAATTATAGTAGGGGACTTTAATATACATGTGGATGTAGATAGTGACTGCCTTAATGTGGCTTTTAATTCAATATTAGACTCGATTGGGTTTTCTCAGAAAGTAGGAAATTCTACTCATTACCTCCACCATACATTGGACCTTGTTCTGACATATGGCATAGAAATAGAAAATCTTGTAGTGTCTCCTCATAACCCTGTACTGTCAGACCATTGTCTGTTAACCTTTGATTTTACTATTTCTGACTATTTGGCTCCTAAAGAAAAAATATTATCACAGTAGATGCCTCTCAGATGATGCTGTTTCCAAATTTATGCAGATTGTTTCCTCTATGCCATGTGTCAACACAACAGAAATAAGCTATAGACAGCTTGCTCCTTCTGTAATTGATAACATGGTGGATAGTGTTTCAGCTTCTCTGCATCAGGCTCTAGACTTGGTGGCCCCCTTAAAAAAGAAAAAGTCTAATCAGAGATTTTTAACTCCTTGGTTCAACACAGAAACTCGTAGCTTAAAACAGAAGACTCGTCAATTAGAAAGAAAATGGCGCTCTACTAATTTAGATGAAATCTATTTAGCTTGGAGAAATCATCTTTTAATTTATAAAACATCTCTTAGAAAAGCTAGAACGAGTTATTACTCTGCATTAATAGAAGAGAACAAGAATAATCCCAGGTTTCTTTTCAGTACTGTAGCCAGGTTGACAAAGAGTCAGGACTCTGTCAATCCTAGCATCCCCTTAGAGCTTACTAGTCAGGACTTTATGAACTTTTTCAATAATAAAATTTCATCCATCAGAGATAAACTCAATCAGATTCTTCCCACAGTTGACTTAAATACTGTAACTACTACAACTCCTTCTATTGATGTCTGTCTTGATGAGTTTACTCCAATCGACCTTTGTGAGTTAGACAAAATAGTTTCCTCATCCAAACCTTCAACTTGTCTTTTAGACCCTATTCCTACCAGGTTATTTAAAGAAGTCTTCCCACTTATTGGTAGCTTTATTCTTCATATAATCAATTCTTCATTAACTTTAGGCCATGTACCGCAGGCTTTTAAAACGGCTGTAATTAAACCCTTACTCAAAAAGCCAACGCTAGATCCAGGAGCTTTAGTTAACTATAGACCAATCTCTAATCTCCCTTTCATTTCAAAAATCTTAAAAAGAGTTGTTGCTACGCAATTATTTGACCACCTGCAGGGAAATGGTTTACTTGAAGAGTTTCAATCTGGGTTTAGAATCCATCATAGTACTGAAACAGCCTTAGCGAAGGTCACTAACGACCTCCTCATTGCATCTGATAATGGACTAGTTTCTGTACTTGTCCTTTTAGATCTTAGTGCAGCTTTTGATACTATTGATCATAATATTCTACTTGATAGATTAGAACACTATGTTGGACTTAATGGAACTTCGTTGCAGTGGTTTAGATCTTATTTATCTGATAGGTTCCAGTTTGTTCATGTAAATGATGAGTTTTCTTTCAGCTCAAAGCTTAGTCATGGAGTTCCACAGGGATCTGTGCTAGGCCCTACTCTTTTTAGTTTATATATGCTTCCGTTAGGCAACATTATTAGAAAGCACTGTATACATTTTCATTGTTATGCAGATGACACACAATTATACCTGTCAATGAAGCCAGATGATACTAATCAATTAGTCAAGTTAGAAGCCTGTCTTAAGGAAATCAAAGCTTGGATGACTTGTAATTTCCTGCTATTAAATTCAGATAAGACTGAAGTCATTCTTGTTGGTCCAAAAAACCTTAGAAATTCCTTTCCAAATCAAACTTTCAGTTTGGATGCAGTTACTCTTTCTCTTAATAGCTCTGTGAGGAACCTTGGAGTTATTTTTGATCAAGATTTGTCCTTCAATTCACATATTAAATTTGTTTCTAAGACTGCCTTCTATCATTTGCGTAATATTGCCAAGATTAGGAGCATCTTGTCTCAGAGTGATGCTGAGAAACTGATCCACGCTTTTGTTAGCTCGAGATTAGATTATTGTAATTCTTTATTATCAGGCTGTCCTAAAACATCTTTAAAAAGTCTTCAGCTGATCCAAAATGCTGCAGCAAGAGTTTTAACAGGTACTAGAAAGAGAGATCATATCTCTCCGGTTCTGGCCTCCCTTCATTGGCTTCCCATAGAGTTTAGAATTAAGTTTAAAATCCTTCTTCTTACTGACAAAGCTCTAAACAATCAGGCTCCTTTTTATTTAAAAGATCTGATACTACCATATCATCCTAACAGAACACTACGCTCCCAAAATGCAGGATTACTTGTAATACCTAGAATCTCCAAAAGTACAATGGGAGGCAGAGCCTTCAGTTATCAAGCTCCTCTCCTGTGGAATCAGCTGCCAATCTGGATTCGGGAGTCAGACTCGATCTCTGTTTTTAAGAATAGGGCTAAAACCTACCTTTTTGATATAGCCTACAATTAGGGAGGGATCATGTGTTTCTGAACCCTCCCTTAGTTATGCTGCTAATAGGTTTAGTCAGCCGGGGGACCTCCAGTAATGCACTGGGCCTCACTCCTTTCCTCACTCTCTATGAAATATTTTTTTTTTGCTGGTCATTAACATTTGTTTGTTCTCTCCCATAGATTGAGTCCCCATCGTGCTGTTTGCTCTCTACATGTCTGTTCTTTTCTTCTTCTCTATCCCCTCACCCCCCAGCCAGTCGCAGCAGATGACTGCCCCTCCCTGAGCCTGGTTCTGCTGGAGGTTTCTTCCTGTTAAAAGGGAGTTTTTCCTCTCCACCGTCGCCAAGTGCTTGCTCACAGGGGATCGCCTGATTGCTGGGGTCTTTCTGCAACTGTGGGGGTCCCCCCTACAGATGATAGTGCTATGAGATGACTGTTGTTGTGAAATGGCGCTATATAAATAAAGTTGAATTGAATTGAATTGAATTGAATTAAAGCGAAATATGACATAACCAATAGCTGTCACCCCACAGCTGCACATGTTCACACCTGTAAACATGACAAGTTTGGACTTTATAGTTAACTCATGTGTGAAATATTATGAAGCTGCCTTAGTGCCCCTGCTCTTACAATTTCTGGAATGTGTTTAAAAAAGGGCCCCATATTTTCTTGAACTTCCTACTTGAATGCTGAAGCGAGTTTCTGATTTTCTCGAGTTGTGTGACAACAGAACCAGTCAACTTCAGAATTTTTCAAGCTCCAGATGACTAAAATAGAGTGAACAGTGAAGAAAATAGCTTAAAAATCTCTTTCTTTTACTCTTTTCTTAATTGAACAGACACATTTTTGTACTCATTGCACCAAAATTACCATCATTCATTTGCCTTTAACAGAGAATACAGTCATGTGAAAAATGAGGACACCCTGTATAAGCCTGTGTGTGTTGTTTTTTTTTTTTAACATATTTGGACATATGGATATTCAATATCAATGTTAAAAATACTGGGAGATTCATGTAATGCAACTAAACAATTAAAAATTAAAGATTTTTTTCAAATTTTCTGTAAAATGTAATTCTAAACAAATAGTGAGGAATAAATTAGGACACCCCCATCTTTTTTAGGACACCCCCACATTCATTCCCACTTAAAATGGCTAAAATAAATGTTAAAAAATGCAAATAAAAACAAAAACAAGGTTAGACATAGATATGTGAACATTTCTTAATAAAGAACCGAATATTTAAAGGGGTGTCCTAATTTTTTCACATGACTGTATAAAGATATACATGCAAAACCACTCACCTTTTCTGGTAGAGTGAAAAGTAAAGGCAGAAACACGAGTGGAGTGAGCAGCAGGATCAGCTGCTTGTGGACGCACCACAGCTTCTTGAACACAACAGACAGCTCCATCCCCACAGAGAAGTCTTGCTCCGATTAGGAAGAACTGAACTCCAGACTGCCCGAGAGCAACCTGGGAGGCAGCAATGTGGTTGAGCACAGAGAAGATTAACCATGGCCTTTGCTACAGGTTAACTCCTCCTGACGTGCTGTTAATCAAGATAGTGAACTTTCAGCCTGACTTAAACCTCACAGGCTGCTGCAGAAAAAATTTATGGAAAACAATCAAACAGCAATGACACAGCAAATAAACTGTTAATCACCAGATGTTCTTATCCAACACTTCTTTTTTTTAATCAAAATCTTTTTATTGAGAATTTTCCGATATATAAACAATACAAACACGTGTCCCGTACACATACACACGTAAACAAAAGCATACATGCACAGGGACAACAGAAACGTTAAAGCAGTAATCAAGAAAAAGAAGAGCAAAAGAAAATAAATAAGATAAAAAAAACTATATAAATAAAAAATGAAAGACAGGAGACTTAAAAAAGACACATAAAAACCCACCCAATCCCTCCCCTTCTCTGTCATTGCTGTCACCCCATAGCTGCACATGTTCACACCTGTAAACATGACAAGTTTGGACTTTATAGTTTACTCATGTGTGAAATATTATGAAGCTGCCTTAGTGCCCCTGCTCTTACAATTTCTGGAATGTGTTTAAAAAAGGGCCCCATATTTTCTTGAACTTCCTACTTGAATGCTGAAGCGAGTGTCTGATTTTCTCGAGTTTTACACAGGACATAATGTCTGTTAACCACTGGGTATGAGTGGGCGGGGCAGCATCTCTCCATTTTTAAGCAAAATAGCATGCCTAGCCAAAAGGGAGGCAAAAGACAAGGCGCGACCCTTTTCTGAAGATAGGGACACCCCTTTCTTAGCAGTCCCAAACATTGTGGTCAGAGGGTTTGGCTGCAGACTGACCTTTAATATCTTTGATAAGATAGAAAAAAAAACTCTGACCAAAACATCGTAAGGCTAGGGCATGACCAGTACATACGAATGAGTGTGGCTTTGATGGTTTTACATCTGTCGCAATAGGGACTGACATTAGGATAGATGCAAGATAGTCTGGATTTTGAAATATGTGTCCTATGCACCACTTTGAACTGGTCAGACAGTGACGGGCACACAGTGAGGTCGAGTTGACACTTAAATATGGAATTCCATGTTTCCTGTGATAAGGACGCACCTAGATCCTCCTCCCATACTGCTTTGAGCCGGGCCACTGGAGCACACTGTAGGTCTGATTTTAAACCATAGAGGTCTGAGACAAGTCTTTTCTGAGTTGGGTTTAGAGAGAGAACTATTTCAATAATTGTTGGGTCTAGCAAAGTAGACAGGCCAGGCATAAAAGAGTGTAGATAGTGTCTCGCTTGTAAGTATCTAAAAAACTCTGATTTTGGAAGACCAAATTTTTTACTCAACTGTTCAAATGGAGCCAAGTTACTGTCTATAAACAGATTTTTACCTCCACCAAGGAGGTTATGTTTTTGCCGGGGTTTGTTTGTTTGTCTGTCTGTTTGTGACCAACATAACTCAAAAGGTTATGGACAGATTTTGATGAAATTTTCAGGAAATGTTCAGGAAAAAACTTCCTGAACTGGGCCCATATTCTTAGTGATGTAGCAACATTTAATTATAAGGTACAAAGATTATTTAATTTATACCTAGAGGTGTATGTGGAAACGGAGGTTTACTCCGAGTCCACACACACACTGGAAAACTCGTTTTTGGGGCACCAGACCACAAGCTTGGACAATTTATTAATAACTAATCTTTATACCTTCAATCAATCAGTCTCAAATATTTGTGAATTCTACTGGGTGACTTTAGAAACAAACAAGAAAAGAAATCAACAGAAACTTCCATATACTGTTTACAGTTTTAATGATCAGACTCAGATTAAATGACATTACATTCAAAGGATTTGTTGGTAAAGTGAAATGATCATGTATCAAGCATCACATTCAACTTGTAACTGATTATTGAGCAACAGAGTGTAATCACATTTGTGGAACCAAGGAAACCTTAGTATGAATTTGTAACTGTGATGATACTGTAGACTGAAATAACTGTAACAAAAATATGAAGAAAATTGGATGCAAATTTTATGAAGAAAATTATAAAAGCTAATTATATGGAAAAGAAATTCTGAGTTACTCTAAGAAACTAAAAAGCGGAATTTAATGAAAAGAGGAATATTATTTCTCTTTAATTCTATAGCTCCAATCAGAGTTATGAACTAGTTTTAAACCTGAGACAAATTGTAGCATACGTTTTAAGGCGATGGACATCGCATTACTCAGCAGATGAAGCAAAGGAATCTTGCTTACGTGATCTTGATGCGTTGACTTCTAGCTGAATCCAGGAGCTGAAGCTTTATTTGAAGATTATACCGGAGAATATCTGCCAGCAGATATTTCTTCCCTGGGCAGTAGTCAGGAGCTGAGGTCCGGTGACGCTGATAAGGCTGTTGGCCATGGAGCATGCCATGTGGAACAACATGAGAATCTTTCAGCGGTGTTCTCGGGTCCAAATAAATTGGATATAGTTCACAGTCTGATCAAAGTCACAGGATTGGAAAGACAAGATTAATAAAAAACAACTCAAGCCATGAAATCCAAGTTCTGCAGGTGTCGTGGCGGTTGGTGAGAACAGCTTCCAGTGTGAGAAAAAGGATCAGTCCACTTTAAAACACGGTGAGTTAACAGAAAAAGTTTAACAGAATAAAATAGAAAAACGTCTGTGAACACAGAGTTTCACTCCATATAAAAGAAAAGTTTGAGCTCAAAAAGAAGAAAAAGTAAATTTCCCAGACATTTAAAGGAAAGAGCATTAAAAGCAGGACACAGACAAAACTTTCACACAGAACAAACCTCTGCCCCTCTCTCCTGAACTAGGGTGTTCCTCACTTAAAACTGAGTAGGTTTCCATGGGAACAACTTGACTGACATGAAAGGGAACCAATTGTGTCCCATCGTGGGAGGTTTTTAATGAACTCTGGTCCAATAAGAAAACAGTCTTTTGTCTGTAACCAACCAATAGAATGAACAGGGGTATTGTCCAACATATACTGGCTGGTGACTGGCTGAGCCAGTCAGATGACTTGAGTATGCTTTTCCAACAGAATGAAACATCTTGATTAATATAAAACTTCACTTTATGCATATATATAAAATCTAAACTAACTTCAGTGATTCATGACTAACTTTCAGTGAGCATGCACTTTTATACACCTGTCCTTCTATAATTAACATGCATTAGAATAAGGTTCATTTAAGCATTTTCAAACATGCAACACATTTAAAATTAATGATTAATGAAACATTTCAAACCAGAATGGTATGTCATAGTCCCATTTGATTTTCCAGGGTGTGCTGAAAGAGAAAATAATTTGAGAATTGAGAGTTTTTGTAAAAAGGAAGTCATTTCATTCATTAACTTCAGTTCAGCTTGAAGAGGCAAAAGTGAACATATTCCACAGTTGTCCACCAGGGGGTAATGTTGAGCTGTGGATAATTCCTAGTGACCATGGAATGCACTCAAGGAGTCTGGGATATGTCTCAAACGATTGTTAACCAGCTGAACTCGGGAGATTCCGCGGGCGGTCACGTCTCTACGTCGTAGTGCGTCTCAGTGCGCACTGAAAAAAAAAGCTGCATTTCCGTTCTTCCAGTACAGACACAGCCATGAACAGAAAGCCAAAGGAGTGTTTGATTGGTTTAGATTTGATTGACCTCACATTTGACTAATAAGAGCCTTGAATTGGGTTTCTGAAACCTTGAAGAGCCAATGACTGAAAACCTAGCAAGAAGGACCTGCCTACCAACGACCGCGAATACAACGAGCCAATTGAAGCAGAGAAGTTTGACGATTGATGTGTCGTTTAGCCAATGAAATTCTGAATTCAGCAATACCTGACATGCCTTTGTTATGTGCTTATATTGCCGTTAAAACACGTGCGTCCCTGTGCGTAAAATCTATTTTGCCTAAGCTGCTGGGTGACTCACATTGAGACCTGTGCGTAATGGTAGCATTAGCCACTCTTAGCCATTAGCTAGTCTTTTTTTTATTACTACTGTTCTTATTTGTTTTGAAAAATGGTTCGCAAAAACCACAAGCATGGAAGCGAAGATGGTTTGACCGGGTCAGGTGACCAGAACCACGAGTCAGTAACAACCGGATGAGCTTCATGTTCGTCTGACAATGAGGAACTTCGACAACAGATGTTCGCCAGCGACACTGCTGTTGTGAACAGGTAAGTGTTATAAGCTAAATTATTCTTTATCAGTGAAAATAGTAATAAAATAACTTTTGACCGATCGGTAATTACAACGGTCCCTCATGGCCACAAGTTTTTTTTGTGTGCGGAGTTCCTCTGTAGCTGGGGGGGGGAGGGGGGGTTGTTATCCTCTACACTGCAGATATTTTAGTATAATTTTTATTGCACTGTAGGCTATTTTTTCTTGTAAAAAAAAGGCCACACATTTTTTACATGGCATGTTTCTTTGTGTGTGTGTGTGTGGGGGGGGGGGTTGTTTGTTACCCTCTAGAAATGTAATAATATTTTAGTATAATTTTTATTGCACTTTAGGCTATTTTTTCTTGTAAAAAAGGCCACACATTTTTTACGTGGCATGGTCCTTTGTGTGTGGGGGGCTTGTTTGTTCATTCATTCATGAATGAACAAACAACCTCCACACACACACAAAAGAGCATGCCACCTAAAAATGTGTTTGTTACCCTCTAGAAATGTGATAACATTTTAGTATAATTTTTATTGCGCTTTAGGCTATTTTTTCTTGTAAAAAACAAACAAACCAGGAACTGTGCTGTGTATGTGGACTCTGGGAAAACAGGAGAATAGTGAAAAATAAAAATTGAACTTTGTAAATGACTTTTTATTTTCACATAATAGACAAACTTCAGATGAAGACTCTGGTGAGGAGTGGGTGCCAGACGAGTACTCTCCGTGCCGCCTTGCGTAAAGGACTACAGCAGGTATGTAATGATCTGAAAATGTAACAATTGGCTTGAGTAATATATTGAAGTGTTTTTTTCCTTTTATTCTAAAATTATATTTTTTTGTCCATTCAGGTACATGGGTGGAGTGGACCTATTAGATGCCCTGACAGGCTACTACAGTGTTCTCCATAAGACCATGAAGTGGTATAAGAGCTTTTTTTACCACTTCATGGACATTGCCATCGTCAATGCCTACATCCTCCACAAGGCACTTGCCTCTGGAAGAGGAGAGAAGCCATTGAGACAGAAGGCATTTCAGGAGACCCTTGCTAAGCAGCTGGCACAGGTGCGCTCTCGATCAGCCACACCCACACCACCTCATCCTACACCCACTGCACATAGATAGATAGACAGACAGATAGATAGTTTATTTCAAACAAAAACATCACATCACAGGATTGTCTTTATCTCAGGGCACCGCACAAATGGACGGGCACTATGCAGGCACTGCCGTAAAAAGACAGCACTCAAGTGCTCCACCTGTGATGTGCCTCTCTGTTTGATCCCAAACTGAGACTGTTACAATAACTGGCATATTGCCAATAACATATAAAGGACTTCATATTCACAATTGTCATATCCGGCTCTAGGGAGCCAGGCAATCAGAGCCGGGGACAAGCCAGTGAGTCGAGATGTTTTATTCTGGGTAAGGGATAAGGGATGAGGAGAGCACAGACACTCATACAGACGTACATTCTCAGGCTGCACAGCGCAGGGGTAGGTAGCTCGTACCGGACATGGGGGTAACAAGACGTGCATACTCACAGCGGGATACAAACACTGGAATGCTGCAAGGGGAGTTGAGGCTGACACCAGACGAAGGGGCTTCAGCCTAGCAGTGCTTATGTCGCAGCCCCGAATGATCGAAGCTGCTCCTCTTTATACTCATTAACAGCGCCCCAGCTGATGAGGATTAATTGGCCCCAGCCGTCCCGTGACACTGACAGCTGGGAACCAGCTGAGGCACTGCCCAATGAGAGGCAGGGATAAAAGGAGCATGGGCTGAGCGCCGAGCCGGCGTCTCACCCCATGGTGACAATAGTATGTTTTGTATATTGACTTTTTTGTTCAGTAAAGCGTGTTTATATTTTACAATAACTGGCATATTGCCAATAACATATAAAGGACTTCATATTCACATTTGTTGTTTGTAAATAGTACGTTTTGTATATTGACTTTTTTATTCAGTAAAGCGTGTTTATACAGTGGGGTTAAAAAGTATTTAGTCAGCCACCAATTGTGCAAGTTCTCCCACTTAAAAGATGAGAGAGGTCTCCAATTTTCATCATAGGTATACCTCAACTATGAGAGACAAAATAATTCAATTCAATTCAATTCAACTTTATTTATATAGCGCCATTTCACAACAACAGTCATCTCATAGCACTTTCAACTCTTGAGGGAACCCCCACAGTTGCAGAAAGACCCCAGCAATCAGGCGATCCCCTGTGAGCAAGCACTTGGCGATGGTGGAGAGGAAAAACTCCCTTTTAACAGGAAGAAACCTCCAGCAGAACCAGGCTCAGGGAGGGGCAGTCATCTGCTGCGACTGGCTGGGGGGTGAGGGGATAGAGAAGAAGAAAAGAACAGACATGTAGAGAGCAAACAGCACGATGGGGACTCAATCTATGGGAGAGAACAAACAAATGTTAATGACCAGCAAAAAAAAAATATTTCATAGAGAGTGAGGAAAGGAGTGAGGCCCAGTGCATTACTGGAGGTCCCCCGGCTGACTAAACCTATTAGCAGCATAACTAAGGAAGGGTTCAGAAACACATGATCCCTCCCTAATTGTAGGCTATATCAAAAAGGTAGGTTTTAGCCCTAATCTTAAAAACAGAGATCGAGTCTGACTCCCGAATCCAGATTGGCAGCTGATTCCACAGGAGAGGAGCTTGATAACTGAAGGCTCTGCCTCCCATTGTACTTTTGGAGATTCTAGGTATTACAAGTAATCCTGCATTTTGGGAGCGTAGTGCTCTGTTAGGATAATACGGTAGTATCAGATCTTTTAAATAAAAAGGAGCCTGATTGTTTAGAGCTTTGTAAGTAAGAAGAAGGATTTTAAACTTAATTCTAAACTCTATGGGAAGCCAATGAAGGGAGGCCAGAACCGGAGAGATATGATCTCTCTTTCTAGTACCTGTTAAAACTCTTGCTGCAGCATTTTGGATCAGCTGAAGACTTTTTAAAGATGTTTTAGGACAGCCTGATAATAAAGAATTACAATAATCTAATCTCGAGCTAACAAAAGCGTGGATCAGTTTCTCAGCATCACTCTGAGACAAGATGCTCCTAATCTTGGCAATATTACGCAAATGATAGAAGGCAGCCTTAGAAACAAATTTAATATGTGAAGTGAAGGACAAATCCTGATCAAAAATAACTCCAAGGTTCCTCACAGAGCTATTAAGAGAAAGAGTAACCGCATCCAAACTGAAAGTTTGATTTGGAAAGGAATTTCTAAGGTTTTTTGGACCAACAAGAATGACTTCAGTCTTATCTGAATTTAATAGCAGGAAATTACAAGTCATCCAAGCTTTGATTTCCTTAAGACAGGCTTCTAACTTGGCTAATTGATTAGTATCATCTGGCTTCATTGACAGGTATAATTGTGTGTCATCTGCATAACAATGAAAATGTATACAGTGCTTTCTAATAATGTTGCCTAACGGAAGCATATATAAACTAAAAAGAGTAGGGCCTAGCACAGATCTCTGTGGAACTCCATGACTAAGCTTTGAGTTGAAAGAAAACTCATTATTTACATGAACAAACTGGAACCTATCAGATAAATAAGATCTAAACCATTGCAACGAAGTTCCATTAAGTCCAACATAGTGTTCTAATCTATCAAGTAGAATATTATGATCGATAGTATCAAAAGCTGCACTAAGGTCTAAAAGGACAAGTACAGAAACTAGTCCATTATCAGATGCAATGAGGAGGTCGTTAGTGACCTTCGCTAAGGCTGTTTCAGTACTATGATGGATTCTAAACCCAGATTGAAACTCTTCAAGTAAACCATTTCCCTGCAGGTGGTCAAATAATTGCGTAGCAACAACTCTTTCTAAGATTTTTGAAATGAAAGGGAGATTAGAGATTGGTCTATAGTTAGCTAAAGCTCCTGGATCTAGCGTTGGCTTTTTGAGTAAGGGTTTAATTACAGCCGTTTTAAAAGCCTGCGGTACATGGCCTAAAGTTAATGAAGAATTGATTATATGAAGAATAAAGCTACCAATAAGTGGGAAGACTTCTTTAAATAACCTGGTAGGAATAGGGTCTAAAAGACAAGTTGAAGGTTTGGATGAGGAAACTATTTTGTCTAACTCACAAAGGTCGATTGGAGTAAACTCATCAAGACAGACATCAACAGAAGGAGTTGTAGTAGTTACAGTATTTAAGTTAACTGTGGGAAGAATCTGAATGATTTTATCTCTGATGGATGAAATTTTATTATTGAAAAAGTTCATAAAGTCCTGACTAGTAAGCTCTAAGGGAATGCTAGGATTGACAGAGTCCTGACTCTTTGTCAACCTGGCTACAGTACTGAATAGAAACCTGGGATTATTCTTGTTCTCTTCTATTAATGCAGAGTAATAACTCGTTCTAGCTTTTCTAAGAGATTTTTTATAAATTAAAAGATGATTTCTCCAAGCTAAATAGATTTCATCTAAATTAGTAGAGCGCCATTTTCTTTCTAATTGACGAGTCTTCTGTTTTAAGGTACGAGTTTCTGTGTTGAACCAAGGAGTTAGAAATCTCTGATTAGACTTTTTCTTTTTTAAGGGGGCCACCAAGTCTAGAGCCTGATGCAGAGAAGCTGAAACACTATCCACCATGTTGTCAATTACAGAAGGAGCAAGCTGTCTATAGCTTATTTCCGTTGTGTTGACACATGGCATAGAGGAAACAATCTGCATAAATTTGGAAACAGCATCATCTGAGAGGCATCTACTGTAATAATATTTTTCTTTAGGAGCCAAATAGTCAGAAATAGTAAAATCAAAGGTTAACAGACAATGATCTGACAGTACAGGGTTATGAGGAGCACTACAAGATTTTCTATTTCTATGCCATATGTCAAAACAAGGTCCAATGTATGGTGGAGGTAATGAGTAGAATTTCCTACTTTCTGAGAAAACCCAATCGAATCTAATATTGAACTGAATGCCACATTAAGGCAGTCACTATCTACATCAGATTTCAGCACTAAATCAGCTAAGAAATCAGCAAATTCGGATAAAAATTCTGAGTAGGTTGATGGGGGACGATAAACTATGGCAAATAAAATTGGGTTTAGCCTAAAATTGCTAAAGTGCCCAATACTGAGGACCAGGCCCTCAAAGGAATTATAACATGTTTTTTGCTTTACATTAACTAGTAATTTGGAATGGTAAATTGTTGCTACTCCTCCTCCACGACCAGAACTTCTAGGATTTTGACAGTTTAAATAACCAGAGGGAGTTCACACTCCTGTGAACTCCCTCTGGAGTTGGGAGTTGGAGTGAATCAACTTCACTTCCGCCCTCCCAAGAGAGCAGACGCTTTTTCCTTCTCTCTTGCTCTGACTTTTTTTTCCTTCCTCCCCAACTACTGGATCCCAGCTTGCTGTTGTCTGTCTGCGTCTAACTGCGACCGTCGAAAGAAAGAAATTATGGAGTTAATAAGCTGGGCTTTGAACACAATTGACACCATTTTTTCAACAAGGAAAAGTGCTCCGGGGGAAGCTGTCTGCCCCGCAGGAACGGCTCCAGCGGGCTATTTACGTGACACAAGTAATTGGAAGATCTTGTGTCTCACTAATCTCTCTATTGAAGATATTGAAGATTTGTATGTCTTTGTGATAATGGTGATCGGGATCTTTCTGATTGGAAATGGGATTGTTCTGGTGTACCGCAAATTGCTGAAGATGGATACAACCTATCAAAATGCTGGCCAGGCGAGGTGCATCTGTCAAATTGAAAAATTGGAGAAGACCCTGATAGCGACAAATGGAGAACTGTCTCGGAAGGTGGATTACATCATGGTCTCGCTTAGGTCTTTCCACGATGGATTTAAAGCCCCGCAATGAAGGATTAAGTACTGAATCTACAGAAGAAATAAAAAGCCTTCTCTGTGATCAGTCCGATTTGGCTCAATTTCCCCATGAAAATTCCTCCTGGCTGTCTGCAGTCTGTGTTTTCAAAATCATCGAGCACAAGGCCTTGGACAGCCATCTGGACAGCCTGCCCAGATAAGGACGATCAGCGGCAGCCAGACAAAACATCTCCTGCCAAGTGCCCTTGTGTTCTCTTATTATCATCAACATTGCTTCAACAGTGCACACACATTGATCCATGAACTGAATAAAGATACACACACTGCTCTCTTGTGTCTTGTGTCTTGTGAATCCTGTCTAGCGTATGTGCATCGAGAGCTTTTTTTTTTTCCTTGTAATCATAATATTGATTGATTATGCAACCAGTATTCTGAATCAATGATTTTTTTGCTCCTTCCTATTGTTCCTCGTATTATTCTTATTCTTATGCTACCTGTACCCTCTATCCTGTTGGCAGGCGCGTCCCCGATGCAGCCGTGTCACTGGAAATGCAGGTTCATTTTCTGTGTCAAGTCAAATTCTCTCGTATGTTATCAGTGATCTGTTAATGTACTTGGCAATAAATCTTTTCTGATTCTGATTCTGATTCTGAGTTGATTCATTTAAACCAACATAATCCTCTTGTCCTAACCAAGTCTCTGTAAGGGAAATTAAATCAATCTGATGATCAATTAACAAATCATGGACTAACAGAGACTTGGGAGTTAGAGACCTAATATTTAATAAACCACATTTAATTTTTAAATTATGAGGAGGAACAGAGGCCAAATCATTCAATTTAGGGGCTTTATGTTTAATTTGAGTTTTACCAATATTTTGCTTTATCACTTTGGGATGCTTATACATTATATTTTTATTCACTTTGGAGGGAGCAGACAACGATTCTCTGATGGGGAAGACAGGGGCTAAGTTGAGGGGTGGCAGATGAAGAGGAGCTGCAGAGAGGCGTGTAAGACTGCGACTCTGCTTCCTGGTCCCAACTCTGAGTAGTCATGGTTTTGGAAATTTGGATAAAAAAGATGCCAGATTGTTAGATAAATGAGAAGCACCATCCAAAGTGGGATGAATGCTGTCTCGTCTCATAAGACCAGGTTTTCCCCAAAAAGAGCTCCAATTGTCAATGTAGCCCATGTCATTTTTAGGACACCACACAGACAGCCAGTGGTTCAAGGATGACGAGCGGCTAAACATGTCATCACTGGTCAGATTGGGGAGGGGTCCAGAGAATACTACAGTGGCATACATCATTTTGGCAAGGTCACACACCGATTCTATATTAAGTTTTGTGACTTCCGACTGCCGGAGACGGATGTCATTAATGCCGGCGTGAATAACAATTGTGGAGTATTTACAGTTACTTTTAGCCAGCATTTTCAAATTTGACTCGATGTCGCCTGCTCTGGCCCCAGGAATGCATTTGACTATGGCCGCTGGAGTCTCTAGGTTCACGTTTCTGACTACAGAGTCGCCAATGATCAGAGTTTTTTCCTCAGCGGGTGTGTCGCTGAGTGGGGAAAAACGATTAGAAACGTGAACAGGTTGGTGGTGTACCGGGGCTTTGCGACTAGGCTTCCTTCTCACCGTCACCCACCCAGTCTCCTCGCTGCTGAGGAGAGCCGAGGGACCGCTGACAGTGGGACCTAAGCTAGCTAGCTCCGCTGCAGCTAATGGGTGTCTGTCAAGATTAACTGGCGCAGACGGTGTTTCAATGCAGCGGAGCCGGGATTCCAAATCAGACAACCTCGCCTCGAGCGCCTCAAAAAGACAACATTTATTACATTTACCGTTATCGCTAAAAGAGGCAGAGGTGTAGCTAAACATCTGACAGAGAGAGCACACCAGAGGAGGAGAGGAAAGCGAGCTAGTAGCCATAGCTAGTGGCTAGAGAGCAAACCACAAAGCAAACCACACAGGCAGACAGCAAAACAGGAAGTGACGATACGTTACCACAAGGAAGTGACGATCCGTAACCGTGAAGTCTTTGATCATTCCCGTCTCGACAGCATCCTTGCTGATCGGCTCCTTAGTCTCCAGCAGGGAAGCCGGTCAGCGGCGGAATATGCGGTCGACTTCCGGGTGGCAGCGGAGGAGGTAGGCTGGGGAGAGGCTTCTCTCTGCAGCATTTTCCTCCGTAACCTCAATTCTGGTCTGACAGATGAGCTAGCTGGTCGGGATCTCCCAGGGCGACTCTCTGAGTTGATCTCGCTCACGATTAGCCTGGACAACAGGCTGCGTGAGCGTGCTGGGAGCGGAAGTCTGTCAGCCGCTCGTGCGGAGCTTCCCTCCGCCCAGCTCAGTCGCGCCCCCTGGCGTTACCGGCTCCGGAGTCCGCCGATGAACCAGAGGCCATGGCCATCGGGTGCACTAGGCTCCCTCTAGCGGAGAGACAACGCCGGTGGGGACGGGGTCTCTGCATGTATTGCAGAGATGGCCAGCATCCCGTGGAGCTGTGCCCGGTGAAGCCAAACGGGGAGGTCCGCGAGTCACTGTAGGGGGCCTCGCGGACTCTAACCGACCAAATCCCCTGTCTTCATGCACACTGCCCATATGTTTCTGCCACAACTCCACCGGGCATTCCATTCACGCACTGGTGGATTCTGGGGCAGAGCAGAATTTTATTTCTAAGAGCCTGGCAACCCGTTTGGGCATACCCAACTGCTGCCTACCCCCCTGAACTTGGTGACGCTCTCACGCTCTTCTCTGGGTACAGTTACACACCGCACTAAGCCAATTCCCATCATCGTCTCCGGCAACCACCGGGAGGATCTGACCATCTACGTCCTGCCCTCCTTGTCGGACCGTGTCATTCTGGGTTACCCCTGGCTGCGGCTGCATAACCCTGTCCTGGATTGGAGAACCGGCAGCGTCCTGTCCTGTCCTGTCCTGGAGCACCTTCTGCCTGGGCACCTGCCTCCAGTTGGTGGCTTGTGCTCCATCCTCTCCTCCGCCGGCTCCGGTCTCTGAGCCCCCGGACCTGACTCTAGTGCCACAGGAGTTCCATGACTTGGGGGCAGCATTCAGTAAGTCCAGAGCCTTGTCCCTTCCGCCGCATCGACCATACGACTGTGCGATTAACATCCGCCTGGGGGCCCCCCTCCCATCTGGCCGCCTATACAGTCTCTCTGCACCGGAACGCGAGGCGATGGACACCTACATTAAGGAGTCACTCAGCGCTGGGATCATCCGCCCCTCCTCGTCCCCGCTTGGCGCGGGTTTCTTCTTCATGGGTAAGAAGGATGGGTCCCTACGCCCCTGTATCGACTTCAGAGCGCTTAACAACATCACGATAAAGGACCACTACACACTGCCGCTCATGGACACTGCTTTCCACTCCCTCCAGAGGGCGACCTGGTTCACGAAGCTTGACCTCCGCAGCGCCTACCATCTCGTTAGGATCCGGGAGGGAGACGAGTGGAAGACGGCCTTTAGGACACCCAGCGGCCACTTCGAATATCTCGTGATGCCATTCGGGCTCACCAACGCACCTGCCGTCTTCCAGCGCCTCATAAACGATGTTCTGCGGGACTTCCTGGGAGTTTTCGTCTTCGTTTATCTCGACGATATACTCATCTTCTCCAGATCACGGGAGGAGCACCAGGCCCATGTGAGGCGGGTCCTGCAACGTCTGCTGGAGAATTGCTTGTTTATAAAGGCCGAGAAGTGTGAATTCTACGCCCAGACCACCTCCTTCCTGGGGTTCGTGATCTCCCATAATCAGATCCTCCCCGACCCCGCTAAGGTTAAAGCGGTTGTCGAGTGGCCCACGCCTACCTCCAGGAAGCAGGTGCAGCAATTCATTGGGTTCGCGAACTTCTACCGGCGCTTTGTTCCCAACTACAGCGCCATCGTCTCCCCCCTGACCCGCCTCACGTCATCGAAAGTGCCCTTTCAGTGGTCTGAGGAAGCGGCCACCACCTTCAAGACTCTCCAGGCGGAGTTCTCGTCCTCCCGGGTCCTGACCCAGGTTGATCCCGCACTTCAGTGTCTGGTGGAGGTCGATGCGTCCGACACGGGGGTGGGAGCGGTACTCTCCCAGCGATCACCGGTGGATGGTGTCAAGCGGCCCTGTGCCTTTTTTTTCTCCAGGGAGCTATCAGCGGCAGAGCGCAACTATGACGTCGGCGACAGGGAGCTCCTCGCGGTCAAACTCGCACTACAGGAGTGGCGTCACTGGTTAGAGGGGGCAGCCCAGCCCTTTGTGGTCTGGACGGACCATAAAAACCTCGAGTACTTGAGGTCAGCGAGGTGCCTGAATGCCCGCCAGGCACGCTGGTCCCTGTTTTTTAATCGCTTCAACTTTACCATCACGTACCATCCAGGCTCGAAGAATGGGTTGCCCTACGCCCTGTCCAGACAATTCGCCCCAGAAGGTCCGGAGAAGTCCGAGCATACCATCCTGCCCGATTCGTGCGTCGTGGGGGCGATTGAATGGTCCATCAAGGGCAAGATTCTGAAGGCCCAGGAGGCGGAGCCGGATCCTGGCGGGGGGCCGGAGAGGAGGCTTTATGTTCCTTTGGCGGTTCGGGGTGAAGTGATCCACTGGGTCCATACCTCCAAACTCTCCTGTCACCCAGGCATCACCCGCTTGGTGAGTTGGCTGCAACGCTCGTTTTGGTGGCCAGGTCTCCAGAAGGATGTTACCAACTATGTCCGGGCCTGTCCCCAGTGCGCTACCGGCAAGTCCCAAAACTCTCCACCTGCGGGTCTACTCCAGCCCCTGCCGGTCCCGGGCAGGCCCTGGTCACACATCGCCCTTGACTTCATCATCGGACTCCCTGTCTCTAACACCTATGACACGGTTCTGACTATTGTGGACAGGTTCTCCAAAGCCGCTCATTTTGTGCCTCTTCGGGGTCTCCCTTCGCCGCGTGAGACGGCCGATCTCCTGGTCCAGCATGTCGTCAGGCTGCATGGGATCCCGCTGGACGTGGTCTCGGACCGAGGTCCGCAGTTTGTCTCCCAGGTTTGGAGGAGCTTCTGCAGCGCCTTGGGGGCTACAGTCAGTCTCTCCTCTGGTTACCACCCCCTGTCTAACGGGCAGTGCAAGCGCACGAACCAGGAGTTGGAGGCCACCCTGCGCTGCATAACATCCTCTATTCCTTCATCCTGGAGCTCCTTCCTGACCTGGGTGGAATACGCCCATAACTCGGCCCGGTCCACTGCTACTGGGGTGTCGCCTTTTGAAGCGTCCTTGGGGTACGACCCCCCTGTTTTTCCTGAGCAGGAGGGTGAGCTGGCCGTCCCTTCCATCCAGGCGCACATCAGGCGCTGCCGGAGCGTGTGGACCAAGACCAGGGACGCGCTTTTACGCACAGCGGCGCGCAACAGCTCCACCGCCAATCGCCACAGAAGGCCGGCTCCTGCCTACCAGGTGGGTCAGCGGGTTTGGCTTTCGTCCCAGGACATCAGCCTGAAAGGTGAGAAGAAGAAGTTGGCACCGAGGTTCCTTGGTCCCTTCACTATTTCCAAAATCATCAACCCGGTGGCTGTGCATTTGGCCCTCCCCCCCTCCCTTCGTGTGTGTCCCACCTTCCACGTTTCAAAGATCAAGCCTGTCCTTTCCAATTCACTCTTCCCTCCTCCTAGGTCTCCTCCTGTGCCTAGGATGATCGACGGTGACCCGGCGTGGGGTGTTACTGCCATCCTGGACTCCCGGCGTCGGGGTCGTGGGCTGCAATATCTGGTGGATTGGAAAGGTTATGGTCCGGAGTGGAGATCCTGGGTGCGCTCTTCATGGGTGTTGGATCGAGACCGCATCGAGGAGTTCCATCGGACACACCCAGGTAAGCCAGCGCCAGGAGGCGCTGGTGGGGGGGAGGAGTACTGTCATCACCCGCAGCTCACGGTCTTCCACCTCAGCTGCGCGCACACCTGCTCCTCGTTAGTGCGCAGCTATTTATTCCATCCTGCCCTGATCTGCAGCCTGGAGCCGTTTGTCTCCCTGCGTATTCAACTCAGCAACATCCTTTCCTTCAGGCCTGCTGACGACTCTCCTGGACACGTAAGCTGTCTGTATTGCCTTACCTTCTCCTGTTCAGACTTCCCCTGTGCACAGGTGGATCCCTTGGCGGCGGACTCACTCCCCCTCGTCACGCTGCTCCTCTACCTCGCTGCATCATCCCGGACGCACAGCAGGACGCTGTCTCCCAGGCTTGGGACCTTGCCAACGCCAGCCACCGTGCCACTACAAGTAAGCACAGAACATTCTCACTCTCCCGTGTGATTGCCCAGCTAACCCCTGCTCTCCTCTCATTATAGGGTTGCCTGGCTGTACGGCGTACTGCTCTGTCCTGACCTGCATCCTCCACCCACATCACACTCGCATCTCACATACACGCATCCATACACGAACACTGCTGTAAATAAAGCTTTCAAATCTGCCTGAGTCTGCGTGCGTGTTTCCTGGGCCGAACAATATGTCAGGAATGTGTTTTCCAACTGTGGTTCTGAGATAAAGGAAACAATTCTTGACCAGACTTTTTGGGTGAAACAATTTCTTTAAGGTGAAGAATAATTTTACAGATTAGAGCCAAAGGGAGTTGATGCTGCACTGAGTATTTAACTACTGGGTTACAGATAGACGTAGAGGAGGGAAGAGGGATTGAGGATCCAAGCAATGTGGGGACAGAAATGTTTTTGCCTGAGTGTAACTCCATTGCCACCCAGTCAGGACAGTTGGATTGACCAGCATCGAAAGACCAAAAAGCCAAGCAACGCAGGTTTGCAGCCCAATAATAAAAATTAAAATTTGGGAGAGCAAAGCCACCAGTAGATTTATTTTTTGAAGGTGGGTTTTACTGATACGAGGGTGCTTTCCCTGCCAAATATAAGAGGACAAAATTGAATCAAGCTGGTTAAAAAAGGAACTAGGTATAAAAATAGGCAAGGTCTGAAAGAGGTATAAAAATTTAGGTAAGGCAGACATTCTGACTGAATTAATGCGCCCAACCACAGTCATGGACAGGGGTGACCACTGTGTCAATGTTTTCGTCTGGTTTAACAGGGTGATAAAGTTTTCTTTAAATAAGGTGTGGAGAAAGGAGGCAGGCGAGGCAACGAGCTGGGCGACGCAGAAACTTTATTCTTTCTCCAACATAACTTACAGCAAAAAACATCCCGGGTCTCTGTGCATTCCTCTTTTATATCTTTAATACCACGCATCGAGACCCAGACCTTCTGACCATCATACATTATGTTTAGAATAAAGCCTGTGTGGCACATTAACATAACGCCAGCACTGCTCTCTTCTTCCCCTTCTTCTCCCAGCGGCTCCGGAATTTACTCCTCTCCCTGTGGGGCGCAGAGTCCTTACTGTCCCGTCTGATACCCCCTGGTGACACCTCCTCTTTCAGTCCATTGTTCCCTGGGTAGAGAAGTCCAACACCCTGCCCCCACACAGCACCCCCCCCGAACACCCAGAAAGTGCACTATTCCCCCCCCCCCCCACGTCCTTTGGGCTTGAGCTGGCGCCCATAGCAGCTGTAGTGGAGGTGGGAGGTCACCGATCCAGTCAAACCGCCCTGCTGGCGGGGTGCACAGGAGGGCATGTCAGTCTGTGGAAGGAAAAAGGGAGGGGGAGAAAACACATCAGCTTCACGAGCACAGGTCCCTGCCGAGGGATCACCAACTTGCAGAGCCACCAACAGTGGGCGTCCGCGCCGGGGAGCTTGGGCCAACACCACTTGCTCGTCTGCCAACACAAAAGCAGGCTTCAGCCTGTCGATGCAGATGGTCTTCCTACGTCCCCCCAAGTCAAACACAAAATGCTTCGCCCCAAGTTCCAACATCCTTAGTGAGTAGTGAGCGCTATCTTTGCAGACAGATCCGGGTGGGCTAACAACGCAGCATCTGCAAGCGCTGTTTTGGCATTAGTAAAGCCTGGACTCGCTCGGGAGTCCAGTCGATGACTTCCGCAGGCTTCTTTTTTTTCAGCGCAGCATACAATGGCTGCATCAGCTGGGCTGCCTGGGGAAGGAAACTGTTAGAAAAAGTAACCATTCCCCAAAACTCCTGTAGTGCTCTCACGGTCTGCGGCTTCGCGCCCTCCAGTGAAATGCAGAGCCCAAAAAATCAATCTCTGGCACACCGAACTGGCACTTCGCCGGGTTAACTATCAGCCTGTGCGCCTTCAACCTCTGGAAAACCGCCTTGAAATGGGCGATGTGCTCCTCCTCAGATGCGCTAGCTACCAGAATGTCATCTAAGTAGACAAAGATGAAGTACAAGTCACGAAGCACTGTGTCCATCATCCTCTGGAAAGTCTGTGCCACGTCTTTCAATCCGAACGGCATGCGTAAAAACTCAAAAAGGCCGAAAAGAGTTATTACCACTGTTTTTGGAACATCTTCCGTGCGCACTGGGACCTGATGGTATCCGCAGACCAGATCCACTTTTGAAAAAACACGCGCCCCAGTCAGGTGCATGGAAAAATCCTGGATGTGCGGAATGGGATAACGATTGTGTTCCATGGCATTATTCAAGCATCAGAAATCGCTGCATGGTCGCCACGACCCGTCGGCTTTAGGCACTATGTGTAGCGGGATGCCCACGGACTGTTGGAGTGCCTGACAATACCCTACTGCTGTAAGTTGGCAAACTCCCCTTGCACACTGGCCAGTTTAGCTGCGTCCAAACGTCGAGGTCGCATGAACTCCGGCAGGCCTTTTGTCGTTATAAAGTGCTCAACCCCATGTTTTGTTACCATAGCCGAAAAAGTCGGGACCGTGAGTGCTGGGAACTGTGTGAGCAAATGTTGGAACTTACCCCCTGGAGCTATAACGTTAGCCAGTGTTGTCGACCCAGCTCCCCGAGCTGTGCAGGGCAATAAGGTAAAAGAGACAGCGTCCACTAATTTCCTATTAGCAACATTAACTAACAACCCATAAGCACATAAAAAATCTGTGCCTAAAATGGGGCCGGAACATGCAGCTGTCACAAAGTCCCACTGAAAGTTGCATCCGTGTAAGTATATCGTCAGTGTCTGCTCGCCAAATGTCCTGATGGTGGATCCGTTGGCAGCCATGAGCTCGGGACAGCTGCCTCCTGCCACCCTGTCTACGTTGACCGGCAGGATGAGGCTCTTATGGGAGCCGAAGTCCACCAAAAACCGTCTCCTCAAACGTGTGTTTGTGACCTAAAGCAGTCTGTTCCTGTTGCCATCAGTTGCAGCTGCCACTGAATTCTGAACGTGCCGTCTTCCCAGCTTCTTGAATTGGCATGGCGACAGGCAGCATTAGGCAGTCGAGCTGAAATGGCGATGGTAAAAACAGTTTGCCCCATTCCTTCGTCTTCTGGTGTTCGTCCCGGCTACTACGAACAGCTCTTTGACCTCACTGGAGTCCCTCATGGATGCCAGTGCCACTGTCTGCACGCTGAGAGTTCTGGTCACCAAAATGATGCAGTCCACTTCCTGCGCCAGGGCACAGTACTCCTTAGCAACCAGGTGTGGCGAGTTGGCCAGGATTGCCCTCGCTGTAGCCGGTAGGTTCCTGAGGAACAAGTGGGCAAACAGGAAAGATTCGTCGTCCTTCCCCCTCAGCACCAACATGCTCTCCATGAACGCCACTGCTAATCTGTTCCCTAACGCCGAACGCGTTAGAAGTCTGTCTGCCCTCTTACTGTCAGAAAGGATATAGCGCTGGAGAAGCATCCTCTTGAGCGCTTCATATTTTCCTTGGGCTGGCGGCTCCTGGATCTGGCTCGTCACCCATTGCGTGGCGTGCGCATCCAGCGGAGCGACCACGTAGTAATACCTGGTATTGTCTGTTGTTATCCCACGGAGTGCAAACTGGGCTTCTATGTGCAAGAACCACGCGGTCGGGTTGTGAAGCCAGAAGTCTGGGAGCTTGACTGAGACCACGCACATGGCGCTGGTGCTCTCCCTCCCTCCTCAGCTCGCTTTCCATGGCACGTCTTAGGGTCACCAATGTGGAGAAAGGAAGCAGGCGAGGCAATGAGCTGGACGACACAGAAAATTTATTCTTTCTCCAACATAACTTACAGCAAGAAACATCCCGGGTCTCTGTGCATTCCTCTTTTATATCTTCAATACCATGCATCAAGACCAGTAACTTCTGACCATCATATATTATGTTTAGAACAAAGCCTGTGTGGCACATTAACATGACATAACGCAGGTGTCACACCCTTCTTCTCCCAGCAGCTCTGGCATTTACTCTTCTCACCGGGGGCCGCATAGTCCTTACTGTCCCATCTGATACACCCCAGTGACACCTCCTCTTTCAGTTTATTGTTCTCTGGGTGGAGAAGTCCAACATCATGCCCCCACAAAGTCTTTTTCTTGTGACTGAAATGCCAAAATATGAGAATTTGTTTTTTCTACTTTAAAAGGCAAGTTTGTGAAGTCTAATGTGCACGCTTTGCTGCTGATGGGAAAAAGCTCACTTTTGGTCAGATTCAATTTGTAACCTGACAATTTTCCAAACTGACTGAGTAGTGATAGAGACAGCAGTGAAGTGCTCAGGTTCGAAATAAAAAGTAAAAGGTCATCGGTGTAAAGTGAGACTTTATGTTCTGCATTGTTTCTCCAAATACCAGTTATGTCCTTACAATCTCGGAAGGCTACAGCAGGCAGTTCAATAGCCAGGTCAAAAAGCATGGGACTCAGAAGACACCCCTGGTGAGTTCCTCTATGCAAATTGAATGGTTTTGACTGCTGGGAATTGGTATGAATTGACGCAGTAGTGCATGAATACAGCAATTTAATCCATGAAGAGAAATTTGGTCCAAAGCTGAATTTGTCAAGGACTGCAAACAAAAAATTGAACTCCACATGATAAACAGCTTTTTCAGCATCAAGAAAGATGACACACTGAGGGACTTCCTCAGAAGAAGAGTATATAATGTCAAATAGTTGGCGTATGTTAAAATATGAATGTCTGCTTTTGATAAAACCTGTATGGTCTTTTGAGATAATTGTAGAGAAGATGGTCTCTAATCTGTGAGCTAGGACCTTAGCTAGAATTTTAGCATCTGTATTCAAGACAAATAGGTTTGTACGAAGCACAGTCGGATGGGTCTTTCTCTTTTTTAGCAATAAGGGTGATATAAGTATTTGTAAATGATTGAGGGAGAGAGCCCAACCTAAAAGATTCAGACAGGACTAGACAGAGGTATGGGGAAAGTAATGAAGAAAACTTTTTAAAGAATTCTGCCGGGAACCCGTCAGGGCCTGGGCACTTTCCCGGCTGCATTGAAGATATAGTGTCATGACTCAAAGCTAGAAGCTCAAGTGTAAGGCAGCTAACACCTGAAAGAGGCACTCAGACATGGAGTAAAGTTTAAACACAACTTTTGTCATGATTACTAGAAATATCGGCCCACATGCAAGATGCTTCACCAGAGAATGCACTCAATGCAGAGAAGCAAAGTTTTAAATGCAATTTTATTGAAAAGTTGATGCAAGATTAGCGGAAAAAACACCACACTCGCCAGAGGAGAGCCCAGCCTGTAAGGAGGGAGATGAGAGCGGATTAGTGCAAGGAGGGAGGCAGGGTATAATGAATAATAGAAAAACTCTTACAAGTGAGAGCAGAGAGCCCGATGAGGAACCCAGGAAGGCAAAGATGAATGGGAAAGGAAGCTGCGGATGGGTAGGGCTGGGGAAATGTCTGACCGGGTGGAGTAGGTGATCTGGAGTGAAGACGATGATGAAGGACCAGGTGAGCGCACAACGAATCCCTGGGGACACACCACAGAGATGGCAGCAACCTGAGAAGGAGAAAGAGAGAGACAGATAATTCTCTGGGTTCCTAGACAATTAAGACTTTACTTACTTAATTCTTTACTGGCAGTATACCCAACAAGCCAGCGCTGGAGCATCCACAAACTGGTCCTTTTAAGCGCTGGCAGCGAAGAGACAACAGGTGTGTCCACCCATGCAGGCATATTGATTACCCGTGGAGCCGGGGAACCTCCCGCAGGACAGGATGGGGGAGTGCGCTCACCAGATCACAACAACTTTATTGAAAACTCAGCCACTGAAGGAAAAGAGGCACACGCCAGAGGAACACACAGCCTGTGGGGAGAGAGAGATGAGAGTTAGTAAGAACGAGGAGAAATGTTGGGGATAATGGATGAGAATTGGGATTTATCTTACGACTGGTGAACAGAGAGCCCGGCAGAGGAACCCAGCGAAGGAGTGGAGAGGCCAGCAGAGCAGAGCTGATAAGGAAGTGGAGAGGACTGGGGGAGTCTGACCGGGTGGAGAAGGCAGTTCTTTGGGTGATGATGATGAGACAGGTGAGCACACTGCAACCCCAGAGACACACCGCTGAGATGGCAGCAAACTGTGGAGAGAGGAAGAAAGAGAGGGTTAGGCTGAGTTCCTGATAAAACAATTCTTAACCTTGTTTAAAGGCAGCAGTACCCAACAAGCCAGCGCAGAAGCATTCACCAACTGGTCCTTTAAAGTGCTGGCAGAGAAGAGGCAGCAGCTGCGTCCACTCACGCAGGTGCATTGATGACCTGCGGAGCCCGGGAAACAGACGAAGGACCTTCCACAAAAAGGGAGGGGGAGCGCGCTCACCAGATCATCACATATAGATGAAATGATTTCTGAGGTAGATACAGATTCGAGTGTCTTCCTGAAATCAAGTGGCAGTTCAGGAATACTAAGATTGTTTAAGAAATCAACAATTGCACCATGTTCTATCTGGGATTCTGCGGTATAAAGTTGGAAATAAAAGTCCCTGAATGTGTCATTAATTTCCAAATGGTCTGAAGTAGTGTGGCCGTTTGACATTCGAATCTTAGGGATGCTTTGCTTTGCCCTAAAGCCTTGAAGTTGATTGGCTAACATCTTATCTGGTTTGTCTCCATGTATATAGAACAGTGTCTTATTCTCTAAAAGCAAGCGTTCAACTGAGTGAGTTGTGAGTAGGTCGAATTTGGTTTTAAGTTCCAGTTGTTCTTTAAGAAGGTCTGGACTTTGAGTTTGGGCATAGTGTTTGTCAGTCTCTCTAATTTGGCTGGTTAGGTCTGCATGTTCTTTAAGGGATTTTTGTTTCATTTGTGCAATATAGGATATAATCTGACCCCCTAAGATAAGCTTTGAGGGCATCGGATTAGACATCTCAGGAGAAGTATTAGTAGTAAAAAGGAAGCTTATCTCTTTTTCCATGAATTTCACAAAGTTTTCATCTGATAGTGACTACTCAGAGTTGGGACCAGGAAGCAGAGTCGCAGTCTTACACGCCTCTCTGCAGCTCCTCTTCATCCGCCACCCCTCAGCTTAGCCCCTGTCTTCCCCATCAGAGAATCGTTGTCTGCTCCCTCCAAAGTAAATAAAAATATCATGCATTAGCATCCCAAAGTGATAAAGCAAAACATTGGTAAAACTCAAATTAAACATAAAGCCTCTAAATTGAATGATTTGGCCTCTGTTCCTCCTCATAATTTAAAAATTAAATGTGGTTTACTAAATATTAGGTCTCTAACTCCCAAGTCTCTGTTAGTCCATGATCTGTTAATTGATCATCAGATTGATTTAATTTCCCTTACAGAGACTTGGTTAGGGCAAGAGGATTATGTTGGTTTAAATGAATCAACTCCCTCTGGTTATTTAAACTGTCAAAATCCCAGAAGTTCTGGTCGTGGAGGAGGAGTAGCAACAATTTACCATTCCAAATTACTAGTTAATGTAAAGCAAAAAACATGTTATAATTCCTTTGAGGGCCTGGTCCTCAGTATTGGGCACTTTAGCAATTTTAGGTTAAACCCAATTTTATTTGCCATAGTTTATCGTCCCCCATCAACCTACTCAGAATTTTTATCCGAATTTGCTGATTTCTTAGCTGATTTAGTGCTGAAATCTGATAGAATAATTATAGTAGGGGACTTTAATATACATGTGGATGTAGATAGTGACTGCCTTAATGTGGCATTTAATTCAATATTAGACTCGATTGGGTTTTCTCAGAAAGTAGGAAATTCTACTCATTACCTCCACCATACATTGGACCTTGTTCTGACATATGGCATAGAAATAGAAAATCTTGTAGTGTCTCCTCATAACCCTGTACTGTCAGACCATTGTCTGTTAACCTTTGATTTTACCATTTCTGACTATTTGGCTTCTAAAGAAAAATATTATTACAGTAGATGCCTCTCAGATGATGCTGTTTCCAAATTTATGCAGATTGTTTCCTCTATGCCATGTGCCAACACAACGGAAATAAGCTATAGACAGCTTGCTCCTTCTGTAATTGATAACATGGTGGATAGTGTTTCAGCTTCTCTGCATCAGGCTCTAGACTTGGTGGCCCCCTTAAAAAAGAAAAAGTCTAATCAGAGATTTCTAACTCCTTGGTTCAACACAGAAACTCGTAGCTTAAAACAGAAGACTCATCAATTAGAAAGGAAATGGCGCTCTACTAATTTAGATGAAATCTATTTAGCTTGGAGAAATCATCTTTTAATTTATAAAAAATCTCTTAGAAAAGCTAGAACAAGTTATTACTCTGCATTAATAGAAGAGAACAAGAATAATCCCAGGTTTCTTTTCAGTACTGTAGCCAGGTTGACAAAGAGTCAGGACTCTGTCAATCCTAGCATTCCCTTAGAGCTTACTAGTCAGGACTTTATGAACTTTTTCAATAATAAAATTTCATCCATCAGAGATAAAATCAATCAGATTCTTCCCACAGTTAACTTAAATACTGTAACTACTACAACTCCTTCTGTTGATGTCTGTCTTGATGAGTTTACTCCAATCGACCTTTGTGAGTTAGACAAAATAGTTTCCTCATCCAAACCTTCAACTTGTCTTTTAGACCCTATTCCTACTAGGTTATTTAAAGAAGTCTTCCCACTTATTGGTAGGTTTATTCTTCATATAATCAATTCTTCATTAACTTTAGGCCATGTACCGCAGGCTTTTAAAACAGCTGTAATTAAACCCTTACTCAAAAAGCCAACGCTAGATCCAGGAGCTTTAGCTAACTATAGACCAATCTCTAATCTCCCTTTCATTTCAAAAATCTTAGAAAGAGTTGTTGCTACTCAATTATTCGACCACCTGCAGGGAAATGGTTTACTTGAAGAGTTTCAATCTGGGTTTAGAATCCATCATAGTACTGAAACAGCCTTAGCGAAGGTCACTAACGACCTCCTCATTGCATCTGATAATGGACTAGTTTCTGTACTTGTCCTTTTAGACCTTAGTGCAGCTTTTGATACTATCGATCATAATATTCTACTTGATAGATTAGAACACTATGTTGGACTTAATGGAACTTCGTTGCAGTGGTTTAGATCTTATTTGTCTGATAGGTTCCAGTTTGTTCATGTAAATAATGAGTTTTCTTTCAACTCAAAGCTTAGTCATGGAGTTCCACAGGGATCTGTGCTAGGCCCTACTCTTTTTAGTTTATATATGCTTCCGTTAGGCAACATTATTAGAAAGCACTGTATACATTTTCATTGTTATGCAGATGACACACAATTATACCTGTCAATGAAGCCAGATGATAGTAATCAATTAGCCAAGTTAGAAGCCTGTCTTAAGGAAATCAAAGCTTGGATGACTTGTAATTTCCTGCTATTAAATTCAGATAAGACTGAAGTCATTCTTGTTGGTCCAAAAAACCTTAGAAATTCCTTTCCAAATCAAACTTTCAGTTTGGATGCAGTTACTCTTTCTCTTAATAGCTCTGTGAGGAACCTTGGAGTTATTTTTGATCAGGATTTGTCCTTCAATTCACATATTAAATTTGTTTCTAAGACTGCCTTCTATCATTTGCGTAATATTGCCAAGATTAGGAGCATCTTGTCTCAGAGTGATGCTGAGAAACTGATCCACGCTTTTGTTAGCTCGAGATTAGATTATTGTAATTCTTTATTATCAGGTTGTCCTAAAACATCTTTAAAAAGTCTTTAGCTGATCCAAAATGCTGCAGCAAGAGTTTTAACAGGTACTAGAAAGAGAGATCATATCTCTCCGGTTCTGGCCTCCCTTCATTGGCTTCCCATAGAGTTTAGAATTAAGTTTAAAATCCTTCTTCTTACTTACAAAGCTCTAAACAATCAGGCTCCTTTTTATTTAAAAGATCTGATACTACCGTATTATCCTAACAGAGCACTACGCTCCCAAAATGCAGGACTACTTGTAATACCTAGAATCTCCAAAAGTACAATGGGAGGCAGAGCCTTCAGTTATCAAGCTCCTCTCCTGTGGAATCAGCTGCCAATCTGGATTCGGGAGTCAGACTCGATCTCTGTTTTTAAGATTAGGGTTAAAACCTACCTTTTTGATATAGCCTACAATTAGGGAGGGATCATGTGTTTCTGAACCCTCCCTTAGTTATACTGCTAATAGGTTTAGTCAGCCGGGGGACCTCCAGTAATGCACTGGGCCTCACTCCTTTCCTCACTCTCTATGAAATATTTTTTTTTTTGCTGGTCATTAACATTTGTTTGTTCTCTCCCATAGATTGAGTCCCCATCGTGCTGTTTGCTCTCTACATGTCTGTTCTTTTCATCTTCTCTGTCCCCTCACCCCCCAGCCAGTCGCAGCAGATGACTGCCCCTCCCTGAGCCTGGTTCTGCTGGAGGTTTCTTCCTGTTAAAAGGGAGTTTTTCCTCTCCACCGTCGCCAAGTGCTTGCTCACAGGGGATCACCTGATTGCTGGGGTCTTTCTGCAACTGTGGGGGTTCCCCCCTACAGTTGATAGTGCTATGAGATGACTGTTGTTGTGAAATGGCGCTATATAAATAAAGTTGAATAGAATTGAATTGAATTGAATTGATAGTAAGGTTCAGTTAAACCGTCAGCATCGACTGTTTTGTGGGATACTGGGGAAGCAAAGAGTTAGAACAATAGGGCTTGATCTGAAATAACAATGCTCTGGAAAGCACAGGACTGGACAGATGGAATGAGTTTATTATCCATGAAAAAATAATCAGTTCTAGAGTATGTGTGGTGGACGTGTGAGAAAAATGAATAGTTCCTGTATTTTGGATGTAGAGTGTGCCACACATCACAGACACTATAGTCAGATAAAAATGCTTGAATAAAGGAGGCTGATTTACTTATTGTGCTAGTATTTTTAGAGGATTGGTCCAAGACCAGGTCTAACCAGCATATTAAAGTCATCCCCAAGTACCAGACCGAATGTGTTGAGATCTAACAATAGTGAGAATAACCACTTGAAAAAATCTACATCATCTGAGTTTGGGGCATAAACATTCACAAATACAACCAATGTATTAAATGGTTTTCCAGAGACAACAACATATCTACCAAACTTGTCAGAGATCACATTGTGTGGTTCAAAAGAAATGTTCTGGGCAATGAGAACTGAAACTCCTCTGCCCTTGGCCTGAAAAGAAGAGTGAAAACGCTGCCCCCTCCAACCCAATAGGAGATGCTCATTATCTCAGCTATGAATATGGGTTTCTTGCAGGAAAGCTATTCCTGTTTTCAGTTGTTTAAGATTAAAAGGACCTTTTTTTCTCTTCATGGAGTGGTTTAGACCTTTAACATTCCAGCTTAAAAGATGTACGTGTCTGTCCATGTAGTTTTATGATAAAAACCACAGTGTATGCAAGAAGGCCTGGGTGACAGCAACAGGATATAGCAAAGGCAACTGAACACTGTACAAAGGTAGCAGAAGGTGAACAGAAGGCAGAAAATATATTGTAATGTTACTGGCAATGACAGAGACCCTCCCCACCTCAACCCCCAAACTAAGAAAGATGCTAAAAAAGAAACATTTTACAAACACTACTCTTCCTGTCTGACAACAGAGTATGACTCGGGTGAAATATGCAGAGGTAGGTTAAAGCACCTCTAACATAACGTGGTTTGAAAAGGCTGAGACCACACAAAACATAAAAGCTCTATTTAAATATACAGAGCTACATCACAGATGATGACTAATGAATAAAAAGATGAAAAAGAAAATAAAAAAATACCATGATATAATCAGATTATTTACACATCAGCCAACATAAACAACCAGCCACTTAATTAACAGAAACTCAGTTGGCGGACTGTTTGCAGACAACAGCATTTTAAGTGTTTCAGTAAGGATTATTTCAATTACGATTAAGTATGAACAAAGAAAATGGCAAAGCAGTAATACTCAAGAGTGAGATATGGGCACAGTTATAGAAGTGTAAACCACGAGTGCCAGCTATGCAGGTTGCTGAACATGACACGGAGAGAAAAGATGAGAAGAAGGCTATAAACACTGTTTCCTCATGTCCAGTGGCTACACAGTAACATTATAGTTTTTCATGAAGGTTTAGGTGACCTGGGCAGACTGCTGATGTACTGGGTTGCTTTATCCGCTGATCTGATCCACTTTCTGGCTCTGCTGGGCAAAATGAGACAGAGTTGGGCTGGATAAAGCAGAGTGGGCTTCAGTCCCCGGTTATAAAGTTATAAGGCTTATTTAGGCTGTAGTCCTCCACAATACGGATTGGTTTGCTACGGTACTCCAGTTTCCCTTGCCGTCAAGCTTCCCTGATGAGAAGTTCCTTTGTCTGGTATCGCTGCAGGCGGGGAATGACAGGGCGCGGTCACTGTCGGGGCCGGTTTGGCTGCTAGGGAGCAGTGTGCTTAGTCGATTTCTGGCAGGTGTGGCAGCATCTCCTTCAGGAACACCTCACACAGTAGAGTCGAAAAGAATTCAGTGGGAGACCCGTTTTCAATTGATTCCGGTAAAATACTAACTATGGCATCTGCACCGTCCCTTCAGGTCAGTAATTTTGGCCTTGAGTTTAGAATTGTCTTCACGGAGGGTGGCGCAGATATTTTCAAGATCCCGTACCCACTGGCTCATATCTTCAGCTGCGAGCTCCAGAGATGAAACACGATGGCCGTGGTCTTCTACAGTGAGCCGTGTTTGGTCTAGCTTTGAGTCAAACATGTTAAAAGAAGTTTCGTGCTATACATCTACTCCATTATCCTGCTAACCGGAAGCCCCCAAAAAGTCAACTTATCTACAGTGTTGCCAGATGGGAAATGAAGAAATATCGTACTGTCGCTTTAAAATTATCGTATTTTGACCCAAACTATCTTATGTACTAAAGTAACTTGAAAAATCACAGGCTAGGTCAGTGCATTTAAAAACAAACCTATTCTATATGTACGGAAGTGCAGTAACTGAAGGAATTGTCACGCCGCGCCGCTCATCAGCGGCGCCACCTGCAGGCACACCTGCACATCATCAGCGGCGAGGGATATAAGCTGCCTCGCCCTGAGCTTTGGCCTGAAGCCGTTAGACTTCCCCATGCATCGCTGTGAGTTCCTTCACCCTCAGCGGATCACTCTGGTAAGAAGACCTTACCTCCTTTTTCTCCCAAATCTGCTCCCCTGTGCACAGATGGATTCCCCGGCGGCGGACAACGCCTCTCCATCGCCTGTTCCTCGCTGCTGCACCGGGCTCTCCAGGTGGCTGTCTACCGGACCTTGTCCCTTGTTGTGCCAGTCATCTGTCCTCTCCAAGTAAGCTCCTCTCTCGCTCGAATATCTCCTGTGTTGGTGTGTGCCCATCACCCTTCTCCTTGTGCGTCTCCCATAGGGTTGTCCGGCTGTACGGCCTCCTGCCTCTGTGCCCAAAGCAGACGCCGCCATCAACACATTTACATCCCGCAGACACACATTCATACACTCCTGTTGTTAATAAACTATTTGAACTACTCTGAGCCTGTGTGTGTGCGTCTCCTGAGCCGTGCGTTATGTCAGGAATAAACGCAGAGGCTCGGCCATTTGAATTAAACAACTGCACCTTTTCGCACAACCACTGCTTCTCCAGGCAGGGAAAGCTGCTGTGACCGGTGGAGGTGCTTTGTTTTCTTACCGGTGTCCATGTCTGTGCTGCTGGACTCTTTTCTTTTAGTACTTTTTTCCTCCGAGTCCCAACTCATGTTCACTGATTTTTTTTTTTTTTAATTTGCTGCGGTGTCAGTGCAGCTGCCCAAACAAACGTGAGCTAAGCGCTGCTGATGTGATTACACATTTGGCGGTGAGGAGGAGCCAATCAGGTATGAGCTGATCAGCTATGAGCATCACTTTCTGGTGATGTGTGGGTTTTCACATAAACCATATATATATATATATATATAGACACACAGTGCGGAGCATTATGGTTGGTGAATGTGCAGCAGAAAGTCCAAGCTCTCTCTCCGCGGATGCAGCGGGCCAGCTGGAAGTCTTTGGGCATGATGGCGACCCCCTTAGCGAAGAAGAGACCCACCAGGTAGACCTCACCGGCCTCCTGCAGAGCCACGACGGCGAAGCTCAGGAAGCGCAGGTCGGTCTTGGAAGTCCTGAGCGATCTCCCTCACCAGGCGCTGGATGGGCAGCTTATGGATGAGCAGCTCCGTGGATTCCTGGCAGCGACGGATCTCTCTCGGAGCCACGGGCCTGTAACGGTGAGGCTTCTTCACTCCGTCGGTGGCCGGAGCGCTTCTCCGAGCAGCCTTGGAGGCCAGCTGCCTCCCGGGGGGCCCCCTCCTCCAGCAGATTTTACGGGCGGTCTGCCTGGTTCTTGCCATATATATATATGATATTGTGAGAATATCATTCATTCAACCACCAAATTTTCCAACTAAGAGCAAGAGGAAAACCTAGTTAACCGAAGTATTTTTCCCATATCTAGTTATGTGAATGAATATACTGTATATTTTATTTGATTTGTTTGTACTTAATTGATGCCTTCCTATTCATGTAAATCTGTAAAATCTTCCTTAAACATACAATAGTTACATTTCAGCACAAGAAGAAATATTTTAAGAAAAGTTGTGTACAATTAAGGAATGTATGTTGGTGTAAAGTATACTTTCAGTAGATAAAGCATTTGTGCATAGCATCTCAAATCAGTTAACTTGTTAACAGTTTCCACAAAACTGTAGCAAAATTGTGAGATCATTCTGGAAATGTAAAGAGCTTATATATATTTTTTTTAACAAAAACTGACATTTCCTATTTTGTCATTTTTTTCTGCCACACAATGCCTGCCATCTAAAGTTAGAAACTGAGGAATCAGGAAAGCCACAAACGTTTCTGTTTCCTGTTGGAGAGATTGGATGAGCTGATATTAAAGGCATCATTGACATAACGCACGGCTCAGGAGACGCACACACACAGGCTCAGAGTAGTTCAAATAGTTTATTAACAACAGGAGTGTATGAATGTGTGTCTGCGGGATGTAAATGTGTTGATGGCAGCGTCTGCTTCGGGCACAGAGGCAGGAGGCCGTACAGCCGGACAACCCTATGGGAAAAGCACAAGGAGAAGGGTGACGGGCACACACCAACACAGGAGATATAAGAGCGAGAGAGGAGCTTACTTGGAGAGGACAGATGACTGGCACAACAAGGGACAAGGTCCGGTAGACAGTCACCTGGAGAACCCGGTGCAGCAGCGAGGAACAGGCGATGGAGAGGCGTCGTCCGCCGCCGGGGAATCCACCTGTGCACAGGGGAGCAGACTAGGAAGGAAAAGGAGGTAAGGTCTTCTTACCAGAGTAATCAGCTGAGGGTGAAGGAACTCACAGCGATGCATGGGGAAGTCTGACGGCTTCAGGCCGAAGCTCAGGGCGAGGCGGCTTATATCCCTCGCCGCTGATGATGTGCAGGTGTGCGTGCAGGTGGCGCCGCTGATGAGCGGCGTGGCGTGACAATCATTGATTGCATGCGTTACACATTTTAACAGCTCACACATTTCTTTATGAAATGTTTGTGACATATTTTGGTCAAATTTTCTTTATTTATCACAGCATAAACCTTGGAATGGCTAGTTTCAGTGCATGTCTCTTTAAATCTCTCAGACGCATTCAGCTCCACCCTGCCGCCACTGTTGCTAATGTTTGTTGGCTAGGTTGGATTTAGCCTGAGCCAACTAATGTAAATTCAGCTCAAAGAATGAATGAAATAATGCAGCACTGGTGGTCAGGAGTGTGTCATTTCAGTGGTCAATATGACTGGTCCCTGGAGTACAATAAGCACAGAAACATTCATGAATGAGCCAAGACTAGTTGCTAAATTGCTAGTTTGAGCTAGCCACTTTGGTTGGTGCTAACGATGTAGCATCACAGCAAAAATATAACAAAATAAGCCAGAATGACTCAAAATATATTCTCAACTGTGGATTAGTGAGCAAGGTGGAAACAGGGATGTCTATTAGGGTGACTAAAATCTAAAGAAAATAACAATATAAATGTGAGCTTCTTAGTACCCCCGTTAGCTCTTAAGCTAAAGTCTTTGCTCCCTGCCCATCTGCATAACAGACAGCTAGGCTTGCCAGTAATAGAGTAGCAGGCAGGCATTAAGGCTAGTGACATTTACATTTTAGTGACATTCCCCATTTCTTGAGGTACAGGAAAATACCTGGAAGAGTTTAAACAGCTTCTTGGTGAGAAATACAAGATAAAGGCTATATTCTTTTCAATAATTATAATCATGTGACCAATGGACCTCTTGCACAATGTAGGGTAACGTACCTCCGCATTCCAGTCTACCCACATTTCCAGTTCCGCTTCCATTATATTTGCCCATTCCCTGGTGCTTTCTCATCAATAAATCAGTTTTATCACTTTCACTTATCAGTGTACATACAGGAAATGGTGTGTGGGCAGATTGTTTTTTCTTTATAAAGTTCGTGTTTCAGGGCGGCACGGTGCCGGAGTGGTTAGCACTGCAGCAGCACAGTAACTCACCCTTGGCCGGGGGATCCTGGGTTCGATCCCAGCCCCCGACCAACAGTGATCTGTGTGGAGTTTGCATGTTCTCCCCCTGTCTGCGTGGGTTTACTCCGGGATTTCTCCGGTTTCCTCCCACATGCCAAAAACATGCAAGTTAGATTAATTGGCATCAAACTGGGGATTCTAAATTGTCCTTAGGTATGACTGTGAGAGTGAATGGTTGTCTGTCTCTCTGTGTTGGCCCTGCGATGGACTGGCGATCTGTCCAGGGTGTACCCTGCCTCTCGTCCAAAGATGCTGGGATAGGCTCCAGCCCCCCCACGACCCGAAAAGGATTAAGCGGAAGAAGATGAATGAATGAAAGTTCGTGTTTCACATTTTGATCGTTTTTGTAACATACTGAGCTGTTTAATAATTCCCCAGTTAGTTTAGCGGCTAGCAGCTATCATATTTGTTTATGTGTGTGGCATTCCAAATATCGCTGCATGGGCTGTAATAGAGCTGTGTAATGGACATGTATTGTGCAGAATCTTTACATGAGTTCATTCACGTTCATTCGTTCATTTGAGTCCATGCATTGTTACTAGGAGTGAGTCAAAGTTTATAACAAGAATAAATAACACACTAGTAACTGGAAGCTAACTAAGCTAATATCAAAAACAGTAATGGTAACATCACTCCTCCTCCGACCGACGCCACTCTCCATTAGTCATGGCCTTATACTGCTATCTATAGACTAAAACAGGTAACTGTATTGTAAATTAGAAAACAAAGCGCCACAAAGTGATGAAAAGAGACCACATTAAAGACAAAAATGGGGGTGGTATGCCACACTCTCCCCTGCTTAACTAAATGTCATCTCAACATTTTCACTCTCAGTTCATTCTGCCTTCAACAGTTTGATCATCTACACGTTTGAGTCCATTGTTTAAGACACATATCTGATGACCAGTTCCACATAACATATATCTCATTTTAGTGTCGTGCTAAACAGTGGAAGTCATTATGCACTACAACAACCATCCATTTACTCCGCTGTTTTCACGGGTAGCTAGTCTTGACTGGGAAAGGTGTGACGTTTGACCTGTAGTATAATCACATAAAATCTCACACGTCACTTATAACTCAAAACTTGTCACTTTTCTTCGTTATAAGAGTCTTACAGTAAGTCTTTTTCACCATACTCCACTGTAAACACATCTCCACCACATCACCACCATTTCCTCTTCAGTACTCCCTGAGCGGATAATTCTAAATCTAATGTAACCGGGTCATATTTATGGATCTTTGTTGATTTGATTTGCGTTTAAATATTTTGATTTGAACTTGACTCAACAGGAAGTGACTTCAGGGTGTGGGCGGGATATGCCAGGTAGAGGATTTTGAATATCTGGGTTTTTTTCGGTCGGGAAAACGGTTCAGGAGACCGGATTTGAAAAGCAAGCAAGACGAGGAATAATCTTCATAAAGAAACGTTGTAAGTTCACCAATGCAGTTAAAATATATTGTAGCGAACTCAATATGAGCACCCTACTTGGCTTGCCAAGAGGGTTGACCCTATTGGCGACACAGGTAGGGTGCGGGACTCTGGAGCGGGAGGCGTGAGTTCGAATCTCCCGGTGGGACGTCGCCATGTCGAGCAGCACGTTACACTGGTGTCAGAAGTGGGATCTCCTGTCCAAAGCAGTAATGGGGCGCTGACATCGGGACGATGTCGAGAACCAGAGGGGAGTAGTGTAGCGAACTCAATATGAGCACCCTACTTGGCTTGCCAAGAGGGTTGACCCTATTGGCGACACAGGTAGGGTGCGGGACTCCGGAGCGGGAGGCGTGAGTTCGAATCTCCCGGTGGGACGTCGCCATGTCGAGCAGCACGTTACAATATTGTTACTCTTAACGAACACGGTGAATTATGCCGAGGAGGATGTAATAAAGTCGGCCTAGTAACAGATAAGACGTAGATTGACCTACAGATTTGCTGCCTGACTAGCATGGTATACCGTGGCTGAACATAGTGCCTATCCAAGAGGATATAGTTAAAATATCAGGCTATGTACGATGTAAGCATGAGTGTAAATGTAAAAGTGTGTTGTTTGCTACTCTGGTCACAATGTTATGATGTGTTTTTTTGTTTTACACGGTGACGAGTACTGAAACATTTTATACTGTCAATCAAACCAGGGAGACTCGGGTGTCCTGTGAAGATCAGTCAGTGATCACGCGCTGGTGTGGCGTCGTGTGTATGTTGTAAGTGAAAAGCTTTTCTTGTTAAGTTTTGAGCATATTTGGAGTGTGAACTTAAGGTTTGTGGTGTACTAAAGCTATTATGTACCTTTCTCATTTCCAGTATCACCACTACCGTTTGTACGGACTTATTTGGGGTCATTAGTTTACTGAGCGTTTTATCAGATTGTATTTTTCTTTGTTAGTAATCCACCATTTTGTTTAAGATCCGCCTCCTGTGTGTTTGAGGCAGTACAGACTGTAACACAAACGTGAGAGTTATAAACAAAGAGACATTTTGTACATTTCATTTTATTTTATTTACCTTTAAAAAAATTTGTAAATCTTTTCATTCTGAAGCGTGCTGCTCTTTATTTTCTATATATCAGATAAAACCCATAAAATACATTTGTTGTTCAGTGTGTATTATTTTCCGGCAACACTAAGAACTAACTCTTTGTGGGCCTATCACAACTAAACACAGTTATTAACATCTTTCTTTTAAACCTTCTCAACCCGTTACTTTTACTTGAACATGAACTGGAAACAACCATTCTAAACTGGATGGCATTAATATTTAGCACTAAAACACATCTTATAACTCAATACAGTGAAAGGCAGGCTGTCCCAACCTATCATACGTGAATGTTTTGGGAGCATGTCTATTTCTGAAAGAATATGGTCTTGCAGGTGGTGAAGATGGTGGTGGTGCCTCTCCGTCATTTCTCACCGTCTCCAGCTCTGCATCATCCCTTTCCTCACCCAGGCCTGCTGTCTCAGCCACTTCATGCTCTGGCTCAGTCCCCATCTGTTCTTCTTGCCGTATGTCCACACCTGATGGAAACTGGGTCTGTGGTCCTATCCTGTTGTCCCCCTCAGGTGCCGGTGTTGCCATCCGTGGCTGGAACTCTCTAGCCTCAGCTCTCAGGTTGCTGCTGGCTCATGCTGCAGGGCCTCCTTGCGGCCATCCAGAGATACATCGCCAGTAATCCTCTTCACAGTCAGATGGATGCTCGAGTTCTGCATTCTATGTTGTCAGTGTCTTTTTCTCTTTGTGTGTTCTCTCACCCCTTTTCTTTTCCGGGTTGTGCGACTCAACTGGCAGAAAGTCACAGGGAAGCAGCAGATTCCGATGAAGCACTCTCGTGCGACCCTGACCATCCTCTGGTTGTACTTCATAAACTGGGCTTACTGGGTGTTTTCGTTGCACAACTACATGTGCTTTTTGTTTCCAGAATGACCCGAGTTTCCCTGGCGCATCTCTTTTTAAGTTCCTAATGATAATTCTGGAGCCAGTGTACAGCTCTGCCCCTTGGACTTTTTGGTCATCCTGTCATGGGCAACGGGAGGGCGCCCCTCCCATCCTGCCTCACATTCACTAACTCATCATGACACCTGAGACAGAAGACACACCTGCACCCGCTCATCAGCCAGCGTACTTAAGGAGGCTCTCTCCGCACAGTCAACGCTGGCTCGTCTGGGTATACTGCCCTCAATAGGCAAGCAAATCTAAGTAATAAATGTGAAAACATTGTCTCATCTTATTTCTCCTTTTCCTCAGGTTGCTGCCACCGTGTAGGTGTGTCTCTTGGACTGTGCGCGCTCTCCTGCCACATCTCACCGTTCTCAGCAGCTGCTCCATCCGGTCAGGCACCATCAGCTCATCTTCCCCCCTTATCCTACTGGTTCGTTTATTCCTCACTGGGTCCTGCCGGTCATCCCTGGATTTCCCAAGTAAGTGGCAGTTTGGCTCGCCCATTTCCCCTTTCTCCATTCCTCTGCTCACAGGTCGTGTCTTCTCTCCACAGGGCCATTCCTCTGGCGAGTGACTGTTTCTGCAGCTGTGCGCTTTGGTTTTTTGAGATTTAATAAAACTTTCAAACATGCCCCTCTATGTGGTTCCTCCCATGCGTTGGCATTGTGCATGTGTGCTGTCAAGCTTTATTAATCATGACAGAACGAGCCAGCCAGGAAGATAGCGCAGCTAGTGCCTCACCACAGGAGCTGTCAGCTATGGATCACCTAGTGGCAACCGAGCACCAGCTTGCTGTGTTGATGCAACAGGTATCGAAAATGATGAAACTCTGGGCTACAGCGCCTCCTCCAGCGACTCCCCCCCAGCCTGCTCCGAGCACTACGGTGTGCCGTACTACCTCTGTTCCCACACCTTCCCTGTATGCGGGGGAGGTGGGAAAATGTATGTCTCATAGATCAGGCAGTGGGACTGGATAACCAACACCGTGAGCGCATGAAGGAGCGCAAGTCCTCCTCTTGCCTGCGCACCGAGTGTATGTCCGCCGTGGTTACTGGCACTGGCGGCGCCAGCTCTTCACCCGAACCAATGGAGCTCTCTCGGCACTTGACCCATGAGCGCTGGCGAAGGCGAAGGGCTGGTGCTTGCACGTACTGTGTTTTAATGAACCACAGTCTGGACGAATGCCGCCAGCGGCTAAAAGACGCGGCCCGTCAGTAACCATGGGGGGTCTATTGGGTGGGACCAAATCTTCTCCCCCTGGTAATTTTTCAGTTTCGGCCCTTGTGCAATTGCCGTGGGTCGAGAGGAGGACTATGGCACTGGTTGACTCAGGATCAGAGGGTAATTTCATGTCTGCAGAGTTCGTCAGGCAGGTGGGCATTCCCACACGTAAATTGCCCCGTGGTCAGAGGATCACAACTCTATCTGGCCGTGAGGTCACGGTGGTCGTTCGTAGCACAGTGCCTAAATCCATCCTCCTTTCCAGGAACCACTGGGAGGAACTGTCATTCCTGGTTCTCCTAATATCATCTTCGCCGGTGGTTCTTGGTTACCCGTGGCTCCACAGGCATAACCCCATGATCAATTGGGACAAAAACACAATCTCTGCCTCGAGCCCGTTTTGTTTGGCCCACTGTATGTGTTCAGCGGAGTGTTCCCCGCCTCTGTCTGTTTCCCTCACCCTGACATATCACGATTTAGCTGAGGTCTTTAGCAAATCAAGAGCATTGTCGCTGCCGCCTCACCGCTCTTATGATTGTGCTATCGACCTCATCCCGAGGGTGAGGTTGTCATCCAGCCGGCTGTATAGTATTTCTGGCCCGGAGAGGGAAGTGATGGAGCAGTATATAAAGGAATTGCTGAACTCTGGCCTTATTTGGCCATCTTCGGCTCCACTCAGAGCCGGATTCTTCTTTGTCGGGAAGAAGGATAGCTCACTGCGCCCGTGCATCGACTACCGGGAGCTCAACGCTATTACCATCAAGGATAAGTACTCTTTGCCTTTGATTAATTCAGCATTTGAGCTTCTTCAGCACTCACGGGTTTTCACCAAGTTAGACCTCAGGAACGCGTATCATCTGGTCCGCATTCACGAGGGTGATGAATGGAAGATGGCTTTTAAAACACACCAGGGGCAATTTGAGTACTTAGTGATGCCATTCGGGCTCACTAACGCCCCTGCCGTCTTCTAGCGGTTAATAAATGACGTCCTCCGCGAGATCATTCATTCATTCATTCATCTTCTTCTGCTTAATCCTTTTTGGGTCACGGGGGGGCTGGAGCCTATCCCAGCATCTTTGGGCGAGAGGCAGGGTGCACCCTGGACAGATCGCCAGTGCATCGCAGGGCCAACACAGAGAGACAGACAACCATTCACTCTCACAGTCATACCTAAGGACAATTTAGAATCCCCAGTTGATGCCAATTAACCTAACTTGCATGTTTTTGGCATGTGGGATGAAACCGGAGAAATCCCGGAGTAAACCCACGCAGACACGGGGAGAACATGCAAACTCCACACAGATCACTGTTGGTCGGTGCTGGGATCGAACCCAGGATCCCCCGGCCAAGGGTGAGTTCCTGTGCTGCTGCAGTGCTAACCACTCCGCCACCGTGCCGCCTCCTCCGCGATATGCTTTACCAATTTGTCTTTGTCTACCTTGATGATATTCTTATTTTCTCCTGCTCACCAGAGGAACATGAGGTCCATGTCAGAGCCATTTTACAACAGCTCCTGGAGAACCAGCTTTACGTAAAGGCTGAGAAGTGTGAGTTCTCCACAACATCTACCACCTTCTTGGGCTTCATCGTGGCTGAGGGGGAGCCGATTGCCGACCCGGCCAAGGTGAGGGCAGTGTTAGATTGGCCAACTTCCCACTCCCGTAAGAAGCTTCAATGCTTCCTCGGGTTTGTGAACTTTTACTGCAGGTTCATCAGGAATTATAGTGGGATGGCACTGCCCTTGATGCAGCTGACCTCCGTTAAAGTCCCCTTTTGGTGGACCGAGGCAGCTGAACAGACGTTTGCCAAATTAAAGCGCCTGTTGACAGAAACACCTATCTTGGCCTGGGTCGACACGCAGCTCCAATTTGTCCTCGAGGTGGATGTGTCTGATTTGGGGGTTGGCACTGTGCTGTTGCAGCGCATGCCCTCTGATCAGAAGCTTTGCTTGTGTGCATATTTCTTCTGTCGGCTTACGCCGGCCGAGAGGAACTATGACGTAGGGGACAGAGAGTTGCTGGCCATTAATTTGGCATTAGAGGAGTGGAGGCACTGGTTAGAGGGGGCCATTCACCCCATCGTCATGTGGCCCGACCACAAGAACCTTGAGTACTTGCAGTTGGCCCACTGAATGAATGCCAGGCAGGCTCGCTAGGTGCCATTTTTCCAGTGATTTAATTTTCTCATCACCTACCGGCCTGGCTCCCGGAACACCAAACCGGACGCGCTATTGCGGCAGTTTGATTATGGGGAGGTAGCCCCCCCCCCCACGAAACCATCATACCGCCTTTGTGCATCCTTGGAGCCCTTGCTTGGGATATCGAGTGGAGGGTCCATCAGGCCCAGTCCCAGGAGCCTGTACCAGTAGGGTGCTCCCGGAACCGCCTGTACGTCCCGACCACCCTCTGCAGCGATGTCATCCAGTGGGGCCACACCAGTCGCTTTGCATGCCATCCGGGCATTGCTCGAATTGTGGACTTTGTCTGGCGAGCGTTCTGGTGGCCCACGCTGCGGCGGGACATACAAGAATATGCGAAGACCTGGTCGTCCATGGTCTCATATTGCTGTGGATTTCGTCACCGGTCTTCCCCCCTCTCATTGCAAGATGGTGATCCTGACCATTGTGGACTGCTTCTCCAAGGTGGTTCATCTGGTGGCTCTCCCGAAACTCCCTTCGGCCTTGGAGACAGCGGTCCTCTTTATTGAGCATGTGATCCGGATCCACGGCATTCCTGTGGACACTGTGTCTGACCAGGGTCCACAATTCATATCCCGGGTCTGGAGGGCCTTCTGCCGGACCCTGGGAACCACTGGGTCTCTCTTCTGGTAGTCATCCTCAGAGTAATGGGCAGGCAGAGCACGCCAATCAGTCCTTGGAGGCTGCCTTGTGGTGCATAGCAGCTGACAATCCATCATCCTGGAGAACACATCTGACCTGGGTGGAGTACTCCATGAACTCTGTGGTTTCATCAGCAACTGGACTCACCCCGTCTGAGGCGTTGTTGGGGTATACGCCGCCTCTCCTACCCATGGCCAAGAGGGAGGTTTTGGTTCCATCCATGGGGGCCCATGCTCGTCGCTGCTGATGCATCTGGAGGTCGACTCGGGTCGCCCTGGCTTGCACCATGGAACTCACCCGGGCCGCTGCTGATAGGAGGTGGGTTCCAGCCCCTAAGTACATCGTGGGACAGCAGGTCTGGCTGGTGGCGAGTCAGATTCCCCTTAAAGAGAAATTGAAGAAGCTGTCCCCCCGCTTCCTGGGACCTTACACCATCTCCTGGGTGATCAATGACGTGCCGGTCCAGCTGAAACTGCCCCCAACCCTACGGGTAAACCCCACTTTCCAAGTCGCTCACATCAAGCCCCTCTCAGCCAGTCCTCTCTGCCCCCCCCCCAAAGCCACTTCCCCCTCCTCAGATCATCGACAGCCACCCCGCCTACATGGTACTGCGCATATTGGATGCTCGCCGTCGGGGCCGTGGACTGCAGTATTTGGTGGACTGGGAGGGCTATGGCCCAGAGGAACGATTCTGGACTCCCTCGTCGCGAGTGCTGGACAAGGAAATGCTCCGGGCCTATCATCAGGCTCACCCGGAGAAGCCCTCCGGACTGCCAGGAGGCGCTCCTGGGGGGAAGGGGGGCTGTCATGGGCAGCGGGAGGGCGCCCCTCCCATCCTGCTTTACATTCACTAACCCATCACGACACCTTGAGGCAGAAGACACACCTGCACCCGCTCATCAGCCAGCGTACTTAAGGAGACTCTCTCCACGCAGTCAATGCTAGCTTGTCTGGGTATACTGCCCGCAATAGGCAAGCAAGTCTAAGTAATAAGTGTGAAAACGTTGTCTCACCTTATTTCTCCTTTTCCTCAGGTTGCTGCCACCGTGTAAGTGTGTCTCTTGGACTGTGTGCACTCTCCTGCCACATCTCACCCTCCTCAGCTCCTGCTCCATCTGGTCAGGCACCATCAGCTCATCTCCCCCCCCCCCCCCTTACCCTACTGGTTCGTCTATTCCTTGTTGGGTCCTGCCGGTCATCCCTGGATTTCCCAAGTAAGTGGCAATTTGGCTTGCCCATTTCCCCTTACTCCATTCCTCTGCTCACAGCTCGTGTCTTCTCTCCACAAGGCCATTCCTCTGGTGAGTGACTGTTTTTGCAGCCGTGCGCTTTGGTTTTTGAGATTTAATAAAACTTTCAAACATATCCCTCTGTTCGGTTCCTCCTGTGCACTGACATTGTGCACATGTGCTGTCAAGCTTTATTAATCATGACACAGTCTTTTTCCCCTCTTTCCAGAGGCTTGTGCAGCCTTAAGGCTAACTGGTATGCCTCTTCCATCTTTTGTTTCTACTTCTTTGCATAGTCTTTATGAGATCCACTGCCATCAGACTATGGAATGCCAAATATGATGTCAATGGCCAGTCAGGGGTTACAACCAAAGAGCAGGTAATATGGTGCAAATCCGGTGGACTTATTGCATGTGCAATTGTAGGCATGCACAACCTTGGCAAGAGAACTTTTCCAGTCAACTTTGGTTTCATCATCCAGGTTATGCAGCATGACCAGCAGGGTGCAGTTAAATCGTTGTACTTGACCAATCCCCTGGGGGTGGTACAGAGTAGTGCGAGAACCTTGGATGCCACAGTACTTTTGGAGCTCAGCAAATAACTTGTTCTCAAACTCCCTGCACTGATCGTGATGCAATTTAGTAGGGAAGTTCAATTTGAGGATAAAGTCACCAAATATCTTCTCAGCTGTTGTTAGAGTACCATTTGTACATGCATACGCCTGAGCGAATTGTGTGAAATGGTCCATGACTAGGGATGGCAAAAAAGATCGATTCAGTGATGGATTGCGATACTTGGCACTGGTGACAATGCATCGATCCATAAACGCACGGCTTGATTTTTTATTTAAAAAAGCGCACACACTGGACTGCCGCAGGCATGGACAACCCCTCACAGCACCAGTAAATATACAGGGAACAGACATTAAGATGGTGACATCCTACAAGTACCTGGGTGTTCATCTGAACAATAAACTAGACTGGTCACACAATACTGACGCACTCTACAAGAAGGGACAGCGCAGGCTGTTCCTACTGAGGAGACTCAGGTCTTTTGGTGTACAAGGGGCGCTGCTGAAGACATTCTATGACACGGTGGTGGCATCAGCCATCACTTTTGGAGTGGTCTGCTGGGGCAGTGGCATTACTGCAGCCGATAGGAAGAGACTGAACAAACTGATCAAGAAAGCTAGCTCTGTCCTGGGGCAGCGCCTTGATCCGGTGGAGGAGATAGGAGAGAGAAGGACGGTGGCTAAACTGTCATCTCTGCTGGAGTCCAAGTTCCACCCTATGCAGGACATACTGAATGCACTGAGGAGCTCATTTAGCAGCAGACTACATCATCCCAGGTGCACAACCGAGAGGTTTCGCAGGTCCTTCCTACCAACAGTTGTCAGACTGTACAACCTAAGCAGGGCTGCTCGCAGAGATAGCAAAAAGACGTAACAAACTAATAGTTTTTTGAATGCAAAAGATGCAATAGACTTACACAATGGTCCCCTCCGGCATACAACTAGGAAAATACCGGTCGCTATGGAGGGTGAGAATATGTATGGGCACATAATCATACCATGTAGGATAACTAAGTAGACGGTTGTGCTGTTTCATCCCATCTAGCAACAATGCTCTGCACCGTGTGTGTTTATGTATTTACATATTTATTCCATCTAGCTACAATGCTCCGCACTGTGTGTGTTTATATATTTACATATTTATTCCACCTAGCTGCAATGCTCCGTACTGTGCGTGTTTATATATCTACATATTTATTCCATCTAGCTACAATGCTCCGCACTGTGTGTTTATATACTCATATATTTATTCCATCCAGCTACAATGCTCTGCACTGTGTGTCTGTGTGTATATATATATATATATATTTATAGTAATATGTACATATGTATATTAGCTGCTCTTGCTTGCTTGCTTTTTTTCTTGCCTTCTGATTGTTGCTATCCCTGTGCTGTTGCAATCCTGGAATTTCCCCGTTGTGGGACTAATAAAGGCTTATCTTATCTTATATACTTTTGGGTTATCAGTTAATCAATGGTGGTTTCAGTCCACTAGATGGCGCAAAGCAAGCACCCAGTCAAGTGAAGTCAAAGGTTGTCTCAGTGCTTTGCAGCCAGCTTTGAAAGTTAGGAAGCAGTTAGCTCAAAGTTATCTCAAATGTTGAGCCTTTTTGGATTTTATGACAAAGATGGAAGAAAAGACCTTGACATGACACACAACCCACAAGAAGCACTGCACGGATAAAAGAAAAAACACTCTGCAGGCCAGCACACATCTTGGAGCAGCGTTAGCAACGGCTAAGCTAAAGAGATGCAGTCATGAAACTTTTCCCTTTGGGAATTGGGAGCACCTCAACCAGGTGTTCCCAATTTGTGAGGCCAGCGGTGTTTGTATTTAAGCGGCTCTTTGCTACATAAACATCGCTGGACCATTGTACGCATTAGATGGCTGTGCTCCACCGTCTAACCGTCACATCATCAGAAGGATTATTTCTGTGTGTGCTCGCTGGTAAATGCTGTGACTACTCGGACTGCCCCCTTACTGTGAGTACTGTTAGTGTTTCTGTTTGCCGCTGTGCTGCTACACTTTGGCTGATTGCCCAGTATGTTCCTCCAGTGTGTGTTGGGTGTCCTGAAGGACTCTTAAGTGTACCTGAGCTGTCTATGTCTTTTTGTATATTCACTTTGTGTTAATAAATGTGTGTTTGGTGTAACAGCACGTAAATCCATTCGTCCTTTTTCCCCTCCTCCGTGCGCTGTGGAGAAGCGCATGGGGAGTTTATGACAGAATGGTCCAGCCGTCAAAAAAGGATTTAGTGAGTTACACCGACACATACCTTTTTCCTTTTTCATATTGACGTCTGCTTATCTGTTTTGGAGTTATGTTGGACTTGACTGGTGTGCGGAGCTATCCTCTCTGTCTGGGTTGGGAGTGCTGCTGGGCCCTTATGGAAATAGACAGGCTCATTGCCTCGACGAGCACGTATTCCACCCCGGAGGATGTACTCTGGTATGTGGACCTGGCAGATGCAGCAGCGTGGCGGTGCCCCCAGCTCGCTGAGCATCCGGAAGGAGCTGAGAGGATAACCTGGTTGTCTACGCTGTGGCGAGAGTTCAGCGAAAGGGTGAAGAAGTCCCCTCGGAAGACCGGGCTCACGGCGAAGGGAGGGCGCTCCCGAGGATCCGGTGATCCTGCTTTATGCCAGAGCTTGGCGCCTGTTCCTGTTCCAACAAAACCAGCTCCAACCTCCTGCAGACAGCGTCATCCCACATCGAGGCACCAGGAGAAGCCCTCCTCGTCGGCAGCGGCCGAGATCATCCCAGCTGTGGTGAGGTCCACTGAGCTCTCCCCAGCTACGCCCGCCTCCGTCGTCATGGAGACGGCTCCTCCACAATTCTCCAGAGGGGCCTACGTCATTGCTGACACGGAGAGGGATGACTGTCAATGGTCTGCAGCTGTCAACATCAAACGCCGGGATGACAGGCAGGTGTTTTTTTTCATTCTGCACTATCTAATAACACCAAACTTTGCCTGTCTCCTGAGGGAGAGGCCCAGTTTCAGCAGTCCACTGGGTCCTCTCCTCCAGCTGCAAATCATAATTAATTTTTTCCCCTCTCAGTGTCTCCTCCTATTCTCCCTGAGGGCCTGTTGGCTCAAGGTCAGGGCCATCAGACGGTGGAGGAGCCAGTGGCTTCGGAGGAGTCCTTCCCGGAGCCAGCATGGAGAGGTTCCCCTGCAGCCACACCAGAGGAACCCCCAGCCTTTGAGCCGCTGCAGGAGGATCATAGGAAAGCCACTACCATCTCATTTGCTGCGGAGGCTGCAGCTGCGGAGTGGGATCTTGAGCTGGACCTCCTGGAGGCCGGGCCCGGGTCTTCATCGTTGGGATCGACAGAGTCCTGGACAGCGGTGGAGCTCAAGTTCAGGCAAGTTTTCTCTTATATTTCTTATGTCAATATTGGAGAGATCTTGTCTGGCTCTAGGTGAATTGAGTTGGGTGCAGCCCTCAGCCGCATCCAAACTCCCTTTGCCAGGCTCCGCCGCTTCTGGTGAACCTAACTTGTGTCTTTCCTCTGTCCCTGAGCCTTCTTCTAGGGTCGCCGGGGAGGTTCCACCATCACCAGGGACCTCCGTGGATCCGGCCTCTTCACCGTGGGGCACTGCGGGTCCAGTTCTCCCTGCCGAGGCCCACCCGTAGTCCGCTCCCCTTCTGCCTGAGGCTGTCATGTGAGTTCCTCCACAGGCTGCATCTCCGTGGGTGCGGCAGGCTGGCTTCGGACCATTGTGGGTGCTGCACTTCAGGATTATCCCAATGTGGGTGTTGCGCTCCTGCTCGGACCTGTCATGGAAGCCACGCTCCAGTGCGGGTTCCACCAAGGATGCAGCCTTGGCACGGTTGGAGTCCACCACGGGTGCTGCAGAGCCTCAGCCGAAGGTCACCGCTGGTGCAGCTGAGCCTCAGCCGGAGGTCACCATGGGTATTGCAGAACCTCAACTGGAAGTCACCACGGGTATTGCAGAGCCTCAGCCGGAGGTCACCGTGGGTGCAGCAAGGCTCCCGCTGGAGTCCATCGTGGGTGCAGTAAAGCCGGCCCGGTCAGGGGCCATAGTGGGTGCAGCGGAGCCGACCTGGTCAGGGTCCCAAGCTGGGATCCCTGAGGGTGCTGCAGATCGCCATAAGGACACCATGGTCCCCTTCTCCTCCCGGTCCTACACCATGGGGGTTCCCTCCCTTTGGTCCGGTCACCCACTAGCAAGCTTCCCGGTGGGCAGGCCGCCTCCTGCCTCATCCCATTGGCCCTGGTGGATTATCAATGCTGGCCGACCGCCTGAGGGACTGAGTCTATGGGCCAGATGGCCCGTGTTCTCCGGCAGGCCACCAGACTGGGTTCGCCAAACTGCCTGCTGGGCCTGGGACTCAGGGCGGCCTCCCGAGCCTCCACGTCTTTGGACTTGGGGAGAGGGGGGGGTTAATTGTGGACCCTGGGCGGGATATTGTGTTCCCTCCTTTCATGTTCCCCCTACCTCCCACTCGGGTTTGTGTGTTATTGTTGTGCCTGTTGGGGTTGGTGGTGGTGGTGGGGGGGTTCTTTCCTTATGATGTTACTGTGGGTGTCTGGTATCCACCCCTAGAAGAAGGGGCTCTGTCATGAATCGAGCCCGTGTTTCCTGTGGGCTTGGTTCTGATCGTTCCTGGTGGCTCAGGCAGTGGGTTTGTTATGTGGAGTTGTGTTTTGATTTCTTGTCGTTTTCATGTCTGTGTACTGTTTCTGTTCCTGTTTGTAGCTGCCTCTCTGGCCTGTCTGGCCACGTCCCCTCTTTTTCTGACAGTCAGCTGTTTGCCCCAGTAATTACTGTATCTTTCCCGTGCCTCGCCCAGGTGTTTCCAATTTGTGAAACCAGCGGTGTTTGTATTTAAGCGGCTCTTTGCTACACAAACACTGCTGGACCATTGTATGCGTTAGATGGCTGTGCTCCGCCGTCTAACCGTCACGTCGTCAGAAGGATTATTTCTGTGTGTGCTCGCTGGTTAACGCTGTGACTACTCGGTCTGCCCCCTCACTGTGAGTACTGTTAGCGTTTCTGTTTGCCGCTCTGCCGCTTCGCTTTGGCTGATTGCCCAGTATGTTCCTCCAGTGTGTGTTGGGCGTCCTGAAGGACTCTTAAGTGTACCTGAGCTGTCTATGTCTTTTTGTATATTCACTTTGTGTTAATGTGTGTTTGGTGTAACTCAGCACGTAAATCCAGTCGTCCTTTTTTTCCCCTCCTCCTTGCGCTGTGGAGAAGCACACGGGGAGTTTATGACAGGAGTCTATTCCAAACAGCACTGTCCACCACCCTCCCTTTGTGCAGAGATGTGTCTCCATGGAAAATGAAGCCTCGAAAATACTTTATTATATGAAAGAGATGTCAACAGTTTTAATTTGGGACATGATTTGAGGTTGAATAAGGTGAAAAAAAAATTAAAATACTGTATATGGGATTGTGATACTCGATTATCCTGATATTGTGATTATTGTCATAGGATTGAATTGTGACCCAAGAATCGCGATCTGAATCAAATTGTGAGGTCCCTCGTGACCCCACCCCAACTAACTGTCGTGTTATTAAAACACTGCGTGAGTCCAACTGTAGTTTGTAATGTCACTTTTTATTGCACCAAATGTCAACCTCGCTGCTAGTCTGTCACTCTCCCGCCAGTCGCCCCCGTGACGTCATCCCTGCGCGACTTTGTAGTTCTTTCTAAATAACTCAATTACACCACATCTCCCCTTTCTAGTATCTATGGGTAGACTGCCATTGATTCAACAGACCTTAGAGGATTATTCTGCCTCTGTGGCTGGAAGATCTGGTCCTACCTAATACCATTCACACACACAACAGTCACACTGCAGTTTACCCTTAGCACTGAACAATATGTACAAAATCAAATACAATACATTCATCCTAAACCCTATATTATTCTGTCCTCACTCTAAACTCTAAACTTGAACATTTACATATAAACGAGTGCAAAATCAGAAAAATAGTGCAATACATTTGCAGCCTTTTTTTTTCACTATTATTTTCAAAAGTTCAATCTTCATAATAGTTTATACCGGGTTGGTTTTACAACCGCTCTCCCAGACCTGGTTCTAAGAGTAGGAGTAGATGGTGGTTCAGGAACGTTCTGCTGTGATGATGTTGCTGCCGGTTGTTCTGCTGAAGGTTGTTCTGGAACACCTTCCGGGAACTGCTCTGCTACAGCACTGTTGCTCTGCTCCGATGAGGAGTTCCAGGGGATGAGATGACGACGGTTTCGCCTGATGGTCCCATGGGGTCCCTCCACCAGATAAGAGCGCGGTGTGGTGTGATTTCCAATGACAGCACCTGCTGCTCCTTGATCGGTCACCCACACATCCTGTCCTGGAGTGAGTCTGTTGAGATGCTTTGCACGGTGTCTCAGGTTGTAGCGTTGTGCATCCTTTGTTTTCCTCTTCCCTTCGTTCAGCATAACAGCATTTCTATCCAGAAGAGCAGGACTTAACAACGCAGGAAGAATAGGCACAGTTGTACGAAGCCGCCTTCCCATGAGCAGTTGAGCTGGGCTATACCCATTTTGGAGAGGGGTAGCCCTGTAGGCCAGTAAAGCAAGATAAGGGTCATCTGACTTCTTCAAAAGCCCCTTCACTGTCTGCACTGCACGTTCCGCTTCAGCATTGCCCTGGGGATATTTTGGGCTGCTGGTTACATGCTGGAACCCGTACAGCTTTGCAAATGCTGCAAAAGCTGCTCCAGAGAATTGTGGCCCATTGTCTGTCACCAGGGTCTCACAGATTCCATGACGTGCAAAGATCGACTTAAGGTGGTGGATCACATCATTAGATCTTGTGGGAGTTAGCAGGGCAATCTCCACATATCTTGACATGTAGTCCACTACTAGCAAGTAGGTCTTGCTCCCTAACATGAACAAGTCTGCTCCCAACTTCTGCCATGGTCTGTCTGGGTATGGTGTCGGCATCAGTGGCTCCCTGTGGTTCTGTCTCTCCTGACAGCATGCTCTGCAGTTGAGAACCAACTCATTCAGCTGCTGACTCAACCCCGGCCACCATACTGACTGCCGTGCCCATTCTCTACACTTAACCACACCCTGGTGTCCTTCGTGCAGCTTAGCGAGAACATCATTTCTCATGGTTGAGGGTATGACGAGCTTTTCTCCCTTTAGCAGTAGACCATCCTGGACAGTAAGGAATGCTCTGTCAGTCCAGTATAGCTTGAGTGCAGGTTCATTTATGCCATGAGCTGGCCAGCCTTCTGCACACAGCTGCATCACTCGAGCACACACACTGTCCTTCTGCAGCTGCTCTCTCAGCTCCTCCAGATAAGCAGTGCTTGCAGGTAGGTTCTCCATCACCATATCCACGTAGATATTTGTGTCCTCGAACAGCTCTTTGTCAGCTGGTGTCCCTTTTCTTGTGACAGGCGCTTGCGACAATGTATCAGCTGTCCACAGGCACTTCCCTGGCACATGAGATATGGAGTAGGAATAGCGCAAAAGACGCATTCGAAAGCGTTGTATCCGAGGGGGTAGAACATCCAGTGCTTGAGACCCCAGGAGACTCAGGAGAGGCTTGTGATCTGTCTCCAACTGGAAGTGTTTTCCAATGAGGAAATTGCTGAACCTCTCGCAAGCCCAGGTCAGGCTCAAAGCCTCCTTTTCCACTTGTGCATATCTCTGCTCGGTAGGCGTGAGAGACCGCGACATGAAGGCTACTGGTCTCCACTCCTCACCCCAGTTTTGTAGCAGGACTCCTCCAAGTCCATAAGACGATGCATCTGCCGTAACTTTGCATTCTCTGTTAGGATCATATACGGCTAGCACTGGTGGCGACGTCAGGGCATCCTTTAAGTCCTGGAAGGATTTAGCCTGGTCAGCGCCCCACACCCAGCAGTTCTTCTTTGAAAGGAGATCTCTGAGGGCTTTATCCCTCTCAGCTAGCTGCGGGATAAACTTGCCTAGCTGGTTTACCATTCCAAGGAAAGATCTTAGTTCACTCACTGTTTTTGGCTCAGGCATTTCCCTCACAGCCTCCGTCTTGCTCGGGTCTGGACTGATGCCGCTGGCGGAGATCACGTGGCCTAGGAAGGTCACCTCAGACTTTGACAGATCACACTTGCCAATGTTAAGTGTGATACCTGCCTTCTGAATCTTTCTTAGCACGGTATGCAGGTGAGCATCATGCTCCTCTTGCGTACGACCCCACACCAGCACGTCGTCAATGTGACAAACCCCGCCTTCGAGCCCTTCTGTGACCTCCGTCACCATTCTGTTCTGAAAGTGTTCAGGGGCGGACGCAATGCCAAAAGGTAGCCGTTTGAAATAATAGTGTCCAAAGGGCGTGATGAACGTTGTCAGTTTCGCTGAATCTTCTGTCAATGGGATTTGCCAAAACCCCATATTTGCATCCAGCTTACTAAATATTTTGGCTCCAGCCAGCCTCCCAAGTGTTTCCTCTACTGATGGTAGAATGAACTTTTCTCTACACACGGACTCATTGAGGTTAGTGAGGTCGACACATATTCGCACAGGATCCATCTTGTTCTTTCTGGGCACTACCACGATGCCAGCACACCAGTCTGTAGGCTCCTCAATTCTGCATATCACCCCGAGGCTTTCCATGCGGGACAGCTCTTGCTTGACTTTGTCCATTAGTGGCAATGGGATCCTCCTTGGTGTCTTGAGTGAAAATGGTTTGGCACCTGGTTTGAGCTTGATGGCATATGCCTGGCGCACCTCACCTAGTCCACTGAATAGTTTTGGATAGTTTTCCTTTAATGTCTCTATAGTGACACTGTCAAGGCGTGCAACAAGCCCTAGTCTGCAGCTCACAGACCTCCCTAGCAGGGCAGTGTGCACATAACGGACAACATACACTTCCTCCATCTCCTCTTTCTCACCAATTCTCAACAACAGCTTGGCAACGCCCACAACATCAAGTGGCCTCCTCCCCGGTCCCAGGAGCGGCTTAAGTGCTTTGTGGAGCGCAGGTGGGTTTTCTCTATTTTCTGGAACACAGCATGTGGCAAAACTGTGACATCAGCACCCGTGTCAATTTTGAATGTCACGCTGCTGTCATGAATGTCAATGTTGACCATCCAAGGATCACCGTCTGTTGTAACACTGCCGAGGAAGATGGCATCCTCATCCTCTTCCACCTCAAGTACAGATTTTACGGTCTTGCACACACGTTTATAGTGACCCTTTCTCCCACAAGCATGACAGTTCACTTCATTTGCAGGGCACTCACGTTTTGAATGTGATGGAGAGCTGCCACATTTATGATATTTTAACTGTGTCCCCTTTTCCTTGCTGTTCTGAGTACTGTGCGGTTTGAGAGCACGCTGAGGTTTGTTTTTAGCAGGCTTTCTACTTCCCTTGAACACTCTATCAACAGACATTGCCTCACTTGCCTGAGTTCTGGTGTCTCCTCTCAGAGAAGCTTGCTGCTTTTTCACCTCCTCACTCTGCCGTGCCATCCTGATTGCCTTCTCCAAAGTCAGCTCTGTATCTAGCTGCATGCGTTCAGACAGCCTCTTGTCTAACAGACCGACGACGAGTCTGTCCCGAAGTAGCTCATCATGCAGCACACCATAATTGCAGTGTTCAGCCAGCGCATATAGTGCAGTGACAAAAGAATCTACTGTCTCACTTTCTCTCTGTTTTCGCAGGTTGAATTTGGCACGTTCATAAATTACATTTTTTTTAACCACAAAGAAGCTTTGAAAGCCGTCACGCACCGCTTCATACGAGCTGCGTTGAGCATCAGTCAGAGCCAGCCCACGTAAAACATCATCCGCCTCATCTCCCATGCAATATATCAGAGTGTTAACCTGATTCTCTTCAGAGCTTGCATTCAGGTTACTTGCCAGGCGAAATCTGTCGAATCTCCGGATCCATTTGGCCCACTCCTGCGGCTTAGAAAAGTCGAAGGGCTCCGGCGGCTGGATGTTGAACGTAGCGCACGGACCCGCCGCCACAGCGGCTCCTGGAGCGGTTGCTATCCCTCCATTTGCATCTTCGTCTCCACTCATCGTGTCCGCAAACTCCCCTCTCTTCCTCCGCGGTGTACAAACGATCCTTTTCTTTCCGGGCTTACCTCTCTACGTTAACTACAGGACTTCTGACACCATGTCGTGTTATTAAAACACTGCGTGAGTCCAACTGTAGTTTGTAACGTCACTTTTTATTGCACCAAATGTCAACCTCGCTGCTAGTCTGTCACTCTCCCGCCAGTTGCCCCCGTGACGTCATCCCTGCGCGACTGTAGTTCTTTCTAAATAACTCAATTACACCACACTAACTATACTGAGAAATTTGGGATATATGCTCTGTAGTATGAGATGAACCCCAATATTTTCCTCAGTTCACCCACTGTAGCTGTTGTTACAGGCATAGCCTGTCCCTGGAGACAGAGGGAATTATGTGAATTGGTGTTGACGGGAAGTGTTTTATAGTTCAAAAAGTAAGTGGTGCGAGTGTTGTTGCACAAGTTTAAGCAGCCAGTTTAGAGGTGGTAGGTCAGTTCCAGCCCAAATTGTGTAAGATTTCAATGAAAATAAAATCTTCTCTTCTGCAAGAAAGAACATGGATTCCTCTCCTTTGTTGGTCAAGTATATTAACCCGCTGAATAAGCTCAGGATGGAGGCCTTGGGCCATTGCACCAGAGTTTTCCTGACTACGGTTATGGAAAGCCAACACTCCGTGCAGAAAGGTAACACTGGCTTCTGGTGCTTGATGTCTTGCACTCGGGCCATTTCTGCAGAGTCTATTGTGTAGCCTTCTTTGGTTACAATTTTCCCCAGAAATCTGATACTGTTTTTGAAGAGTTCATATTTCTTTGCAGTCAGTTTAACTCTGTGTTACTGGTAACGGCGAAGCACTTCTCTAACATCTCTCAGATGGCTCTCGAATGTTTGGTTATGTACGACATTATCATTGAGATATGGCTGGCAGATTTCATCTCTGTCCGATGAGGCATTCCTCCATGCTGCGCTGGAATTTGGAAGGTGCAGCAGACAACCCAAATGGAACCCGAACCCACTCATACAGGTCCCAGGGCATTACGAAGGCTGTGAGGGGTCTACTACTTTCTTCCATAAACCCCTGGTGGTAGGCCTTGCCTTGATCTAACACTGAAAACCAGGCACTGCGATGAAAACTGTCAAGCATGTCTTGAATGTGGGGAACAGGATGGCAGTTGGGGAGAGACCTCTGGTTGAGTTCCCAATAATTGCAGCACAGACGGAGGTTTCCATGTTTTTTCTGCACATAAACAATGGAAGATGAGTAGTGCGACCTTGATTTTTGGATCCAGCCACTGTTTAATAGGTCTTCTAAATACTGCTTGACTTCTCTATGCAGTGGTTTAGGCACAGACACATAGGTACGTCTTGCCAGTGTAGTATCTGTGAGTCTGCTTTTCAGTTGCAGAGAAGGGACACATCCCCCATCATCATCTCTAGCAAACGCTTTGCACTCCTCCCTCAGTATCTGCTTCACTTGTTGTTGCTGAGCTGGGGGGAGGTGAGTTAGTGTGATTGGTAGGGCCCACCTTTCCTCGTCCTCAATTGTCTTTCCATCAGGTTCAGGCTCATTCTTTCTGCTGACCTCCAGAAACTTGACTGGAGAAGCGGGCAGGGGAGTGACTGGCTTGGCTTCCATTGGATAAACGGCTTTAACAAGGTGGACCTGCACCAACGCTGTGCGTTGGCTCAGGATAACATCATGACAGGTGTTATTGGTGACAGTCAGTGTTAAACGACAATATGTCCCTTTGCTAAGAGTTATCATGTTTTCTGACACACTCAGGTCATCGGACCATGTGGCATGCTTATCAGGCAGAAAAAAGGCTTCTTGACTGGACAGCAGAGGGCCTGTTCTCACAGAGCATTTAACATTTAACAGAGAAGGATGGTGGCTAAACTGTCATCTCTGCTGGAGTCCGAGTCCCACCCTATGCAGGACATACTGAACGCACTGAGGAGCTCATTTAGCAGCAGACTACATCATCCTAGGTGCACAACCGAGAGGTTTCGCAGGTCCTTCCTACCTACGGCTGTCAGACTGTATAACCTAAGCAGGGCTGCTCGCAGAGATAGCAAAAAAATGTGACAACCTAATAGTAGTGAATGCAAAAGACGCAATAGACTTACACAATGGTCCCCTCCGGTATACAACTAGGAAAATACCGGTTACTACGGAGGGTGACAATATGTATGGGTACATAATCATACCATGTAGGATAACTAAGTAGACGGTTATGCTGTTCATTCCATCTAGCTACAATGCTCCGCACTGTGTGTGTTTATATATTTATATATTTATATGTACATATGTATACTCGCTGCTCTTGTTTTTTTTCTTGTCTTCTGATTGTTGCTCTGAGTGTTGCTATCCCTGTGCTGTTGCAATTCTGGAATTTCCCCATTGTGGGACTAATAAAGGCTTATCTTATCTTATATACTTTTAGGTTATCAGTTAATTTCTCATTTGACCACCTGGGATTACTCACTTCTGCCTGCCCACTCTCACCACACCATGACTGCATTCAGGGTCACTTTTCTTAATCATCTTCACCAACATCTCAGTCTTCTTACAGTCAATAGAGAAAGCTGTGCTAACAGCCTGTGTTAAAAAGGTCAACCTTTGCTCCCATCTTCCTGTGGGAACGTATCGTCACTTCCTGTGTTGCTGGCTGTCTGTGTGGTTTGCTCTCCTCATTCTCCTGAGGATTTTTGCCTTTAATTTAGACCATTTTTATTGTCATTCAATCCATACAGCCAATCATGTACAGTAGAACGAAATTGTGTTTCTCCTATCTACAGTGTTAATCACACACACCCATATATAGAATCAGAGGGGTTGCTGCCATGCAATGCGCCACCACAGATTTCCCTCCTCCATTCCATTATTGCTGAGCACCAAGCTAGATGGCAGGAAGTTCCGCTTTTATATGGTCTTCGGCATGACTCGGCCGGGATTTGAACCCCTGCCTCCCAGGTGTGGGGCGGATGCTCTACCAACTGAGCCACCACTTTTTTCCTTCTACCATTAGCTCTCACTTCTGTTTATCAAGCCTCTTGCACCTGTGTGCGCACTCAGTGTCATCTAATCACCCTCTTTAGCCTTCTGTTGACCTTTCATCTGTGTTTTTGTTAGTTTCGGGTTAGCCACTAGCTATGGCTACTAGCTCTCCTTCCCCTTCTCCTCTGGTGTGCTCTCTCTGTCTCTTTTAGTGATAACAGTAAATGTAATAAATGTCTTTTTGAGGCATGCAAGGTGAGGGTGTCTGATTTGGAATCCCGGCTCTGCTGCATTGAAGCACCATCTGCGCCACTTAATAATGACGGATGCCCCTTAGCTGCAGCGGAGCTCCCTAGCATAGGGCGGTCAGCTAGCGGCCCTCCAGTCCTGAAGTTCTGGTGGTGGAGGAGGAGTAGCAACAATTTACCATTCCAAATTACTAGTTAATGTAAAGCAAAAAACACGTTATAATTCCTTTGAGGGCCTGGTCCTCAGTATCGGGCATTTTAGCAATTTTAGGCTAAACCCAATTTTATTTGCCATAGTTTATCATCCACCATCAACCTACTCAGAGTTTTTATCCAAATTTGCCAAATTCTTAGCTGATTTAGTGCTGAAATCAGATAGTGATTGCCTCAATATGGCATTTAATTCAATATTAGACTCGATGGGGTTTTCTCAGAAAGTAGGAAATTCTACCCATTGTCTCCACCATACGTTGGACCTTGTTCTGACATATGGCATAGAAATAGAAAATCTGGTAGTGTCTCCTCATAACCCTGTACTGTCAGACCATTGTCTGTAAACCTTTGATTTTACTATTTCTGACTATTTGGCCCTAAAGAAAAACATTACTACAGTAGATGCCTCTCAGATGATGTTGCAACCAAATTTATGTAGATTGTTTCCTCTATGCCATGTGTCAACACAATGGAAAAAAGCTATGGAGAGCTTGCTCCTTCTGTAATTGATAGCATGGTAGATAGTATTACAGCTTCTCTGCATCAGACTCTAGACATGGTGGCCACTCTAAAAAAGAAAAAGTCTAATCAGAGATTTCTAACTCCTTGGTTCAACACAGAAACTCGTAGCTTAAAACAGAAGACTCGTCAGATAGAAAGAAAATGTCACTCCACTAATTTAGATGAAATCTATTTAGCTTGGAGAAATCATCTTTTAATTTATAAAATATCTCTTAGAAAAGCTAGAACAAGTTATTATTCTGCATCAATAGAAGAGAACAAGAATAATCCCAGGTTTCTTTTCAGCACTGTAGCCAGGCTGACAAAGAGTCAGGACTCTGTCAATCCTAGCATTCCCTTAGAGCTTACTAGTCAGGACTTTATGAACTTTTTCAATAATAAAATTTCATCTATCACAGACAAAATCAGTCAGATTAACTACTACAACTCCTTCAATTGTTATACTGTATGTTTGGATGAGTTTACTCCGATTGACCTTTTAGAGTTAGACAAAATAATTTCCTTATCCAAGCCTTCAACTTGTCTTTTAGACCCTATTCCTACCAGGTTATTTAAAGAAGTCTTCCCACTTATTGGTAGCTTTATTCTTCAAATAATCAATTCTTCATTAACTTTAGGCCATGTACCACAGGCTTTTAAAACTGCTGTAATTAAACCCTTACTCTAACTAACTAACTAACTAACCTATACTTATATAGCGCTTTTCTAGTCACAAAGACCACTCAAAGCACTACTCAAAAAAGCCAGCGCTGGATCCAGGAGTTCTAGCTAACTATAGACCAATCTCTAATCTCCCTTTCATTTCAAAAATCTTAGAAAGAGTTGTTGCTATGCAATTATTTGACCACTTGCAGGGAAATGGTTTATTTGAAGAGTTTCAATCTGGGTTTAGAATCCATCATAGTACTGAAACAGCCTTAGTGAAGATCACTAATGACCTCCTTGTCGCATGTGATAATGGACTTGTTTCTGTACTTGTCCTTTTAGACCTTAGTGCAGCTTTTGATACTTTAGCTCATAATATTCTACTTGATAGATTAGAACATTATGTTGGACTTAATGGAACTTCGTTGCAGTGGTTTAGATCTTATTTATCTCATGTCAATAATGAGTTTTATTTCAACTCAAAGCTCAGTCATGGACTTCCACAGGGATCTGTGCTAGGCCCTACTCTTTTTAGTTTATATATGCTTCCGTTAGGCAACATTATTAGAAAGCACTATATACATTTTCATTGTTATGCAGATGACACACAATTATACCTGTCAATGAAGCCAGATGATAGTAATCAATTAGCCAAGTTAGAAGCCTGTCTTAAGGAAATCAAAGCTTGGATGACTTGTAATTTCCTGCCATTAAATTCAGATAAAACTGAAGTCATTCTTGTTGGTCCAAAAAACCTTAGAAATACCTTTCCAAATCCAACTTTTAGTTTGGATGCGGTTACTCTCTCTTAATAGCTCTGTGAGGAACCTTGGAGTTATTTTTGATCAAGATCTGCCTTCTATCATTTGCGTAATATTGCCAAGATTAGGAGCATCTTGTCTCGGTGTGATGCTGAGAAACTGATCCACGCTTCTGTTAGCTCTAGATTAGATTGTTGTAATTCTATTGTCAGGTTGTTCTAAAACATCATTTAAAAGTCTTCAGTTGATCCAAAATGCTGCAGCAAGAGTTTTAACAGGTACTAGAAAGAGAGATCATATTGCTCCAGTTCTGGCCTCCTTTCATTGGCTTCCCATAGAGTTTAGTATTAAGTTTAAAATCCTTCTTCTCACTTTCAAAGCTCTAAACAATCAGGCCCCTTTTTGTTTAAAAGATCTGATACTACCCTATTATCCTAACAGAGTACTATGCTCCCAAAATGTTGGATTACTTGTAATACCTCATCATCATAGCAGTCTTTCAGGGGCGACAATGACTGTTTCATTTAGGTCTGATCAGATTCCTCCATGCAGCTCTGTCCTTCGCCTTCCGCTGCCAGGAACTCCTGACCTTGTTAACCTGGGCGACGTCCGAGCCGGTATGAGTTGCTCTCTGACTGACCATTTCATGAAACTGCTTGCAAAGTATTTGAGTACCGCTAGCTTTTGCTGGACTAGCGGCGCATTTTTGGCAGATAGAGGTATTATCAGTGACAAGGAAAGGCCAAGACAAACTGACTCCAGCATCTGTTGCAGTGACTGACCAGATGATAGGTTTGTTTATCTCTGCTTTTTGTGTAGTGCATGTCACCATGCACTGACTGGCAAAAGTCCACCACAGACCTTGTGACAGATGTGCTTATCTGCCACGATGTCCAGTCTCACCCCATGTAACTGGGAGTGGTCCATCACAGACCTGTAAGAGACATTGTTTTTAGTTCTGCCAGGATGCCCAGTTTCACCCTCCACGCCCTCAGAAGGGCGGGGTTGCCGGTTGAGTTGCTGACGGCCCGACCCATGAGACAGGTAGTACCAGTTTTCATGGTTCTCCAAAAGTACAATGGGAGGCAGAGCCTTCAGTTATCAAGCTCCTCTCCTGTGGAACCAGCTGCCAATCTGGATTTGGGAGTCAGACGCGATCTCAGTTTTTAAGAATAGAGTTAAAACCTTCCTTTTTGATATAGCCTACAATTAGGGAGGGGTCATGTGTCTCTGAACCCTCCCTTAGTTATGCTGCTAATAGGTTTAGACAGCCGGGGGACCTCCAATAATGCACTGGGCTTCACTCTTTTCTTCACTCAATTAAATTTTTTTTGCTGGTCATTAACATCTGTTTGTTCTCTCCCATAGATTGAGTCCCCATCGTGCTGTTTGCTCTCTACATGTCTGTTCTTTTCATCTTCTCTATCCCCTCACCCCCCAGCCAGTCGCAGTAGATGACTGCCCCTCCCTGAGCCTGGTTCTGCTGGAAGTTTCTTCCTGTTAACCCCTTGCACTCTGGTCAATTTCCCTAAAAACGCCTAAAAATAACGTACCCAAAGTAAATCAAAAGCTGTTCTTCAACCCTTTGCAGCATCTTCATGGGGTTGGTCTCATTTAAAAGAAAACACTTTGAATTTTTTGCAAAACAGTCAAAATCTCTCTAAGTGCTCCTGCCACTGAGTAACAGTCATCTAAACATACTGAACTTGAAGAAAATAAAGTTCTTCTGGGTGTTTTTTTGGATACAAATGCTTGCAAATAACACACAGCTGTCAGATCCGGGCTGGAAATTGCAACAGAAATGTAGAACCAAGTGTTATCCAGTTGAGGTCAAAATTTTGTAACAATACCACAAAAAATGAATATATTACACAGCTTTTTTGTCAGGTTGTTCCCAGGCGTTTTTGAACTGTGCCAAATTGTGCCAAATGGCACAGTTTGGAAAAACGTCTAACTTTTGAATGATTCAATATAGAAGCTTGATCTTGGGATCTAATGAAAGGTGACACTCAGGGCTGTGTGTGTGTGTGTGGGGGGGGGTTGTTTATTCATTCATGAATGAATGAATGAACAATCAAGCCCCCACACACAAAGAAGCATGCCACGTAAAAAATGTGTGGCTTTTTTTTTACAAGAAAAAAAAAATAACCTACAGTGCACTAAAAATTATACTAAAATATCTGTAATGTAGAGGATAACAACTGTCACCCCCCCCCACCCCCCCGCTACAGAGGATGGACATCGTCCATCGCCACATGACGGACCGCGGGGACGGTGCGCCGCGGTCTACTACGCACAGTTGTACTAAAATATCTGCAATATATCTGCAATCCGCTACAGAAGAGTAGCGGGGGGGGGGCGTTCACGGTCTGGACGCGGTGCACGGACCGGTCCGTCATGTGGCGATGACACACAGTTGTAATTTACCGATCTGTCAAAAGTCATTTTGATTACAATTTTCAGGGATAAAGAATAATTTAGCTTATAACACTTACCTGTCCACAACAGCAGTGTCGCTGGCGAACTTCTCTTCCTCATTGTCAGATGAACATGACGCTGGTCCGCTTGTTTCGACTCGTGGTTCTGGTCACGCGACCTGGTCAAACCATGATTCCATTATTGCGGTTTTGCGCTTCCATGATTACGGTTTTGGCAAACGATTTTTCAAAACAAATAAGAACAGTAGTAAGAAAAAAAAGACTGGCGAACACGTGTGTGTCACCCAGCAGCTTAGACAAAACAGATTTTACGCACGGGACGCACGCTTTCAATCGTCAAACTTCTCTGCTTCAATTGGCTCGCTGTATTTGCAGCCGTTGGTAGGCAGGTCCTTCTTGCTAGGTTTTCAGTCACTGGTTTTTCAAGGTTTCAGAAATCCAATTCAAGGCTCTTATTAGTCGAATGAGAGGTCAATCAAATCTAAACCAATCAAAGCACTCCTTTGGCTTTCTGTTCGAGGCCGTGTCTGTAGTGGAAGAACGGAAATGCAGCTTTTTTTTTTCAGTGCGCTCTGAGATGCACAGTGTGCGTCCTAGTGCGCACGAGGGCGTGCTAGGACGCAGAGACGTGACCGCCCGTGGTATCCCGGAGTGCAAGTGTTACGACCCGAGTGCCGGTCTTGTCCGCGCTCGGGCTATGTATATTCGCTGCCGGCTTTGACAGCTGTGGGTTATATTCTGGCTTCACCGGGCTCTTATTGTGAAGGCGCTCGGTGGGGTTTCCGGCTGTCAAAATCGGTCAGCTGTCTGTCATCACTGCCCGTTAGTGTTCGCCTTTATAAGGCGGGCACTGACGGCAGTTAGATTGCAGGAGTATCGTCAATCAATCCTCGTGAGGCCTCATTAGACCTTCATGCCAGGTTCGTGTTCTTTCTTGTCTTGTCATAGTTTAGCTCGTAGTGGCTGGGGTTAGCCCTACAAGCCCTTGTATCGCTTAGTGTGTGTTTTTGCCCTTAGCAGCTCATAGCCTTGTGTCTTGTCTTGTTTTGTTAATAAATTACCATCATTGCAAAACTCACCGGTGGACTCTTGGCGTCTTATGGTGATCCGCGAGGGTCACCGCATGACAGCAAGAGGTTAAAAGGGAGTTTTTCCTCTTCACCGTCACCAAGCGCTTGCTCACAGGGGATTGCCTGATTGCTGGGGTCTTTCTGCAATTGTGGGGGTTTCCCCTACAGTTGAAAGTGCTATGAGATGACTGTTGTTGTGAAATGGCGCTATATAAATAAAGTTGAATTGAATTATTACTTCATGTGGCTGCTGAACACCATTTTTCAGTAACAATTCAATTACATTATACCCAATGATTGGCTTTTCTGTGGCTCTTTTCTCACTTGTTACGAGTGTGGGCACCTCAAGTGTGAACAGCGGGGCTTTTGAGGGGTCTAATTGGAATGTGACCTCCACCCACCCTAGAAAAGGGATGTCTGTTTGGTTGACAGCTTTTCCCACAAGGGCATCCAGGCCAAGAAGTTCTTCAGTGCTCTGCGTCTTCACCTTTGGGATGCATTTCTTCCTCCAGGTGTCATTGATGAGGCAAACTTGTGATCCCGTGTCCCATAATGCTCGGGTCTTCACCCCATCCAGGTAGCAGTTCACCATGTACTTTTTCCCAACAAGACGCAGCAGTTGTGAATGGTAATGGGGGGAGATATAACTAACAAACTGCTGCTGCTGGGCGAGAAGCTGCGGGTGATGTGGGTTGACAGCTCTGTGATCTCCTGGATTACCGACTACCTGACAGGCAGACCACAGTTTGTCAGGCTGGGCAATGTCTTGTCTGGAGTGGTGGCTAGTGATACGGGAGCGGCACAGGGGACTGTGCTCTCTCCTTTTCTTTTTACCTTATACACCACGGACTTTCAGTACAACACTGAGTCATGCCACCTGCAAAAATTCTCTGATGACTCAGCTGTTGTGGGGTGTATAAGAGGAGGAGAGGAGGGGGAGTACAGGGCACTGGTAGACAGATTTGTGGAGTGGACGGAGCAGAATCACCTGAGGTTGAATGTCAGCAAGACCAGGGAGATGGTGATTGACTTCAGGAAGAGGAAGGCTCCTTTTCAGCCACTGCAGATTAGGGGGGGGGGGATGTGGGAGTGGTTGAGGACTACAAATATCTGGGTGTCAGGATCAGCAGCGGGTTGGACTGGAGATCCAACGCCGATGCTGCGCACAAGAAGGGGATGAGCAGACTCTACTTCCTGAGAAAGCTGAGATCCTTCAACGTGTGCAGCAGGATACTGGAGCTTTTCTACCAGACTGTTGTCGCCAGCGCCATCATCTTTGCTGCGGTCTGTTGGGGTAGCAGTATCAGGGCCAAAGATACCAACAGACTTGACAAGATTATCAAGAGGGCTGGCTCTGTAATTGGTCTCAGACCGGAGACCTTTGAGACAGTGGTGGAGAGGAGAACACTAAATAAACTGTGATCAATCATGGACAATCCTGATCACCCCCTCCACCACACACTAGATAGACAGCGAAGCACTTTCTCCAGTAGACTACTACAGCTTCGTTGTCGAATGGCTAGGTAGAGGAAATCTTTCCTGCCATATGCAATTTCACTGTATAACTCACTATGATGTTGTATTCTGGTCATAGCTAAGCTGCCACACTGCATCTTACAGACTAACTGGTACATCACTTTTCACTCTGCTCCTGATAGTCCTTCTTTGTGCAATGGGATGATTCATGTGTTTATACGGGTCATCATATATTAAGCTGTGATGTAGGTTCTATAATCGTGTTAGTTTTTAACTTTCCATGGGTAATCCCTTTGTCTGTCGTGTGTGTTTCTGTTGTTTGGCTGTCAACTGTCATGCTGCTGTTACACTGTAATTTCCCAGTTTGGGATCCATAAAGTACATCTATCTATCTATCTATCTATCTATCTATCTATCTATCTATCTATCTATCTATCTATCTATCTATCTATCTATCTATCTATCTATCTATCTATCATAAGCGGATCCTGCCAGTCTTCCTTCTTGGGCACGCTTTTCTGCTAGTAATCGCTCTAACTGCTAAATGCTTTCTTTGAGATTAGCCTGAGTGTCTGGTGACCCACTCAGCTGCTCTTCAGTATAGGGAAGGTCCCTACAACCGTTTGGCCCACGACATTAACTGAATCACTTTTGCTCCTTGAGTTCCTTTGGGCACAGCAGCCTTTTGAGAGATGTCCACTTAGGCCACATTTGAAACAGTGGTCGCACTGATCCTCCTCACCTTTGTCTTGACATCCACTGCATGTGTTCTTTCTGCTTTGGATCTGATTAGATGGTCACGGTAAATGCTGAATATTCTTCCTCAGCTCAGCCACCTCCTCTCAGTTGTTTTACTGCTTCCATCAGTTCAATCTCCATCTGATTTTTTGCAGCTTTTATCTTCTGACGTTTGCTTTGATTGACATGCTTTGTTCAGATGGCTGACCAAAGTCTGTTCTGCTCTCATCATATGGCTGGTAAGTAGATGTCTGTGTGTAGCTCATTAATTCTAGTTTGTTTGGAATACTTTTAATTTAATTTCTGTTATCTCTCCAAGTCAACAGCGTCATTCATTTTTTTCTATCAGTGTCTCATCAGTCACCCCTGGGTCATCCAGGTGAGGTTTCAGCTGCATTTTAACATTATCTCTCAGTAGTGCCATGCTGACTGACCTGAGAAACTTCTTCTGAATGAGGTCCGGGCTGTACTGTACATCTGAGTTGGCATCTTGGGCAGCTGCCATAAGCCTTTCTTTGAATTCAATTGCACGGAAAAGAAAGTGCTGAGGGGATTCTTCTGCATCTTGAGTTATGTTAACAAGTCTGTGGATCTGTTGAGCCGTTTCCTTTGAAAAGGGCTTTGAGGATTGTCTTCAGATGTGCCAGTGTTAAATTACTCTTAGTTTCCAGCATGTCAAGTAAACTGAGCCCTGGAGTGGCAGCTTTCACAACAGCTTCAACAATTTCAGCATCACTGTGGCCTTTATGTTGTCCAGTGTCTATGTGGTGCATGAGGTTAGTATAGGATAACTTATCCCTCTGCCCTGGCTCACCTATCTGGCCACTGATGCGAAACTCACGTCTGATGACCACTTCAGGTGCTCTGGGGAATGGGGGGGGGGGGGGGTGAGACTCAGTGGGTGGGATAGGTGTTCTATTAATTTTGTCTTTTAGCCGACTCATTTCTTCCTCAAGCATTTTAGCCAATTTCTGGAAGTTTAATTGCATTTCAGCATATTGTTTTTGTAGCCTTTGTAGTTCCTCCTTGTTTTTCCTCATCATCCCATTTAGTTTGGGTGTGTTTTTTCCTGAATTGGTTAACTGTAGTTAGCAAACATTGAACAATTGTCTCTGCTACATCGTCTTCCTCCTCTTCTATAGCTTGATCCACTGACTCATTAACTGATCGGATCAACGTGTGCCTTTTTTCCTTGTCCGGTGAAACTTTGGCTTTGATACACACTGTGGCACATACGTTGGGTTCATATTTTCCACAAATGTATTGCTGTATGTTTATTGGGTGCTTCACGTCTCGAGGGACAAAAGGTCTGGATCTGCAGAGGTCTGCAGGAGATAACGAGGAGGTGTGAGATTTGGCCTTTGTCTCAGAGAAGATGCCCCAGAGGGATTTCCGGATCATCGAAGAATAAGAGACAATGGTGAAAGATCAAAGAATTGCATTGCGACTGGGATTAAGTACCATGTGACTGTATGTTTGCTAAAGCACCATGTGACTTAAGTTTCGATGCTCCAGAAGTATAAGAGTGTGATGTTATATTGTTCTGTCTCTTTTCCTGCTTTGAGAATGTTAGAGTATGTGTTCTGTTACTAAAGCTGAACCTGAGAAATAAAACTCAGCCTCATCCTTGAGCACATCCTCTACACAAGACCGGGGGTCGGTAGCAGCTGCGACCCTCTGGGAGGAGAACAAGCTGCTTTACCTGACGGATGCACACTCGGGAAAACAATTCCTCATGGACACGGGCTCACAGCTGAGTTTCGTCACGCCTACCTATGCGGAACGGCTGATGCCGTCTAAAGTTCCCTGGGTGTCAGTGTCAGCAGCGAGCGGCTCAGCGATTAAGACCTTCGGTCAGAGGACTATGCTTCTTTCTTTACAGGGCCGTTCATTTGAGTGGACCTTTATTGTAGCGGCAGTCAGTTTCAACATGTTAGGGGCTGATTTTTTGTGCTCACATGGTTTATTGGTTGATCTTGCTAATAGACGTCTTTCCATTCTATTCCCTGCACAGCTCGGGTGGCCCCGCCGACTGCACAGGCCAACGTCACAGCTGCGGGTGGTAAGTTTCATGCACTGCTCACTCAGTTCCCAGCACTCCCAGTCCCAACGTTTTCGGCGACAGTGGCTAAACATGGGGTGGAGCATTTTATCACTACCACCGGGCCGCCCGTTTTTGCAAAAGCTTGGCGCTTGGACTCAGCTAAACTGGCCATAGCGCGCGAGGAGTTCGCCAACCTGGAAAAACTGGGCATCATTAGACGCTCTAAAAGCCCCTGGGCTTCACCGCTACACATGGTCCCAAAGGCTGATGGCTCGTGGCGACCTTGCGGTGATTTCCGCAGGTTGAACAACGTTTCAGCGCACGACCGCTACCCGATTCCGCACATCCAAGATTTTTCAGTTCATTTGGTGGGGGCGCGCATTTTTTTCTAAAATAGATTTGGTGCGTGGATACCATCAAGTCCCAGTGCACGCTCAGGATATACCCAAAACAGCGGTAATAACTCCTTTCGGGCTTTTTGAGTTTTTGCGCATGCCGTTTGGTCTCAAGGGTGCCGCGCAGACTTTCCAACGCATGATGGATGCAGTTTTACGCGATCTCCCTTTCGTGTTTGTCTACTTGGACGACATTTTGGTAGCCAGCACGTCCGAAGACGAACACGAAAGCCACCTCACAGCAGTTTTTCGGAGGCTGGCAGAGCACGGGTTAATAATTAACCCAGCGAAGTGCCAGTTTGGGGTGGCACAAATTGATTTTTTGGGGCATCGCGTTTCGCCAGAAGGAGCGGTTCCTCTGCCCGATAAAGTACGCGCAATAACAAATTTTCCCCAACCTCAAACGGTCAAAGCGCTGCAGGAGTTTTTGGGAATGGTTAATTTTTATAACCGGTTCCTCCCGAAGCGCGGCTCATGCAACCATTGTACATTGCACTTAAAAAACAAAAGCCCACAAATAAGGTCGAATGGTCTCCGGAGCGGGAGCGCGCTTTCGCCCAGGTCAAATCAGCCCTGGCAAATGCGGTTTTGTTAGCACACCCAGTTCCAACAGCCCGCATGGCACTCACCACTGACGCTTCCGATTTAGCGGTAGGGGCGGTCGTTGAACAGTTTGTGGCAGGGACCTGGCAGCCGCTCACGTTTTTCAACAAAACCTTGCACGATAGCGAGTGTAAATACAGCGCGTTCGACAGGGAGCTTTTGGCCCTACACTTGGCCATCCGCCATTTCCAGTTCTGGCTGGAAGGGCGCCGTTTCACTGCGTTCGTGGACCACAAGCCGCTAACGTTTGCGATGGCCAAGATTTCAGAACCTTGGTCAGGCCGGCAGCAAAGGCAGCTAGCCGCGATATCGGAGTTCACCACCGATATCCAGCATGTCGCAGGTAAACATAATGTAGTGGCAGACTGTCTCTCGCGTGCTGTGGCAACGCCAGGCCCCGTAGGGGCCGACTCTGTAGCCGTGGCCGCGGGCCAGGGCAGCGACGCGGAAGCGTGCGCAGCCCCGGTCCGCGTAGGTTTAGATTATGCAGCCATGGCCGCGGAGCAGGTTAGCGATGCGGATGTGCGTGCGCTCCAGTCTGGACCAACAGGGTTAAGGCTGGAGCACAGGGTGCAGCAAATTGGTATGCCCCCCCTAATCTGCGATGTCTCCACGGGACGGCCTCGCCCCGTGGTTCCAGCTGTGTGGCGCCGCCGCGTTTTTGACTCGGTCCATTCTCTGGCGCACCCGGGGGTGCGTGCATCAATTAAGATGGTGGGGGAGAAATTTGTTTGGCCCGGGTTGCGCAAACAGGTCAAGGAATGGGCAGCAGCCTGCGTAGCGTGTCGTCGTCGTCGGCCTCCGTCGGTCTATGATGACCATGGAAGAGAATCCTAAACGTCTACCCTGCTGGAACAGCACCGCCTGTGGCTGAACAGGCCGATGCGCGAATGACAGTCCCTGTCACACAGGTCACACTTGTGGGTGGTCTCCGTGCTGCTGGGTCTGTGGCGGTTCTTCCTGCGGGTCCTTTTTTCATCTGCTGCAGCAGTCAGTCTCTCTTCACCCGGCTTGAGCTGTCTGGTCAGGGTGCCTCTCCATTTGGAGCGGTCCGTTGCAAGGTCCTCCTAGCGCTCTGTGTTGATATCCAGGGCCTTCATGTCTCTCTTGCAGACATCTCTAAAGCGCAGCTGTGGGCGGCCAACGTCTCTCCTGCCAGTTGCCAGTTCTCCATAGAGGACGTCTTTGGGGATTCTGCCATCCTCCATACGGTGAACGTGGCCTAGCCAGCGGAGCCTGCGCTGCCTGAGTAGAGTGAACATGGAGGGAAGACCGGTGCAGGACAGAACTTCTGTGTTGGGCACTTTGTCCTGCCAGGATATGTCCAGGATGTGGCGAATGCAGCGCAAGTGGAAGGAGTTCAGTCTCTTTTCCTGCCGGGCGTATGTTGTCCATGTCTCACTCCCATAGAGCAGTGTGCTGATGACGCAGGCGTTGTACACTGCCATCTTCGTCTTGACAGAGAGTTTGGGATTCTCCCACACTCGTGTGGTGAGGCGAGCGAGTGTGAAGGCTGATTTTCCAATCCTCTTGTTGATCTCTGTATCAAGGGAGAGGTTGTTGCTGATCGTGGACCCCAGGTACGTGAACTGATTCACGACCTCCAGCTTGTAGTCATCAATGGTGATGGTTGGTGGTGCTTCCGTGCCTTGCGCCAAGACGTTAGTCTTCTTCAGGCTGATGGTAAGCCCGAAGTCCTTGCATGCCTGGGAGAAGCGGTCCATCAGGGTCTGAAGCTCCTGCTGTGTGTGGGTTGCGACTGCAGCGTCGTCTGCGAACAGCATGTCTCTGATTAGAGCCTCGCGTACTTTGGTTCTGGCTTTCAGGCGGGCGAGGTTGAAAAGCCTGCCGTCAGATCTTGTGTGCAGGTAGATTCCCTCTGTTGCTGTGCTGAAGGCATGCCTCAGGAGCATAGCAAAGAAAATCCCAAAGAGGGTTGGCGCAAGTACACAGCCCTGTTTCACTCCGCTGCGTATGTTGAATGGCTCTGAGACGTTGCCATCGTGCTGCACTATCCCCTGCATGTTGGTGTGAAACGATTCGATGAGGCTTTGCAACTTTGGTGGGCATCCTATCTTTGGCAGGATCTTGAAAAGGCCCTCTCTGCTGACCAGATCGAATGCTTTGGTGAGGTCGATGAAGGCGACGTACAGAGGCATGTTCTGTTCTCTGCATTTCTCCTGGAGTTGGCGGATGGAGAATATCATGTCTACCGTCGATCACTCAGCGCGGAAGCCACACTGAGACTCGGGGTAGACACGTTCGGCAAGCTTCTGTAGACGAACGAGAACAACTCGTGCGTAGACTTTGCCAACAACGCTGAGGAGGGAAATGCCCCTGTAGTTGTTGCAGTCGCTTCTCTCCCCTTTGTTTTTGTAGAGGGTGATGATCTTGGTGTCCCTCATGTCCTGTGGTACGGCACCTTCCTTCCAGCACTGGCAGAGGATGTCATGCAATGGCAGCAGTAGGGCGGTCTTGCAGTGCTTGATCAGGTCAGGGGGTATGCCGTCGTTGCCGGGTGCCTTGCCAGCGGCCAAGCTATCAATGGCCTTACTGAGTTCGTCGATGGTTGGCTCGGCGTCAAGTTCGTCCATGGATGGCAGGCAGTCGATGGCATCAAGGGCTGACGGTGTCACGGTGTTCTGTCTAGAGTAGAGGTCGGAGTAGTGTTCCACCCATCTCTCCATCTGCTTGTTCTTCTCTGTGATCATCTCCCCAGTGGAAGATTTGAGGGGGGCCGTCTTGCTCTGAGCCGGACCAAGTGCTTTCTTGATGCCATCGTACATACCACGGATGTTCCCTGTTATGGCAGCGGTTTGAATGTCTTGGCTGAGCTGAGTCCAGTACTCGTTGGCACAGCGCCGAGCAGTCTGCTGAACTTTGCTTCTCGCAGCCCTGAGAATCTGGAGATTCTTCTCGTTTGGGTACTTCTTGTACTCAGCAAGTGCTGAGCACGGGTCATCTCGGTCAACTTGGCATCAAACCAGTCCTGTGACTTCGAGGTCTTCCTCCCAAAGGTAGCCAAGGCTGTGCGGTAGATGGTGTTTTGCAGCTCTTCCCACTTCTGCTCTGCAGATTCTCCTCCTTGTGGTACACCAAGTTCCTTCTCAAAGGTGGAGGCAAACTGCTCAACAAGTTCTGGTTGGGCCATCTTGCTGGTGTCAATCCGTGCCTTTCCAGGTTGTCTAGCACGATGGAATTTCTTCAGCTGCAGCTTGAACTTGCAACACACCAATGAATGGTCTGTGTCGCAATCTGCACTCTGGAACGAACGGGTGATTAGCACGTTCTTCAGTGAGGTGCGCCTGGTCAGGATCAAGTCTAGTTGGTGCCAGTGCTTTGAGCGCGGATGTTGCCAGGAAACCTTGTGTTGGGGCTTGGTCTTGAAGAACGAGTTTGTGATGCACAGATCGTGATATGTGCAGAACTCGAGCAGCCGCTGTCCGTTGTCGTTCATTCTGCCCACGCCAAAAGGTCCAAGACAGGAGGGCCAGGAGTCATGGTCAGCACCCACTCTGGCATTGAAGTCTCCAAGGAGAATGAGTTGTTCAGAGTTGGGGATGATCCTGACAGTTGTTGCGAGATTCTCGTAGAACTCGTCTTTTGCCTCTGGTGTGGCTGTCTGTGTTGGGGCATACACACTGACGAGGGTGACTGGGCCTTCAGTGGTGTTCAGGCGGAGGGTGAGGAGTCGTGCAGAGCCAGTGCTGCCTGGTTCCACCATCTTCAGCAAAGTGTTCTTCACTGCGAAGCCCACTCCGTGTTCCCTGTGTTCGTCACTGCCCTTTCCCTGCCAGTAGAACGTGTAGTCCTTCTCTCTCAGTGTGCCTGCATCAGCTAACCGTGTTTCCTGGAGAGTGGCGATATCCACTCCCAGTCTCTTCAGCTCATTATTGATGATGGCAGTCTTCCTGGTGTCGTTGATGTCCTTTAGGTTAGCAGCGAGTCCTGTCATCATAGTGCGGACGTTCCAAGTTCCCAGTTTTAGAGTTGGTCTCTTTTGTTTTATTGTCTTGCCTGGTGCGAAGGTTCTCAGCCTGCTGTTTGGATTTCTCCTTATCCCCATGCACCCAATGAGGAAAGCAAGCTGTGGCGGGACAACACCTTATTGGCTGGGGGCTGCCCAGCTTGAGGCGGGCGGTAGCTGTCCAGTGAGATCTGATGATCCCTCCCACCGTCGGGAACAACCCCTGGCGCCACGCTCTACGCCAATTGAGCAGTGGCTTATAACCGGTAACTGTCATTCCCCGTGTTTTGTCTACGCCAAAGGCGAAGCTGGAGTGTCCTCTCCAGTGATCCGGTGTTCTACCTTCCAGCGTTGGGCGTTGGTAGGATTCAAGCCTGGGCAGGAAGATATGGAGGACAAGATGTTGCCCATGCAGCATGTCCCCCCTCTCCACGTCACTGATGAATCCAAAGGAATAGCAGGGCTGCTACAGTTTGGCACCAGCGCCGTTGCAGGAGCTGCCAGAACGATGTTGAGCACAACATAGAACTGCCTTAGGGGCTCCGACTCCGGATTTTTCCTCAGGGTTGACTCCCGAAGCCTTTCCCGTGACTGGGTATGCCGCAAGGCGTCAGAGGTTTGAAATCAGGGTTTACCTTCCCCTAGATGGGCTACCTTCCCAGGTTGACGAGCCACCATCTACCCGAAGCATCTGGTTTTAAGGCGCCAGAGATCCGCCCTCGCCCCTTCTCCTATTAGTAAAAGCAGTTCCGCCGGGCTTAGAGACTAAACCACACGGGCAGGCTAGGAGTTGGACTTAGTTGTCAGAGGCTTTTCGAGACGCACGCCATAAGGAGCATTTTATGAGCACTGGGAGCTTAACCCCAGTGTCGCTCCTGGCTATGACAACCTTGGAACCGCGTAGCGTGTCAGCGAGCCAAAATACACAAGCACACTAGAGCTCCTTTGGAGCCTTTTCACATTCCGGCTAAGCGTTTTGATCATGTGCATGTTGACTTGGTGGGTCCCCTTCCGTCGTCACAGGGGCACACACACCTTTTGACGATGGTGGATCGCACCACGCATTGGCCAGAAGCAGTTCCTCTGGCGTCAACCACAGCGGAAGAAGTTGCGCGAGCATTTTTAACAGCTTGGGTTGCGCGTTTTGGAGTTCCGTCGAACATAACATCCGACAGAGGTCCCCAATTTGTTTCCGAACTATGGTCGTCCATGGCCCGCAGCTTAGGGGTGAAGATACACCGCACTACCGCGTATAACCCCCAGGCTAATGGTTTATGCGAACGCTTTCATAGGTCGTTGAAAGCAGCCCTCAGAGCGTCACTTACGGATACAAATTGGGTGGACAAACTTCCATGGGTTTTATTGGGGTTGCGTTCTGCACCTAAGGAGGATTTGCAGGCCTCCCCAGCTGAGTTAGTTTTTGCACAACCTCTCCGTTTGCCAGGGGAATTTCTTCCCGACAATCCTGCACCAAACTGCCCCCCCGCTCAGCTGTTGCAGAGCGGCACAGGATCAAACACGCTTCCTGGTCCGGTTCATCACAGTTTCCCACGCGTTTTTGTGCCGAAGGCTTTAAAAAATGCGGAGTTTGTTTTTGTTAGACACGATGCTCAACGCCCAGGTTTGCGCCCGCCTTATGATGGACCTTTCAGAGTGCTAGAAACAGGAGAGAAGCATTTTTTGCTAGATTTAGGACACAGGAAGGAGTTGATTTGCATAAACAGACTCAAACTCGCTTTTGTTCTGTCTGATGAGCACGTGCAGTTGGCGAGGGCCCCCCGCCGTGGCAGACCTCCGAGAAGGCATTCTCCAGAGTCCCCACAGAGATGTGCTAACAGTTCTAATCCACAGGTGCAGGAAAACGCTGCAGAAGTAGCAAAGCCGGCTTACAGCAGATTCGGCAAGAGGTTAAGACCTAGGCAACTGGTGGATTGATTTTTGATATGTGGTAATGTTTTTATGTCATGCATCTCTGATTATGTTTTGTCCCATAGTAGACGTTTGGGGGGGGGGGGGGGTCATGTGGCACATATGTTGGGTTCATATTTTCCACAAATGTATTGCTGTATGTTTATTGGGTGCTTCACGTCTCGAGGGACAAAAGGTCTGGATCTGCAGAGGTCTGCAGGAGATAACGGGGAGGTGTGAGATTTGGCCTTTGTCTCAGAGAAGATGCCCCAGAGGGATTTCCGGATCATCGAAGAATAAGAGACAATGGTGAAAGATCAAAGAGTTGCATTGTGACTGGGATTAAGTACCATGTGACTGTATGTTTGCTAAAGCACCATGTGACTTAAATTTCGATGCTCCAGAAGTATAAGAGTGTGATGTTATATTGTTCTGTCTCTTTTCCTGCTTTGAGAATGCTAGAGTATGTGTTCTGTTACTAAAGCTGAACCTGAGAAATAAAACTCAGCCTCATCCTTGAGCACATCCTCTACAACACCTCTTTTAGCTGCTCAAGCATTAGCTGACAGAGTAGCTCTGTTAGCTCGTCCTGTAGCTGCTTCAGCTTCATCATGCATTCCGTTGCTTTCTGTTTCTCTTGAATTCCTTTCTCATCACGTCGAGTCCCTGTTCGGGTGCCAATTTTGTTGCACACTAGAGGAAAGCAATGCTCAACAGCATACTGAAAAATTTCTTCTCTTCATTTGAACTCTTGATCAAAAATACAGCTAGCACTCAGAATCACGTCTGCTTTCTTTTTTCACTCTCTACAACTCTCAGGTTCCATGTTCTCACTCCTCCTCCTACTGACACCACTTTCCATTAGTCATGGCCTTATACTGACATCTGTAGACTAAAATATGTAATTGCATTATAAATTAGAAAACAAAAGGCCACAAAGTCATGAAAAGAGACCACATTAAAGACAAAAAAAAAGACAAAATGAGTGTGTGTGTGGGGGGGGATGCCACACATAGCTAAATAAAATAATGACCCATCAAATGTGAGTTTACCGAGATGCACTAATACAATTTACTGAGATGCACTAATATTCAGAATGAAGGCTGATGTTACGGTGGCAATAATAGAGAATACAAAAAAGAGTAACTTGCTTATGTAATTCACCAATTTGCTGTAGGTAACATATAGCTAATATAACGGAAGTAGCTCAGCTGTCAGAAACCATCGTCAAAGAGATTATTGTCTGACAACAGGTAAACTTTTTAAACAGCGTGTACTAATAGTGTGGTCAGTTTTCTAAAGCTGAAAGAATCGCTCATTGAAAATAAAAAGCACTAACGTTACTCACTAACCTTACTGATGTAGTCCGCTGACAGGTGGCCGGAGATGGAGGAACAGAGAAGAGGAGGGAATGGATGCATCACTGTAGTGCAGCTGTGATATGACAAACTGCTTTACAGTCAACATTTAACTTGTTTATTATATTCGGTAAAATCCTCCCATACTTTGGAAACTTTTGGCCTTCTGTGATTTTCTCTCCATGTCGCCATGATGCGTTCCTCTTCTTCTTCACTGGAAGAGTTAAACTGAACATTCCCACAGCATGCATATAAACTTTAAAATTAAACGACTCGTCAACAATAAAAATCTGCATTGACAAATTTGTGATCGACTATATCGACAATGTCAACTAATCGTTGCAGCCCTACTTAAGTATACGCGACCTAAGAATATTCTAATTAGCAGCCTGCAGGGCTTGCACATGATTGGTCACCGCAACTCCTGGCTGCTAGTCTGTTCACGACGCTTCCAGACATTAAAGTTTTGCCTATATCTTCAAAAGTAAAAAGCAAAACATTTTTCTGAAAACTGTTAAGGATAAATGTGTAGCTGCCAAATATGCGTTTACTTTTTACTAATAACCAGTCCCACGTCCACCGGCGACTGAGCAGGGAAGGGAGAGTCTACCTCTCTCACTACCTCTACCGCTCTCTCTACGAGTATCAGTCTGATTGGTTAATGCTATAACCAACGAGGCTAAGCAGGAATGTGTATGTAGCTACTAACAGTCTGTCCAAACTCACCCGTTTCGGAGGGGGGGGGGGGTCACCAACGTGGAAATTCACAGCAAAAACACAGACTTCAGACTGTGTTGAGATTTTGTGCTCGATATGTCTAGTAAGTCACAAAAACATGCTACAGACATGTTAACAGAAAAAAAAAACACTTGATTTTTGCCGGAGCGTCACTTTAAAACTTACACATTTTTTTGTCAATGACCCCTTTAACCACTTGCACTCCGGGCAATTTTCCTAAAAATGCCAAAAAATAACATGCCCAAAGTAAATCGAAAGCTGTTATTCAACCCTTTGCAGCATCTTCATGGGGTTGGTCTCATTTAAAAGAAAACACTTTGAATTTTTTGGCAAAAAAAACATAATCTCTCTATGTGCTCCGGCCACTGAGTTACTGTCATCTAAACATACTGAACTTGAAGAAAAAAAAATTGGACACAGTGTTTTTTTGGATACAAATGCTTGTAAATAACACACAGCTGTCCGATCCGGCTGGAAAATGCAACAGAAATGTAGAACCAAGTGTTATCCAGCTGAGATCCAAATTTGGTAACAATACCACAAAAAATGAATATTTTACACAGCTTTGTTCTCAGGCTGTTCCCAGGCGTTTTGGAACTGTGCCAAATTGTGCCAAATGGCACAGTTTGGAAAAACGTCTGTAACTTTTGAATAATTCAATGTAGAATCTTCATTTTAGGCTCTAATGAAAGGTCACACTCAGGGCTGTGTCTGTGTGTGTGTGTGTATGGGCGGGGGGTCGTTCCCCCCCCCCGCTACCAAGGACCGACTTCGGCCCTCGCTACAGACGGATTACACTCCTTGAATGTTTTCACAGCGGCTCCCCCCCCTCCTCGCTACTGTGTGTGTGTGTGTGTGGGGGGGAACCGTGAACGGACCGTGAACGCCCCCCCCCTCGCTACAGAAGAGGGCCATCGCTACATGATGGAATAGACTGATATGCTTCCCCCTGCGGACTGGGGGGCGTTCGGACCGTGAACGCCCCCCCCGCTCCTCTTCTGCAGCGGGGGGGGGGGGGGGGGGCGTTCACGGTCCGAACACGGCAAATGAACCGTTTATCGCGGCGCACGCACTTCGCAATTCGTGCGCAGTACAGTTGTAATTTACCGATAGGTCAAAAGTCATTTTTGGATTACAGTTTTCAGGGATAAATAATAATTTAGCTTATAACACCTTACCTCTTCAAAGCAGCAGAGTCGTGGCGAACATCTCTTCCCCCAACGCGACGCTGCTCCGCTCGTGGATCCCGATCAACATAATTCCATTATTGCCGTTTTGGCGAATGATTTACGACTTTTGTCGTCGGCCTCCGTCTATTCTGCTGGAATGAGTGCAGGTCCCACTTGTGGGTGTTCTCCATGCTGCTGGGTGAGCCTGGGTCTGTAGTAGATTCGTCCAGAGTCCTTTGTTTTCATCTGCTGCAGCAAAAAATATCGCTTCACCCAGCCTGAATTTCTGTGCTTCAACTGGCTCCTGCGTTCACAGTAGGCGGGTCCTCCTTCCTAGATTTTCATTCATTGGCTCCTCAAGGTTTCAGAAACCCAATTCAAGGCTCTTATTAGTCGAATGAGAGGTCAATCAGATGAACTAATCTGTTCGCGGCTGTGTTTGCAGATTTTTTTTTCAGTGGCGCTTGGAGGGCACACCACCTACACCATCACCATCAATATCCTTATCATGCGTCATGCGCACGAGGGCGCACGAGCGTGCTCTCGTGCGCCCTCGTGCGTCATAGGACGCAGAGACTTGCCTGCCCGCGGAACAACGGAGCGCAAGTGGTTAATAACTAGAAAGCACCCAGAGAGCGCATACCTCCACTAAGCTCCTTCCATCCCTCATGGATCACCTCCACAATGTAATGTGTTTGTGTGTAGGCCACGAGCCAGTTCTAGTGAAAATTACATTGAAGTCTATCCAGTAGTTTTGGAGGATTCTTCCTAACACACTGTGAGAAGATAAGAGCCTTGGCAGAGGTATGCATTCTCAGATCACCAAAATGTAATTGGTTCCTCTCTAGCCCAAGGACCACCTCTGGTGAAAATTTCATCCAAATCCATCCGGTAGTTTTTGTGTAATCATGCTGCATAAATACAAGCAAGGTCCTTGGTGGAGGAATGCATTCTCAGATCATCACCAAAATTTAATGGACTTATCCTTGGCCCAAGGGCTACCTCTGGTGAAAATTTCACCAAAATCCGTACAGTGGTTTTTGCATAATCCTGCTTAGAAACAGACAGACAAACCACCCCAGTTACTGTACATTACCTCCTTGGCAAAGGTAATAATAGCTGATGGCCAGGCAGGATTTGACCTGCAGCGGTTGGTTAACATGAATGTTTCTTAAGGCTCAAAGAGACTGACCTCTTGCAGCAACATGCAGTTCTCCACAGCAGCCACTTTACCCACTGTTGGTGTTTGAAAGTTGGTGCATGCTCAAAATGTTAAAATCCATTTGTTGAAGCCGATAAAGTAATAGTTTAATTAGAAAAAAAATGGCTGGAAAGCAGTTATCTTTAAATTTTTGTTTCTCACCTCCACTGTAGGCTGCACTTGTTCTTGCTGTGGATCCAGGAACTGCCAAAGCCCATCCCTACCCATGAGGACTCCATTCACAGTCATGATTCCTGGGCAGTGAGCCAAACTCAGTATGGAGGACTGTAAAGGCTGTATATAGACATTAATTTGAGAGGTAATACATTTCCCTGTAACATTTGTCTGAAATTAATGAGCCTCTTTCACATGAAGAAAATGCAACTTGTCACGTGATCATACGTATGTTGTAAGTGAAAAATGCTATGAATAAGGTCTGTACATGCACCACTGCATTATGTTAATGGAGTGAATAATTGCCATCTCCTTGAAGGGGGCAGGTTCTCATAGATGCACTGCCAAGTGTCACAACCCAGAGTCATTTTCTCAGTTGTTATCTTTGCATTCAGGTGTTTCATCTATTTTTCTCCAGTGTGAGTCTCTTTGCTTGAGTTTCTTTTTGTAAGGAAAAATAATTTAATTGGAAAAGAAACTTCCTCAGTAAAGTACTTTTTTCCTCAAACCATCAGCTAACTGCACAGACACATTATGCCCCTGTCTGCAGGATAATGATGTGATACCAGTCATTCCGTCATTGTTCCACCCACCCCCACCACATTTGACTTGACATCGATAACCCCTGATAACATTAAAACATGACAAGATTTGAGGCAGGTTGATAATGTTACAGGCTATCACTCCAGATGAGTTCAGTTAACTTGAGCCCCCCCACCCCCATCAGACCTTTTAGTATTCATGCCGCCATTCACCCAGATCACTTCAGCCTTTCCAGTTCTGTGGGATCTTTGTGTTCTTCCTAAAAAGTCTGATTTTGCCTGCTCCATTTGGTTTGACTGCCTTCTTTTTATTCACAAAGCCTTTTTTAAACGTTGCTCTGCCTGATCTCAAAATGTGTCATGGATCGCTCATTCGAGGCATTACATTATAAGCTTTAATTTGGTACCATTATTTTTGCTAGGAAAAGCAAACATGTTTGCAAGAGAAAATTGTCAATATGCAAAACCCAGATTTGGGTAGTAAGGAGATGCATTTACTCGAGTACATGCACTCAAGTAACTTTTTTATAAAATTGTACTTTTGTGAGTAGTTTTACTTTAGGACACTTTTTGCTATTACTTGAGTGCATTTGGTTACATGCTTTGAGCTACTTTTAATTTCACAAGATTTCTCTGGTCAGGTTTTCTTTCAGTTAGATTTGAAACAACAGTTTTTTTCTGATTTGGTTCAGGACATATTTGATTTATTACCATTTCTTTATATAATATAAATTACATTAGAGGCCACACTTTCTAGTTAATATTTTATTCTTTTCAGAGTAGCATATCTAAGAGAAAAACCTCAAATTAGTAAGCGTAAAGTTGCAAATTTACAAAAACACTGCTGCAGATTTTTGTATAAAAAGATGCAAATTTATGGGGGAAAAAAGTCCCACTTTTATCACCAAAAAGCTGCAAATACTGGAGTGGTGGCCTAGAGGTAGAGCATCTGCTCCACAACCAGGAGGTTGAGATTCAAGTCCCGGCCGGGTCATGCCAAAGACCATGTAAAAGTGAAACTTCCTGCTGTCCAGCTTGTGCTCACCAAAAATAGAATGGAGGAGGGAAATGTGGGCAACAGTGGAGGTAGAGCGGGTTGTCCAATAACCAGAGCACTGGCAGTTCGAGTCCCGCTCTCTCCAGCCGTTGTGTCCCTGGGCAAGACACTTTACCCACCTTGCCTCCTGTGTCCATGACACTGTGGATGAATATGTATAAATGTTTGGTAGTGGTCAGAGAGGCCGTTGGCATGGATTGGCAGGCATGTTTTGTCAATCTGCCTGAGGGCAGCTGCGGCTACAGTAGTAGCTTCCCACTACCATCTGTCTGTGGAGTGAATGAAGAATAGATTTTCATTGTAAAGCGCTTTTAGTTTGTTGAAAGGTGCTATATAAGAAGCATTTACCCAAGAAGCCTCACATTTCCAGCCTCAACGACTACAGACCAGTCGCACTCACCCCAGTGGTGATGAAGTGCTTTGAAAAGCTTGTCCATAGTCATATCATAGCAGCCCTGCCCCGCAGTCTTGACCCCCACCAGTTTGCCTACAGAGCGAATCGATCCACAGAAGATGCGGTGGCTACAGCACTCCATGCCAGTCTAGCCCACCTGGAACGGCAGGGGAGCTATGTGCGGATGCTGTTCGTGGATTACAGCTCTGCATTTAACACCATCCTCCCACACAAACTGGTGGTCAAGCTGGGGGACCTGGGTCTTCCTCAGGCCATATGTACGTGGATCAGCAGCTTCCTCTCTGGTCGCAGACAGAGAGTTAGGGTGGGTCATTACATATCCACGGCCCTAAGCCTCAGTACCGGCTCCCCCCAGGGCTGTGTGCTGAGTCCCCTGCTCTACTGTCTGTATACATACGACTGCACCCCCGCCCATCATAACAACACCATCGTGAAGTTTGCAGACGACACTACAGTGGTGGGTCTCATTTCGGGGGGAGGGACGAGTCTGCTTACAGAGATGAGGTGGTGTGGCTGTCATCATGGTGCAAAGATAATAACCTTCTCCTGAATACCTCCAAGACTAAAGAGCTGATAATAGACTACAGGAGGAAGAAGACAGAGATTCCCCCTCTCATCATCAGCGGGGACTGTGTAGAGAGGGTAGCTGACTTCCGTTTCCTGGGAGTCCACATAGAGGAGAACCTGTCCTGGAGTGTGAACACCTCTGAGCTGGTGAAAAAGGCCCAGCAGAGACTGTACTTCCTGAGGATTCTCAGGAAGGAGAACATCACACAGAGACTGTTGGTGTCCTTTTATCGAGCTTCCATTGAGAGCATATTAATATACTGTATATGCATCTGGTACAGTAGTTGTACAGTAGCTCAGAGGAAAGCACTCCAGAGGGTCATTGACATCGCCCAGAAGATCATTGGCTGCCCTCTCCTCACGCTGGAAGACCTACACCACTCCCGTTGCCAGGAGAAAGCCCAAAATATCTTAAAGGACACTTCACATCCTGGGCACTCACTGTTTGAACTACTGCCATCTGGGAAACGATATAGACTAATGAACACAAGGACAAACAGACTCAAACATAGCTTCTACCCAACAGCAATAACCATTCTGAACAAAATGAGGAAGTAATGTGCAAAATGGACATGATTGTATGTTGTTGAATGCTTTTTGCAATTGACTGTGTGTGTATGATGTCCTGTGTTGATGTCTGTGTGAATGTGGCTAGATATTTATTCTTTTTAAATTATCGTTATCTGATCTTTAGTATTTGTAGGTTTATGGGTTTTGTTTTGTTTTGGTTTTTTTTAAATAGGGCAATGTTTTTATAAATGGGGCACTGACTGGAGAGCACTTTGAATTTCGTTGTACTTGTGACAATGACAAATAAAGATTTATCTATCTATCTATCTATCTATCTATAAGGGCAAATCATTATTGTTAATAAATCAAATTTATATAGCACTTTTTCATAGACACTCAAAGATGCTTTACAATGGATACATTATTCATTCACTCCACAGACAATGGTAGTGGTAAGCTACTACTGTAGCCACAGCTACCCTGGGACAGACTGACGGAAACATGGCTGCCAATCCACACTAACGGCCTCTCCGACCACTACCGAACATTTATACACATTCATCCACAGTGTCATGGACACTGGAGGCAAGGTGAGTAAAGTGTCTTGCCCAGGGACACAATGGCAGGAAGACTGGGAAGAGCAGGATTCGAACCACCAACCCTCCATTTATTAGATGACCCGCTCTACCTGGCAACACTGCCCCCAGGGTGTACCCTGCCTCTCGCCCAAAGATGCTGGGATAGGCTCCAGCCGCCCCCCCCCCCCCGCAACCCAAAAAGGATTAAGTGGAAGAAGATGGATGGATGGATGAAAGATTGCTGAGAGATGATAATGTAACGTCAGAGCTGTGTTAAGGGGGCGGGGATTTTCCCGGCATGCTTTGGCAGCAGAGGATTCAAAGGGTGTCATCATTTGTGTGTTCTAAAGTATTATAAGATAAGATAAGATAAGATAAGATAAGATAAGATAAGCCTTTATTAGTCCCACAACGGGGAAATTCCAGGATTGCAACAGCACAGGGATAGCAACACTCAGAGCAACAATCAGAAGGCAAGAAAAAAAACAAGCAAGCAAGAGCAGCTAATATACATATGTACATATTACTATAAAATATATATATACACACACACAGACACACAGTGCAGAGCATTGTAGCTGGATGGAATAAATATATGAATATGTAAACACACAGTGCGGAGCATTGTAGCTAGATGGAATAAATATGTAAATATATAAACACCCACAGTACGGAGCAATGTAGCTAGATGGAATAATATGTAGATATATAAACACACAGTGCGGAGCATTGTAGCTAGATGGAATAAATATATAGATATGTAAATATAAACACACCCAGTGCGGAGCATTGTAGCTAGATGGAATAAATATGTAAATATATAAACACACACAGTGCAGAGCATTGTTGCTAGATGGGATGAAACAGCACAACCGTCTACTTAGTTATCCTACATGGTATGATTATGTGCCCATACATATTCTCACTCTCCATAGCGACCGGTATTTTCCTAGTTGTATGCCGGAGGGGACCATTGTGTAAGTCTATTGCATCTTTTGCATTCAAAAAACTATTGGTTTGTTACGTCTTTTTGCTATCTCTGCGAGCAGCCCTGCTTAGGTTGTACAGTCTGACAGCCGTTGGTAGGAAGGACCTGCGAAACCTCTCGGTTGTGCACCTGGGATGATGTAGTCTGCTGCTAAATGAGCTCCTCAGTGCATTCAGTATGTCCTGCATAGGGTGGAACTCGGACTCCAGCAGAGATGACAGTTTAGCCACCGTCCTTCTCTCTCCTATCTCCTCCACCGGATCAAGGCGCTGCCCCAGGACAGAGCTAGCTTTCTTGATCAGTTTGTTCAGTCTCTTCCTATCGGCTGCAGTAATGCCACTGCCCCAGCAGACCACTCCAAAAGTGATGGCTGATGCCACCACCGTGTCATAGAATGTCTTCAGCAGCGCGCCTTGTACACCAAAAGACCTGAGTCTCCTCAGCAGAAACAGCCTGCGCTGTCCCTTCTTGTATAGTGCGTCAGTATTGTGTGACCAGTCTAGTTTATTGTTCAGATGAACACCCAGGTACTTATAGGCTGTCACCATCTCAATGTCTGTTCCCTGTATATTTACTGGTGCTGTGAGGGGTTGTCCTTGCCTGCAGCAGTCCACCACCAGCTCCTTAGTTTTCCTCGCGTTGATCTGGAGGCAGTTGCGATGGCACCAGTCCACGAAGTCCTGGATAAGCCCTCTGTACTCAGCTTCATCTCCATTGGAGATGAGGCCAATGATTGCAGAGTCATCAGAGAACTTCTGTAGATGGCAGTGTGTTGTGTTGTGTGAGAAGTCCGCAGTATAAAGAGTGAACAGGAAAGGAGCCAGCACCGTTCCCTGGGGGGCCCCCATGCTACTGATGATCGTGTCGGACACACAGTCCCGGGTTCTCACAAACTGAGGCCGGTTCGTGAGGTAGTCCAGGATCCATGATGACAGGTGCTGGTCCACCCCTGTGCGCAGCAGCTTGTCCTTCAGGATCATCGGTTGGATGGTGTTGAAAGCACTGGAGAAGTCAAAGAACATGATCCTCACCATATTTCCGGGCTTCTCCAGGTGGGACAGAGAACGGTGAAGGAGGAAGATCACCGCATCCTCCACCCCAATGCCATGCTGGTAGGCGAATTGGAGTGGATCCATCGCTGGTTCCACCAGGGGGCGGAGGTGAGCAAGGAGCAGTCTCTCCAGGGTCTTCATCAAGTGGGACGTCAAGGCCACCGGTCTGTAGCTGTTCAGGTCTTTGGGGTGGGAAGTTTTTGGTACAGGTACCACACAAGATGTTTTCCACAGCTGTGGTACCCTCCCCAGTTTCAGGCTCAGGTTGAAGATATACGTCACAATCCCACACAGCTGGTCTGCACAGGACTTGAGGAGCTTTGCGCTGATGCCGTCTGGTCCTGACGCCTTCCTCACCTTGATCTTCCTCAGCTCCGTCCTCACCTGGGTCCTGGTCAGGGTCAGGATGGGGGGCTGTGTGTTGGGAGTGGGGGGGTGTTGGTGGAGTGGGGAGTGGGCAGCAGGACTTGATTTCTTTAGAGGCAGCAGTGGTTGTTGTGCAGACAGGGGGGGAGGGCGGTTGGTCAAACCTATTGAAAAACAGATTCAGGTTGTTCGCCCACTCCCTGTTATTGCTGTGTCATTGCGTTATAATGACACAGCACTGTTATAAGAAGAGTCAGAACAGTGACTGATCATGCGTTTGTGTCACCCTTAGTGAGACAGAGGTCTGTGTGAATGACCTCCCCTCCTGTTTGTGTTGAGGGAGTGTGTTTTAAATAAAGCCTGTTTCGTCACAGTCATCTCTCCTTTCTTGTGTGAACCCCCACTACGTCACACTGGTGTCAGAAGTGGGATATGGAGCAGCTGGAAGCCAGGATCAGAGCAGAGATCCAGCAGCTGGAGCGATTAATCGTTCAGCTAGGAATGGACGACAGACCTGATACACCAACCCCCGGAGTTGTTCGCCGGGATGAACGTAGCAGCGGACCCGACGGGACCAGCGTACCCCACCTTCTGCCTTTCTCAAGGCAGGGCGGGCTGAGCAGAGCAGATCAGCACTCCTCCCCGCCCTTTTCAGGGCAGGACGGGCCGGCGATTCCACAACGACCAGGGGCGGCGATCGACCGAGAGGCGACTGTCCCACCCATCCAGCAGTGGGCCAAGGTTCCTTGCTTTAACGGTGAAACCCTGCTGGATGACTACCTGGTCCAGGTCGAGCTGGCTGCTGCGTTGAACGGCTGGCCACCCAGAGAGACCGCCGTGCAGGTCGCGCTGGCCCTGGAGGGAAGGGCTTTCCGCACGCTGTCCGATCTCCGGCCTGAGGAATGCCGCAGCTGGCCAGCGCTACAAAGAGCACTCCGGAGGCAGTTTGGGAGAGCGGCCAACACTGAGCGCGCCGAGGAACAGCTGGCCAACCGCCGGCGGGGCAGCCGGGAGAGTCTGGGAGCCTACGCAGCGGACATACGGCTGCTGACACGGCACAGCTACCCGGATTTCGAGCCAGAAGTAGTGGAGAAGCTCACCCTCTGGAACTTCATCCGAGGTCTCCGCCCGGCCCAGCTCCAGAGCCACATCCGGATTAACGCCGCGAGCAGTTGGGAGACGGCTGTGGCAGAAGCGGAGTGGGTGGAACCGCAAATAGATTGTACAGCTGATGCATCGGCACCGAGACAGAGAGCCTTCCAGGCCACGGCTGAGAGCGAGGAGGAGGAGCTGCGGGTGGCGCGCCCACGGAGAAAATGGCCGCGGTGGCGCAAGGAAGGGTGCTTCCGCTGCGGGGAGCCAGGACACATCGCGCTGTACTGCCCGGCACCCATCCCAATGACAAACCGGCCCCTCGCCAACGTTAAACTAGAACGAGGTGGCATGGACGGGGACCTGCTGCCTCCCACAGACATTTTCCCCGATGAACTGTCACCACGTGTGGGCCGAATTGGACACTCGCCTGGGATGTACCTACAGTGCAGCCTGGACAACACGCCGATCCGGGCCCTGATCGACACTGGTTCTACCATCTCCTTGGTCCGACCCGGTGTGCTGCCAGGCACAGACGAGACAGAACCGCAGGGGTGGGAACCCACCGGGCGGTGCGTCACCACAGCTACCGGTGAGCGTGCCAGACTGGGAGGGCGAAGAGTTCTTGTGGTGGGGGTGGCCGGCCAGAACACAAACCATCCGTTCTGGCTGGCTGACATCCAAGACCCCTGCATTATTGGACTCGATCTGCTCACAGCATGGAGCACAAAAATTGAAACTGCCAGATCATCCCTCCTGCTGGAAACTTGGACCATCACGCTCTGCAGCAGGGCCCAGAGGAGGAACCCGGAGGCCTGCGTGATCGAGGGACCGCCAGGGTGGGCCGAACCGGGCGGGTCACCACAAGTACTGAACCCAACGGCGCCACCAGCACGAGCAGAGGGAGCACAATCACCGATAAAGACAGCAAGGGGGAGGGCCACAGCGGAGCAGGTCAATGTGTCAGCAGAAACGCAGCAGGCGGTCGAGGAATTCTTCCAGCAGAGCTGCAGCGGCCTGGAATCGGGACAGAGACACCAGCTGCAGGAGCTGTTGGACTGCTACATGGACGTCTTCGCTGCGAAGGATGAGGAATGCACCCGAACCAGCTTGGTACAGCACAGGATTGACACCGGTGAGACCAGGCTGATCCATCTCCACCCATGCCGTCTGCCTTTTTCAAGGAGGGCGGCAGCAGAACAAAAAGTACGAGAAATGCTGGAGGCAGATACTATTGAGCCCTCCAGCAGCCCCTGGGCGGTGCCGGTGGTGCTGGTTAGGAAGAAGGACGGTTTGTGGTGGTTCTGTGTGGATTACCGACGTCTGAATGACGTCACCCAGAAGGATTCCTACCCCCTGCCCAGTATCGATGACGCGCTGGAACCACATTGCCAGCTCCAGCCGGTTCAGCTCGCTGGACCTCCGCAGCGGCTAATGGCAGGTAGAGATGTCACCTGAGGCCCGCCAGAAAACAGCCTTCTCCATCAGGCAGGGACTGTATCAGTTCAAGGTGATGCCGTTTGGACTTTGCAATGCCCCAGCCACTTTTGAACGTCTGATGGAGCGAGTGTTGGCTTACGTGCCCTGGAGCCGCCGCATTGTTTATCTGGATGACCTGCTGGTTCACGCAGCTGATTTTGATGGCGCCCTGTTCAACCTCCGGGAAGTACTGGATGCCACCCGACAGGCTGAGCTGCGGCTCCACCCATGGAAATGCCACTTATTTCGGCAGGAGACCACCTTCCTGGGCCACATCGTCAGCGCAGCGGGAGTCGCCACCGATCCAGAGAAAGTGGCAGCGGTGAGAAACTGGCCAGTGCCGCGGGATGTGGGAGAGCTACGGAGTTTTCTCAGACTGGTCTCCTATTATAGGAGATTTGTGAAAGACTTCGCCACCATCGCCAGCCCGCTGCGTCAGCTGACACAGAAAGGCCGTGCATTTCAGTGGAGTGAGAACTGTGCTGTTGCTTTTTCCCAGCTTCGCTCAACGCTCATCGGAGCCCCCATCCTGCAGTATCCCAAACCGCCCTTTCATTGTGGACACGGATGCCAGCAACCAGGGCATCGGGGCGGTGTTATCCCAGGAGGGAGAACACAGAGAGCAGGCTGAAAGGAATTATTGCGTTACTCGCAGAGAGCTGTTGGCTGTCATCCAGGGGCTTCACCATTTTCGCCTGTATGTGTACGGGGGGAGGTTCCAGCTCAGGACGGATCATGCTTCCCTGACCTGGCTACTGAACTTTAAAGAGCCGGATGGACAGGTGGCGAGATGGCTGGAGGCACTGCAGGATTATGATTTTCAGATTGTGCATTGAGCAGGCCGGCTCCATGCCAACACTGATGCATTGTCTCGGCGTCCCTGTGCAGCGGAGGACTGTCGTCACTGCCAGTGGGTAGAGGATCGAGACCAAGCCATCCCACGGGCTGCTACTCTCTGGACCGCTGTGAGCAGAAATAACACAGTGGCGCACAGCTCCTCCTTGGATAATCAGGCAGCTCTCCTCAGCGATGATGTCACAGAGGCCCTTGGTACACAGCAGGTACAGAGCGAGCAGGACAGAGATCCGGTCATTTCCTGGGTTCGGCAGTGGCCGGACGCAGGCCGGCGACCCGCCTGGGAGGCTGTGTCTGCGCTGGACCCAGAGACCAAGGCCCTACACTCCCAGTGGGCCAATCTCCGCTGTCACGAGGGTGTTGTGTATCGGCAGTGGCAGACTCCAGCTGGGCAGTGTCACGTCTGGCAGCTGCTGGTTCCCCGGCAGCTTCAGCCCAACGTACTCCAGCTGGTCCACGGGGCAGTAGGAGCGGGTCACTTCGGGGTGACAAAGACTCTGCAGCGTCTTCGAGCCCGGTTCTACTGGCCCGGATGTCAACAGGATGTAGAGCTCCACATCCATCGCTGCGACACCTGCATGACTCAGAAGGGGCCGACTCAGTGATCCCACGCTCCCTTGCAGCAGTACCGGGTGGGAGCACCAATGGAGCGGGTAGGGGTGGACATTCTGGGCCCTTTCCTGACCACGGACCGGGGGAACCACTGCGTGCTGGTCGCAATGGATTATTTCACCAAGTAGCCAGAGGCGTATGCGATCCCTGATCAGAGCGCCGCCACCACAGTATCAAAGCTGGTGGACGAGATGTTCTGTTGGTTTGGCGCACTGGAGGAGCTGCACAGTGTTCAGGGTTGGAACTTTGAGCTAGAGGCCTTCGGGGAGGTCTGCAAGCGGCTGGACATCCGGAAGACCCGGACCACCCTGCTGCATCCACAGAGCGACGGCCTGGTCGAATGGTTCACCCTCACCACCCAGCTCGTTGTCCTAGTGGACCAGCGACAGCGAGACTGGGACCTGAATCTGCCCTTTGTTCTGTGATCGTACCGGATGGCAGCACAGGAATCCACCCTGTGCACTCCTGCAGCGCTGATGTTTGGACGTTAGCTGCGCACACCAGTGGATTTGGTATCCCCACCCCACCCCGAGCCGGAGGTGGAGGGCAAACCGGGATTGGATTATTTGTTTTGCTTGAAGGAACATCTCCACACGGTGCACGGACTGGCTCGGGAGGCCCTGGCAGCGGCAGGGAGCCAACAGAAGCGGGCATATGACTCCCACTGCCAGGGGAGGGACTTTGCACCAGGAGATCAAGTCTGGGTTTTCTGCCCGAAGCAAAAAAGGGGACTGTCACCAAAACTGGCGAGTCATTGGGTGAGGCTGAAAAAAAGGGACCGGGTCGTGGTACTCCACCGTGACCGTCTCGCCCCGTACCAGCCATCTGCCCCGCGGGTAGTCGAGCCGGAGCCTTCACCCCGACCAGATACTCCGACCGAGGCACAGATGAACACTAGCAGGCCTGTGCATGCTGGTTGTCGACAACGGAGGCTGCCCCGACACCTGGATGGATTCGTGTTGGACTTTTGAGCTGGACTTTTATTATTCTGGGGACAGAAACCAGTCCGGGGGGGACAGTGTAACGTCAGGGCTGTGTTAAGGGGGCGAGGATTTTTCCGGCATGCTTTGGCAGCAGAGGATTCAAAGGGTGTCATCATTCGTGTGTTCTAAAGTGTTATTGCTGTGTCATTATAACACAGTTATAATGACACAGCAGTGTTATAAGAAGAGTCAGAGCAGTAACTGATCATGTATTTATGTCACCCTTAGTGAGACGGAGGTCTGTGTGAATGACCTCCCCTCCTGTCTGTGTTGAGGGAGTGTGTTTTAAATAAAGCCTGTTTCGTCACAGTCATTTCTCCTTTCTTGTGTGAACCCTCACTACGCCACAATAAGATTGTTGAGGAGCGCTGGCTACTCTACCTTCCTCTGGTAAAACCAAATCATTTATCGGTTGACAGTGTTGTTTCTAAAAGAAGTTCGGCTCATACAGTTGTTTTCTTGGAGGTTGTGGAGTTGTTTTCTTCAGTGATGTATGTTGCTTGTGAACAGTGTGGCTCATTTGCAGCCATACAGTTTGAGGTTTTTTAACTGCATATGATACAGTCTTGTTGAAGATATGTGCTCCTCATAAAATTTGATTTATCTGTGATATTTCAGATCATGGTATTATAAATTTAACAATTTTTTTAACTTAAGTTACAGTTGACTCTTAATTGTGTAGGAATTATTTTGGAGATCTTATATCAGTGCTCAGAGAAGAACACAAGAAAAGATCTAGTGAGTAGTATTCATTTTTGACATGTTTGGCCTAATAACACACCATCCCTTTAAGTCAGAGAAATGAGATGCAGAAGAATAAAGCAAAGACAAATTATAATATCCATTATACAAGAATAAAGGCAGGACATTAAATACAAGCTTAAAACCATGAATTAATCCTAAACAAAGAAAAAGACCTGGGATGTGCAGTAGGAGATGATCATTGAGCAGTTGAAATTTTCTGCTTTTTACTTAAGCGAATCTTTGCTTGAGATACATGTTCTATGACAAACTCTTCTGTATGTGATCTTGATGCTTTTACTGGTTTCCCATTCATTTTTATTGTTTGAGTACACCAACCATCCAGCCTGTATCATTAGATATTTTGGGCCATATTACAACAGTCTAGTCAACAGTCTATTGTTTAAGGCTCAGAGCATTTTGTTACCATGGCAGTGCAAAAATGAATTTTGCACCTGTCGACAAATTAAAAGAGGCTGGTTTGATTATTCAGAGGTGTGTTGCATGTAATTCAATGCAAAGCTTTCTTGCACTTCCCTTTAATGAACAGAGGTGTATGAACTGAGGTGAACTGAGATCATGATAGCTTGTTTAGAAGACAGGTTTTGCGCTGGCCAAAGAGCATGTGCATGAACAAAAATCTGTGTGGTAGTACTCTGCTTGGCATTAAGCCGGGCAATAATTACAGTTGATGTGCATTCACTTATTTTAGAAGCAATAGGAAGATATGAATGAACAAATGGGTGGACAGTTGAGCTAAATTTAAGTTAATTTAGGTTTAACCTAGCATGCATGGATGCACACCTCATTGTGCTTGACACAACTGTGCAGTGAAAGACTGTCTACTGTTTCTTCAAAACTTTGTCTTTATGCTGCTCCCTTTAGGGGTCGCCATAGTGGATCATCTGACTCCATCTCACCCTGTCCCTTGCGTCTTCCTCTGTAATACTAACCCTCTCCATGTCCTCCTCCACTACATCCATGAATCTTCTGTGGTCTTCTTCTTTTCCTCCTGCCTGGCAGCTCCATCTTCAACATCCTTTGTCCAATATATCCACTATCCCTCCTCTGCACATGTCCAAACCATCTCAGCCTTGCCTCTTACTTTGACTCCAAACTGCTCAACCTGTGCTGTCCCTCTGATATACTCCTTTCTAATCCTATCCCTCCTAGTCACTCCCATTGAGAATCTTAGCATCTTCAACTCTGCCACCTCCATCTCCGCCTCCTGTCTTTGTCAGCGCCACCGTCTCCAAACCGTACATCATAGCAGGTTTCACTACCATCTTGTAAATCTTCCCTGTCACTCTTGCTATCCTTCTGTCACAAATCATCCCTGACACTCATCTCCACCCACTCCACCCTGCCTGCACTCTTCTTCACCTCTCTTGTGCATTTTCCATTGCTTTGGATGGTTGACCCCAGGTATTTAAACTCACCTACTTTCACTACCTCTACTCCCTTCCATCTTCACTGTTACATCTGCCTCCCTGTCATTCACACTCATTTATTCTGTCTTGCTTCTTCTGACTTTCATTCCTCTTCTCTTTAGAGCGTACCTCCAGCTCTTCAAGTTCTCTTCCACCTGCTCCCTACTCTCACTACAGATCGCAATGTTGTCTGCAGACATCATGGTCCACGGAAACTCCTGTCTGACCTCTTCTGTCAGCCTGTCCATCACCATGGCAAACAAGAAGGGGCTCAGAGCCGATCCCTAATGTAATCCTACTCCCACCTTGAATCCATCTGTCACTCCAACAGCACACCTCACCACCATCTTGCTGTCCTCATATATGTCCTGCACCACCCTCACAAACTTCTCTGCCACTCCTGACTTTTTCATATAGTACCACACTTCAGCTCTTTTGGTGCCATCCCCTTGCTGGCAACAAGCTACCGGTGTGCTGGAGCCTGTGTGTATGGTTTTTAAACTTCTTTTAAAAAAAAACACCTCCTTTTGTGTTACTTTTGATGCATTTGACACCTTGATACATTTGATTTTTATGATTACGACAAGATCATGTCTACGCTGAAGAGCAATGGATTACGCTATACGTCTTTTTTGGCTGTGGATCTTAATTGTTTGGAGAGTTTCTCATGCTCTCCAGGCCAGGAGTGAATCGGTTCTACCCATTATTACCTACAGCCGGCAGGAGGTTCTTCACCTGCTGCTTTTTGCCCCACCTGGATTGGATCCTGATGTCATCCTGCCGGACACCAAGTTGAAAAATAGGAAGAGGGGCTGGAGGGGGGGCCTTTTGGTCCTTAATAGATGCTGGGGCTTCAAGCCTGTGTTGCCTTCTGTTCTTCTGGGAAATATCTGCTCCTTGGTGAATAAAGTGGACGAGCTGGCTGCATGCCTTAAATATGATCGTGTTTTGTGACAGAGCAGTCTATGTTTTACTGAAACCTGGCTGTCGGAGAGAGTGCCTTCCTCCCATGTGGAGATGGGTGACTTCACTCTTCTGAGACTGGACAGAGACCCAAGGGAGTCCGGTAAGAAGCTTGGCAGTGGTGTCTACCTGTATGTGAATGACCGGTGGTGTCATCTGGACCACATTACAGTGAAGGAGAGAATTTGCAACTCAAACATTGAGATGCTTGCGGTAAGCTGTCAACCATATTATCTGCCGAGAAAACTTAGTAACGTTATAGTTCTGGTGGTTTATATGCCTCCTTCGGGCAATGGGAAACAGACCACAGAGACAATATTGTGGGTCACCTATGATTTGTTGTGCTCCCATCCAGATGCACTTGTCATTATTAAATGAGGATTTTAACCCCTGTTTTCTCATATCCATGCTGCCTTCATTTAAACAAATGGTATCCTGTCCTACGAGGGGTGATAAAACTATTGACTTGTTTTATACAAATATTAAGAAGAGCTATGTAGCAAAGGCTTCACCCCCGCTGGGATGTTTGGAGCACAATTTAATCACATTGACATCCAGATATTCTCCTGTGGCTCGGAGGGAGCTGATTAAAACAAAGACTGTGTGTGTGGTCTGAGGATGCATGTCAAGAGTTAAGAGGATGTTTTGATTGTACAGACTGGACTGTGTTTTTGAATGATAATGATCTGGAGTGTATAACGGACAAAATAACTTGTTATATTAATTTTTGTGTTGAATCTGTCATTCTGTTTGAAAAGATAAAAATGTTTCCAAATATTAAGCCATGGGTGACAAGTGAAGTTAAAGCTGCAATAAATCAGGAAAAAAACAGCTTTTTTTGGCAGTGACAGGGAGCAAATTAACATGGCTCAGAAAGAGTTGAAAAATGTAATAAAGAAGGCTAAGCATAAATATAAGGAAAGAGTGGAGCAACAGATGTCTAGAAGTAACACAAGGGGCCTTTGGAATTGCATGAAATCTATGACTGGCTATGGTATAAATAATTAAAATACCTTAACACTTCATTGGATATTAATGAAATAAACTCTTTGCCAGATTTGATGAAGAAGATTTCTCTGTTGATCAGAAAAGCATACTTGCCAGTCATGCTCAACAAAGTTCTAATGACTGTAGTCCCCCCCATTGTCATCATTGTGGAGGAGGCCAGGCAGCAGTTAGAGCATCTTAACATCAGAAAAGCTGCTGGTCCTGATGGGGTTCTCTATTTTAGCAGGTGGCAGAATAATCCACTTTGCCGTGTGGGCAGGACGGTAGACCACCAGTCCTCCCTACTTTAAGTTCTGTTGTGTGAATGAGTTAGGTCATTTAGAGACATAAGTTTTTGCTATTTTAGTGCGTGATTTGGGTCCCAAATTTTTACCTCCGCCAAGGAGGTTATGTTTTCATCGGCGTTGGTTTGTCTGTCTGTTTGTTTGTTTGTTAGCAAGATAACTCAAAAAGTTATGGACGGATTTTCATGAAATTTTCACAGATTGTCAGAAATGGGGTATCCTACAGATGATCAGATTTTGGTGGTGATCCGGATCACCGTCCACAAGAAAACCGCCATTAGGGAAAATGCCATTTTTGTGAATAACTACTGAACCACTAATCCTATCATTGTGAATCCGATTGCTAGTCATATGTTTTCATGGTCAAGGAATCTGAAAACATACACACAAACACTGTATGGGGGAACTGTGGCACTTGGTGGAGGTCTGCGCTCTCCGAGTGCTTTTCTAGTTTTTTGTTGTTGTTTTTTTTGGGGGGGGGTGTCAATTGTATGTGTGGTTTTGGACTTTTTAAGGGGGGGGGGAGTCATGTGGGTTTGGCTGCTGGGGCTTGCCGTAGCCATCTGGGGGTGGTGACAGGCGAGCCACAGCCAGTATATATACTGAGAGTGTCTGTAATAAAGATCAGTTCGTTGCTTGGCATAAGACGACTTACGTCTCACTTATTCCATATATAACAGTGTCCAGTTGGACAATGGACTAAACTGGAAAAAACAAAACAAAAAAAAACAGTGAAGCTGTTTTCAAAAAGGCACAGACTAGACTTTTCCTGAAAAAGTTCAACTCATTTAATATTAGTAAGAAGTTTCTCAATGTTTTCTACCAGGGAATCATGGCTAGTGTTGTTTTATGTTGTGCTGTGTTGGGAATGGGGAATGTTGGGGTGAATGATAAAAATAAGATCAACAAGTTGATAAAGAAGGCCGGCTCTGTGATTGGCCTTACTCTGGACTCTCTTGAGGTTATAATGGAGAAAAGAATGAGGTCCAAATTGCAGACTGTGTTGCAACTTGAAAGCCATCCTTTTCGTCATGTTTTTAATGAATGTCGCTGTTCTCGTGGTGAGAGACTGCTGATGCGTCAGTGCTCCACAGAAAGACTGAGGACGTTCTTTGTTCCTGGAGCAATTAGATTTTATAATGAATATTTGTAAGGGGTGTTATTGGATCTCATTGTTACATTATTTTATTTATACGTTTCTGTTTTTAAGTGTTATGTTGCTATGAATGTGTTGTGAATGTCTTTGGACTGGTGGCAAGTGAATTTCCCCTTGTGGGATTAATAAAGACATCTTATCTTGGCACTATATCATATGCTTTCTCTAGATCCGCAAAGACACAGTGCAACTCCTGACCTTCTCTCTGCTTCTCCATCAGCATTCTTAAAACAAACATTGCATCTGTAGTACTCTTTCTTGGCATGAAACCATACAGCTGCTCACTGATTGTCACCTCTCCTCTTAACCTGGCTTTAACAACTCTTTCCCATATCTTCATAGTGTGGCTGATCAACTTTATGCCTCTGTAGTTACTACAGCTCTGAGCATCACCTGTGTTCTTGAAAATTGGTACCAAAACACTTCTTCTCCACTCCTCAGGCATCCTGTCACTCTAAGACTGTGTTCAACAATCTGGTTAAAAAGTCCACTGCCATCTCTCCTAAACATTTCCATGACGGGTATGTCATCTGGACCAGCCTTCAAATGATTTGGAATATATTACTACAGGGTATATGGGGTTAGTTAGTTAGAAAAATACATTTAGCAGAAAAACAAAGCTGAGTGTGTGTTTTTCATCAACTGAGACAGGACACGTTCATGCGTGCATAGACACAAGATCGATTAAAGGAGATGACTGAGGACCCAGACACATTAGATTGTGTATGTGGACTAGGGATGTTAATGATTAATTGACTTTCGATAAATTGTTGATCAGAATTTAATCAACTAAATTAAATTAGTTGTCAATTAATTGACGACTCAGCAGTTCTTTTCAATGGGAGCTTATTCTATGAAATAAGATAAGATAAGATAAGATAAGATAAGCCTTTATTAGTCCCACAACGGGGAAATTCCAGGATTGCAACAGCACAGGGATAGCAACACTCAGAGCAACAATCAGAAGGCAAGAAAAAAACAAGCAAGCAAGAGCAGCTAATATACATATGTACGTATTACTATAAAATATATATATATACACACACACACAGACACACAGTGCAGAGCATTGTAGCTGGATGGAATAAATATATGAATATATGAACACACAGTGCAGAGCATTGTAGCTAGATGGAATAAATATGTAAATATATAAACACCCACAGTACGGAGCATTGCAGCTAGGTGGAATAAATATGCAAGTATATAAACACACACAGTGCGGAGCAATGTAGCTAGATGGAATAATATGTAGATATATAAATATATAAACACACCCAGTGCTGAGCATTGTAGCTAGATGGAATAAATACGTAAATATATAAACACACACAGTGCAGAGCATTGTTGCTAGATGGAATGAAACAGCATAACCGTCTACTTAGTTATCCTACATGGTATGATTATGTGCCCATACATATTCTCACCCTCCATAGCGACCGGTATGTTCCTAGTTGTATGCCGGAGGGGACCATTGTGTAAGTCTATTGCATCTTTTGCATTCAAAAAACTATTAGTTTGTTACGTCTTTTTGCTATCTCTGCGAGCAGCCCTGCTTAGGTTGTACAGTCTGACAGCCGTTGGTAGGAAGGACCTACGAAACCTCTCGGTTGTGCACCTGGGATGATGTAGTCTGCTGCTAAATGAGCTCCTCAGTGCATTCAGTATGTCCTGCATAGGGTGGAACTCGGACTCCAGCAGAGATGACAGTTTAGCCACCGTCCTTCTCTCTCCTATCTCCTCCATCGGATCAAGGCGCTGCCCCAGGACAGAGCTAGCTTTCTTAATCAGTTTGTTCAGTCTCTTCCTATCGGCTGCAGTAATGCCACTGCCCCAGCAGACCACTCCAAAAGTGATGGCTGATGCCACCACCGTGTCATAGAATGACTTCAGCAGCGCCCCTTGTACACCAAAAGACCTGAGTCTCCTCAGCAGGAACAGCCTGCGCTGTCCCTTCTTGTAGAGTGCATCAGTATTGTGTGACCAGTCTAGTTTATTGTTCAGATGAATACCCAGGTACTTATAGGATGTCACCATCTCGATGTCTGTTCCCTGTATATTTACTGGTACTGTGAGGGGCTGCCCATGCCTGCGGCAGTCCACCACCAGCTCCTTAGTTTTCCTCGCGGTGATCTGGAGGCAGTTCCGATGGCACCAGTCCACGAAGTCCTGGATAAGCCCTCTGTACTCAGCTTCATCTCCATTGGAGATGAGGCCAACGATCGCAGAGTCATCAGAGAACTTCTGTAGATGGCAGTGTGTTGTGTTGTGTGAGAAGTCCGCAGTATAAAGAGTGAACAGGAAGGGAGCCAGCACCGTTCCCTGGGGGGCCCCCGTGCTACTGATGATCGTGTCGGACACACAGTCCCGGGTTCTCACAAACTGAGGCCGGTTCGTGAGGTAGTCCAGGATCCATGATGACAGGTGCTGGTCCACCCCTGCGCGCAGCAGCTTGTCCTTCAGGATCATCGGTTGGATGGTGTTGAAAGCACTGGAGAAGTCAAAGAACATGATCCTCACCATATTCCCGGGCTTCTCCAGGTGGGACAGAGAACGGTGAAGGAGGAAGATCACCGCATCCTCCACCCCAATGCCATGCTGGTAGGCGAACTGGAGTGGATCCATCGCTGGTTCCACCAGGGGGCGGAGGTGAGCAAGGAGCAGTCTCTCCAGGGTCTTCATCAAGTGGGACGTCAAGGCCACCGGTCTGTAGCTGTTCAGGTCTTTGGGGTGGGAAGTTTTTGGTACAGGTACCACACAAGATGTTTTCCACAGCTGTGGTACCCTCCCCAGTTTCAGGCTCATGTTGAAGATATACGTCACAATCCCACACAGCTGGTCTGCACAGGACTTGAGGAGCTTTGCGCTGATGCCGTCCGGTCCCGGCGCCTTCCTCGCCTTGATCTTCCTCAGCTCCGTCCTCACCTGGGTCCGGGTCAGGGTCAGGATGGGGGGCTGTGTGTTGGGAGTGGGGGGGTGTTGGTGGAGTGGGGAGTGGGCAGCAGGACTTGATTTCTTTAGAGGCAGCAGTGGTTGTTGTGCAGTCAGGGGGGAGGGCGGTTGGTCAAATCTATTGAAAAACAGATTCAGGTTGTTCGCCCACTCCCTGCCCCCTGTGGCCCTGTGGAAATGTAGTGGCATTGCCGTCCAGGCGGGGGCGCACGCGGTCACCCACTGCCGTCCTACAACCAAAACTAAAGAAAAAGCAGCAGAAGATGCCAAGCCCCCAGAATGCATGTGCTGTCCAGAGTGTTACGTTGGAGAGCCACAAGAAGTTCCAATGGAATGTGAGCTAGAAGAGCCACCCGCCTGCTTCAAATCAGCAGGGCAGAGAAATGGACCGGAGCGAGGGAGAAACTATACTAGCACAAAAACCCTCCCCCACTGCCTTCAACACACCGGTGGACAGGAAAGCAGACTGGACTCAAGTTCCCACTGAGGTAACAAACAACAGAGGGAGCCCAGATCATTGTCATAAACTCCCCGTGCGCTTTTCGCAGCGCACGGAGGAAGGGTGGAAGGACGGGGATTTAAACACAGGGTAATGCACCACACACATTTATTAATACAAATACTGACACATAGTTACAGTTATGGCTCCCTCAGAAGCTTAAGGAGGCCTCAAGGACGCTCTACAGTTTTAGGTGAGAATGACTGGGGAACAAACACACACACAGTGAATACTCACAGAACAGAAGCAGTCCAAGTTAGTCAAAAAAAGCACAGAGAGAGCATAATCCTTCAGCGACTTAGGCTACCATACAGTGATTGACGACTGTATGTCTAGCGCAATGACCCAGCAATGCGTGACTGGAAAAAGGCTCCTAAAGTACATGCATTGCTGGGGATGGTAAATTGGAGGCACCTGGGCGAGGCCCGGGAAAGATGATCAACGGGGCTGGGAACAGCTGATGGTGATCAGTGAGGGGGGCGTGGTCAGACTGTCAGCAGACGCACAACTGCTGGCCCCAGAGCAGTGGCTATGGGCATGGTACAAACAGGAAATACATATTAAACATGCATGCACAACGGCCCCATGACCCACACAGAGATCAGGGGAGCCGGGGAAAACCAAACTGGCTCGGTTCCTGACAATCATACTGGGTTTGCCTGGATTTCCAGGGTACTGTGATAATGTTTAACATGCAACAGATGAAGCAGCTCACATTTATTTTCCTGCTTAAACAGTCTACTAGTGCATCTCAGTAAATTAGAACGTGACAAGTTATTACCTCCGCCAGGCCGAAAAGGCCAGGAGGAGGTTATGTTTTTGCCGGGGTTTGTCTGTGTGTTTGTCTGTGTGTTTGTCTGTCTGTCTGTCTGTCTGTCTGTCTGTTTGTCTGTTGGTTAGCAAGATAACTCAAAAAGTCTTGGACGGATTTCCATGAAACTTTCAGGCGTTGTTGGAAATGGTACAAGGAAGAACTGATTAAATTTTGGGGATGATCCGGATCACCGTCTGGATACAGCAATTTTTTAAAGCATTCTTTAACACTGTGACATACGGCTATTTTCAACATGTGCGTAGGCGCAATGGAGGGCGCTGGTCATCGTGTCTGACCAACATAAACTCCGCCTTCTTCAATGTTTTAGGCACAAAAGCACGCGGAAAACTGTGTTTGCGCGACGCTGCAAAAGCTGAGACGGGCAGCTGTCCGCCGCCGGATTATTTGGCAGAAATTCCCCGGGCAGCCATAGGCGCTGCACAAAAACGAGCTGCTCGGCAGCGTGCTGTGTGCCTGTGTTTGCACAACGCTGCAAAAGCTCAGACGGCCAGCTGTCCGCTGCTGGATTATTTGGCAGAAATTCCCCGGTCAGCCATAGTAGCTCCGCAAAAAGAAGCTCTCAGCCGGGGAAGTTTCCAAATCATCTTTGGCCGCGGAGCGCAACCCCAATAAAGATAAAGATTACATGTACCACGAAGGTCGAGTGCAAGCAAGATGTTTGTGTCTGTGAACATTCCGTCTTTTGGCGAGTTGATACGTAACAATGTTTACAGTTTGATGAGAAGGTTGCTGCCATGTAACAATCATCTTATATCAGCAATTGTCAACTCGTCACTCACACTTCAGCATTTGGAAGTGGTGGCGTTCCATTTTATACTGAGTCCAATATTGTATGTTATTGTTGTTACAAGACCGCCGACTGTCTGCTGATCTGTATATACTTTTATTTATTTATTTATTTATTTATTTTCTACTCCTTTTAGTTCTGCATTTAATATGAACCCTGAGTTTGAAATAAATGTTTGAATTTTGTAATAAAACCCACGCCAACCCGTCTACCTAATTGGCATCCGTCAGTGAAGCCCTCAGTGCTGCTTTCAGTGATCTAAAACGCTCACATAACCCATTGGCCTGTGGGTTGTACGCAGTTGTGTCATGACTTCTTTTGTTTTTTCTTTTGAATTCTTGGATGGAACATGGGTGGGCAATATAAGCTGCGGATTCAGCCATCACATATTTCGGATAACTTATGTTGAACTGTATAATCAGAGGAGCTATTGTCTAATTTGACCTTGTTGGATTTTATTACCCCCTTTGTTATATTATTCACTTTCTTTTAACCTGTACTCTTAATCTATTCGAAATAAAGACTAATTCATTCATTCATTCAATTGCAACGCCCCCAGCCTGGGAGTTTGCAGATGCAGGACATGGACACAACACCAACACTTCAGTTTATTACCTCCGCCAAGGAGGTAATGCTTTTACTACTGAACCACTAATCCTGTCATTGTGAATCCAATTGCTACTCAGATGTTTTCATGGTCAAGGAATCTGACAACGTACACACAAACACTGTATGGGGGGAACTGTGGCGCTTGGCGGAGGTCTGCGCTCTCCGAGTGCTTTTCTAGTTTTTTTTTTTGTAATACAACTAAAAAAGATGAATTTTATGATATTGGTAATAGTTTTTAAAATAAATTAAAAATCATGACATTTGTAACTTACTGAGATGCACCAGCATCTCAGTAAGTACATGTAACCCAGCTGAGAAAATGACCCCTTTTCACAGATTTCATTTGTATTAGTGAAAGTGTGTGCTTTTATTTTGAAAAATGGTTATTTTGAGAAGAGGGAGTGTGATCCTCGTTACCCAACTTTTAAATTACCGTTTCATGGTCATGTTGGGTGATCTGGGTCTTTTCATGCGTTAAGAGCGATACTAGCCCCGCCTTCTGAGCAGAGTGCTGAGGTGCTCTGCTGGTCGTCGGTCTTTCACGATCCGAGAGCGGACGAGAGAGGTTGTGGGCGGTCTGGTTCACACTGATACCTCTTCTTGGTGAGTTAAATCAGAAAGATACTATAAATGGATCTAAACACTGTCCAAACACTAATTTGGAACTTTTATTATCCTAAGTTGATGGGAGCACGAGCTTGAGAGGCTGTGAGACTGTGACTTTTGCTGTGTTCACAGTGATACCTCATCTTGGTGAGTGAACTACATGCTAATGTTAGCGTTATGCTAATGCTATTCGCGAGTGGATTTTTTTCTGTTTAAAAGCAATGGAAAAGGCTATTTTTGTGTCTGTATGGTTTTCCTAAATGTGATTTCAGTTCCCAACAGTATGCTGAAGTACTTTTAGCTCTTATGCACTATTTCTGTCGAATGTAATGTGTAGTTTGATGCTAAAAGCACATGGTGTTGGTCTCCTATGTAAATCCATAGGTTATGCTAAACCCAGTAGCTCAGACAGGGTTTTACTGATTTTAAAAGGGAATATTGGAAGTAATAGGACGGTATATTCCCTGGTTATGTGATAGATTAATTGTATTTCATTTCATGATTTACAAAGACAAGGTTAAAAGGGATTAATCATAATTTCATGGTTAAATGATGTAGAGATAAAAGGAGAAATTCATTTAACTGGTTACATGAGAGAAAAAGTATTTCATGTACTACCAGAGAGATTTTGAGAAAAGAAAACATGCACGTAAGGTGTGAAATGTGAATTGTAAGATCTTACTATATTACTGGATTGTAATAATAGTAATATGAGAGGAGAAGTTAAACACTAAGCTATAGTGTTATATAAGAAGAGATTGGAAGACGAATTACTCTAGCTGTAAACAATAATACCATTATTGTTGTGCAGGCTAGGTTTTTTTGGTTGCCGATCAAGAACCGTCTGCATTCTGGATTCTCTCCGAATGGAGATGGCAAGCCTGACCTGAGACTGAACCGAGACTGAACCGAGATCTGACCAAGATCTCGATTGAAGGACATCCTTCCTCTCTCCAGTACACAACATTCGAAGTGGTAACAACTCAAGCTGCCGCTTTAGAAAAAGGAAAAGAAACCTGAGTCTGGAGATACAAGATATCTAGACTGGTCAAACAACTAAACCAAAAGGACAACCAAACACTGAGCTCAGTAGGACATTTTTGGGGTTTATTTCATGCCGGCCATTGTTATATTTGTATATTTGTACATTGTTTGCATATTTTGCTCCTTTTATCTTTATTAATAACAGATATGAATTGCTCATTTCTTGCCTCCAGCTAGTTCATTCCACACTCACTCTAATTCCCTATTGTAACCCTTACGAACCTAGCAACTGGTCTACACTTAATAATTTCCCTTACCTAATTAACATAAGGCAAGGGTTACATACACACTATACAGTACAAAGTTTATTAAGCTACAAAAAATGCCATTGTTGGTAGTAAAAAAAAAATGCAAATGGTACAATAAATCATTGATGAATATGATGTTTTATTCAGTATATCAAAAACAGTAATTAACTTTATGTACTAAAGATAGAAAGATCATGTTGTACAGAGGGAAATTCAGATTCTCTGGAAAATTGCTACTTATCATCCATCCATCCATCCATCCATCCATCCATCTTCTACTGCTTAATGCTTTTTGGGTTGCTGCGTGGGGGGGGGGGGGGGGGGCTGGAACCTATCCCAGCATCTATGTGGAGGAGGCAGGGTACACCCTGGACAGATCACCAGTCCATTGCAGGGCCGCTTATCAGTTAATCGTTAATTGATCCATAAGGTGAATCAACTAATGATTAATGAATTAATCAATAACTTGCATCCCTAATGTGGACAGGTTACTTTGTCACAGCTGAGAGGTTTGCTGCTTGAAATCTTCAGATTGAAAGCAACCTGTGGGTTTCAGACATAACATTGCCTCCTCCATTTACCAGATCCACACCGCTCACTGAAGCCACAGAGCCTCCGGTAACAGGTCTGTCAGAATCGGTCACAGAGGCCGCACAGCCGAGGCTCAGAGGGGAGCACCTTTGCACCTCTCTTGAATGTTAGTCTGTGGTGAAGAAAAACACAGACTCCCTGTTCGTCCATTCATTCCCGTAAGAAATAAGTAAATGAATGACTAATCTATAGGCAATTCTCCTCCTGTAAGTCTGTGAAGAAAATGAAAATATGGATGGAATTAAATAAAACTATTCAGTGTATCATCATATTATAAATAAAGTGATGGATACTTTGATGAGATTATAACTGTTGCAACTCTGTCTAGTAAAATAACGGAAAATCCCAGTGCATGAATGTTTCCTTGTTTGCCCCTGTCAGCAGGAACACATCCACGATTATAAAACGTGTCGCTGAAATAGCATTAACAATGTGCTTCTGATGATAGATGTGCCTTTTTTATTTAAAAAGCATTAACATGAAATGCACTAAAATAGCAATTTGCCGAGATTGCGCTGGTGCCACACCTCTTTTAAATAAGTCTCCACCTTGCAGCATAATGCGGGGGCATCATCTACAGGTAATTAGATGGTGTGATGCAAAGTGAAAACTAGACCATGGGCTATCATAAACTAACAAATTCACATGCACAAAATGGGAAGCGTGGCACAAATGCACTCCTTAGACTGTTGAAATAGGGCCCTTTTTGTCTAATCTGGAGACCTTTGTATCTAATCCCTTGTGTCACCTTGTGTCTAATCCCGAGATATATGTTGATTTTCATTTAGATGACCTAAACTTTAGAGGTATCTCTTTTTTAGCATAATCCGGTGAAGTTGAAATGAGCTAATCCTATAGTGTTGCATCTGTCCACAATTTGCAAGACTTGCTTCTGCTCCTAGGCAATTGCCCGGATGCTCACGAATCTCACACACAGTGAACCTTGAGTTTGCATTCCTTTGTTTGCAGTCCACAGTGTCAAAAGTCAATTTTTATTGATCATTATTTGCTGTGAAGCCTTTTTTCACTCTTTGTCAGTCTGTTGTTAATACAGCAAGGAGAATAAATGGCACATCTCCACAGAAATTCACAGACTGTGCCAGAAGGATGTTAATAAGTAATAGTACGGCATTAGTACAGTAATAGTATAGTACGACATCGGCTTTCAACAACAAAATGCAGAGAACAAATCCCCACAGGTAAAGGAGGCCAGTATCTCTTATACACGAGTTGCCTGAACAAAGGACGCACCAGACTGCCAACTTACTACGGGCAATCCTGCACAGTCATCGGCTTCGTGAGATTATTCCACTTCAGCGTTATCTTGCTCCCGGCTGGCGACGTGACAATAAACCCAGGACAGGTGGCTACGGACCTGTGTGCTGGACAGATGCCACCAATGCTAACAGGACTAGTGCAGCTAACACCTCCATCATCAGCGGAAACAACGAGACCACAATTGTTTACGTGACCAGCATGGACACGAGCACTATTGCCAGCGGAATTGATGACGTTTCCACTACCAATACTGGCAGGGCTATGGCAGCCCACACCTACGCCAACCAGCACTGCTGCAGCCCTGCAGCCCACCAACATCACTGTGGCGTGGCAGCCTGAGGGCGTCATCGTGGAACAACAGCAGAACAGAGCTGTGGTGGACTGGCAATCGACCCTCGCCCCCGTAGCACAGCAACAAGCTCACCTCACCACAGCACAGCAGAGAACCCACATCACCAGACGGCCAGACAGCACAGCTCTGCAGCCAGCCCTCAGCAATACGATCCAGCGGTCAGTCCCTGCTGCAGCAGCCCAGCGTTTGCACCCCACCACAATGGCAATGCAACAACTAGCACAGCGAAGAACCCACATCACCAGACAGCCAGACATTGCGGCTCCACAGACAACCCTCGTCACCACGACCCAACAGCCGGTCCCTGCTGCAGCAGCCCAGCGATCGGACTCCACCACAGCCGCGATGCAACAACCAGCTGTCAGTGAGTGTAAAACTCGTCAGAGAAATCCACTGGTAAAAAAACATAGATCACTCAAAGTTTTTCAAACCCTGAACCAAGCAAAACTAATTTGGGACCCTCAAAGTTAAAAAAAAAAAAAAAAAAAAGGTGTGCTTGAGGGGCATTTAAATGTATGGAGTACGATCTCCAGACAAGAGCAACTAGAACATGTGCTGATAAACTATAATATTCGATTTTATGGGCCTGTCTGAAACCTGGTTATCCTTGTCACCTGAAACTGTTGTTACCATTAGGTAATTCCCCCCTTCCACAGCATGTGGGACACCATGTGGTGTATGGGGTGGTGCCTATCTACGTTCCGCTGACCCTAGGCCACACAGCTACTGTAAGTAGTGAAAGCTACAGTGGGGGGGGGAGCGAGGGGGGCCAGTCCTCTGGTAGCTCTGTGCATTAACTTTCCTTTCCCCATTCTATTATGCTGAGCACCAAGCTAGAAGGCGGAAAGTACCATTTTTACATGGTCTTTGGTATGATCTGGCCGGGGGGCAGATGCTCTTCCAACTAGGCCACCACTCTGGTTGTTGTTACCATGCCTGGCTATAATGTGTATAGGAAAGTCAGGGAGCAAGAAAAAGGTGGAGGAGTTTTACTATATGTTAAAAAACCCTTAAAATGTAATCAGATTGAATGGTCAAAAAATATAAGTCTAGAATGTTTAGGAGTTAACATTAAGTTGTCAGCCAATATGACCTTCTCTGTTATTTGTTTATGCTGCAAACCCTCCTCTAAAGCAAAGTTTTTAATGACCAATTTAAAGCGCTTCTTAATCAATGTAATCCTAAAAATGAATTAATCTTATTGAGTGATTTTAATATAAGCTGGGACGACAAAAAAGACAGAAAACAATTTAAAAATCATTACAGATCACTACAGCTTAACTCAGTTAATAGATAAACCAGAGTCACAAGCCAGTCAAAAACCAAAATTGATTTGCTTTTTACAAATAGACTTGAAAGAATCTCCCAGACTTAAAACCTTTTAACAGGACTGTCTGACCACAATATAATATTAGCAACAAGAGTCATAACAATCTGTCGTGGGTGACAATGACTGTTTCATTTTCACTGACGCTGCCGCGTCACTGAAAATGTCAACTATGTCGTTTTCAGTGTCAAGTCAAATCCCTCGTATGTTTATCAGTTGTTTACTGTGAATGTACTTGGCAATAAATCTTTTCTGAGTTCTGAGTTCTGAGTTCATTTAGGTCTGATCAGATTCCTCCACGCAGCTCTGCCCTTAGCCTTCTGCTGCCAGGAACTCCTGTCTATATCCAGCTTCTTCAAGTTTCTTTTTCCAGTGTCTTTAAATCTGAGCCTTGGTCTACCCTGATTGTGTTTGCCCTCACATAACTGTGAGTAGAGTAACTGCCGAGGGAGACGCTGGTGTTCCATCCTCTCAACATGTCCGAGCCATCTCAGGTTCATCTGTATTAGCATGTCCTCCACTGATGGTAGACGAGCTCGTTTCAGTACTTCTATGTTGGGTATCTTGTCTTTCCATGAGATGTTCATTATGGCTCGAAGGTGTCTCATCATGTACACATGGAGTTTCTTTACCTGCACTCTGTAGACAGTCCAAGTTTCAGCACCGTACAATAGAGTAGCCAGTACTGTCGCTCTGTACACTTTGCATTTCACATGGATAGACACATGTCGATTGTTCCACAGTCTCTCCCTCAAGTTTCCAAACACAGCGATTGCTCTTCCCATTCTGAGAGAGAATTCATCCTCCAGCCTAGCATTCTCTGAAACAGTACTCCCTAGATACTTGAAAGTCTTGCACTTGACTAGTGGCTCTGTACCAATGCTGATCTCTTCTGGTAGTGATGTTGATAACTGGAACTTTAGTGGTTGATAAAGGCACTCTGTCTTCTTGATGTTGATTTTGAGGCTGAATTGGCTAGCTGCTCTTGCAAATTTCTCCACTAAAGATTGCATATCTTCCACAGTGTGTGCAACTAGAGCACTGTCGTCGGCAAAGAGCATTTCTCTTACTACCTTTATTGATGTCTTAGTCTTGGCTTTAAACTGTGCCACATTGAACAAGTCTCCTTCTTTCCTTGTTTAAATGTATACTCCTTCTGTAGTGTCTTTGAAGGCCACCTCAAGCATGGCTGCCAGATATAGTGAGAAGAGTGTAGGCTCCAGCACACACCCTTGTTTCACCCCGTTGATTACTGAGAAGTCTTTAGATACTGAACCACTCATTGCAACAAGAAAACCCACGGAAACAGATTTCAAATCCATTTAAGAAGTCAGCAGGTAACACAGTAAATTATATAATCCCAAAAAAACAACATCAAAATATAACAATGGAAATAAACAAAATTGAATGGAAGGAAATCGCTGTCACCATGGGTTGAGATGCCGTCTCGGCACTCAGCCCATGTTTTCCCTCTTCCCATTGAGCAGCGTCTCAGCAGGCTCCCAGCTGGCAGCATTACGGACGGCTGGGGCCAATTAGTCCTCATCAGCTGGGGCGCTGCCAATGAGGATAAATAGGAGCAGCCTCGATGACTCGGGGCTGCGACATACGCACTGCTAAGCTGAAGCCTCTTCGTCTGGTGTCAGCTTCTACTCCTCTTGCAGCATTCCTGTGTTTGTATCCCGCTGTGAGTATGCACGTCTTGTTACCCCCATGTCCGGTACGAGCTTCTTACCTCTGCGCTGTGCAACCTGTGAGTGTACGTCTGCATGAGTATCTGTGCTCTCCTCATCCCTTATCCTTTAACCTTAATAAAACATCTCGACTCACTGGCTTGTCCCTGGCTCTGATTGCCCGGCTCCCTAGAGCCGGGTGTGACAGTATGTCGCAGCCAGAAGAGTTACCGGCGGCCGTGAGTCGCCGTGGAAATGTACCTTTCTGTCCGGGTGTCAGCGCTGCTAGCATGCCGTTTCCCAGGAGTCACTTCCGGCGCCAGGGCGACGAGCTGAGGTCCATCTCGGAGGCTGTCGACGGGACGCTCTTCACCCTGCATGACGCCTCCAACGCGAGACGCTGGCATCCGGGCCGTGCTGAGGAATTCCTGGACTGTCACCCTCATTCTGTGTTCCATCTGGAGGACAGCGCCAGGATAGACGCTGCAGGTACACAGCGAGAGAAGCTCCACGGGGTGGATGGAAATCCCGGCAGGAAGTCGAAGTGGGCGACGCCTTTCCCCGCTTCAGAGTCCCGTTCCTGCCGCCATTCCAGTCCGGGAGTTCGCGCCAACCAGAGGGCTCTCCCCGACCTGCGCCACGTCACTCGGGATTCCCTTCAAGGAGCCGCAGCTGACAGCAGTTATGTCTGGGGTCGAGTGGCTGTCGCGAGCTCCACTGTGTTTCCTGTCACCACCTTCAGGCATGTGGCGGCGGCAGTGAGATTGATGGAGAGGACTTCAGGGCTACGAAGCTTTCCCGTGCTCGACGCCTTCCTCGTCTCGATTTCCGATCTGGAGCGGCGAATCCTGGGTTTGCCCCTCGCTTCGTCCCCTGGGAGTAGCCGTCATCACATTGCCGAGTCACCTCTGCACGAACCTCGTCCGGATCCAGTTCTGGGCCATCGTCAGGACCGTTCCTCCCACGCAGCTGTCACCTCTTCGCCTCGTCTGTGTGGAGATTCTACAGCCTCGTTCCCTGAGCCTCATTCCCCCGCTGTCATTCCTGGACATTCGGGCTGGCTCACCCCGGCTGTTTTCCCCTCCTCCTCAACGCGCTTCCTGACTGCTGTGTGTGCCTGGAATTCTGGCCTGGTGAGCTCTCTGCTGGAGACAACGTGAGCGATCCTCAGACGAATCCCCGGGGGGTCCTCCGTTATCGCCGGGCGGGGAGAGGAAAAAGCAGTATCCACTACAGCAGGCGATACTCAACCTCCAGGGGGCAGGCAAGTCATAGTTTTTTCACACCTGCTTAATGATTTGCTCTGTCATATACCTGGAGGAGAAGTTCAGGGTTCGCAGCTCCCTGAACTTCCCCCACCTGCTGTAACCTGTATTCCTAATCCCGCATCCTCTGTGTCTCTCTCCGCCGAGCGGTCCCCGGCTCCGGGTCAACGTGGTGGGATATGGAGAGGGCCTGTGGTTCCGCAGCTACATTGCGGACGGAGGAGGGGGACTGACTGCTGCGTGGAGTCTACGCCGACGACTGAGCGTCCCCGGGTCTCCACGGAGGAGCGGTTCGGTCCAGCGGGACGAGATTCTTCTGGCTTCACGCCGAGTGGATCGTCGGCGGGGTTACCTGAGCTGGAGGGATCTCAAGCTGCGCTGACCATCGTGCTGGCTGCGGGGCCCGACGCGGCTAGATGGGAGCCTGACAACGACCTCCTGACGACGGATCCTGGATCTTCGCAGTCCTGGACGGCGTCAGAACCCGAGATCAGGCGAGTGCTCTCCTTTCTTTTCTCTCTTTTTATCTTTGAGCACTTCAGCCTATCTCCAGGGGAGACGAGCAGGGTGCAGCCGCCCGCTGCGTCTGAGCTCGTCTCGCCGGGTTCTGGCGCTGCCGGTGATCCCGATCCCGGTTCTGTTTTCTCTTCTGAGCCTTCTTCCAGGGTCACCGGCGAGGAGTTGCTGTTCCTCGTGGTGCTGGAGGGTCCGGGTTCAACGTTGGAGGTCGGTTCTGGTGCAGTGTCCAACGTGGGTTCGCCCGAGACCCAATCGGGGTCCAACGTGGGTTCGCCTGAGGCCCGATCGGGGTCCGACGTGGGTGCTGTCCCAGTATTGTCCAGGTCCGGTGAGGAGGTGGCCGTTTCCCTGCGGCCTGACGCCCGCCGCCCTCGTCATCGGCTCTCCCCTGAGCCTCTTCCACCGGGATCCGCTCTGACCCTTCGTCCGTCTCAATGGTCCTGGTGGTTGAGTGATGCGGGTCGACGACCCGACCCACAAAACTTTCGGTTCGGTGATCTGGTTCCCCCCACTGGTCTGTGTTTGCCTCTGGGCGGCCTGGTTCGGCTGCCGGTGGACTGGATTCCTGGGATTTGGGTCCGGAGTTCGCCGTCCGAACATTTCTCTTCCCCTGATCCGCCAACTGGACGATGGGCGGGGAGATCTCGGGAGCAATCTCGGCTATTTGTGGCCTCTGCCTGCCATATTCCTCGGGTGTCACTTTTTCTTTTATCATTGTTAAGGTCACTCAGGTGTAATGTTCTGTCCTGTTGGTGGATGTGTATTTGTAGTGCTGTGCGTTTTCCATCCCTCGTACTCAGCATTTTATTTTTTGTACCATGCTTTTAGTCTCGTTTTTGCATTGTAGAGTTATGTTTTGTTTCCTTTCAGACCATACTCTGCAGTTGCCCATTCATTCCAGTCACTTTCATTTCTTTAGGTGGCTGTGGGTATTTATATATTCGTGTGTGGGTTTTTCTTTGCCTGCACTCAGTATTTCTTTTTTATGCCCTGTTTGTTCATTATAGAGTCATGTGCCTTGTTTTCCTTAACACCATGCTCTGTAATTGTCCATTTGTTCCAGTCACCTTCACTTTTCTTGGTGACTGTGTGTGTGTATGTACTTATATTAGCGCTGTGTATTGTGTTTCCCCTTTATTTAACCATACTCAGCATTGTTGCCCTGTACCTTTTTGGTGGTTTTTTTTCCTTGCTCTGGGTCACGCATGGTTGGTACTCTCTGAGTGGTGTGTAATCGACGTGCTGACCCAGTTCTTCTCCCCATCTGTACCTGGGTTAATTATTCCCTGTTTTTGTTCAGTATTGTATTTGGGTTTTTTTTTCCCTGCTACCCTACATTGCCCCATTGGTGTTGTCCTTCCCTTGGCTTCTTCCCCTCCGGTCCTGCCTCCCTTCCTCCCACCCTAGGTGGGGGGGGGGGCTGGGATGTTCCTGGTCGTTCAGGAGCCCGACCTTGAGGGGGGGCTCTGTCACCATGGGTTGAGATGCCGTCTCGGCACTCAGCCCATGTTTTCCCTCTTCCCATTGAGCAGCGTCTCAGCAAGCTCCCAGCTGGCAGCATTATGGACGGCTGGGGCCAATTAGTCCTCATCAGCTGGGGCGCTGCCAATGAGGATAAATAGGAGCAGCCTCGATGACTCGGGGCTGCGACATACGCATTGCTAAGCTGAAGCCCCTTCGTCTGGTGTCAGCTTCTACTCCTCTTGCAGCATTCCTGTGTTTGTATCCCGCTGTGAGTATGCACGTCTTGTTACCCCCATGTCCGGTACGAGCTTCTTACCTCTGCGCTGTGCAACCTGTGAGTGTACGTCTGCATGAGTATCTGTGCTCTCCTCATCCCTTATCCTTTAACCTTAATAAAACATCTCGACTCACTGGCTTGTCCCTGGCTCTGATTGCCCGGCTCCCTAGAGCCGGGTGTGACAATCGCCTCCTCAAATGACATAAATCACAACAATGAATTTTTTTATAACGAAAGAGGTTATCGCGTAGGGCTGTCATGACAGAGGAATTTCCCATTTCCCCTGCGGTGACGGTGGACAGCTCAACACCATGATATGCGGTATTATTGCAAATGTGTTTAGGACCCTGTGGTCTTATAATTTAAACAGGGTTCATAACTTATGTGGCAAACGATGGAAGCTGTGAAAAACTTGCTGCAGCTCCGCTCTCAACTTTATGTGCGTGTGTGACAATCGTGTGGAGCTCTTGTCTTTCTAGGCATGAACTGCTGATTCTGTTAAAAAAAAAAAATCATAAAACAGTGGCGGGAACTCCAGTATTTAACTACGGCGTGTGTGGACTGGAAACTGCAGTGACATTCAGCTTATTTAAACACTGGACCATCTCCGTACAGGACTCCGCGTAGCTCTTGTCTCCGTGATTTTTGCCTTTGTCTGAAAAATCATGTTCAAACAAGCAATTCACTATGCAGTAGTTGTTTGGCTCTCAACAACTGGTAGTTGTTTGGAGCTCAACTGTCAGGATCATACTCCCTCTGCTCAGAAGGAAATAACATACTTTGTGCCCTTTCAGTGCTCACTGTCACGACTGTATTTAGCAGAGTCCACACACTTCCACCACTAACTGCCTGCTGGAGTCCGTCTGGAGAGAGAATGCCCCATATGGTGCTGACACCGCCAGCACCCAGTGCTGTGGAAGTTTCCACAGTACCGGGTGCTGCTGCCATCAGTACAGGGTGCAAACATGTTGTTGGCAATAAAAATACATTTTACATGTATTTTAACGAGATATAAAATACACTTTAATTCTCGTTGTTCATAAGTGAACAATGAGATTTAGCCCTACACACAAAAAAAGTGAACACCACGGTTGTTGCAGTTGCTCGTTTTCCTCCACGGGAGGCTTGTCCATAGTGCGGTATTACATAATTGCGGTTATCACAACAGCCCTATTATCGCGGCATTTTCAAAACAACAGAAGATGAATCAACTTACCATGGCTCAACTCCAAATGTCTACAACTCATGAAGACCAGAGATCAACTTCTTAAAATAGCTCTAAAATCAGGATTAACAACAGACAGACAACAATTTATATCTGCTAGAAATAAGGTAACACAAACTCTGAGGAAGGCTAAGGCAAACTTTTTTTATAACCATTACTGAAAATGCAAAAGAAGATGGAAAAAAAATTGGAATGGTATTAAGAAACTGACAAATAAACAGAACAAAAAAAGATGAAGGAGACATGGAACTTAATATTGATAACAAATTGGTACAGGATCCCACAGTCATTGCTACAGTTTAACAACTTTTTCATAAACTCTGTGCTAGAAATATCCCATTCATTTAATCCAACTGATCATAATACTAGTCCTATTAACCCCTCACAACCAGTTTGTAATATATTAGAAATAATTGAAAATGACGTTGCAAATATCATCAGCTCATTGAATAGCTCAAAAGCAACAGATGAACATGGTCTTAACACCAATTTTTAAAAAGAACATAAAGAATCTCTCATTTGTCCAGTTACTTTTTTAATCAATCTGTCAATCCAACATGCTGTCGCCCCAACTGCTTGGAAGGTTGGAGTGGTTAGAGTAGTGTTTCAATCAAAACAATGATTGAAACAAATACAGACCTGTCAGCATCTTACCTGTTATCTCCAAAATAATTGAAAAATGGGTGGCCACACTATTATGTGAACATCTGAATAATGGGAACACCCCCCTGCATCACGCACAGTTTGGGTTCCGTGCCCACCACTCAACAGTCTGCAATAACCTTGTTTTTAGAGAAAACTAAATCTGTATTGGATAAGTGCAATTGTGTAGGTGCTGTGTTCTTAGATCTGAAGAAGGCATTTGACACCGTTGACCACAACATCCTTTTAACCAAACTTACTCAGTTTAATTTTTCAGAACACACTATCAAATGGATGAAATTCTCTTTAACTGGCAGACAGCAATGTGTAATGGTCAACAGTGTCAAACCGCCATATTTGAAATGTCAAATGGGTGTCCCTCAATGCGCCATACCTGGACCAGTATTATTCTTCTTATACATAAATGATTTAGCAAATGGATCCTGAAACATTCATATACAAAGGTATCCAGATGACATGGTAATATTCACACCTGCAAAAAACACACAGGAAGCCGCCTGTATTCTTACAACAGCGATGACTTAAATCTATGACTGGCTTAATAATTCATGTCTCCTACTAAGTACTAAAAAAACTTTTTGCAACATGTTTACCAAACAACGATCAAATATTACAAACTCAAACATTTTCTTAAAAGGGGAGGAGCTGCAATTAGTTGAGGAATTTAAGTACCTTGGCGTGATTTTAGATTCCTCATCAAGCTTTAAAAAATACATCAAAAAATCTCAAACATAATCAAATTCAATCTGAGAAATTTTAAACAAATTAGACCGTCGCTGACAGTCAGTGCAGCCAAAATGTTCCTGCATGCAATGATCTTCTCACACATCAATTACTGTCTTTCCAACTGGTCACTCACTAGAATAACCATTATCAAACCCATTGAATCCTTATACAAAAAAAGCCATAAAAATCTTTGATAAGAAAGATCCCACATATCATTGTTGTCACATTTACAAGAAATACAGTTTTCTGTCTTTTGAAAATTATAAAACTCTCAAATTTACCTGTTCAATTTATAAAATATTAAATGGCTATATACCACCCACCCTGGAAGAATATGTTAAATTGAGGCCTGTCACCGGCACAACCACCAGAGCTCAATCTGAGCTTGTCAGGACATGGGATGGACCACCAACCCACATCCTTGCCTTGAGTTGTTATTATATGATTTTCCGTGTTTTTGGTTCTTGCTCAGGGTCATCAACACCGCCCCCCCCAAAAAAAAATTATCGGCGGCCCTTTGCCCTCCCTGGAAGACATCTCCAGATCCTCCTGTCTCAGAAGGCTCAAGGTCATCACAGGAGGCCCCTCACATCCTGCCCACCACCTATTCAACTTTCTTCCCTATGGACGACGGTTCAGATCGATCAGGTCCAACATCTCCAGACTGACAGTTTCTTCCCCTGGGCCATCTGAACTGCGAACAGTCAGAGGCCCCTCCCCCTCCCTCTGATTGCTCACATGCTCAGAACTGAGGACCTTTTAATGATCACAATAACTCACCTGTCTTTGCACTCCTCACTTTCATGTATATAGACCCATCCGCAAAACCACTACTGTGTATATTTTCCACAATCCTTGGACCATTTTACTCAATTGTGTGTTAAATTGTGTAACTGCACTCTGCACTCTTATGTACATAGTTTCACCCGCGTAGCCACTACCATACCTGTGTATATTTCCATAATCCTGGGCCATTCTTCTCCCTTACTTTATTGCGCAGTAGTCTGGTGGAGCACCCACAATTTCGTTGTACTGTACTACTGTACAATGGCAGTAAAGCCTATTCTATCATTATTATTATTATTATTATTATTATTATTATCATCTCTGTGTTCATTATTATCCCTGCCTCAGTTTTGTTTGTATAGTGATTTTGTTTATTATTATCTTGGTTCATGTGGTAATTGCTCCTGCCTTTGTCTGTTGTTGTCAACATGTCTCATGTGTTTCCCAGCCTGGGTTTTATCCATCCATCCATCCATCCATCCATCTTTCTACCACTTTTCCGGCGGTCTGGGTCGCGGAGGCAGCAGTTCAAGCAGAGAAGCCCAGACTTCCCTCTCCCCAGCCACCTGCTCCAGCTCTTCAGAGGGGATATCAAGGCACTCCCAGACCAACTGGGAGACGTAGTCTCTCCAGCGAGTCCTGGGTCTGTCTTGGGGTCTCCTCCGAGCCTCGCCCCACATGGATCATGACGTTATCGTGGTGGGGTGTTTGCATGTCCTAGTGATCCCTGGAGCTATGTTGTCCGGAGCAATTTGCCTCTGGTAGGGTCACCCAAGATAAAAACTGGTCCTGGGTGAAGGGCCAGACTAAGAACGATCCAATAGACTCTCATGATGAATGTTAGAACAAGGATTCAGTGTACCCCACCCAGTATGGGGTTACTGGGGCCCCACCCTGGAGCCAGGCCTGTAGGAGGGGCTCGATGGCTGGCACCTGGTGGCCGGGTTTCTGCCCATGGGACCCGGCCGGGCTCAGCTCAAAAGAGTTACATAGGTCCGCCCTCCAGTGGGCTCACCACCTGCAGGAGGGACCATGGGGATCTGGTGCTATACGGATCAGGTGGCGGTCAAAGGCAGAGACCTTGGCGGTCTGATCCCAGGCTTCCTAAACTGCCCGGGTTTTCTGTTGATTATTATTATTATTAGTAGTAGTATTGTAATTGTCATGGTCTTGTCTGCCCGATCCTCTGTTCATGTTTCTGTGCGTCCCCTGTCTGTGATTGTATGCGCAGCCCCACCTGTCCTGTTTCTACAAACTTGTCATCTCTTTTTTCCTCATGTGCCAGTTATCAGTCATGATTGGTTTCCCCACGTGTGCCGTGTTGTCTTGATTGCCCCCTCATCTACTAAAGTCCATGTTCTGCACCTGTTCATTTTGGGGTCCTTATATGTTATACAGTGTGAGGAAAATGTTCTAGCCTTGCCTGTATCCTGCCAAGCTCTTGTTAAACTGTTTGATTTTGTCTTGACTGATTATTGTTTTTGCCAAGCCTTGTGTGTACCCTCGAGCTGTGTCTAGGGTGACCAGCTCTTAAATAAACCCTCTGAACCGCAGTCCAGCATTTGGGTCCTCTTTCTGCCCAGTCTGGGCACACCACCGCCTACAAACTGTGACAGTGCTCTCAGTGAGGGGCACCAAGATCTGGAATAATATACCACCTGTAATCAGAGAATGTACCCACACTAAACGCTTGTAAGACTCATTGTAAAAATTGGCTTTTAAACACCCAAAACTGTACCCATAACTGGTTGCTGGTTGCTCTGTGGCATGCACATACAGTATATGTGCCTGTGCGTCACACACATATGCCCCACTTCTTGTTTATTGCTGTTGTTGCTGTGAGGTTCTTGGGCGCATATGTGTGTATACGCATACACAGCACATCACTCGTGTGAGATTTGAATGTTTTGTTTTGTAGCACCTTAACTCTTGCATTTTAACATATCCACTTTGTACAGTTTTATTGCAGAGGTTCTTCTCATGGATTGTTACCTTATCTTGGTGGGGGATTTGCGTGCCCTAGTGATCCCAGGAGCTATGTTGTCCGGGGCAATTTGCCTCTGGTTGGGTCACCCAAGATAAACTGGCCCTAGGTGAAGGGCCAGACTAAGAACGACCCAATAGACTCTCATGATGAATGTTAGAACAAGGATTCAGTGTACTCCACCTGGTATGGGGTTACCGGGGCCTCACCCTGGAGCCAAGCCTGTAGAAGGGGCTTGATGGCTAGCGCCTGGTGGCTGAGTTTCTGCCCGTGGGACTCAGCACGGCTCAGCCCAAAGGAGTTACATGGGTCCACCTCCCAGTGGGTTCACCACCTGCAGGAGGGACCATGGGGATCTGGTGCTATGTGGATCAGGTGACGGTTGAAGGCAGAGACCTTGGCGGTCTGATTCCAGGCTTCCTAAACTGGCTTTTGGGATGTGGAATGTCACCTCTCTGGTGGGGAAGGAGCCTGAGCTGGTGCATGAGTTTGAGAGATACCGGCTAGATATAGTTGCTCTCACCTCAACACACAGCTCTGATTCTGGAACCAGTCTCCTGGAGAGGGGCTGGAGCTTGGCCTAGTCTGGAGTTGCCCCGGGCGAGGGGCGATGAGCAGGGGTGGGTATTCTTGTATCCCCTCACCTTGCTGCCTCTATATTGGAGTCTTCCCCGGTGGATGAAAAGGGTTGTTTCCCTGCGCCTTTGGGTTGGGAAACCGGTCCTGACCATCATTTGTGCCTATGCACCAAATGCTGGTTCAGAGTATCCACCTTTTTTGAAGTCTCTGACTGGGGTGCTGGAGGGTGCTCCTCTTGGAGACTCCATTTTTTATCTTCCTTCTTCTTTCTACACCTTTCACTCTATATATATATATCACGGACACACAGATAGCCCCAGGGGTCTCCCGAGTCGGCGGACGGAGCCACTGTTTACAGCGGGAGACGTTACAGCAGGGAGGAGCTGGTGCTAGCTAGCACTCGGCCGTTGTCCCGTGCTAATGGGGAAACTCGACATACCGGGAGCTGTAGCGAAAACGACGCGGGTGCCGGGCTGGAGTTTAGGCGGCGTGCAAGAAATATAAGACAGAATAATAAAGAGCGATGGCAAGAACCAAGCAGACCGCCCATAAAATCTACTGGAGGAAAAAGCCCCCCAGGAAGCAGCTAGCCACCAAGGCTGCTCGGAAAAGCGCTCCGGCCACCGGCGGAGTGAAGAAGCCTCACCGTTACGGGCCCGTGGCTCTGAGAAAGATCCGTCGCTACCAGAAATCCACGGAGCTGCTCATCCGTAAGCTGCCCATCCAGCGCCTGGTGAGGGAGATCGCTCAGGACTTCAAGACCGACCTGCGATTCCTGAGCTTCGCCGTCATGGCTCTGCAGGAGGCCAGCGAGGCCTACCTGGTGGGTCTCTTCTTCGCTAAGAGGGTCACCATCATGCCCAAAGACTTCCAGCTGGCCCGTCGCATCCGCGGAGAGAGAGCTTCGACTTTCTGCTGCACATTCACCAACCATAATGCTCCGCACTGTGTGTCTATATATATATATATATATATATATATATATATATATATATATATATATATATATATATATATATATATATATATATATTTATAGTAATATGTACATATGTTTACTAGATGTTCTTGTTGTTTCTTGCCTTCTGATTGTTGCTCTGAGTGTTGCTATCTCTGTGCTGTTGCAGTCCTGGAATTTCCCCATTGTGGGACTAATAAAGGCTTATCTTATCTTATCTTATCTTATTGTCCTACTGGGGAACTTCAATGCACATGTGGGCAACGACAGTGAAACCTGTAGGGGGGTGATTGGGAGGAATGGCCTGCCCGATCTGAACCCGAGTGGTGTACAGTTATTGGACTTCTGTGCTAACCACAGTTTGTCCATAACGAACACCATGATCAAGCATAAGGGTGTCCATATGTGCACTTGGCACCAGGACACCCTAGGTCACAGGTCGATGATTGATTTTGTTATCGTGTCATCAGACCTGCGACTGTATGTCTTGGACACTCAGTTAAAGAGAGGTGCAGAGCTGTCAACTGACCACCACCTGGTGGTGAGTTGGATCTGATGGCAGGGGAGGATGCCATTCAGATCTGGTAGACCCAAATATATAGTGAGGGTATTTTGGGAACGTCTGGCTGAGGCCTCTGTCCAGGAGGTCTTCAACTCCCACTTCCAGAAGAACCACATTCTGAGGGAGTCTGGAGACATGGAGTCTGAATGGGCCATGTTCTCCACCTCCACTGTTGAAGCGGCTGCCCAGAGCTGTGGCCGCAAGATCGTCAGTGTATCTTGTGGTGGCAATCCCCAAACCAAGTGGTGGGCACCAGTGGTGAGGGGGGCCATTAAGTTGAAGACGGAATCCTCTCAAGCTTGATTGGCTTGTGGGACTCCCAAAGCAGCTGAGGTGTACCAGCAGGCCAAACAGAGTGCAGCTCAGGTGGTTGCTAAAGCAAAAACTTGGGTGTGGGAGTAGTTCAGTGAGGCCATGGAACAAGACTTTCAGTTGGTCGCGAAGAGGTTCTGGCAAACTGTCCGGCGGCTCAGGAGGGGGAAACAGCTCCCGGTCCACACTGTGTATGGTGTGGATTGGGCGCTGCTGACTTCGACTGGGGATATCGTCGGGCGGTGGAAGGAATACTTTGAAGATCTCCTCAATCCCACTGATACGCCTTCCATAGAGGAAGCAGGGCTTGTGGACGAGGGGGATGACTCGCCAATCACAGGGGCTGAGGTTGCCAAGGTGGTTAAAAAGCTCCTTGGTGGCTGGGCCCCAAGGGTGGATGAGATTCGCCCTGAGTACCTCAAAGCCCTGGATGTTGTAGGGCTGTCATGGTTGACATGCCTCTGCAACATTGTGTGGAGGTCTGGGACAGTGCCTTTGGCATAGCAAACCGGGGTGGTGGTTCCTCTCTTCAAGAAAGGGGACCAGAGGGTGTGCTCCAACTGCAGAGAGAGCACACTCCTCAGCCTCCATGGGAAAGTCTATGCCAAGGTATTGGAGAGGAGAGTCCAGCCGTTGGTCGAAACTCGGATTCAGGAGGAGCAATGTGGTTTTCGTCCTGGCCATGGCACATCGGACCAACTGTTTATCCTCTTGAGAATCCTCGAGGGTTTGTGAGAGTTTGCCCAACCAGTTTACATGTGTTTTGTGGACTTGAAGGCATTTGACCACGTCCCTTGTGGTTTTTTGTGGGGGATGCTTTGGGAGTATGGGGTATCGGGCTTGTTGTTACAAGCTATCTGGTCTCTATATGACCATGGTGAGAGCTTGGTTCGTATTGCCAACACTCGGTTGGACTCATTCCCAGTGAGAGTTGGACTCCACCAGGGCTGCCATTTGTCACCATAAAAGTTATGAACAGGATTTCTAGGCGCAGCCAGGGAATGGTGGGTGTCATTTTTGGTGACCACAGGATCCCATATCTGCTGTTTGCAGATGATGTTGTCCTGTTGACTTCATCCAGCAATGACCTACAGTTCTTACTGGGACGGTTTGCCGCTGAGTGTGAAGTGGCTGGGATGAGAATCAGCACCTCCAAGTCCGAGTCTGTGGTCCTCAGCCGGAAAATGTGGATTGTCCTCTCCGGGTTGGGTACAAGCTCCTGCCCCAAGTGGAGGAGTGTAAGAATCTTGGGATCTTATTCACAAGTGAGGGGAGAATGTAGTGAGAGATTGACAGACGGAATGGCGCAGCATCTGCAGTGATGCGGACATTGTACCGGTCCATTGTGGTGAAGAGGGAGCTAAGCTCTTAGGCAAAGCTGTCGATCTACTGGTTAATCTACGTTCCTACCCTCATCTATGGTCATGAGCTTTGGGTATTGACCAAAAGAATGAGATCACAGATACGAGCGGGTGAAATGAGCTTTCTTCGTAGGATTGCTGGACTCACCCTCAGAGATAGGGTGAGGAGCTCAGTCATCCTGGAGAGGCTCAGAGTAGAACTGCTGCTCCTCCACATTGAAAGGAGCCAGTTGAGGTGGTTTGGGTGTCTGATCAGGATGCCTCCTGGACAACTCACACTTGAGGTGATTCGGGCACGTCCCATTGGGAGCAGACCCAGGACTCGCTGGAGAGATTATATCTCCCAGCTGGTCTGGGAATGTCTTGGTATCCTCTCTGAAGAGCTGGAGTAGGTGGCTGGGGAGAGGGAAGTCTGGGCTTCTCTGTTTGAACTGCGGCCTCTGCGACCCAGACCTCCGGAAAAGCAGTAGAAGATGGATGGATGGATGGTCTTCTTGTGTATGGCTGTTTTTTTTTGTCTGTTTTTGTGACCTGCCGGGGGACTACAGATGCAAATTATTAGTATTGCTAAATCTGGCATATTTACATTTGTATTAATGTTCATTAGTATGTAATATCCCTTTCAAATAAACATTAAACTATACTAAACAGTCATGTTTAATTTATCAAAAACTAGATACATTGTTTACATGAGTTTTATACTGTAATAGCTTGCTGTCCAGAACTATACCGATGTTTCTTTGACTTGGTTCTGCTTTCTGAGGATTTGCCAGTAGGCGGAGGCCTGTGCTCATTGATTTCCCTTCTTCATTTGCAGAGTGGCTTCCACTTAGTTTCAAATATATCTCTCTAAAGGTCATAAAGCATTCCCTTTGCTTCCCCTGTCTGATTGTGTAAAGCAGTGGGCGATCCCAGTGGTAAAAGTGCACTCCTCTGTTGTGACTGTGGGTTTTAATGTAGCTGCTGGACTCCTTCACAGTGGCAGCAGTGAAAGTCAGTATAGAGATGTGATGAGAGCAACATTTTTCTAAAAGAGGAATTGAGGTCAAACACAGGAAGGGACCAGAAGTATGGGTTCCAGAGAACTTGTCACTGAAATGATTTGCTGTTTTTAAGAGTATGAAACAACTCTTCCAACTGAGTGTTCAAAAAAAAAAAAAAAAACACTTGGTTTTTATAAGAGACTTTTGAAAATATGAAATATCACAGATTTATGAGGGGAAAAATAAATATATGAAGAGAGAGTCACGAATTTAAGAGAAAATATTCCATAAAACTGGTGAGAGTAAAGTTGTTATGGACTACTAAAGAAACTTTTTTAATTGATTCTTTTACAGTGCAGGATATTTAAGTATTTTTGGGGTACTGCTTTAACATATTAAAGTTAATTCTCTTCCACACCATATGGAACACTATGTGGTGCATAGGGGCGGCATTTATTGTTTCTCAGTTTCTATGACTCTAAGCAACACAGCCGCTATAGCGATGGGGAGGGGGGGTCAGTCCTCTGGTCGCTCTGTGTTAACCCCCCCCCCCCCCCCCCGCATTCTATTATGCTGAGCACCAAGCAAGAAAGTACCATTTTTACATGGTTTTTATGACCTTGCCAGTGTGTAAACCCACAACCTCCCAGCTGTGGGATGGATGCTCTACAAGTAGGCCACCACTCCGAGCTCACTCTTACATATATTAGGTAATTAATATCAAAACACAAATTTTACTTGGTTGAGGCTGTTTTTGCATGAACGTCAGTTCGGCGTAGCATGAAGGCAATCAGCCCGTCATACTACTGAAGTGCCCAGATTGCTGTGATAGTGGTCTTCAGCTCATCTGCATTGTTGGGTCTCGTGTCTCTCACCTTCCTCTTGACAATATTCCATAGATTCTCTATGGGGTTTAGGTCAGGTCAGTTTGCTGTTCAATCACAGTGATACCATGGTCATTAAACCAGATTTTGGTACTTTTGACAGTGTGAGCAGGTGCCAAGTCCTGCTGGAAAATGAAATCAGCATCTCCATAAAAGCTCGTCAGCAGATGGCAGCATGAAGTGCTCTAAAATTTCCTGGTAGATAACTGCACTGACTTTGGACTTGATAAAACACAGTGGACCAACACCAGTAGGTGACATGGCTCCCCAAATCATCACTGACTGTGGAAACTTCACACTGGACCACAAGCAACTTGCATTCTGTGCCTCTCCGCTCTGCCTCCAGACTCTTGGACCACAGTTTCCACAAGACAGGACTTAGCAACTGATTTGGGGAGCCATGTCATCTGCTGGTGTTGGTCCACTGTGTTTTATTTCATCCAAAGTCCGTGCAGCCATCTACCAGGAATTTTTTGAGCACTTCATACTTTCCTCTGCTGACAAGCTTTAATGAGATGCTGATTTCATTTCCCAGCAGGACTTTGCACCTGCCAGTACTGCCAAAAGTACCAATACCTGTTTTGATGACCATGGAATCACTGTGCTTGAAGGGCCAGCAAACTCTCCTGGTCTAAACCCCACAGAGAATCTATAGAGTATAGTGTGGATATTTTTCAACCTGGCAACCAGTACAGTATTGTAGTTTGTCAAAAATAAAACACATACTGACCAGGAGGTAACAATGTTATCTGTATCACTTTTAAAGAGTCAAAACACAACCAAAATGAACTCAAGAATTAATTTGTACAAATTCAGTAAAAGTAAAACTATATATGATAATAAAATATTTCAGATTAAAATATCACAATACTTTGAGTCCTCAAACCAAGTCCATTCCTCCGGGCATTTCAGCAAATAAAGGTCCTGGCAGGTCATCCAGTCCAAACATGGTTATTGAAACTGCATTGGCAAAAATCCTTAATTGGCTGCTTAAAGGAGTCACTGACTCCACTTTTTCAACATTTTAATAGCTCACACGTCTTAATGAAATGTTTGTGACATATTTTGTTCACATTTTCTTTAATTTTTTAAATTATTGAAGCACATTTGTTTTGTATTTTTCCTGGCTTTCTTGAATCGCTCTGATTTAAAGCCTATCACTTTAAGAACGATCCTTCACCTATTCAATTCCGCCCTCCCTCTTACATCAGTTAGCCAATAACTGACTAGCTTATAGCCTCCTTCTAGCTGGGATGAGTAGCGCTGGTTCACTGATCCACAGTCGATGGTGTATCTTGCATCAGTCCGGCCCATCTCCCAATAATTTTACCGTGATTCCACAAACAATTGCTAGCACCATGCACCGGATGGCCCCCCTGATCGCTGCAACCAAGACCTGGCCCGTGACTGGAGGCTGCTGGCCGAGCTGAACTACCGAGCCAGGGGATCTCAAAGCTGAGTGTCTCGCTCTGTGGGACTCCACTCTGCTTCCACGGCCAATTGGGGGACAACCCTGTTTTGTCTGGAAACAGGGACCAGTGGATACATTGTCTGTGCTGAAGATTAACTTTTAATAATACAAGTTGGTAGCACATGGAACATACAGTAAGCTAACAATAGCGGGGTGCATGAAGTGTAGCAGGCTAGAGGCGGAGCGCCAAAAACCAGGACTCCTGCCGTTATCCATCCATCCATCCATCTTCTACCACTTTTCCGGAGGTCCGGGTCGCGGAGGCAGCAGTTCAAGCAGAGAAGCCCAGACTTCCCTCTCCCCAGCCACCTGCTCCAGCTCTTCAGAGGGGATACCAAGGCGTTCCCAGACCAGCTGGGAGACATAGTCTCTCCACCGAGTCCTGGGTCTGCCCCGGGGTCTCCTCCCAGTGGGACGTGCCTGAAACACCTCAAGTGGGAGGCGTCCAGGAGGCATCCTAATCAGATGCCCATACCACCTCAACTGACTCCTTTCAATGTGGAGGAGCAGCGGTTCTACTCTGAGCCTCTCCCGGATGACTGAGCTCCTCACCCTATCTTTGAGGGTGAGTCCAGCAATCCTACGGAGAAAGCTCATTTCAGCCGCTTGTATCTGTGATCTCGTTCTTTCGGTCATTACCCAAAGCTCGTGACCATAGGTGAGAGTAGGAACGTAGATTGACTGGTAAATCGACAGCTTTGCCTTAGAACTAAGCTCCCTCTTCACCACAACAGACCGGTACAACGTCCGCATCACTGCAGATGCTGCTCCAATCCGTCTGTCGATCTCTCGCTCCATTTTCCCCTCACTCGTGAACAAGACCCCAAGATACTTAAACTCCTCCACTTGGGGCAGGAGCCTGTCCCCAACCCGGAGAGGACAATCCACCTTTTTCCGGCTGAGGACCACGGACTCGGACTTGGAGGTGCTGATTCTCATCCCAGCCGCTTCACACTCAGCGGCAAACTGTCCCAGCAAGAGCTGTAGGTCATTGCTGGATGAAGCCAACAGGACAACATCATCTGCAAACAACAGAGATGAGATCCTGTGGTCACCAAGCATGACACCCTCCATTCCCTGGCTGCATCTAGAAATCCTGTCCTTAAAAATTATGAACAGGATCGGTGACAAAGGGCAGCCCTGGCGGAGTCCAACTCTCACTGGGAATGACTCCGACCGAGTGTTGGCAATATGAACCAAACTCTCACAACGGTCGTAGAGAGACCGAATAGCTCGTAACAACAAGCCCGATACCCCATACTCCCGAAGCACCCCCCACAAAAATCCACGAGGGACGCGGTCAAATGCCTTCTCCAAGTCCACGAAACACATGTAAACTGGTTGGGCAAACTCCCACGAACCCTCAAGAATTCTCGAGAGGGTAAAGAGCTGGTCCGATGTGCCACGGCCAGGACGAAAACCACATTGCTCCTCCTGAATCCGAGGTTCGACCAACGGCCGGACTCTCCTCTCCAGTACCTTGGCATAGACCTTCCCAGGGAGTCTGAGGAGTGTGATCCCTCTAAAGTTGGAGCACACCCTCCGGTCCCCTTTTTTGAAGAGAGGAACCACCACCCCGGTTTGCCATGCCAAAGGCACTGCCCCCGACCTCCACGCAATGTTGCAGAGGCGTGTCAACCATGACAACCCAACAACATCCAGGGCCTTGAGGTACTCAGGGCGAATCTCGTCCACCCCCGGGGCCCGGCCACCAAGGAGATTTTTAACCACCTTGGCGACCTCAGCCCCTGTGATAGGCGAGTCATCCCCCTCGTCCACAAACCCTGCTTCCTCTGTGGAAGGCGTATCAGTGGGATTGAGGAGATCCTCAAAGTATTCCTTCCACCGCCCGACGATATCCCCAGTTGAAGTCAACAGTGTCCCATCCGCACCATACACAGTGTGGACGGGGAGCTGCTTTCCCCTCCTGAGCCGCCGAACAGTTTGCCAGAATCTCTTTGAAGCCGACCGAAAGTCTTGTTCCATGGCCTCACCAAACTCCTCCCATACCCGGGTTTTTGCTTCAGCAACCACCCGAGCTGCACTCTGCTTGGCCTGCCGGTACACCTCAGCTGCTTCGGGAGTCCCACAAGCCAACCAAGCTTGATAGGACTCCTTCTTCAGCTTAATGGCCCCCCTCACCACTGGTGTCCACCACTTGGTTCCATCCACTTTGGATCCCAAGCTTTCTAAACTGGCTTTTTGGTACTCCTGCCGTTAGTCCTTTAATATTGTCACAGCATGGTGACGTCAACCGTACCTGCATTACCACGTCTATGATGTGCATGGTGGTGCATCAATATGCCACATTCACCTCCCCCCCTGGGAAAAGCCAGAACTTACAGTAGATGGTGATGGTTAACTGTGGTTGTGGCATTTGCATGATGGTTAACACAACAAATTGCCCATAATACAGTACGCATATTTGCATGGTGTTGATAGCATAATATGGTAGTATTAGCTTCTAAACCCAAACCATTGATTACTTAAGGTTCCATACACAGTGTCATTTTCTTACTGTCCATCCTCAAGGGCCTCAGGTGAGCCTGCGGTGGGCGCGGCCAGTCCAGGTCCCACACTGGCTAGATCGGCTCTGGCATCGCGTCTTAATCTGGGGCAGCTGCTGATCTTACCCTCCGCAGATGGCTGGTGTGATATCTCGAACCATCGGCTATGTGGAAGGTGGCTGGCCCCAAATTGCAGGGTGATCTGCATCGGCGGTGACAGGAGCATCTGCAGGTCATCTGAGCGATTTGGATCGGCAGACCCAAACCCAGTTGAGCACTGCGAGTGCTGACCTGGTGGGCCTTATGCTGCTGCTCTCGTCCTTGATGCTGGCTGTTGTTGTGGCAGTGTGATGTTCTCACCAGCGGCAGAACGCTCTCCAGGTTGACGTTGTTCTGCGGGGTCCTGGTCAGCCACAGACTCTCTTCTGCAGCTGTACGGTGGCTCCATGAGGCTTATGCCGGGCGAAGATCAGAGATGAGTTCGGATTATGCCCTTTCTCCTCTGATGCTGGTTGGGGTTGTGGCGGAATGTCGTTCTCACCAGCAACAAGACGTGCTCTGGGTTGTCGTCATTCACCAGGGTCCTGGTCGGCCATGGACTCTCTCATGCAGCTGTATGGCGGCTCCATGAGGCTTATGCTGGGCGAGGATCAGAGACGAGTCCAGATTATGCCCTTTCTCCTGCGATGAAACGGCAGCTCGAGAATGCTTGTGCTGCATGAGGTGCTTCTGTCGTTCTGTCCCGCTGCCAGGGAAAGAGCCATTACTGCGGTATTGTCTGGTGGGTCATCTAGTGGTGGACATGGAGGCAGATCGGTCTTGCCACTGATGGGAAGGCCCTACCCTCCTCTGGGTCCTGCATGACTGGACTGGATTGCCTGGGATGAGGTGGCAGTTTGAGAATGCTCGTGTTGCACGAGAACCAGCTCTGGATCCCGTGTGGGTGCAGTCTGGCGCTCCTGTGGTGACTCTGGGTTCTGCATGGATGCAGTCTGGGGCTCCTGTGGTTCCTTCGGTTCTACTGGGTTCTGCTCGGCGTGCGGTGTGAGGCAGGGAGTGGCTGCATCCACGTCTGAGTGCAGTGGATTTGAGCTGTCGTTGGCCAAGCTGAGTTTACTGCTGGGTCGGCATGCTGTGGTGCCCTGCTGTCCCGCGGTGTCTACCTCAGGGCTCTCCTGAGAAGACGTGGGGTTGATGGGCTCAGCAGCTGGGGCAACCATCTGTACCGGTGGAGCTGACTGTAGGGAGCATGGGCCGGGGCACGTTAGCTGCGATACTAACTGGGCAGACTCTTCTAGCTCTGACCGAAGCACTATCTCCAGTGCTTCAGTCAGTGTCAGGCCATTCAGTGCCATCACCAGCTTCTCCTGCAGCTTCGTATTTGTAGTGTCCTCTGCCAACTTATCATGTACCCTCTCTTCCTCTTCGTCACCGAAAGCACACGTTAGCCAGGACACGGAGCTCTCGTCCTTACACTGGCAGCGCTGGCTAAACCTGACTCGTCTAGCCACCACACCCTCGGGGTTCACAAAACATGCGGCTAGCAACGTGATACATTCATCATAGGTATCTGCTGGTCTCAATGATCTGGAGACACGTCGTCCCTCTTTGCCGAGACTGCGAATCAGCATGGCGCGCGGCCTAACCTCGCTAGTATTAGCCAGGCCAATACCGCACATGAACAACTCAAATAGTCTGCACCAATGAATCCAAGGAATGGGTGGCTCACCTGGTGTGGCAAGGAATGGTGGAAAAGTTGCCAAACCCGCTTCCATCATCAGGAAAATGTCTTATTTTCCTCCAGAAGATTAGGTTGATCTTCATTGCCAAAATGTTATGTTTGGAAACGGGGACGAGTTGATACGTTGTCTGTGTTGACTGTTAGCTTTTAATAATACAAGCTAGCAACACATGGAACGTACAGTAAGCTAACAATAGTGGGGTACAGGTAGTGTAGCAGGCTAGTGGCAGCTCGTCAAAGACCAGGACTCCCGCCATTAGTCCCTTAATGTAGTCACGGCATGGTGACGTCATCCGTACCTGCATCATCACGTCTGTGACGTGCATGGTGGTGCATCAAAATGCCACAGCCCCTGTCATGAGGCGGCTTTCCTACGCTGCCCGCGAGAGCAGAGCAGAGTCGCGTGGAGCCCCAGAGGACGGTGGGGGAGCTGGCCCGGAGAGTCAGCCGCCACTAGCCAGCAGTCTCTGGTATGGGCAGTCCACTGCGGAAGCACAACGAAACCACTGAGAGATGGGCTGGCGTGACATGAGGCACACCGGCAAACCAAGTGATAACAGGGATGGCTATTAGGTTGACTAAGATCTGAAGAAAATAACAATATGAGCTATGCTTGGTGTGAGGCTCCTGGTACCAGTGTTAGCTCAGGGCTTAATAGGCTACCTTTAGCTACCCTTTCCATCTACATGACAGACATCTAGGCAGACCAATAATAGAGCAGTGGGGGGGTCTCAAAGATGGCGGTGGGTTGGCTTTTTCTAATCTTGATGTCTAAGGTTTACCTAAAAGAGTCAAAAACGTTTCTGGTGTTTCTTGGGAGAGAACAACAAGATAAAGGCTGTTTTTTTTTTTTTTTTTGGTTTTTTTTTTGAGAGAATTGACAGTTTTGAAATTTTTTTGATAATTATGTGACCAGTAAACTCATTTCAGGCAGTTAAAACCTACAGACACACCATTTTTCAGTCAATGGCCCCTTTAATCAGTATAAAATTGTCACAATTTGCCCCTTGGGGCAGAGAGGAGAGACCCAAACGCTGAACTTTAGTTAGTGGTATTTAATAAGGAAACAAAGTCCAAACAGTGCACAAAATGAACTTAAAAACTAAAGCAGCAAGGAAGTAGGCAGATAAACACAAGAGTAGTACCAGAATGGGGAAAGGGTTCTGATGCTGATTAGCTGAGGCTCCAACAATGAGTGAAAGAAACAATGAACTTAAATAGAACATGAAACCAATGAATACAAATGATTGCAGGTGTAGATCACATGAGCGGACAGGAGATGACAACGATTACCAACTGGGGTCAGTTGAGTGTAATGAGAGGGGAGAAGACGAGACTGACAGCTGACAGGGACACTGCCCACAACGGAGCAAAAACCCGGAAGTAGTGATGGGACGAACAACACTGGTGCATTAGCACTGTGCTGAGCGCACAAGAGTGAAACCCCGTATTGGTGCGTGTATCACTTTAAGAAAAAAATCATGTGACCGATACAGGAAGTGTGTCGTTTGGATGTACTGCACCAAATTGTGTTTATAAGGAAAAACTGTATTGACATGTATTGTTGTGGATTTGTTGGATGGAGATGAAACTGTGTTTGCTGTTGCTGTGTCTGTTGGATTTTTGCTTGCCCTCACCTTGTTCAACTTCTGACTTCATGGATCGTTCCAATAAGAAGAAGTTTTCCCCAGTCAGGAATCATTTTGATCTTTTGACGGCAAAAAAGGTAAATCTTTTTCTCCTTTGGGCATTGTTTACTGTTAGTTTTTGAATTAAATATTTTTCTACTCTTTTCTGTAAGAGGTTTGAATTGTTTTCAGATAAATTAACTTTTTTATTTTATTGTAGGTGAAGTGTCGGCTCTGCTCCACAGAGCTAGCTATCTTACATCAGTAAGAGCACTTCATCAATGCTGAGGCATTATAGAGCTCGGCATGGCAATGAAGAATTGGCAGATATTTGTGTGAGTACCCCAGGTATGTTGAAATTCTCACAAAAAATTTGAATTTTCAAAAATAGTTTATTACACACAAAAGGCTTTGTGCGACTCTGTAATATTGTTTGTAAAAATTACAGTCCTTAAACAAACTTTAAACAAAATATTTCCTTTTGGCTTGCAGTTCCTAACAAGCAAGCAGTGGATGAGGCTGTGGTCAACATGATCAAAGACTGTCAGCCACTCACCATTGTTGAAAATGAGGGATTCAGGGAGCTCCTGACGCTTATTGCTCCCTCATATGTTCTACTGAGCAGGAAGGTATGTGTAGGAAATGTATGGTTGAATTAATTAATGAGTACTGTCATGTCATATATATATATATATATATATATATACACACACACACACACACACACACACACACACACACACTGCTCAAAAAAATTAAAGGAACACTTTGAAAACACATCAGATTTTAATGGGAAAAAATAAGCTGGATATCTACACTGATATGGACTGGATAATGTGTTAAGAATGAAAAGATGCCACGTCTTTTGATGGAAATGAAAACACTCCAAAACTTAAAGTGAAGAAATTGTGGCAGGCTAGTCCAGCTTACTCAGATTAAAAAGTGTTCCTTTAATTTTTTTGAGCAGTATATATATACAGTATATTCATAATGTATTACAGTATTTGTATGGTTATTTTAGGCCATCAGGGATTTGGTGAGCCAGAAATATCAGGAGGAAAAGGAGAAAACAAAAAAGGACCTCCAGAGTGTCGTTGCTGTTAGTTTAACAGCTGATATGTGGATGTCCATTAATATGAAGGCATATCTTGCTGTTACTTGCCACTATGTGGACAAAGAAAGCCATGAACTCCATTCATCAGTCTTGGGAGTGCAGCATTTTCCTCAGAAACACACTGCAGAAAACATGGCCACGGTTAAAAGGAGCCTCATGGAGGAGTGGGGCATAGCGGGCAAGGTCAGGTGTCTTGTCACTGATGCAGCAGCAAACATGATTTCATGTGCTCGAATGCTGCAAATACGGCAAACCATTTGTTTTGCCCATTCCATGAATTTAATTGTAAAAAATCATGTGATCAAATAACACTAACAGAAATACACAACAAAACACGGCAAATTGTGACATACTTTCGATCAAGCACCACAGCCAAAGAAAAGCTCACTCAAATGCAGCAACACCTGGGAACACCATTCCATAAATTAATAAATGAGGTGCCGACATGATGGAACAGCACCTACCACATGCTGGAAAGAATAACTGAGCAGAAGGAGGCAGTCTGGGTGTCAATGGCCTCATTAAAAACTGATATCACTCCACTGACTCCTGAAGAATTTGAAATCATTGAAGAAATGCTCAGGGTGCTCGCTCCTTTTAACCAAGCCACAATAGAACTATCTGAGGAAAAAAGAGTCTCAGGGTCAAAGGTTATTCCATTGATGAGAATGATCCACATTGAGCTTCAACATCAAGCCTCAATAGTGACAAAAACAGCTGCTCAGCAGCTGGCTGAAAATCTGAGAAAGTGGCTAACTGAGTCAAATCAAATCAAATCAAATCAAATCAAACTTTATTGTCATATTGCTGTACATACAACTGTAGTGCAGGCAAGATGAAATTGCGTTTCTCTCGGCATCCATATAAGAAGCAGCACGATTAAGACACACTCCCACATAGCTCCACCCCCCACCCCCACCCCCCATCCATTCACACATCCCTGAGACATACTTGGGGAAAAAGAATAACTAACTATATTATACAAAATGTCCATAGGTGCAGTAGTGTGTATGAGAGATTCCGGGTCAGCTGTTCAGCATCCACAGCTTGTGGGAGGAAGCTGTTGATCAGTCTGGTGGTTCTGCCTCTGATGCTCCGGAATCGTTTACCAGATGGAAGAAGTTCAAAGTGTTTATGCAGAGGGTGAGAACGGTCTTTGACAATGTTCAGTGCCCTGCTCCTACAACGGTTCTGAAAAAGTTCTTGGACAGAGGGGAGGGAGACTCCAATTACCCTCTCCGCCCCCTTGACTATCCTCTGCAGGGCTTTTTTGTCTGACATACTGCAGCTGGAGTACTATGTAGCAATGCAGTACGTCAGAACACTCTCCACCACACCTCTGTAGAAGGTCCTGAGGATGCAGATGGGGAGAGAGGCCTGTTTGAGTTTCCTCAAGAAGTGTAGTCTCTGCTGAGCCCGCTTCCTGATCTCCAAGGAATTCTTGCTCCAGGTCAGGTCCTGCGAGATCTGCACTCCGAGGAACTTGATGTTCTCTACTCTCTCCACTAAACGGCCGCCGATGCTGAGGGTTATTGCTCAGGCTGTGACCGCCGAAAGTCGATAATCATCTCCTTCGTTTTGTCCACGTTGAGCACCAGATTGTTCTCCCTGCACCAGCCCTCCAGGTCTCTCACTTCTTCCCTGTACATTGATTCCTCATCCCTCTGAATAAGTCCCACCACCGTGGTGTCATCTGCAAACTTAATAATCTGGTTCCCCTCGTGTTTGGATACACAGTCATGTGTTAGAAGTGTAAACAACAGTGGATTGAGTACACAGCCTTGAGGGGTTCCGGTACTCAGCGTGACAGAGTTGGAGATGTTGTTTCCAACCCGGACAGACTGAGGCCTGTCAGTCAGGAAATCCAGGATCCAGAGACATGTGGCGGTGTTCAGACCGAGAAGGAGTAATTTCTCCATTCAGTCTCTGGGGAATAATGGTGTTGAATGCTGAACTGAAATCAATGTACAGGAGTCTGGCGTAGGTGTCTTTCTGGTCCAGGTGGGTGATGACAGAGTGTAGGGTGGTGACTATAGTATCCTCCGTGGAGCGGTTTGAACGATATGCAAACTGGAGCGGGTCGTGTGATGCAGGGAGGCAGGCTGTGATGTGTGGTTTGACAAGCCATTCAAAACACTTCATCACAATTGGTGTAAGTGCAACAGGACGATAGTCATTCAAACAGGACACCACTGGTTTCTTTGCCACCGGTACAATGATAGAGGTCTTGAAGCATCTGGGAACGATGGCCTGACTCAGGGAGGTGTTATAAATGTAAGTCAGGACATCCGCCAACTCGCTCGCGCAGTCTCGGAGCACACGTCCCGGAATGTTGTCTGGACCTGCAGCTTTGCATGGGTTGACTCTGGATAGGGTCCTCCTTGTGTCCGCTGTGTTGATGGTAAAAGCTGGTCCGACTGATGGTGGGAGTGGGCCGGCCCTCCCTCAGCTAGTCTATCTGCAACCTGGAATTGCTCAGTGTGATGACACTGGCAACACTGTTGCCAAATTTGTTGCCAAATTTGGCAACAATGTTGCCAAATAGACAAATTTGCTATATTTTACATACCAACTCATTTTAGCATTTACACAAACAAGGTTTTAAACAAATTTTAAACTCTTCTCATAAACAACTTAACTCAGCAAACAAATTGAGCAAATTAAATTATACAATGATGAGATCATATTTTAAGTAAAAGACTAGCAATTAAATAAAGATTAAATATTATTTCACAGGCTGATGTTGGGTTTGCAGCATGTAAGCTTTTCCATCTTATTTTCATTTTGTTTACCTGCAATGATTTTAGAACTACTGCAGAGGTCACTATTGAGTGACCAACACAGTGTCAATACAGTGCCGACACAGTTTGGGTAATGTGTCAATACACTCCTTGAGGTATCATCATCCCATCTTCCGGGCCGGAAGTGCCACTGACAGCTGTCACTCCGGAGAGAGAACACAACAGTATGATTATAAAGAATTAAATGCCAACAAATAAAGACTGAAAAATAAATACAAACTAATACCAAATAAAAGAGTAGCAGAAACCAACAACAAGACAGGAACCAAAGAACACAAAATACAACAAACATACAAATATGGAAAAAGATCATGAGACAGAGCATGGCAGAATCCCCCGTGTTCAGAGCATAACAAAAATGCAGACTTGAAGAAATAAATTATTGATTACTTTATTTTTTACTACAGCTGGTATTTACACCTGAAGCAGTAGGACCATGTGTGCGGTTTTTGTTCCTATAAAAAAAACCTACAAAACTCACATCCTTTCATGCATGTTCATTTCCTCATTCATGTTTATGAAAAGCACTTCAACTGTCAGTACTAAATAATGAAATAAACACATTGTTTTCTTTCACATAAAGTGCAAAAAAGATTTAATTGAAATATGTACAGTATATACAGAACATGACATTAAAAGAGTCATCATGGTTTTGACATTCAGAATCAGAATCAGAATCAGGTTTATTGCCATTGTTCATGTAGTACACAAACTAGGAATTTGTCTCGGTACAATGCTGCAACATTAAACATGATAAGATAAGAGAAATAAACTATACATGTAATAAAGTGTAGGATAAGATTAAGTGATACTGGTCAACAGTTAAAATATATATTAGCCAGCAGCAGATATATATTTTAACTGTTGACCAGTGTCACAGCCTCCTCTGATGCCGTCTTGAAGACCTGATACGGATAACCTAAGTTGTGATAGGAAAAGGAGACAAAACAATACAGAAAGAGGGGGAAAACAATTAAATGTGATGGAAAGAAGGTAATTTACCATACATGTGGAAAAAATATACTTGAGGTAGCTATAAGGAAATAGTAGGAGTAAGTCTGCCTAAAAAAAAAAAGAGCAGCCCACCAGAGTTCTCAAATGGTGACAAACAAACTCATACAAGAAACTAGGTTTTCAGTTCAGCAAAAAGGTTTGTATGTGTACAGATGGGAAAAGTAGGTGGTAGTTCTATACTGCTACTGCTTATGTTGCGTACTGCTTTGTGAACTCAAGTCCTTATCTCTTGACAAATTAAATAAACTGTTTTCCCACATTGAAAACAGAGATAATATACAGTGTATCCAGAAATTCACAGCACTTCACTTTTTCCACATTTTATGTTACAGCCTTATTCCAAAATGGAATAAATTCATTTTTTTCCTCAAAATTCTACACACAACACCCCATAATGACATGAAAAAGGTATTTTTTTGAGATGCTTGCAAATTTATTAAAAATAAAAAACAACTAAATAATCAAAAGTACATAAGTATTCATAGCCTTTACTCAATACTTTGTTGATGTACCTTTGGCAGAAATTACAGCCTCAAGTCTTTTTGAACATGATGCTACAAGCTTGGCACTCTTATCTTTGGGCAGTTTAGCTCATTCCTCTTTGCAGCACCTCTCAAGCTTCATCAGGTTGGATGGGAAGCGTTGGTGCACAGCCATTTTCAGATCTCTCCAGAGATGTTGGACCCCAGGTTTAAAACAGTTGGCTTCTTTAGTCCACTAAAAGCAACTGAAGCTGTCAAGAGACTGAAGTTGGAGTGTGCTGCTGAAATGAGGAGCCATGAGCCTGACCCAGCAGAAGAAGAGCCTAGCTCTTCACATGGATCAGAACCCAGTTCAGGTATGAAAACACATTTTTTTTGTGTTTATTTGTATATTTCTGTTGCAGTTTGTCATGTGAGAATAAACTAACGACTAACAAAGAATTATTTCTAAAATATTTGTTAGGGCACAATCTCTGGAAACCTCTTGATATGGAGGTTGAGGAGAACAAGATGAACTTGAATACTACAACCGATTCCATAATTGAAGTCCAACGCTACCTGGCTGAAACCAACACACCCAGAACACAAGACCCGTTACAATATTGGAAAAATAACCAGAAAACATTTCCACACCTTTATCAACTCACACTTAAATTTTTATGCACACTATCTTCATCTGTACCCCGTGAAAGAGTTTTTTCTAAGGCAGGGGAACTGGTGTCTAAGAAGAGAAATCGCCTTGGAGCAAAGACACTACAGAAACTTTTGTTCCTCAATAAAAATGTATGAATGAATCCATTTTTAGTCTGTTATTTCGTATGATTGAACACTTAAGTTAAAAAAAAAATTCCACACATAAGTTAAAAATTATAACTCTGAATTTTATTATAGACAAATTTGCTATATTTTACATACCAACTCATTTTAGCATTTACACAAACAAGGTTTTAAACAAATTTTAAACTCTTCTCATAAACAACTTAACTCAGCAAACAAATTGAGCAAATTAAATTATACAATGATGAGATCATATTTTAAGTAAAAGACTAGCAATTAAATAAAGATTAAATATTATTTCACAGGCTGATGTTGGGTTTGCAGCATGTAAGCTTTTCCATCTTATTTTCATTTTGTTTACCTGCAATGATTTTAGAACTACTGCAGAGGTCACTATTGAGTGACCAACACAGTGTCAATACAGTGCCGACACAGTTTGGGTAATGTGTCAATACACTCCTTGAGGTATCATCATCCCATCTTCCGGGCCGGAAGTGCCACTGACAGCTGTCACTCCGGAGAGAGAACACAACAGTATGATTATAAAGAATTAAATGCCAACAAATAAAGACTGAAAAATAAATACAAACTAATACCAAATAAAAGAGTAGCAGAAACCAACAACAAGACAGGAACCAAAGAACACAAAATACAACAAATATACAAATATGGAAAAAGATCATGAGACAGAGCATGGCAGAATCCCCCGTGTTCAGAGCATAACAAAAATGCAGACTTGAAGAAATAAATTATTGATTACTTTATTTTTTACTACAGCTGGTATTTACACCTGAAGCAGTAGGACCATGTGTGTGGTTTTTGTTCCTATAAAAAAAACCTACAAAACTCACATCCTTTCATGCATGTTCATTTCCTCATTCATGTTTATGAAAAGCACTTCAACTGTCAGTACTAAATAATGAAATAAACACATTGTTTTCTTTCACATAAAGTGCAAAAAAGATTTAATTGAAATATGTACAGTATATACAGAACATGACATTAAAAGAGTCATAATGGTTTTGACATTCAGTGTCACAGCCTCCTCTGATGCCGTCTTGAAGACCTGATACGGATAACCTAAGTTGTGATAGGAAAAGGAGACAAAACAATACAGAAAGAGGGGGAAAACAATTAAATGTGATGGAAAGAAGGTAATTTACCATACATGTGGAAAAAATATACTTGAGGTAGCTATAAGGAAATAGTAGGAGTAAGTCTGCCTAAAAAAAAAAGAGCAGCCCACCAGAGTTCTCAAATGGTGACAAATAAACTCATACAAGAAACTAGGTTTTCAGTTCAGCAAAAAGGTTTGTATGTGTACAGATGGGAAAAGTAGGTGGTAGTTCTATACTGCTACTGCTTATGTTGCGTACTGCTTTGTGAACTCAAGTCCTTATCTCTTGACAAATTAAATAAACTGTTTTCCCACATTGAAAACAGAGATAATATACAGTGTATCCAGAAATTCACAGCACTTCACTTTTTCCACATTTTATGTTACAGCCTTATTCCAAAATGGAATAAATTCATTTTTTTCCTCAAAATTCTACACACAACACCCCATAATGACATGAAAAAGGTATTTTTTTGAGATGCTTGCAAATTTATTAAAAATAAAAAACAACTAAATAATCAAAAGTACATAAGTATTCATAGCCTTTACTCAATACTTTGTTGATGTACCTTTGGCAGAAATTACAGCCTCAAGTCTTTTTGAACATGATGCTACAAGCTTGGCACTCTTATCTTTGGGCAGTTTAGCTCATTCCTCTTTGCAGCACCTCTCAAGCTTCATCAGGTTGGATGGGAAGCGTTGGTGCACAGCCATTTTCAGATCTCTCCAGAGATGTTGGACCCCAGGTTTAAAACAGTTGGCTTCTTTAGTCCACTAAAAGCAACTGAAGCTGTCAAGAGACTGAAGTTGGAGTGTGCTGCTGAAATGAGGAGCCATGAGCCTGACCCAGCAGAAGAAGAGCCTAGCTCTTCACATGGATCAGAACCCAGTTCAGGTATGAAAACACATTTTTTTTGTGTTTATTTGTATATTTCTTTTGCAGTCTGTCATGTGAGAATAAACTAATGACTAACAAAGAGTTATTTCTAAAATATTTGTTAGGGCACAATCTCTGGAAACCTCTTGATATGGAGGTTGAGGAGAACAAGATGAACTCGAATACTACAACCGATTCCATAATTGAAGTCCAACGCTATCTGGCTGAAACCAACACACCCAGAACACAAGACCCGTTACAATATTGGAAAAATAACCAGAAAACATATCCACACCTTTATCAACTCGCACTTAAATTTTTATGCATACCATCCTCATCTGTACCCTGTGAGAGTTTTTTCTAAGGCAGGGGAACTGGTGTCTAAGAAGAGAAATCACCTTGGAGCAAAGACACTACAAAAACTTTTGTTCCTCAATAAAAATGTATGAATGAATCCATTTTTAGTCTGTTATTTCGTATGATTGAACACTTAAGTTAAAAAAAAATTCCACACATAAGTTAAAAATTATAACTCTGAAGCGGCATGATAAAATAAAGGCAGCGATGGAGTCTTTAGTTGGTTTATTGAATCATACCGCCTTCATCGGAACACCTCCCCAGCCCTCGTGCTGTGGGCTGAGGTGATGTCCTCAGGCTCTCAGAGAGGAGACACAAAGTGCGTGTCTGCAGCAGCAGCAGTTGCAGAAGTGAGAATGACAGAGGCAGAATTGCAGAATGGTACAGCATATATACTCAACTCAGACAATACATCAAAGACCTTCACAGCAGTCAATCTGGCATTTGCATATCAGAGGTACAGACAGGATGCATGAACACAATGCATGGATGACACTTTAACCTCACAGCTGTAAACGTAGCATGCAGCGGAAAAAACCCAGGAGTAACGAGCTGACTGTCTTCTGTGTGTTGTGGGGGTTGAATTCAACCCGCTACACCGCTCCCCCCAGAGGGCACGGCAGGGGGCCGAGACCTCGATGTTGCAGTTTGGGCAGCGAGCAGGGAAAAGAAACCCAGGAGTAACGAGCTGACTGTCTTCTGTGTGTTGTGGGGGTTGAATTCAACCCGCTACAACTCTGAATTTTATTATAGACAAATTTGCTATATTTTACATACCAACTCATTTTAGCATTTACACAAGCAAGGTTTTAAGCAAATTTTAAACTCTTCTCATAAACAACTTAACTCAGCAAACAAATTGAGCAAATTAAATTATACAATGATGAGATCATATTTTAAGTAAAAGACTAGCAATTAAAGATTAAATATTATTTCACAGGCTGATGTTGGGTTTGCAGCATGTAAGCTTTTCCATCTTATTTTCATTTTGTTTACCTGCAATGATTTTAGAACTACTGCAGAGGTCACTATTGAGTGACCAACACAGTGTCAATACAGTGCCGACACAGTTTGGGTAATGTGTCAATACACTCCTTGAGGTATCATCATCCCATCTTCCGGGCCGGAAGTGCCACTGACAGCTGTCACTCCGGAGAGAGAACACAACAGTATGATTATAAAGAATTAAATGCCAACAAATAAAGACTGAAAAATAAATACAAACTAATACCAAATAAAAGAGTAGCAGAAACCAACAACAAGACAGGAACCAAAGAACACAAAATACAACAAATATACAAACATGGAAAAAGATCATGAGACAGAGCATGGCAGAATCCCCCGTGTTCAGAGCATAACAAAAATGCAGACTTGAAGAAATAAATTATTGATTACTTTATTTTTTACTACAGCTGGTATTTACACCTGAAGCAGTAGGACCATGTGTGTGGTTTTTGTTCCTATAAAAAAAACCTACAAAACTCACATCCTTTCATGCATGTTCATTTCCTCTTTCATGTTTATGGAAAGCACATCAACTGTCAGTACTAAATAATGAAATAAACACATTGTTTTCTTTCACATAAAGTGCAAAAAAGATTTAATTGAATTATGTACAGTATATATAGAACATGACATTAAAAGAGTCATAATGGTTTTGACATTCAGTGTCACAGCCTCCTCTGATGCCGTCTTGAAGACCTGATACGGATAACCTAAGTTGTGATAGGAAAAGGAGACAAAACAATACAGAAAGAGGGGGAAAACAATTAAATGTGATGGAAAGAAGGTAATTTACCATACATGTGGAAAAAATATACTTGAGGTAGCTATAAGGAAATAGTAGGAGTAAGTCTGCCTAAAAAAAAAGAGCAGCCCACCAAAGTTCTCAAATGGTGACAAACAAACTCATACAAGAAACTGGGTTTTCAGTTCAGCAAAAAGGTGTGTATGTGTACAGATGGGAAAAGTAGGTGGTAGTTCTATACTGCTACTGCTTATGTTGCGTACTGCTTTGTGAACTCAAGTCCTTATCTCTTGACAAATTAAATAAACTGTTTTCCCACATTGAAAACAGAGATAATATACAGTGTATCCAGAAATTCACAGCACTTCACTTTTTCCACATTTTATGTTACAGCCTTATTCCAAAATGGAATAAATTCATTTTTTTCCTCAAAATTCTACACACAACACCCCATAATGACATGAAAAAGGTATTTTTTTGAGATGCTTGCAAATTTATTAAAAATAAAAAACAACTAAATAATCAAAAGTACATAAGTATTCATAGCCTTTACTCAATACTTTGTTGATGTACCTTTGGCAGAAATTACAGCCTCAAGTCTTTTTGAACATGATGCTACAAGCTTGGCACTCTTATCTTTGGGCAGTTTAGCTCATTCCTCTTTGCAGCACCTCTCAAGCTTCATCAGGTTGGATGGGAAGCGTTGGTGCACAGCCATTTTCAGATCTCTCCAGAGATGTTGGACCCCAGGTTTAAAACAGTTGGCTTCTTTAGTCCACTAAAAGCAACTGAAACTGTCAAGAGACTGAAGTTGGAGTGTGCTGCTGAAATGAGGAGCCATGAGCCTGACCCAGCAGAAGAAGAGCCTAGCTCTTCACATGGATCAGAACCCAGTTCAGGTATGAAAACACATTTTTTTTGTGTTTATTTGTATATTTCTGTTGCAGTTTGTCATGTGAGAATAAACTAACGACTAACAAAGAATTATTTCTAAAATATTTGTTAGGGCACAATCTCTGGAAACCTCTTGATATGGAGGTTGAGGAGAACAAGATGAACTTGAATACTACAACCGATTCCATAATTGAAGTCCAACGCTACCTGGCTGAAACCAACACACCCAGAACACAAGACCCGTTACAATATTGGAAAAATAACCAGAAAACATTTCCACACCTTTATCAACTCACACTTAAATTTTTATGCACACTATCTTCATCTGTACCCCGTGAAAGAGTTTTTTCTAAGGCAGGGGAACTGGTGTCTAAGAAGAGAAATCGCCTTGGAGCAAAGACACTACAGAAACTTTTGTTCCTCAATAAAAATGTATGAATGAATCCATTTTTAGTCTGTTATTTCGTATGATTGAACACTTAAGTTAAAAAAAAAATTCCACACATAAGTTAAAAATTATAACTCTGAATTTTATTATAGACAAATTTGCTATATTTTACATACCAACTCATTTTAGCATTTACACAAACAAGGTTTTAAACAAATTTTAAACTCTTCTCATAAACAACTTAACTCAGCAAACAAATTGAGCAAATTAAATTATACAATGATGAGATCATATTTTAAGTAAAAGACTAGCAATTAAATAAAGATTAAATATTATTTCACAGGCTGATGTTGGGTTTGCAGCATGTAAGCTTTTCCATCTTATTTTCATTTTGTTTACCTGCAATGATTTTAGAACTACTGCAGAGGTCACTATTGAGTGACCAACACAGTGTCAATACAGTGCCGACACAGTTTGGGTAATGTGTCAATACACTCCTTGAGGTATCATCATCCCATCTTCCGGGCCGGAAGTGCCACTGACAGCTGTCACTCCGGAGAGAGAACACAACAGTATGATTATAAAGAATTAAATGCCAACAAATAAAGACTGAAAAATAAATACAAACTAATACCAAATAAAAGAGTAGCAGAAACCAACAACAAGACAGGAACCAAAGAACACAAAATACAACAAATATACAAATATGGAAAAAGATCATGAGACAGAGCATGGCAGAATCCCCCGTGTTCAGAGCATAACAAAAATGCAGACTTGAAGAAATAAATTATTGATTACTTTATTTTTTACTACAGCTGGTATTTACACCTGAAGCAGTAGGACCATGTGTGTGGTTTTTGTTCCTATAAAAAAAACCTACAAAACTCACATCCTTTCATGCATGTTCATTTCCTCATTCATGTTTATGAAAAGCACTTCAACTGTCAGTACTAAATAATGAAATAAACACATTGTTTTCTTTCACATAAAGTGCAAAAAAGATTTAATTGAAATATGTACAGTATATACAGAACATGACATTAAAAGAGTCATAATGGTTTTGACATTCAGTGTCACAGCCTCCTCTGATGCCGTCTTGAAGACCTGATACGGATAACCTAAGTTGTGATAGGAAAAGGAGACAAAACAATACAGAAAGAGGGGGAAAACAATTAAATGTGATGGAAAGAAGGTAATTTACCATACATGTGGAAAAAATATACTTGAGGTAGCTATAAGGAAATAGTAGGAGTAAGTCTGCCTAAAAAAAAAAGAGCAGCCCACCAGAGTTCTCAAATGGTGACAAACAAACTCATACAAGAAACTAGGTTTTCAGTTCAGCAAAAAGGTTTGTATGTGTACAGATGGGAAAAGTAGGTGGTAGTTCTATACTGCTACTGCTTATGTTGCGTACTGCTTTGTGAACTCAAGTCCTTATCTCTTGACAAATTAAATAAACTGTTTTCCCACATTGAAAACAGAGATAATATACAGTGTATCCAGAAATTCACAGCACTTCACTTTTTCCACATTTTATGTTACAGCCTTATTCCAAAATGGAATAAATTCATTTTTTTCCTCAAAATTCTACACACAACACCCCATAATGACATGAAAAAGGTATTTTTTTGAGATGCTTGCAAATTTATTAAAAATAAAAAACAACTAAATAATCAAAAGTACATAAGTATTCATAGCCTTTACTCAATACTTTGTTGATGTACCTTTGGCAGAAATTACAGCCTCAAGTCTTTTTGAACATGATGCTACAAGCTTGGCACTCTTATCTTTGGGCAGTTTAACCCATTCCTCTTTGCAGCACCTCTCAAGCTTCATCAGGTTGGATGGGAAGCGTTGGTGCACAGCCATTTTCAGATCTCTCCAGAGATGTTGGACCCCAGGTTTAAAACAGTTGGCTTCTTTAGTCCACTAAAAGCAACTGAAGCTGTCAAGAGACTGAAGTTGGAGTGTGCTGCTGAAATGAGGAGCCATGAGCCTGACCCAGCAGAAGAAGAGCCTAGCTCTTCACATGGATCAGAACCCAGTTCAGGTATGAAAACACATTTTTTTTGTGTTTATTTGTATATTTCTTTTGCAGTCTGTCATGTGAGAATAAACTAATGACTAACAAAGAGTTATTTCTAAAATATTTGTTAGGGCACAATCTCTGGAAACCTCTTGATATGGAGGTTGAGGAGAACAAGATGAACTCGAATACTACAACCGATTCCATAATTGAAGTCCAACGCTATCTGGCTGAAACCAACACACCCAGAACACAAGACCCGTTACAATATTGGAAAAATAACCAGAAAACATATCCACACCTTTATCAACTCGCACTTAAATTTTTATGCATACCATCCTCATCTGTACCCTGTGAGAGTTTTTTCTAAGGCAGGGGAACTGGTGTCTAAGAAGAGAAATCACCTTGGAGCAAAGACACTACAAAAACTTTTGTTCCTCAATAAAAATGTATGAATGAATCCATTTTTAGTCTGTTATTTCGTATGATTGAACACTTAAGTTAAAAAAAAATTCCACACATAAGTTAAAAATTATAACTCTGAAGCGGCATGATAAAATAAAGGCAGCGATGGAGTCTTTAGTTGGTTTATTGAATCATACCGCCTTCATCGGAACACCTCCCCAGCCCTCGTGCTGTGGGCTGAGGTGATGTCCTCAGGCTCTCAGAGAGGAGACACAAAGTGCGTGTCTGCAGCAGCAGCAGTTGCAGAAGTGAGAATGACAGAGGCAGAATTGCAGAATGGTACAGCATATATACTCAACTCAGACAATACATCAAAGACCTTCACAGCAGTCAATCTGGCATTTGCATATCAGAGGTACAGACAGGATGCATGAACACAATGCATGGATGACACTTTAACCTCACAGCTGTAAACGTAGCATGCAGCGGAAAAAACCCAGGAGTAACGAGCTGACTGTCTTCTGTGTGTTGTGGGGGTTGAATTCAACCCGCTACACCGCTCCCCCCAGAGGGCACGGCAGGGGGCCGAGACCTCGATGTTGCAGTTTGGGCAGCGAGCAGGGAAAAGAAACCCAGGAGTAACGAGCTGACTGTCTTCTGTGTGTTGTGGGGGTTGAATTCAACCCGCTACAACTCTGAATTTTATTATAGACAAATTTGCTATATTTTACATACCAACTCATTTTAGCATTTACACAAGCAAGGTTTTAAGCAAATTTTAAACTCTTCTCATAAACAACTTAACTCAGCAAACAAATTGAGCAAATTAAATTATACAATGATGAGATCATATTTTAAGTAAAAGACTAGCAATTAAAGATTAAATATTATTTCACAGGCTGATGTTGGGTTTGCAGCATGTAAGCTTTTCCATCTTATTTTCATTTTGTTTACCTGCAATGATTTTAGAACTACTGCAGAGGTCACTATTGAGTGACCAACACAGTGTCAATACAGTGCCGACACAGTTTGGGTAATGTGTCAATACACTCCTTGAGGTATCATCATCCCATCTTCCGGGCCGGAAGTGCCACTGACAGCTGTCACTCCGGAGAGAGAACACAACAGTATGATTATAAAGAATTAAATGCCAACAAATAAAGACTGAAAAATAAATACAAACTAATACCAAATAAAAGAGTAGCAGAAACCAACCACAAGACAGGAACCAAAGAACACAAAATACAACAAATATACAAATATGGAAAAAGATCATGAGACAGAGCATGGCAGAATCCCCCGTGTTCAGAGCATAACAAAAATGCAGACTTGAAGAAATAAATTATTGATTACTTTATTTTTTACTACAGCTGGTATTTACACCTGAAGCAGTAGGACCATGTGTGTGGTTTTTGTTCCTATAAAAAAAACCTACAAAACTCACATCCTTTCATGCATGTTCATTTCCTCTTTCATGTTTATGGAAAGCACATCAACTGTCAGTACTAAATAATGAAATAAACACATTGTTTTCTTTCACATAAAGTGCAAAAAAGATTTAATTGAATTATGTACAGTATATATAGAACATGACATTAAAAGAGTCATAATGGTTTTGACATTCAGTGTCACAGCCTCCTCTGATGCCGTCTTGAAGACCTGATACGGATAACCTAAGTTGTGATAGGAAAAGGAGACAAAACAATACAGAAAGAGGGGGAAAACAATTAAATGTGATGGAAAGAAGGTAATTTACCATACATGTGGAAAAAATATACTTGAGGTAGCTATAAGGAAATAGTAGGAGTAAGTCTGCCTAAAAAAAAAGAGCAGCCCACCAGAGTTCTCAAATGGTGACAAACAAACTCATACAAGAAACTAGGTTTTCAGTTCAGCAAAAAGGTGTGTATGTGTACAGATGGGAAAAGTAGGTGGTAGTTCTATACTGCTGCTGCTTATGTTGCGTACTGCTTTGTGAACTCAAGTCCTTATCTCTTGACAAATTAAATAAACTGTTTTCCCACATTGAAAACAGAGATAATATACAGTGTATCCAGAAAGTATTCACAGCACTTCACTTTTTCCACATTTTATGTTACAGCCTTATTCCAAAATGGAATAAATTCATTTTTTTCCTCAAAATTCTACACACAACACCCCATAATGACATGAAAAAGGTATTTTTTTGAAATGCTTGCAAATGTATTAAAAATAAAAAACAACTAAATAATCAAAAGTACATAAGTATTCATAGCCTTTACTCAATACTTTGTTGATGTACCTTTGGCAGAAATTACAGCCTCAAGTCTTTTTGAACATGATGCTACAAGCTTGGCACTCTTATCTTTGGGCAGTTTAACCCATTCCTCTTTGCAGCACCTCTCAAGCTTCATCAGGTTGGATGGGAAGCGTAGGTGCACAGCCATTTTCAGATCTCTCCAGAGATGTTCAATTGGATTCAAGTCTGGGCTCTGGCTGGGCCACTCAAGGACATTCACAGAGTTGTCCTGAAGCCACTCCTTTGATATCTTGGCTGTGTGCTTAGGGTCGTTGTCCTGGTGAAAGACGATCCGTTGCCTCAGTCTGACCCCAAGAGCTCTCTAGAGCGGGTTTTTATCCAGGATGTCTCTGTACATTGCTGCATTCATCTTTCCCTCTATCCTGACAAGTCTCCCAGTTCTTGCCACTGAAAAATATCCCCACAGCAAGATGCTGTCACCACCATGCTTCACTGTAGGGATGGTATTTCCTGGTGATGAGTGGTGCCTGGTTTCCTCCAAATATGATGCTTAGTGTGGCGTGACCCCCACAACAGGCTGAGACAGACACAGCGCTCGACTAGAGCAATTAACGTAACAGTGAAATGTGTGTATTGATGTCTACAGGCAGCCTCGCTTCTTCTGGCTTTTTCCGGTTTTGTACTGTGATGTTAATGCGCCATTCATGCATTGTGTTCATGCATCCTGTTCTTACTGTGTCTCTCAGATGCAAATGTCTCATGCCTGTCTGCAGTCTTTGATCATACCAACTTCTGTGAATGCTCTTTGATGTATTGTCTGTTGTTGGGTATATATGCTGCAAGATTCTGTAACTCGCTCTCTCTCTCACTTCAACTGCTGCTGGACACACACACTGTGTGTCTCCTCTCTGAGAGCCTGAGGAATCCCGCTCCAGCCTGCTCAGACTATGGGCCGGAGCGGAGTTCCTGTGACGGTGGTGTGATTTAATAAACTCTACTTAAAACCTTCACCACGCTGCTTTTTATTTCATGCCGCCGCACTGGTGACCCGACGCTGAAATGAACACGCTGCCGGCGAACGCAGCACCCGGCGGTGATGCTCCGACGACAAGCAAATGCAGCAGCTGCCTTCTGCTTCAGTGAACTCTCAGGACATCACCCACGACCGGGAAAGCCGCAGCAAACTCCATGGTGGGATCTGCACGCCTAGATCGGCACATCCATGCTGGACCGGCCGCGCTCACAGCTCCTCCACACGAGAGCGCATGCACCTCGTCCCCTCTCCACGACGGCCACCTCCATGGCCGACGGAGAATGCAGCGCGTGGACCTGAACGCACCATGGCCAAGCGAGTGACAAAGATCGTCTCCTCCCTCTCACCGCTCCAACGCATCTGCACAAGCCCGAGGGACAAAGATCGTCTACTCACTTTCACCGCTCCAATGCAACTACAACAGGGATGATTAAGCTCCCTGACCCTTGCTCTTCCTCTCCAGCTGGCCCACCCACGCACGGAACCCCAGCACACGCACCGGGGAGTTACGAGGACGGCGCACCACGCACGGGACAAATGCAGCCACAGACCGCCAGCATCCTTCGCCGCCGCACACAGACCCTTCAGGGCTGCCCTCACACCTGAAGCACGCATGCAGCATGCACAAAGGATTTGCTAATGGTGTCAGCCACGGCGCACAAGGGAAATTCAGCGGTTTGCGGTTTCCGAGAGCTTTAAGGTTGTGCCTGCACCTAAAGTCAACACGCCAGTCCCTCTGCTTTTATTACAGCCGCCACGCAGCCTCGTCGCTCCTTTTCTTCTTTTTTTCATCACGGCCACTATTAATCCTTGCAGGACTTAATCGCGAGAGGAGTCAGTGACTAATTTTTCTTCTTGTGGACCTCTGCACGTTCAACGGGACAGCCCTTCGACATCGCGGACCCACAAGCAATTTTTGCGCGGCTCAGACGATTTCACCGTCTCCGGCCAGCACTTACTACCCCCCTCCTCCCTCCCCCTCCTCCTGCAGCGAGCTTCCCCCGCAGCTCGCCGCCAAAGCTGAACTATTGAGGTCTCGGCCCCCTGCTGAGCCCTCTGGGGGGAGCGGTGTGGCGTGACCCCCACAACAGACTGAGACAGACACAGCGCTCGACTAGAGCAATTAACGTAACTGTAGGGAGTTGGTCACCAGTGTAGGGAATTAGAAATGAAGAAGCGATGTGACTTTATAAATCAAAGTTTAATATCAGCTTCACCTCCCTAACATGTCTCATCTCGGTGCAGAAGCAGAATAAGAGGTCGAGCGCAGTCAGACCTTCATACTTATACCCACACTCAACAAAAGACATTGCATATCAAAGCCGACATCCCGCATTAACATAATCCCCCCTCCATTGTCCTCCCTCTCCTCCACCTGACCCTGGGTGGTCAGGGAGATCGATCCGGTCTCCACCGCTGTGACTCTGTCTGCTCTTTGATCCTCGCTGGCGGTTGAGACCTCTTGTCCTGTTCAGAGGCGTGAGGTCATTCCACATATGTAATCACTAAACATTCTAATATGTCTATACATATGTAGGTATGGAATATATGATTCATATAAGCCACAGCCCCCCCAAACGACTAAGAAAAGGACAATCAAATTAAGTTTACAGTTTAAGATAATCTCTATGACATATTATACTGTTAAACCTCTTGACAGGGAAAACGAGGAAAAATCTTTCTAGCAGTCATGCTCCTGTAGAGAATTCAGTGGTAACAACATCAGTATAGTAATATCACAAATCAGCCTTAAAACTGTCACGGCACAATCTGATAACATAGGTAACAACTCTTGGTCAATTTGTATCAGTCCCTGTGCTGTCTGGGTTTTAATCTTCTCCCGAATCTGCTGTGGGTCCACTTTGGCGTCGTGGTGGGCCCCTTCTGTAAGGAATCTGCAGCTTGGGGAGGAGAGTGGTTATTTGTTCCCTGCAGGGGAGCTGAGCTTTTTTTCTTGGGGGGTCTACCCCGCCGAGGTGCTCTCGCCACCCGTGCAGGTTCGTCTCTCAACAAGAAGGCAGGTTTAAGTCTGTCAATGCTGACTGTTTCTTTTCTGTCCCCTAAATCAAGCACAAAATGCTTATCACCAGGTTCCAGCACTCTGAATGGTCCGTCGTATGGTGGACAGAGGGTTGATTTTAAAGCTTTGTGCCTAACAAAAACGAACTCGGCGTTTTTTAAAGCTTGGGGGACAAAAACCCATGGAAAAGAGTGATGTGCCGGTCCGGGGAGAGTGTCCGGTCCGGTGCTTCCTAAAGGCCTCATGGCTGGAAGATGCCCGGGCTCTGGATTCTCTGGTAAAAACTCACCTGGGAGTCTGAGAGGTTGTGCAAAAACTAATTCTGCTGGGGAGGCGTCTAGATCCTCTTTAGGTGCAGAATGCAATCCTAATAAAACCCAGGGAAGTTTATTCACCCAATCTGTATCCGTTAGTGAGGCCCTGAGGGCGGCCTTTAAAGATCTGTGAAAACGCTCGCATAACCCATTAGCCTGAGGGTGATATGCGGTGGTACGGTGAATTGTCGCCCCTAAGCTGCTGGCCATGGCTGACCAAAGCTCTGAGACAAATTGAGGCCCCCTATCGGACGTGATGTCCGATGGGACGCCGAAACGTGCCACCCAGTTTGTTAAAAAAACGTGAGTGACTTCCGCAGCTGTGGTTGACGCCAAAGGGACCGCCTCCAGCCAGCGCGTAGTACGGTCTATCATTGTTAACAGGTGTGTGAAACCCTGAGACGAAGGTAGTGGTCCCACGAGGTCGACATGAACGTGGTCAAACCTTCTGGCTGGGATTCGAAAAGGCTCTAGAGGAGCTTTTGTGTGTTTGTGTATTTTGGCGCGCTGACAAGACATGCAAGTTTTTGCCCATTCCTTTACATTTTTGCGCAGGCCCGGCCAAACAAACTTTTCTGTGACCATTTTAACCGAGGCACGCACCCCTGGGTGCGCGAGGGAGTGAACCGAGTCGAAAATGCGGTGGCGCCATGCGGCTGGGACTACCGGGCGAGGTCGGCCGGTTGAAACGTCGCAGATCGGGGGGGTACACCGTCACATAAACCCCTTTCCTCCAGTCTTAACCCTGTTGGTCCAGACAGGAGCGCGCGCACATCCGCGTCACTGCTTTGTTCCTCTGCCATGGCTGCGTAATCTATCCCTACGTGAATTGGGGCCGTGTACGCATCCGCGTTGGCGAAGAGTTCTGCGGCTGAGGTAGTATAATCTGTCTCCTCGTGCTCTGGCGATGTCACAGCGTGAGAGAAGCAGTCTGCTACCACGTTAAGTTTGCCTGCCACATGTCGAATGTCTGTGGTGAACTCTGAAATTGCAGCTAGCTGTCTTTGTTGCCTGCCTGACCATGGCTCTGAAATTTTAGCCATCGCAAAAGTGAGCAGTTTGTGGTCTACAAAAGCCGTGAAGCGCCGCCCTTCTAACCAGAACTGGAAGTGGCGGATGGATAAATGAAGCGCTAGCAGCTCCCTGTCAAAAGTGCTGTATTTATGCTCGGTTTGGTTTAAAGATTTGCTAAAAAATGCTAAAGGTTGCCAGGTTCCGCCAACATGTTGTTCCACGACTGCCCCTATGGCCAGGTCTGAAGCGTCTGTGGTTAACGCTATGCGGGCCGAGGGATCAGGGTGAACCAACAATGTGGCATTCGCTAGAGCACTTTTTACTTCCGCGAAGGCGTGTTCGCGCTCCGGGGTCCATTCGACCACGTTGGAGGGCTTTTGTTTTCTGAGCGCGGCATATAGGGGCTGCATGAGTTGAGCTGCGCGGGGGAGGAAACGGTTGTAAAAATTCACCATTCCCAAAAATTCTTGCAGCGATTTGACCGTTTGTGGTCGTGGAAAATTTTTTACCGCGCGGACTTTGTCTGGCAATGGGACTGCCCCCTTCGGTGAAACTCTGTGTCCCAAAAAATCAATTTGTGACACGCCGAATTTGCATTTGGCTGGGTTGATTATTAACCCGTGCTCTTCTAGTCTCTGAAAAACTGTAGTGAGGTGTTGTTCGTGTTCTTCCTCTGACGGGCTGGCTACCAGCATATCGTCGAGGTAGACGAACACGAAGGGGAGGTCGCGTAATACCGCGTCCATCATACGCTGAAAGGTTTGAGCAGCGCCTTTGAGGCTGAACGGCATCCGCAAAAATTCAAAAAGACCGAAAGGGGTTATTACAGCCGTTTTAGGAATGTATTCCGCTCGAACGGGGACTTGGTGATAGCCGCGGACCAGGTCTATTTTAGAAAAAATGCGCGCACCCGCCAGATGTAGTGAAAAATCTTGGATGTGAGGAATTGGGTAGCGGTCATGCGCTGTCGCATTGTTTAATCTGCGGTAATCGCCGCAAGGTCTCCAAGAACCGTCGGTTTTCGGGACCATGTGGAGTGGCGATGCCCAGGGGCTTTTCGAGCGTCTAATAATGCCTAATTTTTCCAGGGTGGCAAACTCGTCCCGTGCTATGGCAAGCTTGGTCGCGTCTAAGCGCCGAGCTTTGGCGAACACGGGTGGGCCTGTTGTGGGGATGAAGTGTTCAACCCCGTGTTTCGCTACTGTTGCTGAAAATTTTGGAACTGTGAGTGCTGGAAATTGGGTGAGGAGTTGGTCAAACTTACCTCCTGCTGTTGTGACGCTGGCCTGCACGGGTGGTGGAGAAACTCGAGCTGAGCAGGGGATAGAAGAAAATGACAGTGCATTAACCAAGCGCCTATTTGCTAGATCGACTAACAACCCATGTGCACACAAAAAATCAGCGCCCAACAAGTTAAAACTCACCGCCGCTACAATAAATGTCCATCTATAGTTGCGGCCGTGGATGCAAAGAGGCAGGTTCCTTTCACCGAAAGTGTCGATGATCGAGCCATTGGCTGCCATCGCTCCATTTCCCCGGGGACCCATGGCCCGGTCTGCGTGGGAAGGGGTGATAAAACTCAGCTGAGCTCCGGTGTCGATCAGGAACTGTCTCCTGGTGTGTCCATCAGTCACATAAAGCAGCTCATTTTTCTCGCCGAGAGCCGCAGCTGTTAACGGTTCTCGGCTTTGGCGTTTCCCGAACTTTTGAACTTGCAGGGGGGCACGCATTTGTACGCCCTCTCGGCGAAACGGTGGTGGTAATAGCAGATGTCGTTCCGCCTGCTGCGCCTTGGTCGTGTTGCCGCCATGGTGGGCGGGCTCTGCTCGGTTGTCTGTGGTTCTCTGCTGCTCTGGGCTTCCGCGCTGAGATCTGCGGATGCTGCTGTGGCCATCTGTTCGCCGCAGGCGTTGATGAGCCGCTGCGCTTCTCGGGCCAGCGCGCGGAAGTCCTGCTGGGTGCTGCACCGCATGTTGACCAGTGTCCCTCTCGTGTGGCGGCAGAGTGCTGAGGAAGATGTGTTGGAAGAAGAAGTTGTCATTGTCCTCTTCCTTGAGCTGCAGCATGTCCTCCATGAGGGCCTTGGGTCTGCATCCTCTGTGGCCGTAGATCGCCAGGATCTTCTCTGCTCTCTCCTCGGCTGAAGGGACGAAGTTCTTGACGATGGTCACCTTAAGTTCTCTGTATTTGTCATGGGCGGGCGGCTGTTGGATTATGCTCCGCGCACATCTTGACGTGGCAGCGTCGAGTTTGGCGACGATGTGATAAAACTTCGTCTCGTCCGCCGTTATGCCCGCCAGTGCAAACTGAGCCTCAGCTTGCTGGAACCACGAGCTCGGGTCTTCTTGCCAGAATTCTGGCAGCTTGACGGTGACGGCGCTTGTGTGGGCCGTCTCTGATGTGTCCGCCGGGTGAGAGCGCCTTTCCTCTGCTCTCACGGCGGGGCTGGGGATGGTGCTCGGTTGAGCCCTCTCTGTAGCTTCTGCCGTGGGGGAACGTCTTCCATCCGTTCCCCTGTCTGCATGGGCGCCGGCGCTTGCCTGGGTTGCCTCTGATGAGTTAATCGCGGGAGAACGTCTCTGTTCCATCCTCACGTCTGGTCACCAGTGTAGGGAATTAGAAATGAAGAAGCGATGTGACTTTATAAATCAAAGTTTAATATCAGCTTCACCTCCCTAACATGTCTCATCTCGGTGCAGAAGCAGAATAAGAGGTCGAGCGCAGTCAGACCTTCATACTTATACCCACACTCAACAAAAGACATTGCATATCAAAGCCGACATCCCGCATTAACATAACCCCCCCTCCATTGTCCTCCGTCTCCTCCACCTGACCCTGGGTGGTCAGGGAGATTGATCCGGTCTCCACCGCTGCGACTCTGTCTGCTCTTTGATCCTCGCTGGCGGTTGAGACCTCTTGTCCTGTTCAGAGGCGTGAGGTCATTCCACATATGTAATCACTAAACATTCTAATATGTCTATACATATGTAGGTATGGAATATATGATTCATATAAGCCACAGTAACAGTGAAATGTGTGTATTGATGTCTACAGGCAGCCTCGCTTCTGGCTTTTTCCAGTTTTGTACTGTGATGTTAATGCGCCATTCATGCATTGTGTTCATGCATCCTGTTCTTACTGTGTCTCTCAGATGCAAAAGTCTCATGCCTGTCTGCAGTCTCTTTGATCATACCAACTGCTGTGAATGCTCTTTGATGTATTGTCTGTTGTTGGGTATATATGCTGCAAGATTCTGTAACTCGCTCTCTCTCTCACTTCAACTGCTGCTGGACACACACACTGTGTGTCTCCTCTCTGAGAGCCTGAGGAATCCCGCTCCAGCCTGCTCAGACTATGGGCCGGAGCGGAGTTCCTGTGACGGCGGTGTGATTTAATAAACTCTACTTAAAACCTTCACCACGCTGCTTTTTATTTCATGCCGCCGCACTTAGCATTCATGCTAAGGAGTTCAATCTTTTTCTCATCAGACCAGAGAATTTTGTTTTTCATGGTTTGAGAGTCCTTCGGGTGCCTTTTGGCAAACTCCAGGCAGGCTGCCATGTACCTTTTACTAAGGAATGGCTTCCGTCTGGCTGCTCTACCATACAGGCCTGACTGGTGGATTGCTGAAGAGATGGTTGTCCTTCTGGTAGGTTCTCTTCTCTCCACAGAGGAATGCTAGAGCTCTGACAGAGTGACCATTGGGTTCATGGTCATCTCCCTGACTAAGGCCCTTCTCCCCTGATCGCTGGCGGGCCAGCTCTAGGAATAGTCCTGGTGGCTCCAAACGTCTTCCATTTACGGATGATGGAGGCCACTGTACTCAATGGGACCTTCAACGCAGCAGAAATTTTTCTATACCCTTCCCCAGATTTGTGCCATGAGACAACACTGTCTTGGAGGTGTACAGACAATTCCTTTGACTTGATGCTTTGTTTGTGCTCTGACATGCACTGTCAACTGTGTGACCTTATATAGACAGGTGTGTGCCTTTCCAAATCATGTCCAATCAACTGAATTTACCACAGGTGGACTCCAATTAAGCTGTAGAAACATCTCAAGGATGATCAGTGGAAACAGGATGCACCGGAGTTCAGTTTTGAGCTTCATGGCAAAGGCTGTGAATACTTATGTACATGTGTTTTCTTAGTTTTTTATTTTTTTAATAAATTTGCAAAAATTAAAAAAAAAAAAACTTTTCACATTGTCATTATGGGGTATTGTGTGTAGAATTTTGAGGAAAAAATTGAGTTTAATCCATTTTAGAATAAGGCTGTAACATACAAAATGTGGAAAAAGTGAAGTGCTGTGAATACTTTCCGGATGCACTGTAAACCACAGCCATCCATCAGCTATTACAAGAGTCTAACTTATGGGCTAAAAAAAAACAAAAAACAACAAAAAAAACCCCATCATATTTAGAGGAAAAGCAACAAAGTGCAAATGTCCAAAATTTACAAATTAAAAACTACTTATTATATAAGAGTTGTAAATTTGGAACAATTTATAAATCTAAGACAATAAATTCACAAATTTTTGAAGTAAAAATTGTAAACTGATGAGAAAGAAAATTTGTGAGGAAAAGTTCCATATAAAAAGCAAATTTACAATTATAAAGGCACACATTTTTAAAAAAAAAAAAAAAAAAAAAAAAAGCATATTCACAAGAAAAGAATCTCAGCTTTATGAGAAAGGCTGCAAATTTTAGGGAAAAAAAACTTCAGAATTTACAAGTAAACATTGTTAATCTATAACAAAAAAGTAGTACATTTATGATGAAAATGTAATACAATAAAAAAGTCAAATTTCTGAACATTGAAAATTCACAAAATAGCTAATTTTTGAGAAGGTTAAAAAAAAAAAATCATACCTTACAAGTTAAACCAATAAAGAGTCAAATTTCTGAAGAAAACATTGAAAATTCACAAAAGTAGATAGCTAATTTGAGAAAAAGGTTAAAAGAATCATACCTTACAAGTAAAGTCAGAAAAAAAAAACTACTTTAGAAAATTAAAGAATTTTTTTTTATTAGAAAAATGGCAATTATGGACACAAAAAGTAAATCTACAAGACAAAAATGTAAATTGTATGAAAACCATAACATTACATGAAAAAGATTAGTTTTTGAAGGAAAATTTTCAGACTTAAGTGGAAAACATTTCAATACTAATGACAGACCAGCTTTTATTTACAACTTTAACTTTACTATGTCCCAAATATGCATATATTTTTGGCAAAAAGAAGCTTCAAAAATGTCTTTCCATAGCACAGGTTGCTGACCTCTTGCCTCATCTTGGCTATAATCAAACAGTACAATAAGATGATCATGTATAGGTTTAAAACCTCACATCATTTATACAGTGGAGTTTAAGATCATTTTATGGGCTTCAAAACACTTCCTGTCCTTCTTGCCATTAGACACTGTAAACCCTAAAGCTACACATCCACTAACAGATAAATCAAAGTTCACATTTACCCCAATGACGATTAGCCACAGAACAGTTTTGATGATGGCCACAGACACATATGCAGTGATGGTCCAGATGACTGGTAGGTCCTGGATTTGATAGTTGTGCTGGTTGACACACTGGGTTGTGCTTAATAGAGATGCTTTTGTTGTCAGTTCAGGCACACAGTCTGTAGATGGAATGAAGAAACAAATACAAAGTTTGCCCATTATATTTTAGGACAGAATTATCAACTGTTTCTATATTTGTAAAAATTTGGCTTGAATATTACATATGGAGAAATGTCAGTGGAAGTTTGAGAATAATTTGAGAAGCCTTTTTATGCTTTATACTTTTGTTCAACATACTCTGAGTGTATGAGTTTGAAATATGAGTGTATGAGTTTGAATTTGTTTATACTGTTTTCATTTTGTTTTTTTTTCCTCATTTTTTTCTCTTTTTATCTGTTTCTTTTCTCTAAAGCCCATCCAGGGACAAGAGTTGCAAATTAGCTTAATGCTATACACTGTCTGTGCAACACATCAGATTTCTTTTTGTCTATGTTTATTGCACTGTCCCTGACAAATAAACAAATAAATAAAAGCTAAAATACAGGACTGAATTTTGAGCACAATATACACCTACAGTTGAGCTTTTTTTTTTTTTATTTTGGAGGATATGTTTATGTATTTATTTTTGCACCGTAAAGAAATACAGTTCAGTTAATTCATTTGAACAGATTATTCTTTAGTTTTGGCCTTACATTGCAATATTAAATTGTACTTGTTCTAAAGGAAATTGACTTTTAAAGTCCATAGTAGAAATTATTCGACTCCCATTACAAATTTTATATCAAACTTGCAGCTGTTTAAAGACACACGAGAAGTATTTAGTACTTCAACTCTTGCAGTACTTTAATTGTTTGATTTTTTTTTTGCAAAAATGTGTACATTTTGAAAATTAATATAATCTCCAAAGGGGGTTGAAATTTTGAGTGTAACTATACTTGCAGTATTCTGCACAGCTGTTCATTATCAAGAAAAAAACCCTAACATCCCATTACTGTAAAATTAATCTAAATGATAAAGGCATCTATAAAAGTGTTCATCTGTTGCTATATGCTGTTCAAGTTCAAATCATTTATCAAATAGTCTTCCAAATGTCACAGTGAGAAATTCAGAGCTTACCATTAATTTTAAGGGTGACTTCATGATTCTGGTTTTTACCTCCTACATTTGCACTGACTGCACACTCGTAGGTGCCTGCATCTTCCAGTGAAACTTCTGGCAATAGCAGACTGTGTTCCTTCACAAATTTGGCTTTTGGAAGAAAGTTGTAATGTTGAGGACTTTGATCTTTGGTTTTCCTAATGATGCCGTGCTTTGTCTCATTGATGACCTGTTCAAAGAAACAACCACAATGGCATTGTAGTTCTTTACAAATCAAACGGTAAAACTTTCCTTTAGCAGTAACCAACCTTGTACCATGCCACGGCAAGGAAATCTTTCCTGGTCTCTACAACTGGACATTCGAGTAAAACTAATTCATTGCAGTTTGCTTGAACTTGTGAGTGGCTCTCAGTTGCACAGTGAACAAGCAGCAGCTGAGGAAGTCAAACCACAACAGTCAAAGTGTATGTTTGAATGAAGACAATGATTCATACAACATTGACAAAACATAAATTTTGATGACGTTTAATACTTAGATGTAACTCACCATAATAAGCTGTACTGTTTGGATCATCTTTTACACTTCATCCAACTGACTTTGCTTTAGCGAGTGATGTTCGACCCTCACTTTGTCAATTTAAAAAAAAAAGTTGATTTCCTGTAAAAGTGTCAAACTCCCCCGTGCGCAAATGAAGGGGGTGGAGAGAAGGATGAGGATTTAAATGCTGGGTTTACCAAACACATTTATTAAAGAGACCATTCACAACTAGAAAAGCACTCGGAGAGCGCAGACCTCCGCCAAGCGCCACAGTTCCCCCCCATACAGTGTTTGTGTGTACGTTTTCAGATTCCTTGACCGTGAAAACATATGACTAGCAATTGGATTCACAATGATAGGATTAGTGGTTCAGTAGTAAAAGCATTACCTCCTTGGCGGAGGTAATAAACTGAAGTGTTGGTGTTGTGTCCATCTCCTCCATCTCCAAACTCCCAGGCTGCGGGCGTTGCAATTGAATGAATGAATGAATGAATCTTTATTTCAAATAGATTAAGAGTACAGGTTAAAAGAAAGTGAATAATATAACAAAGGGGGAAAGAAAATCCAACAAGGTCAAATTAGACAATAACTCCTCTGATTATACAGTTCAACATAAGTTATCCGAAATGTGTGATGGCTGAAGCCGCAGCTTATATTGCCCACCCATGTTCCTTCCAAGAATTCAAAAGAAAAAACAAAAGAAATCATGGCACAACCGCGTACAACCCACAGGCCAACGGGTTATGCGAGCGTTTTCATAGATCACTGAAAGCAGCACAGAGGGGTTCACTGACGGATGCAAATTAGGTAGACAGGTTGGCGTGGGTTTTATTGGGGTTGCGCTCCGCGGCAAAAGAGGATTTGGAAGTTTCCCCGGCAGAGAGCTTCTTTTTGCGCAGGCACTATGGCTGCCTGTGGAATTTCTGGCAAATAATCTGGCGGCGGACAGCTGCCCATCTCAGCTTTTGCAGCGTAGCGCAAACACAGGCACACTGCCGGGCCCTGCCCAGCACTTTTTTCCGCGTGCTTTTGTGCCTCAAACTTTGAAGAAGGCGGAGTTTGTGTTGGTCAGACACGACGAGCAGCGCACTCCATTGGGCCTACACACATGTTGAAAATGGCCGTAGCTCACAATGTTAAAGAATCCTTTAAAAAATTCCTGTATCCAGACGGTGATCCGGATCATCCCCAAAATTTAATCAGTTCTTCCTTGTACCATTTCCAACAACGCCTGAAAGTTTCATTGAAATCCGTCCCAAACTTTTTGAGTTATCTTGCTAACCATCAGACAAACAGACAAACGCTGGCAAAAACATAACCTCCTCCTGGCCTCCGGCCTGGCGGAGGTAATTAGCACGGACAAGTAGGTTACAAACCAAACTGGATGTGCTTGGGAGGGCAGGGAAGACTACAGGGAAATGCAACCACTCGAGGGGAACTTAAACAGGGCGAAACCTAAGCGTAGCAGTTAGGCTGCAGGGAGAAATGCCACCTGAAGCGTAGCAGATTTACTGCGAGAGGAAACGCTTCAGGTAAAGCGTAGCAGCAAACCACAAAGAGAAACACTAACCGTTTACTCACGAATGAGAGGGGTCCCGAAAAGTCCAATTCTCGCAGCGAGCATAATTCTTCTTGATGTGGCGATCACTCTGTGGAGAGCGGGAGTGACTCACTCAATAACCCAACGGCGTTGGTCTTCTTCTTCTTCTTCTTCTTCTTCTTCTTCTTCTTCTTCTTCTTCTTCTTCCATTTTTTGGCGGGGGCACCCAACTTAAAGGCGCATTACCGCCATCAAGCATTGGAGTCTGGACCAGACATTGTACCCCAAACACCCTCCAAACCCCCCCCCCCCCCTATATCCTATTAATTAAACCCGTATCTTTGAGGTAAGCAAACAACTTCCTTTCCCCAACCCCCACCATCATGCTTAAGTTAGCATCACCCACCCCTAATTCTCTAATTTCCTCCACTAATCTGTCTCTCTCCTGCGTATACTTCTGGCAGTGGAGAATGACATGCTCCACATTTTCTTCCTCTCTCTCACAATAATCGCACATCCCTGTTGGGTGCTTACCTTCCAAATGCAAAGTTCTGTTTAACCTAGTGTGCCCCAGCCTTAGCCTAGATAAAATATTCTCTTCCTTTGTATTTCTTGTTCCCATCCTGCCCTTCACTCCAACTGCACTCTGGATAGCATACAAATGTCGCCCTGTTCCCCCCTGTGTCCCACCTACGCTGCCACTCCTGCCTAGTATACTCTTTAATCAGTGTTTTTGCCTCAGATTTACTCAATGAAATATCCCACTCCTCCCAGTGCCCCAGAGCCTGTTTAGCCAATTTATCTGCGGCCTCGTTGCCCTTTACCCCCCTGTGAGCTGGAATCTGTCATGACCCAAGCGCCGATATCGTCCGCGCTCAGGCTATGTATCATCTCTGCCGGCCTTGACAGCTGTGGATTACATTCTGGCTCCACCGGGCTCTTATTGTGACAGCGCTCGGTGGGGTTTCCGGCTGTCAGGATTGATCAGCTGTTCGGCATCACAGCTCGTTAGCTGCCGGCTTTATTAGCGGGCGCTGACAGCTGGTGGATGCTGGAGTATCGTCGAAACACCCTGAGAGATTCCTGGTGTGTCAGCACGCTCATGTCAGGTTCGTGTCTTGTTCATGTCATAGTTAAGGTCGTAGTGGCTGGGGTTAGCCCTACGATCCCTCGTATTCTTTAAGATAAGATAAGCCTTTATTAGTCCCACAATGGGGAAATTCCAGGATTGAAACAGCACAGGGATAGCAACACTCAGAGCAACAATCAGAAGGCAAGAGAAAAACAAGAGCAGCGAGTATACATATGTACATATAAATATAAATATATGTATATATACAGTATAGACACACAGTGCGGAGCATTGTAGCTAGATGGAATAAATATATGAGTATATAAACACACAGTGCGGAGTATTGTAGCTAGATGGAATAAATATATGAATATATAAACACACACAGTGCGGAGCATTGTAGCTAGATGGAATAAATATATGAATATATAAACACACAGTGCGGAGCATTGTAGCTAGATGGAATATGTAAATGTATAAACACACAGTGTGGAGCATTGTTGCTAGATGGAATAAATATATAAATATATAAACACACACAGTGCGAAGCATTGTAGCTAGATGGAATGAAACAGCATAACCGTCTACTTAGTTATCCTACATGGTATGATTATGTACCCATACATATTCTCACCCTCCATAGCGACCGGTATTTTCCTAGTTGTATACCGGAGGGGACCATTGTGTAAGTCTATTGCGTCTTTTGCATTCAATACTATTAGGTTGTCACGTCTTTTTGCTATCTCTGCGAGCAGCCCTGCTTAGGTTGTACCCTCTGACAGTCGTAGGTAGGAAGGACCTGCGAAACCTCTCGGTTGTGCACCTAGGATGATGTAGTCTGCTGCTAAATGAGCTCCTCAGTGCATTCAGTATGTCCTGCATAGGGTGAAACTCGGACTCCAGCAGAGATGATAGTTTAGCCACCATCCTTCTCTCTCCTATCTCCTCCACTGGGTCAAGGCGCTGCCCCAGGACAGAGCTAGCTTTCTTGATCAGTTTGTTCAGTCTCTTCCTATCGGCTGCTGTAATGCCACTGCCCCAGCAGACCACTCCAAAAGTGATGGCTGATGCCACCACCGTGTCATAGAATGACTTCAGCAGCGTTTTGTTAAGGTCGTAGTGGCTGGGGTTGGCCCTACGATCCCTTGTATCCTGTGTAGTGTATTTTTGCCTACAGTGGCTCATAGCTTTATGTTCTCGTCTTGTCTTGTTAAATAAACATCTATGCAAAGCTCACTGGCGACTTTTGGCGTCTTATGGTGGCCCGCGAGGGTCACCGCATGACAGTATACTCCAGCCAGGACGTCTACAGGGAGACGCCACACCGAGACGCTTTTTCACCGGTGAGTTTTTGCGTAAATTGGACTATTGCTCTTCCCTGTCTGGGTGTCATTTGCTGGGAGAATGCCGTCATTCAGGGGCCGCGGTCGGCGCCTGGGCAAGGAGCTAGCGGAGGCTCTGGAGTACGTGGATGGAACTCTATTCACCGCTACGCTGTACGACACTCCCAGCGACATACGTTGGCACCTGGACTGCGCTGAGGTTCTTCTTGACAACCTTCCTCTCCACTACGATGATCACCTGGAGGTGATGACGAGGAGAGATGAACTCGCCACACAGCGCGAGATACTTCGTGGGCTGGAGGAGGAAGAAAGCAGGAAGCAGAGGAGGAGGCATCCTCGCTCCCCGCGTTGGAACCCCGTTCCTGTCCCGGATCCGGTCCATGAGTTCGCGCCATCTGGGGGCCGTCGAAGACGTCGGCGCCATGGCCAAGTAGAACCTCAGCAGAATCCCCGGCTGGACCCGCTGTCGACAAGGCCTGTCAGCGGATCTCCGAGAGCGGCTCCTCCTCGTCCTTCCAGGGGGCCCTCTGTCGCCATCCAGTGGGGAGAGGAAGGAACTACGTCCCCTACAGCAGGCACCATCCTCCCTCCAGGAGAAAGGCAAGTGCAAGTTCATTCTTTACATGATAATTGCGATCTGCCTTGTCTGACTCCTGGGGGCGGAGTTCGGGGTTCGCAGTCCCCTGAGCTCCTACCATCTGCTGTAGTTACATTAACTAAACCTGCTGCCTCTGTGTCTCCCTCTGCTGAGTGGTCCGCGACGCCAGGTCTACATCGCGGGGTGAGGAGGGGGCCTGCGGTGCTGGAAAGCCTGGATCTGGCCCTGCAGCCACGTCGTGGACAGAGGAGAAGAGCGGACTGCAGCCCGGAACCTGTGATGAAGCGTCCCCGGGTCTCCTCGCCGGAGCGGTCCGAGCCAGTGGGTCGAGGGTCCCCTGCCTCCACACCATACGGGTCATCGGCATGGGCATCAGTGCGAGAGGAACCTCAGACTGCGGAATCCATCTTGCCAGCTGCGGAGCCCGACGCAGCTGATTTGGAGCCTACGCATGAGCTTCTTCGCTCTGAGCCTGGATCGACGGAGTCCTGGACAGCAACAGAACCTGAGTGCAGGCAAGTGCTCCCTCTTGTGTCTCTGTCCCCTGTGTTGGAGCATTTTTGCCTGCCTCTCGGGGAGGCGAGTGAGGGGCAGCCGCCTGCTGCGCCCGAACCGTCTCGCTGGGTTCCGTTGCTGCCGGTGACACTGATTCGGGTTTTTCTTTATGTTCTGAGCTTCCTTGCAGTGTCATTGGCACGGAGCCAGTCGTGGTCGGTGAGTTGGAGGCTCCAGGTTCGGGGGTGGAGGTCGTCAGCGGAGCTGCACCGACCCAGTCAGGGGCCGTTGTGGAGGCCACTGTGTCCCAATTGGGGTGCGACGTGGGTGCGCCCGAGACCCAACTGGGGTCCATCGCGGGAGCTGCTTTGGCCCAATCGGGGTCTGACGTGGGTGCGCCCGAGGCCCAATCAGGGTCCACCGCAGGTTCTGTTCTGGCCCAATTGGGGTTCGACGTGGATGCAGCCGGGACCCAATCGGGGTCCAGCGGAGGTACAGCGCCAGTGTGGTCCATGGACGGTGGAGGAGCTGCAGACCCTTCGCCGCCTGACCCAGTTCGGGCTCATCCTTGCTTTCTGTCCCCTCTACGGAGTCATCGCCCCAGCGCATTATCACCGGGGGCTGTGGGGGTCCCTTTATGCTCGCCCCGGCTCTCCCGTGTTTTGTCCTCTCCAGGGAGGCCGCTGCGGGCTGTTTTCCCCCGGTACTGGTGGCTGAGGGACGCGGGTCGGCTGCCTGAGGAACTGTTTCACCGGTTCGCGCCTCGGATCGGCAACCCAACATCTTGTGTGTTTCACTGGGCGATCTGGTTCGACCACTGGAGGAGTGGACTTTCTGGGCCTGGGACTGTGGTAAGCCGCCCGGTCACGTTCCGCCGCCTCCCATGACCACCTGCCGGCTGTTGGACGCGGGGAGACCGCCTGAACTGTTCTTGTGGCACTTGGTCTCTGCCGCTCGGCATGAACTGTCGGGGGGGGGGGGTAGAGGTCATTCCTTTGTGGTAGTCTAGCCCTGAAATTGTTCTGTGTTCTTTTTTTTTTTTTTGACCTGTGTTGTATTTGCTTCTTGACCTGAGAATTTGGTATTTTTGTTTTTGTGCCTGGGTAATTGTGTTTCACGTATTTTTGAATATAGTCTGGTCCTGTAATTGTTCTGTTTTTTTTTTCTCTGTCCTGTGTTGTATTTGCTTATTGACCTGAGAATATGGTATCTTTGTTTTCGTGCCAGTATAATTGTGTTACACGTATTTTTGAATATAGTCTGGTCCTGTAATTGTTCTGTTTTTTTTCTCTGTCCTGTGTCGTATTTGCTTTTTGACCTGAGAATTTGGTATCTTTGTTTTCGTGCCAGTATAATTGTGTTTCATGTATTTTGAGTCGGTTTTTTTTCCTGTCTGTGCCCTGGTTCTCTATCTGTGGTTTGATCCTCTCCTGCCCCATCCGCCCACCCTGGAGGGGTTGGGGGGGTGGGATTGGATGTCATTGGGCGGTCAGGAGCCCGCCCTCAGAGGGAGGATACTGGCGCTGATATCGTCCGCGCTCGGGCTATGGATCATCTCTGCCGGCCTTGACAGCTGTGGATTACATTCTGGCTCCACCGGGCTCTTATTGTGACAGCGCTCGGTGGGGTTTCCGGCTGTCAAGATTGATCAGCTGTTCGGCATCACAGCTCGTTAGCTGCCGGCTTTATTAGCGGGCGCTGACAGCTGGTGCATGCTGGAGTATCGTCGAAACACCCTGAGAGATTCCTGGTGTGTCAGCACGCTCATGTCAGGTTCGTGTCTTGTTCATGTCATAGTTAAGGTCGTGGTGGCTGGGGTTAGCCCTACGATCCCTCGTATTCTTTAGCGTGTGTTCATGTCATAGTTAAGGTCGTAGTGGCTGGGGTTGGCCCTACGATTCCTTGTATCCTGTGTAGTGTATTTTTGCCCACAGTGGCTCATAGCTTTATGTTCTCGTCTTGTCTTGTTAAATAAACATCTATGCAAAGCTCACTGGCGACTTTTGGCGTCTTATGGTGGCCCGCGAGGGTCACTGCATGACAGAATCCACATAAACACCACAGCCACCCCTTTGTTTTTGAGTCTATACAGAGTCTCATATATCTCATAGACCAAGTCCTGTCTGCTGTCAGATGACCCTGATTTTATTGACAGCAGGGCTGCACTGGAATCCGAACAAAGGACAAAATCCTTGACCGTCAGCTCCTCAATCCTCTGCAATGCAGTCACCAAAGCCAGCATTTCGACTGTATACACAGACAGATGGGAAGATGTTCTTCTGTTAACAGACATTTTCAAGGCAGGAATATGGAAAGCAAAGCTAGTGCAGCCAGTGTCAGGATCCTTTGATCCATCCGTGAATACTGGGGTAAGGGAGTGATATATTGTTCCTAAATGATCCTCTACTAAAACTGTGGTGTTTCCAAATTCTCTACCCCCTTCGCATCTTTTTCAAAAAAATACAGATCAACAGACACTAGATAGAAAAACCATGGAGGAGTGACTGGCAAAGGAACTGATGGAATATATGTTCTGTCACATAGTTTCATGTCTCTGGCTACTCTCCCAGCGTAAAATGCAAAACTCTCCTTTTTAACTCTTTCCCCTTCCCAACAAGGCATCAACACTCTAACTGTAGGGTGTTTATCTTGAGTGTGCCCTTGCAGATTGACCCAATAGTTTATCATCATCTGTTTATGCCTGATATTTAATGGCATATCCCCCATTTCCACCTGGAGACCAGCAACAGGATTTGTTTTAAGTGCCGCACAGCAGATCCTCAGTGCTTGGGCCTGGATGACATCTAAGTTGTTCAACATGGTTTTGGAAGCAGATCCATATACAGTACACCCATAATCCAATACAGACCTAATTAATGCAACATAAATGTTTTTCATAGCCGCTCTACTTGCACCCCACTCAGTCCCTGTCAGACACCTCATTACATTCAGTACCTTTTTGCACTTAACTGACATCTTTTGAATATGCTCCCTCCAAGTTAGATTAACATCAAACCATACACCCAGAAACCTGAAAACTTTGACTTGTTCTAATTCCTGAGCGTACATTGTTAACTGGGCATCAGCTACCCTTTTCCTTGTGAATACTACAACCTTTGTTTTCTCAACAGAGAATTTAAATCTCCAAGAATATGACCACCCCTCCACTGCACATATCACTTCTTGTATTTTCCCTCTTATATAATTAAAATTACTCCCTCTCTTCCATAATGCCCCATCATCAGCAAATAAAGAATGGCCAATGTCATTCCTCACAACAGAAAAAACATCATTTATCATAATAGAAAAAAGTACTGGGCTTATAACACTACCCTGGGGGGTGCCATTTTCCACCAAGTATCTATCTGACAAGGCTCTGCCCACTCTAACTTGAATGTGCCTATTAAACAAAAAGTCTTTTATCCAGTTGAATGTTCTCCCAGAAATTCCTATCATACTTAGCTTAATCATTAGCCCCTCCTTCCACAACATGTCATATGCCTTTTCCACATCAAAGAACACTGCAATTACAGACTCTCTATTTATTTGAGCCTTCCGTACCTCTGTCTCCAAACACACAACAGAATCCATAGTTCCCCTTCCTTTTGTAAATCCACTCTGATGTGGTGACAAAATTCCTCTACTTTCAAGATAAAAAGCAATTCTGTCTGTAATCATTCTCTCCATTATTTTTCCCAAATGCAATGTTAAAGCTATAGGCCTGTAGCTCGCTGGGTCTGAGGGATCCTTTCCAGGTTTTTTTATAGGAACAATCACTGCGTCTTTCTATGCAGTTGGGAGCTTTCCCTTTTCCCACACTTTGTTGTAGACTTCCAATAGCTTCCTCCTTGCCAAAGTCCCTAAGTGTTTCACCATGATGTAACAGACATCGTCTTTCCCAGGGGATGTTAGTCCTGATTTGTTTACTGCTCTTTCCATTTCATCTAGAGTGAAAGGAGAATCCAAAGAACTACTAAAGTCACACCTTTCCTCCAGAGCCCCAGGATGTGCTAAACTTGTCCTGCTTCTTCCTCTTTTACCTTCTTCAGTCAAATTGCTTGAGCTATGAATTTGAGTCAGGCTCTTTGCTGTCATTGTTGCTTTTTCCTCATCAGTTATTGCGATCACTCCCCCACTTTTTAGTATTGGATACTGCCATTCCCTCCTAACTTCCCTCATAGCCTTGATCATACTCCACACATCCCCCATGGCTGTTGATCTACCTACAGTGCTACAGTATCTCTGCCAGCTTTCTCTCTTGGCTCTCCGGATAGTTTTCCTGGCTTTTGCTTGTGCCCTCTTATAATTAACCAAGTTTTGCCAATTATGAGTTCTTCTTAAGACCTTAAGTGTCTTATTCCACTCTTTAATAGCTCTAGTGCACTCATCTGTCCACCAAGGTACTGCTTTCTTTAACCTTTTCCTTTTACTTTTAGAGATTAACTGATTGGCTGTTTCAAGAAGAATAGTTTTAATATTTTTCTCCATACTCTCAATGTCTTCACTGACCTCTACTAGGGGAAGGTCTCTCTCACAGATAAACTTAAATAGCTTCCAATTAGCAGTGCTAAAAAACCATCTCCCTTTTTTATGACCACTTACCCTATTCACTGACATGAAAATATTACAATACACTGGGAAATGGTCACTTCCCACCGAAGACTCCTCTAAAACCTCCCACTCACACACACTTGCAATGTTACTAGTCACCAGAGTTAAGTCAAGAACTGAACCACTCCCCGTATGTACATCAATTCTAGTTGCTCTACGATCATTTAAACATACTATATTCTTCTCTTCCAAAAGCTTTTCAATAGTCTCACCATTTATGTCTGTATGATTTGCCCCCCATAACACATTATGGGCATTAAAGTCCCCACAAATTACCACCCTGCTCCCATCTATCCCCTCCATCTGCGATAATTGATCCAATATCAGCCTTTTACAAGGATTATACAAATTAACAACTACTAATTCCCCCTCTTTTGTCCAGATTTCAACTACCACATACTCCAGTTCAGCCCCTTTACCTAGCTCTCTGAACTGAATTCCCTCCCTCACAAATGTAGCACATCCACCTCCCATTCCCTCCCTTCTATCATTCCGAATAGAAACATATCCCACTATTTTAAAATCCAGATTGGGTTTCAGCCATGTCTCCTGGACACAAATAACATCTGGTTTGTCTGAAAGTTCTTCAATATACCTTCTGAATTCCTGTCCATTTGCCAGCAACCTTCTTGCATTCCATTGAATCAAAATGGCCATTATCACAATTCCTATCCAATCGATGTTTGATCCTGACTTGTCTGCTTACTAAGCCCATTCCTCACCTCCTCCCAAGTTAAACCACTGATCCCAAGATGATTAACTGCTGCTTTCACTATTATTTGAATTCTCTCAGTTTTAGATTTGACTTCCATTGTGGCATTCACAACTCCTGCTATAAAAATAACCAGCTTCTTCAGATCAACCTGGATTTCCCCACTCCGTCCCAGTTCTCCTTCCCCTACAGGCAACCTCCCCCCAGTCCTTTGCCCATTCCCTCCTCTCTGGTCCATCCTTTTCACTGCTTCGGCATAGGAGATTTTATTCTGCACTCTGACTCGCTGTATTTCCCTTTCTCTCACTATTCTTTCACAGCCTCCATAGGCCACACTATGACTCCCACCACAATTACAACACTTTGGCATTTCTTGATCACATTCTCCATACTGATGGTTGCCCCCACACCTTGCACACCTTCTTCTCCATCTACATGTATTAGCTGTGAGTCCAAACCTTTGGCAATTATAACACCAAACTGAATAAGGAACAAATTCTCTAACCTCAAAAAACCCAAATTTACACGTTTGGGGAGCACTTCTCCTTCAAACTCAATCACCACACCCTCAGTGTCTCTCCTCTGTCCTTCCCGAGTGGCCTGTAGTCTATGAGCTGCTTTTACTACCCCCCCTTTTAAATTAGCTTTAATTTCTTCCATTGTGACTCCTATTGGCACCCCCCAAATTACACCCTTGTTCCACTTAGATCCGTTATCAATAAAGCTTGTACTTTTCACTTTGAACCGCCCAACCTCCCTCATTTTGTCAGCTCTTTCCCTTTGCTCCTCATTCCTACATACAATCAGTAGATTTCCATCCCTCAGCACCTTTGCCGTGATTATTTCTCCAACCTGGTTTTTCTATATTGTTGTCAATTTAACTGGGCTCATTGTAGATATCCCCTTTTCATCCTCGAACCTTACAATAATTTTGAATTCGGCTCCTTCCTGCCCTCCTCCCTCCGCACCACCACCACTTCTAGGCTTCTTTGCATTATTTTCAGGAAAGTTATTCTCCCTTTTCTCTCTCCCTTTCCAGCTTCCCTGCCCAGTATCCATACTGTCTTCACTATCCCATAAATCAGAATCTCCCCAGTCTGGTCCATTCACAATGCCGCTGCGCCGACCCGCCACACCTTCCTTTACCACGCTTCTCCTCCTCATTTTCCCATGCCCGCAAACTCCAGTCTCGTCACCCGACCTCCTTGCCAAACCAACCGACAAATTTCTCTGTCCATCTCTCGGAGATCTAACCATCCGACGCTGTGGACCAAAAAATTTCAAGTCTCAATACTGTTGTCCAAAAAAACTGCCTCCGAGCTTACGGGTCAAAAACGGATGTCTGCGCATGTGCGCTAAGCCAATGGCGTTTGTCTAGCGATGAGCAGCTTAAATCCAAACGCCGCTGGTCACACCAATTGGGAACAACTGAGGCGCAGGAAAGATAATTACCTGGGCTGGGACAGCTGGTGGAATATGGAGAGTGAGGGGGCATGGTAGGACAGACAGACTGTCAGTAGTGTGGGAAAAAGATCAGAGGCGGACTAACAGCTGCCGGTCGGGCAGTGGCCAAGACGAAATGAATACACAAAATGCACATAAGATAAGAAATAAGATAAGCCTTTATTAGTCCCACAATGAGGAAATTCCAGGATTGCAACAGCACAGGGATAGCAACACTCAGAGCAATAATTTAGAAGATAAGAAAATAAGAGCAGTGAATATACATATGTACACATAAATATATAAATATATATACACAGTGCGGAACATTGTAGCTAGATGGACTAAACAGCATAACTGCCTATTTAGTTACCCTACATGGTATGAATATGTACCCATATATATTGTCACCCTCCACAGCGACTGATCTTGTCCTAGTTGTATACTGGAGGGGACCATTTGTGTTAGTCTGTTGTGTCTTTTGCATTTAATACTATTAGGTTGTCATGTTTATTTTTGCTGTCGCTGTGAGCAGCCCTGCTTAGGTTATACAGTCTGACAGCCGTAGGTAGGAAGGACCTGTGAAACCTCTTGGTCGCGCACCTAGGATGATATAGTCTACTGCTAAATGAGCTCCTCAGTGCGTTCAGTATGTCCTGCATGGGGTGGGACTCGGACTCCAGCAGAGATGACAGTTTAGCCACCATCCTTCTCTCTCCTATCTCCTCCACTGGGTCAAGGCGTTGCCCCAGGACAGAGCTAGTTTTCTTGATTAGTTTGTTCCGTCTCTTCCTATCGGCTGCTGTGATGCCACTGCCCCAGCAGACCACTCCAAAAGTGATGGCTGATGCCACCACCGTGTCATAGAATGTCTTCAAGAGCACCCCTTGTACACCAAAAGACCTGAGACTCCTCAGTAGGAACAGTCTGCGCTGTCCCTTCTTGTAGAGTGCGTCAGTATTGTGTGACCAGTCTAGTTTATTGTTCAGATGAACACCCAGGTACTTGTAGGATGTCACCATCTCAATGTCTGTTCCCTGTATGTTTACTGGTGCTGTGAGGGGTTGTCCTTGCCTGCGGCATTCCACCACCAGCTCCTTAGTTTTCCTCACGTTGATCTGGAGGCAGTTCCAATGGCACCAGTCCACGAAGTCCTGGATAAACAGTGAAGCCACAACCCACAGAGAGATCAGGGCCAAGCCGGGGAAAACCAAGCCAGCTCGGCTCATGACAGAGCCCCCCCTCAAAGGGGTAGATACCCAGACACCCAGGTAACATCAAGAAGGCCCCCCCCCCCCCGAACAGTTGTGATCACAACAAACAACCTGAACCCGGGTGGGCAGAAGGGGGAACAGGAAGGAGGGAACACAATGCCCCGCCCAGGGCCCACAATTAACCCCCAAGTCCATGGGTGTTGGGGCTCAGGAGGCCGCCCAGAGTCCCAGGCCCAGCAGAAGGTCTGGTGGACGGCGTCCGGTGGCCTGCCGGAAAACGTGGGCCACCTGACCCGGGGAGTCCATTCTTCCAGCGGCCGGCCAATGTTGCTCAGCCACCAGGACTGGAGGGGTGAAGCAGGAGGCGGCCTGCCCACTGGAAGGCTCACTGGTGGGCAACGGGACCAGGGACCTTCACAGCATAGAGCAGGGATAAGGGGACCACGGCATCCTTAGGGTGGTCCATAGTGCCCTCGGCGGCCCCTGACCGGGCCGGCTCCGCTGCACCCACAATGGACTCCAGCGGGAGCCTTGCTTCACCTGTGGTGACCTCTGGCTGAGGCTCAGCTACACCCACCATGGCCCCCAACCGGGCCGGCTTCGCTGCACCCACGATGGACTCCAGCGGGAGCTTAACTGCACCCACAATGGCCCCCAACCGGGCCGGCTCTGCAGCACCCGCAGTGGCCTCCGGCTGAGGCTCTGCAGCACCCGCGGTGGAACCCACGCTGGAGGGTTGCTTCCATGACAGGTCCGAGAAGGAGCGCAGCACCCACCTTGGGCTAATCCTGGGGCGCAGCCCCCATGACAGCCTGAAGCCAGCCTGCTGGACCCACGGCAGCACGGCCTGCGGAGGAGACCACACGACGACCTCATACCTCAGGGAAGCTGGAGCCACATTATCGAACGATGAGACTGGCTCCACGAGGACCCTTGGAGATGGTTGTTCCTCCCCGGCAACCCTAGAACATAGCTCAGGAGCGGGAGAAGAAACAGGGTTGTTAGGGTTGCTGGCAGCGGCGGAGCCCGGCGAGGGAAGTTCAGACGCAGCTGTGAGCTGCGCCTGAATCTCCCCACCTAGAGCCAGACAAGATCTGTCCAACACTGTGATCAGAAAAACCAGAGAGAGTACTTGCCTGAGCTCGAGCTGCACCGCAGTCCAGGACTCTGTCGATCCTGGTGATGAATCCTTGGGCCCGGCCTCCAGGAGGACCAGCTCAGGCTCCCAGTCCACCGCAAACACCTCAGCAGCTGGTGGTGTTGGCAGTCCTGTTGTCCACCTGCAGCAGCTCCAACACTGGGGATTCCTTCGGCGAGGCTGCAGGGGGACCTCTCCGTGCTGGCTCCGGGCAGGAACCATCCAAAGCCACTGGCTCCTCCACCATCTGATGGCCCTGACCTTGGGCCAACAGGTCCTCGGGATGAATTGGAGGAGACACGGAGAGGGGAAAAAATGGGTTAGTGCACGTAGCTGGAGGAGAGGCCCCAGTGGACTGCTTATGCTGGGCCCCTCCCTCAGGAAACAGGCAAGATTCAGTGTCATTAGATGGTGAACGATGAAGAAACACTTGCCTGTCATCCCGGTCCTTATTGTTCCCAGCTGCAGGCAGGAGACAGTCCTCCCTCTCTGCATCCGTGGCGACGTGGGCCCCTTCGACAGCTTGTGGAGGAGCCGTCTCTGTGGCGATGGAGGAGGGCGTTGCCGGGGTGAGCTCAGCGGGCCTCACTGCAGCTGGAGGGCAGAGGGCTGCTGAAGGCGATGAGGAGTTCTCCTGGTGTCTCCTATCTGGCGGATTGGTGTTGGCAGTCCTAGTCCTACGATACTCCTTCTCGACCCGGCGGTTGACTGTGGCGAGCAGGTTCACCCACTCCTTGTCAAATGGTGCGTTCAGGGTCTGCGTAGGCGTATGAGGTGAGACCCTCACTGTCGGTGAAGCGCATCCGTGGACCTCCCTCTCTCGGCGTTCCTCCTCAACCCGGCGGTTGAGCACGGCGAGCAGATTTGCCCATTCCTCATCCGGTGTGGTTGCGGGGAAACGCCTCTGTGTGGGCTCCTGGGCAAGATCATCCAGGGCCTCAACCTCCTCCATCGTGTGGCGGCCCGGTTCTTGGTCTGACTGGCCCTCAGTGGGAATGGGAGGAGACACGGAGAGGGGAAGAATACAATCATTTATTGCAGCTGGAGGAGAGAACCCAGTGGACTGCTGATACTGGGCCTTCCCCTCGGGAGACAGGCAAGGTTCAGTGTTAACGAATGATTTAGGATGAAAAAGTATTTTCCTGTCACCCTGGTTGATGACATCTGCAGCTGCAGAAGGCAGGCATTTGCCCCTCTCCATGCCAGCGATGGCTTTGACTCCTTCGCAGGTTATTGGAGGAGCAGTCTCCCTGACGACGGAGGTAGGCGTGGCCGGGGTGAATCCAGCGGATCTCTCAGCGGCTGAAGCAATGATGGATGCTGGAGAAGAGGAGGGATTCTCCCGGTGTCCCCCAGCGGGACGACGCTGTCCTTTATGTGGCCGAATCGACCATGCTGGAGCGAGCAGAGGGTCGAGCAACGCGCCACGGAGGCTGCCAGTTTGCAGGTAAGCGGGCCTCCGTTCTGGCATCGCGGGAAATGCCAGACCCAGAGAGGAGCGGTTGAGCAAGCAGACTGTGGAGAGCAACTCGGCGTACTGCAGGTAGGTCCATAGCCCGGGGTATTCTTCCAGAATCCCCACCGCTCCGTGGATGCACCACCAATCCCTCTCGGGTCTGCTGGCAGAGAGAAACTCATCCACATAGCTCCGGATGTAGACAGCTGCCAACTCCTCCTCCTCGCTCGGAGACCTCGTTGTAGCTCCCTTTCTCCGGCGGGACCGGGGCGTAACGAACTCCAACACGGGTTAGTCCAAAACAAAGGAACAGTTAGTGATAAGGGGAAAATGGTGCGAGAGGAAACGCTTCAGGTAAAGCGTAGCAGCAAACCACAAAGAGAAACACTAACTGTTTACTCACGAATGAGAGCGGTCCCAAAAAGTCCAATTCTCGCAGTGAGCATAATCCTTCTTGATGTGGTGATCACTCTGTGGAGAGCAGGAGTGACTCACTCAATGACCCAACGGCGTTTGTCTAGCGATGAGCTGCTTAAATCCAAATGCCACTGGTCACACCAATTGGGAACACCTGAGGCGTGGGAAAGATAATTACCTGGGCTGGGACAGCTGGTGGAATATGGAGAGCGAGGGGGCGTGGTAGGACTGACAGACTGTCAGTAGCGTGGGAAAAAGATCAGAGGCTGACTAACAGCTGCTGGTCGGACAGCGGCCAAGACGAAATGAATACACAAAATGCACATAAACAGTGAAGTCACAACCCACAGAGAGATCAGGGTCGAGTCGGGGAAAACCAAGCCGGCTCGGCTCATGACATGTCATGAGCCGAGCATGACATGAGCATGACATGAGCATGGCATGAGCATGACATGAGCCATGTCAAATTTAATTGTGCTAATTTCAAACATATCATAAATTCACTGTCTACTGAAGCATCAAGTATGTATCTAAATGCTATGATAATTCCACATTTTCTTTACTGTATGACAAGTTGGTCACAGGCGTGTAAATCTGCCCTGAGGCCTCTGGAATCATTATACAAGAATTCTATCAAGATTCATGACAAGAAAAGACGAACGTTCCATCACTGCCCAATCCTGTCCAGATATAACCTGTTGAGCTTTGAAAATCTAATTATGTATACAAATGTGTGTCTTTTGTTTAAGATAATCCATAACTCAACTGCTCCTCCCTTAAAAAGGTTTGTTTCATTAAGTTCTGTAAATAAGTAGGCGTCGGGACCGGACGGCATCAGCGCAAAGCTCCTCAAGTCCTGTGCAGACCAGCTGCGTGGGATTGTGACGTACATCTTCAACTTGAGCCTGAAGCTGGGGAGGGTACCACAGCTGTGGAAAACATCTTGTGTGGTACCTGTACCAAAAACTTCCCACCCCAAAGACCTGAACAGCTACAGACCGGTGGCCTTGACGTCCCACTTGATGAAGACCCTGGAGAGACTGCTCCTTGCTCACCTCCGCCCCCTGGTGGAACCAGCGATGGATCCACTCCAGTTCGCCTACCAGCATGGCATTGGGGTGGAAGATGCGGTGATCTTCCTCCTTCACCGTTCTCTGTCCCACCTGGAGAAGCTCGGGAATGTGGTGAGGATCGTGTTCTTTGACTTCTCCAGTGCTTTCAACACCATCCAACCGATGATCCTGAAGGACAAGCTGCTGTGCGCAGGGGTGGACCAGCACCTCTCATCATGGATCCTGGACTACCTTACGAACCAGCCTCAGTTTGTGAGAACCCGGGACTGTGTGTCCGACACGATCATCAGTAGCACGGGGGCCCCCCCAGGGAACGGTGTTGGCTCCCTTCCTGTTCACTCTTTATACTGCGGACTTCTCACACAACACAACACACTGCCATCTACAGAAGTTCTCTGATGACTCTGCGATCGTTGGCCTCATCTCCAATGGAGATGAAGCTGAGTACAGAGGGCTTATCCAGGACTTCGTGGACTGGTGCCATCGGAACTGCCTCCAGATCAACGTGAGGAAAACTAAGGAGCTGGTGGTGGACTGCCGCAGGCAAGGACAACCCCTCACAGCACCAGTAAATATACAGGGAACAGACATTGAGATGGTGACATCCTACAAGTACCTGGGTGTTCATCTGAGCAATAAACTAGACTGGTCACACAATACTGATGCACTCTACAAGAAGGGACAGCGCAGGCTGTTCCTACTGAGGAGACTCAGGTCTTTTGGTGTACAAGGGGCGCTGCTGAAGACATTCTATGACACGGTGGTGGCATCAGCCATCACTTTTGGAGTGGTCTGCTGGGGCAGTGGCATTACTGCAGCCGATAGGAAGAGACTGAACAAACTGATCAAGAAAGCTAGCTCCGTCCTGGGGCAGCGCCTTGATCCGGTGGAGGAGATAGGAGAGAGAAGGACGGTGGCTAAACTGTCATCTCTGCTGGAGTCCGAGTTCCACCCTATGCAGGACGTACTGAATGCACTGAGGAGCTCATTTAGCAGCAGACTACATCATCCCAGGTGCACAACCGAGAGGTTTCGCAGGTCCTTCCTACCAACGGCTGTCAGACTGTACAACCTAAGCAGGGCTGCTCGCAGAGATAGCAAAAAGACGTAACAACCTAATAGTTTTTTGAATGCAAAAGATGCAATAGACTTACACAATGGTCCCCTCCGGCATACAACTAGGAAAATACCGGTAGCTACGGAGGGTGAGAATATGTATGGGCACATAATCATACCATGTAGGATAACTAAGTAGACGGTTGTGCTGTTTCATCCCATCTAGCAACAATGCTCTGCACTGTGTGTGTTTATACATTTACATATTTATTCCATCTAGCTACAATGCTCCGCACTGGGTGTGTTTATGTTCATGTTTATATTTATATATCTATATATTCATTCCATCTAGCTACAATGCTCTGCACTGTGTGTTTATATATCTACATATTATTCCATCAAGCTACATTGCTCCGCACTGTTTATATATTTACATATTTATTCCATCTAGCTACAATGCTCCGCACTGTGTGTTTATATATCTACATATTATTCCATCTAGCTACATTGCTCCGCACTGTGTGTTTATATATTTACATATTTTTTCCACCTAGCTGCAATGCTTCGTACTGTGTTTATATATCTACATATTATTCCATCAAGCTACATTGCTCCGCACTGTTTATATATTTACATATTTATTCCATCTAGCTGCAATGCTCCGTACTGTGTGTTTATATACTCATATATTTATCCCATCCAGCTACAATGCTCTACACTGTGTGTCTGTGTGTATATATATATATTTATAGTAATATGTACATATGTATATTAGCTGCTCTTGCTTGCTTGCTTTTTTTTTTTTTCCTTGCCTTCTGATTGTTGCTCTGAGTGTTGCTATCCCTGTGCTGTTGCAATCCTGGAATTTCCCCGTTGTGGGACTAATAAAGGCTTATCTTATCTTGTCTTATCTTAAATACATCTTGGACAACTCGATCAACAGCACGCGGCGAGTGCAGGATTCCTAAGCACAAGACAACGCTAGCAAATTCAACATTTTCATGTGTGGCTATGCGACAGTGGAACATGTTACCAACGGAGTTACTTGCAGTAACAGACTATCACACATTTTCACGCTTGGTGAAAAAACATTTAATCTCTAAGCAAACCTGTGTCCATAATGTACTGTGATGTAAAGATGTTAGTGTGTGATGTTGACAGTGGGACCAATAAGAGTCAGTGGTTTTATGTGAAAAACTGTTTATAAGGATGGAGTTATAAAAATGTATTATTGTATGTTTTAGTTCTTATCAATGTTTTGGGTTCTTATCAATGATATTAATGTTTTTTAGTTTTTAGCAATGCTTGGTTTTAGTTTTTTAATCAATGTTTGGTTTTAGTTTTTTTTTTTTTTTTATCAATGCTTACTTGTAGTTTTAGCAAATGTCTGCTTTTTAATGCTAACACCAGCCTGCCCAGGGACTACAGGTGGAAATTAGCACTTGTGCTATAACTTGGTACAATGCATCTTTCCTCTTTAAGGTCAGTGTATATTGTGCATGTCCCTGCATAAATAAATAAATAAATAAAAATAAAAATAAAAAAATAAATGACAAAAAGGGCTCGTTTGAGGTCGTGGGTGGCTTTTACTGAGAAACTGGTAGCAGTTTTGTAATCCACATAAATAACCATAATTCTATAGTGTACTGTACATTAAAAGATGAAAAAGGCATGGATAAAAAAGAGTAACTTGAAATTGTAAAATCCAAAATACATAGCACAGTCATCAAAACCCCCACTACTTTTACTTTAAATTCTTTCTATTTTACTCCTTCAACAAAAATTGAGGCAAGGCATGCTGTGGTGACTCTTGTTTGTCACACTGCCACCACTAGTTCTAACCTTAATAATCTTCTTCTTGTTTTGGCTGCTCTCTTTAGTGGTTGTCACAGCGAATCATCTGCCTACATTTGGGCAGCACGGTGGCACAGTAACTCACCCTTGGCCATGGGATCTCAGGTTCGATCCCACCCCCTGACCAATGGTGATCTTTCTGTGTGGAGTTGCATGTTCTCCTCGTGTCTGTGTGGGTTTACTCTGGGATTTCTCTGTTTTCCTCCCATAAGGGCCCAAAACATGCAGGTTTGGTTAACTGGCATCAACTGGGTGAAGTATGAATGTGAGTTGTCCCTTCCCCCAGGCCACAGTTATAAATAAGAATGTGTTCTTAATCTGTCCTGCCTGGTTAAATAAAGGTTAAATCTCACTCTATCCCTTTTATCTATGAATCTTCTCTGTGGTCTTCCTCTTTTTTTTTTCTGCTGCCAGGTAGCTCCATCTTGAACATCCTTTGTCCAGTATATCCATTATCCTTCTCTGCACATTCCCAAGCCAATATTTGACCTTGATAACTGTGTTGCTTTAAATAAAACCCCACATTTTAGATACACTTGTTGGAGTTTATTTGGTTAAGTTTTATATATATTACTCACAAAAAGTTAGGGATATTTGGCTTTAGTGTGAAATTTATGGAAAATGTAAAAAGTTCAAGGTACAGTGATATTATTGTCATGATCCGGTGCACGGGCGGGGACTGTGCCCAGTCTTCAGCTTAGTTTAGTCTTTTTCTGCTTGTTTGTTTTTCTGTTCACCTTGTTTGCTGTGTTTGGTTCCTGTTTTTGGTCAGTTCATTATTGGTTTCTGTACTTTCTTTTATGGCTTGTTGTCTTCATCAATGCAGGTGCTGTGAGAGCTCGTGCGTCACTTCTGGCTGTCAGATTCTGTTTGCGGGCTGTCACGGCTGCTAGTAATGATCACCACTCATGATCCCACAGGTGTTGTCAATCCGGGGTTTCTTTTTTAAGCCGTTGGTGCCACTTCCCTGGTGCAGCGGCGTAAAACCTCTGCAGTCGGGTATCCCTCGGACTTCAGCAGCTAAGTGATTATTTACCTGTCTTTTGCTCACATTTCCTTGTTTATCTTGGCATTCATCACCCCAGCCTAAGAGCTGTGTGTTTCGTTCGTGTGTGTTTGGGATTTTGCAAACTCACAGTTTGCGTTTGGTGTCCCTGTTTGCCCTTGGAGAGGGTGCTTCTTGACATTACGCCACTGCCAGCAAGACGCCAGCAGACTGTGAGTTCTGCCTTTTCTTCCCTCCTGTGTTTTTCTTTAAAATCTGTGTTTTTCTGTTGGAATGGCAGTGTTTCCCAACTACACTCAGTGTGGGTTTAGTGAGCAGCAACGCTGGACTGTTAACATTGTACTTAACATTATATCGGAGGCTTGTGCTTCCCACACTTCCGAGACAGCCCGGGAGTGTCTGGTTGGAGCCGCACAAGTGCTGGATGCACGCCCCAGCCTGTGGGGCCATCTGGAGCTCACAGACCTACTCCTTAACATAACCAACCCATCGTCCATGCTCCATGGGCTGGGGGAAACCTCCTCCATACCCCAGCCAGCGCCAACAAGAAAGTGGCCCTGGGCGTGGAAGTCCCGAGCCTCTCACCACTCTCCAGCATCAGCAGCCCCGCCTTCTCATCCCGGACAGTGGCCCGCACCATCACCGGAGGAGCGGAAGGAATGCCGGCAGGTTTTGGCAGCGGAGGTGGAGCTACTCTTGGATTATAAGCCATGGCTAGTCCCCCAACTCGCAGACCAAGTAGGGGGTGGATGCCCGGCTCCGCTTGCCACCTTGCCTACGGGGGCGGATTGACCAGGAACTGCATTGTGCCCTCACCTGCTACAGCCATAAGGGAGGAGCCCTCAGGGTCATCTGCAGCAGCCACTGCCGCACCGTGGGAACAAAGGCAAGTACCTTTTCATTTTACTACACCTAAAAATGAATTGTCTTGCATTGTTCCCCCTGGGGGCTCAGCTGCAGTCACTCATTTTGGCTGAGCCTCCCCCACCTGCTGCTGCAATTCTCTCCCCATGCTCACCTGCCTCTCCCATGTCCTCCCCTGTTCTTCCTGTCTGTCCGCCGGTCCTGGGAGGGAGCCGCCGGACGAGGAGGAGGTCAGCAATTCTGGAGGATCTGGTCCCTGCCGTGCTGCCATACCCTTGATGGGAGAGGAGTGTGTTGTATCTTTTTGGTTAATAATATAGTAATTCATTTCATTAATTTAGTTTACAAAAAATTGAGAAAAGCAGTTCACAATATTGTTATGTTTCAGATAAAACATACTGAATTTATTCATTCATGTGTTTTCTCAAACTACCTTGCCCACACGGTGGCAGTAGTGTTCAAGCTAAGGTTAAGTTGAGCCTGAAGAGCCAGAGAAAAAAGGCAGAAAAAAAGTGGCTACCAGCTCACAGCTCACTGCTAGTTAAAATGATGATGACAGACAGTTTATGTTGTGCAATTATTCTGTAAGAATGTACATACCGTTATTATACAGTTAAAGCAAGAAGAAGGTTGTTCAGTCATTTGATAGTGGCTAAAGCTAAGCTCCCACAACATTTTGGTGCCGAAACCCGGGAAACGTGGAAAAAGGATTCCGCCGACAGATAGCTTTAGCCAACTAGCTAGCAAGAGAACAACTGAACAAGATGACGGAACATCTACAGAGACTGAAACAAAAATGGGGAGTTGTACGAGCATCTGCCACAAAGCTGCTGCAGACTATTGAGGAGGAGTCATGCAAAGATAATGTGAGTTGTGACTGTCTCCGAGAACTGCTTTCCATGTTGTCGGTTAAAGAAAAGAATCTCCTAGAATTGGAAAGAGAGATTGAAGAGGAGATACCGATGGATGACCTGGAGGCAGATATAATTAAAACTATGGAGTATCAGGATAACCTTAATCTATAGAGGTCCCGAGCAACAAGAATTATTGAACGAGATGACCACCCAGCAGCTGAACGAGGCTCCTCACGGCTTAGTGATGTGAGTACGCATTCCAGCAGAGTAACTAATAGGCCCTCAGTAAAGTTGCCAAAGCTGTACATAAACAAATATGATGGCGACATATCAAAATGGCAAGAATTCTGTGATCAATTTGAGACTGCTATCGACGAAAATAGTGAGCTGAGCAAAACTGAAAGGTTTACTTATCTGAAGTCTTATCTTATCTTGTGGGGCCTGCAGCAAGAGCCACTGCGGGCGTAAAAATGACTGACTCCAACTATGATGCTGCCATAGACATGCTCAAAGAGAGATTTGGAAGGAAGGACTTGATAGTGAGTGCACACATGACTAAGCTGCTAAACCTAACTCCAGTCAAGAGATCCTCAGATATCGTCGCCTTGAGACAGCTATATGACGAATGTGAGGTCCAGATCAGAGGGTTTGGGTCACTTGGAGTTGTCTCAGATTCATATGGTGGCTTGCTGTGTCCCATATTACTCCAGATGATCCCAGATGACCTCACTCTTGTTTACACACGTAAAACAAGCTCAGAGCATGAGTTTAAAGTTCCCAAGCTCATTGCCTTGTTATAGCAAGAGGTTGAAAGCAGAGAGCGAGCCATGCACCTTACTAAAGTGAGCAGCGTTATTAAGGGCCCTCAGTCTACCTTCCGGCACCATTGCAAGCCAGATGCAGAAAGTAGAAAATTTCGGAAACCAAACTTGCCATCTGCAGCAGCACTCTACTCCAGCAGCTCAAATGCTCCTCAAGGCTGCATATTCTGTGACAGCTCAAGTCATAAGTCTGAACAATGTACAGAAAATACACTCAGCCTGCAGAAGGACAAGTTGAGGAAGATGGGGGGATGTTTTGTATGCCTTGGGCAGCGGCATGTGGCAAAATTCTGCCGGGCTAAGGGCATCACATGTAACTTGTGTTGACGAAGACACCATCCAACAATGTGTGATAAGGTGAACACCCTGAAGCCCTTAATGACAGCCCAGAACCAACTGATGCTGTCATCTATTCCGTGGCCCCATACACACTAAAGACAAGTGTAGGAAGAAAGAACACAGTCCTCCTGCAAACTATCACAACATGGGCCAGTGGAATAAAGGGAAAGGGAGAGGTACGCTGCCTGATGGATAGGGGAAATCAGCGAAGTTTTGTGCTGGAGAAGCAGGTAAAGGCGCTAGGACTGCCAGTTGTGAAAAGGGAGACTTTAAAGCTCCATACCTTTGGCAGTGATACACCAGTAAAAATAAAGCGAAATGTCGTGAAGCTAATCCTGCAGAATGTTGCTAGCAAGGGAAAAACTCTCGAAATTGAAGCCATTGAAACACCACAAGTAAGCTCTGCTGTTATACATGTACCTGGAGAGCATATTAGGCTGCAGCTGGAAAATAAAGGCCTGCAACTAGCTGACGCTTCAGGCAGCAGTGATGAAGAGCTGGAGCTGTCTGTTCTAATAGGTGCTGACTACTACTGGGAGCTGGTATCAGGCAGAGTTGAAAGACTGTCGGGATCTCTGGTTGCCATAGAGACAATATTTGGCTGGACAGTGCAGGGACCTGTTCCTATGTCAAGTATGAGTGAGGCTTCATGCATGAAAATAGACATTGAGGAAACAACACAAGTTTCGGATCAGTTACGAGCATTTTGGGAAATAGAATTGCTGGGCATCACCAGTAAACCAGAGCAGCAGGCTGATGACATTGAGGCTCAGCAATGCTTTGACAAGTCACTGAACTACAGAGAAGGTCGCTATGAGGCGAGATTGCCATGGCGACAAGATGCACCCAAACTCCCAAACAACATGAGGGTGCCCAGAAAAGATTTGAGAGGCACGGTGGAGGAGTGGTTAGCACTGCAGCAGCACAGCAACTCACCCTTGGCCGGAGGATCCTGGGTTCGACCCCAGTCCCCGACCAACAGTGATCTGTGTGGAGTTTGCATGTTCTCCCCATGTCTGCGTGGGTTTACTCCGGGATTTCTCCGGTTTCCTCCCACATGCCAAAAACATGCAAGTTAGGTTAATTGGCATCAAAACTGGGGATTCTAAATTGTCCTTAGGTATGACTGTGAGAGTGAATGGTTGTCTGTCTCAATGTGTTGGCCCTGCGATGGACTGGCGATCTGTCCAGGGTGTACCCTGCCTTTCACCCAAAGATGCTGCCCCCCCCCCCCCCGTGACCCGAAAAGGATTAAGCGGAAGAAGATGAATGAATGAATGAAAATGAAACCGAGAGCAGATGTGACATTGTTTGAAAGATACAATGAGGTAATAGAGGACTACTTCCAACAAGGAATATGTGAAAGGGCGCCTGAGCTCAAATAGTCAGATGGAGTATATGACAGCAGTGTTAAGTATTATCTGCCTCACCATGCTGTAATCAGAGATAACAAGGCGACAACCAAATTAAGAGTTGTTTTCGATGCTTTTTCACATGAAGATGGCTGCCCTTCCCTCAACAACTGTCTTTTCACTGGGCCAAATCTAAACCTAGACTTCCTAACTGTCCTGATAAAATTTAGTTGCATCCAATTGCATTCATGGCTGACATCACTAAGGACAAATATCAGTAGCAGAAGAGGACAGAGATGTTCTAAGATTTTTTTGGCTCACAGGACCTCCCGATGCTGAGGGCACAAAACAATGCACACTCAGAATGACCCGTGTAGTATTTGGTGTGTCATCAAGCTCATTTCTGCTAGCAGCTACAATCAGAAACCATCTGGAGAAATACCAATCGACTCATCCACACGCTGTTAACATTCTGAAGGACACTCTATACGTGGATGACTTCATCGCCAGCACCAGAGATGTTGAAGGTGCTTATGCAATCACCACAGCTGCAAGAATGATATTAGCTGCTGCCGGTATGAACCTATGTAAGTGGACGACTAATTCTTCCACACTAAAGGAAAGGTGGATGCAAGGAGAATTTGACTTTGCTCCCGAGTCTGAATCACACGGCTGTGTGTCAAAGGTGCTTAGTCTTGTGTGGAGGCCAGAGACTGATGATTTTGTCTTTGACTTCAAGCATCTGATGGACATTTTCAGAGACAAAGAAAACACAAAAAGAAGTGTCCTGCGGTCATCAGCTAGAATATTTGATCCCATGGGATTTCTAACCCCATTCACAATAAGAGTGAAATATCTCTTTCAGGACATGTGGCAAAAGGGCATCAGCTGGGACGAGGCACTGCCAGATGGTCTCTCACTAAAGTGGCAACAGTGGTGCACAGAGCTGCTTCAACTCCATCAGATAGTCATTCCCAGGTGTTATGGAGCAGACATGCTGCAAGGGGGACAAGATCACATCCTCCATGTTTTCAGTGACGCCAGTGAGAAAGCCTATGATGCAGTAGCATATCTTCAAGGGCAAACTATCACCAGACTGGTCATGTCCAAGTCAAGAGTAGCCCCCATCAAGAAACTCACCTTGCCCCATTTGGAGTTAATGGGAGCTCTAGTTGCTGTACAGATGGGAAACAACCTGCTAAAGGCAATGAACATGCAGCCAACGCAAATCTAGATGTGGTCAGACTCTATGATAGTCATTCAGTGGATTCATAGTTCAGCACATAAATGGAAGCAGTTTGTGGCTAACAGAGTAGTTGAAATACAGTCACTAACTCCGCCTGAAATTTGGTCACATTGCAGTGGGAAGCTGAATCCTGCAGACCTTATCACAAGAGGTCAAACAGCACACAACCTGAAAGATGATGAGCTGTGGTGGTCTGGGCCCCCATCCCACAATACAGCAATGCAGTCAGTGTCATTTTCTGGGGAACCTTGTGAAGAGGGGCTAAAGGCTGAGCTTAAGCGTCATAGTCCCTAACCTTAACCTAGTGTCATAGTCCAGCTGAGTAATACTGAAACTGTACAGCCAGATTCACTGCTGCGGCTAGAGGACTACAGCAAGCTAAGAACTGTACTCAGAATCACAGCCTGGATTAAACAATTTGTTCACAATGCTCGCACAGATTCAAAGAGACAAGGAGAGTTGACTGCAGAGGAAATGGCAGAAGCTGAAAGACACTGGATTTGGAACGTACAAGGGCAGACTTTCCAGAAGGAGATGATGCAGATAAAGGTAAGAAAGGAAGTTCACAGTGACTCAAAGATCAGAGATTTTAAGCCATTTCTTGATGGGAATGGTTTGCTTTGTGTAGGGGGAAGACTGCAACATTCAAACATGAGTTTTAATGAGCGACATCCATTGATTTTGCCTTCTGACCACAGACTGTCTGAGGTGCTCATTCGGCAGTCATGACCAAGTGATGCATTCAGATATGAGAGACACTTTGGTGCAGCTAAGAGAAAAGTACTGGATTCCTCGAGCCAGGCAAATGGCAAAAAGAATCCTTGCTGCTCGCCCTGTGTGTAAGAGATTCAAAGTAAAGGCCATACAACAGTTGACAGCACCCATGCCAAGAGACCAGATCACAGAAACCCCACCATTTGAAACAGTAGGTGTGGACTTTGCAGGTCCTCTTTATGTTAAAAATAAGAACACAGTGGAGAAGGCTTATATTGCACTGTTCACCTGTGCTGTGACTCGTGCTGTTCATCTGGAGTTGGTGTCAGATCTATCAACAGAAAAATTCCTCCTGGCATTTAAGAGATTTATATCAAGGCAAGGCCTCTGCAGAGTCATCTATTCTGATAATGCACGAACCTTCGAGCGAGCTGACCAAGACCTCCAAGCACTACGGAGAGCTATAAAGGAGCCTGAACTACAGAAATATTTCTCTGAAAAGGGGATCACCTGGAAGTACATTGTAGAGCGAGCAGCTTGGTGGGGTGGTTTTTGGGAACGACTGGTTCGATCAGTGAAGACATGCTTGAGAAAGGTATTGGGAAGAGCTTCACTGAGTTTTGAGGAGATCACATCTCTTTTAGCAGAGGTAGAGGCAACAGTTAATTCAAGACCACTCACTTTTGTCTATAATGAACCTGAAGAGCCTCAGCCTCTAACACCAGCTCATTTTTTGATTGGTGAAAGACTTTCCGCCTTACCACCAAAATCCTTCCAGATTGCCAGTCAAACCTCAGGCACTACCCGAGAAGAGCTGACACGCCGCTGGAAGTACCGTCACCGACTTCTAAATGACTTCTGGACTCGCTGGAAAAGGGAGTATTTACTGGAATTGAGATCCGCACATGCCATCAAGATCCCACGCTCCACTGTGATAAAGGAAGGCAATCTAGTTCTTATTGAAGATGACAAGATGCCACATCAGATTTGGAAGACTGAGATAATAAAAGGAGCTGTTCACAGGAAGAGATGGACTTATGAGATCCTGTGCGGTGCGCACACCAGAAGGGACAATATTAAGAAGACCACTCCAACTCCTATATCCTTTTGAGACTTGAGTTTATGAACTGTCTTCTTGGGGGGGGGGGGGGGGATGTTGTATCTTTTTAGTTAATAATATAGTAATTCATTTCATTAATTTAGTTTACAGAAAATTGAGAAAAACTCGAAATTCATTCATGTGTTTTCTCTAACTACCTTGACCACACGGTGGCAGTAGTGTTCAAGCTATGGTTAAGTTGAGCCTGAAGAGCCAGAGAAAAAAGGCAGAAAAAAGTGGCTAGTAGCTCACAGCTCACTGCTAGTTAAAATGATGATGACAGACAGTTTATGCCGTGCAGTTATTCTGTAAGAATGTACAGACAGTTATTAAGCAGTTAAAGCAAGATAGTGGCTTAAGCTAAGCTCCCACAACAGAGTGCCCCCGTGGCCCAAAATCTGAGTTGATTAAGAGTCCCCTGGTTTCGGCATCATGGGAACCGGTACCATCAGTGAGGCAAGTCCTGGCTGCTTCACACCGCGCTGGAGTTCCCCCTGCGTCAGCCGTCATGTCGGAGGGTCCACCGGCATTAGCCGCCATGCCTGAAGGGTCACCAGCTTGTTCAGCCACCATGCCTGCTGCCTGGACTGCCGCAGCAGAGTCACCAGAGTCCTGGACGGCGGTGGAGCTCAAGTCCAGGCAAGTGTTCTATTCTGTTCTAACATCTTCAGATTCAGAGAATTCTTGTCTGGCTCAGGGTGAGGAGAATCAGTTGCAGACGTCCTCTGCTCCTGAGCTTTCCTCACTGGGCTCCACTGCTGCCGGTGATTCCTCTCTGGTGATTGTCTGTTCTCCTTTTCTCAAAGTGGCTGTGCCGGGAGGAGTGGCCCAGATGGTGGAGGCCGAGACATCTTAGCTGGTGTCGCTGGAGGTCTCCATGGGTCCTGCCTCGTCACCGGAGGTCTTCGTGGGTGCTGCGCCCCAGTCCATGGGTCCTGCCTTGTCACCGGAGGACTCCATAGGTCCTGCCTCATTGCCGAAGGTCTCCGTGGGTGCTGCGCCACAGTCCGGGGCCTTCATGGGTGCTGCTCCCTGGTCCAAGGTCACCGAGGGTGCGATGCCCCTGTCCGAGGCCGTTGCAGGTGCTCCGCCTCCGTCCAAAGCCGCCATGGGTGCGATGCCTCCGTCCAAGGCCACCGTGGGTGCTCCGCCTCTGTCTGAGGCCGCCATGGGTCCGACGCCTTCGTCTGAGACTGCCGTGGGTACTGCGCCCCCTCCGCCCAAGGTCTCCATGGGTGCTGCTCCCCCTCCGCCCGAGGTCTCCATGGGTGCTGCTCCCCTTCTGTTTGAGGTCTCCGAGGGTGCTGTGCCCCATTCTGGGGCCGCCATGGGCACGTTGCCCCAGCCTGGCGCCATCGCGGGTGCTACGCTTTCGTCTGAGGTCCTCTTGGAGCCCCTCTCCTTGTCAAAGGTCCCCGCCAAGCAGCCGCTCCCCTCATCTGGTTTCCCTGCCGGTTTGTCGCTGCTGCCTTCCGGGGGGAGGCGGGAGTGCATGTGGTGCCCCATGGCCCGCTGGCTCATGAACTCTGGGAGGCCACCTGACGGACTATTCCTCCTGCTGTGGTGGCTGTGGAGTTCAGGGAGGCCACCCAACTTACTCCATCACAAGCGCCAGTGGCCTTGGGACTCAGGTAGACCGCCTGAACAGCCTTTGTCCACTGTCTAATTCCCCAGAGTTCGGGCCACCATATCTGTGGCAGTATTGTGGGTCATGAGCGTTTTTTTTTTTTTTTTTTATTTTGGTTGGGCTCGGTCCCTCTGTGCCTGGTCCCCCCCTCCCCCCAGGGTGGGTGATGTTCTCTTGTTTTTTGTTGGAGCGGGCTTTCTGTGTAGGGGGTCCTTTTTTTTTACCTGGGGTTTTTTGTTACCCTGGGGTGTCTGGGGTCCTTCCCTTGAGGAGGGGGCTCTGTCATGATCTGGTGCACGGGCGGGGGCCGTGCCCAGTCTTCAGCTTAATCTTTTTCTGTATGTTTGTTTTTCTGTTCATCTTGTTTGCTGTATTTGGTTGCTGTTTTTGGTTAGTTCATTATTGATTTCTGTACTTTCTTTTATGGCTTGTTGTCTTGATCATTGCAGGCCCTGTGACAGCTCGCATGTCACTTCCGGCTTTCAGATTCTGTTTGCTGGCTGTCACAGCTTCCAGTAATGATCACCACTCATGATCCCACAGGTGTTGTCAGTCCAGGGTTTCTTTTTTAAGCCGTTGGTGCCACTTCACTGGTGCAGCAGTGTAAAACCTCTGCAGTCGGGTATCCCCCGGACTTCAGTAGCTAAGTGATTATTTACCTGTCTTTTGCTCATGTTTCCTTGTTTATCCTGGCATTCATCACCCCAGCCTCAGAGCTGTGTGTTTCGTTCGTGTGTGTTTGGGATTTTGTGTTTCTTTTCTGTTAATAAATTTGCAAACTCACGGTCTGCATTTGGCATCCCTGTTTGCTGTTGGAGAGGGCGTTTCATGACAATTATATCATGTAAGTAGGGCATTTAAATAGAAGCATGCAATGGTAATTTCCTCATCTCAATAATTTGAGATGAGGAAGCAATTTATTGAAACAAAAGCCAACAACAGTGGTGGGTATACCACAACAAAAAATATCAGTGTCTCAATAACTTGTCATGTGCCCTTGAGCATCAGTTACAGCGTGACAACGATGCCTCATGCTGTTCACAAGTCGACTTTTTGTCTGCTGAAGCATGGCATTCCACTCTTCTTGAAGGGCGGCCCTCAGGTCATTGAGGTTGCGGGGTGCAGGGTTATGAGGCTCTACATGGCGACTCAGCTGATCCCATAGATTTTCTATAGGATTCAGGTCTAGAGAAAGTGCAGGCGACTCCATTTATGGTACCCCAGCCTCCAGCAGGCATCCTCCACAGAACATCCTGTTTGAAGCCTCACAATGGCGAGGTACTGTTGATCAGTTGTTAGGTGTTGTCTTGGTCTCATGATGTCAAAATGTGAACAGCATGATGAAGAGGACTGTTTAAATACCAATTCTAATTGAACCAGAAAATTTATTGGTTGATTAATGGATCAAACACCTGTTCTGAATTTTGGTGTTAAGCACCTTGTTACAGAACAGCAAGTTATGCAGAAAGTACTGAAACAGTGAACAGCTGGACATGTGCATTCAAAAGGTTAGAGAAGGTCAAATTAAGTTTAGCTGTAAAGGTTACAGTGAATTTTAGGTGCATCCTGAAATTTCACCCAAAAGCCGAATATCCCTAACTTTTTGTGAGTAGTGTAGTTGTGAGTTCAGGTTCAGTAAGGGTTTACTGTTTGAGACTGCCCTCCAACAGAAAATGCTCTTTATGTTAATTTTTACCAGCGGGTATTGCAACCCATATGTACGTTTTGAGTTACCTCTAGCGGGTGTAACACCAAGTGACATGGTTGAGCTACAATTACAGTTACAATCTGTGCAAGTTAGACTCTCACTTTTTGCTCACCCTTACCATTTTCCTAACTTTAACTGCCTAGAAATCTGTATTTAATGCCTAAAATAAGTCAGGTGAAAAACCACGAGTCACAGACAAGAGCCAGACCATAAGTAACGGGGTAGCTCATTCCAGCCTGATGATTACCCCAGAATGCTTAGATCTCCTGATTGTTGGCCTTGAGCACAGCCTAGATGCAGACCCACTTGAGAATCCTTGTACATGAGTTTGCCAAACACTGAAGCAATTGTCTAGGAGGAGTACTAATTTTTATGAAATCATAAATGCCCAGATCTCCTGACCTTTGACAACCTTGACCTTGAGCACAACCTTGATGCAGACCCACCTCATGGTCACTGTGCATGAGTTTGTTGAGAATTAGGGCAGTTGCCAAGGAGGAGAAGTGATTTTTCTGAAATCACATAAGTACTCAGATGTCCTGACCTTTGACCTTGTCCTCGACTTCGAGCACAACTTGGATGCAGACTCACTTGAGGATCATTGTGAGTGAGTTTGATAATCATCGAGGGACTTGCCTAGGAGGAGTAGCAAATCCCGCAAAATGTGTATGACAGATGCCACACCATTGCATTAGCTCCTTTCGGCTTCACCGGAATGAACAGAAAATAAACAGACAGCAGTGCCAACTCAGACTCCAGGAAGGAGTGCTATTTTTGCTGCTGTTTGGAAACTTGGGTGGTATTAACCCCTTGTGGCCAAATATGCTATCTCATTATTTTTTTTAAATCTGCCATTATTCATTAACTCATTCCAGTGAAGTCGAAAGGAGCTACTGCAATGATACAACATCTATGTTTCTCGGGAATTGCCACTCCTTCTTGAAAATTTCCCCGATGCTCACCATACTCACTTACAATGATCCTGAGGTTGGTCTGCAGCCAAGGTCAAGGTCAGAGGTCAGACGAACTGGGCCCTTATGCAATTTTGGAAAAATCACTACTCCTCGCAGGAGGATACTCAATTCAATTCTCAATTCTCACCAAACTCACTCACAATCCCCCTCAGGTAGGTCTGCATCCGGGCTAAGGTCAAGGTCATTGTCAAAGGTTAGGAGAACTGGGCATGTATGATTTCACAAAAAGCATTACTCCTCCTAGGACATTGACCTTAATTTTAAGCACATCCTAGATGGGTGTGTATCTAGGCTGTGCTTAGGGTCAAGGTTGACCGTCAGGACATCCCAGCTCTCCCGGGGTGATTTCGTCAGGCCGAAATGAGCTACTCCGTCATTAATGGTCTGGTTTTTTCAGGTCTATTTCCTGGTTTCCAAGATTTTGTTTGCCCCCTTCCCCCAGTACACACAGCCATTAGTTTGCTAGTATAGATTTCCAGACAACACGCACCACATGTAGCAGTGTTTCCTCTGGCTCAAAGACCTTGGCGCGGTGGCAACATATTTTTCCCGGGGGGGGGCGGGGGGGTTACACCGGAATATGTTAATGTTGAATTGTAGAAGATGTGCTCAAATGATGAGGCTGAGTTTAGTCGTAAACCAGCTTTATTGACAGAACACAGCTTCTAGCATTCTCAAAGCAGGAAAGAGAAAGAATCACATCTCATCACCCTTTTATATGTTTCCAGCATCAGAATTCAAGTCACATGGTGTTTTCAGTAAACATACAATCACAAAGCATCCCTTTGAATCTTCACCATTGTCTCTCATTTCCTGATGAACCGGAAATCTCTCCGGGGCATCTTCTGTGGGACAAAGAGACAAATCTCACACCTCCTTGTTATCTTCTGCAGATTCGAGTCCTTTGTCCTTGCAGACGTGACACCCTCAATACACATGCAGTCTTGTCTCTGTGGAAACGTGAGCCCACAATGTGTGTCGCCCACACTACCCCCCCCCCCCAAACGTCTAGTAAGGCAACACCTGCATGGCATAAAAAAAAAGAAAAACACAAAACACTCCATACATCGCTAATCAATCCACCAACTGCCTAGGTTTTAACTTTCTGCCGAATCTGCTGCAACCTGGTTTGGCTGCACCTGCAACATCTCTCTGCACCTGTGGATTAAAGCTGTTAGCACCTTTCTGTGAAGATTTTGGAGAATGTCCTCTCGGCGGCCTGCCACGGCGGGGGGGCCTCGCGAGCTGCACTTCCTCATCAGCCAAAACAAAGGCCAAAACAAATGCATAAAAGCCTGTTTATGCAAATCAACTCCCTTCTGCCCCCTAAATCTAGCAGAAAATGCTTCTGCCCGGTCTCCAGCACTCGGAACGGTCCGTCATACAACGGCCGCAAACTTGGACGCTGAGCATCATGCTTAACAAAAACAAACTCTGCATTTTTTAAAGTCTGTGGCACAAAAATGTGTGGTAAACTGTGATGGACCGGGCCAGGGAGCGTGTTTGCGCCCGAGTCGCTCTGCCACGGCTGAGCAGGGGGGCCATTTGGTGCGGGATTATCGGGGAGAAATTCCCCCGGCAAACGGAGAGGTTGTGCAAAAACTAATTCAGCCGGGGAAGCATGCAAATCTTCCTTAGGTGCAGAACGCAACCCCAATAAAACCCATGGAAGTTTGTCCACCCAATTTGTATCCATCAGCGACGCTCTGAGGGCTGCTTTCAATGACCTGTGAAAGCGTTCACATAAACCATTAGCCTGGGGGTTATACGCGGTAGTGCGATGAATCTTCACCCCCAAGCTGCGGGCCATCGATGACCATAGTTCGGAAATAAATTGGACGTTATGTCCGACGGTACACCGAAACGCGCAACCCACGCTGCTAAAAATGCTCGCGCAACTTCTTCCGCTGTGGTTGATGTCAGAGGAATCGCCTCTGGCCAGCGCGTGGTGCGATCTACCATCGTCAAAAGATGTGTGTGCCCGTGTGATAATGGGAGCAGGCCCACCAAGTCAACATGCACGTGATCAAAACGCTTAGCGGGGATGTGAAAAGGTTCCAACGGGGCCTTAGTGTGTCTGTGTATTTTGGCTCGCTGACACGCTATGCAGGCTGCCGCCCATTCCTTGACCTGTTTGCGCAACCCGGGCCAAACAAATTTCTCCCCCACCAACTTAATCGATGCGCGCACCCCCGGGTGCGCGAGAGAATGGACCAAGTCAAAAACGCAGCGACGCCATGCGGCTGGCACCACGGGGCGGGGCCGTCCCGTGGAGACATCGCAGATTAGTGGGGGCATACCACTTTGTTGCTCCCTGTGCTCCAGCCTTAACCCTGTTGGTCCAGACTGGAGCGCGCGCACGTCCGCGTCGTTAACCTGCTCCGCAGCCATGGCTGCATAATCTAACCCAACACAGACCGGGGCTGCGCGCGCTCCCGCGTCGCTGCCCGGGCCCGCGGCCACGGCTACAGAGTCTGCCCCTATGGGGCTTGGTGGTGCTACCGCGCGCGAGAGGCAGTCTGCCACAACATTGTGTTTGCCCGCGACATGCTGAATATCAGTAGTGAACTCCGATATTGCGGCTAGTTGCCTTTGTTGCCGGCCTGACCAGGGTTCTGAAATTTTGGCCATCGCAAAAGTTAGCGGTTTATGATCCACAAACGCGGTGAAATGTCGCCCCTCTAACCAGAACTGAAAATGACGGATGGTCAAGTGTAGGGCCAAAAGCTCCCTGTCAAACGCACTGTATTTACGCTCACTATCGCGCAAAGTCCTGCTGAAAAACGCGAGGGGTTGCCAGGTACCTGCCACAAACTGTTCAACTACCGTCCCCACCGCTACATCGGAAGAGTCAGTGGTGAGCGCCATGCGGGCCGTTGGAACTGGGTGCGCTAACAAAACTGCGTTTGCCAGGGCTGATTTGACCTGGGCAAAAGCGCGCTCCCACTCTGGAGACCATTCAATTTTATTTGCGGGCTTTTGTTTTTTTAACGCGGTGTACAATGGCTGCATGAGCCGTGCTGTGCTTGGGAGGAACCGGTTGTAAAAATTAACCATCCCTAGAAACTCCTGAAGCGCCTTGACCGTTTGAGGTTGCGGAAAATCCGTTATGGCACGCACTTTATTTGGAAGAGGAACCGCTCCTTCTGCCGAAACGCGATGTCCCAAAAAATCAATCTGCGCCACCCCAAACTGGCACTTCGCTGGGTTAACTATTAACCCGTGCTCTGCCAGCCTCCGAAAAACTGCTGTGAGGTGTTTTTCGTGCTCGCCCTCGGACGCGCTGGCTACCAAAATATCGTCCAAATAAACGAACACGAAAGGAAGGTCGCGTAAAACTGCATCCATCATGCGTTGGAAAGTCTGCGCGGCCCCCTTGAGGCCAAAAGGCATGCGCAAAAACTCAAAAAGGCCGAAAGGAGTTATGACCGCTGTTTTGGGTACATCTTGCGCGCGCACTGGAACCTGGTGGTAACCGCGCACCAAGTCTATTTTAGAAAAAATGCACGCCCCCGCCAAATGAACAGAAAAATCCTGAATGTGCGGAATCGGGTAGCGGTCATGAGCTGAAACGTTGTTCAACTTTTGGATTTTTTGGGAAATCGCCACAAGGTCGCCACGAGCCATCAGCCTTTGGGACCATGTGTAACGGCGAAGCCCAAGAGCTCTTGGAGCGTCTAACAATGCCCAGTTTTTCCAGATTAGTGAACTCCTCGCGCGCGATGGCCAGTTTAGCTGGGTCCAAGCGCCGAGCTTTTGCAAAAACGGGAGGGCTGGTGGTGGTTATGAAATGCTCCACCCCATGTTTAGCGACCGTCGCCAAAAACGTGGGGACTGTGAGTGCTGGGAACTGAGCAAGCAATGTATGAAACTTACCACCCGCAGCTGAGATGCTGGCATGTGCAGTCGGCGGGGCCACCCGAGCTGTGCAGGGAATAGAATGAAAGGACAGTGCATTAATCAGACGTCTATTAGCAAGGTCAACCAATAAACCATGTGAGCACAAAAAATCAGCCCCTAACATGTTGAAACTGACTGCTGCTACAATAAATGTCCACTCAAATGAACGGCCCTGTAAGGACAGAAGCATGGTCCTCTCACCGAACGTTTTAATCGTGGAGCCATTCGCTGCTGACACTGACACCCAGGGAGCTTTAGAAGGCATCAGTCGTTCCACGTAGGTGGGTGTGACGAAACTCAGCTGAGAGCCCGTGTCCACGAGGAACTGTTTCCCCGAGCGTGCATCCGTCAGGTAAAGCAGCCTGTTCTCGTTGCCGAGGGTCGCAGCTGCTACCGGCCCTCGGTCTTGGCGTTTCCCTGGCGCTTAAAGTTGCACGGTGGGACGCACCTGTGCGCTCTCTCTGCAAAACGGCGGTGGTAGAAGCACGGGCCGTCCTCCGCTCCACGTTGTCTGGCTCCCGTCGCCGCCGTCGTTGGTGCGTCTGGCGCCGCGGCCGCTGGACCTGCGCTGTCTCCGGACGCCGTTCCCGGGCTAGCCGCCGCGGCTGAAACCGCGTTCCGCTTGTGGGCGTCGACCAACCGCTGCGCCTCTTTGCTCAACCCATGGTAGTCTCGCCTGGCCAATCGGGGCGACTCTGCCAGGGCCACTCTCACTGCTGGCGGCAGAGTCCGAAGGAAAAGGTGGGCGAAAATGAATTCGCCATCCTCAGAGTCTTTGAGCTTCAGCATCTTCACCATCAGGTCCGCAGGTCTATCGTTTTCTGACTCCGTCAACGTCAGGAGTCCCTCTGCTCGTTGTTGGACTGAAGGGGTGAAATGGCTGATCAGCGCGTCCTTCAATGCGCTGTACTTGTCGCTGTCTGGTGGATGATTAACCAGATCCTCCACTCTCTGGACCGTGTTGCTGTCCAGCTTCGCTACCACGTGGTAGAATCTTGTGTCGTCGCTGGAGATTCTCCGGAGGTTGAACTGTGCCTCGACTGCGCTAAACCATGAGCGCGGGCTGTGCTGCCAGAAATCGGGCAGCCGGATCGTGGAGGCGGCCATCAGGCTGGCTTCCGCCGAGCCCCGCTCGGGAGAATTCTGTCTGCTCATTTCTCGTCGTAGGTCACCAGTGTAGAAGATGTGCTCAAATGATGAGGCTGAGTTTAGTCGTAAACCAGCTTTATTGACAGAACACAGCTTCTAGCATTCTCAAAGCAGGAAAGAGAAAGAATCATATCTCATCACCCTTTTATATGTTTCCAGCATCAGAATTCAAGTCACATGGTGTTTTCAGTAAACATACAGTCACAAAGCATCCCTTTGAATCTTCACCATTGTCTCTCATTTCCTGATGAACCGGAAATCTCTCCGGGGCATCTTCTGTGGGACAAAGAGACAAATCTCACACCTCCTTGTTATCTTCTGCAGATTCGAGTCCTTTGTCCTTGCAGACGTGACACCCTCAATACACATGCAGTCTTGTCTCTGTGGAAACGTGAGCCCACAATGTGTGTCGCCCACAGAATATGTTAATTTTATACTATTTATTTCTTTTTAAAATTTTACACCGTAACGTTGCATATGGAACTTACCATTTGAAGTATTGTACAACCGAGGCTTGAATATTGGGCCAGTTGGGGTCCCACCCAGACATCCTGTGTTTAGACTTTTTAGTGGTGTTATCCTTCTCTTCTTCCTCTGCCTGAACACTTCCCTCTCCTTGGCTCCTCTCTTCTGTCTCATCTTGCCGTCTCTGAGTTTTGTCTAATTCACGTTATCTCTCTGTCTATGGTGGTATACAAACAGGTTAGAAAATATCAAGTGTCATATTTTGTCTTGCAGGATTTTTTTTGTCATGGTTTACATAAATTACAAAAATATGTGCATTTTTTGTATTTTTATTCTAGTGTTTCTTTTTTTTTTCCATTGAGAGAGTAGGGAAGGGAAAGAAACATTCATAATAGTAATGTACTCAAGCATACTTAAATTATATGATCAGGTGGGTATAGTAACCAGAAATTCTATTCATGTAAAAGCAGTGCTTTGAAATTAATAATTAAAAGTAGACAACCAAAAATTTCTAATTGAGTTTGACATAACGTTCGGCTCAGGAGACGCACACACACAGGCTCAAAGTAGTTCAAATAGTTTATTGGCAACAGGAGTGAATGAATGAGTGTCTGTGAAATGTTAATGTGTTGGTGGCGGCGTCTGCTTCAGGCACAAAGGCAGGAGACCATACAGCCGGCAACCCTATGGGAGAGAACACAGAGACACAGGGTGATGGGCACACACCAACACAGGAGGAGAATAGGCGAGGGAGAAGCTTACTTGCTAGGAACAGATGACTGGCACAACAAGGACGGGACCCGGGAGACAGCCACCTGCAGGGCTCGGTGCAGCAGCGAGGAACGACGAGGGAACGGGATTGTCCGCCGCCGAGGAATCCACCTGTGCACAGGGGAGCAGACTGGAAAGGATGAGGTAAGGGTTTCTTACCACACAGTGTCGTGCTGAAGAGTTGATAGCTTCACGTCGAAGGGGAATGAAGTCTGACGGCTTCAGGCCGAAGCTCAGGGCGAGGCGGCTTATATCCCTCGCCGCTGACGATGAACAGGCGTGCGAGCAGGTGGCGCCGCTGATGAGCGGCGCGGCGTGACAGAGTTAAGGGTACAAAGAGCACCCACTTAAAAACTTGAGTAATGACTTCAGTCTTCAAGGTTTGAGGTTTTTCTCAAAAATTTCTAACAATTTTCTTATAGTTTTCTACTTTTCTCTGTAAATCTAAAGTTGAAACCATGTTCCTCAAATTTGTAATTTCCTCTTGTAAAATTGACTTTAATTGTATATTTGAAACTTTATTATAAATTTGTGGATTATTTTGGCTAATTTTTGTCTGTTTTTTAAAATAAAATTACTGTTTTGTTTTTTTTTTTAGATAAATTTGAAACAGACTGTGGTAATTTTTTTACTTTTTCCTTATAACAATTTACATTTTTGACCATAATTTTGCAGTCAGAATAGAACAATAATTTAACTCTGATTACAATGAAAAAATATTAATAAAATTGTATTTAATGAAATAAATTAACTTAAATGACCAAGGATGCCGTTATTTCTGTTATAATATTTCTTTATATTTATAGTTTGTTTGTTTGTTTTTTAGAAATCTCACCACACAGACAGCAGGAAAAACCTCCCTTATTTTGAAATCAAATGTTGACACGTTTAGTTCGTCTGAAGGCTGCTGACAGATTAAAGTCACTGAGTTCGTGAATTTCGGTCATCTTAACCTGCCAGGTACATAATGGGGAACTGTAGCGGACTCTAAAGACATAATTCACCACAATATGTGTTCATGTACAGAATGATCTGTTTAGGCAGTTGTAAGTTGCGAAGTGACTACACAGCCGGGAGCCAGTCTCCTAGTATCACAATATCTGGCTGGGAAGCGCCTACAATTCAGTTATTTTTTTTGTATTCAATAGTAGTCTGACTGAGGTGCTGGAGGGTGCTCCTCTTGGAGACTCCATTGTCCTACTGGGGAACTTCAATGCGCATGTGGGCAATGACAGTGAAACCTGCAGGGGCGTGATTGGGAGGAATGGCCTGCCCGATCTGAACCCGAGTGGTGTTCAGTTATTGGACTTCTGTGCTAACCACAGTTTGTCCATAACGAACACCATGTTCAAGCATAAGGGTGTCCATATGTGCACTTGGCACCAGGACACCCTAGGTCACAGGTCGATGATTGATTTTGTTATCGTGTCATCAGACCTGCGACTGGATGTCTTGGATACTTGGTTAAAGAGAGGTGCAGAGCTGTCAACTGATCACCACCTGGTGGTGAGTTGGATCTGATGGCAGGGGAGGATGCCATTCAGATCTGGTAGACCCAAATATATAGCGAGGGTATGTTGGGAACGTCTGACTGAGGCCTCTGTCTAGGAGGTCTTCAACTCCCACTTCCAGAAGAACCACATTCTGAGGGAGTCTGGAGACATGGAGTCTGAATGGGCCATGTTGTCCACCTACACTGTTGAAGCGGCTGCCCAGAGCTGTGGCCGCAAGGTCGTCGGTGCATCTTGTGGTGGCAACCCCCGAACCAAGTGGTGGGCACCAGTGGTGAGGGGGGCCATTAAGTTGAAGAAGGAATCCTATCTATCAAGCTTGATTGGGTTGTGGGACTCCCAAAGCAGCTGAGGTGTACCGGCAGGCCAAACAGTGCAGCTCGGGTGGTTGCTGAAGCAAAAACTCGGGTGTGAGAGGAGTTCGGTGTGGCCATGGAACAAGACTTTCAGTTTGTCTCGAAGAGGTTCTGGCAAACTGTCCTGTGGCTCAGGAGGGGGAAACAGCTCCCGGTCCACACTGTGTATGGTGTGGATTGGGTGCTGCTGACTTCGACTGAGGATATTGTCGGGCGTATCCCACTGATACGCCTTCCATAGAGGAAGCAGGGCTTGTGGATGAGGGGGATGACTCGCCCATCACAGGGGCTGAGGTTGCCAAGGTGGTTAAAAAGCTCCTTGGTGGCCGGGCCCCGAGGGTGGATGAGATTCGCCCTGAGTACCTTCAAAGCCTTGGATGTTGTAGGGCTGTCATGGTTGACATGCCTCTGCAACATTGTGTGGAGGTCTGGGACAGTGCCTTTGGCATAGCAAACCGGGGTGGTGGTTCCTCTCTTCAAGAAAGGGGACCAGAGGGTGTGCTCCAACTGCAGAGAGAGCACACTCCTCAGCCTCCCTGGGAAGGTCTATGCCAAGGTACTGGAGGGGAGAGTCCAGCCGTTGGTCGAAACTCGAATTCAGGAGGAGCAATGTGGTTTTTGTCCTGGCCATGGCACATCGGACCAACTGTTTATCCTCTTGAGAATCCTCGAGGGTTCGTGAGAGTTTGCCCAACCAGTTTACATGTGTTTTGTGGACTTGAAGGCATTCGACCATGTCCCTCGTGGTTTTTTGTGGGGGGTGCTTCAAGAGTATGGGGTATCGGACTTGTTGTTACAAGCTATCTGGTCTCTATACGACCATGGTGAGAGCTTGGTTCGTATTGCCAACACTCGGTTGGACTCATTCCCAGTGAGAGTTGGACTCCGCCAGGGCTGCCCTTTGTCACCGATCCTGTTCATAATTTTTATGGACAGGATTTCTAGGCGCAGCCAGGGAATGGAGGGTGTCATTTTTGGTGACCACAGGATCACAGGATCCCATATCTGCTGTTTGCAGATGATGTTGTCCTGTTGGCTACATCCAGCAATGACCTACAGTTCTTACTGGGACGGTTTGCCACCGAGTGTGAAGTGGCTGGGATGAGAATCAGCACCTCCAAGTCCGAGTCTGTGGTCTTCAGCCGGAAAATGTGGATTGTCCTCTCCAGGTTGGGTACAAGCTCCTGCCCCAAGTGGAGGGGTTTAAAAATCTTGGGATCTTATCAAAAGTGAGGGGAGAATGTAGTGAGAGATTGACAGACGGATCGGCGAAGCATCTGCAGTGATGCGGACGTTGTACTGGTCCATTGTGGTGAAGAGGAAGCTAAGCTCTTAGGCAGAACTGTTGATTTACTGGTCAATCTACATTCCTACCCTCATCTATGGTCATGAGCTTTGGGTAATGACCAAAAGAATGAGAACACAGATACAAGCGGCTGAAATGAGCTTTCTTCGTAGGATTGCTGGACTCACCCTCAGAGATAGGGTGAGGAGCTCAATCATCCTGGAGAGGCTCAGAGTAGAACCGCTGCTCCTCCACATTGAAAGGAGCCAGTTGAGGTGGTTTGGGCGTCTAATCAGGATGCCTCCTGGATGCCTCACACTTGAGGTGTTTCGGGCACGTCCCATTGGGAGCAGACCCAGGACTCACTGGAGAGATTATATCTCCCAGCTGGTCTGGGAATGTCTTGGTATCCTCTCTGAAGAGCTGGAGCAGGTGGCTGGGGAGAGGGAAGTCTGGGCTTCTCTGCTTGAACTGCTGCCTCTGCGACCCAGACCTCCGGAAAAGCAGTAGAAGATGGATGGATGGATGGATGGATGGATGGATGGATGTTCTTCTTGTGTATGGCTGTTTTTTTTTTTGTGTGTGTTTTTGTGACCTTCCAGGGGACTACAGATGCAAATTATTAGTATTGCTAATTCTGCCATATTTACATTTGTATTAATGTTCATTAGTATGTAATGTCCCTTTCAAATAAACATTAAACTATACTAAACCGTCATGTTTAATTTATCAAAAACTAGATACATTGTTTACATGAGTTTTATACTGTAATAGCTTGCTGTCCAAAACTATACCGATGTTTCTTTGACTTGGTTCTGCTTTCTGAGGATTTGCCAGTAGGTGGAGGCCTGTGCTCATTGATTTCCCTTCTTCATTTGCAGAGTGGCTTCCACTTAGTTTCAAATATATCTCTCTAAAGGTCATAAAGCATTCCCTTTGTTTCCCCTGTCTGATTATGTAAAGCAGTGGGCGATCCCAGTGGTAAAAGTGCACTCCTCTGTTGTGACTGTGGGTTTTAATGTAGCTGCTGGACTCCTTCACAGTGGCAGCAGTGAAAGTCAGTATAGAGATGTGATGAGAGCAACATTTTTCTAAAAGAGGAATTGAGGTCAAACACAGGAAGGGATCAGAAGTATGGGTTCCAGAGAACTTGTCACTGAAATGATTTGCTATGGAACACTATGTGGTGCATAGGGGCGGCATTTATTGTTTCTCAGTTTCTATGACTCTAAGCAACGCAGCCGCTATAGTGATGGGGAGGGGCGTCAGTCCTCTGGTAGTTCTGTGTTAACCTTCCCCCCGCCCCCATTCTATTATGCTGAGCTCCAAGCAAGAAAGTACCATTTTTACATGGTTTTTATGACCTGTCCAGTGTGTAAACCCACAACCTCCCAGCTGTGGGATGGATGCTCTACAAGTAGGCCACCACTCCGAGCTGGTCAATCACAGTGATACCATGGTCATTAAACCAGGTTTTAGTACTTTTGACAGTGAGCAGGTGCCAAGTCCTGCTGGAAAATGAAATCAGCATCTCCATAAAAGCTCGTCAGCAGATGGAAGCATGAAGTGCTCTAAAATTTCCTGGTAGATGACTGCACTGACTTTGGACTTGATAAAACACAGCGGACCAACACCAGCAGGTGACATGGCTCCCCAAATCATCACTTGACTGTGGAAACTTCACACTGGACCACAAGCAACTTGCATTCTGTGCCTCTCCGCTCTGCCTCCAGACCACAGTTTCCACAAGACAGACTTAGCAACTGATTTGGGGAGCCATGTCATCTGCTGGTGTTGGTCCACTGTGTTTTATTTCATCCAAAGTCTGTGCAGCTGTCTACCAGGAAATTTTAGAGCACTTCATACTTTCCTCTGCTGACAAGCTTTATGGAGATGCTGATTTCATTTCCCAGCAGGACTTGGCACCTGCAAGTAAGATAAGATAAGTCTTTATTAGTCCCATAACGGGGAAATTCCAGGATTGCAACAGCACAGGGATAGCAACACTCAGAGCAACAATCAGAAGGCAAGAAAAAAAAAGAAAGAAAGCAAGCAAGAGCAGCTAATATACATATGTACATATTACTATAAATATATATATATATACACACAGACACACAGTGCAGAGCATTGTAGTTGGATGGGATAAATATGTAAATATATAAACACCCACAGTACGGAGCATTGCAGCTAGGTGGAATAAATATGTAAATATATAAACACACACAGTGCGGAGCAATGTAGCTAGATGGAATAATATGTAGATATATAAACACACAGTGCGGAGCATTGTAGCTAGATGGAATAAATATGTAAATATATAAACACACACAGTACAGAACATTGTTGCTAGATGGGATGAAGCAGCACAACCGTCTACTTAGTTATCCTACATGGTATGATTATGTGCCCATACATATTCTCACCCTCCATAGCGACCGGTATTTTCCTAGTTGTATGCCGGAGGGGACCATTGTGTAAGTGCATTCAAAAAACTATTAGGTTGTTACATCTTTTTGCTATCTCTGCGAGCAGCCCTGCTTAGGTTGTACAGTCTGACAGCTGTTGGTAGGAAGGACCTGCGAAACCTCTCGGTTGTGCACCTGGGATGATGTAGTCTGCTGCTAAATGAGCTCTTCAGTGCATTCAGTATGTCCTGCATAGGGTGGAACTCGGACTCCAGCAGAGATGACAGTTTAGCCACCGTCCTTCTCTCTCCTATCTCCTCCACTGGATCAAGGCGCTGCCCCAGGACAGAGCTAGCTTTCTTGATCAGTTTGTTCAGTCTCTTCCTATCGGCTGCAGTAATGCCACTGCCCCAGCAGACCACTCCAAAAGTGATGGCTGATGCCACCACCGTGTCATAGAATGTCTTCAGCAGCGCCCCTTGTACACCAAGAGACCTGAGTCTTCTCAGTAGGAACAGCCTGTGCTGTCCCTTCTTGTAGAGTGCGTCAGTATTGTGTGACCAGTCTAGTTTATTGTTTAGGTGAACACCCAGGTACTTGTAGGATGTCACCATCTCAATGTCTGTTCCCTGTATATTTACTGGTGCTGTGAGGGGTTGTCCATGCCTGCGGCAGTCCACCACCAGCTCCTTAGTTTTCCTCGCGTTGATCTGGAGGCAGCTCGGATGGCACCAGTCCACGAAGTCCTGGATAAGCCCTCTGTACTCAGCTTCATCTCCATTGGAGATGAGGCCAACGATCGCAGAGTCATCAGAGAACTTCTGTAGATGTCAGTGTGTTGTGTTGTGAGAGAAGTCCGCAGTATAAAGAGTGAACAGGAAGGGAGCCAACACTGTTCCCTGGGGGGCCCCCGTGCTACCGATGATCTTGTCGGACACACAGTCCCGGGTTCTCACAAACTGAGGCCGGTTCGTGAGGTAGTCCAGGATCCATGATGACAGGTGCTGGTCCACCCCTGCGCGCAGCAGCTTGTCCTTCATGATCATCGGTTGGATGGTGTTGAAAGCACTGGAGAAGTCAAAGAACATGATCCTCACCACATTCCTGGGCTTCTCCAGGTGGGACAGAGAACGGTGAAGGAGGAAGATCACCGCATCCTCCACCCCAATGCCATGCTGGTAGGCGAACAGGAGTGGATCTATCGCTGGTTCCACCAGGGGGCGGAGGTGAGCAAGGAGCAGTCTCTCCAGGGTCTTCATCAAGTGGGACGTCAAGGCCACCGGTCTGTAGCTGTTCAGGTCTTTGGGGTGGGAAGTTTTTGGTACAGGTACCACACAAGATGTTTTCCACAGCTGTGGTACCCTCCCCAGCTTCAGGCTCAAGTTGAAGATGTACGTCACAATCCCACACAGCTGGTCTGCACAGGACTTGAGGAGCTTTGCACTGATGCCGTCCGGTCCCGACACCTTCCTCGCCTTGATCTTCCTCAGCTCCGTCCTCACCTGGGTCCTGGTCAGGGTCAGGATGGGGGGCTGTGTGTTGGGAGTGGGGGGGTGTTGGTGGAGTGGGGAGTGGGCAGCAGGACTTGATGTCTTTAGAGGCAGCAGTGGTTGTTGTGCAGTCAGGGGGGAGGGCGGTTGGTCAAACCTATTGAAAAACAGATTCAGATTGTTCGCCCACTCCCTGCCCCCCGTGGCCTGGGGGGAGGTATTCTGGAGCCCAGAGATGGTTTTGAGGTTTCTCCAGACCCTGCTGATGTCGCTCTGTTGCAGCTTGTCCTCCATCTTCTTCCTGAAGCTGTCCTTGCCTTCTCTGATCTTTCTCCTCAGCTCCCTCTGTACGGACTTCAGCATCTCCCTATTCCCCGACCTGAAGATCCTCTTCTTCTCTCTCAGAAGTGTTTTTATCTCAGGGTTGATCCAGGGTTTGTTGTTTGAGCAACACCGTATGGTCTTGGTGGGAACGGATTTGTCCACACAGAAGCTGAGGTAGTCCGTGAAGGTGTGAGTGAGGCCATCGATGTCCTCACCATGTGGATCGCAGAGCTGCTTCCAGGCGGTGGCTTCAAAACAGCCCTTTAGAGTGCCCATTGCCTCCTCAGACCATAACATCACTGTGCGCATGGCCGGAGGTTGTCTGTGCACTAGGGGTTTGTACACCGGCCGGAGATGAACCAAGTTGTGATCCGATCTCCCGAGCGGGGGGAGTTGTGATGAGGTGTACGCCTCCTTAGTGTTTGCGTAGAATAAATCCAGTGTTTTATTGTCTCTAGTGTGGCATGTGACATACTGGGTAAACGTGGGTAGAATGGGAGATAGTGAAACATGGTTGAAATCGCCTGAGATGAGGAGAAGAGCATCTGGGTGTTCTGTCTGCAGCCTGCTGGTTACTGAATGGATGATGTCACGCGCTGTCCCAGCGTTCGCCGTCGGATTTGCATAAACAACAATGCAGATCACGTGTGAGTGTTCTCTCGGGAGATATGTAGGCCGTATGCTAACAGCTAGCAACTCAATGTCTTTGCTGCAGTGTCGTTGTTTAACAGTGATATGTCCCGGTCTGCACCAGTTGTTGTTAACATACATTATCACTCCACGGCCCCTTGCTTTGCCACTGTCTGGTGTTCGGTCTGCCCGTATCATGTGGAAACCCTCCAGCTCAATGTTGGCATCTGCTGCTAGTTCAGTTAGCCACGTCTCAGAAAACAAAAGGAGAGAGCACTCCCGGTATGTGCTATCGTAACGGCAGATAGCCGCTAGCTCATCTACCTTTCCCAGTAACGACCGTACATTTCCCATGACAATAGATGGAAGCGAGGGTCTGTACCTTATATTTTTTGTCCTCCACCTTACTCCAGCCCGGCAGCCGCTGCGTTTTCGCCTCAGTTCTCCCGGTATGTCGAGTTTTTCCAATAGCACCGGGTGGCGGTTGAATGCTAGCAGCTCTTCCCTGCTGTATCGTCTCCTGCTATAAACAGTGGCTCCGTCCACCGGCTCAGGAGACATTTGGGACGATCTGTGTGTCCGTGAAATAAGTGGAGTGAAAAAAAACGGATCAAAAAGGGAGAGAAAGGGGAAAAAAAGACTTGGAATCGAGCCGCTGTTGCAAAGGGCGGCCGACTCGTGTGGCGCCGGATGAAAAAAAAAAAAAAAAAAAAAAGTACTGCCAAAAGTACCAGTACCTGGTTTGATGACCATGGAATCACTGTGCTTGAAGGGCCAACAAACTCTCCTGATCTAAACCCCACAGAGAATCTATGGAGTAGAGTGTGGATATTTTTCAACCTAGTTTGTCAGAAGTAAAACACCTACTGACCAGGAGGTAACAATGTTATCTGTATCACTTTTAAAGAGTCAAAACACAACCAAAATGAACTCAAGAATTCATTTGTACAAATTCAGTAAAAGTAAAACTATATATGATAAAATATTTCAGATTAAAATATCACAATATTTGGAGTCCTCAAACCAAGTCCATTCCTCCGGGCATTTCAGCAAATAAAGGTCCTGGCAGGTCATCCAGTCCAAACATGGTTATTGAAACTGCATTGGCAAAAATCCTTAATTGGCTGCTTAAAGGGGTCATTGACTCCACTTTTTCAACATTTTAATAGCTCACACGTCTTAATGAAATGTTTGTGACATATTTTGTTCACATTTTCTTTAATTTTTTGAATTATTGAAGCACATTTGTTTTGTATTTTTCCTGGCTTTCTTGAATCGCTCTGATTTAAAGCCTATCACTTTAAGAACGATCCTTCGCCTATTCAATTCCGCCCTCCCTCTTACATCAGTTAGCCAATAGCTGACTAGCTTATAGCCTCCTTCTAACTGGGATGAGTAGCGCTGGTTCACTGATCCACAGTCGATGGTGTATCTTGCATCAGTCTGGCCCATCTCCCAATAATTTTGCTGTGATTCCACAAAAAATTGCTAGCACCATGCACCGGATGGCCCCCCTGATCGCTGCAACCAAGACCTGGCCCGTGACCGGAGGCTGCTGGCCGAGCTGAACTACCGAGCCAAGGGATCTCAAAGGGCAGTGTCTCGCTCTGTGGGACTCCACTCTGCTTCCACGGCCAATTGGGGGACAACCCTGTTTTGTCTGGAAACAGGAACCAGTGGATACATTGTCTGTGTTGAAGGTTAACTTACATGGAACATACAGTAAGCTAACAATAGCGGGGTGCATGTAGTGTAGCAGGCTAGAGGCGGAGCGCCAAAAACCAGGGCTCCTGCCGTTAGTCCTTTAATATAGTCACAGCATGGTGACGTCATCTGTGCCTGCATTACCACGTCTGTGATGTGCATGGTGGTGCATCAATATGCCACATTCACCTCCCCCCTGGGAAAAGCCAGAACTTAGCTGGTGATGGTTAACCATGGTTGTGGCATTTGCATGATGGTTAACACAACAAATTGCCAATAATACAGTACGCATATTTGCATGGTGTTGATAGCATAATATGGTAGTATTAGCTTCTAAACCCAAACCATTGATTGCTTAAGGTTCCATACACCATAACCATTACTTTTAAACCATTATATGAACCTGGGAAACCGGGTAGACTGCTGGTAGAATCTTGCATGGTTGAGTGGATTATTCTGCCACTGTATCAACCATGCTGTGTTTAAACATTTCAAAAACAGTGTCATTTTCTTACTGTCCATCCTCAAGGGCCTCAGGTGAGCCTGCGGTGGGCACGGCCATGGAGATGCCGGCCATAGCGGACCTGGGAGCCATCTCACTGGAATCATGGCTCGCTCGTCAGCAAAGTCCCAGTCCAGGTTCCACACTGGCTAGATCGACTCTGGCATCGCGTCTTGATCTGGGGCAGCTGCTGATCTTACCCTCCACAGATGGCTGGTGTGCCATCTTGAACCATCAGCCATGTGAAAGGTGGCTGGCCCCAAATTGCAGGGTGATCTGCATCGGCAGTGACGGGAGCATCTGCAGGTCATCTGAGCGATTTGGATCAGCAGACCCAAACCCAGTTGAGCACTGTGAGTGCTGACCTGGTGGGTCTCATGTGGCGCTGCTGCTGCTCTCTCATCCTTGATGCTGGCTGCTGTTGTGGCAGTGTGATGTTCTCACCAGTGGCAGAACGCTCTCCAGGTTGACGTTGTTCTGTGGGGTCCTGGTCGGCCACAAACTCTCTTTTCTGCAGCTGTACGGCGGCTCCATGAGGCTTATGGCGGGCAAGGATCAGAGATGAGTTCGGATTATGCCCCTTCTCCTCTGATGTTGGTTGGGGTTGTGGCGGAATGTCATTCTCACCAGCAACAAGACATGCTCCGGGTTGTTGTCATTCACCCGAGTCCGGATTATGCCCTTTCTCCTGCGATGAAGCGGCAGCTCGAGAATGCTCGTGCTGCAAGCGATGCTTCTGTCGTTCTGTCCCGCTGCCAGGGAAAAGTGCCATTACTGGGGTATTGTCTGATGGGTCATCTAGTGGTGGACATGGAGGCAGATCAGTCTTGCCACTGATGGGCAGGTCCTTCCCTCTTCTGGGTCCTGCGTGACTGGACCGGATTGCCTGCGATGAGGTTTGAGAATGCTTGTGTTGCACGAGGACCAGCTCTGGATCCCGTGTGGGTGCAGTCTGGCGCTCCTGTGGTGGCTCCGGGTCCTGCATGGATGTGGTCTGGGGCTCCTGTGGTTCCTTCGGTTCTACTGGGTTCTGCTCGGCGTGCGGTGTGAGGCAGGGAGTGGCTGCATCCATGTCTGAGTGCAGTGGATTTGAGCAGTCGTTGGCCAAACTGAGTTTACCGCTGGGTCGGCATGCTGTGGTGCCCTGCTGTCCTGCGGTGTCTACCTCGGGGCCCTCCTGGGAAGACGTGGGGTTGATGCGCTCAGCAGCTGGGCAACCATCTGTACCGGTGGAGCTGACTGTGGGGAGCATGGGCCGGGGCCTTTTAGCTGCGATGCTAACTGGGCAGACTCTTCTAGCTCTGACCGAAGCACTATCTCCAGTGCTTCAGTCAGTGTCAGGCCGTTCGGTGCCATCACCAGCTTCTCCCGCAGCTTCGCATTTGTAGTGTCCTCCGCCAACTTATCATGTACCCTCTCTTCCTCTTTGTCACTGAAAGCACACGTTAGCCAGGACACGGAGCTCAGTGACATACTGGTGGGCTCTCTTGTCCTTACACTGGCAGCGCTGGCTAAACCTGACTTGTCTAGCCACCACACCCTCGGGGTTCACAAAACATGCGGCTAGCAACGTGATACATTCATCATAGGTATCTGCTGGTCCCAATGATCTGGAGACACGTCGACCCTCTTTGCCAAGACTGCGAATCAGCATGGCGCGCAGCCTAACCTTGCTAGTATTAGCCAGGCCAATACCGCATATGAACGACTCAAATAGTCTGCACCAATGAATCCAAGGAATGGGTGGCTCACCTGGTGTGGCAAGGAATGGTGGAAAAGTTGCCAAACCCGCTTCCATCTTCAGGAAAATGTCTTATTTTCCTCCGGAAGATTAGGTTGATCTTCATTGCCAAAATGTTATGTCTGGAAACAGGGACCAGTTGATAGGTTGTCTGTGTTGACTGTTAGCTTTTAATAATACAAGCTAGCAACACATGGAACATACAGTAAGCCAACAATAGCGGGATACAATTAGTGTAGCAGGCTAGCGGCAGCTCGTCAAAGACCAGGACTCCCGCCATTAGTCCCTTAATGTAGTCACGGCGTGGTGACATCATCTGTATCTGCATCACCACGTCTGTGACGTGCATGGTGGTGCATCAAAATGCCACAGCCCCCGTCATGAGGTGGCTTTCCTATGCTGCCCGTAAGAGCAGCGCAAAGTTGCGTGGAGTCCCAGAGGACGGTAGGGGAGCTGGCCCAGAGAGTCAGCCGCCACTAGCCAGCAGTCTCTGGTATGGGCGGTCCACTGTGGAAGCACAACGAAACCACAGAGATGGGCCATTGTGACATGAGGCACACCGGCAAACCAAGTGATAACAGGGATGGCTATTAGGTTGACTAAGATCTGAAGAAAATAACATGAGCTACGCTTGGTGCAAGGCTCCTGGTACCAGTGTTAGCTCAGGGCTTAATAGGCTACCTTTAGCTACCCTTTCCATCTACATGACAGACGTCTAGGCAGACCAATAATAGAGCAGTGGGTGGGTCTCAAAGATGGTGGTGGGTTGGCTTTCTCTAATCTTGATGTCTAAGGTTTACCTGAAAGAGTCAAAAACGTTTCTGGTGTTTCTTGGGAGAGAAAAAACAAGATAAAGGCTGTGTTTTGTTTTTTGAGAGAATTGACGGTTTTGAATTTTTTTTAATAATTATGTGACCAGTAAACTCATTTCAGGCAGTTAAAACCTACAGACACACCATTTTTCAGTCAATGGCCCCTTTAATCAGTATAAACTTGTCACAATTTGCCCCTTGGGGCAGAGAGGAGAGACCCAACGCTGAACTTTAGTTAGTGGTATTTAATAAGGAAACAAAGTCCAAACAGTGCACGAAATGAACTTAAAAACTGAAGCAGCAAGGAAGTAGGCAGATAAACTCAAGAGTAGTACCAGAATGGGGAAAGGATTCTGATGCTGATTAGCTGAGGCTCCAACAATGAGTGAAAGAAACAATGGCCTTAAATAGAACATGAAACCAATGAACACAAATGATTGCAGGTGTAGATCACATGAGCGGGCAGGAGATGACAATGATTACCAACTGGGGTCAGCTGAGTGTAATGAGAGGGGAGAAGACAAGACTGACAGCTGACAGGGACACCGCCCACAACCGAGCAAAAACCCGGAAGTGCCACTGATAGCTGTCACTCCGGAGAGAGAACACAACAGTATGATTATAAAGAATTAAATGCCAACAAATGAAGACTGAAAAATAAATACAAACTAATACCAAATAAAAGAGTAGCGAAACTATGACGGCATAAACAAGTGGATGAGAAAAATAAGAAACAGTGTGAGATATGCGGAAACCAACCACAAGACAGGAACCAAAGAACACAAAATACAACAAATATACAAATATAGAAAAAGATCATGAGAGTGAGCATGGCAGAATCCCCCGTGCTCAGAGCATAACAAAAATGCAGACTTGAAGAAATAAATTGATTATTTTTTACTACAGTTGGCATTTACACCTGAAGCAGTAGGACCATGCGTGTGGTCTTTGTTCCTATAAAAAACAAAACCCTACAAAACCCACATCCTTTCATACATGTTCATGTCCTCTTTCATGTTTATGAAAAGCAAGTCAGTGGTCTAGCTTTGCACTATGACACTGTACATATTTTTGTTAAACTGTCAGTACTAAATAATGAAATAAACATCGTTTTCTTTCACATAAAGTGCAAAAAAGATTTAATTGTAATATGTACAGTATATATAGAACATGCCTTTCAAAGAGTCATAATGGTTTTTACATTCAGTGCCACAGCCTCCTCTGATGCCGTCTTGAAGACCTGATACGGATAACCTAAGTTGTGATAGGAAAATGAGACAAAACAATACAGAAAGAGGGGGAAAACAATTAAATGTGATGGAAAGAAAGTAATTTACCATGCATGTGGAAAAAAATATACCTGAGGTAGCTGTAAGGAAATAGGAGTAAGTCTGCCTAAAAAAAATAAAAGAGCAGCCCACCAAAGTTCTCAAATGGTGACGCAAACAAACTCATACAGGAAACTGGGTTTTCAGTTCAGCAAAAAGGTGTGCATGTGTACAGATGGTAAAAGTAGGTGGTAGTTCTATACTGCTACTGCTTATGTTGCGTACTGCTTTGTGAACTCAAGTCCTTATCTCTTGACAAATTAAATAAACTGTTTTTCCACATTGAAAACAGATAATATACAGTTTATCCAGAAAGTATTAACAGCACTTCACTTTTTCCACATTTTATTATGTTACAGCCTTATTCCAAAATGGAATAAATTCATTTTTTTCCTCAAAATTCTACACACAACACCCCATAATGACATGAAAAAGGTATTTTTTTGAGATGCTTGCAAATTTATTAAAAATAAAACAACTAAATAATCAAAAGTACATAAGTATTCATAGCCTTTACTCAATACTTTGTTGATGTACCTTTGGCAGAAATTACAGCCTGAAGTCTTTTTGAACATGATGCTACAAGCTTGGCACTCTTATCTTTGGGCAGTTTAGCTCATTCCTCTTTGCAGCACCTCTCAAGCTTCATCAGGTTGGATGGGAAGCGTTGGTGCACAGCCATTTTCAGATCTCTCCAGAGATGTTGGACCCCAGGTTTAAAACAGTTGGCTTCTTTAGTCCACTAAAAGCAACTGAAGCTGTCAAGAGACTGAAGTTGGAGTGTGCTGCTGAAATGAGGAGCCATGAGCCTGACCCAGCAGAAGAAGAGCCTAGCTCTTCACATGGATCAGAACCCAGTTCAGGTATGAAAACACATTTTTTTTGTGTTTGTATATTTCTGTTGCAGTCTGTCATGTGAGAATAAACTAACGACTAACAAAGAATTATTTCTAAAATATTTGTTAGGGCACAATCTCTGGAAACCTCTTGATATGGAGGTTGAGGAGAACAAGATGAACTCGAATACTACAACCGATTCCATAATTGAAGTCCAACGCTATCTGGCTGAAACCAACACACCCAGAACACAAGACCCGTTACAATATTGGAAAAATAACCAGAAAACATTTCCACACCTTTATCAACTTGCACTTAAATTTTTATGCACGCCATCTTCATCTGTACCCTGTGAAAGAGTTTTTTCTAAGGCAGGGGAACTGGTGTCTAAGAAGAGAAATCACCTTGGAGCAAAGACACTACAGAAACTTTTGTTCCTCAATAAAAATGTATGAATGAATCCATTTTTGGCTGCACGGTGGCACAGTGGTTTAGCACTGTGGCAGCACAGTTTTACCCTTGGCCGGGGGATCGCGGGGATCATGAGATCGTGGGTTCGATTCCAGCCCCCGACCAACAGTGAGCTGTGTGGAGTTTGCATGTTCTCCCCGTGTTGCGTGGGTTTACTCCGGGATTTCTCCGGTTTCCTCCCGCACACCAAAAACATGTAGGTTTAGGGCGCTCGCGCACGCAGCGACCAGCAGCTGGTGGCTTGTCATCAGACTGCAAACCAAGTCTACCTACGGGTACAAATAAGTAACAAAAAAAAAAAAAAAAAATTTTAGTCTGTTATTTCGTATGATTGAACACTTAAGTTAAAAAAAAATTCCACACATAAGTTAAAAATTATAACTGAATTTTATTATAGACAAATTTGCTATATTTTACATACCAACTCATTTTAGCATTTACACAAACAAGGTTTTAAGCAAATTTTAAACTCTTCTCATAAACAACTTAACTCAGCAAACAAATTGAGCAAATTAAATTATACAATGATGAGATCATATTTTAAGCACGTCAACTGTCAGTACTAAATGAAATAAACACATCGTTTTCTTTCACATAAAGTGCAAAAAAGATTTAATTGTAATATGTACAGTATATACAGAACATGCCTTTAAAAGAGTCATAATGGTTTTTACATTCAGTGTCACAGCCTCCTCTGATGCCGTCTTGAAGACCTGATACGGATAACCTAAGTTGTGGTAGGAAAAGGAGACAAAACAATACAGAAAGAGGGGGAAAACAATTAAATGTGATGGAAAGAAGGTAATTTACCATACATGTGGAAAAAATATACTTGAGGTAGCTATAAGGAAATAGTAGGAGTAAGTCTGCCTAAAAAAAAATAAAAGCGCAGCCCACCAAAGTTCTCAAATGGTGACGCAAACAAACTCATACAGGAAACTGGGTTTTCAGTTCAGCAAAAAGGTGTGCATGTGTACAGATGGAAAAAGTAGGTAGTTCTATACTGCTACTGCTTATGTTGCATACTGCTTTGTGAACTCAAGTCCTTATCTCTTGACAAATTAAATCCTGTTTTTCCACATTGAAAACAGAGATAATATACAGTGTATCCAGAAAGTATTCACAGCACTTCACTTGTTCCACATTTTATGTTACAGCCTTATTCCAAAATGGAATAAATTCATTTTTTTCCTCAAAATTCTACACACAACACCCCATAATGACAACATGAAAAAGGTATTTTTTTGAGATGCTTGCAAATTTATTAAAAAAAAAAAAACTAAATAATCACAAGTACATAAGTATTCATAGCCTTTACTCAATACTTTGTTGGTGTACCTTTGGCAGAAATTACAGCCTCAAGTCTTTTTGAACATGATGCTACAAGCTTGGCACTCTTATCTTTGGGCAGTTTAGCCCATTCCTCTTTGCAGCACCTGTCAAGCTCCATCAGGTTGGATGGGAAGCGTCGGTGCACAGCCATTTTCAGATCTCTCTGACATAACGCACGGCTCAGGAGACGCACACACACAGGCTCAGAGAAGTTCAAATAGTTTATTAGCAACAGGAGTGAATGAATGTGTGTCAGCGGGATGTAAATGTGTTGGTGGCGGCGTCTGCTTCGGGCACAGAGGCAGGAGGCCGTACAGCCGGACAACCCTATGGGAAAAGCAAAAGGAGAAGGGTGACGGGCACACACCAACACAGGAGATTTGCAAGCGAGAGAGGAGCTTACTTGGAGGGCACAGATGACTGGCACAGCAAAGGACGAGGTCCGGAAGACAGCCACCTGGAGAGCTCGGTGCAGCAGCGAGGAATAGGCGATGGAGAGGCGATGTCCGCCGCCGGGGAATCCACCTGTGCACAGGGGAGCAGACTCGAGAGAGAAAAGGAGGTAAGAGCTTCTTACCCGGGAGAATAGCTGAAGGTGAAGGAAGTCACAGTGATGCATGAGAAGTTTAACGGCTTCAGGCCGAGGCTCAGGGCGAGGCGGCTTATATCCCTCGCCGCTGATGATAAGCAGGTGTGCGTGCAGGTGGCGCTGCTGATGAGCGGCGCGGCGTGACAGTACTCCCCCCTCTAGCAGCGCCTCCTGGCGATGGCTTTCCTGGGTGCGCTCGGTGGAAATCAGCGATGAGCGATGGGTCCAACACAGACGACGGGGGTACCCACTGTCGATGGTCAGGCCCATAGCCCTCCCAGTCCACCAGGTACTGCAACCCACAACCCCGGCGCCGGGAGTCCAGGATGGAGGAGACAGACCAGGCCGGATGGCCACCAATCATCCGGGGCGCGGGTTGCGCAGCAGGAGGAGGGCAAAGGGGATCGGAGACTGCCAGCTTCACCTTGGACACGTGGAAGGTGGAGTGGATGCGGAGGGAGGGGGGAATAGCTACACGCACAGCCACCGGGTTGACAATCCTGGTGATGGGATAGGGACCCACGAAGCGCTGTGCCAGCTTCCTCCTCTCGCCTTTTAAGGTAACGTCCCGGGTCGACACGTAGACTCGCTGCCCAACCCTGTACGCCAGGGCAGGTCTTCTGTGCCGGTCCGCCATGGCTGTGTTGCGCTCCGCCGTGCGTAAAAGCGCATTGCGCGCTGACGCCCAGATGGAGCGGAACTGCCTGAGATGCGCCCGTACTGAGGGGACAGTTACCTCACTCTCCTGCGCCGGGAACAGCGGGGGGTCGTAACCCAGGGACGCCTTGAAGGGGGACATCCCTGTGGCAGAAGAGCGAGCGGTATTATGGGCGTATTCAACCCAGGCAAGGTGGTTGCTCCAGGACGTGGGTTTGGACGCCGTTACACAGCGGAGCGCAGCCTCCAGCTCCTGGTTGGTCCGCTCACACTGCCCGTTGGATTGGGGGTGATGGCCGGAGGAGAGGCTCACCTTGGCTCCTAAAGCGTTGCAAAACGACCTCCAAACCTCAGAGGAAAATTGGGGCCCTCGATCCGAGACCACGTCCACCGGAATCCCATGCAGCCTTACCACGCGTTGGATGAGGAGGTCCGCCGTCTCCAGGGCAGTGGGGAGACCTCGCAGGGGGACGAAGTGTGCCGCCTTGGAGAAGCGGTCCACGATGGTCAGGATGGTGTCGTAGGAGTTGGAGACTGGGAGTTCGGTGACGAAATCCAAGGCGATGTGCGACCAGGGCCTGCCAGGGACGGGCAGGGGCTGGAGCAGACCCGCTGGAGGGGCATTTCCCGACTTGTTGGTGGCACAAATTGGACAGGCCCGGGCGTAGTGGGCAGCATCCCTCCGCAGGCCCGGCCACCAAAAGGACTGCTGGAGGAGGTTTATCATCCGGGAGGAGCCAGGGTGACAGGTGAGCTTGGAGGTGTGTAGCCAGTGGATGACCTCTCCTCGAACCGCAGATGGCACGAACAGCCTCCCCTCCGGTCCGCCGCCAGGGTCAGGTTCCACTTCCTGCGCCTTCCGGATCTTGCTCTCAATGTCCCAAGAGATGGCTCCCACGATGCACGACCTGGGTAGGATGGTGTGGAGCGTGTCCTCCGACTCCTCAGGGGCGAATTGCCTAGAGAGGGCGTCGGGCAGGCCGTTCTTGGAGCCAGGCCTGAAGGTGATGGAAAACTGGAACCTGGCGAAGAACAAGGACCAGCGCGCCTGGCGGGCGTTCAGGCGCTTGGCAGATCAAAGGTACTCCAAGTTCTTGTGGTCCGTCAGGACCACGAACGGCAGGTCCGCCCCCTCTAGCCAGTGACGCCACTCTTGCAGCGCGAGCTTGATGGCCAGGAGCTCTCTGTCCCCCACGTCGTAATTTCTCTCCGCCGGGGACAAGCGCCGGGAGAAGAAAGCGCAGGGCCGTTTGGCGCCGTCGTCAGGCGACCGCTGGGATAACACCGCCCCCACTCCCGTGTCCGAAGCGTCCACCTCCACGATGCACTGCAGCGCGGGGTCGACCTGGCGAAGGACCCGGGAGGAGGAGAACTCCGCCTTCAGCGCCTGAAAAGCAGCTGCGGCCTCTTCGGTCCACCGGAACGGGACCTTAGGGGACGTGAGGCGGGTCAGCGGTCCGACGATGGAACTGAAGTTTTGGACAAAGCGGCGGTAGAAGTTCGCGAACCCAACGAACTGTTGCACCTGTTTCCTCGACGCAGGTGTAGGCCATTCTACCACCGCCTTCACCTTCTCTGGGTCTGGACGCACCTGGTCGTGAGAGATGATGAATCCCAGGAAGGATGTAGTCTTAGCATAAAATTCGCACTTTTCAGCCTTCACGTATAGCCGGTTCTCCAGCAGTCTTTGGAGGACCCGCCTCACATGGACCTGGTGCTCGTCCCTGGACTTGGAGAAGATGAGTATGTCGTCCAGGTAGACGAACACAAAGAGGCCGATGAAGTCCCGGAGGACGTCGTTGATGAGGCGCTGAAAGACGGCAGGAGCGTTGGTCAACCCGAACGGCATTACCAGGTATTCGAAGTGGCCGTTCGGGGTACGGAAGGCTGTCTTCCACTCATCTCCCTCCCGGATCCGGACGAGGTGGTATGCGCTGCGTAGATCCAGCTTGGTGAACCAGGTCGCCCCCTGGAGGGAGTGGAAAGCGGTGTCCATGAGGGGCAGGGTGTAACGATCCTTCTCCGTGATGTCATTTAGAGCCCGATAGTCAATGCAAGGACGGAGGGATCCGTCCTTCTTTCCGACGAAGAAGAACCCTACCCCCACGGGTGATGACTATGGGCGGATTATCCCAGCACTCAGCGACTCCTTTAGGTAGGCGTTCATCGTCTCCTTCTCCGGCGCCGACAGACTGTAGAGCCGACCAGAAGGTAAGGGTGCCCCCTGGCGGAGGTTGATGGCGCAGTCATAGGGCCGATGAGGAGGAAGAGACATGGCCTTGGTCTTGCTGAATACCATACCCAGGTCGTGAAATTCCAGGGGCACCAGGGACAGGTCCGGGGGCGCTGCGTCCGTAGGTGGGGGAGAAGCGGACGGTGAGCAGGCAGCGGACTGTAGGCAGGTGCCCATGCAGAACGTGCTCCATGCCGACACCCCGGCGGACTTCCAATCCAGAACGGGGTTGTGGAGGTGTAGCCAGGGATACCCCAGGATGACGGGCGACACAGAGTTGGGCAGGACGTAAAAGGTCATTTCCTCCCGGTGCTTTCCTGAGATGATTACCGGTACAGGAACAGTCTGGTGCGTCACTCTCCCAAGGGAGGCACGAGAGAGGTTGACCAGGGAGATTGGGTTTCTCAGTGCCTGGCAGCGGATGCCCAATTGGGTTGCTAGGCTTTGTGAAATAAAGCTGCCTTCTGCGCCCGAATCCTCCAGTGCGTGGGTGAGATGCCCAGTGGGATTGTGGCAGAAACGGATGGGCAGCTTCAATTGAGTGTGGGGGTTTAACCGATTGACATCCGCGAGGCCCCCTACAGTGACTCGCGGACCCCGCCGACTGGCTTTCCGTGGGCAAAGCTTCACCGTGTGTTGGTCATCTCCGCAATACATGCAGAGATCCAACTCACGGCGGCGTTGTTTCTCCGCAGGGGAAAGCTTTGTCCAGCCCGTCACCATCGGCTCCGACTCCTCGGGGCACGATGGTGGCGGCGCCGCCAGGGGGCGAGCTTGGAACAGGCGCGGCGAGACTCCACGAGGGCGAGAAGAAGACGACTTCCGCCCCGAGGAGCGCTCGCGCAGCCTGTTGTCCAAACTAATCGCTAAGGATGTCAGCTCCGCTAGCGTCTCAGGAATATCCCGCCCAGCCAGTTCATCCCTCAGATCATCATTGAGACTGCGGAGGAAAAGGCCGCAGAGGGAGCGTTCCTCCCAGCCTAATTCCTCCGCCGCTACCCGGAAGTCGACCGCGTAGTCCGCTGCCAACCGGCTTCCCTGCTGGAGGGCGAGAAGCCGATCGACCTGGACCGTCTCGGTAGGAGAATGGTCAAAAACCTCCAGGAAGCGCCTCACGAATTGGTCATATGTGAGGGCGGCATAACTGGGCCTCGCCATTACGGCGTAGGTCCATGTTAATGCTCGCCCCTCCAGGAGATTCCCGATATAACCAATTCGGCTATGATCTGAGGGAAAGTCTCCGGGCACACGGTGGAAAACGGACTCACACTGCATAATAAACCCCCGCGCTCCGCCGAGCTTACCGCTAAAGCGGGCGGGGGTTGGAATGGGTGTGAGCCGAACCGGTGCACTCGGAGCCTGCTGGATGGCCACTGGAGCAGCAGGAGCCGCGCCACCCTGACGAGCCGGGGGGAACGGCTGTTGGGGGTCCAAGCGGCCCAACCGGTTAGTTAAGTTTAATAATTGATTAAAAATCACCTGTTGCTGATAGGCTATCTGATCCACTCGAGCCTTGAGAGTGGAAAACCGGTGTGCGAGCCCGCCGTCTGCCGAGCCGCTCGGCTGAAGCCATACTGACATAACGCACGGCTCAGGAGACGCACACACACAGGCTCAGAGAAGTTCAAATAGTTTATTAGCAACAGGAGTGAATGAATGTGTGTCAGCGGGATGTAAATGTGTTGGTGGCGGCGTCTGCTTCGGGCACAGAGGCAGGAGGCCGTACAGCCGGACAACCCTATGGGAAAAGCAAAAGGAGAAGGGTGACGGGCACACACCAACACAGGAGATTTGCAAGCGAGAGAGGAGCTTACTTGGAGGGCACAGATGACTGGCACAGCAAAGGACGAGGTCCGGAAGACAGCCACCTGGAGAGCTCGGTGCAGCAGCAAGGAATAGGCGATGGAGAGGCGATGTCCGCCGCCGGGGAATCCACCTGTGCACAGGGGAGCAGACTCGAGAGAGAAAAGGAGGTAAGAGCTTCTTACCCGGGAGAATAGCTGAAGGTGAAGGAACTCACAGCGATGCATGAGAAGTTTAACGGCTTCAGGCCGAGGCTCATGGCGAGGCGGCTTATATCCCTCGCCGCTGATGATGAGCAGGTGTGCGTGCAGGTGGCGCCGCTGATGAGCGGCGCGGCGTGACACTCTCCAGAGATGTTCAATTGGATTCAAGTCTGGGCTCTGGCTGGGCCACTCAAGGACATTCAGAGTTGTCCTGAAGCCACTCGTTTGATATCTTGGTTGTGTGCTTAGGATCATTGTCCTGGTGAAAGATGATCCGTTGCATCAGTCTGAGGCCAAGAGCTCTCTGGAGCGGGTTTTCATCCAGGATGTCTCTGTACATTGCTGCATTCATCTTACCCTCTATCCTGACAAGTCTCCCAGTTCTTGCCACTGAAAAATATCCCCACAGCATGATGCTGTCACCACCATGCTTCACTGTAGGGATGGCATTTGCCTGGTGACGAGCGGTGCCTGGTTTCCTCCAAATATGATGCTTAGCATTCATGCTAAAGAGTTCAATCTTTCATCAGACCAGAGAATTTTGTTTTTCATGGTTTGAGAGTCCTTCGGGTGCCTTTTGGCAAACTCCAGGCAGGCTGCCATGTACCTTTTACTAAGGAATGGCTTCCGTCTGGCTGCTCTACCATACAGGCCTGACTGGTGGATTGCTGCAGAGATGGTTGTCCTTCTGGAAGGTTCTCTCTCCACAGAGGAATGCTAGAGCTCTGACAGTGACCATCAGGTTCATGGTCATCTCCCTGACTAAGGCCCTTCTTTCCTGATCGCTGGCCAGCCAGCTCTAGGAATAGTCCTGGTGGCTCCAAATGTCTTCCATTTACGGATGATGGAGGCCACTGTACTCAATGGGACCTTCAAAGCAGCAGAAATTTTTCTGTACCCTTCCCCAGGTTTGTGCCATGAGACAACACTGTCTTGGAGGTCTACAGACAATTCCTTTGACTTGATGCTTTGTTTGTGCTCTGACATGCACTGTCAACTGTGGGACCTTATATAGACAGGTGTGTGCGCCTTTCCAAATCATGTCCAATCAACTGAATTTACTACAGGTGGACTCCAATTAAGCTGTAGAAACATCTCAAGGATGATCAGTGGAAACAGGATGCACCTGAGTTCAATTTTGAGCTTCATGGCAAAGGCTGTGAATACTTATGAACATGTGATTTTAGTTTATTTTTTAATAAATTTGCAAAAATTAAAAAAAAACTTCATTGTCATTATGGGGAATTGTGTGTAGAATTTTGAGGAAAAAATGAATTTAATCCTTTTTGGAATAAGGCTGTAACATACAAAATGTGGAAAAAGTGAAGTGCTGTGAATACTTTCTTGATGCACTGTAAACCACAGCCATCCATCAGTTATTACAAGAGTCTAACTTATGGGCTAAAAAAAAAAAAAAAAAAAAAATTAGAGGAAAAGCAACAGAGAAAATGTCCAAAATTTACCAATTAAAAACTAATTATATAAAAGTTGTAAATTTGGAACAATTCATAAATCTAAGACAATAAATTCACAAATTTATGAAGTAAAAATTGTAAACTGTGAGAAAGAAAATTTGAGGAAAAGTTCCATATAAAAAGCAAATTTACAATTAAAAGGCACACATTTGTTAAAAAAAAAAAAAAAGCAAAGCATATTCACAAGAAGAATCTCAACTTTATGAGAAAGGCTGCAAGTTTTAGAAAAAAAACTTCAGCATTTACAAGTAAACATCGTTAATCTCTAACAAAAGTAGTACATTTATGATGAAAAATGTAATACAATAAAAAAGTCAAATTTCTGAACATTGAAAATTCACAAAATAGCTAATTTTTGAGAAGGTTAAAAAAAAATCATACCTTACAAGTTAAACCAAAAAAAAAACCTACTTTAGAAAATTAAAGAATTTAGAAAAATGGCAAATTATGTACGCAAAAAGTTAATCTACAAGACAAAAATTAAATTGTAAGAAAACCATAACATTACATGAAGATTAATTTTTGAAGGAAAATTCAGACTTAAGTGGAAAACATTTCAATACTCATGACAGACCAGCTTTTATTTACAACTTTAACTTTACTATGTCTCAAATATGCATATATTTTTGGCAAAAAGAAGCTTCAAAAATGTATTTCCGTAGCACAGGTTGCTGACCTCTTGCCTCATCTTGGCTATAATAAACAGTACAATAAGAAGATCATGTGTAGGTTTAAAACTTCACATCATTTATACAGTGGAGTTTAGGATAATTTTATAGGCTTCAAAACACTTCCTGTCCTTAGACACCATAAACCCTAAAGCTACACATCCATTAACCGATAAATCAAAGTTTACATTTACCCCAATGACGATTAGCCACAGAACAGTTTTGATGATGGCCACAGACACATATGCAGTGATGGTCCAGATGACTGGTAGGTCCTGGATTTGATAGTTGTGCTGGTTGACACACTGGGTTGTGCTTAATAGAGATGCTTTTGTTGTCAGTTTAGGCTGCGTCACACAGTCTGTAGATGGAATGAAGAAACAAATACAAAGTTTGCCCATTATATTTTAGGACAGAATTATCAACAGTTTCTACATTTGTAAAAATTTGGCTTGAATATTACATATGGAGAAATGTCAGTGGAAGTTTGAGAATAATTTGAGAAGCCTTTTTACGCATTATACTTTTGTTCGACTTACTGAGTGTATGAGTTTGAAAAGCTAAAATAAGACTGAATTTTGAGCACAATATACACCTACAGTTTAGCTTTTTTTATTTTACTTTTGAGGATGTTTTTTGCACCGTAAAGAAATACAGTTCAGTTAATTCATTTGAATTGTCTATTTAATTTTCGTCTTATGTCGTCTTAAATTGTACTTGTTCTCAAGGAAATTGACTTTTAAAGTCCATAGTAGAAATTAGTCAACTCCCATTACAAGTTTTATATCAGACTTTTAGCTGTTTTAAAACACACGTATTTAGTACTAAACTCTTGCAGTACTTTGATTTTTTTGCAAAAAATGTGTACATTTTGAAAAATATCATCTCTGAAGGGGATTGAAATTTTGAGTGCAACTATACTTGCAGTATTCTGCACAGCTGTTCATTATCAATAAAAATCCCTAACATCCCGTTACTGTAAAATTAATCTAAATGATAAAGGCATCTATAAAAGTGTTCATCTGTTGCTATATGCTGTTCAAGTTCAAATCATTTATCAAATAGTCTTCCAAATGTCAGTGAGAAATTCAGAGCTTACCATTAATTTTAAGGGTGACTTCATGATTCTGGTTTTTACCTCCTACATTTGCACTGACTGCACACTCGTAGGTGCCTGCATCTTCCAGTGAAACTTCTGGCAATAGCAGACTGTGTTCCTTCACAAATTTGGCTTTTGGAAGAAAGTTGTAATGTTGAGGACTTTGATCTTTGGTTTTCCTAATGATGCCGTGCTTTGTCTCATTGATGACCTGTTAAAAGAAACAACCACAATGGGATTGTAGTTCTTTACAAATCAAACGGTAAAACTTTCCTTTAGCAGTAACCAACCTTGTACCATGCCACGGCAAGGAAATCTTTCCTGGTCTCTACAACTGGACATTCGAGTAAAACTAATTCATTGCAGTTTGCTTGAACTTGTGAGTGGCTCTCGGTTGCACAGTGAACCAGCAGCAGCTGAGGAAGTCAAACCACAACAGTCAAAGTGTATGTTTGAATGAGGACAATGATTCATACAACATTGACAAAACATAAATTTTGATGACGTTTAACACTTAGATGTAACTCACCATAATAAGCTGTACTGTTTGGATCATCTTTTACACTTCATCCAACCGACTTTGCTTTAGCGAGTGATGTTCAACCCTCACGCTGTCAATTTAAAAAAAAAAAGATTTCCTGTAAAAGTGTGAAACTCCCCCATGCGCCCTTCATTTGTGCACAGTGGAGAGAAGGAAGAATGGTAAACCCAGCATTTAAATCCTCAAACACACATTTATTGACAAGACCGTTCACAATTAGGACGGACAAGTAGGTTACAAACCAAACTGGATGCGCTCGGGAGGGCAGGGAAGACTACAGGGAAATGCAACCACTTGAGGGGAACTTAAACAGGGCGAAGCTTAAGCGTAGCAGTTAGGCTGCAGGGAGAAATGCCACCTGAAGCGTAGCAGATTTACTGCGAGAGGAAACGCTTTAGGTAAAGTGTAGCAGCAAACCACAAAGAGAAACACTAACCGTTTACTCACGAATGAGAGGGGTCCCGAAAAGTCCAATTCTCGCAGCGAGCATAATTCTTCTTGATGTGGCGATCACTCAATAACCCAACAGCATTTGTCTAGCGATGAGCTGCTTAAATCCAAACGCCGCTGGTCACACCAATTGGGAACACCTGAGGCGCGGGAAAGATAATTGCCTGGGCTGGGACAGCTGGTGGAATATGGAGAGCGAGGGGGCATGGTAGGACCCACAGACTATCAGTAGCGTGGGAAAAAGATCAGAGGCTGACTAATAGCTGCCGGTCGGGCAGTGGCCAAGACGAAATGAATACACAAAATGCACATGAACAGTGAAGCCACAACCCGCAGAGAGATCAGGGCCGAGTCAGGGAAAACCAAGCCGGCTCGGCTCATGACAAAAAGGGCTCTTTTGAGGTCGTGGGTGGCTTTTACTGAGAAACTGGTAGCAGTTTTGTAATCCACATAAATAACCATAATTTTATAGTGTACTGTACATTAAAAGATTAAAAAGATATGGATAAAAAGAGTAACTTGAAACTGTAAAATCCGAAATACATAGCACAATCATCAAAACCCCCACTGCTTTTACTTTAAATTCTTTCTATTTTACTCCTTCAACAAAAATTGAGGCAAGGCATGCTGTGGTGACTCTTGTTTGTCACACTGCCACCACTAGTTCTAACCTTAATAATCTTCTTCTTGTTTTGGCTGCTCTCTTTAGTGGTTGTCACAGCGAATCATCTGCCTACATTTGGGCAGCACGGTGGCACAGTAACTCACCCTTGGCCATGGGATCTCAGGTTCAATCCCACCCCCTGACCAATGGTGATCTTTCTGTGTGGAGTTTGCATGTTCTCCTCGTGTCTGTGTGGGTTTACTCTGGGATTTCTCTGTTTTCCTCCCATAAGGGCCCAAAACATGCAGGTTTGGTTAACTGGCATCAACTGGGTGAGGTATGAATGTGAGTTGTCCCTTCTCCCAGGCCACAGTTATAAATAAGAATGTGTTCTTAATCTGTCCTGCCTGGCTAAATAAAAGTTAAATCTCACTCTATCTCTTTTATCTATGAATCTTCTCTGTGGTCTTGCTTTTTTTTTTTCTGCTGCCTGGTAGCTCCATCTTGAGCATCCTTTGTCCAGTATATCCATTATCCTTCTCTGCACATTCCCAAGCCAATATCTGACCTTGATAACTGTGTTGCTTTAAATAAAACCCCACATTTTAGATACACTTGTTGGAGTTTATTTGGTTAAGTTGTATATACACTACTCACAAAAAGTTAGGGATATTTGGCTTTTGTGTGAAATTTATGGAAAATGTAAAAAGTTCAAGGTACAGTGATATTATTGTCATGATCCGGTGCACGAGCGGGGGCCGTGCCCAGTCTTCAGCTTAGTTTAGTCTTTTTCTGCTTGTTTGTTTTTCTGTTCACCTTGTTTGCTGTATTTGGTTCCTGTTTTTGGTCAGTTCATTATTGGTTTCTGTACTTTTATGGCTTGTTGTCTTCATCAATGCGGGTGCTGTGAGAGCTCGTGCGTCACTTCTGGCTGTCAGATTCTGTTTGCGGGCTGTCACAGCTGCCAGTAATGATCACCACTCATGATCCCACAGGTGTTGTCAATCCGGGGTTTCTTTTTTAAGCCGTTGGTGCCACTTCCCTGGTGCAGCGGCGTAAAACCTCTGCAGTCGGGTATCCCCGGGACTTCAGCAGCTAAGTGATTATTTACCTGTCTTTTGCTCACGTTTCCTTGTTTATCCTGGAATTCATCACCCCAGCCTCAGAGCTGTGTGTTTCGTTCGTGTGTGTTTGGGATTTTGTGTTTCTTTTCTGTTAATAAATTTGCAAACTCACAGTCTGCGTTTGGTGTCCCTGTTTGCCCTTGGAGAGGGCGCTTCATGACAGTACACCGCTGCCAGCAAGACGCCAGCAGACTGTGAATTCTGCCTTTTCTTCCATCCTGTGTTTTTCTTTAAAATCTGTGTTTTTCCGCTGGCATGGCAGTGTTTCCCTACTATACTCAGTGTGGGTTTAGTGAGCAGGAATGTTGGACTGTTAACATTGTACTTAACATCATATCGGAGGCTTGTGCTTCCCACACTTCCGAGACAGCCCGGGAGTGTCTGGTTGGAGCCGCACAAGTGCTGGATGCATGCCCCAGCCTGTGGAGCCATCCGGAGCTCACAGACCTACTCCTCACCATAACCAACCCATCATCCATGCTCCATGGGCTGGGGGAAACCTCCTCCATACCCCAGCCAGCACCAACAAGGAAGCGGCCCTGGGCACAGAAGTCCCGAGCCTCTCGCCACTCTCCAGCATCAGCAGCCCCGCCTTCTCGTCCTGGACAGTGGCCCACACCATCACCGGAGGAGTGGAAGGAATGCCGGCAGGTTTTGGCAGCGGAGATGGAGCTACTCTTGGACTATAAGCCATGGCTATTCCCTGAACTCACAGACCAAGTAGGGGGTGGATGCCCGGCTCTGCTCACCACCTTTCCTACGGGGGCAGATTGACCAGGAACTGCATTGTGCCCTCACCCGCTACAGCCATAAGGGAGGAGCCCTCGGGGTCATCTGCAGCAGCTACTGCCGCACCGTGGAAACAAAGGCAAGTACCTTTTCATGTTACTACACCTGAAAATGAATTGTCTTCCATTGTTCCCCCTGGGGGGGCTCAGCTGCAGTCACTCACTTTGGCTGAGCCTCCCCCACCTGCTGCTGCAATTCTCTTCCCATGCTCACCTGCCTCTCCCGTGTCCTCCCCTGTTTTTTCTGTCTGTCCGCCCGTCCTGGGAGGGAGCCGCCGGACGAGGAGGAGGTCAGCAATTCTGGAGGATCCGGTCCCTGCCGTGCCGCCATACCCTTGATGGGAGAGGAGTGTGTTGTATGTTTTTTGTTAATAATATAGTAATTCATTTCATTAATTTAGTTTACAAAAAAAATAGAAAAACAGTTCATAAAATTGTTGTTTTTCAGATAAAACATACTGAATTTATTCATTCATGTGTTTTCTCTAACTACCTTGACCACACGGTGGCAGTAGTGTTCAAGCTAAGGTTAAGTTGAGCCTTAAGAGCCAGAGAAAAAAGGCAGAAAAAAGTGGCTAGTAGCTCACAGCTCACTGCTAGTTAAAATGATGATGACAGTTTATGTCGTGCAGTTATTCTGTAAGAATATACAGACCGTTATTATACAGTTAAAGGAAGAAGAAGGTTGTTCAGTCATTCGATAGTGGCTAAAGCTAAGCTCCCACTGTGGAGAATGTGGAAATGACGAGGCTGAGTTTATCTCACGAGTCAGGTTTATTCCATTCTCCAACATCATTCAAAAACAGAAAGAGAAAGAATCCCCCAACATCTGTCCCTTTTATACCCCAGGACATCAAAGCACACAGCCACATTGTACTTAATCCCCAGCAACAATGCATCTTCTTCCCGATCTTAACACCCCCCACCTTCAGTCTCTGGCCGCTGGGCGAAATCCCCCAAGGCCGTCTCTTTGCATGCCAAAGACTAAACTTTCACATCCTCGTGTTATCTCCAAAGAGGCTCAGTCCTTTGTTCCGTCTCAGATGTGAAGCCTAAGGTGGTATATGTATGAATCATACAGTGATATACATATGTGCGTATATGTGTCCCACATGACCCCTCCCCCCAAACGTCTAAGATGGAACAACGTAATAACAGTCTGCATGTCATGGTAAATTTATTACACATCAGTCCACGTGTTGCTTGGGCCTCAGTCTCCTCCCGTATCTGCTGTAAGCGGGCTTTACCACTTTCGCGGCGCCCTCCTGCTGGGGACCTGGTGTCTGAGGATGAGAACTCTTAGTCAATCCCTGTGGGTGTTCTGGGGAATGTTCCTTAGGGGGTCTGCCGCGCCGAGGAGCCGTGGCCAACAGCACATCCTCGTCGGCCAACATAAAGGCGGGTTTGAGCCTGTTTATGCCAATCTTTTCTTTCCTGCCCCCCAAATCTAGCAAAAAATGCTTATCCCCTGTTTCCAGAACTCTAAATGGTCCATCATAAGGTGGTCGCAACGGTGGGCGATGCGCATCGTGTCTGACAAAAACAAACTCCGCATTTTTTAGAGCCTTAGGCACAAAAACGCACGGAAAACTGTGGTGAAAGGGGCCAGGCAGCATGCCCGCTTCCATACCACTCTGCAACCGCTGAGCCGGGGAGCATTCTGGCGCAGGATTATCTGGGAGAAATTCCCCGGGCAGCCGAAGTGGCTGTGCAAAAACTAGCTCCGCCGGGGAAGCTTCTAAATCCTCTTTAGGTGCAGAACGCAACCCCAATAAAACCCATGGTAGCCTGTCCACCCAATTTGCATCCGTAAGTGACACTCTGAGGGCCGCCTTCAATGACCTATGAAAACGTTCGCATAACCCATTAGCCTGCGGGTTGTACGCGGTAGTGCGGTGGATCGTTACCCCCAGACTGCGGGCCATCGCTGACCAAAGTTCGGAAACAAATTGAGGACCTCTGTCGGACGTAATGTCCGACTCCAAAGCGTGCTACCCATGCCGTTAAAAACGCGCGCGCCACCTCCTCGGCTGTGGTTGATGACAGTGGGACCACTTCTGGCCAGCGCGTGGTGCGGTCTACCATTGTCAGAAGGTGTGTGCACCCCTGTGATGGAGGGAGGGGGCCTATGAGGTCCACGTGAACATGATCAAACCTCTTAGCCGGGATGTGAAACGGCTCCAAGGGAGCTCTTGTGTGCCTGTATACCTTGGCTCGTTGACAAGCCATGCAGGCTGCTGCCCACTCTCTAACTTGTTTGCGCAGACTCGGCCATACAAATTTCTCTCCTACCATTTTGACCGACGCGCGCACCCCCGGGTGCGCCAGAGAATGAATAGAGTCAAAAATGCGGCGGCGCCACGCGGCCGGTACCACCGGGCGCGGTCGTCCCGTGGAGACATCGCAGATTAGGGGGGCATACCATCCTGCAGCACCCTGTTCTCCAGCCTTAACCCTGTTGGTCCAGACTGGAGCGCGCACACGTCCGCGTCGCTAATCTGATCCGCGGCCATGGCTGCATAATCTATCGCTACGCGGACTGGGGCCGCACACACTTCCGCGTCGCTAGTCTGCTCCGCGGCCATGGCTGCATAATCTATCCCTACGCGGACTGGAGCTGCTACAGCGCGCGAGAGACAGTCTGCCACTACATTCAGTTTACCCGCTACGTGCTGAATATCGGTAGTAAACTCTGAGATTGCAGCCAGCTGCCTCTGCTGCCGGCCTGACCACGGTTCTGAAACCTTGGCCATCGCGAAAGTCAGCGGCTTGTGGTCGACGAACGCGGTGAAACGGCGTCCCTCCAGCCAGAACTGGATGTGGCGAATGGCCAAGTGGAGAGCTAACAACTCCCTGTCGAATGTGCTGTATTTTCGCTCACTATCGCGCAAAGTCCTGCTGAAAAAGGCAAGCGGCTGCCAAGCCCCGGCTACATGCTGCTCCACGACCGCCCCTATGGCCACATCTGATGCGTCAGTAGTGAGCGCTATTCGGGCCGTTGGGTCTAGATGTGCTAACAACGCAGCGTTTGCCAGGGCTGTTTTGACCTCCGAGAATGCTCGCTCTCGCTCCGGAGACCATTCGATTTTATTTGTGGGTTTTTGTTTTTTTAGCGCGGCATACAATAGTTGCATGACCTGCGCTGTGCGGGGGAGGAAACGATTATAAAAATTCACCATTCCCAAAAACTCCTGTAACGCTTTTGTTTGTGGCTGGGGAAAATTTGTCACTGCGCGCACTTTGTCAGGCAGAGGAACTGCTCCTTCTGGAGAGACGCGATGCCCCCAAAAAATTAATCTGCGTCACCCCAAACTGACACTTCGCTGAGTTGATTATCAACCCGTGCTCTCCCAACCTCCGGAAAACTGCTGTGAGGTGATTTTCGTGTTCGTCTTCGGACGCGTTGGCTACCAAGATGTCGTCCAGGTCCATCGTCCATCATGCGTTGGAACGTCTGCGCAGCGCCTTTAAGCCCAAACGGCATGCATTTTGGTGCTGAAACCTGGAAAACGTGGAAAAAGGATTCTGCCAACAGATAGCTTTAGCCAACTAGCTAGCAAGAGAACAACTGAACAAGATGACGGAACATCTACAGAGACTGAAACAAAAATGGGGAGTTGTACGAGCATCTGCCACAAAGCTGCTGCAGACTATTGAGGAGGAGTCATGCAAAGATAATGTGAGTTGTGACTGTCTCCGAGAACTGCTTTCCATGTTGTCGGTTAAAGAAAAGAATCTTCTAGAATTGGAAGGAGAGATTGAAGAGGAGATACCGATGGATGACCTGGAGGCAGATATAATTAAAACTATGGAGTATCAGGATAAACTTAATCTATAGAGGTCCCGAGCAACAAGAATTATTGAACGAGATGACCACCCAGCAGCTGAACAAGGCTCCTCACAGCTTAGTGATGTGAGTACGCATTCCAGCAGAGTAACTAATAGGCCATCAGTGAAGTTGCCAAAGCTGTCGTCGTCGGCCTCCGTCGGTCTATGATGACCATGGAAGAGAATCCTAAATGTCTACTCTGCTGGAACAGCACCGCCTGTGGCTGAACAGGCCGATGAGCGAATGGCAGTCTCTGTCACACAGGTCGCACTTGTGGGTGGTCTCCGTGCTGCTGGGTCTGTGGCGGTTCTTCCTGTGGGTCCTTTTTTCATCTGCTGCAGCAGTCAGTCTCTCTTCACCCGCCTTGAGCTGTCTGGTCAGGGTGCCTCTCCATTTGGAGCGGTCCGTTGCAAGGTCCTCCCAGCGCTCTGTGTTGATCTCCAGGGTCTTCATGTCTCTCTTGCAGACATCTCTAAAGTGCAGCTGTGGACGGCCAACGTCTCTCCTGCCAGTCGCCAGTTCTCCGTAGAGGACGTCTTTGGGGATTCTGCCATCCTCCATACGGTGAACGTGGCCTAGCCAGCGGAGCCTGCACTGCCTGAGTAGAGTGAACATGGAGGGAAGGCCGGCGTGGGACAGAACTTCTGTGTTGGGCACTTTGTCCTGCCAGGATATGTCCAGGATGTGGCGAATGCAGCGCAAGTGGAAGGAGTTCAGTCTCTTTTCCTGCCGGGCGTATGTTGTCCACGTCTCACTCCCATAGAGCAGTGTGCTGATGACGCAGGCGTTGTACACTGCCATCTTCGTCTTGACAGAGAGTTTGGGATTTTTCCACACTCGTGTGGTGAGGCGAGCAAGTGTGAAGGCTGATTTTCCAATCCTCTTGTCGATCTCTGTATCAAGGGAGAGGTTGTTGCTGATCGTGGACCCCAGGTACGTGAACTGATTCACGACCTCCAGCTCGTAGTCGTCGATGGTGATGGTTGGTGGTGCTTCCGTACCTTGCGCCAAGACGTTAGTCTTCTTCAGGCTGATGGTAAGCCCGAAGTCCTTGCATACCTGGGAGAAGCGGTCCATCAGGGTCTGAAGCTCCTGCTGTGTGTGGGTTGTGACTGCAGCATCGTCTGCGAACAGCATGTCTCTGATTAGAGCCTCGCGTACTTTGGTTCTGGCTTTCAGGAGGGCGAGGTTGAAAAGCCTGCCGTCAGATCTTGTGTGCAGGTAGATTCCCTCTGTTGCTGTGCTGAAGGCATGCCTCAGGAGCATAGCAACGAAAATCCCAAAGAGGGTTGGTGCAAGTACACAGCCCTGTTTCACTCCGCTGCGTATGTTGAATGGCTCTGAGACGTTGCCGTCGTGCTGCACTATCCCCTGCATGTTGGTGTGAAACGATTCGATGAGGCTTTGCAACTTTGGTGGGCATCCTATCTTTGGCAGGATCTTGAGAAGGCCCTCTCTGCTGACCAGATCGAACGCTTTGTGAGGTCGATGTAGGCGACGTACAGGGGCATGTTCTGTTCTCTGCATTTCTCCTGGAGTTGGCGGATGGAGAATATCATGTCTACCGTCGATCGCTCAGCGCGGAAGCCACACTGAGACTCGGGGTAGACACGTTCGGCAAGCTTCTGTAGATGAACGAGAACAACTCGTGCATAGACTTTGCCAACAACGCTGAGGAGGGAGATGCCCCTGTAGTTGTTGCAGTTGCTTCTCTCCCCTTTGTTTTTGTAGAGGGTGATGATCTTGGCGTCCCTCATGTCCTGTGGTACGGCACCTTCCTTCCAGCAATAGCAGAGGACGTCATGCAATGGCAGCAGTAGGGCAGTCTTGCAGTGCTTGATCAGGTCGGGGGGTATGCCGTCGTTGCCGGGTGCCTTGCCAGCGGCAAAGCTATCAATGGCCTTGCTGAGTTCGTTGATGGTTGGCTCGGCGTCAAGTTCGCCCATGGATGGCAGGCAGTCGATGGCATCAAGGGCTGATGGTGTCACGGTGTTCTGTCTGGAGTAGAGGTCGGAGTAGTGTTCCACCCATCTCTCCATCTGCTTGTTCTTTTCTGTGATCATTTCCCCAGTGGAGGATTTGAGGGGGGCCGTCTTGCTGTGAGCCGGACCAAGTGCTTTCTTGATGCCATCGTACATACCACAGATGTTCCCTGTTATGGCAGCGGTTTGAATGTCTTGGCTGAGCTGAGTCCAGTACTCGTTGGCACAGCACCAAGCAGTCTGCTGAACTTTGCTTCTTGCAGCCCTGAGAATCAGGAGATTCTTCTCGTTTGGGTACTTCTTGTACTCAGCAAGTGCTGAGCGCTTGGCTTCAATGACGGGGGTCAACTTGGCATCAAACCAGTCCTGTGACTTCGAGGTCTTCCTCCCAAAGGTAGCCAAGGCTGTGCGGTGGATGGTGTTTCGCAGCTCTTCCCACTTCTGCTTTGCAGATTCTCCTTCTTGTGGTACACCAAGTTCCTTCTCAAAGGTGGAGGCAAACTGCTCAACAAGTTCTGGTTGAGCCATCTTGCTGGTGTCAATCCATGCCTTTCCAGGCTGTCTAGCACGATGGAATTTCTTCAGCTGCAGCTTGACATTGCAACACACCAATGAATGGTCTGTGTCGCAATCTGCACTCTGGAACGAACGGGTGATTAGCACGTTCTTCAGTGAGGTGCACCTGGTCAGGATCAAGTCCAGCTGGTGCCAGTGCTTTGAGCGCGGATGTCGCCAGTAAACCTTGTGTTGGGGCTTGGTCTTGAAGAACGAGTTTGTGATGCACAGATCGTGATATGTGCAGAACTCGAGCAGCCACTGTCCGTTGTCGTTCATTCTGCCCACGCCAAATGGTCCAAGACAGGAGGGCTACTCTGGCATTGAAGTCTCCAAGGAGAATGAGTTGTTTAGAGTTGGGGATGATCCTGACAGTTGTTGGGAGATTCTCGTAGAACTCGTCTTTTGCCTCTGGTGTGGCTGTCAGTGTTGGGGCATACACACTGACAAGGGTGACTGGGCCTTGAGTGGTGTTGAGGCGGAGGGTGAGGAGTCGTGCAGAGCCATTGCTGCCCAGTTCCACCATCTTCAGCAAGGTGTTCTTCACTGCGAAGCCCACTCCGTGTTCCCTGTGTTCGTCACTGCCCTTTCCCTGCCAGTAGAACGTGTAGTCCTTCTCTCTCAGTGTGCCTGCGTCAGCCAACCGTGTTTCCTGGAGAGTGGCGATATCCACTCCCAGTCTCTTCAGTTCATTATTGATGATGGCAGTCTTCCTGGTGTCGTTGTTGTCCTTGAGGTTAGCAGCGAGTCCTGTCATCATAGTGCGGACGTTCCAAGTTCCCAGTTTTAGATTTGGTCTCTTTTGTTTTTTTGTCTTGCCTGGTGCGAAGGTTCTCAGCCTGCTGTTCGGACTTCTCCTCATCCCCATACACCCAATGAGGAAAGCAAGCTGTGGCGGGACAACACCTTATTGGCTGGGGGCTGCCCAGCTTGAGGTGGGCGGTAGCTGTCCAGTGAGATCCGATGATCCCTCCCACCGTCGGGAACAACCCCTGGCGCCGCGCTCTGCGCCAATTGAGCGGTGGCTTATAACCGGTAACTGTCATTCCCCGTGTTTTGTCTACGCCAAAGGCGAAGCTGGAGTGTCCTCTCCAGTGATCCGGTGTTCTACCTTCCAGCGTTGGGCGTTGGTAGGATTCAAGCCTGGGCAGGAAGATATGGAGGACAAGATGTTGCCCATGCAGAATGTCCCCCCTCTCCACGTCACTGATGAATCCAAAGGAACAGCAGGGCTGCTACAGTTTGGCACCAGCGCCATCGCAGGAGCTGCCAGAACGATGTTGAGAACAACAGAGAACTGCCTTAGGGGCTCCGACTCCGGATTTTTCCTCAGGGTTGACTCCTGAAGCCTTTCCCGTGACCGGGTGTGCCGCAAGGCAGCGGAGGTTTGAAATCAGGGTTTGCCTTCCCCTAGATGGGCTACCTTCCCAGGTTGACGAGCCACCATCTACCCGAAGCATCTGGTTTTAAGGCACCAGAGATCCGCCCTCGCCCCTTCTCCTATTAGTAAAAGCAGTTCCGCCGGGCTTAGAGACTAAACCACACGGGCAGGCTAGGAGTTGGACTTAGTTGTCAGAGGCTTTTCGAGACGCACGCCATAAGGAGCATTTTATAAGCACTGGGAGCTTAACCCCAGTGCCGCTCCTGGCTATGACAACCTTGGAACCAACCAAAGCTAAAGCTGTACATAAGCAAATATGATGGCGACATATCAAAATGGCAAGAATTCTGTGATCAGTTTGAGACTGCTATCCACGAAAATAGTGAGCTGAGCAAAACTGAAAGGTTTACTTATCTGAAGTCTTATCTTATCTTGTGGGCCCTGAAGCAAGAGCCATTGTGGGCGTAAAAATGACTGACTCCAACTATGATGCTGCCATAGACATGCTCAAAGAGAGATTTGGAAGGAAGGACTTGATAGTGAGTGCACACATGACTAAGCTGCTAAACCTAACTCCAGTCAAGAGATCCTCAGATATCGTTGCCTTGAGACAGTTTTATGACGAATGTGAGGTCCAGATCAGAGGGTTGGGGTCACTTGGAGTTGTCTCAGATTCATATGGTGGCTTGCTGTGTCCCATATTACTCCAGATGATCCCAGATGACCTCACTCTTGCTTACACATGTAAAACAAGCTCAGAGCATGAGTTTAAAGTTCCCAAGCTCATTGCCTTTTTATAGCAAGAGGTTGAAAGCAGAGAGCGAGCCATGCACCTTACTAAAGTGAGCAGCGTTATTAAGGGCCCTCAGTCTACCTTCCAGCACCATTGCAAGCCAGATGCAGAAAGTAGAAAATTTCGGAAACCAAACTTGCCATCTGCAGCAGCACTCTACACCAGCACCTCAAATGCTCCTCAAGGCTGCATATTCTGTGACAGCTCAAGTCATAAGTCTGAACAATGTACAGAAAATACACTCAGCCTGCAGAAGGACAAGTTGAGGAAGATGGGGAGATGTTTTGTATGCCTTGGGCAGCGGCATGTGGCAAAATTCTGCCGGGCTAAGGGCATCACATGTAACTTGTGTCAACGAAGACACCATCCAACAATGTGTGATAAGGGTGAACACACTGAAGCCCTTAATGATAGCCCAGAACCAACTGATGCTGTCATCTCTTCCGTGGCCCCATACACACTAAAGACAAGTGTAGGAAGAAAGAACACAGTCCTCCTGCAAACTATCACAACATGGGCCAGTGGAATAAAGGGAAAGGGAGAGGTACGCTGCCTGATGGATAGGGGAAATCAGCGAAGTTTTGTGCTGGAGAAGCAGGTAAAGGCGCTAGGACTGCCAGTTGTGAAAAGGGAGACTTTAAAGCTCCATACCTTTGGCAGTGATACACCAGTAAAAATAAAGCGAAATGTCGTGAAGCTAATCCTGCAGAATGTTGCTAGCAAGGGAAAAACTCTCGAAGTTGAAGCCATTGAAACACCACAAGTAAGCTCTGCTGTTATGCATGTACCTGGAGAGCATATTAGGCTGCAGCTGGAAAATAAAGGCCTGCAACTAGCTGACGCTTCAGGCAGCAGTGATGAAGAGCTGGAGCTGTCTGTTCTAATAGGTGCTGACTACTACTGGGAGCTGGTATCAGGCAGAGTTGAAAGACTGTCGGGATCTCTGGTTGCCATAGAGACAATATTTGGCTGGACAGTGCAGGGACCTGTTCCTATGTCAAGTATGAGTGAGGCTTCATGCATGAAAATAGGCATTGAGGAAACAACACAAGTTTCGGATCAGTTACGAGCATTTTGGGAAATAGAATTGCTGGGCATCACCAGTAAACCAGAGCAGCAGGCTGATGACATTGAGGCTCAGCAATGCTTTGACAAGTCACTGAACTACAGAGAAGGTCGCTATGAGGCGAGATTGCCATGGCGACAAGATGCACCCAAACTCCCAAACAACATGAGGGTGCCCAAAAAAGATTTGAGAGGCACGGTGGCGCAGTGGTTAGCACTGCAGCAGCACAGCAACTCACCCTTGGCCAGAGGATCCTGGGTTCGACCCCAGCCCCCGACCAACAGTGATCTGTGTGGAGTTTGCATGTTCTCCCCGTGTCTGCGTGGGTTTACTCCGGGATTTCTCCGGTTTCCTCCCACATGTCAAAAACATGCAAGTTAGGTTAACTGGCATCAAAACTGGGGATTCTAAATTGTCCTTAGGTATGAATGTGACGAGTGAATGGTTGTCTGTCTCTCTGTGTTGGCCCTGCGATGGACTGGCGATCTGTCCAGGGTGTACCCTGCCTGTCGCCCAAAGCTGCTGGGATAGGCTCCAGCCTCCCCGTGACCCGAAAAGGATTAAGCGGAAGAAGATGAGTGAATGAATGAAAACGAAACCGAGAGCAGATGTGACATTGTTTGAAAGATACAATGAAGTAATAGAGGACTACTTCCAACAAGGAATATGTGAAAGGGCGCCTGAGCTCAAACAGTCAGATGGAGTATATGACAGCAGTGTTAAGTATTATCTGCCTCACCATGCTGTAATCAGAGATGACAAGGCGACAACCAAATTAAGAGTTGTTTTCAATACTTCTCCACATGAAGATGGCTGCCTTCCCTCAACAACTGTCTTTTCACTGGGCCAAATCTAAACCTAGACCTCCTAACTGTCCTGATAAAATTTAGGTTGCATCCAATTGCATTCATGACTGACATCACTAAGGCTTTCCTATAAATATGAGTAGCAGAAGAGGACAGAGATGTTCTAAGATTTTTTTGGCTCACAGGACCTCCCGATGCTGAGGGCACAAAACAATGCACACTCAGAATGACTCGTGTAGTATTTGGTGTGTCATCAAGCCCATTTCTGCTAGCAGCTACAATCAGAAACCATCTGGAGAAATACCAATCGACTCATCCACACGCTGTTAACATTCTGAAGGACACTCTATACGTGGATGACTTCATCGCCAGCACCAGAGATGTTGAAGGTGCTTATGCAATCACCACAGCTGCAAGAATGATATTAGCTGCTGCCGGTATGAACCTATGTAAGTGGACGACTAATTCTTCCACACTAAAGGAAAGGTGGATGCAAGGAGAATTTGACTTTGCTCCCGAGTCTGAACCACACGGCTGTGTGTTAAAGGTGCTTGGTCTTGTGTGGAGGCCAGAGACTGACGATTTTGTCTTTGACTTCAAGCATTTGATGGACATTTTCAGAGACAAAGAAAACACAAAAAGAAGTGTCCTGCGGTCATCAGCTAGAATATTTGATCCCATGGGATTTCTAACCCCATTCACAATAAGAGTGAAATATCTCTTTCAGGACATGTGGCAAAAGGGCATCAGCTGGGACGAGGCACTGCCAGATGATCTCTCACTAAAGTGGCAACAGTGGTGCACAGAGCTGCTTCAACTCCATCACATAGTCATTCCCAGGTGTTATGGAACAGACATGCTGCAAGGGGGACAAGATCACATCCTCCATGTTTTCAGTGACACCAGTGAGAAAGCCTGTGATGCAGTAGCATATCTTCAAGGGCAAACTATCACCAGACTGGTCATGTCCAAGTCAAGAGTAGCCCCCATCAAGAAACTCACCTTGCCCCTTTTGGAGTTAATGGGAGCTCTAGTTGCTGCACAGATGGGAAACAACCTGCTAAAGGCAATGAGCATGCAGCCAACACAAATCCGGATGTTGTCAGACTCCATGATAGTCATTCAGTGGATTCATAGTTCAGCACATAAATGGAAGCAGTTTGTGGCTAACAGAGTAGTTGAAATACAGTCACTAACTCCACCTGAGGTTTGGTCACATTGCAGTGGGAAGCTGAATCCTGCAGACCTTATCACAAGAGGTCAAACAGCACACAACCTGAAAGATGATGAGCTGTGGTGGTCTGGGCCCCCATCCCTCAATACAGCAATGCAGTCAATGTCATTTTCTGGGGAACCTTGTGAAGAGGGGCTAAAGGCTGAGCTTAAAGTACCCAGTGTCATAGTCCAGCTGAGTAATACTGAAACTATACAGCCAGATTCACTGCTGCAGCTAGAGGACTACAGCAAGCTAAGAACTGTACTCAGAATCACAGCCTGGATTAAAGAATTTGTTCACAATGCTCGCACAGATTCAAAGAGACAAGGAGAGTTGACTGCAGAGGAAATGGCAGAAGCTGAAAGACACTGGATTTGGAACGTACAAGGGCAGACTTTCCAGAAGGAGATGATGCAGATAAAGATAAGAAAGGAAGTTCACAGTGACTCAAAGATCAGAGATTTTAAGCCATTTCTTGATGGGAATGGTTTACTTTGTGTAGGGGTAAGACTGCAACATTCAAACATGAGTTTTAATGAGCGACATCCATTGATTTTGCCTTCTGACCACAGACTGTCTGAGATGCTCATTCGACACAGTCATGGCCAAGTGATGCATCCAGATATGAGAGACACTTTGGTGCAGCTAAGAGAAAAGTACTGGATTCCTCAAGCCAGGCAAATGGCAAAAAGAATCATTGCTGCTTGCCCTGTGTGTAAGAGATTCAAAGTAAAGGCCATGCAACAGTTGACAGCACCCATGCCAAGAGACCAGATCACAGAAACCCCACCATTTGAAACAGTAGGTGTGGACTTTGCAGGTCCTCTTTATGTTAAAAATAAGAACACAGTGGAGAAGGCTTATATTGTGCTGTTAATCTGTGCTGTGACTCATGCTGTTCATCTGGAGTTGGTGTCAGATCTATCAACAGAAAAATTCCTCCTGGCATTTAAGAGATTTATATCAAGGCAAGGCCTCTGCAGAGTCATCTATTCTGATAATGCACAAACCTTCAAGCGAGCTGACCAAGACCTCCAAGCACTATGGAGAGCTATAAAGGAGCCTGAACTACAGAAATATTTCTCTGAAAAGGGGATCACCTGGAAGTACATTGTAGAGCGAGCAGCTTGGTGGGGTGGTTTTTGGGAACGACTGGTTCGATCAGTGAAGACATGCTTGAGAAAGGTAATGGGAAGAGCTTCACTGACTTTTGAGGAGATCACATCTCTTTTAGCAGAGGTAGAGGCAACAATTAATTCAAGACCACTCACTTCTGTCAATAATGAACCTGAAGAGCCTCAGCCTCTAACACCAGCTCATTTTTTGATTGGTGCACGGTGGCGCAGTGGTTAGCACTGTGGCAGAACAGTTTACTCTCGGCCGGGGGATCGCGGGGATCGTGAGATCGTGGGTTCGATCCCTGCCCCCGACCAACAGTGATCTGTGTGGAGTTTGCATGTTCTCCCCATGTTGCGTGGGTTTACTCCGGGATTTGTCCGGTTTCCTCCCACATACCAAAAACATGCAGGTTAGGGATACGGGGCGCTTGCGCACGCAGCGACCGGCAGCTGGTGGCTTGTCACCAGACTGCAAAACAAATCTATCTACGGGTACAAAATAAGTAATAAAAAAAATTTAAAAAATTTTGATTGGTGAAAGACTTTCCGCCTTGCCACCAAAATCCTTCCAGATTGCCAGTCAAACCTCAGGCACTACCCGAGAAGAGCTGACATGCCGCTGGAAGTACCGTCACCAACTTCTAAATGACTTCTGGACTCGCTGGAAAGGGGAGTATTTACTGGAATTGAGATCCGCACGTGCCATCAAGATCCCACATTCCACTATAATAAATGAAGGCAATCTAGTTCTTATTGAAGATGACAAGATGCCACTTCAGATTTGGAAGACTGGGATAATAAAAGGAGCTGTTCACAGGAAGAGATGGACTTATGAGATCCTGTGCGGTGCGCACACCAGAAGGGACAATATTAAGAAGACCAGTCCAACTCCTATATCCTTTTGAGACTTGAGTTTATGAACTGTCTTCTTGGGGGGGGGGGGGGGGGTTGTATCTTTTTGGTTAATAATATAGTAATTCATTTCATTAATTTAGTTTACAAAAAATTGAGAAAAACTCGAAATTCATTCATGTGTTTTCTCTAACTACCTTGACCACACGGTGGCAGTAGTGTTCAAGCTAAGGTTAAGTTGAGCCTGAAGAGCCAGAGAAAAAAGGCAGAAAAAAAGTGACTAGTAGCTCACAGCTCACTGCTAGTTAAAATGATGATGACAGACAGTTTATGCCCTGCAGTTATTCTGTAAGAATGTACAGACCGTTATTAAGCAGTTAAAGCAAGAAGAAGGTTGTTCAGTCATTTGGTAGTGGCTTAAGCTAAGCTCCCACAACAGAGTGCCCCCGTGGCCCAAATTCTGAGTCGATTAAGAGTCCCCTGGTTTTGGCATCATGGGAACCGGTACCATCAGTGAGGCAAGTCCTGGCTGCTTCACACCGCGCTGGAGTTCCCCCTGCGTCAGCCGTCATGTCGGAGGGTCCACCAGCATTAGCCACCATGCCTGGAGGTCCACCAGCACCCATTGCCTCATCCGGGGTCCCGCCAGTTACGGCCGCCATGCCTGAAGGGTCACCAGCTTGTTCAGCCACCATGCCTGCTGCCTGGGCTGCTGCAGCAGAGTCACCAGAGTCCTGGACGGCGGTGGAGCTCAAGTCGAGGCAAGTGGTCTATTCTGTTCTAACATCTTCAGATTCAGAGAATTCTTGTCTGGCTCAGGGTGGGGAGAATCAGTTGCAGACATCTTCTGCTCGTGAGCTTTCCTCACTGGGCTCCACTGTTGCCGGTGAGTCCTCTCTGGTGATTGTCTGTTCTCCTTTTCTCAAAGTGGCTGTGCCGGGAAGAGTGGCCCAGATGGTGGAGGCCGAGACATCTCAGCTGGTGTCGCTGGAGGTCTCCATGGGTCCTACCTCGTCACCGGAGGTCTTCGTGGATGCTGTGCCCCAGTCCATGGGTCCTGCCTTGTCACCGGAGGACTCCATAGGTCCTGCCTCATTGCCGAAGGTCTCCGTGGGTGCTGCGCCACAGTTCAGGGCCTTCATGGGTGCTGCTCCTCTGTCCGAGGTCACCGAGGGTGCGATGACCCTGTCCAAGGCCGTTGCAGGTGCTCCGCTTCCGTCCGAAGCCGCCATGGGTGCGATGCCTCCGTCCGAGGCTGCCGTGGGTGCTCTGCCTCTGTCCGAGGCCGCTGTGGGTGCAACGCCTTCATCCGAAGCTGCCGTGGGTACTGCGCCCCCTCCGCCCAAGGTCTCCATTGGTGCTGCTCCCCCTCCGCCCGAGGTCTCCATGGGTGCTGCTCCCCCTCTGTTTGAGGTCTCCGTGGGTGCTGTGCCCCAGTCCAGGGCCTCCGAGGGTGCTGCGCCCTAGTCCGGCGCCTCCGAGGGTGCTGCGCCCCAGTCTGGGGCCGCTATGGGCACGTCGCCCCAGCCCGGGGCCGTCTCAGGTGATACGCCTTCGTCTGAGGTCGTCTTGGAGCCCCTCTCCTTGTCAGAGGTTCCCGCCAAGCAGCCGCTCCCTTCATCTGGTTTCCCTGCCAGTTGGTCGCTGCTACCTTCCGGGGGGGGGGGGGGGGGTTGCATGTGGTGCCCCGTGGCCCGCTGGCTCATGAACTCTGGGAGGCCACCTGACGGACTATTCCTCCTGCTGTGGAGTTCAGGGAGGCCACCCAACTTACTCCATCACAAGCACCAGTGGCCTTGGGACTCAGGTAGACCGCCTGAACCGTCTTTGTCCACTGTCTAATTCCCCAGAGTTCGGGCCACCATATCTGTGGCAGTATTGTGGGTCATGAGCGTTTTTTTTTGTTTGTTTGTTTTTTAAATTTTGGTTGGGCTCGGTCCCTCTGTGCCTGGTCCCCCCTCCCCCCGGGGTGGGTCATGTTCTCTTGTTTTTTGTTGGAGCGGGCTTTCTGTGTTGGGGGGGGGTCCTTTTTTTCTTCTTTCTCTTTTTTTGATGTTACCCTGGGGTGTCTGGGGTCCTTCCCTTGAGGAGGGGGCTCTGTCATGATCCGGTGCATGGGCGGGGACTGTGCCCAGTCTTCAGCTTAGTTTAGTCTTTTTCTGTATGTTTGTTTTTCTGTTCACCTTATTTGCTGTATTTGGTTCCTGTTTTTGGTCAGTTCATTGTTGATTTCTGTACTTTCTTTTATGGCTTGTTGTCTTGATCATTGCAGGCACTGTGACAGCTCGCATGTCACTTCCGGCTGTCAGATTCTGTTTGCTGGCTGTCACAGCTGCCAGTAATGATCACCACTCATGATCATACAGGTGTTGTCAATCTGGGGTTTCTTTTTTAAGCTGTTGGTGCCACTTCCCTGGTGCAGCGGCGTAAAACCTCTGCAGTCTGGTATCCCCCAGACTTCAGCAGCTAAGTGATTATTTACCTGTCTTTTGCTCACGTTTCCTTGTTTATCCTGGCATTCATCACCCCAGCCTCAGAGCTGTGTGTTTCATTCGTGCGTGTTTGGGATTTTGTATTTCTTTTCTGTTAATAAATTTGCAAACTCACAGTCTGCGTTTGGCATCCCTGTTTGCTGTCGGAGAGGGCGCTTCATGACAATTATATCATATAAGTAGGGCATTTAAATAGAAGCATGCAATGGTGATTTCCTCATCTCAATAATTTGAGATGAGGAAGCAATTTATTGAAACAAAAGCCAACAACAGTGGTGGGTATACCACAACAAAAAATGTCAGTGTCTCAATAACTTGTCATTTGCCCTTGAGCTTCAGTTACAGTGTGACAACGATGCCTCATGCTGTTCACAAGTCAACTTTTTGTCTGCTGAAGCATGGCATTCCACTCTTCTTGAATGGCGGCCCTCAGGTCATTGAGGTTGCGGGGTGCAGGGTTATGAGGCTCTACATGGCGACTCAGCTGATCCCAGGTCTGGAGAAAGTGCAGGCGACTCCATTTATGGTACCCCAGCCTCCAGCAGGCATTCCCTAATGATGTAAACTTGATGAGCTGGAGCCCCTCACAGTACCAGTAAATATACAGGGAACAGACATCGAGATGGTGACATCCTATAAGTACCTGGGTATTCATCCTATAAGTACCTGGGTATTCATCTGAACAATAAACTAGACTGGTCACACAATACTGATGCACTCTACAAGAAGGGACAGCGCAGGCTGTTCCTGCTGAGGAGACTCAGGTCTTTTGGTGTACAAGGGGCGTTGCTGAAGTCATTCTATGACACGGTGGTGGCATCAGCCATCACTTTTGGAGTGGTCTGCTGGGGCAGTGGCATTACTGCAGCCGATAGGAAGAGACTGAACAAACTGATTAAGAAAGCTAGCTCTGTCCTGGGGCAGCGCCTTGATCCGATGGAGGAGATAGGAGAGAGAAGGACGGTGGCTAAACTGTCATCTCTGCTGGAGTCCGAGTTCCACCCTATGCAGGACATACTGAATGCACTGAGGAGCTCATTTAGCAGCAGACTACATCATCCCAGGTGCACAACCGAGAGGTTTCGTAGGTCCTTCCTACCAACGGCTGTCAGACTGTACAACCTAAGCAGGGCTGCTCGCAGAGATAGCAAAAAAGACGTAACAAACTAATAGTTTTTTGAATGCAGAAGATGCAATAGACTTACACAGTGGTCCTCTCCGGCATACAACTAGGAGCATGCCGGTCGCTATGGAGGGTGAGAGTGTGTATGGGCACATAATCATACCATGCAGGATAGCTGGGTAGACGGTTATGCTGTTTCATTCCATCTAGCGGCAATGCTCTGCACTGTGTGTGTTTATATATTTGCATATTTGTTCCGTCTAGCTGCAATGCTCCGTACTGTGGGTGTTTATATATTTATATATCTACATGTTATTCCATCTAGCTACATTGCTCCGCACTGTGTGTGTTTATATACTTGCATATTTATTCCACCTAGCTGCAATGCTCCGTACTGTGGGTGTTTATATATTTACATATTTATTCCATCTAGCTACAATGCTCTGCACTGTGTGTTCATATATTCATATATTTATTCCATCCAGCTACAATGCTCTGCACTGTGTGTCTGTGTGTGTGTGTATATATATATATTTTATAGTAATACGTACATATGTTTATTAGCTGCTCTTGCTTGCTTGTTTTTTTTTTTCTTGCCTTCTGATTGTTGCTCTGAGTGTTGCTATCCCTGTGCTGTTGCAATCCTGGAATTTCCCCGTTGTGGGACTAATAAAGGCTTATCTTATCTTATCTTATCTTATTGTCGTCCATGAAGATGAACTTAGGCCTGTGTTTTTCATGCAGGGGCACATTGACTAGATTAATCATGTTATTTAGGTAGTATCGGCTTGTCACTGTACCATTCACAAGGTGTAAGGCAGTTCTGTATTGACTAGACACATCTGCCCAGACTGTAACACCACTACTACCAAAGGCTCATCTGGTAACAACAGTGGCTGATGCATAGCACTCTCCTTGACATCTCCAACATTGTTGGGGTCATGATTTCTGCTCAGCGTGAATCGACTTTCATCAGAGAACAGCACTGAGGCCCACTGGTCCCTTGTCCAGCGTAAATGCTCCCTGGCCCATGCAAGATGATGACAGCTGTGCGTGGTGGTGTGGTCAGGTACCATTGCAGGTCGTCTAGCACACAGACCACACTGATGTAAACAGTTTTGAATGGTCTGACGTAACACTTGGGTGTCTCTCACCTCCCTGAAATGTGCCTGGAGTTGAGTGGCAACATCATCCAGTTCTGCAGGCCACTGCTCACAATGAAGCACTCATCAACGTGGGATGTGGCCAAAGGACATCAACTTCTATGCCTTTCGGTGACTCTTCCAGTCTGTCTGTATTTCTGTTGCAACCTGCTGATGACACTCTGTGACACTCTAAGCTCACTGGCCACTCCCCTCTGAGAACATTCTGTTTGCAATGGCGAGGTACTGTTGATCAGTTGTTAGGTGTTGTCTTGGTCTCATGATGTCAAAATGTGAACAGCATGTTGAAGAGGACTGTTTAAATACCAATTCTAATTGAACCAGAAAATTTATTGGTTGATTAATGGATCAAACACCTGTTGTGAATTTTGCTGTTAAGCACCTTGTTACAAAACAGCAAGTTATGCAGAAAGTACTGAAACAGTGAACAGCTGGACATGTGCATTCAAAAGGTTAGAGAAGGTCAAATTAAGTTTAGCTGTAAAGGTTACAGTGCATTTTAGGTGCATCCTGAAATTTCACCCAAAAGCCGAATATCCCTAACTTTTTGTGAGTAGTGTAGTTGTGAGTTCAGGTTCAGTAAGGGTTTACTGTTTGAGACTTCCCTCCAACAGAAAATGCTCTTTATGTTAATTTTTACCAGCGGGTATTGCAACCCATATGTACGTTTTGAGTTACCTCTAGCGGGTGTAACACCAAGTGACATGGTTGAACTACAATTACAGTTGCAATCTGTGCAAGTTAGACACTCACTTTTTGCTCACCCTAACCATTTTCCTAACTTTAACTGCCTAGAGATCTGTATTTAATGCCTAAAGCAAGTCAGGTGAAAAACCACGAGTCACAGACAAGAACCAGACCATAAGTAACGGGGTAGCTCATTCCAGCCTGATGATTACCCCAGAGTGCTTAAATCTCCTGATTGTTGGCCTTGAGCACAGCCTAGATGCAGACCCACTTGAGAATCCTTGTACATGAGTTTGCCAAACACTGAAGCAATTGTCTAGGAGGAGTACTAATTTTCATGAAATCATAAATGCCCAGATCTCCTGACCTTTGACAACCTTGACCTTGAGCACAACCTTGATGCAGACCCACCTGATGGTCACTATGCATGAGTTTGTTGAGAATTAGGGCAGTTGCCAAGGAGGAGTAGTGATTTTTCTGAAAGAATCTCCTGATCTCCTGACCTTTGACCTTGTCATCGACTTCGAGCGTAACTTGGATGCAGACTCACTTGAGGATTATTGTGAGTAAGTTTGATAATCATCGAGGGACTTGCCTAGGAGGAGTAGCAAATCCCGCGAAATGTGTATGACAGATGCCACACCATTGCATTAGCTCCTTTCGGCTTCACCGGAATGAACAGAAAATAAACAGACAGCAGTGCCAACTCAGACTCCAGGAAGGAGTGCTGTTTTTGCTGCTGTTTGGAAACTTGGGTGGTATTAACCCCTTGTGGCCAAATATGCTATATCATTATTTTTTTAAATCTGCCATTATTCATTAACTCATTCCAGTGAAGTCGAAAGGAGCTACTGCAATGATATAACGTCTATGTTTCTCGGGAATCGCCACTCCTTCTTGAAAATTTCCCCGATGCTCACCAAACTCACTCACAATGATCCTGAGGTTGGTCTGTAGCCAAGGTCAAGGTCAAAGGTCAGACGAACTGGGCCCTTATGCAATTTCGGAAAAATCACTACTCCTCGCAGGAGGATACTCAATTCAATTCTCAATTCTCACCAAACTCACTCACAATGCCCCTCAGGTAGGTCTGCATCCGGGCTAAGGTCAAGGTCATTGTCAAAGGTTAGGAGAACTGGGCATGTATGATTTCACAAAAAGCATTACTCCTCCTAGGACATTGACCTTAATTTTAAGCACATCCTAGATGGGTGTGTATCTAGGCTGTGCTTAGGGTCAAGGTTGACGGTTAGGAGATCCCAGTTCTCCCGGGGTGATTTCGTCAGGCCGAAATGAGCTACTCCGTCATTAATGGTCTGGTTTTTTCAGGTCTATTTCCTGGTTTCCAAGATTTTGTTTGCCCCCTTCCCCCAATACACACAGCCATTAGTTTACTAGTATAGATTTCCAGACAACACACACCACATGTAGCAGTGTTTCCTCTGGCTCAAAGACCTTGGTGCGGTGGCAACATATTTTTCCCCCGGGGGGGGGGGGGGGGGGGTAAACATACCGGAATATGTTAATTTTGAATATGTTAATTTTATACTATTTATTTCTTTTACACCACAAATACATAACAAATACATACACAAATTTTACACCGTAACGTTGCATATGGAACTTACCATTTGAAGTATTGTACAACCGAGGCTTGAATATTGGGCCAGTTGGGGTCCCAACCAGACATCCTATGTTTAGACTTTTTAGTGGTGTTATCCTTCTCTTCTTCCTCTGCCTGAACACTTCCCTCTCCTTGGCTCCTCTCTTCTGTCTCATCTTGCCCTCTCTGAGCCCTGTCTAATTCAGGTTCTCTCTCTGTCTATGGTGGTATACAAACAGGTTAGAAAATATCAAGTGTCATGTTTTGTCTTGCAGGATTTTTTTGTCATGGTTTACATAAATTACAAAAATATGTGTATTTTTTGTATTTTTATTCTAGTATTTCTTTTTTTTTTCCGTTGAGAGAGTAGGGAAGGGAAAGAAACATTCATAATAGCAATGTACTCAAGCATGCTTAAATTATATGATCAGGTGGGTATAGTAACCAGAAATTCTACTCATGTAAAAGCAGTGCTTTGAAATTAATAATTAAAAGTAGGCAACCAAACATTTCTAATTGAGTTAAGGGTACAAAGAGCACCCACTTAAAAACTTGAGTAATGACTTCAGTCTTCAAGGTTTGAGTTTTTTCTCAAAAATTTCTAACAATTTTCTTATAGTTTTCTACTTTTCTCTGTAAATCTAAAGTTGAAACCATGTTCCTCAAATTTGTAATTTCCTCTTGTAAAATTGACTTTAATTGTACATTTGAAACTTTATTATAAATTTGTGGATTATTTTGACTAATTTTTGTCTGTTTTTTAAAATAAAATTACTGGGGGTTTTTTAAGATAAATTTGAAACAGACTGTGGTAATTTTTTTACTTTTTCCTTATAACAATTTACATTTTTGACCACAATTTTGCAGTCAGAATAGAACAATAATTTAACTCTGATTACAATGAAAAAATATTAATAAAATTGTATTTAATTAAATAAATTAACTTAAATGACCAAGGATGCCGTTATTTCTGTTATATTTCTTTATATTTATAGTTTGTTTGTTTGTTTGTTTGTTTTTTAGAAATCTCCTCACCACACAGACAGCAGGAAAAACCTCCCTTATTTTCCCTTATTTTGAAATCAAACGTTTAGTTCGTCTGAAGGCTGCTGACAGATTAAAGTCACTGAGTTCGTGAATTTCGGTCATCTTAACCTGCCAGGTACATAATGGGGAACTGTAGCGGACTCTAAAGACATAATTCACCACAATATGTGTTCATGTACAGAATGATCTGTTTAGGCAGTTGTAAGTTGCGAAGTGACTACACAGCCGGGAGCCAGTCTCCTAGTACAGTGGTTCTCAACTGGTCTGGCTTTGGGACCCACCATCACCCCTCAATGACAAGCCACGACCCAAATCAAAGATTTTCAAATTCTCAAATTTATTGTATGTAAAGATTGCGCATTTTGAACCTGAGGTAAAAGAACAGAATATCACAGTATACAAACACAAATTTAATGATTAACCAAAATGACCAGTAAGTGGCAATACAACAGAGGGAACAATTCCCTTTAATGCTGAATTAGCTGCATTTTAAATTAAAAATTAAACAAAAAGTGCAATTCAAAAGAATTCAAGTCTCAAAATTGACTTTTCTTCTGATTGTTTTTTCAGTATTTACCTACTGATAAGGTTATGTGCTTTGAAGAAAATGAAGGAACACTCACTAAAACCTGTAACAGTCACATCATAGACCTGAGTCTGGAGGAATTAATGGGAGAACTGGGGATGTTTTTTTGCTCTTGACAAGAGTCTCAATGTCTGGAGTTATGTTAGACCAGGGGTCACCAACCTTTTTGAAACCAAGAGCTACTTCATGGGTATCGAGTCATGTGAAGGGCACCAGCTTGACACACTCCTCTAAAATAACAAATTGTGTATATATATATATATATATATATATATGTATATATATATATATATATATATATATATGTATATATATATATACATACATATATATATATATATATATATATATATATATATATATATATATATATATATATATATAATTATCAATAACTTAGAGTGGGTAACAGACAAGATCAATATTCAACACTTTATTTTTATTAATCTCAGCAATTGTTCAGATGATCACTTCTACATTTCATTAAAAAAATGTCCAGTTTTCATCAGTCCCTTTTAACCATAAAAAACTAAACCCTTTTAATTCATGAACTATGTTGAACCATGTTTGAAAAAGTTATGCAGCATTTAAGAAAAATCAACTTTCATATTAAATAAATCTTATCACATTTTTAACTGAACAAACCTGCTGCAATTCTGCTCAAAATCTGTTACATTTAATAAACACACTTTTGTGTGTTCTTCTTCACTGGAATTATATCCATACAGTTCTTGCCAAGAATCATGCTTGAGTAATAACCAGCACTGTCCTTTCATGAGAAGAAGCTAAACAAGCGCTGAGAGTGCTTATATGCACGGTGGCGCAGTGGTTAGCACCGCGGCAGCAGTTTACCCTCGGCCGGGGGATCGCGGGGATCGTGGGTTCGATCCCTGCCCCCGGCCAACAGTGATCTGTGTGGAGTTTGCATGTTCTCCCCGTGTTTGCGTGGGTTTACTCTGGGATTTCTCCGGTTTCCTCCCACATGCCAAAAACATGCAGGTTAGGGAGTTAAGGGGCGCTTGCGCACGCAGCGACCGGCAGCTGGTGGCTTGTCACCGGACTGCAGAAAAAATCTACCTACGGGTACAAAATAAGTCAAAAAAAAAAAAAAAAGAGTGGGCAGCAGTGGGCCACAGTCGCCCCGCAAATGAAACACACGCAGCTTCCTTTCACGGTAGTAAAAAAGAACTTTTCCTCCCGCTCACTTTGAAAATGATAAATATTCTGTCTTTTTTTTGCCATGTTTTTGGGCTAGGAAACTGCACTCCGCTCACCATCTTCACTGCCCGCTAGCTTACTCTCCACAAGCGCGAAGGTTTTGTCATGCGCACAATACTGACCTTTGAACTAGGTCAGAGTTCACCTTAACGTTACGTATAATAAACATATTTTCATTTTTTTTTTATTTTTAAGACATTGTCATTTTAAAATCTATATAAATGCAAGTGTGATTTTAAAAAATAGCGGCAGAAAAAATTACATCTTAGACGCAGCTCACTTGCGAGTTGTGCTATTTTTAGAACAGGCCTGCGGGCGACTCGTGGTCCTTGCGGGTGACTTGGTGCCCGCGGGCACCGCGTTGGTGACCCCTGTGTTAGACAAAGCGACTCTGAGGTCATGCTCAATGTCCAGTCTGTTTCTCTGTTTTGTCTTCAACTGAACCAGAGCTGAGAAGCCACGCTCACAGAGATAGGTAGTGCTGAAAGGTAGGAGGGTTTTTACTGCTCGAATGGCAAGAGAACGATACTTGCTCATCACAGTGCTGCACCAGAACTGCGAGAGGCTTACCTCCGTGAACCTCTTTTTCAGCGTGCGGTCACATGATAGCTCCACCAGCTGACTCTTTTCGTTGCTTGGCAACGTAACGCTTTCCATGTCGATTCCAAAGGGATCGCGTATCCAGTCCGTTTCGCCATGCTCAATTAGCATATACAAACAAACGTTGCGAGTCTTCTTCTATGGTGCGAAATATGGTGTCGCCCGTCACCTACTGCCATCTACTGTTAAGGAGTGTGAATGACACTATGTTGATTTATTTCTTGATATTTTATTTGCCCAGGCAAAGGCCCGCGACCCACTTTTGGGTCGCGACCCACCAGTTGAGAATCACTGTCCTAGTATCACAATATCTGGCTGGGAAGTGCCTACAATTCAATTATTTTTTTTTATTCAATAGTAGAAAATACACACAATACACAAATTACAAATATGCTAATAATACAAGTAATACCTCCTAATTTGGGTTAGGTTAAAAAAATTAGGTTAGGTTAAAAAATGCACATATTTATTTATTTTCCATCAGGCACGTCAGGGAGCCCTTTGGGTCCGACAGCTTGGGCACTCGACAGCTCGGGTGTTTCACACACATACACATCCACACTTCATTCATTCCCATTAACACTTTTCGGGATTTTGTTCAATACAACGCACAAAACCACTCCTGCACGTGGGTTTTTCATTCACTAAGTGGCGACGGCTGTTATAGTTATGCACTCAGGCTTTCTTATCAGGCACCTTTCTAGGCAGCCGCTGAAGGACCTCAGTTTAGAGCTAGTGTTTTTAGCTGTTGCTTTGTCACCGCCGCTGGAGAATAAAAACGGCACGCCTGCTCATGCGAGAAAAGAGAGAAATTGCCAGTCTCATAACTTAATATTGTAGTGCCTGGTGAAATACGGTATATCCTCAGCGATTCATCAGTCCCTTGCCTTTCCCTTCATATGAAGCTGGCTGCATTTGAATTCTAACTACATCTCTTACCTAAGCGACTCTTCCATTATGGCTCCCGTTTCCAGAGGGTTAAAACCATGATAAACGCCAGTGCTTACATACCTCTTATGATTTTTTTCCGTGTTTAAAGTACTTTAATAAACTCATGTTTCTGTCGGACAGTCACGCTTAGTGAGACACTGCTGACTGACTGGAAACTCGTGTGAGTGGGGCACTTCTAAACTCTGCGCGGATGATGGCCACACGCGTTGTTCGTGTGCGCGCTTGTGGAAAGTCATTGCTTCATATATTTTTATTAATAAAATCATATCGGCTTGGCATGGCGGTACGATTTCTGGCGAAGCGGGCCGCCACGGAGAAATGTTACCAGAGGAAACCCTGTGTAGTACATTTTGCACAATGCAAAATAAATTAGCAGATTACCAGATATAAAATGACTTTTGTTCGTCCTTCATAGTCAAAGATGACCATGACATCATCACCACGGGGGGGCTGGAGTGTTTGGGGCAACAATGACAGCTACAGTGGTGTTGAAAGTGGTCGGGAGCGGACCGACGGACACAGAGAGACGGTGTGCTGGACAGCAGCACGATGGGTCCCGAGGAATGAGGCAGTCAGTGGTGAAGAGTGACATTTTTGCAGGAGAGGTTGGTTTTGATCCCGGAGGCAAATGGCAGCCAGGGGCGTTCATGCCGTGGGGTTGCCTGGGACCTCCGAGCTGTGCTGGTGTGCATGTGAGTATGCATGATTTGGGATTAGTTTACTTATTTTGTGTATATTTTGAAAAAAAAAAAAGAAAAATGCTGTTTTAGTTGTTTTGTGTGAATGTGATAGGTTATTCTCCTGCAGTTCATGATTCCTTGTTCCAGGAGTGCACAATTTGGGTCCTAAATTGGGGAGGGTTTCGATTGTTTGTATGTTGTTTTGCATTTTTGAAAGGGGGGGGGGAAGTGTGGTGTAGTGAGTGTGGTGTGTGCATGCTGCCGTACCTGCCCCTGGTGTGACGTCAAGCCGGCATGGCCCTTGCGTATGAATAGTTCTGTTCCCATAATAAAGTGTTGATTTTCTGCATGACAGAAGAGCCTCCAGTCCCTCATTCCTCATACATAATACACTGAAGTGCATTTTTAACAACACAGGTTTTTTTTGGTTTGGTTTTGATATTTTTATGTTACGATGTAAAATTTTATAAAAGAGGACAGTTTCTTTTGTATGTTTATATTTTTTAACCCTTAGATGCATAAGTGGGGTAATATTGACCCCTGTGGTTGTTGTTTTTTTTGCAATATCTTTGTAATTTTAATTTTTTATCATTTAATCTTCCATGTATTCCTCAAATAGGTTGTCTTTGACATGAGGCCATTTGGATTTGTATGTAATTGTTATATTTTTTAAGTACTTGCATTTTTTGTATCAGTACCAGACTATTCCATATGTGGGGTCATTTTTGACCCCAAGCATTTCTCAAAGCTGTCCCCTTGGAATTTCACCACGGTTATAAGTAACACTGTAGATGCTGCAATTAACATCACAGACTGGATGCCAAGGTTAAACAGAGAGGGTAAACAGATGAGGACAATAGGTATTGAGATGGGAGAGATTATGATGACTGATGACTCAGCATCTGACATTTCAGATGAAGAGGACCCAATAGAGGACCCAAACTATTGTCCACCTGGAGTTGTCAGGCCATCGAGAAATCAACCCCCCCCCCCCCCCCACGAACAATATCAGTCAGACACAGAAGACTCTTCTGACGAGGCCTCGGAAGAGGAAGAGGAAATGGATGGGCCTATCGTGTCCAACAGAATGAGCCGCAAGGGCTCTTACTGGGCAGAGTTACTTCTCAGCCAGGGCAGAACACCAAAGCACAATATTGTGAGAAGCCGGCCAGGACCAGCACCTGGGCTTACCACCATCTCACCAAAAGATGCATGGAGGCTGTTTATCACTGATAATATAGTAGAAGAGGTGCTGAGATGCACAAATATGGAGGGACGAAGAGTAGCTGCAGGTAGAGGAAAGGATTGGAAAAAGGTCAGCAAAGATGAACTCATGGCCTTCACTGGATTGACCATTCTTGCAGGAAGTGAGAAGAACTGGGATGTATCAATCCGTGAGCTCCTTGGGAGTCCTCTATATAACCCCATGTACAAGGCCACTATGTCAGTTGGACGATTTGAAGATATTTGCCGATTCTTGCGCTTTGATGACAAGAGGACCAGAGCCACCCGACTGGAAACAGACCACTTGGCACCCTTCCGCTACGTATGGGACCTGTTCCTGGTCAACTGCAGGCAGAGATTCATCCCCACTGATTGTATCACAGTGGACGAACAACTTGTGCCATTCAGAGGGAGGACCAAGTTTATGCAATATATGAAGAGCAAGCCCGCGAAGTACGGCATAAAGATCTTCTGGGCTTGTGATGCAAAAACCCCCTACGCAATTGATGGGATTGTGTACACTGGGAGACAACCAGGGGAAGGAGCCAGTAAGAATCTGGGTCTTAACATTGTCAGTCAGTGTGCAGTGGACTCAGACACACAGGTCGCAACAGCACCACAGACAACTTTTTCACCAGTGTGCCTCTTGCAGAGCATCTCCTGGAGAAGGGTCTGACTATTGTGGGAAGATTGCGATAAAACAAGCCAAACATCCCTCCTGTGATGAAGGCTTCCAAGACCAGGGAGCTCTTCAGCACTGAATTTGGGTTCAATGGCAGCATGACAATGGTCAGCTATGTCGGAAAAAAGGGGAAGGCTGTTCTGCTCCTCAGCACAATGCACCACAGCAAAATGGTGGATGAAAACACCCAGAAAAAAAAAAACAAAAAACAGAAGTGATCCACTTCTACAACCAGACAAAAGGAGGTGTAGATATTGTGGGCCAGATGGTTGGCACCTACACCTGTAAACGCCAAACGCAGAGGTGGCCCATGGTGCTGTGGTACAATGTAATTGATGTTGCCACCCTGAATGCCTACTCCTTTTTCAAGGCTCAGCACCCTGAATTCTGTGCAGGTATCACAAACGCCCAGCGGCGCTTTCTTGCAGAGCTCTCACATGAGCTTGTGATGCCTTATATGAGAATTCAACTGAAAGGTAACCCACGCCTACCAACCTACATCACTGCAGCAATGGAAAGGTGTGGGGTGATAAAAGCTGCAATCCAGCCACACGAGGGAAACACACAGGGCCAACAGAAGAGGAAGAGGTGTAAAATGTGCACAAGAAAAGACCGCAAAGTCAGCAGTTGTTGGAAATGCAATGACCCTGTGTGCAGTGCTCACAGCCAGAAAAGGACACTGTGTAACAGCTGCTCACAGTGAGCTCACAAACCCTCACACCTTCACCTATTTATCGCTTAGTATGTTTTCATTATTGCTGTGTACATATTGTATTCAACTTTTAGGTAATATTGTTTCAAGCATTACTTATTGTTGTAATTATAAGAATGTTAAATGCATGAGTGAACTGTGAGTGTGATTGTTTTTATGGAGCAGTATCTCAATTTTGTTGCATTGTTTATTAGCAATGGAATGACAATAAAGGCACTTTGACTTTGATTTTACCTTTTTTTCCTTTCTGATTGTTTACCTTTTTTACCTTTCTGTGATAAAATGTTAATAAAAAGTAATAAATAAACATGTCAAACTTGAAATAATTCTTCTGTTGACCAAAATATAATTTAAAATAATAATAATAACAATAATAATAATCACCCAACATATAATAAAAATAATCATCTTTAACCAAAATGAAAGAAATTTCTGAAGTTTACAGCATAAAATGCATTCATTCTAATTGGGGTCATTTTTGACCACACTCATGGAAGAGTGTAGGAATTGGTTGGTCATGCATCTAAGGGTTAATTTGACATTGATATTGTGTGTGATCTATGGTCCCTTAATTAATATAAAAAACACACAATTTTAAAAACCAGAGCAATATTTATAAAAATAGGAAAATTTCCTCACATTCGTGCTTATGTTTTGGTGACACATAGTACATAATGGTATAGCATCTTAGACTAGAACAAAGAGCAGAGTTTCCCTTGGAGATAGCAGGGAGGTGTGAAGGATGAATGCAGTGTGATCTTTTGTGTATCAGAGACTTCTAGGAGGATAGTAAAGGATTAAGGAAGTGAATGCAGTGTGATCTTTTGTGTATCAGAAACTTCTAGGAGGATGGTAAAGGATTAAGGAAGTGAATGCAATGTGACCTTTTGTGTGTAGAAGCTTCTGAGGGAATGCCATAGTATTTAAGAGAAGAGTCTTGTCTGAGATGTCCTCTTTCTGACTATGCTTCTGTGTGAGATGTGTAATAAACTGTCTGCGTCAAATCCGCCTCGTTATTTACACACTCCACACTGGTGACCCAAGACGAATCATGCAACACGAAGAAAGATCCCTGGAGCCAGCCTCGTTGGGAGCCCCCAGCCAAGCATATGCTGTTACAATCAAGCTACCGGATTTTTGGCAGCACAATCCGCGCTCCTGGTTCCACCTAGTTGAGGCGCAGTTCGCCCTCCGGGGGATATCGGCGGATGACACGAAGTTCTACCATGTGGTTGCAACGCTCGACGCCCACACGGCTCAGCATGTGGAGAGCCTGCTTGATCAGCCACCAACCAGCGACAAGTACGGCGCGCTGAAGGCTGCACTCATCCAGCACTACACGCTCTCGGTTGGTGAGAGAGCAGAGAGACTCCTGACGCGGACCGGGTTAGGAAATGGGTCGGCTATTGACCTGATGGAGAAGATGCTGAGATTAAAGGGCTCGGACGACGACCATTTCATTTTTACCCACCTCTTCCTCCGGAACCTTCCGTCAGTGACGAGAGCGACTCTGGCCAATTCGCCGTTGCTGGCCAAGCGGGACTACCGTGCACTGGCCCGAGAAGCACACCGGATCATCATGGCCAGCAGAGAGTTCACGACCACGGCGGCAGCAACGGAGTTCGGCACGACGGCCGGAGGAGGCGAGGAGCCATCGACGGCAGCGGCAGAGCCACTGACGACAGCAGCAGCGGGGGCCAAAGAACGCGGAGGAGACACCCTTTGTTTCTACCACTGCCGCTTTGCAGAGAAGGCACGCAAATGTATACCACTGTGCCAGTTCAAGCGCTCGGGAAACGCCAAGACCGGGGGTCGGTAGCAGCTGCGACCCTCGGGGAGGAGAACAAGCTGCTCTACTTGACGGACGCACGCTCGGGGAGGCATTTCCTCGTGGACACCGGCGCCCAGATGAGTTTCATCATGCCGTCCTACGCCGACCGGCTGGCAGGATCTAGCGGCCCCGAGATGGCAGCAGCAAACGGCTCGGAGATTAAGACCTTTGGTGAGAGGACTCTACTCCTGTCTCCACACGGCTGTACATTTGAGTGGACTTTTGTCATAGCAGCATTGAATTTCAATATATTGGGGGCTGATTTTTTGTGCACACATGGTTTGTTGGTTGATGTCGCTAACAGGCGCCTGGTTAATGCACAGTCCTTTGATTCTACCCCCTGTACAGCTCGAGCGTCCTGGCCAACAGCACAAGCCAACGTCACAGCTGCATGCGGTAAGTTCCACACACTGCTCACTCAGTTCCCAGCACTCACGGTCCCGACATTTTCGCCAGCCATCGCTAAACACGGGGTGGAGCATTTTATCACCACCACCAGGCCGCCCGTTTTTGTAAAACCTCGGCGCTTGGACGCAGTTAAACTGGCCATAGCGCGCGAGGAGTTCGCCAACCTGGAGAGGTTGGGCATCATCAGGCGTTCAAACAGCCCATGGGCTTCCCCGCTACACATGGTCCCTAAAGCTGAGGGTTCGTGGCGACCTTGCGGGGATTTCCGCAGGTTGAACAACACCACAGCGCACGACCGCTACCCAATTCCTCACATCCAAGATTTTTCCGTTCACTTGGCAGGAGCGTGCGTTTTTTCTAAAATAGACCTGGTCCGCGGTTACCACCAAGTCCCAGTGCGCGCTGAGGACATACCCAAAACAGCGGTGATAACTCCGTTCGGTTAATTCGAGTTTTTGCGCATGCCATTCATGCTTAAAGGGGCTGCACAGACGTTCCAACGCATGATGGATTCAGTGCTGCGTCATCTCCCTTTCGTATTCGTCTACTTGGACGATATCTTGATAGCCAGCGCGTCCGAAAACGAACACGAAACCCACCTCACGGCGGTTTTCTGGAGGTTGGAAGAGCACGGGTTAATAATCAACCCAGCGAAATGTCAGTTCAGGGTGACGCAGATTGATTTTTTGGGGCACCGCGTCTCTCCCGAAGGAGCGGTTCCGCTGCCTGACAAAGTGCGCGCGGTAGCAGATCTTCCCCGGCCGCAAACGGTCAGGGCGTTACAGGAATTTTTGTGAATGGTGAATTTTTTATATCCGTTTACTTCCCCGCGCAGCGCAGCTCATGCAACCACTGTACGCCGCGCTCAAAAAACAGAAACCCGCGAATAAGATCGAATGGTCCCCGGAACGAGAGCGGGCGTTCTCGGAAGTCAAAGCAGCCCTGGCAAACGCTGCGTTGCTGGCACAACGCAGCGTTGTGGAGATCCGTTGGGGAGATCCGTTGGGATCTCCCCAGCCCCCACTCACCATGGCCATCGCTCGGTTACGAAACCACCGCAGAGGAAAATGGGGACAGGCAGCCAAGATGGACTGGCTGCTGTCAAGGTAACATAAGGCAGTAAAGACGATATATGCAATTACCGCCCAATCTCTATCTTACCAGTCCTATCTAAGGTTCTTGAAAAAGTTGTAGCTACACAGCTGATAGACTACTTACAAGACAGTCAACTTCTTCATCCACATCAATTTGGTTTTAGACCAGGATACTCAACAGAAACAGCAAATTGTTGCCTTATTGAAAACGTCAAACAGTCCTTGGACAGGGGTAATGTGGTAGGAGCTGTTTTTCTAGATCTCAAAAAGGCTTTCGATACTGTAAACCACAGTTTGCTTTTATCCAAAATGGTATCTTTTAACTTCTCCCCAAATACATTAGAATGGTTTGCATCTTATCTCCAGAATAGAGAACAGTGTGTAAAAGTTCACCAGGATAAATCCTCATTTTTAAACAACCGCATGGGTATCCCACAAGGGTCCATTCTTGGTCCTTTACTTTTCAGCATTTTTATTAATGACTTGCCGTTACACTGCTCAGCTGCAACATGCCAACTTTATGCAGATGATGCAGTTATTTACACAGCTGTGAAGACTCCAGCACAGGCTGCAGATGTACTGTCTACAAGTATGGTTGATGTCCAAGAGTGGCTCCTCAAGAACCATCTATTGCTGAACCTTCAGAAAACAGTCTCAATGTGCTTTTCAATCAAAAAATGTAACCTGCAACATTTTAAAGTTAATATACATGATCATGACATCAGTTTAGCTACAGAATTCAAATACCTTGGCATTGTACTAGATCCTCAACTCAAATTTAATCTTCATATAAAGAAAATTTCAAAAACAGTAAAAAAAAATCTGAACTGCTTTAAATTAATTAGATATTACATACCTTACGAAGCAGCTGCACTGTATATGCTTTCTATGGTTTTTTCTCATATATCATACTGTTTGACAGTCTGGGCTCAAGCAGCCCCTTCCACAATAAGACATATAGGTTCATTATATAATCAAACCCTAAAAATCTTGGACAAAAAGCCCATTAGGTGGCATCACTGTAATGTTTTAAAAAAATACAACCTATTGAGTTTTGAGAGCTTCATTGACCTCTGTCTTCTGAAATTAACGTTCAAATGTTTCCATAAATCAGCACCCGAGCCACTTGCTGGTTTCGTCCAAAGACAGGACAGCAGCAGAGCCACCAGGAGTTCTGTTAACAATAACTGTAAAATATTCCACCGCAGAACCACATTTGGACAAACAGCTTTCTCTATAAAGGGCAGTCACATCTGGAACACAATGCCAAATGAAATTAAAATAATAACGGACTTTAAAACATTCACTAAAAATGTTAAAAACTGGCTGAAAAATAAACAAGAATGTACTCATGTATGAATTAACTGTCTGCAAAGTGAGAGTGAATGAAGGGAAGGAATAAATGTGTTTGTTTATAGTGAGTGACGGAGGGAGGAAGGCCTGAAATAGGCAAATGTGAGTTATGTTATATGTGTTAAATGTGAGTCAGGCTGTTATATTTGTGTATTTATAATATTTATAATATTTATGTTAAATGTGAGTCAGGCTGTTATATTTGTGTATTTATAATATAATATTTATAATTGTGTATTTATAATTTTTCTGCATTGATGTATGTGATTATTGTGTATATTTTTTATCTTGATTCTTTTTTCTAAAGCCCATCCAGGGACAAGAGTTGCAAATTAGCTAATAGCTATACACTCTATGTGCAACACATCAGATTAATTGTCTTTGATTAATTGTCTATGTTTATTGCACTGTCCCTGTCAAATAAACTAATCTACTACTACTACATCCAGACCCAACGGCCCGCATAGCGCTCACTACTGATGCGTCAGATGTGGCCATAAGGGCCGGTCGTGGAGCAGCGTGTAGCCGGGGCTTGGCAGCCGCTCGCCTTTTTCAGCAGGACTTTGCGCGATAGTGAACGTAAATACAGCGCGTTCGACAGAGAGTTGCTGGCTCTCCACTTGGCCATTCGCCACTTCCAGTTCTGGCTGGAAGGGCGCTGTTTCACCGCGTTCGTTGACCACAAGCCACTAACATTCGCGATGGCCAAGGTTTCAGAACCGTGGTCGGGCCGGCCGCAGAGACAACTGGCCGCGATCTCAGAGTTTACTACCGATATTCAACATGTGTCGGGTAAACTGAATGTAGTGGCAGACTGCCTCTCGCGCGCCGTGGCTGCCCCGGTCCGCGTGGGGATAGATTACTCAGCCATGGCCGCGGAGCAGGTTAGTGACGCGGACGTGCGCGCGCTCCAGTCTGGACCAACAGGGTTAAGGCTGGAGAGCAGGGTGCTGCAAGACGGTATGCCCCCCCCCCGATTTGTGATGTCTCCACGGGGCGACTGCGTCCCGTGGTACCGGCCGCGTGGCGCCGCCGTGTTTTTGACTCGATTCATTCTTTGGCGCACCCGGGAGTGCGCGCGTCGGTCAAAATGGTAGGAGAGAAATTTGTGTGGCCGAGCCTTCGCAAACAAGTGAAAGAGTGGGCAGCAGCCTGCATGGCATGCCAACGAGCCAAGGTACACAGACACATGAAGGCTCCCTTGGAGCCGTTTCGCATCCCGGCTAAGAGGTTCGACCATGTTCACGTGGACCTCGTGGGCCCCCTCCCGCCATCACAGGGGTGCACGCACCTTCTGACAATGGTGGACCGCACCACACGCTGGCCGGAAGTGGTTCCACTGGCAGCAACCACAACCGAGGAGGTGGCGCGCGCGTTTTTAACAGCATGGGTTGCGTGTTTTGGAGTCCCGTCGGATATTACGTCCGACAGAGGCCCTCAATTTGTTTCCGAACTCTGGTCAACAATGGCCCGCAGCCTGGGTATCACAATTCACCGCACAACTGCGTACAATCCACAGGCTAACGGGTTATGCGAACATTTTCATAGGTCATTGAAAGCGGCTCTCAGGGCGTCACTGACCGATGCAGATTGGGTAGACAAGCTACCGTGGGTTTTATTGAGGTTACGTTCTGCGCCTAAAGAGGATTTGGAAGCGTCCCCGGCTGAACTCGTTTTTGCGCAGCCACTTCGGCTGCCCGGGGAGTTTCTTCCAGATAATCCCGCGCCGGGCAGCTCCCCATCTCAGCTGTTGCAGCGTAGCATAGACACAAGCACACTGCCGGTCCCTGTTCACCACAGTTTTCCGCGCGTTTTTGTGCCTAAAACTTTGAAAAATGCAGAGTTCGTTTTTGTCAGACACGATGCCCATCGCCCTCCACTGCGCCCACCTTATGATGGACCGTTCAGAGTGCTAGAAACAGGGGACAAGCATATTTTGCTAGATTCGGGGGGTAGGAGGGAAAAGATTGGCATAGACAGACTCAAACCCGCTTTTGTTGTGGCGGACGAGCAAGTGCTGTTGGCGAGGGTCGGCGTGGAAGACCCCCACGGGGAGCTTTCCAGAGAAAAGATTCCCCAGAGCACCCACACACGCAGACTTTTACCCCTCAATCATCAGCCCCCCAGCATGACAGCGCCGCGGAGGCGGTGAATCCTGGTTACAGCAGATACGGGAGAAGACTGAAGCCCAAGCAGCATGTGGATTGATGTTTAATGATTTAACCACAGCATATGGACTGTCATTCTATTGTTCTATCCAAGACGCTCGGGGGGGTCGTTTGGTGACACATGGGGAGTGCATAATGGTATAGCATCTTAGACTAGAACAAAGAGCAGAGTTTCCCTTGGAGATAGCAGGGAGGTGTGAAGGATGAATGCAGTGTGATCTTTTGTGTATCAGAGACTTCTAGGAGGATGGTAAAGGATTAAGGAAGTGAATGCAGTGTGATCTTTTGTGTATCAGAAACTTCTAGGAGGATGGTAAAGGATTAAGGAAGTGAATGCAATGTGACCTTTTGTGTGTAGAAGCTTCTGAGGGAATGCCATAGTATTTAAGAGAAGAGTCTTGTCTGAGATGTCCTCTTTCTGACTATGCTTCTGTGTGAGATGTGTAATAAACTGTCTGAGTCAAATCCGCCTCGTTATTTACACACTCCACAATGTATCCATATATCAGCCCATAAATTATCCACAGAGCCGTCATCTTAATTTCTCCTGTTTTTTTCTCTGTTCTTGCTTTGGGTTTTTTGAAGCATGAACTTCTTGTTCTGTGGCTGCTTAGAAGCTCACTCAAAAGACCGTCAGGAAAGCAGGGGAAGCGACCTTGTTACACCAGAAGTACTGGAAACTCTCTCTCTCTCTCTCTCTCTCTCTATATATATATATATATATATATATATATATATATATATATATATACACACACACACACACTACCGTTCAAAAGTTTGGGGTCACTTAGAAATTTCCTTATTTTTGAAAGAAAAGCACTTTTTTTCAATGAAGATAATTTTAAACTAATCAGAAATACACTCTATACATTGCTAATGTGGTAAATGACTATTCTACCTGCAAATGTCTGGTTTTTGGTGCAATATCTAGATAGGTGTATAGAGGCCCATTTCCAGCAACTATCACTCCAGTGTTCTAATGGTACAATATGTTTGCTCATTGCGTCAGAAGGCTAATGGATGATTAGAAAACCCTTGTGCAATCTTGTTAGGTCTGCAATGTTGTAATTGCTGCAAATGGAAGATTCTTTGACAAAAGCAAAGTTTGAAGGAAAAAATTATTATTTCAAATACAAATCATTATTTCTAACCTTGTCAATGTCGACTATATTTTCTGTTCATTTTACAACTCATGGTGGTAAATAAGTGTGACTTTTCATGCAAAACACAAAATAATTGTCTGGGTGACCCCAAACTTTTGAACGGTAGTGTGTGTGTGTATATATATATATATATATATATATATATATATATATATATATACTGTATATATATATATATATATATATCAAATTGATTACCCTGATAAACTTCGTTGACTGCAGTTTAGTATTACTTATATTTTGCATTTAGTTTTAAGTTCTACAGTAAACATATGAGGAGGTTAGTTGGTACAAATGTAGACAGATACTTTTAATTCTCTCAAAAATACTGTAGCCTTCTGTGTGATTGCAGCCACAAGGGCTGATGGGAAATGGGAAATATCAGAAAATAAGCATGTTCTCCTTAGACTGTCAGTTTAATGTATGTTAGTGCTGTGCATATGTCAAAGCTGTTGATATATTTGTAATCTTTGTCTTGGACACCTCCCACTTGAGGTGTTTCGGGCACATCCCACTGGGAGGAGACCCTGGGGCGGACCCAGGAATCGCTGGAGAGACTATGTCTCCCAGCTGGTCTGGGAACGCCTTGGTATCCTGTCTGAAGAGCTGGAGTAGGTGGCTGGGGAGAGGGAAGTCTGGGCTTCTCTGCTTGAACTGCTGCCTCCGCGACCCGGACCTCTGGAAAAGCGGTAGAAGATGGATGGATGGATGGATGGATGTCTTTGTCACCAGTCACCACCATTAATGAGCATAGGATGTTGTAGATAGACCCTCCTTCATTAAAACCACACCACCACCTGGGGAATGTGCACCCCCTGGTGGATAATATGAATATGAATATCAATGAATTGAATTTCCTGACTAATATTATTTGCTCTGTGCTTCATTCTGTAGTGAGTGATGGTGTGATGAAATCCCGTGAATGTGTCGAATGCTTCCAGCCAATTGTTTTTTCAAATGGCTGGTTACATGAAGGCCCATTTAACAGCTCATTTGGGAGTACTGAAATCTGCTGGTCATTTGATGTACAGCAGTCCTACTACGATATTAGTGTACCTGAGTGGTGGCTCAGTTGGTAGAGCATCCGCCCCACACCTGGGAGGCAGGGGTTCAAATCCCGGCCGGGTCATGCCGAAGACCATATAAAAGCGGAACTTCCTGCCGTTCAGCTTGGTGCTCAGCAATAATGGAATGGAGGAAGGAAATCTGTGGTGGCGCCTTGCATGGCAGCGGCCCTCTGATTCTACATATGGGGTGTGTGTGATTAACACTGTAGATAGGAAAAACACAATTTTGTTCTACTGTACATGATTGGTTGTATGGTTGAATGACAATAAAGGGTGATTTAATTTTTTACTTTAATATTACATGTGGCTACAGATGAAATTGTAATGGTGCCCGTGTGCTCTGTATTCTGTTTCTCCCTCTCCCTCTCTGACTAATGACTCATTTTCTGCAGCCCTGCTCCCCATCTGCTGCTAATTAGAATTATTTTTTTTTAAATAAGTAAATAGGACGCTCTCCTTCCACTCTGTCAGGCCACGTCAACCTTGCTACCTGTCTGTATCCTGCCTGTTGCCTTTATATTTATTGCTCTTGAATTGCCTTGCCATGTCTTTGACCTTTACCTTTACCTAGACCAGAAGTGTCCAATCATGTGCCATGGAGGGCCAAGACCCTGCAGGTTTTCTCTTCTACCCAGTCTCTTCAGCAGGTGTTTTCACTTATCAGCAATCAGTGGGAAGAAATTCAGTGGAATCTGCTGTTGAAGACACTGGATGGAGGTAATCATGGGCTGTCCATGGCACATGATTGGACACCCCTGTTCTAGACCCTGAACCTGCTTGTTGCCTTGGATACCTAGCCTGTCTTGTTCTGCATATCGTGTATTGACCCCTCTGCCTGCCCCGAACTTTCGGATTAGCCTCTTGGATTGGATTTGGATTTTCCCCGGATTGTGCACATCTCACCAGCCTCCACATAAGTTGACTTACCGTTGTTTGTGTATCACTGCTCCTGCACTCCTCCTCTGAATTCAGGCCTGGCCAGAATGTCTCCAGCACTTCCCTCCCCGCAGCATTCCCCACAACGTCTCTGCACTTTCACCACTGATAACCAGCTCCCCAGCCTGGAGGATCTTCACTCTGTCCCAACTGTTCTCCCCTGAAGAGTCTGTAAACATAACACAGTATTATACTCTCACCATTACCAGTTTAGTGTTCCTTACTCCTGTCTCTGCTCTCCCCCACAGGATTCCCAGGTCACCACCACTACAATCATCACTACTATTGCACAACCATTGTAATAAAAATCATTGTTTCACTTTACTCATCGTGTTCATCTATGTCTGCTTTTGGGTCATTATCTGTTAACCCTGACAGAAATTAATTTATCCTTAATATGGGATATCAATAACGCATCTCAATAAAATATCAATATATCACAATATATCAGTCATGATATATTACACAACATAACAAAAATAATGTTTTTTGTAAGTTGTCTGTGTTTTTTCAACTGATTTAAGACAATTTTGCACCGCTGAATCCGCAAATGACATCCGTTTCTCTTGATCAGGTCAGGTTTTTACGCTAAGTTGTAAGCAGTTGTACAGTTGTACTGTAAATTGAATAGTCGACAATGATAAAGGTAAGTACATGTAAATTGAATGTTACATCATCATTGTTCAAAATTCAGAGAATTTCAAGAAATAAAAAAGAATTTTGTATCATATAAAGCGAAAATACTCGTACATGTAAACAAAAACATAAAAAACATGTGGCCATAGTTCAAAAAGTTAACCTGATTGAGCAAAACCAATGTGATTTTTTGATTCAGCACATCAAAATTGTCCTAAATCAGCTAAAAAAAACTTAGACAATAAATTTGGTGTTGACCAGTGTTATTATTCAGTAATTCGTTCCAACCGAGCAATGTGATTGGACAATAAGTATTTCAGGAGTTCCTATATTCCATAGATAATTGCCCTCCAACCTCATTGGATATGTATCACACCGCTTCAAAGGTGTTCATGTAACCCTTAATTACCAACACTATTTTACTGTCAACTAACTTTCAGTGTCAATTGCAGTACAGTGATCCCTCGCTACTTCGCGCTTCACCTTTCGCGCCCTCAGTGCATCGCGGATTTTTCAAAAATATTCATCAAAAATTCAAAATTGAGAAATAATGGGCGGGCGCTAGCAGAAGGCAGGGAGACTACATTAGACCATCAGGTAATCAACACAGAGAGCCGCACAGCTCAAAAAATCCACCTCTCTGTTCGCTGTTCTCGTGTTGGTTCGGCTCGGAAATCTCGCAAGCTGATTGGCCGAGACGTTTCACCCTGCAAGCTGATTGGCCGAGACATTTCACCCACCTCCTCTCCCTGCCGAGCGCCCATGAAGGAAGGAAGACCGCATTCATTGCTCTTTATCGCTCGTGTTACTTTTAGTCTCGCCACGTGGAACTTTTTGCTGTTCTCTTGTGCCATTTTGTGCAAAATAGTCTTCCCGTCGAGCCACTACGCCTCCTCCTGCAGCTGCCCTCGACGATCCTGCGCCTCCAGCACCTGACGATGAGGCGTCACCTGAGGAGCAGTAAAGCTCTCATTAACCTGTGCAGTAAATCATTTTCATCTTGAGTTACGTATCTTGTTATAAGAATAAAAGAGTTCTAAAAACATATTTATGTACACTTTATTTACATCTACGTATGTATGTACACGTACACACACACACACGTATCATATGAGAGAGAGAGAGTGAGCGAATGAACGTACGTATTATTTATGGATGACGTCATTAGGGGTGACGCTACTTCGCGGTTTTTCACTTTTCGCGGTCGGTTCTGGAACCCATTAACCGCGATAAGTGAGGGATCACTGTACTGTGCTGAATACCTTAATTTCTACATTGAAGCGCTGTTTGAAAAGATTTCTTACTGGACCCGAAAGTCCCACCCTTTTGAAGAAAACTTTATTCAGCTTACAGTCTGCTCTTGTATAAACATCATGAAGCTATTTAATGTCTGTGTGGCCGACACACATTGTGGGCTCACGTTGCCACAGAGACAGGACTGTATGTGTATTGTGGGGGTGTCATGTCTGCAAGGACACAAGGACTCGAATCTGCAGTAGATGACAAGGAAGTGCAAGATTTGTCTCTTTGTCCCACAGAAGATGCCCCGGAGGGGATTCCGGTTCATCAGGAGATGAGAGACAATGGGTGAAGCTTCAAAGGGATGCTTTGTAACTGTATGTTTACTGAAGACACCATGTGACTTGAATCCTGATGCTGGAAATGTATAAAAGTGGTGTTGAGATATGATTCTCTCTCTTTCATGTTTTGAGAATGCTAGGAGCTTGCGTTCTGTCAAATAAAGCTGGTTTATGACTGAAACTCAGCCTCGTTATTTGAGCATGCTCCTACACTGGTGACCTACGACGGAGAATGAGCAATGAGAATTCTTCCGAACCGGGCTCGGTGGAAGCCAGCCTGTTGGCCGCCTCCACGCTCCGGCTGCCCGTTTTCTGGCAGCACAGCCCGCGCTCATGGTTTAGCGCCATCGAGGCGCAGTTCAACCTCCGGAAAATCTCCAACGACGACACAAGATTCTACCACGTGGTAGCGACACTGGACAGCGACACGGTCCAGAGAGTGGAGGATTTGGTTAATCATCCACCAGACAGCGACAAGTACAGCGCATTGAAAGACGCGCTGATCAGCCATTTCACCCCCTCAGTCCAACAAAGAGCAGAGGGGCTCCTGGCGTTGACGGAGGCAGAAAACGATAGACCTGCGGACCTGATGGTGAAGATGCTGCGGCTCAAAGCCTCCGAGGATGGCGAATTCATTTTCGCCCACCTATTCCTTCGAACCCTACCACCAGCGGTGAGAGTGGCCCTGGCAGAGTCACCCTGATTGGCCAAGCGAGACTACCATGGGTTGAGCAAGGAGGCGCAGAAGTTGGTCGACGCCCACAAGCGGAACGCGGTTTCGGCCGCGGCGGCTAGTTCGGGAACGGCGTCCGGAGACAGCTTGGGTCCAGCGGCCGCGGCGCCAGACGCACCAACAACGGCGGCGACCGGAGCCAGACGACGCGGAGCGGAGAACGGCTCGTGCTTCTACCACCGCCGTTTTGCAGAGAGAGCGCACAGGTGCATCCCACCGTGCAATTTTAAACGCCAGGACCGAGGGCCGGTAGCAGCCGCGACTCTCGGCAATGAGAACAGGCTGCTTTACCTGACGGATGCACGCTCGGCGAAACAGTTCCTCGTGGACACGGGCTCTCAGCTGAGCTTCGTCACACCCACCTACGCGGAACGGCTCTCGCCTTCTAAAGCCCCCTGGGTGTCAGTGTCAGCAGCGAACGGCTCCACGATTAAAACGTTTGGTGAGAGGACCATGCTTCTGTCCTTACAGGGCCGTTCATTTGAGTGGACATTTATTGTAGCAGCAGTCAGTTTCAACATGTTAGGGGCTGATTTTTTGTGCTCACATGGTTTATTGGTTGACCTTGCTAATAGACGTCTGATTAATGCACTGTCCTTTCATTCTATTCCCTGCACAGCTCGGGTGGCCCCGCCAACTGCACATGCCAGCGTCTCAGCCGCGGGTGGTAAGTTTCACACTCTGCTTGCTCAGTTTCCAGCACTCACAGTCCCCACTTTTTCAGCAACGGTAGCCAAACATGGGGTAGAACATTTCATAACAACCGCAGGCCCTCCCGTTTTTGCAAAAGCTCGGCGCTTGGACCCAGCTAAACTGGCCATCGCGCACGAGGAGTTCACTAATCTGGAAAAACTAGGCATTGTTAGACGCTCCAAGAGCGCTTGGGCTTCGCCGTTACACATGGTCCCAAAGGCTGACGGCTCGTGGCGGCCTTGCGGCGATTTCCGCAGGTTGAACAACGTTTCAGCTCATGACCGCTACCCGATTCCGCACATTCAGGATTTTTCTGTTCATTTGGCGGGGGCGCGTATTTTTTCTAAAATAGACTTGGTGCGCGGCTATCACCAGGTTCCAGTGCGCGCGCAGGATGTACCCAAAACAGCGGTCATAACTCCTTTCGGCCTTTTTGAGTTCTTGCGCATGCCTTTTGGCCTCAAGGGGGCCGCGCAGACTTTCCAACGCATGATGGATGCAGTTTTACGCAACCTGCCTTTCGTGTTCATTTATTTGGACGATATTTTGGTAGCCAGCACGTCCGAAGGCGAACATGAAAAACACCTCACAGCAGTTTTCCAGAGGTTGGCAGAGCACGGGTTAATAGTGAACCCAGCGAAATGCCAGTTTGGGGTGGCGCAGATTAATTTTTTGGGACATCGCGTTTCGGCAGAGGGAGCAGTTCCCCTTCCAAATAAAGTGCGTGCCATAACAGATTTCCCCCAACCTCAAACGGTTAAGGCGCTTCAGGAGTTTCTAGGGATGGTTAATTTTTACAACCGTTTCCTCCCAAGCGCAGCACGACTCATGCAGCCATTGTACACCGCGTTAAAAAAACAAAAGCCCGCAAATAAAGTCGAATGGTCTCCGGAGCGGGAGCGCGCTTTCGCCCAGGTCAAATCAGCCCTGGCAAACGCAGTTTTGTTAGCGCACCCAGTTCCAACGGCCCGCATGGCGCTCACCACTGACGCTTCCGATGTAGCGGTGGGGGCGGTAGTTGAACAGTTTGTGGCAGGTACCTGGCAACCCCTCGCGTTTTTCAGCAGGACTTTGCGCGATAATGAACGGAAATACAGCGCATTTGACAGGGAGCTTTTGGCCCTACACTTGGCCATTCGTCATTTTCAGTTCTGGTTAGAGGGGCGACGTTTCACCGCTTTTGTGGATCATAAACCGCTAACGTTTGCGATGGCCAAAATTTCGGAACCCTGGTCAGGCCGGCAACAAAGGCAACTAGCCGCAATATCGGAGTTCACTACTGATATTCAGCATGTTGCGGGTAAGCACAATGTGATGGCAGAGTGCCTCTCGCGTGCGGTAGCACCGCCAAGCCCCATAGGGGCAGACTCTGTAGCCATGGCCGTGGGCCCGGGCAGCGACGCGGGAGCGCGCGCAGCCCCGGTCTGTGTTGGGTTAGATTATGCTGCCATGGCTGCGGAGCAGGTTAATGACGTGGACGTGCACGTGCTCCAGTCTGGACCAACAGGGTTAAGGCTGGAGCACAGGGTGCAACAAAACGGTATGCCCCCGCTAATCTGCGATGTCTCCACGGGACGGCCCCGCCCTGTGGTGCCAACCGCGTGGCGTCGCCGTGTTTTTGACTTGGTCCATTCTCTCGCGCACCCAGGGGTGCGCGCATCGATCAAATTGGTGGGGGAGAAATTTGTTTGGCCCGGGTTGCACAAACAGGTTAAGGAATGGGCAGCAGCCTGCGTAGCGTGTCAGCGAGCTAAAATACACAGACACACTAAGGCCCCGTTAGAACCTTTCCACATCCCCGCTAAGCATTTTGATCATGTGCATATTGACCTGGTCGGCCCGCTTCCATTATCACACGGGCACACACATCTTTTGACGATGGTAGACCGCACCACGCGCTGGCCAGAGGCGATTCCTCTGACATCAACCACAGCAGAAGAAGTTGCGCGAGCATTTTTGGCAGCATGGGTTGCGCGTTTTGGTGTACCGTCAGACATAACGTCCGACAGGGGTCCCCAATTTATTTCCGAGCTATGGTCATCGATGGCCCGCAGCTTGGGGGTGAAGATTCATCGCACCACCGCGTATAACCCCCAGGCTAATGGTTTATGCGAACGCTTTCACAGGTCATTGAAAGCAGCCCTCAGAGCATCGCTAACGGATACAAATTGGGTAGACAAACTTCCATGGGTCTTATTAGGGTTGCGTTCTGCACCTATGGAAGATATGCACGCTTCCCCGGCTGAATTGGTGTTCGCTCAACTGCTCCGTTTGCCCGGGGAATTTCTTCCCGATAATCCCGCACCTAATGGCCCCCCTGCTCAGCCGTGGCAGAGCGGCTCAGGAGCAAACACGCTCCCTGGCCCAGTCCATCACAGTTTCCCACACGTTTTTGTGCCCAAGGCTCTGAAAAATGCAGAATTTGTTTTTGTGAAACATGACGCCCAGCGCCCCAGTTTGCGGCCGTTTTACGATGGACCGTTTTGAGTGCTGGAGACCGGGCAGAAGCATTTTCTGCTAGATTTAGGGGGCAGACGGGAGCTGATTTGCATTAACAGGCTCAAACCCGCTTTTGTTCTGGCTGATGAGGGAGTGCAGCTCGCGAGGCCCCCCCGCCGGGGCAGGCCGCCGAGGCGACAGTCTCCAAAGTCTTCACAGGAAGGTGCTAACAGCTTTAATCCACAGGTGCAGAGAGATGTTGCAGAGGCAGCCAAGCCAAGTTGCAGCAGATTCGGCAGAAGGTTAAAACCTAGGCAGTTGGTGGATTGATTAGCGATGTATGGAGTGCTTTGTGTCTTTCTTTCTTTTTTTCTTTTTTTATGCCATACAGGTTCTGCCTTACTAGACGTTTGGGGGGGGGGGTAGTGTGGCCGACACACATTGTGGGCTCACGTTGCCACAGAGACAGGACTGTATGTGTATTGTGGGGGTGTCACGTCTGCAAGGACACAAGGACTCGAATCTGCAGTAGATGACAAGGAAGTGCAAGATTTGTCTCTTTGTCCCACAGAAGATGCCCCGGAGGGGATTCCGGTTCATCAGGAGATGAGAGACAATGGGTGAAGCTTCAAAGGGATGCTTTGTAACTGTATGTTTACTGAAGACACCATGTGACTTGAATCCTGATGCTGGAAATGTATAAAAGTGGTGTTGAGATATGATTCTCTCTCTTTCATGCTTTGAGAATGCTAGGAGCTTGCGTTCTGTCAAATAAAGCTGGTTTATGACTGAAACTCAGCCTCGTTATTTGAGCATGCTCCTACAGTCTGTTTAAAAAAAATAGGCAGTGCTAGAGTTAGACTTACTGTCTTGATTAACAAACCACAACACCTTTGTGATAATGGACTCTTTGTTTCATCTGAAAACGTGAAGAAAAGGAAACGAAGTGTGATAAATCGCTAACATGCTAACTACTAGCCACCGGCTAGCTACTGGTATTGGCTACATTATGATCTTGGGTCTTCTGCAGTACCGACACAACAGGTATGTTTTATAAACATTTATTACTTTTGCACTTGACAATATTTAATTTGTTGACAGGTGTGTGAAATGACAATAGACGTCTTTGTGCTGATTGAGATGTTTAGCAACAGTTACTGGCTACATTTAGAAGGGACTGTGGAGAGAGGAATAATCAGGCGAGGCAGTTCCAGAGCAGAGCAGACTTTATTAATTTCTCTCTTTCACAATTCACCAGAATCACAAACATCAAAAAGACTACAGGTCGCAGGCACCTCTCCTTTTTATATCATACAACTCGCTCAGTCACCTGTGGTGCTGCATTAACATGAAAGCCTTTTCCATTCCCATTCTCTTTGTCACTGTTCACATCAACCCACCAACCCCCGCATCAACACACCAACCCCCCATGACCATTCCGTCTGAGTGGAAAGATACTGAGTGGATTCCCACCTCACAACCCCACCCCAGAAACTCAGACTGAGCCTTAATCCTCATGTCCTTTGGGTTTCAGCCTACGTCCGTAGCAGCTGTAACGGGGGGGGGGGGGGGGGGGGGCTGCAGCTCCGAGGCGCTGCTGTGCCGGTGGGGGGCTCTTGGGGGTTCGTCCGTCTGTGGGGGGACATTGGGAAGGGGGGGAACATCGTTAGCATGCTCTTGTGACCGATCTGACGAGTCATTTACCTAGGGAGTTTTCAGTGGGGGTCGTCTGCACCGAGGAGCTCAGGCCAACACCACCTGCTCGTCTGCTAAAATGAAAGCGGGCTTAAGCCTGTCTATACAGACTTGTTTCCCTGCGTCCCCCAAAGTCTAACACAAAATGTTTCTCACTGGGTTCCAGCACTCTGAACGGGCCATCATAAGGCGGGTGCAAGGTGGGCTGCACGGTGGCGCAGTGGTTTAGCACTGTGGCAGCACAGTTTTACCCTTGGCCGGGGGATCGCGGGGATCATGAGATCGTGGGTTCGATTCTAGCCCCCGACCAACAGTGAGCTGTGTGGAGTTTGCATGTTCTCCCCGTGTTGCGTGGGTTTACTCCGGGATTTCTCCGGTTTCCTCCCGCATACCAAAAACATGTAGGTTTAGGGCGCTCGCGCACGCAGCGACCAGCAGCCGTTGGCTTGTCACCAGACTGCAAACCAAGTCTACCTACGGGTACAAATAAGTAACAAAAAAAAAAAAAGGGGGTCCGGTGGGCATCGTGCCTGACAAATATGAATGCCACATCCTTCAAGGCCTTTGGCACAAAAGCACGTGGAAAACAGTGGTGGACTGGACCGGGTACCGTCCCTGCCACTGCACTATGCGGTGAAAGCGGGGATGGATTGGTGTTCGGCACGGGGCTGTCGGGCAAAAATTCCCCTGGGAGCTGCAGCGGCTGGGAACAAACTAGCTCTGCTGGGGAGGCTGCCAAATCCTCCTTCGGTGCTGAACGCAACCCTAATAGAATCCACAGCAACCGGTCTACCCAATTTGCATTTGTAAGCGAAGCCCTGAGTGCTGCTTTAAGCGATCTATGGAAACGCTCGCATAACCCATTGGCCTGGGGGTTGTACGCGGTCGTGCGATGAAGTGTGACGCCTAGGCTGCGGGCCATGGTGGACCAGAGGTCGTAAACAAACTGCGGGCCCCGATCAGATGTGATGTCCGAAGGGGCGCTGAAACGTGCCACCCATGTCGTCAAAAAAGCGCGTGCAACTTCTGTGGATGCGGTGGAAGCTAGCAGGACTGCTTCGGGCCAGCACGAGGTGCAGTCCACCACTGTCAGGAGGTGCGTGAACCCCTGCGATGGCGGGAGGGGGCCCACAAGGTGCACGTGAACGTGGTCGAACCGCTTAGCCGGGATATGGAACGGCTTCATGGGGGCCTTTGTGTGCCTGTGCACTTTGGCTCGTTGGCACACTACGTAGGCTGCAGCCTACTGTTTCACCTGTTTGCGCAGGCTTTTCCAGACGAACTTCGCTTCTACCATTTTGACTGATGCGCGCACTCCTGGGTGTGCCAGGGAGTGAACCGACTCAAAAACGCGGTGGTGCCAAGCGCGTGGGACCACTGGGTGCGGGCGGCCCGTGGAGATGTCACAGATTAGGGGGGGGGCCCATCCTGGAGTACTCTGCTCTCCAGCCTTAACCCTGTTGGTCCAGACTGGAGCGCGCAAACTTCCGCATCGCCGATCTGCTCAGTGGCCATGGCCGGGTAATCTATCCCCACGTAGACTGGGGCCACTAATGCGCGCGAGAGGCAGTCCACCACCACGTTGAGTTTAGCAGCCACATGCTGAATGTCGGTCGTAAACTCCAAGATGGCGGCCAGCTGTCTCTGCTGCTGGCCCGACCATGGTTCCAAAACCTTGGCCATCGCGTATGTTAGCGGCTTGTGGTCCACGAATGCAGTGAAGGTGCGCCCTTCCAACCAGAACTGGAAGTGGCCAGGTGGAGAGCCAGTAACTCTCTGTCGAACGTGCTGTATTTATGCTCACTGTCGCGCAAAGACCTGTTAAAAAAGGTGAACGGCTGCCAAGAACCGGCGACACGCTGCTCCACCACGGCCCCTATGGCCACGTCTGAGGCGTCGGTAGTGAGCACTATCCGAGCCGCCGGGTCCAGGTGTGCCAGCAGTGCGGCGTTTGCCAGGGCTGTTTTAACCTTGGAAAACGCCTGCTCTTGCTCAGGAGTTCAGTTGACACTCTATCCGCCGGTTTCCGTTTCTTAAGTGCGGTGTACAATGGCTGCATGAGCTGGGCTGCACGGGGGAGGAAACAGCTATAAAAGTTAACCATCCCCAAAAACTCCTGCAGCGCGTTGACCGTCTGAGGCCGGGGAAAATCTGCCACCGTGCACACTTTGTCTGGTAAGGGTATTGCGCCCTCCGGTGAGATGCAGTGGCCCAAAAAATCGATTCCCGTCACCCCGAACTGGCACTTTGCCGGGTTGATTATTAATCCGTGCTCCCCCAACCTCTGGAAAACTGTCCTGAGGTGTGCTACATGTTCATCCTCGGACGCGCTGGCCACCAGGATGTCATCCAGGTAAATGAACATAAACGACAGATCACACAACACCGCATCCATCATGCGTTGGAATGTCTGCGCTGCGCCTTTTAACCCGAAAGGCATGCGTAAAAACTCAAAAAGACCAATCGGGGTTATTACCGCCGTCTTAGGTATGTCCTCAGCGTGCACCGGGACCTGGTGGTAACCGCGGACCAGGTCTATCTTGGAAAAAATGCCTGCCCCGGTGAGGTGAACGGAAAAATCCTGAAAATGGGGGATCGGGTAGCAGTCGTGCGCTGTGGCGTTGTTCAATCTGCGGAAATCTCCGCATGGTCACCACGATCCCTCGGCTTTAGGAACCATATGTAGCGGGGATGCCCATGGGCTGTTTGAACGTCTGATGATGCCCAACTTTTCCAAGTTGGCAAACTCCTCGCGCGCTATGGCCAGTTTAGTTGCATCCAGACGGCAAGGTCATGCGAAAACGGGTGGCCCCGTGGTGGTAATGAAGTGCTCCACCCCGTGTTTAGTGACAGTCGCCGAAAAGGTCGGGACCGTGAATGCTGGGAACTGGGTGAGTAGTGTGTGGAACTTACCCCCTGCAGCTGTGACGTTGGCTAGTGTTGTTGGCCCGGCTCCTCGAGCTGTACAGGGGAGAGAATCAAAAGACATTGCGTTAATCAGGCGTCTGTTAGCCACATCGACTAGAAGACCATGTGCACACAAAAAATCAGCGCCCAAAATGGGAAGATGCATGCCGCTATGATGAATGTCCATTGGTATATACGGCTGTGCAAGGATACAGTCAGTGTCCTCTCACTAAAAGTCTTAATGTCTGAGCCGTTTGTGGCTGTCAACTCGGGGGCGCTAGTTCCCGCCAGCTGGTCTGCATAGGACGGTAGGATGAGACTCTTTTGGGAGCCGGAGTCCACGAGGAAGCATCTCCCCGAGCGTGAGTCTGTCACATAGAGCAGCTTGCTCGCTTCACCGGCGGTCGCAGCTGCTACCGACTGCCAGCCCTGGCATTTCCCGAGCGCTTGAATTGGCACGGTGGCATGCATCGGCATGCATCCTCTCCAAAACGGCGGTGGTAGAAGCAGAGCGTGTCTCTCCGGTGCTTCTTGGCTTCCACTGCAGCCACCGTCGTTGGCTCCTTGCCCTCGCTGGCTGTCTTGCTGGGTTCCGACGCCGCTGCATTCACTGTGAGGGCTCTGGTGGTGAGGATAATCCGATCTGCCTCTTGCGCTAGTTCCCAGTAGTTGCGCGCGGCCAGCAGCGGCAAATTGGCAAGGACCGCCCGGGCCGCCGTCGGGAGGTTACAGAGGAAAAGGTGGGCAAAGAGGAAATGCCCGTCATCCGTGCCCATCAACGCCAACATCTTCTCCATTAACTCGACCGCCGACCCGTCTCCAAACTCGGAGCGTGTCAGGAGCCTTTCCGCTCTCTCGCAGTCTGAGAGCGTATAGTACCAGGTCAGCGCGGTTTTGAGAGCCTCGTATTTGTCGTGGGCTGGGGGCCATTGGAGCAGGCTTGCCACCTGCTGAGTTGTGCGTGCGTCCAGTGCTGCAACCACGCAGTAGTATCTGGTGTCATCTGCCGTTATTCCCCGGAGCGCGAACTGGGCCTCGGTGTGGAGGAACCAAGACTTCGGGTCGTGTAGCCAAAAGTCTGGGAGTTTGAACGAAACGGTGCACGCGTTGCCGGCACCTCCAGTCCGGGTCGTCTCCGGGGTGTTCGCCTCGAGTTCCATTGTGCATCAAAGTTCACCAGTGTGGAGAGAGGAATAATCAGGCGAGGCGGTTCCGGAGCAGAGCAGTCTTTATTAATTTCTCTCTCTCACAATTCACCAGAATCACAAACATCAAAAAGACTACAGGTCGCAGGCACCTCTCCTTTTTATATCATACAACTCGCTCAGTCACCTGTGGTGCTGCATTAACTTGAAAGCCTTTTCCATTCCCATTCTCGTTGTCACTGTTCACATCAACCCACCAACCCCCGCATCAACACACCAACCCCCCATGGCCATTCCGTCTGAGTGGAAAGATACTGAGTGGATTCCCACAGGACTATTTTATTTCTCAGCTGCACAAAATAACTGGTTAAACAAACAAATCATAATATTTTGTCCAGTATTGCTGTCATTTAGTAAATTGTTCTTGCAGAACTGTTGTATAAAAGCAATATTACACTCAAGGTCGTTATGTTATCATGACTATACCAACTACGGGTGTGAAACGGAGGGCATTAGATGCATCACACCCGCAGTTGCTATATTTATTGATACCATACTCCCTCTCGTGTAATATTGCTTAAATAAAGTATATCAATGTGCTTGTGTGACTGACCCATAATTGAAATTGACATGACAAGAATTCATGTCTCATGTACAGTATCTCACAAAAGTGAGTACACTCCACACATTTTTGTGAGTATTTTATTATATCTTTTCATGGGACAACACTGAAGATATGACACTTTGATGCAATGTAAAGTAGTCAGTGTACAGCTTGTACAACAGTGTAAATGTAACATTATGAACTGAGGGTCCGAGGGTAGTTAATTAAAACATGGCTTCCTGTGGTAACGTATTGTTACTTCCTGTGTTGCTGGCTGTTTTTGTGGCTTGCTCTGTGGTTTGCTCTCCTCATTCTCCTGAGGATTTTTGCCTTTAAGTGTATTTTAATCACTTTTTTCCTTCTACCGTTAGCTCTCACTTCTGTTTATCAAGCCTCTTGCACCTGTGTGCACACTCAGGGTCATCTAATCACCCTCTTTAGCCTTCTTTTCACCTTTCATCGATGTTTTTGTTAGCTTCGGGTTAGCCACTAGCTATGGCTACTAGCTCTCCTTCCCCTTCTCCTCTGGTGTGCTCTCTCTGTCAGATGTTTAGCTACACCTCTGCCTCTTTTAGTGATAATGGTAAATGTAATAAATATTGTCTTTTTGAGGCGCTCGAGGCGAGGTTGTCTGATTTGGAATCCCAGCTCCGCTGCATTGAAACACCGTCTGCGTCAGTTAATAATGACAGATGCCCCTTAGCTGCAGCGGAGCTTCTTAGCATAGGGCAGCCTGCTAGTGGTCCTCCAGTTCTCCTCAGCAGCGAGGAGACTGGGTGGGTGACGGTGAGAAGGAAGCCTAGTCGCAAGGCCCCGGTTCACCACCAACCTGTTCATGTTTCTAATTGCTTTTCCCTGCTCAGCGACACACCCGCTGAGGAAAAAACTCTGGTCATTGGCAACTCTGTAGTCAGAAACGTGAACCTAGAGACTCCAGCAGCCATAGTCAAATGCATTCCTGGGGCCAGAGCAGGCGACATCGAGTCAAATTTGAAAATGCTGGCTAAAAGTAGCTGTAAATACTCCACAATTGTTATCCACGCCAGCATTAATGACATCCAACTCCGGCAGTTGGAAGTCACAAACTTAATGTGGAATTGGTGTGTGACTTTGCAAAAACAATGTCTGCCTCTGTAGTATTCTCTGGGCCCCTCCCCAATCTGACCAGTGATGACATGCTTAGCTGCTTGTCATCCTTCAACCGCTGGCTGTCTGTGTGGTGTCCTGCAAACGATGTGGGCTACATAGACAATTGGAGCTCATTTTGGGGAAAACCTGGTCTTATTAGACGAGACGGCGTCCATCCCACTTTGGATGGTGCGTCTCATTTATCTAACAATCTGGCATCATTTTTATCCAAATTTCCAAAACCTTGACAACTCAGAGTTGGGACCAGGAAGCAGAGTCGCAGTCTTACACGCCTCTCTGCAGCTCCTCTTCATCCGCCACACCTCATCTTAGCCTCTGTCTTCCCCATCAGAGAATTATTGTCTGCTCCCTCCAAAGTAAATGCAAATATAATGTACAAGCATCCCAAAGTGATTAAACAAAAAGTTGGTAAAACTCCAATTAAACATGAAGCCTCTAAATTGAATGATTTGGCCTCTGTTCCTCCTCATAATTAAAAATTAAATGTGGTTTGTTATATATTAGGTCTCTAACGCCCAAGTCTCTGCTAGTCCATGATCTGTTAATTGATCATCAGATTGACTTAATATCCCTTACAGAGACTTGGTTAGGGCAAGAGGATTATGTTGGTTTAAATGAATCAACTCCCTCTGGTTATTCAAACTGTCAAAATCCCAGAAGTTCTGGTCGTGGAGGAGGAATAGCAACAATTTACCATTCCAAATTGCTAGTTAATGTAAAGCAAAAACATGTTATAATTCCTTTGAGGGCCTGGCCCTCAGCATTGGGCATTTTAGCAATTTTAGGCTAAACCCAATTTTATTTGCCATAGTTTATCGTCCTCCATCAACCTACTCAGAGTTTTTATCCGAATTTGCCGAATTCTTAGCTGATATAGTGCTGAAATCAGATAGAATAATTATAGTAGGGGACTTTAATATACATGAAGATGTAGATAGTGATTGCCTCAATATGGAATTTAATTCAATATTAGACTCGATGGGGTTTTCTCAGAAAGTAGGAAATTTACCCATTATCTCCACCATACGTTGGACCTTGTTCTGACATATGGCATAGAAATAGAAAATCTGGTACTGTCTCCTCATAGCCCTGTACTGTCAGACCATTGTCTGTTAACCTTTGATTTTACTATTTCTGACTATTTGGCTCCTAAAGAAAAATATTACTACAGTAGATGCCTCTCAGATGATGTTGTTGTTACCAAATTTATGCAGATTGTTTCCTCTATGCCATGTGTCAACACAATGGAAATAAGCTATAGACAGCTTGCTCCTTCTGTAATTGATAGCATGGTAGATAGTGTTACAGCTTGTCTGCATAGACTCTAGACATGGTGGCCCCTTTAAAAAAGAAAAAGTCTAATCAGAGATTTCTAACTTCTTGGTTCAACACAGAAACTCGTAGCTTAAAACAGAAGACTCGTCAGATAGAAAGAAAATGTCACTCCACTAATTTAGTTGAAATCTATTTAGCTTGGAGAAATCATCTTTTAATTTATAAAAAAAATCTCTTAGAAAAGCGAGAACAAGTTATTATTCTGCATCAATAGAAGGGAACAAGAATAATCCCAAGTTTCTTTTCAGCACTGTAGGCAGGCTGACAAAGAGTCAGGACTCTGTCAATCCTAGCATTCACTTAGAGCTTACTAGTCAGGACTTTATGAACTTTTTCAATAATAAAATTTCATCTATCAGAGATAAAATCAATCAGATTCTTCCCACCGTTAACTTAAATACAGTAACTACTACAACTCCTTCAACTGATCTCTGTTTGGATGAGTTTACTCCAATTGACCTTTTAGAGTTAGACAAAATAATTTTCTCATCCAAGCCTTCAACTTGTCTTTTAGACCTTATTCCTACCAGGTTATTTAAAGAAGTCTTCCGATTTATTGGTAGCTTTATTCTTCAAATAATCAATTCTTCATTAACTTTAGACCAGGGGTCACCAACGCGGTGCCCGCGGGCACCAAGTCGCCCACAAGGACCACATGAGTCACCCGCAGGCCTGTTCTAAAAATAGCACAACTCGCAAGTGAGCTGCGTCTAAGATGTAATTTTTTCTGCCGCTGTTTTTTAAAATCACACTTGCATTTATATAGATTTTAAAATGACAATGTCTTAAAAATAAAAAAAATGAAAATATGTTTATTATACGTAAAGTTAAGGTGAACTCTGACCTAGTTCAAAGGTCAGTATTGTGCGCATGACAAAACCTTCGCGGTTGTGGAGCGTAAGCTAGCGGGCAGTGAAGATGGTGAGCGGAGTGCAGTTTCCTAGCCCAAAAACATGGCAAAAAAAAGACAGAAAATTTATCATTTTCAAAGTGAGCGGGAGGAAGAGTTCTTTTTTACTACCGTGAAAGGAAGCTGCGTGTGTTTCATTTGCGGGGCGACTGTGGCCCACTGCTGCCCACTCTTTTTTTTTTGTTGACTTATTTTGTACCCGTAGGTAGATTTCTTCTGCAGTCCAGTGACAAGCCACCAGCTGCCGGTCGCTGCGTGCGCAAGCGCCCCTTAACTCCCTAACCTGCATGTTTTTGGCATGTGGGAAATCCCGGAGTAAACCCACACAAACACGGGGAGAACATGCAAACTCCACACAGATCACTGTTGGCCGGGGGCAGGGATCGAACCCACAATCCCCACAATCCCCCGGCCGAGGGTAAACTGCTGCCACAGTGCTAACCACTGCGCCACCGTGCATATAAGCACTCTCAGCGCTGTTTAGCTTCTTCTCATGAAAGGACAGTGCTGGTTATTACTCAAGCATGATTCTTGGCAAGAACTGTATGGATATAATTCCAGTGAAGAAGAACACACAAAAGTGTGTTTATTAAATGTAACAGATTTTGAGCAGAATTGCAGCAGATTTGTTCAGTTAAAAATGTGATAAGATTTATTTAATATGAAAGTTGATTTTTCTTAAATGTTGCATAACTTTTTCAAACATGGTTCAACATAGTTCATGAATTAAAAGGGTTTAGTTTTTATGGTTAAAAGGGACTGGTGAAAACTGGACATTTTTTTTAATAAAAAGTAGAAGTGATCATCTGAACAATTGCTGAGATTAATAAAAATAAAGTGTTGAATATTGATCTTGTCTGTTACCCACTCTAAGTTATTGATAATTATTTATATATATACATATATATATATATATATATACTACCGTTCAAAAGTTTGCGGTCACTTAGAAATTTCCTTATTTTTGAAAGAAAAGCACTTTTTTTCAATGAAGATAACTTTAAACTAATCAGAAATACACTCTATACATTGCTAATGTGGTAAATGACTATTTAGCTGCAAATGTCTGGTTTTTGGTGCAATATCTAGATAGGTGTATAGAGGCCCATTTCCAGCAACTATCACTCCAGTGTTCTAATGGTACAATGTGTTTCCTCATTGCGTCAGAAGGCTAATGGATGATTAGAAAACCCTTGTGCAATCATGTTAGGTCTGCAATGCTGTAATTGCTGCAAATGGAAGATTCTTTGACGAAAGCAAAGTTTGAAGGAAAAAAATTCATTCATTCATTCATCTTCTTCCGCTTAATCCTTTTCGGGTCGCGGGGGGGGCTGGAGCCTATCCCAGCATCTTTGGGCGAGAGGCAGGGTACACCCTGGACAGATCGCCAGTCCATCGCAGGGCCAACACAGAGAGGCAGACAACCATTCACTCTCACAGTCATACCTAAGGACAATTTAGAATCCCCAGTTTTGATGCCAATTAACCTAACTTGCATGTTTTTGGCATGTGGGAGGAAACCGGAGAAATCCCGGAGTAAACCCACGCAGACACGGGGAGAACATGCAAACTCCACACAGATCACTGTTGGTCGGGGGCTGGGATCGAACCCAGGATCCCCCGACCAAGGGCGAGTTGCTGTGCTGCCGCAGTGCTAACCACTCCGCCACCGCGCTGCCCAAGGAAAAAAATTATTATTTCAAATACAAATCATTATTTCTAACCTTGTCAATGTCTTGACTATATTTTCTATTCATTTTACAACTCATGGTGGTAAATAAGTGTGACTTTTCATGGAAAACACAAAATAATTGTCTGGGTGACCCCAAACTTTTGAACGGTAGTGTATATATATATATATATATATATACAATTTCTTATTTTAGAGGAGTGTGTCAAGCTGGTGCCCTTCACATGACTCGATACCCATGAAGTAGCTCTTGGTTTCAAAAAGGTTGGTGACCCCTGCTTTAGACCATGTACCGCAGGCTTTTAAAACTGCTGTAATTAAACCCTTACTCAAACAGCCAACGTTGGATCCAAGAGTTTTAGCTAACTAGACCAATCTCTAATCTCCCTTTCATTTCAAAAATCTTAGAAAGAGTTGTTGCTACACAATTATTTGACCACTTGCAGGGAAATGGTTTATTTGAAGAGTTTCAATCTGGGTTTGGAATCCATCATAGTACTGAAACAGCCTTAGTGAAGATTACTAATGACCTCCTTATCGCATCTGATAATGGACTTGTTTCTGTACTTGTCCTTTTAGACCTTAGTGCAGCTTTTGATACTATTGATCATAATATTCTACTTGATAGATTAGAACACTATGTTGGACTTAATGGAACTTTGTTGCAGTGGTTTAGATCTTATTTATCTGATAGGTTCCAGTTTGTTCATGTCAATAATGAGATGGGGGGGTTTTTTCAACTCAAAGCTCAGTCATGGAGTTCCACAGGGATCTGTGCTAGGCCCTACTCTTTTTAGTTTATATATGCTTGTGTTAGGCAACATTATTAGAAAGCACTGTATACATTTTAATTGTAATGCAGATGACACACAATTATACCTGTCAATGAAGCCAGATGATAGTAATCAATTAGCCAAGTTAGAGGCCTGTCTTAAGGAAATCAAAGCTTGGATGACTTGTAATTTCCTGCTATTAAATGCAGATAAGACTGAAGTCATTCTTGTTGGTCCAAAAAACCTTAGAAATACCTTTCCAAATCAAACTTTTAGTTTGGATGCGGTTACTCTTTCTCTTAATAGCTCTCTGAGGAACCTTGGAGTTATTTTTGATCAAGATCTGTTTTTCAATTCATATATTAAATTTGTTTCTAAGACTGCCTTTTATCATTTGCGTAATATTGCCAAGATTAGGAGCATCTTGTCTCAGAGTGATGCTGAGAAACTAATCCATGCTTTTGTTAGCTCTAGATTAGATTATTGTAACTCTTTATCAGGTTGTCCTAAAACATCTTTTAAAAGTCTTCAGTTGATCCAAAATGCTGCAGCAAGAGTTTTAACAGGTACTAGAAAGAGAGATCATATCTCTCCGGTTCTGGCCTCCCTTCATTGGCCTCCCATAGAGTTTAGAATTTAGTTTAAAATCCTTCTTCTCACTTTCAAAGCTCTAAACCACAGGTGTCAAACTCATTCCATGGAGGGCCAAGACCCTGCAGGTTTTACCTCCACCCAGTGTCTTCAGCAGGTGATTTCACTGAATTTTTTCCCACTGATTGCTGATCAGTGAAAACACCTGCTGAAGACACTGGGTAGAAGCAAAACATGCAGGGTCTTGGCCCTCCATGGAATGAGTTTGACACCCCTGCTCTAAACAATCAGGCCCCTTTTTATTTAAAAGATCTGATACTATCCCTTGGGTTTCCAACCTGGGGTCCTGGAACGTTCAGGTTTCTGTGGGAAATTTTCTAATTTCACTTCTTAATTGGTCCAAAGATTTGCATATAATTTGTCATTATTCTGCGTGTGTTCTGTAGGCATCCTTGCACCCATGCACAACAACACCAAGCTATTTGCAAATCTTTGGACCAATTAAGGAGTGAAATTAGAAGTTTTCCTACAGAAACCCGAACATTCCAGGACCCCAGGCTGGAGACTCCTGTCCCTATTATCCTAACAGAGCACTACGCTCCCAAAATGCAGGATTTGTGGCCGACACACATTGTGGGCTCACGTTGCCACAGAGACAGGACTGCATGTGTATTGTGGGGTGTCACGTCTGCAAGGACATAGAACTCGAATCTGCAGAAGATAACAAGGAAGTGTGAGATTTGTCTCTTTGTCCCACAGAAGATGCCCTGGAGAGAATTCCGGTTCATCAGGAAATGAGAGACAATAGGTGAAGCTTCAAAGGGATGCTTTGTAACTGTATGTTTACTGAAGACACCATGTGACTTGAATCCTGATGCTGGAAACGTATAAAAGGGTGTTGAGATATGATTCTCTCTCTTTCCTGCTTTGAGAATGCTAGAAGCTGTGTTCTGTCAAATAAAGCTGGTTTATGACTAAACTCAGCCTCGTCATTTGAGCACATCTTCTACAGATTACTTGTAATACCTAGAATCTCCAAAAGTGCAATGGGAGGCAGAGCCTTTAGTTATCAAGCTCCTCTCCTGTCAAACCAGCTGCCAATCCGGATTTGGGAGTCAGACTCTTTGTTTTTAAAAATAGGGATAAAACCTTCTTTTTTGATATAGCCTACAATTAGGGAGGGATCATGCGTCTCTTAACCCTCCTTTAGTTATGCTGCTAATAGGTTTAGTCAGCCGGGGGACCTCCAATAATGCACTGGGCTTCACTCCTTTCTTCACTCGCAATGAAATATTTTTTTTTTGATGGTCATTAACATCTGTTTTTTCTCTACCATAGATTGAGTCCCCATTGTGCTGTTTGCTCTCTACATGTCTGTTCTTTTCATCTTCTCTATCCCCTCACCCCCAAGCCAGTTGCAGCAGATGACTGCCCCTCCCTGAGCCTGGTTCAGCTGGAGGTTTCTTCCTGTTAAAAGGGAGTTTTTCCTCTCCACTATCGCCAAGCGCTTGCTCACAGGGGATCGCCTGATTGCTGGGGTCTTTCTGCAATTGTGGGGTTTCCCCTACAGTTGAAAGTGCTATGAGATGACTGTTGTGAAATGGCACTATATAAATAAAGTTGAATTGAACTTACTAGGTTCTTTAAAGGCAGGTTTAAAGTCACAGGTAGCAAAGGGGAAACTCTTAAAATTAGGATGTTCAAAGGAATTTATTTACATAAAACATATACAAATAAATGCCCACTCAAATAAAAAGCCTAACCTAAAACCTAATTAAAATTACATTCAAACAAGCTAAAATCAGAATACAATACTACCTGTACTAAAAAAACTTAAGCTAACAGGACTGAAAGGGGGCTAAAAATCAAACAATAAAAGTCCTTAAAAGCTGAGGAGGACGGTCCACTCTTCCAAGCCAGGTTCCGTCTGCTGCCACAACACCGACGGCCCTCAGGAAACCTGTACAGGGGAAGACACTTGCCAGCAGTATATCCAGATATCTACTGTCATAGCCATCATCATCATCATTGTCGTCATGGGGTGCTGCTCTCTGGGAATCAGATACTTACAGCCCAGACAGAGCTCCTCACTCTGCCTATTGCTGTCCTTTGCCCGCAGCACCACCAACTGCTCCACACAGAAGTATCTCTCCCCCAAATGCTGGCATCATGGTGGTCCTGGCCATTACTGCTCCTCCTCAGTCATGCCCTCCTGCATTCATTTTCCTGGGACCAGCAGCCTTCTCTTGTCCAACAAGCTCTCATCTGGCCGGCTGTCCTGGTAGGCCTCTCCTCAGGCAGGCCTCTCCTCAGGCAGGCCTCTCCTCAGGCAGGCCTCTCCTCAGGCAGGCCTCTCCTCAGGCAGGCCTCTCCTCAGGCAGGCCTCTCCTCCAGCCAGGGCTTCCCTCAGGCAGGGCTCCACCCTCCTGGCAAACAGCTCTCTCCTCAAGCAGACCTGTCTCTGGACTGCCAAAGCACCTTTTATATCATGTGCAGCCACAGGTGCTGCACATCCCAATCAACACAGGTGTTGCTGCTAATCATTAATTAGGGGAAGCAGGGTGGAAGCAAACATCTCCAACTAAAAGCACACAGTTAAAATACAAAAACTGCAAAACATGCAAACTTATAAAACATGCAACATAAATTTAAAAACTATAAAATCCAAAAACACAATAAAATACTTCCACCCCATGACATGAATTTGCTGGCCCCTCAAAATAACTCAACACACAGCCATTAATGTCTAAACAGCTGGCAACAAAAGTGAGAACACCCCTAAGTGAAAATGTCCAAATTGTGCCAAAGGGTCAGTATTTTGTGTGGCCACCATTATTTTCCAGCACTGCCTTAACTCTCTTGGGCATGGAGTTCACTAGAGCTTCACAGGCTGCTACTGGAATCCTCTTCCACTTCTCCATGACAACATCATGGAGCTGGTTGATGTTAGAGACCTTGCACTCCTCTACCTTCTGTTTGAGGATGCCCCACAGATGTTCAATGGGGTTTAGGTCTGGAGATATGCTTTGCCAGTCCATCATCTTTACCCTCAGTTTCTTTAGCAAGGCAGTGGTCGTCTTGGAGGTGTGTTTGGGGTCGTTATCATGTTGAAATACTGCCCTGCTGCCCAGTTTCCAAAGGGAGGGGATCATGGTCTGCTTCAGTATGTCACAGTACATGTTGGCATTCATGGTTCCCTCAATGAACTGTAGCTCCCCAGTGCCAGCAGCAGTCATGCATCCCCAAACCATGACACTCCCACCACCATGCTTGACTGTAGGCAAGACACACTTGTCCTTGTACTCCTCACCTGGTTGCCGCCACACACGCTTGACACCATCTGAACCAAATAAGTTTCTCTTGTTCTCATCAGACCACAGGGCGTGGTTCCAGTAATCCATGTCCTTAGTCTGCTTGTCTTTAGCAAACTGTTTGCAGGTTTTCTTGTGCATCATCTTTAAAAGGGGCTTCCTTCTGGGACGACAGTCATGCAGGCCAATTTGATGCAGTGTGCGGCGTATGGTCTGAGCACTGACAGGCTGACCCCCCCACCCCCACCCCTTCAAGCTCTGCAGCAATGCTGGCAGCACTCATATGTCTATTTTCAAAAGACAACGTCTGGATATGACGCTGAGCATGTGCACTCAACTTCTTTGGTCAACCATGGCGAGGCCTGCTCTACATGGAACTGTTATGTCTGAAAATAGACTTACAATAATCAGGCCAGGTGCACGACTGAACTTGTCTTTATTGAGCTCCGAACTTCACACTGCAGCCGCCAAGCAGGGGTGTTGGCAAAGAGGCCCGCACCTCCTGCCTGCTGCTATTTGTAGGTATGGGGTGGTGGCGGAAATGGAAGTAAGCACCACCACACCGCACCTCACAAATAAGAGCATCTTTAAATAACATTGAACTTTATAGCATTCCCCCCACCATAGAAAAGTCCAAAACACATACACACAATCAAGACCCTCCCAAATTTAGAACCCAAATCACGCACTAAACTAAACTGACACAACTAAAGGGCCTATTCCATTCACGCAATAAACTAAAACTAGGGGGGACGGATGGACTACCGTCCAACCCACACATGGTGAGGCAGATTATTCTGCCACCATCAAAATAAATAATCACAGTCCATTATTAACATAAAATCACTGTCGTGTCTCCTAAGCTAAACAAAACACATAAAATAATCCCCAGAACTACATACAAGTATACATAACAAAACACTCCTCAACTCCTTTTTTCACATGCACACATATGAACACAGCTTCAGAACAACTGCAAACCCCTAAATGGAAAAAAAAACACTATTATAACACATCACTCAGATATATATATAAATTTACAGTTCACACGGCTAAACATAGGAGGAACTGGCCTGTGGGCCCCCCGGATCTTCTCTTCATAAGTCTGCCCCTGGAGGTGGCCTGCTGGACCGCAGCTGATCACATAGACACAGATGCATCTCCTCTTCCACGCTGTTGGGCATCCATCTCGTCCAGGCCCACCACCTGGAGACTCCTCCCAGTCACGCCGCAGCTCATTGGCGTGCCCCCATGAATCACCTGACAGTTGGAAATGGGCAGCGCCTCATTTAGCCACGAGGCACAGCCGCCCCTGGTGGTCTTCAGCCTGCCGTTTGATCCCTACTCGCCGTGGTTGCCCCTCCCCTCGAACCGGAACCAGGTCCGCGATTCCCAGAGGGGTTTTGCTCGGCTTGCAGTGTTTCTGCTTGGCACGCGGTCCCTCCATGCCTAACGATCTGGCCCCGACCTCTTTTAAATTCGCTGCAGCTGTCGCCATTGTAGCCCTATGTTCACCGGCCCACTTTAGCCGAGCTCCGGAAACAACTGGAGCTAGCTTATCATTGTCGCTCGTCAAAGTAGGTGACATAACGTTCGGCTCAGGAGACGCACACACACAGGCTCAGAGTAGTTCAAACTGTTTATTAACAACAGGGATGTTTGGGTGCGTGTCTGCGGAATGTTAATGTGTTGGTGGTGGCGTCTGCTTCGGACCCAGAGGCAGGAGACCGTTCAGCCGGCAACCCTATGGGAGAAATTGGACACAGGGTGATGAGCACACACCAACACAGGAGGAGAATAGGCGAGGGAGAGAAGCTTACTTGTTTGGGCAGATGACTGGCGCTTCAAGGATGGAAGCCCGGGAGACAGCCACCTGCAGGGCTCGGTGCAGCAGCGAGGAGAGACGAGGGACGGGATTGTCCGCCGCCGAGGAATCCACCTGTGCACAGGGGAGCAGACTGGAGAGATGAGGTAAGTGAACTTCTTACCGGTAAAGAGGATGCTGAAGAGAATGTGGTAGAAGTCCATGCAAGGAAAATGAAGTCTGCGGCTTCAGGCCGACGCTCAGGGCGAGGCGGCTTTTATCCTTCGCCGCTGACGAGTAGCAGGTGCGTGGGCAGGTGGCGCCGCTGATGAATGGCGCGGCGTGACAGTACTCCCCCCTCTAGCAGCGCCTCCTGGCGATGGCTTATCCGGGTGCGCTCGGTGGAAGTCCGCGATGAGCGATGGGTCCAACACAAACGACGGGGGCACCCACTGTCGATGCTCGGGCCCATAGCCCTCCCAGTCCACCAAGTATTGCAACCCACGACCCCGGCGCCGGGAGTCCAGGATGGAGGAGGCGGACCAGGCCGGATGGCCACCAATCATCCGGGGCGCGGGTTGCGCTGCAGGAGGAGGGCAAAGGGGGTCAGTAACCGCCAGTTTCACCTTCGACACGTGGAAAGTAGGATGAATGCGGAGGGAGGGGGGAATAGCCACGCGCACAGCCACCGGGTTGATGATCCGGGTGATGGGGTAGGGACCCATGAAGCGCTGTGCCAGCTTTCTCCTCTCGCCTTTTAGAGTGACGTCCTGGGTGGAAATGTAAACAAGCTGCCCAACTCTGTACGCCGGGGCAGGTCTCCTACGCCGGTCCGCCACAGTCCTGTCGCGCTCCGCTGTGCGCAATAGCGCATGGCGCGCGGCAGCCCAGGTGGAGCGGAACTGCCTGAGATGGGCCCTGACTGATGGGACAGTTACTTCACTCTCCTGCTCCGGAAACAGCGGGGGGTCGTAACCCAGGGACGCTTTGAAGGGGGACATCCCTGTAGCAGAAGAGCGAGCGGTGTTGTGGGCATATTCAACCCAGGCAAGATGGTTGCTCCAGGACGCGGGTTTGGATCTGGACACACAGCGGAGCGCAGCCTCCAGCTCCTGGTTGGTCCTCTCACACTGCCCGTTGGATTGGGGGTGATGGCCAGAGGAGAGGCTCACCTTGGCTCCGATGGCGTTGCAGAAAGACCTCCAAACCTCAGATGAAAACTGGGGGCCCCGGTCCGAGACCACGTCCACCGGAATCCCATGCAGCCTGACCACGTGTTGGACGAGGAGGTCCGCCGTCTCCAGGGCAGTAGGGAGGCCTCGCAGGGGGACGAAGTGCACGGCCTTGGAGAAGCGGTCCACGATGGTCAGGATGGTGTCATAGGAGTTGGAGATGGGGAGTCCGGTGACGAAATCCAGAGCGATGTGCGACCAGGGCCTGCCAGGGACGGGCAGGGGCTGGAGCAGACCCGCTGGAGGGGCATTTCCCGACTTGCAGGTGGCACAGATTGGGCAAGCCCGGGCGTAGCGGGCTGCATCCCTCCGCAGGCCTGGCCACCAAAAGGACCGTTGGAGGAGATCTATCATCCGGGAGGTGCCAGGGTGACAGGTGAGCTTGGAGGTGTGGAGCCAGTGGATGACCTCTCCTCGGACCGCGGATGGCACGAACAGCCTCCCCTCCGGTCCGCCGCCAGGGTCAGGTTCCACCTCCTGTGCCTTCCGGATCTTGCTCTCAATGTCCCACGAGATGGCTCCCACGACGCACGACCTGGGCAGGATGGAGTGGGGCGCCTCCTCCGACTCCACGGGGGCGAACTGCCTGGAGAGGGCGTCAGGCAGGACGTTCTTAGAGCCAGGCCTGAAGGTGATGGAAAATTGGAACCTGGCGAAGAACAGGGACCAGCGCGCCTGGCGGGCGTTCAGGCGCTTGGCAGACCGTAAGTATTCCAGGTTCTTGTGGTCCGTGAGGACCACAAACGGCAGGCTTGCCCCCTCTAACCAGTGGCGCCACTCCTGCAGGGCGAGCTTGATGGCCAAGAGCTCTCTGTCCCCCACATCATAGTTTCTCTCCGCCGGGGACAAGCGCCGGGAGAAGAAGGCGCACGGTCGCTTGGCGCCATCGTCCGGTGACCGCTGGGACAGCACTGCTCCCACTCCCGTGTCCGAGGCGTCTACCTCTACAATGCACTGCAACGCGGGGTCGACCTGGCGAAGGACCCGGGAGGAGGAGAATTCCGCCTTCAGCGCCTCAAAGGCGGCAGCGACCTCTTCGGTCCACCGGAACGGGACCTTCGGGGACGTGAGGCGGGTCAGTGGTCCAACGATGGCACTGAAGTTGGGAACAAAGCGGCGGTAGAAATTGGCGAAGCCAACAAATTGCTGCACCTGCTTCCGGGATGCAGGTGTAGGCCATTCCACCACCGCCTTTACCTTCTCTGGGTCGGGGAGCACCTTATCGTGGGCGATGATGAACCCCAGGAAGGACGTACTCCTGGCGTAAAATTCACACTTTTCTGCCTTAACGTACAGACGGTTCTCCAGCAGCCTTTGGAGGACCCGCCTCACGTGGACCTGGTGCTCATCCCTGGACTTGGAGAAGATGAGGATATCGTCCAGGTAGACGAACACGAAAAGGCCAATGAAGTCCCGGAGGACGTCATTAATGAGGCGCTGGAAGACTGCAGGAGCGTTGGTCAACCCGAACGGCATCACCAGATATTCAAAGTGGCCGTTCGGGGTACGGAAGGCCGTTTTCCACTCATCTCCCTCCCGGATCCGGACGAGGTGGTAAGCGCTGCGTAGGTCCAGCTTGGTGAACCAGGTCGCCCCCTGGAGGGAGTGGAAAGCAGTGTCCATGAGAGGCAGGGTGTAACGGTCCCTCTCCGTGATATTATTGAGGGCCCGGTAGTCGATACAAGGGCGGAGGGACCCATCCTTTTTCCCCACGAAGAAGAACCCTGCCCCCACGGGTGACGATGATGGGCGGATAATCCCAGCACTTAATGATTCCTTCAGGTAGGCGTTCATCGTCTCCTTCTCCGGCGCAGACAGGCTGTAAAGGCGACCAGAAGGTAAGGGAGCCCCCTGGCGGAGGTTGATGGCGCAGTCATAGGGCCGATGAGGGGGAAGAGACATAGCTTTCGCTTTGCTGAACACCATACCCAGGTCGTGAAATTCTGGGGGCACCAGAGACAGGTCCGGGGGTGCAGCGTCCGTCGCAGGGGGAGGAGCGGACGGAGAGCAGGCAGCGGACTGAAGGCAGGTGCCCATACAGAACGTACTCCATGCCGAGATCCCAGCTGATTTCCAATCCAGGACCGGATTGTGAAGGCGGAGCCAGGGATACCCCAGGATGACGGGCGACACAGAGTTGGGAAGGACGTAAAAGGTCATCTCCTCCCGGTGGTTTCCCGAGATGATGACCGGTAGGGGAACAGTTTGATGTGTCACTCTCCCGAGGGTGGCACGGGAGAGGTGGATCAGGGAGAGCGTCTGCTTCGGACCCAGAGGCAGGAGACCGTTCAGCCGGCAACCCTATGGGAGAAATTGGACACAGGGTGATGAGCACACACCAACACAGGAGGAGAATAGGCGAGGGAGAGAAGCTTACTTGTTTGGGCAGATGACTGGCGCTTCAAGGATGGAAGCCCGGGAGACAGCCACCTGCAGGGCTCGGTGCAGCAGCGAGGAGAGACGAGGGACGGGATTGTCCGCCGCCGAGGAATCCACCTGTGCACAGGGGAGCAGACTGGAGAGATGAGGTAAGTGAACTTCTTACCGGTAAAGAGGATGCTGAAGAGAATGTGGTAGAAGTCCATGCAAGGAAAATGAAGTCTGCGGCTTCAGGCCGACGCTCAGGGCGAGGCGGCTTTTATCCTTCGCCGCTGACGAGTAGCAGGTGCGTGGGCAGGTGGCGCCGCTGATGAATGGCGCGGCGTGACAGTAGGTGTCTCGCCGTTATGCTCAGCACCCTCTCCAACAGTACCCTGAGCATCGGCACTGGGACCCACCTGCGATGACCCTGAGCGAGGCTGGTCCTGCTTATCCTCCAGGGTGCTTGGTAACTCCTTGTCCCACACCGCATCATCCTCCACTCTCGGAACTGGCCAGTCCCACAGTCCACAGCCCGACCACTCCTCCCCAGTGCCATTCTTGATGGCAAAACCCAGACCATAAAAGAGGTCACAGCCCATGATGTTGCCGCCACGGGCCGTCACAATGACCTCCGTCAGCACCAGCGTTTCCACCGTCACAGCCATCCACCTCCATAGCCATAGAGCGGCACTGGGTCTCTTTTAATCCTATAGTGGGGGAAGAATTTTCTCACTGTAGCCCAATTCAGCAGAGAACCCTCTGCCCCTGTGTTGGTCAGCAGCGGCAACTCCATGCCATCCAGCTCCACTGTGCAGATCGCGTACCCATTGGTGCTCGGAGACACTGTGTGGCCAACCGTCGGGGGGAGGGGGATTTCCTCTGTAGGCTCCCTTGCTCGAACATACAGCACACCCTGGCATAGTGGTCCAAGCGACCACACTTGCCACAGCATTTCCATCTCACCAGGCAGTCCCTGGCCTTTAAGCGGTGATTCACGGACCCACAACCCAAACACATGGGCTTCCCCAGGGCAGACCTAAATTTTGTAGCTTTGGCGTCCACAGCATTGTCTTCCATGCTTCCATCACTATCTGGGTCCTTTACTTGTGTGGCTGCGGGAAACTCCAGCTGTCGTTGTGACAGATGCTCACTCAGCTCCAGAGCCAGCCTGTCCACTGTCTCCAGTTGAAAAGCTAACTCAATGGCCCTAGCTAGCGTCAAGTCACCTGGTATTGTGAGCAGCTTCATTCGTATTACAGCATTGTTGGTATGTTCCGCCAGCTGGTCGCAAACAAACACCTCTTCTAGCGGCCCGAAACGACACTCACTAGCCAGTAGTTTCAGGTCAGTGACAAACCGCTGAAGGTTGGCGTACTGATGTCACAGTGTTAAAGAAGTTTTGCAGCCCTAACCTAGAGTCACTGTTCATAAACTGTAAACCCTTTTATTCACCGCGAGAGTTCTCCTCATTTATTCTGGTCGGAATTTATATCCCGCCTGTTGCTTGTACAACGGAGGCACTGCAGCACCTCGCTGACCAGATAGCAGAGATGGAGGAAAAACATCCAGACTCTCTGCTTATCATTCTGGGTGATTTCAATAGAGCTATTCTCACAAATGAGCTTCCTAAATACAGACAGCATATTAAATGTCCCACCAGGGACACAAATACACTCGACCACTGTTACACAGTTTTAAGAAACGCCTATCATGCCGTCCCCCGTGCAGCTCTGGGATTTTGTGACCACTGTCTGCTCCATCTTATTCCAACATACAGACAGAAACTAAAAACTTCCAAGTCTGTTGTAAGGACTGTGAAGAAATGGACTGAGGAATCAAAGCTGGAGTTACAAGCCTGCTTTGACTGCACAGATTGGAGTGTTTTTGAAGATGCAGCCATTAACCTAAATGAACTCACTGACACTGTGACATCATACATCAGTTTCTGTGAGGACATGTGTGTGCAGACCAAAACTTTCTGCACATACAACAACAATAAACCCTGGTTCACTCCTAAACTCAGGCAGCTACGTCAGACCAAGGAGGAGGCCTACAGGACTGGTGACTGGACTCTGTACAAGCGGGCCAGAAACATGCTGACGAAGGAGACCAGGCTTGCTAAGAGGAGCTACAGTGAGAAGTTACAACAAAACTTCTCAGCCAACAACTCTGCTTCTGTTTGGAGAGGCCTGCAGAATATCACCAACTACAGGAGACCATCCCCCCACCCTGTGGAAAGCCTCCAGCTGGCTAATGACCTAAACAGCTTTTGCTGTAGGTTTGAAAAGAACCTACAGTTCTCACCTCCCACCCACACAAAAGGATTATCTGCAGCCCCAGAAACTCCATCCCTCCTCCACTCTAACCTCCCATCAGCACTAACGATCTGTGAAGAGGAGGTGCGCCGGGTCTTTCAGAGACAAAAGATCAAGAAGGCTGCAGGACCTGATGGTGTGTCTCCGTCCTGCCTGAGAGTCTGCTCCAACGAGTTGGCTCCCATCTTCACCCGGATCTTTAATAGATCACTGGAGCTGTGTGAAGTGCCTTCCTGCTTCAAATGCTCCATCGTCATTCCAGTTCCCAAGAAACCCTCTGTTACAGGATTAAACGACTGCAGACCTGTTGCCTTGACCTCTGTGGTCATGAAATCCTTGGAGAGATTCGTGCTGAACCACCTGAAGGTTGTCACAGGCCCCCTGATGGACCCACTGCAGTTTGCCTACCGGTCAAACAGGTCAGTGGATGATGCAGTGAATATGGGACTACACTACATTCTGCAACACCTCGACTCCCCAGGGACGTACGCCAGGATCCTGTTTGTCGACTTCAGCTCGGCGTTCAACACCATCATCCCAGGCATTCTTCATCAGAAACTCCTCCAGCTCAAGGTGCCCCCCTCCACCTGCCAGTGGATCTCCAGCTTTCTGACTGACAGGTGGCAACAGGTGAAGCTAGGGAGATTTACATCCAGCTCCCGAAAAATTAGTACTGGCGCCCCCCCCAAAGGTGTGTCCTTTCCCCACTGCTCTTCTCCCTCTACTCCAACGACTGCACCTCAGAGGACCCTTCAGTGAAGCTCCTGAAGTTTGCGGACGACACCACAGTCATCGGTTTGATCCGGGATGGTGATGAGTCTGCATACAGGCAGGAGGTGGAGCAGCTGATCCACTGGTGCAGCCAGAACCATCTTGAACTTAACCCAGCCAAAACGGTGGAGATGACTGTGGATTTCAGGCGACACCCTCCTTCATTCCCCCCACTCACCATCCTCAACAGCACAGTGTCCACTGTGGACTCCTTCAAGTTTCTAGGTACCACAATCTCCCGGAACCTGAAGTGGTCCTCCCATATAGACACTGTCCGGAAAGAGGCCCAGCAGAGGTTGTTTTTTCTGCGTCAGCTCAAGAAGTTTGATTTGCCTCAGGAGCTGCTGGTTGTCTTCTACACCGCCATCATTCAATCTGTCCTCTGCTTTTCCATCACTGTCTGGTTTGGATCTGCCACTAAACAGGACAAGACCAGACTGCAGCGGATCATTAAGTCTGCAGAGAGGATCATTGGTACCGACCTACCCTCCATTAAGAACTTATATCGGTCCATAACCAGGAAACGGGCGGGAAACATCTGTGCTGACCCGTCACACCCCGGCCACAAACTGTTTGAACTTCTATCTTCTGGTCGTCGTTACAGATCACTGAAGGTCAAAACCACCCGTCACAGGAACAGTTTCTTTCCTCAAGCCATCACTCTGATGAACTCCTAACATTCACCTAGTCCTACCTGTTGCTGTACTCAAGACTTTTCATCCAGTCTTACATTGCACATAACTCTCACACTGCTTTTTACTTCATTCACATTATATCACTGAATCTGAGTTCACACTGAAATACTGTATGACTGTATATTTTTTCATATATTTCTGCAAAGTGTGGATAGTCTGAGTAAATAACTGCATATATTCCTGTATATATTTGCATCCTTTTATAGAAACATGGACAGACTGTAATTTACTGTGCATACTCTGTTGTCATTGAATCCTTATTTAAATCTTATTTAAATCCTCCACCTGAACAACGAGAGCAAGTTTTTAGCCAAAGTCAAATTCCTTGTATGTGTTGTGCATACTTGGCCAATAAAGCTGATTCTGATTCTGATTCTGATTCTGAATAGGCTCGTCCACCTGTTGGCGGCGCTGCCAAAACTTGATCCTCTGGACGATGACGCTGTCTACGACGCAACAATGGCATGCCATCAACTCGACCATGTCCTCGAAATCGTCTGAATCACCAAGTGTGCTCAGTATCTGCTGGCCTTCAATTCCCAAATTGTGCACCAGTAGAGCGCGTGCCCTCAGCTTGTCCATCTTGTCCAGATTTATCGCCACCATGTATGTTTTGAAGGCAGCGTACCATCTCAGCCAGGGGTCAGGTGGCTCGCCTGGGAGCTCCAGGAAAGGCTGAATTGGAGACGCACATGTTACCATACTTTATCCTCATTGCCAAATGTTATGTCTGAAAATAGACTTACAATAATGAGGCCATGTGCACGACTGAACTTGTCTTTATTGAGCGCCGAATTTCACACTGCAGCCGTCAGGCAGGGGTGTTGGCAAAGAGGCCCGCCCCTCCTGTCTGCTGCTATTTATAGGCACGGGGTGGTGGCGGAAATGGAAGTGAGCGCCACCACACCGCATCTTACAAATAAGAGCATCTTTAAATAACATTGAACTACAGTATATACCGCTGTATGGTCTTGGCCACCATGCTGCAGTTCAGTTTCGGGGTGTTGGCAATCTTCTTATAGCCTAGGCCGTCTTTATATAGAGTGTTACGACCCATTTTCTGGGCCAAGGCCAGAACAGCCTATTTCTGTTTCATCCCACTTTCTGGGCTAAGGCCAGAACTGCCTAGTTCAGCCTGGGATCATTTAGGTCCGTCTCAGCCCCTATGCCAAGGTGTACGAACCTAGTCACTTTCACTCTTTTCTTAGGCAAGGTAGACATTCACCTGGTCTCTTCTGCTCACAGCAAGGCAGACCTACACCTCATGGCCCAGGCTGGGATTTGAACCCATGACACCATGATCCCAACACCTCCTGCTCTGCCATTGAGCCAAAGAGGAATTCCTCCCTAGCAACTTAGCTAGGAGTGGAGGTATACCCTAATGGTGTCATGACCTGCACCACCGACTAATTTCCCATGGAGGGGGCCGTCACATAGAGCAACAATTCTTTTTTTTCAGATCCTCAGACGGTTCTTTGCCATGAGATGCCATGTTGAACTTCCAGTGACCAGTATGAGCAGGGATGGCAATTTTCCGCCGATCCGCGGATTTCCGCCGATTTATTTTCAAATTGATCATTTCTGTGAATCGTCTAAATCCATTGAGAAAATTTTAGGGGGGGTAAGGTACCTTATTGTTACCGATTTTAGCGAAAATCAACATGATTACATAAACGTTCGGCGCTTCCCCGGAAGTCGTCTCCCGCGATAACCCGGATGTGTTGTGTTCAAGCTACTGCTGTATTGCAGTAGCTTGACAGCCCTGCGATTGGATAGTTGCAAACGATTGGACCAATCAAATGGCTCGTTGTACGCTTTTTCAAAGATTCATGGCGACGTGTTCTCAGGGATGTGATTTTCTGCTAATTCGCCGAATTCTGCTTTATTTTATCTTCCAGGAAGATAAAGTACGTTAAGTACGTTAGCGGCTTGTGGTCCACGAACGCAGTGAAGCTGCGCCCTTTCAGGTAGGACTGGAAGTGACGTATGGCCAGGTGGAGAGCCATTAACTCTCTGTTACTGGCGGCATACAACGGCTGTATGAGCTGGGCTGCGCGGGGGGAGGAAACGGTAATAAAAGTTAACCATCCCCTTTTATGATTCCAAACAGTTTGAAATTGACAGTGCACAGTGGACATTGACTCATAACTTTTGAATATTTCTAAGACTTGGCTACATCAGTGATTGTGCAAAATGAACTGCTCAAGTCTCAATGGAGATTGAAACTGGTGATCTGAAATGAATGCTGAAATTATAAAAAGCAATGGTATGTTGGAATTTTATTTCTATTATGGAATAGATAAAATTAACTGATTTTGATTTGATCAAGTGTTAAAGCATGTGATGGATAATGCTTGTTGGAATATTTTAGGAATGCTATCTTCTTGGAACATAAGTCAATATTATACAGTAATAAGTGGCATTCAGCTGTTTGTTTTATGTCATTTAAGCACAGTTCTGGTACTTAAAAATCATAAAAACCCAGGAGCTTCGGGAGGTTTTACCCCCCTTGCCCCCCCAACCCCAACGGGGCTCTGCCCCGGACCCCGCTGGGGGACTGCGTCCCCCAGACCCCCTGCTGAATTTTCAGATAATTTCCCCAAACCCAAATCACATCCCTGGTTCGTGCTGGAATTCTGAGCTTTCGGTATAGTTTTCAGTGGAATTATGACATTTTTATCGAAGGATCAGGAGTCATCAGTGCTAGAAATAGACAAAAGTGTCAAAAATAAGTTCCGATGGAATTGGCTTAAGAGAAAAGTGACAGTAAAGGGGAAAATTGTCTCAAAGTTTGACGAGGTAACAGAAACACTTGGACAATTTCTGAAGAAACCAGAAAAGGAGATGAAGTTCAAAGTTCAGAGACTGACACAGCTTGCTGCCAAAAGGAAGAAAGTTTCACATTAGAAGTGACTTGGTGACCAGTGTAAATAGTGTAATAAACTCTTATAGAACTGTTAAATATGTTGGACTAAAGACAGTGAGACAACATTGAAGAAAAAGTAAGTTAACTTTTCATTAAATTTAATGATTTATCTAAGTCTAGTATTTCATTTTTTTTAATCATTTTTTTCAGTCTAAATTACTTCTGTTTTACTGAAAACCTCTCAGCTTCCGGGGAGCTGCACCACCCCCCCCCGGCCCCCCCATAAGTCAATCGACCAAATTAGATTTCAGCTGAAATCAGAATTTCCTGTTGCCACCCCTGTATGAGAGAGTGTGAGAGCGATAACACACCTGCTTGTGGCGGTTTGGGAAAACCCCCACAACACACAGGGACAGACAGCTCACTACTCCTGGGTTTTTTCCGCTGCATGCTGTGATCTAATCTGCCATTTATGCATTTCACTGCTGTGAGGTTAATGTGCCATCCATGCATTGTGTTCATGCATCCTGTCTGTGCCTCTCATATGCAAATGCTCATATCGACCCATGTGAATGCTTTGATGTATTGTTGTAGCTGAGTATATAAGCTGTCTGAATTTCATGTTCAACCTCTCAATTCTCACTTCTACAACGGCTGCTGCTGGACACAGACATTGTGTCCCCTCTTCACTGAGAGCCGTGGGCTCGCTCCCGGCGCGCACGCACGGCGCCGGGAGAGGAGCTCGTGACGGCAGTATGATTAATAAAACCTGCTTAAAACCTCAGCATCGCTGCCTTATTTTATCAATCCGCCGCACTGCTCCCCATTCACACCTGAGACCTTGTAACACTAATGAGTCACATGACACCGGGGAGGGAAAATGGCTAATTGGGCACAATTTGGACATTTTCACTTAGGGGTGTACTCACTTTTGTTGTCAGCGGGTTAGACATTAATGGCTGTGTGTTGTTATTTTGACTACAGTATTATTTTTTTTGTACTACTGTACAGTGACAGTAAAGCCTATTCTATTCTATATATGTGTATATATCTATATATGTGTACACACACACACACACACACAGAGTGGTGTGAAAAAGTGTTTGCCCCTTCTTGATTTCTCATTTTTTTGTATGTTTGTGACACTTAAATGTTTCAGATCATCAAACAAATTTAAATATTAGACAAAGAAAACACAAGTAAACATAAAATGCAGTTTTTAAATGAAGCTGTGTATTATTAAGGGTAAAAAAAAAAAAATCAAAACTTGTGATTGTCCCTCCCCTGTTAAAACATAAATTAACTGTTGTTTGTCACATCTTTGGAAAGCTGAGTTCAATTTTTCTAGCCACACCCAGGAATGATTACTGCCACACCTGTTCTCATTCAAGAAATCACTTAAATAGGACCTGCCTGACAAAGTGAAGTAGACCAAAAGATCCTCAAAAGCTAGACATCATGCTGCGATCCAAAGAAATTCAGGAACAAATGAGAAAGTAATTGAGATCTATCAGTCTGGAAAAGGTTATAAAGCCATTTCTAAAGCTTTGGGACTCCAGCGAACCACAGTGAGAGCCATTATCCACAAATGGCAAAAACATGGAACAGTGGTGAACCTTCCCAGGAGTGGCCGGCAGACCAGAATTACCCCAAGAGTGCAGCGACGACTCATCCAAGAGGTCACAAAAGATCCCACAACACCATCCAAAGAACTGCAGGCCTCACCTCAGTTAAGGTCAGTGTTCATGACTTCACCATAAGAAAGAGACTGGGCAAAAATGGCCTTCATGGCAGAGTTCCAAGACAAAAACCACTGCTGAGCAAAAAAGAACAAAGGCTCATCTCAGTTTTGCCAGAAAACATCTTGATGATCCCCAAGACTTTTGGGAAAATACTCTGTGGAGATGACGAGACAAAAGTTGAACTTTCTGGAAGGTGTGTGTCCCATTACATCCGGCATAAAAGTAGCACAGCATTTCAGAAAAGGAACATCATACAAACAGTAAAATATGGTGGTGGTAGTGTGATGGTCTGGGGCTGTTTTGCTGCTTCAGGACCTGGAAGACTTGCTGTGGTAAATGGAACCATGAATTCTGCTGTCTTCCAAAAAATCCTGAAGGAGAATGTCCGGCCATCTGTTTGTGGCCTCAAGCTGAAATGCACTTGGGTTCTGCAGCAGCACAATGATCCAAAACACACCAGCAAATCCACCTCTGAATGGCTTAAGAAAAACAAAATGAAGACTTTGGAGTGGCCTAGTCAAAGTCCTGATCTGAATCCAATTGAGATGCTGTGGCATGACCTTAAAAAGGCAACTCATGCTCGAAAACCCTTCAATGTGGCTTAATTACAACAATTCCGCAAAGATGAGTGGGCCAAAATTCCTCCACAGTGCTGTAAAAGACTCATTGCCAGTTATCACAAACGCTTGATTGCAGTTGTTGCTGCTCAGGGTGGCCCAACCAGTCATTAGGTTTAGGGGGCAATCACTTTTTTCACACAGGGCCATGTAGGTTTGGATTTTTTCCCTTAATAATAAACACCTTCATTTAAAAACTGCATTTTGTGTTTACTTGTGTTATCTTTGTCTAATATTTAAATTTGTCTGATGATCTGAAACATTTAAGTGTGACAAACATACAGAAAAAATGAGAAATCAGGAAGGGGGCAAACATTTTTTCACACCACTATACAGTATATTGCAAATTTCAGTCCCCATCCTCACATGTTCCTCTGCCACTCCTGAATTCCTCATACAACACCACACTTCCTCTCATGGTATCCTATCATGTGCTTTCTCTAGATCCACAAAGTCACAGGACAACCTTCTGATGTTCTCTGTACTTCTCCATCTGCACTCTTAAAGCAAACACTGCATCTGTAGTACTCTTTCTTGGCATGGAAACCGTACTGCTACTCACTGATTGTCACCTCTCCTCTTAACCTGGCTTCAGTAGCTCTTCAACAACCATTTCCCATATGCCTCTGTAGTTACAACAGCTCTGAGCGTCACCCTTGTTCTTGAAAATTGGAACCACAACAGTTCTCCACTCCTCAGGCATCCTCTCACTCACCAAAATTCAGTCAAGCAATCTGGTTTAAAAGTCCACTGCCTTCTCTCCATACTTCCACAAGTCTGTCAACTGGATCAAAAGACCTTTACACTTCTCATCATCTTTGTAGCTGCCCTCACTTCCATGTTGCTAATCCTCTGCACTTCCTTCATAAGGGCAGTGTTGGGCAAGTTACTAAAAAATAGTAACTAGTTACAGTTAGTTATTTCTTTTCAAAAGTAACTGAGTCACTTTTGAGTTAATGCATGATTAAATCAACTAGTTACTTGGAAAAGTAACTTTCATGTTATTTTTAAATGCATACTTAAATCATCTTGCACACATAACAAGATCAAGGACCCCTTGTTCTCATCAGAAAAAAGAAGAAAAAGAAAAACTGAGGAGAAAAAAAGTCTCATCTTACAGAGAAAAAAATGGCAGATTTACACAAACTATTGTAATCAGTAGAAAATCAGAAAATTACTAGAAATAAAGCTGTGAATTCACAGAGAAAATTTTGCACCCCCTGGTGGGCCATTTTTGACCCACGAGCCATATGCTTGACACCCCTGAACCAGCCCATTAAAAATGCATATTTAGAGGATTTACTTCCATGAAATAATTGCATATCACAACAGCATGTAAATGAATGAGAAAAAATAAAATAGAAAGCATAGATAAATGATGAAAGGTCAGCTGTTACGTGTGGCCCTCGCGAGCCACACAATGAGAGCCGAGGTCGAGCCAGTGAGTTTGTGATGATTTATTATAATAGGGAACAGGGGATAAGGAACACGGCCTCGTCGGGCCAAAAGGCACAAATACTCATACAGTTGTACACTCACAAATAATGCAGAACGACGAGCAGAGGACTGGCGCCGGGCGTAGGGGTTCCAGCCTTCAATGTGCTAAGTCACAGCCCCGAATGATCGGAGCTGCTCCTCTTTATGCTCATTAGCAGCGCCTCAGCTGATGCGGGTTAATTGGGCTCCAGCCGTCCCGTAACTGACAGCTGGGAGCCCGCTGAGACGCTGTCACAGAAAGAACAGGGCTGAGGGGAATATGGTCTGAGCGCTGGATGACACGGCGTCTCATCCCATGTGACACAGCCCCCCCCCCCCCCCTCACGGTCGGACTACAAACAACCCGTAACATCCAAACCCCCACCACCACCACCACCTAGGGTGGGCGGATGGGGCGCAGGCCAGGAGGAGGAGAATCAGAGAAAGGGGAGAAAAAAAAACCCCGACAATAAACCAATACAGAGTACAAAGGGAAAAACCCAAACACCATACTCCATACAACATGAGGAAAAAAACCCAGAGAAAGGAAAAAAAAACCCAGACAGTAAACCAATATAGAGTACAAGGGAAAAACCCAAACACAATACTCCATAAAATACAACATGAGAAAAAAAAAAACAGAGAAAGGAAAAAAACAAACAAACAGACAATTAAACCAATACAGAGTACAATTCAATTCAATTCAATTCAACTTTATTTATATAGCGCCATTTCACAACAACAGTCATCTCATAGCACTATCAACTGTAGGGGGGACCCCCACAGCTGCAGAAAGACCCCAGCAATCAGGCGATACCCTGTGAGCAAGCACTTGGCGACGGTGGAGAGGAAAAACTCCCTTTTAACAGGAAGAAACCTCCAGCAGAACCAGGCTCAGGGAGGGGCAGTCATCTGCTGCGACTGGCTGGGGGGTGAGGGGATAGAGAAGAAGAAAAGAACAGACATGTAGAGAGCAAACAGCACGATGGGGACTCAATCTATGGGAGAGAACAAACAAATGTTAATGACCAGCAAAAAAAAAAATATTTCATAGAGAGTGAGGAAAGGAGTGAAGCCCAGTGCATTACTGGAGGTCCCCCAGCTGACTAAACCTATTAGCAGCATAACTAAGGGAGGGTTCAGAAACACATGATCCCTCCCAAATTGTAGGCTATATCAAAAAGGTAGGTTTTAGCCCTATTCTTAAAAACAGAGATCGAGTCTGACTCCCGAATCCAGATTGGCAGCTGATTCCACAGGAGAGGAGCTTGATAACTGAAGGCTCTGCCTCCCATTGTACTTTTGGAGATTCTAGGTATTACAAGTAATCCTGCATTTTGGGAGCGTAGTGCTCTGTTAGGATGATACGGTAGTATCAGATCTTTTAAATAAAAAGGAGCCTGATTGTTTAGAGCTTTGTAAGTAAGAAGAAGGATTTTAAACTTAATTCTAAACTCTATGGGAAGCCAATGAAGGGAGGCCAGAACCGGAGAGATATGAGCTCTCTTTCTAGTACCTGTTAAAACTCTTGCTGCAGCATTTTGGATCAGCTGAAGACTTTTTAAAGATGTTTTAGGACAGCCTGATAATAAAGAATTACAATAATCTAATCTCCAGCTAACAAAAGCGTGGATCAGCTTCTCAGCATACAAGAGGAAAACCCAAACACCATACTCCATAAAAATACAACATGAGGGAGAAAACCCAGAGAAAGGAAAGAAAACAGACAATAAACCAATATAGAGTACAAGGGAAAAACCCAAACACAATACTCCATAAAATATAACATGAGAGAAAACCCATTCAGGCAGAGGATAATTGCGGAGATAACAGCCCAACACACAGGGAAGAAAAAAAAACACAATACTCCATAAACCATGTACAGGTCAAACAACGAAAATCAACCCCGGAGCCCCCAAGATGAAAGGAGAACTCCCAAGGGCGAAAATAAACCATACAGAATCAGAATCAGAATCAGAATAAACTTTATTGCCAAGCATGTAAAAAAACACACGAGGAACTTGACTTGACATTGGTGCGCATGCGCGCGACACAACGACACGGCTGCCATAAAGGCGCCTCATCAAACAGAGATAGATAAGAAAGGGAGGGGAAGGGAGGGAACGACACAAGGGGGGAGGAGAAAAAAAAACTTCGTTATCAAAATACAGCTTATTTTTAAGCAGATTGTGATTACAATGAAAAAAAATCTCAATAGCACAGAGCAACAACTCAGAATTCACGAGACACAAGAGAGCAGTGTACAGTATATCTTTAATCAGTTCATGAATCAATGTGTGTGCGGTGTTGAGCAGTGTTGATGATAATAAGAGAGACCCAAGGACCCTTGGCAGAAGATGTTTTGTCTGTCTGGCGCCCAGTCTTATCTGGCGCTGCAGCTGGCTGTCCAAGGCCTTGTGCTCATGATTTTGAAAAAAAAAACACAGTCTGCAGACAGCCAGGAGGAATTTTCATGGGGAATAATAATGCCAAATAGGACTGATCACAGAGAAGACTTGTATTTCTTCTGTAGATTCAGTACATTAATCCTTCATTGCGCAGCTTTGAACTCGTCGTGGAAAGACCTGAGCGAACCCATGATGTAATCCACCTTACGAGACAGTTCTCCAGTAGTCGCTATCAGGGTCTTCTCCAGTTTCTCAATTTGTTGGATGCACCTCGCCTGGCAAGCATTTTGATAGGTTGAATCCATCTTCAGCAATTTGCGGTAAACCAAGACAATTCCCGTCCCAATCAGAATTATCCCAATCACCAAGATTACGAAGATAAACAAATCTTCAATATCTTCGATAGAGAGATTAGAGAGACACAGCATTTTCCAAATACCTGTGTCACATAGATAGCCCACTGGAGCCGTTCCAGCGGGGCAAACAGCTTCCCCCGGAGCACTTTTCCTTGTTGAAAAAATAGTGTCAATTGTGTTCAAAGCCCAGCTTATTAACTCCATAATTTCTTTTCGGCGGTCGCAGTCAGACGCAGACAGACAACAGCAAGCTGGGATCCAGTAGGAGGGGAGGAAAAAATCTACAGCCATCCCTCACACAGGAGGGGAACCCCCCCCCCCAAAAAAAACCACGTTAAACGCGGAACAATAATGACAGCTTAGCTGTACCCACCCAAACATAAGCACAGCAACAGACATTCAGTTCGGGGGGTCTCCCCGCACCCAGCGTCCATACCGCTAACAGGGGTGAAGGGAAAAGTTCCGGCGGCCTACCCGAACCCCAGGCCAGAAAACACAGTTCCTCGGGAGGCCGAACCAGATCGCCAAACAGAAAGTCTAGCGGGTCGGGCGGCCGCACAAGCGAGCCGAAAGGGCACGGCAGACCCTCCGACGGCCGACCCGCATCGCTCAACCACCAGGCCCGTAGGGGAGAGGGAGAGGTCCACAAGGGCCCTAGTGGAAGAGGCTTGGGAGAGAGCTGATGACGAGGTGGTCCAACGTCAGATGGCAGGAGATCAGCAGCTCCCTCACCGGACCTGGACACCGCTGGTGCAGAACCCACATCGGACCCCGATTGGGTCTCGGGCGAACCCACGTTGGACCCACCCGCGTCGGACCCCGATTGGGCCGGTGCCGCACCAGAACCGACCTCCGACGTCGACCCTGGACCCTCTGGCACCACGAGTGATGGCAGCTCCTCGCCGGCGACCCTGGGAGAAGGCTCAGGAGAGAAAACAGAACTGGGATCAGGATCACCGGCAGCGCCAGAGCCCGGCGAGATAAGCTCGGACGCAGCGGACGGCTGCACCCGGCTGCACCCGGCTCATCTCCCCTAGAGACAGGCTAAAGTGCTCTAAGGTAAAGAGAAGAAAGATAAGATAGAGCACTTGCCTGATCTCGGGTTCTGACGCCGTCCAGGACTGCAAAGATCCGGGATCCAGCATCAGGAGGTCGTCGTCAGGCTCCCACTCAGCTGCGTCGGGCTCCGCAGCCGGCATGAAGGACAGCGCAGCTTGTGATTCCTCCGGCACCGGTGCCCACGCCGACAGCCCACACAGCGTGGTGGCAGGAGAACCTCGTCCCGCTGGACCGGACCGCTCCTCCGTGGAGACCCGGGGGCTCTTGGTCGTCGGTGCAGACTCCACGTAGCAATCCGTCTTCCTCCTCCGTCCACGGCGTAGCTGCGGAACCGGAACCAGGCTGTCCAGAACCGCAGGCCCCCTCCTCATCCCATGACGTTGGCCTGGCGCCGGGGACCGCCCAGCGGAGGGAGACACAGAGGGTGCAGGATTAATGACTAAAGCTACAGCAGGTGGTGGGAGTTCGGGGAGCTGCGAACCCCGAACTCCACCTCCAGGAGTTTGACAGGGCAAATCACAGGGTGAAGGTGAAAAAACTGGGACTTGCCTGTCTCCTGGAGGCTGGATGGTGCCTGCTGTAGTGGACATTGCTCCTCCCTTTCCCCGCCGGACGGTAACGGAGGACCCCCTGAGAGGACGTCGGGGAGCCACTCGTGTAGATTCCAGGAGGGAGCTCGCCGGGTCAGGACTCTGGACGCACACAGCAGCCGGGGAGCGCGTCGAGGAGGAGGGGGTGACAGCCGAGATGAGCCGGGCCCGAAGTGCAGGCGTGACAGCGGAGGGAGGAGGCTCAGGAAACGAGGCTGCGGGATCTTCTCTCAGACGAGGCGCAAGAGTGACAGCTGCGTGGGAGGATGAGACCTTGCGGCGACCCGGAACTGGATCCGGACGGGGTACATGCTTGCTAACTGAGGACGGGTGCACAGCGGAGCGAGCAGCAGCCACTCGGTCCCGGACCTTAATGGCTGTCAGCTGCAGATCCTCCGGGGGAATCCCGAGTGACGTCGTGCTGGTTGGGGAAAACCCCCTGGATGGCGCGAACTCCCGGGCCGGAGTGGAGGCAGGAACGGGATCCCGAAGCGAGGGTGACATCTCCTCCTCTTCGGCTTCCTGCCGGGATCTCTCTCCAACCCACGGAGTATTTCCCGCTGTGCGGCTGTGTCTAATCTCCTCACGCTCACCTCAGGATGACAGACGAAGCGGGGAAGATAATCGAGCACCTCCTCAGCCTGGTCTAAGTACCGGTGCACGTCGCTACAGAAGTTAAGGAGGGAAGCGGTGTTGAGGATGTCATCCACGCACTCAAGGGCGTCTGCGAGGACTTCACTCGAACCCTGAGTGCGGGACCTCCGTGACGGCATGCTTCGGCGATGGTACCTAGACAGGTAAGGGCAACAGTCCAAGGCAGCAAACTCACGGCCGCCGGCAACTCGTCTGGCTGTGACTTACTGTTACGTGTGGCCCTTGCGAGCCACACAATGAGAGCCGAGGGCGAGCCAGTGAGTTTGCGATGATTTATTATAATAGGGAACAGGGGATAAGGAACATGGCCTCGTCGGGCCAAAAGGCACAAATACTCATACAGTTGTACACTCACAAATAATGCAGAACGACGAGCAGAGGACTGGCGCTGGGCGTAGAGGTTCCAGCCTTCGATGTGCTAAGTCACAGCCCCGAATGATGGGAGCTGCTCCTCTTTATGCTCATTAGCAGCGCCTCAGCTGATGAGGGTTAATTGGGCTCCAGCCGTCCTGTAACTGACAGCTGGGAGCCCGCTGAGACGCTGTCACAGAAAGAACAGGGCTGAGAGGAATATGGTCTGAGCGCCGGATGACACGGCATCTCATCCCACGTGACACAGCGCTTACAAGAAGCTTACTGCAGTAAACCACAGTCACTTTTTCTCTGTACATAAGAAAACTTACACACAATTACTTACACAACTTACACATTTACACAACTGCGGACAACTGCGAGCTTCTTGCTCAAAAAATAGTCATGTTTAACCACAGAGGTTGGAGCTGCTGGGGGGCTACTCACACTCGGACAACAGGTGATCAGGGCCTCCATATGAGAAGTCACCACTGCATTTCTTCCCACCGCAGGACAGGAAACCAACCCGCAGGAGAGGAGACTGATGGCTGCGCCAGCCATGGTAGGATCAGTTTATTTGCGCTAAAATATCTATGCATATTAATAAAACGAGTAACGCGTCTGATCAAATTTCAGTAACTGTAGCGCATTACTGAATTTTTAAACAGTAATTTTGTTAGAGCACATTACTGCAAAAGTAGTGTCGTTACAGTAACGCTGCATAAGGGGTCTGTATATAAATCTAATTTTAAGTTGGTTGTCATATTTTTTACAGTGTCTTACATGCAGGGCAGGAGGCTCACATCAGTCTCACAAAAACACTCTTGTGAATCCACCTCATCCTGTTGTTTTTGAGTTAGGGAATTCCCCATTGTCTCCCATCAAGCATATCGTATTATTTGTATGTGTCGCTCTTGTTGACAAAGGAGGTCAATATATGTTATTATTAGCAGGCTGGCTTTATGGAAAAGGGAAGAGTGAGGTGTTTGGATTCCACCATCTGCATTAAACAATACCTCATTCATCAGCAGCTGGCACAACACAAGCAGAGACACAGAAATGTACTGATGTTACACCAGAACTTCTGTGGAAATGATTTATTCCCCTGTAGTCACTTCCTATTGGACAGCAGTAACTGCAGCTGTGAACTGTTTTAGATCAGTTACAGCAAGCAATCGCAGCATGAGGAATACATAGCTTATACGAGATGCTTAACATGTCCATAATATCTTAAAATTTCAGATGTGTTGAGCACTGCATTGTGAGTGGCTCATAATGAAGCGTGAGGGAGCTTTAAACTTCATACGAACTATGTGTTACAAGGAAATAACACTGTCACAAAGGTCAGAGGTAAAATCTTGTAAGAATCCAGCAAGCCGCAATTCTCTGAAGACTCAGCTGTCGGCGTAAAAATGAGAGCATGTGCATATTATGTTTGCATGTTTGTGTTTGATTCTGCCTCTCAGTGTTGTAGTTTCAGGGTGTTACACACCACAGTAAACCCCGGAGGTTGTTAGCATGCCCAGCTGCATGTGCAGGTCTCCATGTTTCTGTCAGTGAGGTTGTTCGCTGCACACTCTTTCGCCTCTGATTGAGGAAATCCTCTGACTGTTTGTTCTGTTTGCTGAAGTGAAACATCCCAATGGTTCCGCCGTCTCTCCCACAGGTCCTGTTTGACAAGACTTTCCCATGAAGAGTGTGCACGTTTACTAGGATTTGACAGATATGTGGCCCTTCAATGGACCATAGCAGGACCAGAATTTTTGTGGACCAGGATGATATTTTTCTCTCTTGATTTACTCCATAATTTTATTGTTACATTAGTGATTTAAACAGAAATGCTAAACTGACCAATCAAGAGAATGCTTGTTCTTTATATTGTATCGTCCTCTGGGGACCCCTTTACACAGGTGGAGATGGTTGGATGACCATTGAGAGATCAAAAATTGACCTGATCTCTCAACGATCTCCAAAAGTTTTGAAAAAAGTAAAAGGTAGAGATGGCTGAGAGATCAGTGAGGGATCGCTGAGCATTGGATGAAAGACCAAGAGAGTACATTGAAAGATCACTGAGAGATCATTGGGAGATTGATGAGATTGTTAAGCGCTCCTTGAGAGACTGTTGACAGATTGTTTTAGACTGAGTCAAAACACTGACGATCGTTGAGATCACTGAAGATTATTGAGAGATCATTGAGAGATCTTGCTTATCATTAAGAGAGCACTGAAAGATCATTAAGTGATCTGGCCATTTTTCATCCCTCAACAATCTCCACCCCTGTACACAAGGGGGTATGAGGAACTAAGATGATCGATCAGATAGACACAAGTTTTCATTTTGAATAAGATTTTTTATTTGTTTCTAAAAAAACGAGAAAAGTGTACAAAGTTATTCTGTTAACATGGAGCCCATAAAAGAGGTAAATAAATGAGCATATGTACAGTACATGTATAGATGCTGACAAAGCCACTCTGACACACAAAAACCAGATAGACAGCGACACATTATCAGTTTGAGCTAAACAAAATTAAAGAAAAGTAATAATAAAGCACTATCAAAAGCACCTATTAAAGAGAAACTAACAGAAAGTGAAGGCAAGTTAGATGTCAGCAAACTGCCCATGAAAACAACAGATGAGGCACCACTTTCATTTGCCTGCTGTTGAGGCTGTTAGTGATTCAGAATCTACTTGATGGCTCCTTAGTCCAAAGTCGTTGCAAAAAATTTCATCATCTGTAAATAACTTTTTTTTATATAGATATGCTGGTAACACACACACACACACACACACACACACACACACACACACACACACACACACACACACACACACTTACATGTACAAATAAATAAATAACCAGTGCAGCCGTAGCTACATTAATGGAGGTAATTACACAAAGCTAAAACATTCCAAATATGTAGATAGCTGCAACACACACTGGCTAATAAGACTGTGTGTGTGTGTGTTGTCTAACATTATACAACAGTTAGTTCCGACCAAGCAATTTGATTGGACAACAGGGTTTCCGGGAGTTATTATATTCCACGATAATTGCACGCCAACGTTTCACTGGATATGTATCACTCCTCTTCAGAGGTGTTCTAGTAACAGTAATTTACTGTCAAGTCTGCAGACTTGAGAATTGCAATACTGTGTTGGATACCTTAATTTCCATAGTGAGGCACTGTTTGACAAGCAGCTAGACAGTCTCAGTTCAGCCATCTCTGATCCAGAAGTCCTGTCCTTTTAAACATCTGGCGATATATTTTACGTCTTTTTAAACAAAACAGACAGGCTAGAGTTGACTTTATTGGTGGTAGACCATCTAGAATGATGATGTCTAGTTGTGCAGCTGTCTTCGATTGTGGGCCCGGGTGTGGCTGACAAGTCCAATCCTGGAAGCGTACATGCGGGGGCAGAGAGGGCACTGGAATGACGCAGTAGCTGTTACAGAGGAAGAGGCCTCCCGGTGTTCTCTGGCGCTGGTGATTCTCTCTCGCCGGCTGTTCTCACGCCTTTATTGACTCCATTAGAAAACCACAGTACCTTTGTGGTGATGGACTCTTTGTTTCATCTGAAAATGCCAAGAAAAAGGGAGGGGAGTGTGCCGAAGCCAAATCGCCAGCATGCTAACGAGCCACCGGCATTGATGTGGGCCCTTCTGTGGTATTGACTCAACAGGTGACTGGTATGGTACGGCAGTGGCTCAGGAGGTAGAGCAGGTATTCCAATAACCAGATGGTTTGCGGTTCGAATCCCGCTCTCCCCAGACATCCTGCCATTGTGTCCCTGGGCAAGACACTTTACCCACCTTTCCTCCAGTGTCCATAACATTGGGGTATGAATGTGTATAAATGTTTGGTGGTGGCCGGAGAGGCCGTTGGTGTGGATTGGCAGCCACGTTTCCGTCAGTCTGCCCCAGGGCAGCTGTGGCTACAGTAGTAGCTTACCACTACCATTGTCTGAAGTGAATAAATAATGTATCTATTTGTAAAATCGTCTTTGAGTGTCTATGATAAAGCGCTATATAAATCTGATGCATTATTATTATTATGTATTTAGGCACTTAGCAACAGTTACTGGCTACATTTAGAAGGGACTTTTTTTTTCTTAGCTGCTCACAATAACTGGTTAAACAAACAAATCATAATATTTTGCTCAGTATTACTGTCCTTTAATAAATTGTGCTTGCAGAACTGTTGTATAAAAGCAGTATTACACTCTTGTTACAAATGCCCTTTCGGGGCAGAGAGACAAACCCAAGCGCTGAATGGTGTTCATGACATTTATTAACAAAAATAAAAGTTCAAAAAAGGTGACAACTAAACAAAGAATGCCAAGACAACAAAAATTTACAGGCAGGAGCACTCCTGAGCCGGCTTGACTCAGGAGGAAATAAGGAGATGATCAGAATGAGAATATCCAGAGAATAACCAGTCTTGGTTCATACAATCTAGCCGCAATGACTGAGTGAACAGGCAGCACTTAAATAGCAGAGTGAGATGGCACAATGAGTAGCAGGTGTGGGGAACAAGAGCGGACTGGTGACCTAATTACAGAACTCTTGCAGCTGAGATGACTAGTAGAGTAGGCAGAGAGTAATTAACCAGGTGGGGATGTCTGGGAGAGGAGGAATAATGGCCCTGTCACAGGAAAAGGCAAAACAGTCTTAAACTACATAAACAGACAATATAATAACAATACTGAAACATAAATAATAAATTGAACGATAAATCCTCAGAAATCAAAACACAGAAAGACACCACAAGGCTTGGCGAAAATACAGAAAATATTCCTAAATAAATTGAGAGACTGAACCCGGTACAACCCGTGCTCAGTCCTGTGACAACTCTAGGTCGTACAGTATCATGAATATAGTAACTACAGGTGTGATATGTCTAATGCCTGACACTAGGACCTTGAGTGTAATATTGCTTAAATGAACTCTGTTTCTAATGCTTATATTGATGTATATTTAAATGTACTATAAAATAAAAATGTGAAAAGAAAAAGTGACTACCTTTTATTTATACTGTTACTGCTGGTGGTGATGGTGTCACAGTACTGCAAGTTTTTTTTTCCCCTTTGGAAAATTTAGAAAAAATTCTATATCTAAAGCTTTAACAGGTTAATTTATAGCAGCAGTTTCAGGGCCGTCATATTCACCTGACATACATTCAGTCAATCATTCATTCATCTGTGGAATTTAGATATTTGGATGAAGAAAGCCTAGATTTAATTAATTCAATGATTTAACTATGCAGCAAATTACAGGATATTTAATTAAAACATAACAAATTTACAGAGGTCAGGAATACCTCAAGTGTTTGTTGTGTTTGTGTTGTGGAAATGTGAAAATGACGAGGCAGAGTTTATCTCTCGAGTCAGTTTTATTCACATCTTCCAACATCACGAAGCAGAATAAAAAAGAGAACGACAAAGGGAACTCTCGTCCTTAAATACCAGGACTCTTACAGTTAAAAGGTCACATGTCTCACAAAACCATTGCATTATAAAGACAGCAACAATGCATCCTCTCTGCATGATATCACACCACGATCTACAATGCATCCTCTCATTAATCCTTTAATTATATCCCACGGTCTCAAGCTTTGCATACCAAAGCTAACTCTCCTGCAGCTTCCTGTAATAACCACAGAAGCTCTGCCCTTGCTCTGGTCTAAAACGTGAGTCCAAAAGCAGGTCACGAATGTGTGTCCCCACACAAAGCCCCCCCAGCATTTTAGAACAAACAAGGGAATAACAACATGCATGCCATGATAGTATCAATACACATTAGTCCACAAGCTGTCTGGGCTTCCGTCTCCTGCCGTATCTGCTGTAGCTGTGGGGTTGGACGTCTCTGCGGCGCTGTCACGCTGGGGGTTTGCCGTCTGGGGGTGGAAACCTTTTGTCAGCACCTGTGGGGGTTCTGGGGAAACATTACTCTGTGAAGCCCTCCGCGGGGGTCTACCTCGCCGCGGGGCCCTCGCCAACAGCACTTGCTCATCTGCCACCACAAAAGCGGGTTTGAGTCTGTTTATGCCAACTTTCTCTTCCCTACCCCCCAAATCTAGCAAAAACTGCTTGTCCCCTGTTTCCAGCACTCTGAAGGGTCCGTCATAAGGCGGTCGCAGCGGGGTTCGGTGCGCATCATGTCTGACAAAAACAAACTCTGCGTTCTTCAAAGTTTTAGGCACAAAAACACGTGGAAAACTGTGGTGCGTGGGGCCGGGCAGCGTGCTTGACTCTATGTCACTCCGCAACAGCTGAGACGGGGAGGTGTCTGGCGCAGGGTTATCTGGGAGAAACTCCCCAGGGAGCCGGAGTGGCTGTGCAAACACGAGCTCTGCTGGGGAGGCTTCTAAGTCCTCTTTAAGCGCAGAACGCAACCCCAACAACACCCACGGTAACTTGTCTACCCAATTTGCACCCGTCAGTGTCGCCCTGAGAGCTGCTTTCAATGACCTATGAAAACGTTCGCATAACCCGTTAGCCTGCGGATTGTACGCGGTTGTGCGGTGAATTGTGACACCCAGGCTGCGGGCCATTGTCGACCAAAGCTCGGAACCAAATTGAGGGCCCCTGTCAGACGTAACATCCGATGGAACGCCGAAGCGCGCCGCCCAAGCTGTTAAAAACGCGCGCGCAACCTCCTCGGCCGTGGTTGATGCCAGCGGGACCACTTCAGGCCAGCGCGTGGTGCGGTCCACCATTGTGAGAAGATGTGTGCACCCTTGTGACAGCGGGAGGGGGCCCACGAGGTCCACATGAATGTGGTCGAACCTCTTGGCCAGAATGTGAAACGGCTCCAAAGGAGCTCTCATGTGCCTGTGTACTTTGGCTCGTTGACACGCCGTGCAGGCTGCTGCCCACTCTTTCACTTGCTTGCGGAGGCTCGGCCACACAAATTTTTCTCCTACCATTTTGACCGACGCACGCACTCTCGGGTGCGCCAAAGAATGAATCGAGTCAAAAACGCGGCGGCGCCACGCAGCTGGTACTACTGGCCGCGACCGACCCATGGAGACATCGCAGATTGGGGGGGCATACCGTCTTGCAGCACCCTGTTCTCCAGCCTTAACCCTGTTGGTCCAGACTGGAGCGCGCGCACATCCGCGTCACTACCCTGCTCCGCGGCCATGGCTGCATAATCAATTCCCACGCTGACTGGGGCCGCTACGGCGCGCAAGAGGCAGTCTGCCACTACATTGAGTTTGCCCGCCACATGCTGGATATCAGTGGTAAACTCTGATATCGCGGCCAGCTGTCTCTGCTGCCGGCCTGACCACAGTTCGGAAACCTTGGCCATCGCGAATGTGAGCGGTTTGTGGTCAACGAACGCGGTGAAAGAGCGTCCCTCCAGCCAGAACTAAAAGTGGCGAATGGCCAAATGAAGAGCGAGCAGCTCCCTGTCAAACGCGCTGTATTTACGTTCGCTATCGCGCAAGGTCCTGCTGAAAAAAGCGAGGGGCTGCCAAACCCCGGCTACATGTTGCTCCACGACCGCCCCTATGGCCACCTCTGAAGCGTCAGTGGTGAGCGCTATGCGGGCAGTTGGGTCTGGGTGTGCCAACAACGCAGCCCTTGCCAAAGCTGCTTTCACCTCCGAGAACGCTTGGTCCCGCTCCGGGGACCATTCGACCTTATCCGCGGGTTTCTTTTTTTTGAGCGCGGCATACAGCGGCTGCATGAGTTGCGCCGCGCGGGGGAGAAAACGGTTATAAAAATTCACCATTCCCAAAAACTCCTGCAACGCCCTGACCGTCTGTGGCCGGGGAAAATCTGCCACCGCGCGCACTTTATCAGGAAGCGGAACTGCTCCTTCGGGGGAGACGCGGTGTCCTAAAAAATCGATCTCCGCCACCCCGAACTGGCATTTCGCAGGGTTGATTATTAACCCGTGATCTCCCAACCTTCGGAAAACTGTGGCCAGGTGTTTTTCTTGTTCGTCTTTGGACGCGCTGGCTACTAAAATATCGTCCAAGTAGACGAACACGAAAGGGAGATCGCGAAGCACCGCGTCCATCATGCGTTGGAACGTCTGAGCCGCCCCTTTAAGTCCGAATGGCATGCGTAAAAACTCGAAGAGGCCAAACGGAGTTATTACCGCTGTTTTGGGTATGTCCTCAGCGTGCACTGGGACTTGGTGGTAACCGTGGACCAAGTCTATTTTAGAAAAAACGCGCGCCCCTGCCAAATGAACGGAAAAATCTTGAAGATGCGGGATTGGGTAGCGGTCATGAGCTGTAGCGTTGTTTAACCTGCAGAAATCCCCGCAAGGTCGCCATGATCCGTCGGCTTTCGGGACCATGTGCAGCGGGGAAGCCCATGGACTGTTTGAACGTCTGATAATGCCCAACCTCTCCAGGTTGGCGAATTCCTCGCGCGCTATGGCTAGTTTAGCTGCGTCCAAGCGCCGAGCTTTTGCAAAAACGGGCGGTCCGGTAGTGGTAATAAAATGCTCCACCCCGTGCTTAGCGACTGTTGCCGAAAAAGCGGGGACCGTGAGTGCTGGGAACTGAGTGAGCAGTGTGTGGAACTTACCGCTTGCAGCTGTGACGTTGGCTTGTGCTGTAGGCGGGACCACTCGCGCTGTGCAGGGGATAGAATCAAAAGAAAGTGCATTAACCAAGCGCCTGTTAGCGAGATAACCAACAAACCATGTGAGCACAGAAAATCAGCCCCCAACATATTGAAATTTACTGCTGCTACAACAAAAGTCCACTCAAATGTACAGCCGTGTAGAGACAGAAGCAGAGTCTTCTCACCGAAGGTCTTAATCTCCGAGCCGTTCGCTGCTGACACCCGGGGACCTCCGGAACCAGCTAGTCTGTCCGCGTAGGAAGGCGTGATGAAACTCAACTGGGAGCCTGTGTCGACGAGGAACTGCCTCCCTGAGCGTGCGTCCAATAAGTAGAGCAGCTTGTCCTCCTCCCCGAGGGCCATGGTTGCTACCGACCCCCGGTCTTGGCATTTCCCGAACGCCCAAACTGGCACGGTGGTACACATTTGCGTGCCCTCTCTGCGAAGCGGCGATGGTAAAAACAAAGGACGTCCGATCCGCGTTCCCTGGCCCCTGCCGCCGCCGTCGTTGGTGCGTCTGGTACCGCTGCCTCTGGCCTCCTGTCGTCTCCGGTCGCCGCACTGAGTTCTGCTGCAGCGGCCGCGACTGCGCTCCGCTTGGTGGTGTTGACAATCCGCTGCGCTTCTCGACCCAGCGCGCGGTAGTCCCGTTGGGCCAACAGTGGCGAACTGGCCAGGGTCGCTCTCGCTGCTGACGGTATAGTCCTGAGGAAGAGGTGGGTGAAAATGAAGTGATCGTCGTCAGAGTCTTTCAACCTCAACAACTTCTCCATCAGGTTCACAAGCATGTCATTTTCCGACTCCGTCAGCCCCAGGAGCCTCTCTGCTCGCTCCTCCGCCGAGGGGGTGAATTGCTGGATGAGTGCAGCCTTCAACGCGTCGTATTTGTCGTTGTCCGGCAGCTGGTTGATCAGGCTCTCCACATGCTGGGCCGTGTTGTTGTCCAGCTTTGCGACTACATGGTAGAATCTTGTGGCATCTACCGATATCCCCCGGAGGTTGAACTGCGCCTCAACCGCGTTGAACCAGGAGCGTGGATTGTTCTGCCAGAAGTCCGGTAGCTGGATTGTAGCGGCATACGCTTGGCTGAGGGCTCCTGACGAGGCTGGCCTGGGGGAATTCTCCTCATGCATGATACGTCTTGGGGTCACCAGTGTGGAAATGTGAAAATGACGAGGCAGAGTTTATCTCTCGAGTCAGTTTTATTCACATCTTCCAACATCACGAAGCAGAATAAAAAAGAGAACGACAAAGGGAACTCTCGTCCTTAAATACCAGGACTCTTACAGTTAAAAGGTCACATGTCTCACAAAACCATTGCATTATAAAGACAGCAACAATGCATCCTCTCTGCATGATATCACACCACTATCTACAATGCATCCCCTCATTAATCCTTTAATTATATCCCACGGTCTCAAGCTTTGCATACCAAAGCTAACTCTCCTGCAGCTTCCTGTAATAACCACAGAAGCTCTGCCCTTGCTCTGGTCTAAAATGTGAGTCCAAAAGCAGGTCACGAATGTGTGTCCCCACAGTGTAACTTTTTCACAGAATTGAACTTTATGAAGCAGTTTCACTGCAGGATACTTTTTACTCTTTCTTGAGTGCATTTATAAAGGAAAACCTGCACTTTTACATGAGTACATTTGATCGTACTCTGAGTGACCTTTCCTTTCACCAGTTAAAGAGGAGTCTTTGTTCAGTGGTTTTACTGATGACTGCGAATAACTCTAAAGTTTGATTTTAGTTCGAAGAATTAAACCCTGATGATTAATGTGGTTATTTGTGAAAATGTTGCACAGAGATAAAACCGGTTAGAAATGTGCTCATTTATAGTGTTAGAACATGTTTATCAGAAACTATGCAGCAGCTTTAAACATTTTAGTGAATTTATACTTTTAAATTGTTGAAATCATTGTTAAAAAAATTTTATTTTATTTTTTTTATATTATATTAAATATTTGATTTATTAATAATGTTTACTGTTTCTTGGCTTGATTTGACTTGGATTACATTAGGAGTTTCATTTGTCTTTTATTTTCCTCGGACACATGTTGTATAACTTGCTCATTATTCAAAAATATAAAGCTGATCAAAGTGACTCACTACTTTGTAGATTTGTTTTTTTTTTTTTTTGCCCATGTATTTCTGTGACTACTGTTACTTATATGTGAGTTAATAATATAAGGTAATGATACTTCTGCTTGAGTATAATTTCTGGTTACTTGTGTACTTTACAAGATGATAGCCTTTATGTGTTTTCACATTGTTTTTTTTTTTTTTTTGTTCCTGCAGCCTCTAAAAGTTATGTCTATATATTAATGTGGCACACAACAGAAGTTATTGAACATGCTTATAATTCAAGGAAAACGATTACAAATGCATTGACATGAAATGGAAAAATAATGCACATTAAAATCAGGAGTAGAGTAACGCATATGACCAAAAAAATACTTCATCAGGACAACATCCTTAGGAACATAGTATAGAATAAATTGCAAATTCTACATAAAAAAATAAAACTATTTGTGAGTCAGCTCTGAATGTTTTAGACAGTAAAGTCCCTACAGGAGACTTATAATCACGTGACAATATTTTGTACTGCTGGGATGATTCCTGCCTTTGTGAGGGAGCTGAAGCTGCATCAGATTGTTTATTTAAGGAAGCAGAAACCCCTTTAAGTCTGTGCTGCAGGATCCTCAGCCTCTGGACTTTGGCAGACTGCTGATTGCTGGGGGTTGATTATCCAAAGCTGCAACAGAACAGAGACGTGTTATTACGGTATGTATTGTTCACTGATTTCTCTTCTGGGACTTCCTCTCAGCACCAACCCTTTCTCTTCACTCTCCACTCCTCCATCATCCTCCCTCTCCATCTGAGCACCTTGCCAAAGTGTCTGGCACATGAAAACAATTGTTCTCATACGTTTGAGAAGACACAACCGGCTGCACACACACAGAAGCTCAGTTGATGGTGGAGCCGGCAGACTTCCTCCACCTCCACCTTACCTTGGAAGAGTTGTCACGTTCAGTAAAATGGGAAGTCAGGCATCCGAGCCTCGAGCCCCAGAGTGAGTCAGAACCATCAATATCCTTGACGTGCAGGTTTAGTAAGGGGCCACGTCCCCAGCCACTGAGTGTTTGAAGCAGGCCGAAATGGATCTGTAAGTGCAGGAGCTACTAAAATATTACCAAGTGCAGGTTTGTTTCGAGCAACAGCTCTCTGGCAAGACTACAAAATGTTGAGGATAAGCACCCATCTGGGAATCGGGACTGCACTGCCAGATGATGCTGGGGGAAAAAATGTTTTACATCCTTCCTGTTTCTGGATCATCTATTTTTTCACTCTCTCCCTCACTCTGTTCTTCTTGTGAGGAAAGGACAAGAATACTTTGAGCTGTCTGAGCTGTGATTTGTGTTTAATTTGCAAAGATGTTTTCATGACGGGAGTCATTCAGCTGTGCTTCATATATGAGACAACCTCTTCTTCTGTTCACGTTCATCACATAACTGTCACTCAGCATGGAGAGTGCTGAAATAGTGTGTTTCTTCTATTGTGATTTATCAGCCATACTCCCTTTACACAGGAGTGGAGATCGCTGAGTGATGACAAAATGGCCAGATTGCCAAATGATCTTTCAGTGGTCTCTCAGCAATAGCCAATGATATTCAGTGATCTCCATGGTCCTCAGATTTTTGACTCATTTCAAAACAATCTCTCAACAATCATCAAAGGGTACTGATCTCTCTCAACGACTGCTCAACAATCTCATCAATCTCCCAATGATCTCTCAATGATTTCCACCCCTGTACAAAAAGGAGCAGAACAGCACTAAAAACCTTTCAAATATATATATGCACCTCCAGAAAAAATTAAGCAATCATTACAAAATCTTTTCTAATTAGCATTACTAAATGTATAGCAGCCATTCAGTTTGAGTATCTATTGAATTCCAGCACAAGGACATGTCAATTTACTGACAGGGGAAGTGATTAGGAGATCCTCTAATTATGATAAGATGCATGAAAGCTGTGAATAATAATCAGAGTTAGTATACAAATACAAAATTGAGTTCTTCCTAAGTCAAAACTTTATTGTAGTGTTTAGTGTAGTGTAGTGTTTATAAACTTGTTTTCTTTACATTATTTGATCAAAAAGCACATCTACAAGAAACACCTTTTTTGTTGTTTGGGTCAGTTGGCATTTACTGTACATAAATGCTTTAAATGATGGTATTTTGACTTGGAACTTGGGTGAGTTGAGTTCGAACCTACTGAAAAAAACCCTCTCTCAGTCATCTCTCCTGGTCTCTCAACAATCTCTCCTTGTCTCTTGATGATCTCTCAAGGATCTTTGAAATATGTCTCTAGATCACCATGAAAATTGTGCAACGATCTCCAAAACATTTACACAGAAACTCTTTTTTTGAGGCTTTAGGAGATCGTTGAGCGATTGGGTCAATTTTTGATCTCTCAACGGTCAACCAATGATCTCTGTCTGTGTAAAGACTAACTTTCTAACTTTCTTTAGTAATAAAGACAAGAACAACTTGGTACAATCTAAATATGAAAACAATGCACATGAGCTTCCAAATATCAGGTCCATTCCCACCAGGTAATTCCTCCCTAAGTTGACCTTCGTGGGCTACGTCCCCCAAACCAGATGAAGATGGCCTAAGATGCTTGCAGATGTAGAGTTGTACATCCTGATAAATGTCCTGATTCACAACTTGTTCTCCAATGACACTGTGACTTGAAGATTTATATATTGAGGAAGGGCCCGTTATGTTCAGTTAATTTCAGTTCAATTCAACTTTATTTATATTCAATTCAAATCAATTCAACTTTATTTATATAGCGCCATTTCACAACAACAGTCATCTCATAGCACTTTCAACTGTAGGGGGAACCCCCACAGTTGCAGAAAGACCCCAGCAATCAGGTGATCCCCTGTGAGCAAGCGCTTGGCGACGGTGGAGAGGAAAAACTCCCTTTTAACAGGAAGAAACCTCCAGCAGAACCAGGCTCAGGGAGGGGCAGTCATCTGCTGCGACTGGCTGGGGGGTGAGGGGATAAAGAAGATGAAAAGAACAGACATGTAGAGAGCAAACAGCATGACAGGGACTCAATCTATGGGAGAGAACAAACAGATGTTAATGACCAGCAAAAAAAAATATTTCATTGAGAGTGAAGAAAGGAGTGAGGCCCAGTGCATTATTGGAGGTCCCCCGGCTGACTAAACCTATTAGCAGCATAACTAAGGGAGGGTTCAGAAACACATGATCCCTCCCTAATTGTAGGCAATATCAAAAAGGAAGGTTTTAACCCTATTCTTAAAAAGAGAGATCAAGTCTGACTCCCGAATCCAGATTGGCAGATGGTTCCACAGGAGAGTGTCACGCCGCGCCATTCATCAGCGGCGCCACCTGCTCACGCATCTGACAATCATCAGCGGCGAGGGATAAAGGCCGTCTCGCCCGGAGGCTCGGCCTGAAGCCGTCAGACTTCGTCCCTCACCGTTGTGAGCATACTTCCCTTCAGCGTAACCATTTTTGTAAGAAGATCGCTTACCTCTTCTCTTCAGTCTTCTCCCCTGTGCACAGGTGGATTTCCCAGCGGCGGACATCTCCTCTCCATCGCCCAATCCTCGCTGCTGCACGGAGCTCCCCAGGTGGCTGTCTTCCGGGCTTCACCCCCTTGTTGTGCCAGCTGTCCTGACCCACCAAGTAAGTCCTTCTCTCGCCATAAATTCCTCCTGTGTTGGTGTATGCCCGTCACCCTCTCCCTGTGCTCTCTCCATAGGGTTGCTCGGCTGTACGGTCACCTGCCTCTGTGCCTGGGGCAGACACCATCACCAACACATTTACATCCCGCAGACACGCACTCATTCTCCCCTGCTGTTAATAAACTCTTTGAACTACTCTAAGCCTGTGTGTGTGCGTCTCCTGAGCCGTGCATTATGTCAGTACGGCTTCAGCAGAGCGGCTCGGCGGACGGCGGGCTCGCACACCGGCTTACCACTCTCGAGGCTAGAGTGGATCAAATTGCTTATCAACAGCAGGTCATCCTAAATCAATTAGTAATTATCACTGGCCGATTGGACCGCCTGGACCCCCAGCAGCCGTTCCCCCCGGCTCCTCAGGGTGGCGCAGCTCCTGCTGTTCCGGTGGCCGTCCAGCCAGCTCCAGTGGCACCGGCCCGACTCACACCAATTCCGACCCCCGCTCGCTTTAGCGGAAAGCTCGGCGGAGCGCGGGGGTTTGTGATGCAGTGTGAGTCCGTGTTTGACCGTGTGCCCGGAGACTTTCCCTCAGATCACAGTCGAATCGGCTACATAGGGAACCTCCTGGAGGGGCGCGCTCTAACTTGGGCCTACGCTATCATGGCGAGACCCAGTTATGCCACCCTCACCTATGCCGAGTTCGTGAGGCGCTTCCTGGAGGTGTTCGATCATTCTCGTTCCGAGGCGGTCCAGGTCGATCGGCTTCTCGCTCTCCAGCAGGGAAACCGGTCGGCCGCGGATTATGCCATCGAGTACCGGGTAGCGGCGGAGGAATTGGGCTGGGAGGAGCGCTCCCTCTGCGGCCTGTTTCTCCGCAGCCTCAATAGTGATCTAAGGGATGAACTGGCTGGACGGGATATCCCCGGAACGTTAGCGGAGCTAACCTCACTGGCTATCAGCTTGGACAACAGGCTGCGCGAGCGCTCCTCAGGACGGAAGCCGTCTGCTTCTCGCCCTCGGGGAGTCCCGCTACGCCTGCCCCAAGCTCGCCCCCTGGCGACGCCGCCACCATCGTGCCCCGAGGAGTCGGAGCCGATGGTGACGGGCTGGGCAAAGCTCTCCTCGGCAGAGAGACAGCGCCGCCGTGAGTTGGGTCTCTGCATGTATTGCGGAGACAGTCAACACACGATAGAGCTTTGCCCACAAAAGCCAAACGGCGGGGTCCGCGAGTCACTGTAGGGGGCCTCGCGGACGTCAATCGGCAAAGTCCCCTCACTCAATTAAAGCTGCCCATCCGTTTTTGCCACAACCCCACTGGGCACCTCACCCACGCACTGGTGGATTCGGGCGCAGAGGGCAGCTTCATTTCACAAGGCCTGGCAACCCGATTGGGCATCCGCTGTCGGGCATTAAAACACCCCATCTCCCTGGTCCATCTCTCCCGTGCCTCCCTTGGGAGAGTTTCTCACCAAACCATGCCCGTCCCAGTCATCATCTCAGGGAACCACCGGGAGGAGATGGTATTTTACGTCCTGCCCAACTCTGTGTCGCCCGTCATCCTGGGGTATCCCTGGCTACGCCTCCACAACCCTGTCCTGGACTGGAGGTCCGCTGGGGTATCGGCATGGAGTACCTTCTGTATGGGCACCTGCCTTCAGTCTGCTGCCTGCTCCCCATCCGCGGCTCCCCCTGTGGCGGATACAGCACCTCCGGACCTGTCACTGGTGCCTCCAGAATTTCACGACCTGGGTATGGTATTTAGCAAATCGAAAGCTATGTCTCTTCCCCCGCATCGACCATATGACTGTGCCATCAACCTCCGCCAGGGGGCTCCCCTGCCATCTGGCCGGCTCTACAGCCTGTCGGCGCCGGAGAAGGAGACCATGAATACATACCTGAAGGAATCTCTGAGCGCTGGGATTATTCGCCCATCGTCGTCACCCGTGGGGGCAGGGTTTTTCTTTGTCGGGAAAAAGGACGGATCCCTCCGCCCCTGCATAGACTACCGAGCGCTGAATGACATCACTGAGAGGGACCGTTACACTCTGCCCCTCATGGACACTGCCTTTCACTCCCTCCAGGGGGCGACCTGGTTTACCAAGCTGGATTTACGCAGCGCTTACCACCTCGTCCGGATCCGGGAGGGAGATGAATGGAAGACAGCCTTCCGTACCCCGAACGGCCACTTTGAGTATCTCGTCATGCCGTTCGGGCTGACCAACGCTCCTGCCGTCTTTCAGCGCCTCATTAATGACGTCCTCCGGGATTTCATCGGCCTTTTTGTGTTCGTCTACCTGGATGACATCCTTATCTTCTCCAGGTCCAGGGACGAGCACCAGGTCCATGTGAGGCGGGTCCTCCAAAGACTGCTGGAGAATCGTCTGTACGTGAAGGCTGAGAAATGCGAATTCTACGCTAGGACCACATCCTTCCTGGGATTCATCATCGCTCAAGATCAGGTGCTCCCAGACCCAGAGAAGGTGAAGGCGGTGGTGGAGTGGCCTACTCCCGCATCCCGGAAGCAGGTGCAACAGTTTGTTGGCTTCGCCAATTTTTACCGCCGCTTTGTCCCAAATTTCAGCTCGATCGTCGGACCGCTGACCCGCCTCACGTCCCCGAAGGTCCCGTTCCGGTGGACTGAAGAGGTCGCTGCTGCCTTTAGGGCGCTGAAGGCGGAGTTCTCCTCCTCCCGGGTCCTTCGCCAGGTCGACCCCGCGCTGCAGTGCATTGTGGAGGTGGACGCATCGGACACGGGAGTGGGAGCAGTGTTATCCCAGCGGTCACCTGACGATGGCGCCAAACGACCGTGCGCCTTCTTCTCCCGGCACCTCTCCCCGGCGGAGAGGAACTACGATGTGGGGGACAGAGAGCTCCTGGCCATTAAACTCGCCTTACAGGAGTGGCGCCACTGGCTAGAGGGGGCGGACCTGCCGTTTGTGGTCCTGACGGACCACAAGAACTTAGAGTATTTACGATCTGCCAAGCGCCTGAATGCCCGCCAGGCGCGCTGGTCTTTGTTCTTCGCCAGGTTCCGCTTCTCGATCACCTTCAGGCCGGGCTCCAAAAACGGCCTGCCTGACGCCCTCTCTAGGCAGTTCACCCCCGTGGAGGCTGAGGAGACGCCCCACACTATCCTGCCCAGGTCGTGCGTCCTCGGTGCCATCTCTTGGGACATTGAAGACAAGATCCGGAAGGCGCAGGAGGTGGAACCTGATCCTGGCGGCGGACCGGAGGGAAGACTGTTCGTCCCATCTGCGGTCCGAGGAGAGGTCATCCACTGGCTCCACACCTCCCGGCTCACCTGTCATCCCGGCACCTCTCGGATGATCAGCCTCCTCCAACGGTCCTTTTGGTGGCCAGGCCTGCGGAGGGATGCAGCCCGCTACGCCCGGGCTTGCCCAATCTGTGCCACCAGCAAGTCGGGAAATGCCCCCCCAGCGGGCCTGCTCCAGCCTCTGCCCGTCCCCGGCAGGCCCTGGTCGCACATCGCACTGGACTTCGTCACCGGACTCCCCGTTTCCAACTCCTTTGACACCGTCCTGACCATTGTGGACCGTTTCTCCAAGGCTGCGCACTTCATTCCCCTGCGAGGTCTCCCTACTGCCCTGGAGACGGCGGGCCTCCTCGTCCAACACGTGGTCAGGCTGCACGGGATTCTGGTGGACGTGGTCTCGGACCGGGGTCCCCAATTTTCATCCGAGGTTTGGAGATCCTTTTGTAACGCCATCGGAGCCAAGGTGAGCCTCTCCTCCGGCCATCACCCCCAGTCTAACGGGCAGTGTGAGAGGACCAATCAGGAGCTGGAGGCTGCGCTCCGCTGTGTTACTAGATCCAAGCCGACGTCCTGGAGCAACCATCTCGCCTGGGTGGAGTATGCCCACAACACCGCCCGCTCTTCTGCAACGGGGATGTCCCCCTTCAAGGCGTCCCTGGGTTACGACCCCCCGCTGTTTCCAGCGCAGGAGAACGAGGTGACTGTCCCCTCTGTTAGGGCGCACCTTAGGCAGTTCCGCTCCACCTGGGCTGCCGCGCGTCATGCGCTTTTACGCACGGCGGAGCGCAACAGGACCGTGGCGGACCGGCACAGAAGACCTGCCCCGGCGTACAGAGTTGGGCAACTCGTGTATGTGTCTACCCAGGACGTCACATTAAAAGGCGAGAGGAGGAAGCTGGCACAGCGGTTCATGGGTCCCTTTCCCATCACCCGGATCATCAACCCGGTGGCTGTGCGCGTGGCTATTCCCCCCTCCCTCCGCATCCATTCCACTTTCCATGTGTCGAAGGTGAAACTGGCAGTCACTGACCCCCTTTGCCCTCCTCCTGCAGCGCAACCCGCGCCCCGGATGATTGGTGGCCATCCGGCCTGGTCCGTCTCCTCCATCCTGGACTCCCGGCGCCGAGGTCGTGGGTTGCAATACCTGGTGGACTGGGAGGGCTATGGGCCCGAGCATCGACAATGGGTGCCCCCGTCGTTTGTGTTGGACCCATCGCTCATCGCGGACTTCCACCGAGCGCACCCAGATAAGCCATCGCCAGGAGGCGCTGCTAGAGGGGGGAGTACTGTCACGCCGCGCCATTCATCAGCGGCGCCACCTGCTCACGCACCTGACAATCATCAGCGGCGAGGGATAAAGGCCGTCTCGCCCGGAGGCTCGGCCTGAAGCCGTCAGACTTCGTCCCTCACCGTTGTGAGCATACTTCCCTTCAGCGTAACCATTTTTGTAAGAAGATCGCTTACCTCTTCTCTTCAGTCTTCTCCCCTGTGCACAGGTGGATTTCCCAGCGGCGGACATCTCCTCTCCATCGCCCAATCCTCGCTGCTGCACAGAGCTCCCCAGGTGGCTGTCTTCCGGGCTTCACCCCCTTGTTGTGCCAGCTGTCCTGACCCACCAAGTAAGTCCTTCTCTCGCCATAAATTCCTCCTGTGTTGGTGTATGCCCGTCACCCTCTCCCTGTGCTCTCTCCATAGGGTTGCTCGGCTGTACGGTCACCTGCCTCTGTGCCTGGGGCAGACACCATCACCAACACATTTACATCCCGCAGACACGCACTCATTCTCCCCTGCTGTTAATAAACTCTTTGAACTACTCTAAGCCTGTGTGTGTGTGTCTCCTGAGCCGTGCATTATGTCAGAGAGGAGCTTGATAAATGAAGGATCTGCCTCCCATTGTACTTTTGGAGATTCTAGGTATTACAAGTAATCCTGCATTTTGGGAGCGTAGTGTTATGATCTGAGCGCTATTATTATTCGCGCTCGGGCCATACATCATTCCTGTCAGGCTTTGACAGCGGCGTTATTATTCCGGATCTCCGAGCTCTTATTGTGACAGCGCTCGGGGAAGCTTCTGCTCAGCTGTCAAGGCCTGAACAGCTGTTCTGCATTTGCGATCATTAGCGGCCGGCTTCTTAAACCGGCGCCAGAGGCTGCATCCTTGCAGCAGTGTCGTCTATGGTTTGTTGTACTGAACGTCATTGATCATCGTACTGATCGTCTTATTGGTTGTCTGTGGCCTGACACTGTCTTACCCTGTGGACCTGTGAGTGAGCTTGTTAGCCTTACACCTCCCTGTGTGTGTAGACTATGTGTCATAGCCCCAGCGGCTTGTACTGTTGTGAATTCACCACTAATAAAGACACTAACGCAACTCTCTGGTGACGGTGTGGCGTCTTATGGTGGCTCGCGAGGGCCACCGCATGACAGTACACTGCTGCCAAAATGGCGTTTAACGGTGACGCCAACCCGAGACGCCTTTCGCCAGTGAGTTTGTGTTAATTGGACATTACTCTTTTCCTGTCTGGGTACGGTGTGCTGGAGGAATGCCGTTGTGGAGGGGCCGCGCTCGGAGTCCGAGTCAAGAGCTGGCGGACGTCCTGGAATACGTGGATGAAGTGCTCATCTCCGCCTCCCTCCTCAACTATGACAGCGAAGTACGCTGGTACCTGGACTGTGCTGAGGATGTGCTTAATCATCTTTCTCCCCACTACACCGACCACCCAGAAGTCGACGCGAGGAGGGTTGACATCGCCGCGCAACGCGAAATACTCCGTATGGTGGAGGAGGACTACAGCGTGAAGCAGTGGGGGAGGCATTCCCGTTTCTCGCTTTGGGATCCCGTTCCTGTCCTTGATCCACTCCAGGAGTTCGCACCATCCTGGGGCCGTCTGGGGCCTCCAGGAGTTCGCACCATCCTGGGGATGCCCTTGGCCATCCACGGCCAAGGGCATCCCCAGCAAGCTCCTGTTCCGGATCCAGTTCCGGGCCACCGGAATGACCCAATCAACCAGCCAGCTGTCTCTTCGGCATCTCGCCAGGAGGGAATCCCCGCAGCATTTCTCCCCGGGCCATCATCCCCTGCGGTCCTGTCAGCTCGTCGTGCCCAGCCCGGTTTGGCTGTCGCCCCCTCGTCCTCGACGCCTTCTCCAGCTGCTGTGTGTGACAAGAGTCCTGCTTCGGCGATCCCCGTTCATGGGTCCTTGAGAGCGGCCCCCCTTCGTCCTCCCAGGGGGCCCTCTGTTACCATCCAGCGGGCGAAGGAAGGAGCAATGCCTTCTACAGCTGGCACCATCCTCCCTCCAGGAGACAGGCAAGTTCAAGTTCACTCCCCTACTTATAATTGTGATCTGTCTTGTCTGGCTCCTGGGGTTGGAGTTTGGGGTTTGCAGCCCTCCGAGCTCCCACCACCAGCTGTAGTCATCTGTACTGAACCTGCTGCCTCTGTGTCTTCCTCCGCTGAGTGGTCCTCGGTGTTAGGCCTACGTCGTTGAACGAGGAGGGGGCCTGCGGCTCTGGGAACAATCCCGGCCCCGCAGCCACGTCTTGGGCAGAGGAGAAGAGCGGACTGCAGAGTGGAGCCTGAGCCGACGAGGAAGCGTCCCCGGGTCTCTACGGAGGAGCAGCCCGAGCCAGCGGGTCAAGGGTCCCCTGCCGCCACGCCGTGCGGGTTATCGGCATGGACATCAGCGTGAGAGGATCCGGCTGCAGAGACCATCATGCCGGCTGCAGAGCCCGACGCAGCTGAGTGGGAGCCCGACGACAAGCTTCTACCCGAACCTGGATCAACGGAGTCCTGGACAGCTCCAGAGCCCAAGTGCAGGTAAGTGCTCTTCTTTGTTTTCCTTTGTGGTGTGTTAGAGCATTTTTGCCTGCCTCGTGGGGAGGCAAGCAAGGGGCAGCCGTCTGCTGCGCCTGAACTCGTCTCGCTGGGCTCTGGCGCTGCCGGGGATACTGATCCCGGTCCTCTCTGTTCCTCTGAGCCTCTTCACAGTGTCACCAGCTTGGAATCTGTCGAGGTCGCGGTGCAGGAGGTCCCAAGTTCGGGGGTGGAGGTCATCGCCGATGCGGTGCCGACCCAGTTGGGGTCTGACGCAGGGGCAGCTGTGACCCAGCGGGGGTCCGACGCAGGTGCTGCTGTGACCCAATCGGGGTCCAACGTGGGGGCAGCTGTGACCCAATCGGGGTCCGACGAGGCCCAGTGGGGGTCCGACGTGGGTGCAGCGGTGACCCAATCGGGGTCCGACGCAGGCGGAGCTTCAATGGCCACATCGGTGTGGATCAAGGTTGGTGGAGGAGCTGCAGACCCTTCGCCACCTGATGTGATGTGGGCTTGTCACTATGACTATTGCCCTCTCAGGAGCCACCAGCTGGGGTCGTCAGCGCTGGGGGCCGTTGGAGGTTTTCTTCTTGCAGGCTGGTGCTCCCATGTAGTTTCTCCGTCAGGGAGGCCGCCGCACGCTGTTCCTCCACGGTTCTGGTGGCTGAGGGATGCGGGTCAGCCACCCGAGGAGCTGTTTTGCCGGTTCGGCGCCTTGGGTCGACCACCCGATGAACTGTGTTTGTTACTGGGTGGCCTGGTTTGGCCGCCGGAGGAGTTGACTCTCGGGGCCCGGGACTGGGGTAGGCTGCCTGACCACGTACTGTTCCCCGTGACCACCCGTCGGCTATCGGATGCAGGGAGGCTGCCGGAACTGTGGACTGGGGCATTTGGTCTTCACCTGCCATTGTCTGTTTGGACTGTATGGTGTGAAGGTCATCAGGGGCAATAAATTGACTCTTTTGATCATGTTCATGAACTCGGTGATAAAATTCTAAGGGACTCCCCATAAGTTGTCATTTTTTGATTTAAGATACTCTAGCGAGTAATTTGAAACTGTTTTGTATATTAGTGATTGTGATTTGGTCCTTATGTGAGAGACGTGTCTGTGTTGGCAATTTATGTTTGACTTTTTCCTTTTGGGGTACATTTGGGTGACTGTTAAATGACGGCTTTGTATTTAGGACTATTTCGAAGGTCAATGTTCTTTTCCTGAGTTAAACTGTAATACTTCCTACATTTCTTTTCATTGGGCTTTTGGAAAGATGATGCTCCTTTTTGTCTTTGAACCACGTATGGATCGTTATTGTAGTTTTATGCACTGTTCAGGTGCTGCTTGACCTCAGTAGCTCCATGCGTGTGTTTGGGATGGTGAGCTTTTTTTTTTTTTTTTCCCCCTGTCAAAGGGACTATAGTATGGTTTTTTTTTTCTCTTTTCCCAGTACTTCAGTAGCCACATGCATATGGTTGGGTGCCCCGTGTGTTTGTAAATCATGCATTCCCTGTAAATAAGTGCCCTGGTTGTTCGTTGTGTTCTATATTGGAATGGGATGGGTATGTCAGGGGATGTGTGTTTTCTTTTTTCTGGGCCCTAGGTGTTACTGGGCACCCGGGAGTTTGCCCTTGAGGGGGAGGTACTGTTATGATCCGAGCGCTATTATTATTCGTGCTCGGGCCATACATCATTCCTGTCAGGCTTTGACAGCAGCGTTATCATTCCGGCTCTCCGAGTTCTTATTGTGACAGCGTTCGGGGAAGCTTCCGCTCAGCTGTCACGGCCTGAACAGCTGTTCTGCATTTGCGGTCGTTAGCGGCCGGCTTCTTAAACCGGCGCCAGCGGCTGCATCCTTGCACCAGTGTCATCTATGGTTCGTTGTGCTGAACGTCATTGATCATCATACTGATCGTCTTATTGGTCGTCTGTGGCATGACTGTCTTACCCTGTGGACCCGTGAGTGAGCTTGTTAGCCTTACGCCTCCCTGTGTGTGTAGACTATGTGTCATAGCCCCAGCGGCTTGTACTGTTGTGAATTCACTGCTAATAAAGACACTAACGCAACTCTCTGGTGACGGTGTGGTGTCTTATGGTGGCTCGCGAGGGCCACCGCATGACAGGTAGTGCTCTGTTAGGATAATACGGTAGTATCGGATCTTTTAAATAAGATAAGATAAGCCTTTATTAGTCCCACAACGGGGAAATTCCAGGATTGCAACAGCACAGGGATAGCAACACTCAGAGCAACAATCAGAAGGCAAGAAAAAACAAGCAAGCAAGAGCAGCTAATATACATATGTACATATTACTATAAAATATATATATACACACACACACACACAGACACACAGTGCAGAGCATTGTAGCTGGATGGAATAAATATATGAATATATGAACACACAGTGCAGAGCATTGTAGCTAGATGGAATAAATATGTAAATATATAAACACCCACAGTATGGAGCATTGCAGCTAGGTGGAATAAATATGCAAGTATATAAACACACACAGTGCGGAGCAATGTAGCTAGATGGAATAATATGTAGATATATAAAAACACAGTGCGGAGCATTGTAGCTAGATGGAATAAATATATAGATATATAAATATAAACACACCCAGTGCAGAGCATTGTAGCTAGATGGAATAAATATGTAAATATATAAACACACACAGTGCAGAGCATTGTTGCTAGGTGGGATGAAACAGCATAACCGTCTATTTAGTTATCCTACATGGTATGATTATGTGCCCATACATATTCTCACCCTCCATAGCGACCGGTATGTTCCTAGTTGTATGCCGGAGAGGACCATTGTGTAAGTCTATTGCATCTTTTGCATTCAAAAAAAAAAAAAAAAAAAAAAAAAAAAAAAAAAAAAAACTATTAGTTTGTTACGTCTTTTTGCTATCTCTGCGAGCAGCCCTGCTTAGGTTGTACAGTCTGACAGCCGTTGGTAGGAAGGACCTACGAAACCTCTCGGTTGTGCACCTGGGATGATGTAGTCTGCTGCTAAATGAGCTCCTCAGTGCATCCAGTATGTCCTGCATAGGGTGGAACTCGGACTCCAGCAGAGATGACAGTTTAGCCACCGTCCTTCTCTCTCCTATCTCCTCCATCGGATCAAGGCGTTGCCCCAGGACAGAGCTAGCTTTCTTAATCAGTTTGTTCAGTCTCTTCCTATCGGCTGCAGTAATGCCACTGCCCCAGCAGACCACTCCAAAAGTGATGGCTGATGCCACCACCGTGTCATAGAATGACTTCAGCAGCGCCCCTTGTACACCAAAAGACCTGAGTCTCCTCAGCAGGAACAGCCTGCGCTGTCCCTTCTTGTAGAGTGCGTCAGTATTGTGTGACCAGTCTAGTTTATTGTTCAGATGAATACCCAGGTACTTGTAGGATGTCACCATCTCGATGTCTGTTCCCTGTATATTTACTGGTGCTGTGAGGGGCTGCCCATGCCTGCGGCAGTCCACCACCAGCTCCTTAGTTTTCCTCGCGTTGATCTGGAGGCAGTTCCGATGGCACCAGTCCACAAAGTCCTGGATAAGCCCTCTGTACTCAGCTTCATCTCCGCTGGAGATGAGACCAACGATCGCAGAGTCATCAGAGAACTTCTGTAGATGGCAATGTGTTGTGTTGTGTGAGAAGTCCGCAGTATAAAGAGTGAACAAGAAGGGAGCCAGCACCGTTCCCTGGGGGGCCCCCGTGCTACTGATGATCGTGTCGGAAACACAGTCCCGGGTTCTCACAAACTGAGGCCGGTTCGTGAGGTAGTCCAGGATCCATGATGACAGGTGCTGGTCCACCCCTGCGCGCAGCAGCTTGTCCTTCAGGATCATCGGTTGGATGGTGTTGAAAGCACTGGAGAAGTCAAAGAACATGATCCTCACCATATTCCCGGGCTTCTCCAGGTGGGACAGAGAACGGTGAAGGAGGAAGATCACCGCATCCTCCACCCCAATGCCATGCTGGTAGGCGAACTGGAGTGGATCCATCGCTGGTTCCACCAGGGGGCGGAGATGAGCAAGGAGCAGTCTCTCCAGGGTCTTCATCAAGTGGGACGTCAAGGCCACCGGTCTGAAGCTGTTCAGGTCTTTGGGGTGGGAAGTTTTTGGTACAGGTACCACACAAGATGTTTTCCACAGCTGTGGTACCCTCCCCAGTTTCAGGCTCATGTTGAAGATATACGTCACAATCCCACACAGCTGGTCTGCACAGGACTTGAGGAGCTTTGCGCTGATGCCGTCCGGTCCCGACGCCTTCCTCGCCTTGATCTTCCTCAGCTCCGTCCTCACCTGGGTCTTGGTCAGGGTCAGGATGGGGGGCTGTGTGTTGGGAGTGGGGGGGGTGTCGGTGGAGTGGGGAGTGGGTAGCAGGACTTGATTTCTTAGAGGCAGCAGTGGTTGTTGTGCAGACAGGGGGGAGGGCGGTTGGTCAAATCTATTGAAAAACAGATTCAGGTTGTTCGCCCACTCCCTGCCCCCCGTGGCCTGGGGGGAGGTATTCTGGAGCCCCGAGATGGTTTTGAGGTTTCTCCAGACCCCGCTGATGTCGCTCTGTTGCAGCTTGTCCTCCATCTTCTTCCTGAAGCTGTCCTTGCCTTCTCTGATCTTTCTCCTCAGCTCCCTCTGTACGGACTTCAGCATCTCCCTGTTCCCCGACCTGAAGATCCTCTTCTTCTCTCTCAGAAGTGTTTTTATCTCAGGGTTGATCCAGGGTTTGTTGTTTGAGTGACGCCGTATGGTCTTGGTGGGAACGGATTTGTCCACACAGAAGCTGAGGTAGCCCGTGAAGGTGTGAATGAGGCCATCGATGTCCTCACCATGTGGATCGCAGAGCTGCTTCCAGGCAGTGGCTTCAAAACAGTCCTTTAGAGTGTCCATTGTCTCCTCAGACCATAACTCCACAGTGTGCATGGCCGGAGGTTGTATGTGCACTAGGGGTTTGTACACCGGTCGGAGATGAACCAAGTTGTGATCCGATCTCCCAAGTGGGGGGAGTTGTGATGAGGTGTACGCCTCCTTAGTGTTTGCGTAGAACAAATCCAGTGTTTTATTGTCTCTAGTGTGGCATGTGACATACTGGGTGAAAGTGGGCAGAATGGGAGACAGTGAAACGTGGTTGAAATCGCCTGAGATGAGGAGAAGAGCATCTGGGTGTTCTGTCTGCAGCCTGCTGGTTACTGAATGGATGACGTCACGCGCTGTCCCAGCGTTCGCCGTCGGATTTGCATAAACAACAATGCAGATCACGTGTGAGTGTTCTCTCGGGAGATATGTAGGCCTCATGCTAACAGCTAGCAACTCAATGTCTTTGCTGCAGTGTCGTTGTTTAACAGTGATATGTCCCGGTCTGCACCAGTTGTTGTTAACATACATGATCACTCCACCGCCCCTAGTTTTGCCACTCTCTGGTGTTCGGTCAGCTCGTATCGTGTGAAAACCCTCCAGCTCAATGTTAGCATCTGCTGCTAGTTCAGTTAGCCACGTCTCAGTAAACAAAAGGAGAGAGCACTCCCGGTAAGTGCTATCATAACGGGAGATAGCCGCTAGCTCATCTAACTTTCCCAGTATCGACCGTACATTTCCCATGACAACAGATGGAAGGGAGGGTCTGTACCTTATATTTTTTGTCCTCCGCCTTACTCCAGCCCGGCAGCCGCGGCGTTTTCGCCTCAGTTCTCTCGGTATGTCGAGTTTTTCCAGTGGGACCGGGTGGCGGTTAAATGCTAGCAGCTCTTCCCTGTTATATCGTATCCTGCTATAAACAGTGGCTCCGTCCACCGGCTCAGGAGACATTTGGGATGATCTGTGTGTCCGTGATATAAGTGGGGTGAAAAAAAAAAGTGATCAAAAGAGAGAGGAAGGGAAAAAAAACTCGGAATCGAGCCGCTGTTGCAAAAGGCAGCCGACTGGTGTGGCGCCGAGAGGAGAAAAAATAAATAAAAAGGGGCCTGATTGTTTAGAGCTTTGTAAGTAAGAAGAAGGATTTTAAACTTAATTCCAAACTCTATGGGAAGCCAATGAAGGGAGGCCAGAGCCAGAGAGATATGATCTCTCTTTCTAGTACCTGTTAAAACTCTTGCTGCAGCATTTTGGATCAGCTGAAGACTTTTTAAAGCTGTTTTAGGACAACCTGATAATAAAGAATTACAATAATCTAATCTAGAGCTAACAAAAGCGTGGATCAGTTTCTCAGCATCACTCTGAGACAAGATGCTCCTAATCTTGGCAATATTACGCAAATGATAGAAGGCAGTCTTAGAAACAAATTTAATATGTGAATTGAAAGACAGATCTTGATCAAAAATAATTCCAAGGTTCCTCACAGAGCTATTAAGAGAAAGAGTAACTGCATCCAAACTGAAAGTTTGATTTGGAAAGGTATTTCTAAGGTTTTTTTGACCAACAAGAATGACTTCAGTCTTATCTGAATTTAATAGTAGGAAACTACAAGTCATCCAAGCTTTGATTTCCTTAAGACAAGCTTCCAACTTGGCTAATTGATTACTATCATCTGGCTTCATTGACAGGTATAATTGTGTGTCATCTGCATAACAGTGAAAATGTATACAGTGCTTTCTAATAATGTTGCCTAACGGAAGCATATATAAACTAAAAAGAGTAGGGCCTAGCACAGATCCCTGTGGAACTCCATGACTGAGCTTTGATTTGAAAGAAAACTCATTATTGACATGAACAAACTGGAACCTCTCAGATAAATAAGATCTAAACCACTGCAACAAAGTTCCATTAAGTCCAACATAGTGTTCTAATCTATCAAGTAGAATATTATGATCAATAGTATCAAAAGCTGCACTAAGGTCTGAAAGGACAAGTACAGAAATAAATCCATTATCAGATGCGATGAGGAGGTCGTTAGTGACCTTCGCTAAGGCTGTTTCAGTACTATGATGGATTCTAAACATAGATTGAAACTCTTCAAGTAAACCATTTCCTGCAGGTGGTCAAATAATTGTGTAGCAACAACTCTTTATAAGATTTTTGAAATGAAAGGGCGATTAGAGATTGATCTATAGTTAGCTAAAGCTCCTGGATCTAGCGTTGGCTTTTTGAGTAAGGGTTTAATTACAGCCGTTTTAAAAGCCTGCGGTACATGGCCTAAAGTTAATGAAGAATTGATTATATGAAGAATAAAGCTACCAATAAGTGGGAAGACTTCTTTAAATAACCTGGTAGGAATAGGGTCTAAAAGACAAGTTGAAGGCTTGGATGAGGAAACTATTTTGTCTAACTCTAAAAGGTCAATTGGAGTAAACTCATCAAGACAGATATCAATTGAAGGAGTTGTAGTAGTTACTGTATTTAAGTTAACGGTGGGAAAAATCTGATTGATTTTATCTCTGATGGACGAAATTTTATTATTGAAAAAGTTCATAAAGTCCTGACTAGTAAGCTCTAAGGGAATGCTAGGATTGACAGAGTCCTGACTCTTTGTCAACCTGTGGCTACAGTACTGAAAAGAAACCTGGGATTATTCTTGTTCTCTTCTATTAATGCAGAATAATAACTCGTTCTAGCTTTTCTAAGAGATTTTTTATAAATTAAAAGATGATTTCTCCAAGCTAAATAGATTTCATCTAATTTAGTGGAGCGCCATTTTCTTTCTAATTGACGAGTCTTCTGTTTTAAGCTACGAGTTTCTGTGTTGAACCAAGGAGTTAGAAATCTCTGATTAGACTTTTTCTTTTTTAAAGGGGCCACCAAGTCTAGAGTCTGATGCAGACAAGCTGTAACACTATCTACCATGCTATCAATTACAGAAGGAGCAAGGTCTCCATAGCTTATTTCCGTTGTGTTGACACATGGCATAGAGGAAACAATCTGCATAAAATTGGTAACAACATCATCTGAGAGGCATCTACTGTAGTAATATTTTTCTTTAGGAGCCAAATAGTCAGAAATAGTAAAATCAAAGGTTAACAGACAATGGTCTGACAGTACAGGGTTATGAGGAGACACTACCAGATTTTCTATTTCTATGCCATATGTCAGAACAAGGTGCAACGTATGGTGGAGTTAATGAGTAGAATTTCCTACTTTCTGAGAAAACCCCATCGAGTCTAATATTGAATTAAATGCCAAATTAAGGCAATCACTACCTACATCTACATGTATATTAAAGTCCCCTACTATAATTATTCTATCTGATTTCAGCACTAAATCAGCTAAGAATTCAGCAAATTCGGATAAAAATTCTGAGTAGGTTGATGGAGGACGATAAACTATGGCAAATAAAATTGGGTTTAGCCTAAAATTGCTAAAGTGCCCAATACTGAGGACCAGGCCCTCAAAGGAATTATAACATGTTTTTTGCTTTACATTAACTAGTAATTTGGAATGGTAAATTGTTGCTACTCCTCCTCCACGACCAGAACTTCTGGGATTTTGACAGTTTAAATAACCAGAGGGAGTTGATTCATTTAAACCAACATAATCCTCTTGCCCTAACCAAATCTCTATAAGGGATATTAAATCAATCTGATGATCAATTAACAGATCATGGACTAGCAGAGACTTGGGAGTTAGAGACCTAATATTTAATAAACCGCATTTAATTTTTAAATTATGAGGAGGAACAGAGGCCAAATCATTCAATTTAGAGGCTTCATGTTTAATTGGAGTTTTACCGACTTTTTATTTAATCACTCTGGGATGCTTATACATTATATTTTTATTTACTTTGGAGGGAGCAGACAATGATTCTCTGATGGGGAAGACAGGGGCTAAGTTGAGGGGTGGCAGATGAAGAGGAGCTGTAGAGAGGCATGTAAGACTGTGACTCTGCTTCCTGGTCCCAACTCTGAGTTGTCAAGGTTTTTGGAAATTTGGATAAAAAAGATGCCAGATTGTTAGATAAATGAGACGCACCATCCAAAGAGAGATGGACGCTGTCTCAGCTCATAAGACCAAGTTTTCCCCAAAATAAGCTCCAATTGTCTATGTAGCCCACGTTGTTTACAGTACACCACACAGACCGGAGTGGTAGCTCAGTTGGTGAGCATCCGCCCCACACCCGGGAGGCAGGGGTTCAAATCCCGGCCGGGTCATGCCAAAGACCATATAAAAGTGGAACTTCCTGCCGTCCAGCTTGGTGCTCAGCAATAACGGAATGGAGGAGGGAAATCTGTGGCGGCGCCTTGCATGGCAGTGGCCCTCTGATTCTGCACTGGGGTGTGTGTGATTTGACACTGTAGATAGGTAAAGCACAATCTCGTTCTACTGTACATGATTGGTTGTACGGTTGAATGACAATAAGGGTGAGAGACAGCCAACGGTTGAAGGATGACAAGCGGCTAAACATGTCATCACTGGTCAGATTGGGGAGGGGCCCAGAGAATACTACATGTTTTGGCAAAGTCACACACCTATTCTACATTAAGTTTCGTGACTTCCGACTGCCGGAGACGGATGTCATTAATGCCGGCGTGGATAACAATTGTGGAGTATTTTCAGTTACTTTTAGCCAGCATTTTCAAATTTGACTCGATGTCGCCTGCTCTGGCCCCAGGAATGCATTTGATTATGGCTGCTGGAGTCTCTAGGTTCACATTTCTGACTACAGAGTCGCCAATTTTCCTCAGCTGGTGTGTCGCTGAGTGGGGAAAAACGATTAGAAACGTGAACAGGTTGGTGGTGAACCGGGGCTTTGCAGCTAGGCTTCCTTCTCACCATCACCCAACCAGTCTCCTCGCTGCTGAGGAGGACCGGAGGACTGCTAACGGGTAGCCCTAAGCTAGGGAGCTCCGCTGCAGCTAGGGGATGTCCGTCAAGATTAACTGGCGCAGACGGTGTTTCAATGCAGCGGAGCTAGGATTCCATTTTTCTGTCCCCTCACCCCCCAGCCAGTCGCAGCAGATGACTGCCCCTCCCTGAGCCTGGTTCTGCTGGAGGTTTCTTCCTGTTAAAAGGGAGTTTTTCCTCTCCACCGTCGCCAAGTGCTTGCTCACAGGGGATTACCTAATTGCTGGGGTCTTTCTACAGTTGAAAGTGCTATGAGATGACTGTTGTTGTGAAATGGCGCTATATAAATAAAGTTGAATTGAATTGAATTGAATTGAATTGAATTCAAATCAGACAACCTCACCTCGAGCGCCTCAAAAAGACAACATTTATTACATTTACCGTTATCACTAAAAGAGGCACAGGTGTAGCTAAACATCTGACAGAGAGAGCACACCAGAGGAGGAGAGGAAGGAGAGCTAGTAGCCATAGCTAGTGGCTAACCCGAAGCTAACAAAAACACCGATGAAAGGTGAACAGAAGGCTGAAGAGGGTGATTAGGTGACACTGAGTGCACACACAGGTGCAAGAGGCTTGATAAACAGAAATGAGAGCTAACGGTAGATGGAAAAAAGTGGTTAAAATACAATAAAAGCAAAATCCCCAGGAGAGTGAGGAGAACAAACCACACGGACAGACAGCAATACAGGAAGTGACGATACATTACCACAAGTGACGTGTCCTCAGCCCTGGGACACGTCATATATATATAGTCATATTGTGACGTTTGCAAGGGTTCACACAAAAAAACAATGGAGCAGATGGCTCTGATCAACCAGATTTATTTTAACACACCCCGACCCCCAACCTGCTTCTCAGCACAGACAGGAGCGGAGGTCATTCTCACAGACCTCTGTTTACATCACGGTTACACACACATGATACATCTTGCCCTAATCCTGCTAAACACTGCTGGGCCATTATAATGCAGTTATAATGACACAGCAGTATAACTCAGAAGTAACACATTTAACACACACAGTAACGTTTCAAACTGGCAAAGCATGCTGGGAAATCCCTGGCTCCCTTAAAATGGCCCCGACGTTACACTGCCCCCCCCTGGACTGGTTTCTGTCCCCAGAAAATTCAAAGTCCACTTTCAGAAATCCAACGCGAGTCAGCCCGGTGCCAGGGCGGCATGCACGGGCCATCTGAGTCTCGGTCAGAGCATCTGGTTGGGGTAGGGTTCCGGTTTGGCCATCAGCGGGCGGATGGACACATCTGACAGCCTCTGTAGGACCACGCACAGTCCCTTCCCTGGCAGCGGGAGTCCCAGGCCCGCTCCGGCCGACTCCCACCGCTGCCAGTTCTCCCAGGCGGCCGCTGGCCCGCATCCATGCGTCCAGCCTTTGCCGCGCCTGGAAAGTGGCCGCATCTTCGTCCTGCTCGCTCCGCTGCGTCGCTCCTGCGCCTCTGTGACGTCATCTGCCGGGGGAAGCATCTGCAGGAGGCGGCTTTTTTTCCCGTCCATGCCACCTCGCTCTAATTTAGCGTCGGCGAGGGGCCAGTTTGTCGTGCGCTGTGTGCGGGGCAGTACCATGCCATGTACCCTGGCTCTGTGCAGCGGAAGCCGTCCTTCCTCGCGTCGTCACGGCTGTCTCCTTCGTGCACGCGCTGCTGTGATCTGCCGTAGCTCCTCCTCCACTCGCTCTCAGCACGGTGGTTTCCTCTGATGATCAGCGCGGCAGCCAGCTCGACCTGGGCCAGGTGGTCATCCAACAGGTTCTCGCCGTTGTAGCGGGGAATCTTGGCCCGCTGCTGAATGGATGAGACTGTCATCTCCCGGTCGATTGCCGCTCCTAGTCGCTCTGGAATCGCCAGCCCGTCCTGCCCTGAAAAGGGCGGGAAGCGGGGCTGGTTTGCTCTGCTCCGTCCATCGCGGCGAAGCTCTCCAGGGGCCGGCGTCTCAGCTCTACACTCCGTTCCCGGCTGAGCGATGAATCGCTCCGGCCGCTGTACCTCCACCTGGATCCTCATCTCGCTCCATATCCCACTCCTGACACCAGTGTGACGTTTGCAAGGGTTCACACAAAAAAACAATGGAGCAGATGGCTCTGATCAACCAGATTTATTTTCACACACCCCGACCCCCAACCTGCTTCTCAGCACAGACAGGAGCGGAGGTCATTCTCACAGACCTCTGTTTACATCACGGTTACACACACATGATACATCTTGCCCTAATCCTGCTAAACACTGCTGGGCCATTATAATGCAGTTATAATGACACAGCAGTATAACTCAGAAGTAACACATTTAACACACACAGTAACGTTTCAAACTGGCAAAGCATGCTGGGAAATCCCTGGCTCCCTTAAAATGGCCCCGACGTTACAATATATATATAGTCATATATAGCACCTAATCACAACAAAAGGCCATTTCAAGGCGCTAGATGCATAAAAAATGAGTCACATTGTAGAAGAGCTTGGAATAACAAGGCGATGTGACTTATAAACCAAAGTTTATTATCAGCTTCGCTCCTCTAACAAGTCTCATCTAGTGCAGCAGCAGAAGAAGTAAGAGATCAAACACATTCGGCTCTACATACTCACACATAACAAAAGACATGCATATCAAAGCTGACATCCCTCATTATCTTAATCCCCCTCCTTTGTCTTCTACCCCTCCACCTGGCCCTGGGAGGTCAGGGCGACCTATCTGGTCTCCACCGCAGCGCCTCGGATGCTCTTTGATCTTCACTGGCGGTTGAGACCTTTTGTCCTGTTCTGAGGTGTGAAGTCGCTTTACATATGTAATCACCAAACATTCTCACATGCTTATACATATGTAGGTTATGGGATATATGATTAATATAGACCACACACGTAATGATTAATTCCAAAACCTTATATCAACTAATCCTCTATAAGCAAGCACTAAGTGACAGTGCAGGAAAAAACAACCTGTTTCCCCTCACCCCCACCCCCACCCTTTCAAGGGTGTAAGGGAAAAGATCTGTGTGAAGACCACAAAGTTTGCAAGTTGCAGATTCCATATCTACTTTCAGTTTTACTTAACGGTTAGGTTTAACCACTAAAACACTTGATTAGTTTTAGGGGGAAAAGTAGTCAGTTGGAGTATGCAAAGATTGTGGGTTTCCTTTAACCCTCCTGTTATGTTACGGGTCAAATTGACCTGTTTTAAAGTTTGAACATCTAGGAAAAATAGTTAAAAGTATTTTTTTCGACTTCCGGTCTGGACGCCATGGCGACTGCAGCTTAACACTGAAGTTCTCAGACCCAATTCAGGATAACACCTTGAAAATCAAACTTAACGGATTTTTGGAGGAGTGAAAATCAAAAGACAAAATCATCATGTCTAAAGGAAAACAGAAGAAACTGAAATTCTCCAGGCCAGGACACGTATCGGCCGGAGAATCCGAACTGGAAGATCTCCGTTCAGAAGACGAGGAACTGGTGATAGCTAACAAAAGGGTTAGCCTGAAATCACTATTTGAGGAGCTACGACGATTTCGCCGAGATGTTACGGCCGAATTTCGGGAATTCAGAGAAGAATTGAAAAGGACAAACAGCAGAGTGGACCAGGCCGAGAACCGAATCTTGGAAACAGAGGATCGAATAAAAGTGCTCGAAGATTCTGTGCTAGACCTACGCAAAAGACAAGCAGCTATAGAGGCTAAGCTAACCGACCAAGAAGGAAAACAAAGAAGAGACAACATAAGAATTCATGGTCTGATAGAAGGAACCGAAAATGGTTTTAACTCAATGGCAGAATGCGTGGAATCCTTACTAAGAGAGAAATTGGATATTCCACAAACCACCGACTTGAAGATAGAAAAGGCACATCGTTCATTAGCCGCTAGGCCGGCGGCAGAAGCGCCCCCACGTTCGGTGTTGGTAAGATTTTCCAATTTCAAAATAAAACAAGAGGTTGTAAGACTGGCCTGGCAGAAAAAAGGATTTATGCACCAGGAGAGAAAAGTCTACGTGGAACACGATTACGCCCCGGAGGTCCTTAAAAAGCGCAGGGAATACAATGACGCGAAAAAGGTGTTAAGAGAGAAGAAATTGCGCTTTCAGACACCATTTCCTGCGAAGTTAAGGGTCTTCTACGGCGATGAAACGTGTCTCTATAATTCGGCGGAAGAAGCAACAGCTGACATGGCGAAAAGAGGCCTCCCGGTAACGGTATTTAAACCCCCAGCAGACCCGAGTGCGAAGATCAGAGCTCAAACATGGACAACACAAAGACCTTCAAAATCCACGGACCAGCAGCGGGAAACCCAGCACCAGAGCGTCGCGGATAAACTATCCGTTTTCAGGTTGGAATAGCGACCTTTTTTTTTTTTTTTTCTTTCTCTTGAATCAATCCGCACATCCAACCCCCCTCATACAAGGTAACAAACATTAAAGGAGGTGCATATTCAGCATGTGGTAAAACATTTCATGGAACAATCATATTATTTGAAACAAATAAGTCTTTGTAATAAAAAAAAAACAAACTTGTTAAAATAGAAATGTGACAATAATCCACATGTTCTCCTCATACTAACAAATACTGTTTTTGCGTGAATGTTTGATGTGATGGGGGTGGGAGGGTGCACACAATTTCACAGGGTTTAGGCATAAAAGGAAAAAAAAAAAAATCATTACAAGTTTGGATTGGGTTCTGAAACTCACGTTAAAAGCATGGGACTACTTTCAGTGGTAAGAGAGGGCCCTCAACACGTAACAGAGTTTGAGGAATTTCCCTCAGAGCCTTCACTCCATCAAGGCTCTTACAGGGTCTTTAAAAAGACCTCAGCTCAGGAAGTTCTTATGACAGCTTTTTGTTTTAAAGTTTTTTACACTATGTTCTTAATGTTTTTCTTGTTTTTAATGTTCTTTCAGTTTCTGAGTAGCACAAAAGAGGGCCACCACACAGTTATACTAAACAAAACAACACAATGGAGAAACAGGGTGTAACCAAAATAATGTCATATAATGTAAAAGGAATCCTGAATCCAGTTAAAAGATCCAAGATTCTAGGCAAAATGAAAAAAGACAAAGCAGGAATAATACTTTTACAAGAAACCCACCTAACAGACGTGGAACACAATAAACTCAGTAGACAAGGGTTTAAAATGATCTCTTCATCTTCATATAAATCAGGGAGGAGGAGGGGAGTAGCGACATTGATATCAACCAAAATTACATTTGAAAAAAAATCAGAACACAAAGATAAAGAAGGGAGATACAGTTTGGTAACTGGGCGGCTAGAGGGAGAAGATATCACCCTGCTGAATGTGTATGCTCCCCCAGGGGCTAACTGGAAATTTTATAAAAATGTATTCGACCTAATGATAACTAAAGCTCAAGGTTTAGTGATATGTGGTGGGGACTTCAATCTTAGACTGAATCCATACTGGGATGCTTCTGGTAATTCCCCACATCAAAATAACACCCAAAACAGGAAGACTCGGATGCTACTAAAAGAATTGGGAATCTGTGACGTGTGGAGGGAACTCAACCCCAGTGTAAAAGACTATACATTTTACTCAACTCCACATTCATCTTACTCAAGGATTGACTATTTTTTTATGTTTAATAGAGACATTGGAAGAGTAAAAACATGTAAAATAGGACTGATGGATCTCTCCGACCACAGTCCGATCTACATGGACTTAAATATCCAAAAATACACAAATAATACATTTTCTTGGAGGTTAAATTCAAATGTCCTGAAAGGACCATTGAAAGATGAATTGGAATCAGATATTCTCAGATATTTGGAAGATAACGATAATGGAGAAGTATCCCCTTTAATACTGTGGGATGCATGTAAAGCTGTAATAAGAGGAAAGATTATTGCAAAACTGGCAACCCAAAAGAAACTAAGACAAGAAAAACTATCCACATTAGAGTCAGAACTTAGGAACCTAGAAAAAGAACACAAAGGCAACACTCATTCTACTGACTCGCTCAAGATTAAGGAAATTAAAAACCAAATAAATGAGATCTACACAATAGAAATCCAGAAGAAACTTACATTTCTGAAACAAAAATACTATGAAGCAGGCAGTAAATCAGCAAAATTGCTAGCCTATAAATTGAGGAAACATCAAACAGAAAGAGCAATCTACAAAATCAGAGACCCAGTATCAAAGGAAATAAAATTCAGAATTCAGGATATTCTTAAAAACTTCGAGAATTACTATAAGAACTTATACTCCCACAAAAAACATAAAAACGCATCCGAGGCATTCCTAAACACATTAAACCTTCCCCAACTTACGGAGTCACAAAATAAAACACTACTGTCAGAAATACATCCTAAAGAATTGGAAAAAGCAATTATGAAACTTAAAGCTAACAAATCCCCAGGAGCTGATGGCTATACAGCAGAGTGGTACAAAACCTTTAAACAGCAACTATCTCCTCTCCTCCTGAAAACATTTAATTATGTCCTCCACACAGGGGAAATCCCCCCCTCCTGGAGAGAAGGGGTCATTGCAGTTATACCTAAACCTGAAAAGGATAAACTAGAGTGCTCCAACTACAGACCAATCAGTGTACTAAATCAGGACTATAAGCTTTTTACCATTATCCTTGCCAAAAGGTTAGAAAATATACTGACAGACCTAATTCATTTAGACCAAACAGGTTTTATAAGACAAAGACAGACACAAGACAACATTCGACGCACTTTACACATAATTCATCATATAAAAAAATATAACTTAAATGCAGTCATATTGGGATTAGATGCTGAAAAAGCATTCGATTCGGTTGACTGGTCTTTTCTATATAGAATCTTATCCAGTTTCAATTTTCATAACAACTTCATTAGAACTATACAGGCATTATATAAAAAACCAACAGCTAAAATAAGGATTAACGGTAATTTATCATCATCTTTTGAACTGGAAAGAGGATGTCGTCAGGGCTGCCCCCTGTCTCCACTGCTCTTTGCAATCTTCATAGAACCTCTGAGCCAATGGATAAGACAAAACCAAAAAATTCAAGGTATTACACTTGGTCAGAAGGAACATAAAATAGCACTCTTTGCTGATGACATTTTAATATACCTAGGGCAGCCGGACACTTCTTTACCAGAACTAACCTCAGTTTTTTCAGAGTATGGAGATTTATCGGGGTACAAATTAAATATGCATAAAACCCAAGTTTTAACATTCAACTATGACCCAAATCATTATTCACTAAGCAAACTCAAAACTAACTGGGAGTCGGAATCTATGAAATATCTGGGGGTCAATATCCCGAAACAACTCAACAAAATTATATCACTAAACTATGATCCACTGGTGACAAAAATAAAATCTGACCTAGCAAGATGGAATATGATACCATTCTTGGGTACTGCACAAAGAATTGAAGCAGTCAAAATGAATATACTTCCACGTCTTCTATACCTTTTCCAAACAATACCGGTAGAACCTCCCAAAAAAACATGGCAGGAGCTGGACAGAAGGATCTCAAGATTCATATGGCAGGGCAAGAGACCTAGAATCAGATATAGAACCCTACAGCTAAACAAAGACAAAGGTGGGCTCGCGCTGCCAAATATCAGGGACTACTTTAAAGCCGCACAAATTAAAACTTTAGTAGAGATATGTAACCCAGTCTACACTGCACAATGGAAGGAGATCGAATGCCAAATAACAAGTGACATCCCCCTACAGGCGATAATAGGGAACAATGTCTTACCTAAGCTTTTGAATAACACTAACCCGTGGATAGAGACCCCGCTAAAAATTTGGTTTAAGATAGTCAGAGAGAATCAAACTAAAGAGCCCTATCGACTTCTGCAATGGATCGCCTATGATCAGGACTTTACTCCTAATAAAACAGACACCAGATTTAAAAAGTGGAAGGAGAAAGGGCTGATAAAATATTACGATTTTTTTAAAGGGCAAATCTTAAGAAGTTTTGAAGATTTGAAAAAACAAGGCCTAATAAATCAAGACCTTTACAGGTTCTTCCAGCTTAGACACCACATAAACAATATACTTAAAAAGGAGGTTTTGGAAAGGGCCCAGTCAGGTGTTCTGAAGGTCTTCTTAATGGCATATAAAGGGATCCCAGGGATCAGATACATTTCTAAAATATACCAAGGTCTTCAAGACTTAAAAGGAGACAACACATCTTATATAAAAGAGAGATGGGAAAAAGAGGGGAATTTCACTTTACAACTGGAAATATGGGAAAAGCTAAATAAACAGCAATGGAAAAGTACCTCATCCCTGCAGTGGAAAGAATTTGGATGGAAAAACTTGGCAAGATTTTTCAGAACACCTGCACAAAACAAATTTACCCATAAGGGATTGAACTGTTGGCGCTTGTGTGGTGAAAAGACTGCAAATCATTTTCATGTGTTTTGGTCATGCCCAGTTATCCACCAATATTGGACCAAGGTACAGACAATATTGGGGAAAATATTCAAAATTACAGTTCCCTTTTCTTTTGTAACTTTGTATTTGGGTTTACTACCGGACTCACTGGAAAGACGAGGAGAAAAATACTTATTCAGTGTTTTAATATTGGCAAGCAAAAAAGCTCTAACTAAAAAATGGATGTTGAAGGACTGTCCTACACCTGAAGATTGGACTAACGTGATCCAAGACATTTACTCGATGGAAAAGTTGACATTCGCACTGAGACAGGACATGGATGTGTTCATGAACTTTTGGCAACCCTGGACCGCATATGTGTCTTCCATTAGATCTAATCTTTGACAAATACCATTTCAATAATGGTTCCGCTCTTTGTTCCAAAGCTACTCAGATGCTCTTTTATCTTTATTTACTTACTTTTTCTTTTTGTTTGTTTTTTACTGGTTTGTTTGTTTGTTTTTTTTGTTATGTTTCTTGGTTTTTTTTCTCTTTAATTTCACTTTTTCTTTCACTTTAAAAAAAAAAAAAAAAAAGGGGTGTTGTAAGAATTAATCTTCCAATGTTGTCAGATATCAGAAAATAAGGGAACATGTGATGAAAATGTAAACACTGCATTGCTGTAACGACCTGTATACCCTTTACAAAAACTTAAATAAAAAAAAAAAAAAAAAAAAAGTATTTTTTTCAGTATGAAAATTCTTCTGCTTGCCTTAATTAGTGTAATCAACATATAATATGAAAATGGTTCATCTCACATATTTGCAATCACCCCCTGCATGTTTATATCACATAGATACTGTTTGGGTCAATGTGACCCAGCAGTCAAACTGGAGGTAAAAGGGTATCAGAAATGTCAGACTATTTCTTTCTTTGCACCTTATTGCAACATATTTCTCTCACACACACACACACACACACACACACACACACACACACACACACACACACACACACACACACACAGACAGGTGCAGGTGTTATGATTTTTGACGGGAACCATTTATGTTCTCCCAGGAAAACTCCACCCATATTCAGTGGACACTCAACAGGGGAGGGGCAAAACATATAAAAGCTTCTCTACATGGGAGTCCTACCAGCATTGCACTGTCAGGCAGACCTTTACAAAATGAGCAGCAGAAGCAAAAGGATGACAGTCCAGGAGGCTCTGGAAGCCATCTTTGATTATGACAGTGAAATAGAAGAGGATGTGTCTGAAGATGAAGACTATCTTGAGCTAAATTCTGATTCTAGTGATTCTGATTATGAACCAGATGAGGGAATAGCTATTCCTGTTCCTCCAAGCAAGACATTTATGTCAAAAAATGGTGAAATACATTGGTCTTCATCCTTAAATGTGCGTCAGGCAAAACTGTCTGCAGAAAACATAATAAAGACAGTGCCAGGGCCCACTAGGATGGCAGTGACTCGTGTGACTGACATCAAGTCAGCTTTTGAGCTGGTCATGCCAGATTTAATACAGAAAATCATTCTGGAAATGACTAATCTAGAAGGGAGGCGTGTTTTTGGGGAGAAGTGGAAGGAGCTGGACAAAACACATTTAGATGCATATTTGGGGCTCCTCATCCTGGCTGGGGTCTATAAATCGAAGGATGAATCAACAGCCAGTCTGTGGGATGCAGAGACAGGGAGGCCGATATTTCGAACCACAATGTCTCTGGAGACTTTTCGCATTTTCTCCAGAGTAATCCGATTTGATAATCGAGAGACAAGGGCTGGTAGACGGGAGAGAGACAAGCTGGCAGCTATTAGGACAGTGTGGGACAAGTGGGGAGAGCAACTTCCACTACTCTATGACCCAGGCCCTAATATCACAGTAGGTGAAAGGCTGGTGGCATTCAGAGGTCACTGCCCATTTAGGCAATATATGCCTTCCAAACCAGCTAAATATGGAATAAAAATCTGGGCAGCATGTGATGCATACACCACCTATGCATTGAACATGCAGGTTTACACTGGAAAGCCGGTTGGAGGAGCCCTGGAGAAGAATCAGGGCACAAGGGTCGTGCTCGACATGGCACAGGGTCTCAAGGAGCACAACATAACCTGTGACAATTTTTTCACAAACTACAACTTGGGTCAGGAGCTTCTGAAGAGAAAGCTCACAATGGTCGGAACTATCCGAAAGAACAGGGCTGAACTCCCTGCTGAGCTTCTGGTAATCAAGAACAGGACCCCTCAATCTTCTATGTTTGCCTTCACAGACACCACAGCCTTAGTGTATTACTGCCCCAAAAAGGGAAAAAAATGTTGTGCTCATGAGCACTCTGCACAAAAATGCTGAAATAAGCACAAGAGAGGACCAGAAACCAAGCATGATCCTGGATTACAATGCCACCAAAGGGGGGGGGGGGGGGGTAGACAACTTGGACAGAGTAACAGGGTCCTACAGCACCAAACGAATGACTGCGCACTGGCCATTGGTCATCTTTTATAACATGATCAATGTATCAGCCTACAACGCATTTGTCATTTGGACTGAGATCTTTCCTGACTGGAATGTGTCAAAGCTGTACAAGAGGCGTATCTTTCTCGAGGAGCTGGGGAAGGCACTTGTGACACCGCACATCCAACAGAGGGAGCACCTGCCAAGGACCCCAGCCGCTGCAGCCACAGTGAGGGAGATCCAGGAGAGGACTGCACCAAGTACACCAGTGCGTGAGGTAAGTAAGTGTTTGTGTGTATATATAAGTGAATGAGAGTGTGTTGTGTGTGTCTTGGGATCAGCAAAAAGACAGCATAGTGAAGTAATCATGGTCCTCTTGGTTCTAGGTTGCTGCTGAGGGGAAAAGAAAGAGGAAGAGGTGCCAGGTCTGCAGGCCATCTGATGATGTCAAGACAAGCATAACCTGTGCGAAATGTGGAAAATTCATTTGCACAAAGCACAGTGTGATGACATGTCACTCATGTGCTGTGTCGACGTAAAGACAGACAGACACACACACCTTGTTCATATTGTGTTATTTTGTTCATTAGTGGTTCACAAACAGTGCATGTATGTAAAACAAAATTTAAATGTTATGTTTCAATGTTATGTTTTATATGTTGGTCTTTCAAAAGTAATAAAGTGGTGAAACATTAAAAAAAAAGTTTAAACATGTTTTTTTTTATGAATAACGAGTGAATTATCCTAATTGAACCATTACCTATTAGAGGTAAGGAACACCAATGCACTAAATATTGATAGAATAGTTAGTAATGGAGTTAGTAATGAAATATTAACAATGTTTGTTAGAATTGTTTTGGTTTCGGACATCTTTTGGATAATTAAACATGTACCGGGTCAAATTGACCCGGGAACACCATTGTTGTTCCTGACAAATGAACATAACAGGAGGGTTAATCAAACCCTTTTACAGGTGCTGTTAAAGGTGATAGAAACAACACTGTGACCTCCTGGCCAGTAGGTGCCGCACTTACTCTTGCCCCACTATAATATTGTACTGTTTGGTAGAGACAGACATCAAAACATAGTGCATGCTGTTCTAAAGTCTCAGCTCTTTGGTGATTACGTGCCAGATGCAGCATGTCAAGCAAGGATTCTTGTGGTATGAACTTAAAATGAGGCGATGAAACGTTATCAAACATCAACCTAGTTAGGCTATTGGCTGTGACATCCTTATCGGCCACTGTAGTCTCATCATCCAGCTGTACATAGCAGAATAGAATATAAAAAGGAAAAAAAAGAGGAAAAAGAAAAAAGTGAAAAAGAAAGGAAAAAAGGAAAACGAAAAAGAAAGGAAAAAGAGAAAAAGGGGAAAGGGAAAAAGAAAAAAGAAAAAATGGGAAAAAGGAAAAGAGGGGGAAAGAAAAAAGAAAGGGGAAAAGGATTTAATCTGTTTAATGTAGCGCTAGCTACCATTAGCCTTGTGGGATTTGGGTGGGCCTATTCACAGATCCTGGCATTTGAAGGAGAAGGAAAAGTGAAAAGATTTTGCCACAAAACTGTGAGGCTAGATTTATCCTGTACTGTTGTGCTGCGCATCGGTGATGCATACAAGCCCGGTGCACACTTGGCTGCAAATGCTTCTTTTTGTGTGTCTACCAGGCCAAGCATTTGATGCATGTGCATAACCATCATCTGCCTTTTCGCCCCAGCTTGATAGGTAGCACCAATGAGCAGACACGCCACTTTGTTTCACCTGCTATAAAAAAAGAGAATAAAAGACGTGGCAGCATGGTGAAGAATCAGTTGAGTGCAGCCACGACAAAACTGTTCAGCTAGTCAAGGCCTGTACAACTTCTCGCTCTGCTTTCTGTACCCAGTTGAACAACGCCATTTTTACTTCGCCCTTTCTTCTTCTGTCTACTTCTCCTTCATCATCTTTTTTAATGTTGTTTCAGTGGTGCCACCGTTTGCACAGGAGGTTGAAACTTGCGTATGGATGGTAAGTACGCACAGGCAACGCGGTCACAAAATTTGGGCTGTAGAAGGCCCCTCAACTGGAGGTGATGACGAAATTTACATCTCATAAGCCTCGCGCTCAAGCAGATTTGTAGCGAAGGTGCAGCATAAATCCAGCTTAAGACAAAAAAAGTTTTTTTGTAGAAAAAAGGGCATAAGATACCATTTTATACAATGTAGATTTGTTTCTATAGGGGATTTATATCCACTGGAGTGCATCTTTAATAGGTTTGCATTTGCGCTCTTTATAAGCAACACTTACTTCATCATCACTCAGTCATTATTTTTGAAATGCACAATACTTATTCAAGTCAAAATTTATTTCTATAGCATATTTAAAAAAAACCCACAGCTGACCAAAGTTCTGTGCAAGTTGTACAAATAAATATTTAATAAAAAATAATCACTCAATTTACAATAAATACAGACAAAAATATAATATAAACAATACATCCATCCATCCATCTTCTTCCGCTTAATCCTTTTCGGGTCGCGGGGGGGCTGGAGCCTATCCCAGCATCTTTGGGCGAGAGGCACGGTACAACCTGGACAGATCGCCAGGCCATCGCAAGGCCAACACAGAGAGACAGACAACCATTCATTCTCACATTCATACCTAAGGACAATTTAGAATCCCCAGTTTGATGCCAATTAACCTAACTTGCATGTTTTTGGTATGTGGGAGGAAACCGGAGAAATCCCAGAGTAAACCCACGCAGACACGGGGAGAACATGCAAACTCCACACAGATCACTGTTGGTCGGGGGCTGGGATCGAACCCAGGATCCCCCAGCCAAGGGTGAGTTGCTGTGCTGCCGCAGTGCTAACCACTCCGCCACCGTGCTGCCCATAAACAATACAATAAAGCCAAAATAAAACTGATAAACTAAGCAAATAAATTCAACTCCACAGCAATAAAAAATTAATATAACCTGCTCAGCTAGGATTGAAAGCCAAGGAGAATAAATGAGTTTTCAGGAGCATTTTAAACAATTAACAGTCTGAACAGTTCTTATGTGAAAAGGGAGGCCGCTCCATAAATAGGACCCACCACTGAAAACATTTCGTCACCTCTGCTTTTGAGTCTGGATTTTGGAATAAGAGCAGCTGATCCATAGAAGTCAGCACTCTGGCTGGAATATAAGGCTGTAACAGTTCAGAGAGATAAGGTGAGGCCAAACCATTAACACATTTAAAAACAAACAACATTTTAGACTGAATTCTAAAATAGATGGGAATCTAGCGTAAAGAAGAAAGTGTTGGAGTTATGTGATCACGTCGTTTCTTTCCAGTCAGAAAGTGGGTTGCTGCATTTTTCACAGCTTGTAAGCGATGTAGGAATGACTGGTCGAAACCAGCATATAAAGAATTACAACAAAGGAGAGGTAATGAAGACATGAACGACTCTCTCAAAATAATAAGCAGGGAGTCTTAGCTGAAAAAAAATCTTTTCTGAACAACAGAACTAATCTGTTTGTCAAACTTAAAGGAACAGTCAAAAATCACTAAGGTTCTTTGCAACTAGGTGGCAGTAGGACTCTAATGGGCCATGTCACGAACGATAGCCGAGCGGTCAAGGCACCAGAGAAAAAGCGGAGGCTTCCAAAATTTGCAACCAGCAATTTCTGTTTATTCCAACAATCTTCACAGGCAATAACTCCAACACACATCCAACACCCCACACAAACCAAATGAAAACACCTGTTAATATACTCAGTGAGATAATTAACCTAATTGACACATACCATAATCCCAGGTAAGACAATGAACATTTCATCTTCCCACATATACCCAGTAATATCTAAAAAGGACATATCTTATCTTATCTTATCTTATCTTAAATACATAATTAATTTCCCCACAATATTTACAGAATAAATAACACCATAAATAATACAATTCAAACCCCTATTTAAATATTAAACTCCCCCTTTACTCCACCATCCTATACTACCTCCTGCTGGTATCCTTTAAAGGCCCTCAAACCCCTGAGGAGTCTTTTGTCCGGATACCACCAGGAAGCATGCTGGCAAAGGTACGTGGTTTCAAGATTAATCAATTGCCACACCCAATTAACATAATTAATATTAACAATTATCTCACAAAAGGATTCAGTTCAGTCAAAACACATTCTACAATTATATGTGCATTTTTACAATCCAATACATGTTAACATTTGCCAATATAAATCCTTTTACACATATAACATAATATTTAATTACCAGACCATACAGTGGCGACACTCTGTCGTCACAGGTCAATGACACTGTCAAGCCTCCCTAACAAATCATGCTGTCCAAATAGAATAATTTCTGTTTTGTTTCTATTTAGACTGAGGACGTTATTCTCCATCCAGCTTCCACATCCCTAAGACAGTTCAGTAGCACCTCAGTAGAAGTAGAAGGAGCCCAGGGGAAGCACATACAGTAGATATAAAAAGTCTACACACCCCTGTTCAAATGCCAGGTTTTTGTGATGTAAAAAAAATGAGACCAAGAAAAATCATTTCAAAACTTTTTCCATCATTAATGTGACCTATAACCTGTACAACCCAACTGAAAAAACAAACTTTAAGGGGAAAAATAAAAAACTTACAATAACCTGGTTGCATTAATATGCACCCCCTGTTATAATTGGGGATGTGGCTGTGTTCAGAATTAACCAATCACATTCAAACTCATGTTAAATGGGAGTCAGCACACACCTGCCACCATTTAAAGTGCCTCTGATTAACCCCAAATAAAATTCAGCTGCTCTAGTAGGCTTTTCCTGACATTTTTGTAGTCACATCTTACTGATATTACCAAAAACTGGATGTCCCTCCAAAATTGATGAAAAGATGAGAAAAAAAATGATCACGGAGGCTGCCAAGAGGCCAACAGCAACACTGAAGGAGCTGCAGGAATTTCTGGCAAGTGCTGGCTGTTTAGTACATGTGACAACAATCTCCCATCTCCTTCATATGTCTGGGCTATGGTGTAGGGTGGCATGACAAAAGTTTTATCTTATGAAGAAAAACATCCAAGCCTGGCTACATTTTGCAAAAACACATTTGAAATCTCCCAAGCACATGTGGGAAAATGTGCTATGGTCCGATGAAACCAAGGTTGAACTTTCTGGCCATAATTCAAAAGGTATATTTGGCGCAAACTCAACACTGCTCATCACCAAAAGAACACCATACCTATAGCGAAGCATGGTGGTAGTACCATCATGCTTTGGGGCTGTTTTTCTTCAGCTGGAACTGGGGTCTTAGTCAAGGAGGAGGGAATTATGAACAGTTCCAAATACCAGTCAGTGTTGGCACAAAACCTTCAAGCTTCTGCTAAAAAGCTGAAGATGAAGATGTTATGTCTGTTAATGGGCTGGTATTAGTAAGATGGCGGCCGGGCTGCTTATGAGATAGACTGGGGTGGCTACTACCGGTTTCCGGCAGTGATGCTTCCCAGGGTATAAAAGAGTGGGCGGAGGAGGCTCTGCCTCTTTCGTCGTGAAGCCACCTGGTCAGTAGGAGAGTGCTGTAAGCCTCTGTATATAGTTGTGCATAATCCTGAATAAACCCCTGTTAACCGAGGTGAGACTCACTCCTCATTCCTACATTATGGACACAACATTTGGCGACGAGGTAAAAGCGGTAATTGAACACTCTGTTGCTAGTTTTCGGCTGTTTCTCGAGGCACCGGGCGAACCCCTCGTGCCGTGGCCTTGTTGGTTCGCTGCCTTCACCAACTATCTTGTTGTCCTGAACTTGGGAGAGATGGAGAAGCTCCGTGCGTGAGCTGTGTTAGTACATAATTTAGGAATGGAAGGGCAGAGGATTCTAGAGAGTCTTGGAGGTGCAGACAGTTTCGATGAAGTGGTGCAGCTAATGGTGCGGTACTTTAAGGTGCTGGAGAACATCATTGTTAGACGCATTCAGTTTCAACAGCGCTGCCAGCAGTTGGGAGAGCCTGTACGAAGATTCGTGGCGGACTTCCGCAAGCTGGCGAGGGAATGCAGATTTGGGACCCTGGAGGACGAGATGATTCAGGACCAGTTGGCGGAGCACGTCTGTTGCACGGCGGCCCGGTCCAGATTGTTGACGCACCCAGGAGAGATGACGTTAGCTGAGGCTGTCGAGCTTGCCTAACAGTTCGAGACAGCAGAGACCATTGCGAGGGGCCTTACTGAAGAGGCCTCTCTGGGGAAGAATGAGTCTTGCGCTAAGGCACTGAGCCTGGACCCTTGTGATGGCGAATGCGGAGAGGATGATTTTGCCTCCATGGTCAGGATAAGGTCTGCCCCTAGTACGCTAAAATGTTATGGATGTGGGTCCACTGAGCACCGCTATAAGTCCAGAGTGTGCCCAGCGAAAGGAAAGCATTGTAGCAAATGTGGGATTTTAAACCATTTTGTCAAGGTGTGTGAAAACTTCGTGCGCAGGAGCCGTGGGAGAGATCCAGGTGCTGTGCAGAAGACTCCGACGGTTGTGCATGCCGTCTCCCCGGAGACAACAGGGAGGATCGGCTGCACCATCACGTTGGATGGAGTTGAGATTCCGCTCCTAGTGGACACGAGAGTGGTGATTTCTGTCCTGAATCTTGAAACCATGGACAGACTGTTTCCCCACCGACAGATAAAAAGGCAACAGGTAGACTTTTATGGTTATGGGTGGAACAGGTTGGCTATTTTGGGCTACGTTGAGATGGAGGCTCGGTATAAGGACAGTGTGGTGCCCAGTGTTTGCATTAACGTTTCTGCATCCGGTGTTAACGTTATGGGTTGCAACCTATTTTACAGCCTTGGGTTCTCCATTATGAACATTTTGGGTGAAGAATGGTCTGGATGTGGACTGTGGGGCCGACCTGTTCCTGCCATGGAGGATGCTGAGGTGTGGGATTCGGACTGGATGGACAATATGACTTTGGGAGTGCACACACCATGCCACGTGGAGCCCTCTCGGGATGGACCTGATGCTGTCACGCAGGCTGCCCTGGACAAGGGTGCCGGACGGCACGGCGGGGCCCCCGATGAGGCTCATCAGGTCGAGGTGCCAACGCTGGGAGAAAACAGGGCTAGACCGTGGTGCGTGGTTATCGTAAAGCGCTCCCAGCGACGACCTGCCAAGAGGAGACCCAGGAGAGCCCGCGAGACGGAGCATCTGGAGTCGGGGGCCTGTCGCAGGACCGGTGATCTGATTAATAGGAAGTGGGCTTGAAGACCAAAGTTGAGGCTTGAGTACGTCTAGATCACAGTCCACGCGAGCAGTGGGACAACCAGAGGCGGTTCCAGGTGGAGCCTGGTCAGATGGAGGCAGATGGGCGGAGGTCTATTCATGTCTGGAGACACCTGAGGGATCTGCGGCTGCCGGAGGCGAAGAGGAGACGGCACACCAGGAGCCCTGAAGTGAAGAGGTGGAGGCGCCTTGAGAGGGATCCAGCCGGGGACTGAGGGTTTTATTTTGTTGTTTTATTCAGTCATGTTTTGATGTTAGTTTCTATTTGGTGCCCCGATAAATTGTGTTTAAAAAAAAAAAAAAAAAAAAAAAAAGAGAGAAGACAGTAAGAGTGAGTGCGGGAGGCGTCATTTTGATGTGTAGTCACAAACTTATTTTAGTTGTTTGCATATCACTCATAGATACCTGTGTGTGCACCGTGCTTTCCATGTTTTGTGAATTAGGGTTTTGGTGTTAAATTTTTGTAGTGTGGCCGGTGGCAGCTCTGTGTGAGATTGCGTTAGTGAATTTCTAGAACTTGCCTGGTTTATTTGACTTATTTTGATTGGGTTTTCTAAGTGTTGGAAGGAATTTGATTTAATTGGATTGTTTTATTTGAGTAGCCCCTTGTTTGTTTTACTCTGTGTGCCCATTGTGGGGTGGGAGTTGGGGTGTGGGGCCGCCAATAGAATGTGTCTTGTTTTATTTTGTGTGTGTGTTATTTAATATTGTTAAGGGATTATTTTTAGCTAGAAACACAGCTCTGTTTTGTTTGTATGTTCCCCTTTTCAAGCGGCAGAATAACCCGCTCGGCCGTGTGGGGGGTGCTGGTGGTCTACCCAGCCCCTCAGTCTTAGTTGTATGATTGGATAGGTGTTTTGTTTATTTCTGTACATATTTTGATTAGTGCTTGTTTTGGGTGATAAATTTGGGTGGGTTATTTGTGTGCTTGGCATTTTTTTTTTTTTGTGTGTGGGGGTGGTGTTATGTCTGTAAATGGGCTGGTATTAGTAAGATGGCGGCCGGGTTGGTTATGAGATAGACCGGGGTGGCTACTACCGGTTTCCGGCGGTGACGCCACCCAGGGCATAAAAGAGAGGGCGGAAGAGGCCCTGCCTCTTTCGTTGTGAGGCCACCTGGCCAGCAGGATAGTGCCGTAAGCCTCTGTATATAGTTGTACATTATCCTGAATAAACCCCTGTTAACTGAGGTGAGACTCACTCGTCATTCCTACATTATGGACACAACAGAAGAGGAACTTCATCTTTCAGCACGACAATGACCCAAATCACACATCCAAATCAACAAAAGAATGGCTTCACCAGAAGAAGATTAAGGTTTTGGAATGGCCCAGCCAGAGTCCAGACCTGAATCTGATCGAACATCTGTGGGGTGATCTAAAGAAGGCTGTGCACAGGAGATGCCCTTGCAATCTGACAGATTTGGAGCGTTTTTGCAAAGAAGAGTGGGCAAATATTGCCACATTAAGATGTGCCACGCTGATACACTTCGACCCAAAAAGACTGAGTGCTGTAATAAAAGCCAAAGGTGCTGCAACAAAGTATTAATTTAAGGGTGTGCATATTTATGCAACCAGGTTATTGTAAGTTGTTTTTTTTTCCCCTGAAAAGATTTCAGTTTGTTTTTCAGTTAGATTGTACAGATCATAGGACACATTAATGATGGAAAAAAGTTTTGAAATTATTTATCTTGGTTTCAAGATGGTTTTATTTTTTTACATCACAAAAATCTAGCATTTTAACAGGGGTGTGTAGACTTTTTGGGCCCTATTTCGACGGTCATCCACACACTATTTTACTGACTTTTTGCCGTGCACCAGAGTTTTTGTTATTTTCTGTAAGCGCCTGGTCTGGTTTTATACACCTTGCCTCATGGCATCAAATTACCAGTAGACTGTGCACCCGCCATGCGCTCGGAGGAGGTGCCTCATTCCAAAGAGGTGTGGTGGCGTACAATCTAATGCGCATTACACTATTATAGTGCATTTCATCAGAATCCGCTTTTGATCAGGAAAAAGGAGGTCTATCATCAGAAGCGCATTGTTTAATGATATTTCAGTGGCGTGTTTTGACATCGCGCTGCTCTGGAGCTCAGGAAACGACAAGCGCTGGGTCAGACATGGGGCCATATTACAACGAAGGGGTTGGTTGATGAGTTGTCACTGACACAGAATGCATTTATGTGCATTTCCAAGTTCATTTCCTTATCACAATGGTGTAGAGGCTGGGTTAATCATCTCAGACTGGATGCAGAGGGTAAACAGAGAAGGACAATAGGTATGGAGATTATGGTGAGGTAGCAGGAAGAAGGAGTTGGGGGGAGAAGGGATGAATGTATTGTGATGCGAGATGTCATGCAGATGTGAGATGGGCGGTTGATATAAAAGGAGAACCCCTGGTATATTGAGACATGCTTTTTCTGTGTATGACTGATGTGAGAGCGAATAAAGTCGTCTGCTGCAGAAATCTGCCTCCGTTATTTACACTCTCCTCACTGGTGACCCTTTGACGAATTATGGAACACGAGGCAAGAACCCCGGACTCGGCCCGGACGGGAAGCCCCACCAATGCGGCAGGCATCCCAGAGACAGCCTGGACGGGAACCCACAGCAACGCGTGCGCTGTTTCGGTCGAACTACCAGACTTTTGGCTGCACAACCCGCGGTCTTGGTTCCACCACACCGAGGCTCAGTTCGCCCTCCGGGGAATAACGGCAGACAACACCAAATATTACTATGTGGTCGCAGCGCTGGATGCTCGTATGTCTCAGCAAGTAGCGAGCCTGCTCCAACAGCCTCCAGCCCACGACAAATACGGGGCTCTCTCAAGGCCGCGCTGACCCGGCGCTACACGCTCTCAGACTGTGAGAGAGCAGGGAGACTCCTGAGGCACTCCGAGTTAGGAGATGGGTCGGCAGTCGAACTGATGGAGAAGATGTTGGCATTGATGGGCACGGACGACGGGCATTTTCTGTTTGCTCACCTTTTCCTCCGGAACCTCCCAACAGTGGCCAGAGCGGTTCTTGCCAATTTGCCGTTGCTGGCCGCGCGTGACTACCGTGTGCTAGCCCAGGAGGCAGATCGGATCATCCTCACCACCAGAGCCCTCACAGTGAGCGCGGCGACATTGGAACCCAGCGAGACAACCAGCGGAGGCGAGGAGCCGCTGACGGTAGCGGCAGCGAGGGCCAGGGAGCGCCAGAGAGACACGCTCTGCTTCTACCACCGCCGTTTTGGAGAGAACGCACGCAGATGCGTGCCACCGTGCCAATTCAAGCATTCGGGAAACGCCAAGGCCGGCAGTTGGTAACAGCTGCAACTGCCGGTGAAGAGAACAAGCTGCTCTACGTGGCGGGCTTGAGGAGACAGTTCCTCGTAGGCACCGGCGCCCAGAAGAGCATCATCCTGTTGTCCTATGCTGACCGGCTAGCGGGAGTTAGTGGCCCAGGACTGGTAGCTGTAAATGGTTCGGACATTAAGACTTTTGGTGAGAGAACACTGACTTTATCCCTACACGGCCGTATGTACGAGTGGACTTTTGTCATAGCGGCATTGAGTTTCCCAGTCCTGGGAGCTGATTTTCTGTGTGCACACGGGTTACTAGTCGATGTTGCTAACAGACGCCTGGTTAATGCAATGTCTTTTGATTCTCTCCCCTGTACAGCTCGAGGGGCCGGGCCAATAACACAAGCCAACGTCACAGCTCCAGGCGGTAAGTTCCACACACTGCTCACTCAGTTCCCAGCACTCATGGTCCCGACGTTTTCAGCGGCCATCGCTAAACATGGGGTGGAGCACTTTATCACCACCACCAGCCCACCCATTTTTGCACAACCTCGGCGCTTGGATGCAGCTAAACTGGCCATAGCGCGCGAGGAGCTTGCCAACTTGGAAAGGTTGGGCATCATCAGGCGCTCAAACAGCCCATGGACATCCCCGCTACACATGGTCCCTAAGGCCGAGGGATCGTGGCGACCGTGCAGAGATTTTCACAGGTTGAATAACACCACCGCTACCTGATTCCCCATATTCAGGATTTTTCTGTTCACCTCGCCGGAGCACACATTTTTTCTAAAATAGACCTGGTCCGTGGTTACCACCAGGTCCCAGCGCGCGCGGAGGACATACCCAAAACAGTGATAATAACTCCGTTTGACTTGTTTGAGCTTTTACGCATGCCCTTCGGATTAAAAGGAGCGGCACTGACATTCCAACACATGATGGATGCGGTGTTGTGCGATCTGCCATTTGTGTTTGTCTACCTGGATGATATCCTGGTGGCCAGTGCATCCGAGGACGAACACGTAACTCACCTCAGGACGGTTGTCCGGAGGTTGGAGGAGCATGGGTTAATAATCAACCCGGTGAAATGCCAGTTCGGCATGATGGGGATTGATTTTTTGGGGCACCGCGTCTCACAAGAGGGAGCAATACCCTTGCCTGACAAAGTGCGCACTGTGGCGAATTTTCCCCGGCCTCAGACGGTCGGAGCGCTGCAAGAATTTTGGGGGATGGTTAACTTTTATAACCAGTTCCTCCCCCGCGCAGCTCAACTCATGCAGTCATTGTACGCCGTGCTCAAGAAACGGAAACCCGCGGACAGAGTCAAATGGACTCCGGAGAGGGAGCAGGCATTCTCTGAGGTTAAAACAGCCCTGGCAAACGCTGCACTGTTGGCGCACCCGGACCCAGCGGCCCGGATAGCGCTCACTACCGACGCCTCGAACGTGGCCATAGGGGCCGTCGTGGAGCAACGTGTCACCGGTTCTTGGCAGCCGCTCGCTTTTTTCAGCAGGGCTTTGCGTGACAGTGAGCGTAAATACAACGCGTTCGACAGAGAGTTGCTGGCTCTCCACCTGGCCATACGCCACTTCCAGATCTGGCTAGAAGGGCGCAGCTTCACCGCGTTTATGGACCACAAGCCGCTAACGTTTGCGATGGCCAAGGTTTCGGAATCATGGCCGGGCCAGCAGCAGAGACAGCTGGCCACAATCTCGGAGTTTACAACCTATATTCAGCATGTGTCGGGTAAACTGAATGTGGTGGCGGACTGCCTCTCACACGCAGTAGTGGCCCCGGTCTGCATGGGGATAGCTTATACAGCCATGGCCACAGAGCAGATTGGCAATACAGACGTGTGCGCGCTCCAGTTTGGACCAACAGGGTTAAGGCTGGAGAGCAGAGTACTGCAAGACGGCAGCCCCCCCCATCCCCCAAGTCTGCGACGTCTCCACGGGATGCCCGCGCCTGGTGGTCCCAGTTGCTTGGCGCCGCCACGTGTTTGAGTCAATTCACGCTCTGGCACACCCAGGAGTGCGCGTGTCAGTCAAAATGGTGGGAGTGAAGTTCGTCTGGCCAGGCCTGTGCAAACAAGTGAAAGAGTGGGCGGCAGCCTGCATAGCGTGCCAACAAGCCAAAGTACACAGACACACGAAGGCTCCTTTGGAGCCGTTTCGTATACCGGCGAAGAGGTTCGACCAGGTTCACGTGGACCTCGTGGGCCCCCTCCCACCATCGCTGGGGTGCACGCACCTTCTGACAGTGGTGGACCGTGTGCTGGCCAGAAGCAGTCCCGCTGGCGGCAACCACGTCCGCGGACGTGGCGCGCTCTTTTTTGACGACATGGGTGGCGCGTTTTGGAATCCCGTCAGACATCACGTCCGATAGGGGCCCTCAGTTTGTTTCCGACCTCTGGTCCGCGATGGCCCGTAGCCTGGGTGTTACAATTCATCGCCCAACCGCGTACAACCCACAGGCCAATGGGTTATGCGAGCGTTTTCATAGGTCACTGAAAGCAGCACTCAGGACTTTGCTGATGGATGCAAATTGAGTAGACCGGTTGCCGTGGGTTTTATTGGGGTTGCGTTCCGCACCAAAAGAGGATTTGGAGGCTTCCCCGGCGGAGCTGGTTTTTTCTCAGCCACTGCGGCTGCCCGGGGAATTTTTGCCAGATAATCCCGCGCCGGACAACTGCCCGTCTCAGCGTTTGCAGCATAGCGCAGACACAGGCACACTGCCCGGCCCACCACTGTTTTCCACGCGCTTTTGTGCCAAAAACTTTGAAGAACGCAGCGTTCTTGTTTGCCAGGCACAATGCCCACCGCCCCCATTGCGCCCACCCTACGATGGCCCGTTCAGAGTGCTGGAAACAGGGGACAAACATTTTTTGTTAGACTTGGTGGGTCGTCGGGAGAAAATATGCATAGACAGACTTAAGCCCGCCTTTGTGGTGGCGGACGAGCAAGTGCTTTTGGCTCGGGCCCCTCGGCGTGGAAGACCCCCACTGAGAACTCCCCAGGTCAACGATTCATCAGAGCAGCCACACGGGCAAGTCGAAGGTTTCCCCCCCCTCGCCATGGCCCACCCGCAGACAGACACACCCCCAGGAGCCCCCCGCAGGCACAGCAGTGCCGCGCAGGCGGTAAACCCCCGTTACAGCAGATATGGGAGGAGACTGAAGCCAAAAGGACGTGAGGACTGAAACTCGGTCTGAGATTATGGGGGGGGGGGGGGGCGGTGTAGAGGCTGGGTTAATCATCTCAGACTGGATGCAGAGGGTAAACAGAGAAGGACAATAGGTATGGAGATTATGGTGAGGTAGCAGGAAGAAGGAGTTGGGGGAGAAGGGTTGAATGCATTGTGATGCGAGATGTCATGCAGATGTGAGATGGGCGGTTGATATAAATGGAGAACCCCTGGTGTATTGAAACATGCTTTTTCTTTGTATGACTGATGTGAGAGTGAATAAAGTCGTCTTCTGCAGAAATCTGCCTCCGTTATTTACACTCTCCACAACGGTGTAAAAACAAACTTTCCACTGGCGCATGATGCAAAGAGGCCGGCCTAGTGTGTTTTGGATAATCCAATCCAAAGCACTCCTTCCCATCCCTTTAATGCAAAGAGGTGCATTATCTAATGTGAATTGTGATCATGATGGTTTAAGACGGGTTTTGCGCTGACCAAAGCCCATGTGTGTGAGCCAAAATGCACGTGATAGTAATGCTGCTTGGTAATAAGGAATACATCAGTCACAGTTGATGCACAGTTAGTTATGTTCAAAAGAACAAACCAGTAAGAATGGGCTGAAAAAATCAGCTGAATTGTTTAATGTGTGCACGGATGCAACACAGACATGAGGAAAAGAGGATGATGCCTGTGCAAACTTTGATAAACTTTCATTAACAATGGCATGGAAGTTGCTTTTGGCTGTGGGGAGATGGAGTGCTCCCTCTCCTGTTGCTTTCACCGAATGAGGGTCTCCCCCTATCGGTCTTGGGTAGGAGGAAAGAAGGCGATCTGCCACCTCCGGCCCCGCCATGAAGCAAGCCCGCTCTCAGCAGCCTCTGCTGGGAGCTGACGATGGCTGTCGGGGAGCTTGCTGGGCTGGAAACCCGGGGTGCACGGCCAACACAGATGTGAACACATCTCCTGTCTCTCTGGGGAGTTAGTGAACAGTAAAATGCTGCCCACTCCTTGTTCATTCATTTATTCCCCTAAAAATAAACACATTAACACCTAATAAGTCCATGATGAAAACGAACCCCCCCCCACCCGCGCGCTGCGCATGACATTGGAACACACTGGCACACATGCTCCGTGTTCATTCATTCATTCCCCTAAAAAAAAATCATACATTAATGCCTAAGCTATAGACTTCGCAATTAAAATGAGAGTATGAACGGAATAAATAAAACTGGTGTGTGATCATCATATAATTAAAATGCCGGGCAATTCTGAATGTTACAAGATCCCAGCGCATGCCATTTCCTGAGCTCCAGAGCTGCACAATGTCAAAACACAAAACTGAAATATCATTAAACTATGTGCTTCTGATGATAAACCTACTTTTTCCTGATCAAAAGTGGATTCTCATGGAATGCACTATAACAGTGTAATGTGCATTAGATTACGTGCCGCCACACCTCTTTGAAATGAGGCGCCTCCTCTGAGCACATGGCAGGCGCACTGTCTACTGGCAATTTGATGGTGTGACGCAAGGCGTAAAAAACTGACAATACGCTTACAGAAAAACACTGGCGCATGGTAGAAAGTCTGTCTGAAAAGTGCGTGGATGACCATCCGTGCACACTCAGCTGATTTTTCAGCTCATTCTTCACCGTTTGTTCTTTTTAACATAACTAACTGTGCATCAACTGTGACTGATGTCTTCATTATTACCAAGCAGCATTACTATCACGTGCATTTTGGCTCCCACACACGGGCTTTGGTCAGCGCAAAACCCGTCTTAAACTGTCATGATCACCATTCACTTTAGATAATGTGCCTCTTTGCATTAAAGGGATGAGAAGAAGCACTTTTGATTGGATTATCCAAAGCACACTGCTGAATGATTAGACCGGCCTCTTTGCATCATATGCTGGCAGAAGGTTCGTTTTTACAACGTTCTGATAAAGAAATGAACTTGGACATGCCCATAATGTCATAAATCACTCTTTTTAAGGGCTACAGAGGACACCAAGTGCTCACTGTGAGTTTGCACATTTATTAACATAAAAACAAACATACAGAAAAACACTACACATACAAATAGTGAGCTAATGAAGGCGCCGGAGGAGAGTGGGGCTCACGACCAGGATTGAGAAGAAGAGAAGAACAACCGGGGGAAAAACACTAGCTGAGGCACTTGGGCATGCCGGGAAAAAGAGATGAACTCAGCCAGAATCACACCTAAAGGGACCTGGGGCTGACAGCTGAGGGAAATGGAGAAAAGGGAAAATGCTTCCTGGACAGAGTGCTCCCGTTCACCTCGACGGCAAACCCCAAATCACTCAGAGTAGGCTGCAACTTCTGAGGAGAACACTGTGTGTCCCAGAGCGCACTGAAAAAAAAAAGCTGCATTTCCGTTCTTCCACTACAGACACAGCCGCGAACAGAAAGCCAAAGGAGTGCTTTGATTGGTTTAGATTTGATTGACCTCTCATTCGACTAATAAGAGCCTTGAATTGGGTTTCTGAAACCTTGAAGAACCAATGACTGAAAACCTAGCAAGAAGGACCCGCAAACCAACGGCTGCGACTACAGCGAACCAATTGAAGCAGAGAAGTTCGACTATTGAAAGCGTGCGTCAAATCTGTTTTGTGTAAGCCGCTGGGTGACACACACGCGTTCGCCAGTCTTTTTTTCTTACTACTGTTCTTATTTGTTTTGAAAAATCGTTCGCCAAAACCGCAATCATGGAAGCGCAAAGCCGCAATAATGGAATCATGGTTTGACCGAGTCACGTGACCAGAACCACGAGTCGTAACAAGCGGACCAGCGTCATGTTCATCTGACAATGAGGAAGAGAAGTTCGCCAGCGACACTGCTGTTGTGGACAGGTAAGTGTTATAAGCTAAATTATTCTTTATCCCTGAAAATTGTAATCAAAATGACTTTTGACCGATAGGTAAATTACAACTGTGCGTCATCGCCACATGACGGACCGGTCCATGCGCCGCGTCCGGACCGTGAACACCCCCCCCCCCCGCTACTCTTCTGTAGCGGATTGCAGATATATTGCAGATATTTTAGTACAACTGTGCGTAGTAGACCGTGGCGCACCGTCCCCGCTGTCCGTCATGTGGCGATGGACGATGTCCGTCCTCTGTAGCGGGGTGGGGGGTGGGGGTGGGGAGGGTTGTTATCCTCTACATTAGATATTTTAGTATAATTTTTAGTGCACTGTAGGTAATTTTTTCTTGTTAAAAAAAGCCACACATTTTTTACGTGGCATGCTTCTTTGTGTGTGGGGGCTTGTTTGTTCATTCATTCATTCATGAATGAATAAACAACCCTCCCCCCCACACACACACACAGCCCTGAGTGTCACCTTTCATTAGAGCCCAACATCAAGCTTCTATATTGAATCATTCAAAAGTTAGACGTTTTTCCAAACTGTGCCATTTGGCACAATTTGGCACAGTTAAAAAATGCCTGGGAACAACCTGACAAAAAAGCTGTGTAATATATTCATTTTTTGTGGTATTGTTACAAAATTTTGACCTCAGCTGGATAACACTTGGTTCTACATTTCTGTTGCATTTTTCAGCCCGGATCTGACAGCTGTGTGTTATTTGCAAGCATTTGTATCCAAAAAAACACCCAGGCCAAATTTATTTTCTTCAAGTTCAGTATGTTTAGCTGACTGTTACTCAGTGGCAGGAGCACTTAGAGAGATTATGACTGTTTTGCCAAAAATTTCAAAGTGTTTTCTTTTAAATGAGACCAACTCCATGAAGATGCTGCAAAGGGTTGAAGAACAGCTTTTGATTTACTTTGGGTATGTTATTTTTAGGTGTTTTTAGGGAAACTGACCAGAGTGCAAGGGGTTAAATAGGAAAATGGAGCCATCATTGATGCATGACAGGTGTGGGTACATGAGTGAGGAAAGTAAGATGCAGCACCACCCAGCACCAAGATGTACATAATACTATAAATCCAAAACAACGCACAATAAATGGACAGGACCTAAGACTACAGACAACTCATAAATAACAGAGCCCAAATACAGAAGATCATAAGAAACAGAGAAACAGAAAAGGACTAAGCTTAAGTCTGGAACTGAGCACAGCCCCCACTCATGCTCAAGATCATGACAGTGCCCCCCCCACCCCAGGGTTGGCCCCCAGACACCCCAGGGCAACATCAAAAAAGGAAAAGAACCCACCCACAAAGAAGACCCCCCCAACATGAAAAACAACCCACCCCGGGTGGGAGGAGGAGGAACCCAAGCACAGAGGGACCAAAGCAAAACAAGAAAAAAAAAAAAAAAAACACTCATGACCCACAACACTGAACAAGGAGGTGACTAGAACTCTGGAACATTCAGATGCCACAATCAGACAGTTCCGGTGGCCTGTCAAACTCCCCAAACCGCCAAATCACCCGGTGGAACTGGCGGTCTTCCAGAGTTCCAAATTCCCCCAAGCAGATGATGAAGCTTGTCGGGTGGCCTTCCCACATCCCTGGGCCAAGGGGCCGCAGGGCATGATACGCCTCCTCCTGGGGACGGCAGCTGGAACTCGTGCCCCTTATTGACCCCAGGGACCGAGGCGGATGGCTGATCAGCGAGGAGCCTTGATGAAGTGCCGGCTAACCAGCAGGGGCCCGAGTTACAGGTGGTTGAAGTTGTAAGGGGAGTAGTCAAAATTCGCCATGGCAACACTTCCTTGTCAGTTATGTGTTGTCCACCCATATTGGACTATATGTGACAGTCACCTAAACCTATGTTCCAATTTTCATGACTCCAGGAAGTTCCAACCCCTCCCCATAAGCTCATGGATTGAATGGTGAGGAGGGCGTGTCCATGGTAACACATTTCATGTCATGCTAAAGTTGATGTTCAGTTATGATCATGGCTGTGGTCTGATGAATCTCTGAAAATTTCACATCATTCTGGCCAGCGGCGTGTGAGTAATAAATAAAACAGTTTTCAGCAATTCTTTCGTTAACCACTATGTGGCACTATAACTTTTGTCAGGGATTTTGATGTAGTTGTGTTTGGGGCGGGACTATTTTCCATAATGGAAAGTCTGGTGCACATTGGACAGGTTTTGGCCGAGTTACAGGTGGTTGAATTTGTAAGGGGAGGAGTCAAATTTCAAATTCAACCACCTGTAACTCAGGCAAAACTTGTCCGATGTCCACAAAACTTTCCATGAAGGAAAATAGTGCCACCCCGGACGCAATGACATCAAAATACCTGACAAAAGATATAGCGCCACATAGTGGTTAACAAAAGAAGTGCTGAAAACTGTTTCATTTATTACTCATGCGCGGCTGGCCCGAATGACGTGAAATTTTCTGAGATTCATCAGAACACAGCCATGATCATAACTGAACATCAAGGTTAGTATGACATCATACGTGTTACCATGGAAACGCCCTCCTCACCATTCAATCCATGAGCTTATGGGGAGGGGTGGGAAGGTCTTGGAGGTCTAAATTTTTCAACATATGTTGAAGTCACTGTCATATGTAGTCCAATATGGGTGGACAACACATAACTTACAGGAAGGGGACTACCGATAAGGCCAGCTGGCCAACGGGAGGACCAAATGAGGGGGGCGACTGCTCCGTGGAGGCCTGCGGTGAAGACGGGGAACCCAAGATGTCCCCAGCCGACAATGGAGAACCCTCAACGACTTCGGGTGGGGATGGAGGACCTTCTACGACCTCGGGCAGAGACGGAGGACCCTCAATGGCCTCAGGCGGAGACGGGGCCCCCATGGCAGCCTCAGACTGAGGCATAGCATCCACAGAGGCCTCGGACTGAGGCGGAGCACCCGAGGTGGCCTCGGACTGAGGCGTAGCACCTGAGGTGGCCTTGGACCAAGGTGTAGCACCTGCAGTGGACTCGGACTGAGGCATAGCACCCGCAGTGGCCTCGGACTGAGGTGGAGCACCCACAGAGACCTCGGATGGAAGTGGAGCACCCACGAAGACCTTGGATGGAGGCAGAGCACCCACGGCAACCTCGAATGGAGGCAGGGGTAGAGGATCCGCAGCAACCTCAGGCGATGATGGAGGACCCGTGATGACTTCAGGCAGAGATGGAAGATGACCATCAGTGGAACCAGATGAGGACTTGAGCAGAGGAGAAGAAACGTACACCGGGTTACTACCACCAGCAGCAGTGGAGCCCGGTGAGAAGAATTCAGGAGCAGCCAACGGCTGCGACTGGTTCTCCTTACCAAGAGCTAAGCAAGATTTCTCTAATACTAATAGTGTGAAGACAAAGAAGAGAACTTGCCTTAGCTTGAGCTCCACCGCAATCCAGGACTCCAGCGACTCTGGCTGGAACGTCTCGGCCCCATCCATCTGGTGCTTCCACCCTGGCTCGGCCACCTCAGATGGGGAGGAAGAGAAAAACACCGGAACATAGTTACCGGCAGTGGTGGAGCTCGACGAGGAGAATTCAGGAGCAGAGGACATCTGCAACCGGTTCTCCTCACCATAAGCCAGACAAGAATTCTCTTGATCTGCAGGTGTTGGAACAGAACAGAGTACTTGCCTGGACTCGAGCTCCACCACTGCCCAGGACTCCGGTGACTCTGTTGCGACAACCCCAACAGCAGGCGTGATGGTGGATGCAGCCCAAAAACCTCCAGGCGTGGCGACCAATGCCGGTGGAACTCTAAGCATGGTGGCTAAAGCTGGAGGTTGCCTCACCAACGATGCCGGCTCCCACACTGCTAAAACCAGGGGACTCTCTCTTGTCGGCTCAAGTTCCAGGGCGCTGGTAGCGTTCTCCTCCCACCTGGTGTGTGGCTGCGGGGCTGGAACAGCATCTTCCAGGGTCGCAGGTCTCTCCATCATCCGGCGGCTCCATCCCGGGACCGGCAGGCACTCAAGGAACACGGGGGGAGACATGGAGAAGGCAGGTGAGGAACAGGTGCCAGCGGAAGGCAGCGAGAGCTCAGCTAACGTAGGCTGTGGAAGCAGAGTCTCTCCACCGGGAAAAAGGCAAGGCATTTCATCATCAAATGTGATGGAATGAAAAGGTACTTGCCTTAGTTCCCATGGTGTGTTGACATCCGCCGCTGAATGACCTTCACACCTGGCAACCGACACTGTGGTGGACCTTGCGGCGTGGCGGCTGGTGCTGGAGGCTGCCTCACCACTGGCGCACAGACCTGTGCAGCTGAAGTCAGGGGATGTTCACTCGTTGGCTCAGTCTTCAGGGCTCCGGGGGTGCTCTTCTAACATCCAGGGCATGGCTACGGGGCTGGAATGGGGTCCTCCAGGGCCGCAGACCTCTCTGTCATCTGGCGGCTCTCATACGGGACCGGCGGACACTCGGAAAAGGCAGGAGGAGCTGGTGAGGATAAGACACGTACATCTGCAGCAGCTGATGGAGAGTCCTCAGCCACAATATATGGCTGCTGCTGCTGAGCATTCCCACTGAGATGGAAACAGGTGCTTTTTTACCATTTTTTACCATAGATGCCTGTTGTCGCTAATTTGCATCATACCTAAAATTATATATATTTTATGTGCTATAGTCAAATTAACTTTCTCAACTTAATTTAGCATCCACTTGAAAGCAAAAACACAAGTGAATTTTTTTTTTCATAATTGGAAATAAATTCAGGCGTTAAGGGGTTAAATAGGAAAATGGAGCCATCATTGATGCATGACAGGTGTGGGTACATGACTGAGGAAAGTAACGAAATCAGTGACAGCTGTGCAGCCCGCAAAACAGTTTGACAGCCAGAAGCTGCACTGCGCTGGTAAAATAAAAGCACAACCTGAAAACTAAATAATTCAAGAATAAGATAACACAACCCCAAGATGTACATAATACTATAAATCCAAAATGACACACAATAAATAGACAGAACCTAAGACTACAGACAACTCATAAATAACAGAGACCAAATACAGAAGCTCATAATAAACAAAGAAACAGAAAAGGACTAAACAAGACTGGAAGTGAGCACAGCTCCCATCCATGCTCAGGACCATGACACATAAATGCCTTCTGCATCAGTGACAACTGATCATCCAACTCTGTCATTGTAATATGGCCCTTTATATCCACTGTATAATGAAAAAAGAATTGGTCCCAATATATAACCCTGTGGTAGCCTGTAACTAAGTTGGGACACAGTTAGTATTTTTTAACCTAAAAATGTGCTTTAAATAACCACTTTATTTTAGTTAAATTATTATATGGGTTAAAATAACCTGTTGGTGCTGTGCTGATTATTTGTTTAGACAAAAGTAAAATACATGTTGAAATTGTACAATTTAAAAATAATATGCCTTTCCTCTAAAAGAAACCAATCTGATTTTTTTTCCTGCTCAAAATATCTGTTTGGATACGGGGACATGATGATTAGATTAGGAGGAAAAACTTACCAAAGTGAAGATAAACCTTGTAGTGGTCCCAAGGTGGCTCCTGTAGGCTCTTCCCTGTTAGACATGTTAAACAGACCCTCCATGGTCTTATTGTGCCCTCCCCTTCTCTTCCATACCAGTCCTTTAGGCTGAAAAATATCTCCCTCTGATTTTGTTGAGAAGCTCTCTTCTTAGTTCACCCGCTCTGCAAATCATCACCAGAGAGCAGTACATCTGGGTCTCAGTGCCGGATGATGTCAAGACTGGCGATGACCCAAAGCCCACCACACAGTGAGTTCCTCGGAGAGGTCGACTGCATCTTGTTTTCCCTTCCTCTGCCTACGTGACATCTTCCTGCTGGGGGGAGCCTCAAGGAGCCATCTGAGGAGGCCTGGTCCCGAAGCGCAAAGGACAAATATGACTTATCCTGACAGTTGAGGCTGTCGAGGGAGAGGAGAGGAAGCGCAGACCCCCAGCATGCACCTTTAACCGTCTTAAAATTATGTTTCCATACAGCCCGCTGTTTCACCGGGGGGGCTCGTCCTGTCATCCTAAAGATGAGCACGCTGTTTTATTCCCTGAGATGCCAAAGAGGAACTCCACTCCCTGTTAGAGCGTTTATGTTTTTAAGATGGAGAACAAAGAAACTGGCAAAGGAACTCTGGGCTGCTTCTATCTAACCTGATTTCTCAGCCGTTATAAAATACAGACAGAAGATAAATTAAAGAGAAAACATGAACCCATGACCTCTGCTGAAAGATGACCCATTGGCTTTGTCAGGCTTAGGAGTCCAGACCAGAGTCCTTTTCGAGTGAATAATTAGCCACAGATCTGTTCACAGTTGTTCTGAGGTCACTTTTGTCTTTGGATGAAACATTTCTCTTCCCATCCTTATCCATAGGGCACAAGAGCTCAGTGAATGGCTTGATGAGAATTTTAAAAATATATACTGTATATGTGAATAAGAGGTGTCACTCAAATTCAGTCCAACTGAATACCCATGGTAGACTGCTGCTCTGTTATCTTCACAACACCAAATATAAGAGAAAATCTCCAGGAGTCATCTCCAACCCCTTCAGAGACTTTTAAATTGAATGCCAAGGCATGTTGAAACTGAAGTCGTATTTTTGTTTGCTTGTTTGTCTGACTTGGTCACTGTAAGTAGTTGAGTTGACTTGGTGCTGCAGAGACCAGTTAAAGGAAACATTAACAGGGGAACCTGTGACTTACCAGTCCCTCCAGGATTTCCCAGGATGTTTTTATGATTGCTGCAGCCAAAAAACCCTGAATTTGCAGGAGATTTTTTAAAAAGTTGCAATAAAAGTTGTGATGTTTCGAGAGTTTTTTTGCACTAAAACTTGTGGGGGAAATTACGAATTTTAAAGCAGATGCTTTTTTCCATAGTTTACTGCAGTGATAGTCTATGTAACACTACAAGAAAGGCAGAAGATTGTCAAAAATTTCCTACTAAACAGTAATTTGTAAATTAAGCAGAAACTTCTGCTATGCATAAAAACTGTTTTGTGCAACAGCAAATACAGACTTTAACACAATATCCATTACAACAGCTAAATTGCTAAGAATGCATTTGGAAATTATGGTAACAGGACAGCTGTGGTTTGAGCCATGCCAGACCAACATTTGCTGCATGCCTCACTCCCTTTTGTCTCTATTGCACTGTCCAATAAAGACAACTAAAAGGGAAAATTAACCAAATGATGTTAACTGTATTATAGAAAATGATAATAAATGTAAAAAGATCAACATCATAACCTATATATCTTCAGCCTACAATTTTTTATTCTTTTGTATAATGTGATTATTTGTAATAATTTATCTGCATTTTGTGCATTTGTGAGATATATTTTATTTGCTGTATCCAAGTGTGTATAATGACCTAATTAAACTGATCGATTCATTCATCTGTGAGAAAATAAATTGTAATTATCTTATAATAACCAGAAAACTCCAAGGACCAAATTCCACTTATAAAATATGACAAAGACACATTTTCTTCTGCACCTTCTTTCATATTTGCACCATTTGCATATAAACTAAGTTTCACTCCAGTGCTGTACTCTGACCTCTGTCCTCTCACCCCATCTCTCCCTGTCTGTTAGGGCCCACAGCAGTGATTTATCCCTCTGACACACCAACAGCTGTGTTGGGGGCTCCGGGGAGAGTGTGGGCTACTATTTGCTGTGACTAATCGATTACAGACTTCAAAAAACCACCAGTCATGAGTTTCGGGAAAACTATGCAAGTAAACAACTGTAGAAACTAAAAACCTCGTGCCTTAACTGCACGGGTTTCACGAAGTTGTGGCAGCATTACTGTAAATAAATGTTTTTGGGGTGTTGCATCCTTCCGCAAAGGCATTAAAGAAACTTCACCTAGATTGGTAACTAGGGTCCCTGTTTCTAAATAGAAGGGGGATAAAAACTATTCCAGTATGCTGACTGAGCAATTTAGTTACTTGATCAGTGCTATCAATTTTCTGCAGTGATACTGTATAGTAAAAGCACTCTTTTTCTCAAAGGAACCTGTGTTAAAAAGAGAATTCCTCTAAGGACTGCAGCAGAAATGCTCATCCAATATGACTCAGTTACTTTTATTTATGTCTCTTGGATGAATCAGATGGTATTACATCTGGCTGGAATAAAGGAGGCTAGATTTTATTTTGATAAAAATATATTTTATTTAACATTTTGCCCAACATGAACCTCGTAAGTTTCAAATAAATGCACTGCATTATTGAAAGGCTTAATATCCAGTCCAGTATAAATAGTCTCTTTTTTCCATCACTTGATCATCCAGCATGCTTGCACGCGTGCACACACTGCACTCTGCAAAAACAGCTCTGACTCTTCCCTGAGAAAACAGTTGAGGATTTTCAGGTTGCTAATGGTTTAGTGGTCTTCAGTCAGCGTCTCATTCTTAGTGGAACCAGCCCTCCCATTTTCAAACAGTCTTTTCCATCCTTTATCTGGAAAGAGAGAAATGTGAGGGGTCAGCTCATTCTTCTGCACCAGATGCACGGCAGCTATCCATCATCAACAGCAGTCAACTTCATGGACTGATATAAAACTGTTCTCCACGCTCATGGAGGGTCTGTGCCTTCCCACCACTACAGTTAAATTAGCAAACCTCGTGTGCCAAGACCAGCGCTGTTTTACGCACACGCCTAACGTGAAGATAATTTAGCTGCGGTTAAAATCAGACACTTAGGACCAATCAAAATGGAGATTTACCCCTTTTCTCTGGTTGCTCAAACAGAAGGTGCAGATGGTCCGCGGCTGCTTCACCCCGCTCTCTCCCTGCGCGTGGACCGCGCCGTGGCACGGCTGTCCATCAGAGACGCTGTCCCCGATTACGAGCACGTTGGCCAGGTGGGAAATGTAGCTGGATGCCAGTCGAAGAGTTTCGATCTTGGAGAGCTTTCTGTCCACGGGCTCGGTAGGTATGAGGGTCCTGAGAGCCGTGAATGCGGTGTTGACGCTCTGGGTCCTGCCTCTCTCCCTGGCGTTCGCTGCGCTCCTCTGCTTCAGCACCACCGCAGAGTCGCCCTCCAGTACGCGCGGTGTCCGCCGGCGTTTCTCGGTGGAGCCGCAGTAACTTTGCTCCGAGCTCCCGTCGCTCTCGCTTCGGTTTTCGTCGTCCTCTGACATGGCGCCGAAGTCCGAATAGACTAGACGCGTCGCCACGGGTCGCAGCATGGCAAAAGCCATCTTTCCAAGTGACCGGTCCGGGTACACTGCGGTCAGTCCGAGGGCAAACACAGGGGGCGTCCCCGCATCCCACAATGGCACCAAGTCTGAGAAATATAACCACCAAAAATAAATAATAAAAAGTGGCAATAAGTAGTCAAGTTGGGCAGGATTTTACCCAAGTCCGTTTGCTTTGGCCTAGTAAGGCTCCACAGCACCTGGTCAGCTCCTATAACGTGTATGAATGGGAGGAGCTGCACGCAGCAGCCACTCAGTCAGTGTCCACTTACACTAATGCCGTTAGTTAACGCTTCAGAAAATAACATGGAGTTGAATAGAGATGAAAAATGACCTAAAACCACATTAACAAAATGGAGCTGGAAATTATTATTATTTATTATTATTATTAAAGCTATAAAATGCTTCTGTTTTTTTAAATAGAAGTAACCAGAGTTTAAATATATATTGAACTGCTAAACAAAGTTCGACGAATGAGGGCTGCATATTTATATTTTTGTTTGATAATAAAGCATTGCATATGTGCAGCTATGTTACAGATGGACTTGCGTCTTTCAAATGCACTCATAAAAGTTAATGTTAGAGGTCTTATTTAGGAAGAAAAAAATCTTAACAATGCACTATTCTGTCCCTGTGTGACACGTTTATGATCAACGGCCACATGCTGAGGTTTGCTTGGATGCAGTTCAACTACGTCAATAAACTTTCCCCCTAAAAGTTCAGCTTTCCCAACATTTAAACACCTGTTTGTGTTTGTAAATTCGTTGACTCCTTCGTGTTAATTGTAAAAATTATTTATTTGAACATTTGCGTCTGGAACAAACATCTTGCAAAATATATGCTTAACAGCAATAGTTTAAAATTATGCCACATTAAATATGTTTTTGGTTCTTCTATGAGAAAAACTAATCAGGATGGAAGATTTAGTGTGAGTAGATAAAAAAAAAAATGGACAGACGATCTTGATGATTGCTGTCTTTGGTTTGTTGTTGTTGTTGTTGTTGTTGTTGTTGTTGTTGTTTTAAAGTTAAAGCAGTGCCAAATGGATGATGGGCTCTGTAAAGGAGACTCATCAAGCCAGTGAGCCTCAGCTGTGTCAACAGTAGACCTCAGACACCCAGACTGTCTGCTGAAGGAGCTCCAGGTCTCTGACCAAACACCAGCCTCTGTAGAGCTGCAGGTTTCTATTGGGCAGGCATGAAATTCCCTCTCCAGACATTTTTACCTCATCTAAATTGATTAAAAGTCATTTGAGGTGGCAAAGATGCTGGCATTAATTCGATGTGATATCTTATGATCCAGTGATAATATCAAAGGTCAACATTATCCCTTAATGGAATCAATAAATGATGGTTTTATTTGATTAATTACGCTTATGATTTTATCATGCAATTATGAAAATGCAGTGTCAGTGTAGAGGCCGAAAACAGGTCTGCACCTGTAAGAAAAAATTACAGCATTTAGTGACAAGTGATTTTACAGTGATATTTACATTAAACTCAAATGTCCCCAAATGTCCTCTTCTTTACACTGTAAAAAAATTATTTCTTCTTGAAAAAGTTAGTGTCCTGGCTGCCTTAATATTTTAAGTTGACTGAACTTGAGTTTTTGTTTTAAACTTTACAATTTATCTTCTCAAGTTTAGTCAACCTAAAATTTTAAGACAGCCTGGGCACTAACATTTTAAAGTTGAGGCAATTTTTTACAGAGTAGCGATCAGAATACAGTAGTTTATTTTTGTCTGACCATTTTGTAGGTAATACTGACTAAATTAGGTGTTTTTAATTAAGCCTCAGAATCACCAAGTTCACTGGTGTACTTATGGCTGAGATAAGATAAGATAAGATAAGATAAGATAAGCCTTTATTAGTCCCACAACGGGGAAATTCCAGGATTGCAACAGCACAGGGATAGCAACACTCAGAGCAACAATCAGAAGGCAAGAAAAAAACAAGCAAGCAAGAGCAGCTAATATACATATGTACGTATTACTATAAAATATATATATATACACACACACACAGACACACAGTGCAGAGCATTGTAGCTGGATGGAATAAATATATGAATATATGAACACAGTGCAGAGCATTGTAGCTAGATGGAATAAATATGTAAATATATAAACACCCACAGTACGGAGCATTGCAGCTAGGTGGAATAAATATGCAAGTATATAAACACACACAGTGCGGAGCAATGTAGCTAGATGGAATAATATGTAGATATATAAATATATAAACACACCCAGTGCTGAGCATTGTAGCTAGATGGAATAAATATGTAAATATATAAACACACACAGTGCAGAGCATTGTTGCTAGATGGAATGAAACAGCATAACCGTCTACTTAGTTATCCTACATGGTATGATTATGTGCCCATACATATTCTCACCCTCCATAGCGACCGGTATGTTCCTAGTTGTATGCCGGAGGGGACCATTGTGTAAGTCTATTGCATCTTTTGCATTCAAAAAACTATTAGTTTGTTACGTCTTTTTGCTATCTCTGCGAGCAGCCCTGCTTAGGTTGTACAGTCTGACAGCCGTTGGTAGGAAGGACCTACGAAACCTCTCGGTTGTGCACCTGGGATGATGTAGTCTGCTGCTAAATGAGCTCCTCAGTGCATTCAGTACTGGGGGATGCTTGAATTCCAGAGATGGATAGAGTAGCCAGAAATTGTACTCAAGTAAAAGTAGAGTTTATGATATTAATTACTTAGTTTAAGCAAGAAAAACTAATAAAAAGCTAGGCTGCTTGAAAAAAACACCTTCAAACCAATCCACATTTACCCTAAACCAGGGGTGTCTCATCATGTACCATGGAGGGCCAAGACCCTGCAGGTTTTCTCTCCTACCCAGTCTCTTCAGCAGGTGTTTTCACTTATCAGCAATCAGTGGGAAGAAATTCAGTGGAATCTGCTGTTGAAGACACTGGTTGGACGTAAAGCCCACAGGGTCTTGGCCCTCCATGGCACATGATTGGACACCCCTGCCCTAAACCCATATTATAGTATAATACAAATAAAAAGTAAATAGAGGTAAATCAACTAATCATTGAGTCAGACCAGAACAACAATAGTTTTGACTCGCATTTCAGTGTAATAATACTGTAAATTCACAAAAATGACACACATATTTAGTAATTGTTGTAAGAAACTTTGACAATATAAACAAGCAAATTTATAGGCAGTTTTCAAATAAAAGAAATCAAAAAATAACTCAAAAAGTACTTGCGTAACAGTACAGTTTTTCTTCATAATTCTGCTCAAATTAAAGGAATCCTACAATAAAACTTCTAAGTACAAATTTGTGGAAATTTTTACCTGAGTATGTTTTTGAGTAACTATAAGTCCTTACTACTCAGATCAATTAATGCATTTCAGTCATCCTCATGAAGACTAATTAACTTTAATGGAATTCATCAAATATTACCATATTTTATTACAACTTATTTTTTTAATCGATAAACAAGATCAAAATATTGATATGCTCAGGTATAATTTAAAGTTGCCATTGTTTAGTTGCAATAATTGAAGAAAAATTTAAAATGACAGATAAAATTTACTTTAAGATTATCATAGACATTTTTTTAATAGTGCCATTGAATGACTATTAAAATGAGAAGCTGCATCTAACTCATTATTAATAGGTGTTGTTACAGATGGTGGAAGCATGTGGCTGTTGATAAAGTTAATATCTCATTATGAACCACTTTAAACAGCAAATGTAATGATTTTCTTTGTTTGTATCACTGCCAAGAAAAGAAATCAGCAGTGCTCCATCCAGCGAGCAGGTATTGCATGTGTAGAGCTGTTCCTGTGTGGTATGTTGCTCCATTGTTGTAAGAAAGCTATTAAAAACACATCAGTGAGCTCAACTCTTTTCTGACAATCAGCACAGCCTTTGTAGTTTATTTTGAGCTAATCTCACACGCACTGTACCACTTTACTAAACATCAAGTCTGTAGTTGAAAACAGATAAAAAAGAAAAAAAAATCTATCAGTAACACTGGCTCTAAACTACAGTGCTTTACAGTCTACTTTAGCTGACCATTAATCGTTTTAAAAATTAAATTATGTAACCTTTTGGTAAACATTTATAGCATTAAAAGAAAATGAAATCAAAAATTTCAACAGAGGTGGGGCGGCTGTGGCACAGGTGTAGTGTGGCCGACTACTGATTGGAGGATTAGTGGTTCAATTCCCGCCCTCTCTGCAGTGTGCATGTCGAAGTGTCTTTGAGCAAGACACTGAACCCCCAGTTGCTCCTAGTGGATCAGGCCGGCACATGGCTGCTCCGCCGCCATCAGTGTGTGAATGGGTGGATAGCAGGATCTGTAAAGCGCTTTGGTCGTCCAGAGATGAGTAAAATGCACGATATATGTGAATGCCATTGGGCTATGGATGAACAAATTAGGTTTTGGAGGTGATCCAGGTCAGGATGCAGATTCTGGATCATTTTTCCAGATATCCTGACCCTGATCACCTTCAAAAGCTAATGGGTTCATCCATAGCCCAAGGGCCACCTCAGGTGAAATTATAATCTAAATCCGTCCAGTAGTTTTCATGTAATCCTGCTAACAAACAAACCAACAAATAAACAAACCACCCCATTATACTGCCTCCTTGCGAGGGGTAAAAATTACCTTTATTTGCTTGGAGGATAAATTCTAAATACTTCTTCTTCTTTTAGATTTGATTGGCGGTTGGCTATTTTACATGAAAAGTATAAAATTAGGATATTGTAGACAGACTCCAGTGGATATAAATCCCCTATAAAAACAAATCTACAGTATATTGTCTAAAATGGTACCTTATGCCCTTTTTTTTCTACAAAAAAACCCATTTCATTGTCTTATAGTTTTGTGACAAAATATTTTTATTTTTCCTCCTCCTTCAAATGCCAGGATCTGTGAATAGGCCCACCCACATCCCACAAGGCTAACGTTGGCTAGCACTACATTAAACAGAATAAATCCTGTGATAAAAAGACATCGGTTGAAGAACATGTCCACTTGTATGCACAGTGACTCAGGATAATGACTGAAACTGCGTCGGTCCTTAAAAGCAGTTTAATGGTAAAACCCATCTTAATTGGGGTCAAGTTTTCAAAGCAGCTGTCCAAAAATGCTAACTGGCCATGGAGGCTAACTTTAGTTAGGCCAGACAGTTGTTAGTCCTTGTTGGCTCAACACTAGGGACCTGTTATAGTTACATCACCAAAAAATTACGTCTCCCTCTATACTTGCCTTTTTTCAAGGGGAGGAGCTTAACTGAAATTTCACAGCAAAAAAAAAAAAAAAGACAGACATGACATGTTTGAGTGATTTTGCTCTTGGTATGTATTGTAAGTCATAAAAAAAAACATGTTGTAGACATGTTAACAAGAAAAAAAAAACAAATTTTGACGATCACTTCAGTTACACGTTAAGATGAAAGTACTTAGAACATGATTTTGCTGGGTGAATTAGAATCAGAATCAGAATCAGAATCAGGTTTATTGCCATTGTTCATGTAGTACACAAACTAGGAATTTGTCTCAGTGCGATGCTGCAACATTAAACATGATAAAATAAAAGAAATAAACTATACATGCAATAAAGTGTAGAATAAGAGTGAGTAATACTAGTCAGCAGTTTAAATATATTAGCGAGCAGCAGATAATGTGGAGAACCATATAGTGCAGTCGGTAATGCAGGAAGAAAACAGTGATTGACATGAGTCTGGTTGAGCTGCTGTACATAGTGCACGAGAGTCAATAAGTCACTTAGTGTTCAGCAGTCTGATGGCAGAGGGGAAGAAGCTGTTCATGTGACGGGAGGTTTTAGTCTGGATGGACCGAAGTCTTCTACCTGAGGGGAGGGGGGCAAACAGTACGTGACCAGGGTGTGAGGGATCGGCTATGATCCGGCCAGCACGCCTCCGGGTCCTGGAGATGTACAGATCCTGGAGAGATGGGAGCTTGCAGCCGATCATCTTCTCAGCAGTGTGCACGACGCGCTGCAGCCTTAGTCTGTCCCTGGCAGTGGCTCCTGCATACCACACGGTTATGGAGGTGATGAGGATGGACTCGATGATGGCTGTGTAGAACTGCACTAACATCTTGGTGGGTAGCTTGAGCTTCCTCAGCTGCCGCAGGAAGAACATCCTCTGCTGGGCCTTTTTGATGAGGGAGCTGATGGTCGGCTCCCACTTGAGGTCCCTAGTGATGGTGGTGCCTAGGAAGCGGAAGGAATCAGCAGTGGTGATGGGAGAGCCTGTGAGGGTGAGGGGGGGCAGAGGGGTTGTGACTTTCCTGAAGTCCACAATCATCTCCACTGTCTTCAGAGCGTTCAGCTGCAGGTTGTTGTTGTTGCACCAGGACGCCAGCTGGGCCACCTCTCTCCTGTAGGCGGACTCGTCGCCATTGGAGATGAGCCCGATGAGGGTGGTGTCGTCCGCAAACTTGATCAACTTGACAGACTGGTGGCTGGAGGTGCAGGAGTTGGTATAAAGGGAGAAGAGTAGGGGGGAAAGTACACAGCCCTGGGATGATCCGGTGCTGATGCTAGCAGAGTCTGAGACAGTCTTTCCCAGCCACACATGCTGCCTCCGGTCCGTCAGGAAGTCGGTGATCCACCTGCAGAGGGAGTCAGGCACGTTGAGCAGGGACAGCTTGTCCCGGAGCAGAGCGGGGCGGATGGTGTTGAATGCGGAGCTGAAGTCCACAAACAGTATCCTGGCGTAGGTTCCCGGGGAGTCCAGGTGCTGCAGGATGGAGTGGAGGGCCAGGTTGACTGCGTCGTCTACAGACCTGTTGGCTCAGTAGGCAAACTGCAGCGGGTCCAGGAGGGGGGTGGTGATGGACTTGAGGTGGGGCAGGACCAGGCGCTCAAAGGACTTCATGACTACAGAGGTGAGCGCTACAGGTCTGTAGTCATTAAGTCCAGTGATCCGTGGCTTCTTGGGGACAGGGATGATGGTGGAGGATTTGAGGCAGGACGGCACGTGGCATTGCTTAAGGGAGGTGTTAAAAATGTCTGTGAAGACAGGAGCCAGCTCTTTCGCACAGTGTCTCAGGGTGGAGGGAGACACGCCGTCCGGACCGGGGGCCTTGCGCGGGTTCAGTCTGGAGAACTGTTTGAGCATGTCCTGCTCACTGATGACAAGGGCAGTGGGAGAGGAGGGGGGGCGCCTTTGATGAAGTAGGGATCGTGGAGGCTGTGGAGCTGGAGGGAGGGGGGGAGTTGGACACAGATGACGAGGTGTCAAAACGGGCATAGTGTTGGGACAGTCTTTGACAAAGGGCTTTGTCATCCTGACCTTTAGGAGCCTGAGGCCGATAATTGGTGATTTGCCTCAGTCCTCTCCACACAGAAGCCGAGTCATTAGCAGTGAACTGCTGCTGGAGTCTCTCAGAATACACAGATTTAGCTCTCCTCAGCTCTCTGTTAAACCGATATTTAACCTCCCTGTAGCAGCCCGTCTCCACTTTTCAGCGCTGCTTCCTTCTCCTTCCTGATCTGTCTGAGCTTAGCAGTGAACCAGGGCTTATCATTTGAGTACCTCACCCTGGTGCGCGATGGAAGAATGCTCTCCTCACAAAAGTGGATATATGAGTTCACAGTGTCCGTGTACTCATCCAGATCATGCGTGGCTCCTTTAAACATGCCCCAGTCAGTTATTTCCATGCACGTTTCCAGCTTCTCCTCAGCAGTTTTTCCAGTGTAACACAAATATTGTTCTTGGATATGTGTTATTTCTTGATTGTTCATGGTGTAATGGGGTCATTATTACCTTCAAGCATTGCTTTTGTGACCTGGATATTGGCATTTAGAAATAAAACAACATATGAATAAAACCAATGTATTTATACTAAAGTTGCTCAAAAATGTTTAGGAGCGTGCAGTTTTAGATTCATGGCTGCAAGGTAAGCTCTGAAGAGACAGAAATAGGTCTGTTAGATTTACTTTAGACATAAGCAATTGGTACATAATGTTGCTACCCAGAAACAAGAAAAAGTTGCATAATGTTAGTTAGTTGTAATTAACTACAGTAGGTGTACAATAATTCTTCATTTTCAGACTGTATATGTTGTTTTTTGTCAGTAATGCCTTAGTAACAAAACAAACTGGGAGCATCATCCAGCTTACTTATAGGGGATGTTTACTTTTTCTGCTGAATCCTCTTTAAAAAAAAAAAAAAATGCTGCACCAACTTTGACTGGATTTCCTTCCATGTAAGAAGTCTTTTCAGCTTGCATTTGAGACAGATTTTATTTTACTGAACATCAGTATTGATGCCCTGCACTATTTATACTGCCAATAAATAAATTAATTAATTAAATAAAGTCATGCCTACTTTTAAACAACTTCTTCTGAATTTTTGATTACACTTCTGTTATATGACTCTCAGCTTTGATTGTTTCCCGCAGCACCTCCATATGCTGACAGAGTGACAAACCTGACAAACTAACGATAGTTCACAAGATAGTGCTTTCTAACAAATCTCTCATAGCACTCCATCACAGACATGCACCTTATTACTGTTAGACCACATGTTTTTGCCCTCTAGAAGCTGCAAAGCAGTGTTGTGTACACAGTAGGTCTGTGTGGTGAGGCCAGTGGTTGGCCACAGCATAGCAAAGCTGGCACAAATTACACGCCTGCAACCAGCAGTAGTCTGAGAAAATTCCGGAAAGGAAGCTGTGAGGAGTTTTCATTCACTCAAACAGAGATAAACTGAAACTCCTTCAAGAGGATTTGGCTGTAATTCCTCCCCAAAGTGGAACAAATAGGTGAGCTGGCTAACCAGAGATCAGTTTTCAACCTCATTTGAAATGTGGACAAACTCTACAAGAGAGACAGAGTTAAATATGAAAGGTCTTGCCACTGGATCACTTTATAGACAAATAAAAAGAATTGTGGAATAGTAAAGACAAGTAAGTAGGCTGATAAAATAGATATTTTGCACACACTGCCACTTTTTTTTGCCAAGACCTTTGATTCCTATAAAAACAATCATGCAGAATTAATGGTATTATTCATAGTGATAAAAATAATTAACAGATTAAATCCCTTTGTTCTTCTGTGTCATTGGTGGAGATTTTTTTAAAAATAAAGAATAAAAATTTGCTGTGGTTCAAAGACAGCTGAGTTTTAGCATGAATTGGACTAGAGGATCACGCCAAAAAGAATCTGAGGGGCTTCTACAGGGTAAGAAGCTCATTTCTTTGCAGCCAAAATCACACTGATGGAGGATTCAATTCAATTCAACTTTATTTATATAGCGCCATTTCACAACAATAGTAATCTCATAGCACTTTCAACTGTAGGGGAAACCCCCACAATTGCAGAAAGACTCCAGCAATCAGGCGATCCCCTGTGAGCAAGTACTTGGCAACAGTGGAGAGGAAAAACTCCCTTTTAACAGGAAGAAACCTCCAGCAGAACCAGGCTCAGGGAGGGGCAGTCATCTGCTGTGACTGACTGGGGGGGTGAGGGGATAGAGAAGAAGAAGAAGAGAACAGACATGTAGAAAGCAAACAGCACGACGGTGTTCAATCTATGGGAGAGAATAAACAGATGTTAATGACCAGCAAAAATATTTCATTGAGAGGGAAGAAAGGAGTGAAGCCCAGTGCATTGTTGGAGGTCCCCCAGCTGTCTAAACCTATTAGCAGCATAACTAAGGGAGGGTTCAGAGACACATGATCCCTCCCTAATTATAGGCTATATCAAAAAGGAAGGTTTTAACCCTATTCTTAAAAATAGAGATCAAGTCTGACTCCCGAATTCAGATTGGCAGTTGGTTCCACAAGAGAGGAGCTTGATAACTGAAGGCTCTGCCTCCCATTGTACTTTTGGAGATTCTAGGTATTACAAGTAATCCTGCATTTTGGGAGCATAGTGCTCTGTTACGATAATAGGGTAGTATCAGATCTTTTAAATAGAAAGGGGCCTGATTATTTAGAGCTTTGTAAGTGAGAAGAAGGATTTTAAACTTAATTCTAAACTCCATGGGAAGCCAGTGAAGGAAGGCCAAAACCGGAGAGATATGATCTCTCTTTTTAGTACCTGTTAAAACTCTTGGTGCAGCATTCTGGATCAGCTGAAGACTTTTTAAAGATGTTTTAGGACAACCTGATAATAAAGAGTTACAATAATCTAATCTAGAGCTAACAAAAGCGTGGATTAGTTTCTCAGCATCACTCTGAGACAAGATGCTCCTAATCTTGGCAATATTATGCAAATGATAGAAGGTAATCTTAGAAACAAGTTTAATGTGTGAATTAAAAAACAGATCTTGATCAAAAATAACTCCAAGGTTCCTCACAGAACTATTAAGAGAAAGAGTAACTGCATCCAAACTAAGAGTTTGATTTGGAAAGGTATTTGTAAAGTTTTTTGGGCCAACTAGAATGACTTCAGTCTTATCTGAATTTAATAGCAGGAAATTTTAAAGCACCCTTTATTGTCATTCAACCTTACAACCAATCATAAGATAAGATAAGATAAGATAAGATAAGCCTTTATTAGTCCCACAATGGGGAAATTCCAGGATTGCAACAGCATAGGGATAGCAACACTCAGAGCAACAATCAGAAGGCAAGAAAAAACAACATCTAGTAAACATATGTCCATATTACTATAAATGTATATATATATAGACACACAGTGCAGAGCATTATGGCTGGTGAATGTGCAGCAGAAAGTCTAAGCTCTCTCTCTGCGGATGCAGCGGGCCAGCTGGAAGTCTTTGGGCATGATGGTGACCCCCTTAGCGAAGAAGAGACCACCAGGTGGGCCTCGCTGGTCTCCTGCAGAGCCATGACGGCGAAGCTCAGGAAACGCAGGACGGTTTTGAAGTCCTGAGCGATCTCCCTCACCAGGCGCTGGACGGGCAGCTTACGGATGAGCAGCTCCGTGGATTTCTGGCAGCGACAGATCTCTCTCAGAGCCACGGACCTGTGACGGCGAGGCCTCTTCACTCTGCCGGTGACCGGAGCGCCTCTCCGAGCAGCCCTGGTGGCTAGCTGTCTCCTGGGGGGGGGGGGGGGGGGGGGGGGGCTTCTTCCTCCAGTAGATTTTACGGGCGGTCTGCTTGGTTCTTGCCATCGCTCTTTATTATTCTGTCTTATATTTCTTTCACGCCGCCTAAACTCCAGAGCCCGGTACCCGCGTCATTTTCGCTACAGCTCCCGGTATGTCGAGTTTCCCATTAGCACCGGGCGGCGGCCAAGTGCTAGCTAGCACTAGCTCCTCCCCGCTGTAACGTCTCCCGCTGCAAACCGTGGCTCCGTCCGCCGACCCGGGAGACCCCCAGGGTGATCCGTGCGTCCGTGATATACTGTATATACAGAGTGAAAGGTGTAGAAAGAAGAAGGAAGATAAAAAAAAAAAGGCTGTTGCAACAGGCAGCCGACTCGTGTGGCGCCGCCGGTCCGGCGGAACCGGAAACGGAAACATGTACAGTAGAACAAAATTGTGTTTTACCTATCTACAGTGTTAATCACACACACCCCAAGTGTAGAATCGGAGGGCTGCTGCCATGCAAGGCGCCACCACAGATTTCCCTCCTCCATTCCATTATTGCTGAGCACCAAGCTGGACGGCAGGAAGTTCCACTTTTATATGGTCTTCGGCATGACCCGGCCAGGATTTGTATCCCTGCCTCCCGGGTGTGGGGCGGATGCTCTACCAACTGAGCCACCACTCCGGTAAATTACAAGTCATCCAAGTTTTGATTTCCTTAAGACAGGCCTCTAACTTGGCTAATTGATTAACCACTTGCGCTCCGTTGTTCCGCGGGCGGGCAAGTCTTTGCGTCCTATGACGCACGAGGGCGCGCGAGAGCGCGCTCGTGCGCCCTCGTGCACATGACGCATGATAAGGATATTGATGGTGATTGTGTAGGTGGTGTGCCCTCCAAGCGCCACTGAAAAAAAAATCTGCAAAAACAGCCGCGAACAGATTAGTTCATCTGATTGACCTCTCATTCGACTAATAAGAGCCTTGAATTGGGTTTCTGAAACCTTGAGGAGCCAATGAATGAAAATCTAGGAAGGAGGACCCGCCTACTGTGAACGCAGGAGCCAATTGAAGCACAGAAATTCTGGCTGGGTGAAGCGATATTTACTGCTGCAGAAGGACTCTGTACAAATCTACTACAGACCCAGGCTCACCCAGCAGCATGGAAAACACCCACAAGTGGGACCTGCACTCATTCCAGCAGAATAGACGGAGGCCGACGACAAAAGTCGTAAATCATTCGCCAAAACGGCAATAATGGAATTATGTTTTGATCGGGATCCACGAGCGGAGCAGCGTCGCGTTCGTCTGACGCGTGGGAAGAGCTGTTCACCACGACTCTGCTGCTTTGAAGAGGTAAGGTGTTATAAGCTAAATTATTATTTATCCCAGAAAACTGTAATCCAAAAATGACTTTTGACCGATCGGTAAATAACAACTGTACTGCGCACGAAGTGCATGCGCCGCGATAAATGGTTCATTTGCCGTGTTCGGACCATGAACGCCCTTCCCTCCCCCACTGCAGAAGAGAAGCGGGGGGGGGGGGGGCACGGTCCGAACGCTCCCCGGTCCGCGGGAGGAAGCATATCAGTCTATTCCATCATGTAGCGATGGCCCTCTTCTGTAGCGAGGGGGGGGGGGCGTTCACGGTCCGTTCACGGTTCCCCCCCCCACACACACACACACAGTAGCGAGGGGGGGGGGGAGCCGCTGTGAAAACATGCAAGGAAAAAAAAGAAAAAAGAGTGTATTCCGTCATGTAGCGAGGGCCGAATTTGGTCCTCGGTAGCGGGGGGGGGGGGGAACGACCCCCCGCCCACACACACATACACACAGACACAGCCCTGAGTGTGACCTTTCATTAGAGCCTAAAATGAAGATTCTACATTGAATTATTCAAAAGTTACAGACGTTTTTCCAAACTGTGCCATTTGGCACAATTTGGCACAGTTCCATAACGCCTGGGAACTACCTGAGAACAAAGCTGTGTAAAATATTAATTTTTTGTGGTATTGTTACCAAATTTGGATCTCAGCTGGATAACACTTGGTTCTACATTTCTGTTGCATTTTCCAGCCGGATCGGACAGCTGTGTGTTATTTACAAGCATTTGTATCCAAAAAAACACTGTGTCCAAATTTTTTTTCTTCAAGTTCAGTATGTTTAGATGACTGTAACTCAGTGGCCGGAGCACGTAGAGAGATTATGTTTTTTTTTGCCAAAAAATTCAAAGTGTTTTCTTTTAAATGAGACCAACCCCGTGAAGATGCTGCAAAGGGTTGAATAACAGCTTTCGATTTACTTTGGGCACGTTTTTTTTTGGCATTTTTAGGAAAATTGCCCAGAGTGCAAGTGGTTAATATCATCTGGCTTCATTAACAGGTATAATTGTGTGTCATCTGCATAACAATGAAAATGTATACAGTGCTTTCTAATAATGTTGCCTAGTGGAAGCATACAGTATATAAACAAAAAATCATAGGGCCTAGCACAGATCCCTGTGGAACTCCATGACTGAGCTTTGAGTTGGAAGAAAACTCATTATTGACATGAACAAACTGGAACCTATCAGATAAATAAGATCTAAACCACTGTAACAAAGTTCCATTAAGTTCAACATGGTGTTCTAATCTATCAAGTAGAATATTATGATTGATAGTATCAAAAGCTGCACTAAGGTCTAAAAGAACAAGTACAGAAACAAGTCCATTATCAGATGCAATAAGAAGGTCATTAGTGACCTTCACTAAAGCTGTTTCAGTGCTATGATGGATTCTAAACCCAGATTGAAACTCTTCAAATAAACCATTTCCCTGCAAGTGGTCAAATAATTGCGTCACTGCAACTCTTTCTAAGATTTTTTGAAATGAAAGGGAGATTAGAGATTGGTCTATAGTCATCTAAAACTCCTGGATTCGGCATTGGCTTTTTGAGTAAGGGTTTAATTACAGCAGTTTTAAAAGCCTGTGGTACATGGCCTAATGTTAACGAAGAATTGATTATTTGAAGAATAGAGCTACCAATAAATGGGAAGACTTCTTTAAATAACCTGGTAGGAATAAGGTCTAAAAGACAAGTTGAAGGCTTGGATGAGGAAATTATTTTATCTAACTCTAAAAGGTCAATTGGAGTAAACTCGTTAAAACAGATATCAGTTGAAGGAGTTGTAGTAGTTACTGTATTTAAGTTAACGGTGGGAAGAATCTGATTGATTTTATCTCTGATAGATGAAATTTTATTATTGAAAACATTCATAAAGTCCTGACTAGTAAGCTCTAAGGGAATGCTAGGATTGACAGAGTCCTGACTCTTTGTCAGCCTGGCTACAGTGCTGAAAAGAAACCTGGGATTATTCTTGTTCTCTTCTATTAATGCAGAATAATAACTTGTTCTAGCTTTCCTAAGAGATTTTTTTTATAAATTAGAAGATGATTTCTCCAAGCTAAATAGATTTCATCTAATTTAGTGGAGCGCCATTTTCTTTCTAATTGACGAGTCTTCTGTTTTAAGCTACGAGTTTCTGTGTTGAACAAATCTCTGATTACACTTTTTCTTTTTTTAAAGGGGCCACCATGTCTAGAGTCTGATACAGAGAAGTTGTAACACTATCTACCATGCTATCAATTACAGAAGTGGCATGCTCTCCATAGCTTATCTCCGTTGTGTTGACACATGGCATAGAGGAAACAATCTGCATAAATTTTGTAACAACATCATCTGATAGGCGTTTACTGTAGTAATATTTTTCTTTAGGAGCCAAATAGTCAGAAATAGTAAAATCAAAGGTTAACAGACAATGGTCTGAAAGTACAGGGTTATGAGGAGACACTACCAGATTTTCTATTTCTATGCCATATGTCAAAACAAGGCCCAACGTGTGGTGGAGCTAATGGGTAGAATTTCCTACTTTCTGAAAAAAAAAAACCTCATCAAGTCTAATGTTGAATTAAATGCCATATTAAGGCAATCACTATCTACATCTACACGTATATTAAAGTCCCCTACTACAATTATTCTATCTGATTTCAGCACTAAATCAGCTAAGAATTCAGCAAATTCGGATAAAAACTCTGAGTAGGCTGAGGGAGGACGGTAAACTATGGCAAATAAAATTGGGTTTAACCTATAATTGCTAACATGCCCAATACTGAGGACCAGGCCCTCAAAGGAATTCTAACATGTTTTTTGCTTTGCATTAACTAGTAATTTGGAATGGCAAATTGTCACTACTCCTCCTCCATGACCAGAACTTCTGGGATTTTGACAGTTTAAATAACCACAGGGAGTTGATTCATTTAAACCAACATAATTCTCTTGCCCTAACCAAGTCTCTGTAAGGGATATTAAATCAATCTGATGATCAATTAACAGATCATGGACTAGGAGATACTTAGGAGTTAGACACCTAATATTTAACAAACTGCATTTAATTTTTAAATTATGAGGAGGAACAGAGGCCAAGTCATTAAATTTAGAGGCTTCATGTTTAATGTGAGTTTTACCATCTTTTTGTTTAATCACTCTGGGATGCTTATACTTTATATTTGTATTTACTTTGGAGGGAGCAGACAATGATTCTCTGATGGGGAAGACAAGGGCTAAGTTGAGGGGTGGTGGATGAAGAGGAGCTGCAGAGAGGCGTGTAAGACTGCGACTCTGCTTCCTGGTCCCAACTCTGAGTTGTCAAGGTTTTGGAAATTTGGATAAAAATTATGCCAGATTGTTAGATAAAAGAGATGCACCATCCAAAGTGGGATAGATGCCGTCTTGTCTAATAAGACCAAGTTTTCCCCAAATGAGTTCCAGTTGTCTATGTAGCCCACATCGTTTGCAGGACACCACACAAACAGCCAGCGGTTGAAGGATGACACACGGCTAAACATGTCATCACTGGTCAGATTGGGGAGGGGCCCAGAGAATATTACAGAGGCAGACATCATTTTGGCAAAGTTACACACCGATTCCACACTAAATTTTGTGACTTCCAACTGACGGAGTTGGATGTTGTTAATACCGGCGTGGATAACAGTTGTGGAGTATTTACAGTTACTTTTAGCCAGCATTTTCAAATTTGACTCGATGTCGCCTGCTCTGGCCCCAGGAATGCATTTGACTATGGCTGCTGGAGTCTGTAGATTCACGTTTCTGACTATAGAGTCGCCAATGATCAGAGTTTTTTCCTCAGCGATGTAAAGACATGCGCAGCTTCCTGTTTGGTTCAACTGACTGTGTAGAAAGAAGAACACTAACAGGTCCTGGCAAGTCTAAAAGAAGCAGCAGCTGAAGGTTGAACAGGTCCATTAGTAAAAGGAAATTTCTGCCTCTACAGACAGGATGTCATTACGGAAACTTTCGAGCAGACTCTCAGAGTAAAGGCGCAGCAGCAAGAGGTTTGTGAGGTTCCTGCTGGAAGATTTAAAGAGCAATCAAACCAAAGTGAAATATAGTCGCAAGCAGCGATCATCCGGTTCCAAGCAGATGTAGACTTCAGGTGTAGACTTGTATTGTTTAGCAACAGCATTTAACCCCAGAACACTTTCGCTATAAAAAGTAACACCATCACTTTCGCCGGGTAATTTTTACCCGATATAATATATCCAACAAAAAGTACTTGTCATAAAAAATAGATCAAAATATAACTGTGGCATGTGTAACAAAATGAAAAAAAAAATGTCATAGGAGGACCCCTATAAAATGCTCCAAAATTACTGAAAAATTAGGAATTCATGAACAAAAAATTCCTAAAAAAAAAAAATAATGATACTGGAAACTTGGTCTTTGGTCCACCCATTCCTGGGACATGTGAGACTTCCCTGGTGAAGGCACAGACTCCTTGACACGCGAACAGCTGCAGGAGAGAGGAACAAAAAATGGTATTTTTTGAGTGGGTAAAAATGACCAGTTGACTAAAATATTGTTTTCACCATATGAATTCCCTTTGAAATCACCACTTTGTGATATTTATTCATAACCACTGCACTAAATAAGGATAGCATGCAAATTCCAGGACCACTTTTACTTACCTATTCCTTACAAGCAGTCTCACATGTCCCAGGAATGGGTGGACCAAAGGCCAAGTTTCCAGTATCATTTTTTTTTTTTAGGATTTTTTTGTTCATGAATTCCTAATTTTTCAGTAAAGCATGTCCTCCTATGACATTTTTTTTTCATTTTGTTACACATGCCACAGTTGAAAATAAAAGAAAACCACTCTAATTTATCACGTGTTGTCATATTTTGATCTATTTTTTATGACAAGTACTTTTTGTTGGATATATTATATTGGGTAAAAATTACCCGGCGAAAGTGATGGTGTTGTGGCTCACATATTTTTGACTACATATGTATAAGCACAAGGGAGATGCTTAGGACTGCATGTGTTGATTGACCTCACGTCTGGGATGGAACAATACGGCTGGACCGCCTGTGGATAATGGCAGGAGGACGGAGGTGCCGTGATAAGACTCAGAAAGGACTTCCTGACCTCCTGGAGTCAGACGGACCACGAAAGGACTCGGGGGGAAGAATTATTGTCAATGGGGGGTTTGACGACATTGTGTGATTCTGCCTCTGATGTGACATGTATAAATGTGGGTTTTTTTATGCAGCTCACTCTCTTCTTGTCTTGAGAGAAAGCTGGGGATGTGAAATCTGCATTAAACCTGAATTGAGAAATAATTCAGTCTCTTTATTTCACGCTCCCCACATTGGTGACCAATGATGTGAAATGCCTAGAAGCGATTCCCCCGAACCAGACTCGTCGGGGACCGCCCGAGCGAGCGCCGTCTCGATCAAACTGCCAGAGTTCTGGCAGGACAACCCGGACTCGTGGTTCCTTCAGGCTGAAGCACAGTTCGCACTCGGGGGAATAACGGCGGATGACACAAAATTCTACCACGTTATCGCCAGGCTCGACAACCGCACAGCTCGATGCGTGCGGAGCCTGGTGCAGCAGCCGCCCGCTGATGACAAATACGGCGAGCTGAAGGCTGCCCTCACCCAGTGTTTCACGCCCTCAGCCGAGGAGAGGGCTAGGAGGCTCCTGGCTCTACACGACCGGGGAGGATGCAGGCCAGTCGACCTGATGGAAGACATGCTGCAGCTGAGGAACAGAGAGAATGACAATTTCCTGTTCAAACACATCTTCCTGAGAAACCTCCCGATGCACATGGGGGCGACCCTGTCCAGCATGCGTTGTGTGACCCAGCGGGACTTCCGTGCGCTGGCCCGAGAGGCGCAGCGGATCCTCGACTCCTGCGGTGAGCAGACGGCCACCACGGCAGCGGCAGACCTTGGTGCGGCGACCAGGAGCAGCGAGGGGCCAGAGACAGCGGAATCAATCCCACCAACGATGGCAGCGGCGCGGTCCCGACGCAGCGGAGGAGATGACCCTCTGCTTTTACCATCGGCGTTTCGCAGAGAAGGCGCGCAGATGTGTGCCGCCGTGCCACTTCATGAGCTCGGGAAAACGCCAGGACCGGGATTCGTTAGCAGCTTCGGCTCTCGGCGAATGAAACAAGCTGCTCTACCTCACAGATGCGCGCTCCAGGCGGCACTTCCTCGTGGACACCGGCGCCCAAGTGAGTTTCATCACCCCGACCTATGCTGACCGGCTGGCAGGCCCCCGTGGTGACAGGGTAACGGCGGTGAACGGCTCGAGCATCAACACCTTCGGAGAAAGGACTCTGCTTCTGTCCTTACACGGCCGCACTTATGAATGGACTTTTATTATAGCGGCGGTGAGTTTCAACATGTTAGGTGCTGATTTCCTGTGCTCACATGGTTTGTTAGTTGATCTTGCCAATAGGCGGCTGGTTAATGCACTCTCTTTTTATTCAATCCCTTGCGCAGCTCGAGTGTCCCCGCCACCGGCTCAGACCAACATCGCCACAGCAGGCGGTAAGTTTCACACACTCCTCACCCAGTTTCCAGCGCTCACAGTTCCCACATTTTCGGCAACAGTTGCAAAACACAGGGTGGAGCACTTTATCACTACAGCTGGCCCCCCCATCTTCGCGAAAGCTCGGCGCTTGGATGCAGCGCGAACTCTCCATAGCGCGTGAGGAGTTCGCCAACCTGGAAAGGCTGGGCATCATTCGCCGTTCAAACAGCCCGTGGGCCTCACCACTGCATATGGTCCCTAAAGCTGACGGCTCGTGGAGACCTTGTGGTGATTACCGCAGGTTGAACAACGCCACAGCGCATGACCGCTACCCAATCCCACACATCCAGGATTTTTCGGTGCATCTGGCGGGGGCGCGTATTTTTTCTAAAATAGACCTCGTACGCGACTATCATCAGGTCCCAGTCCGAGCCGAGGACATTCCCAAAACAGCGGTGATAACCCCGTTCGGACTTTTTGAGTTTTTGCGAATGCCGTTTGGCCTCAAAGGCGCTGCGCAAACCTTCCAACGCATGATGGATGCGGTGTTACGCGATCTCCCTTTTGTGTTCGTCTACCTCGACGACATTTTAGTCGCCAGCACATCCGAGGAGGAACACGAAAAGCACCTCACGGCAGTTTTTCGGAGGTTGGGAGAGCACGGGTTAATAATTAATCCAGCCAAGTGCCAGTTCGGTGTGGCGCAGGTCGATTTTTTGGGACACTGCGTTTCCCCAGAAGGGGCGGTTCCACTACCAGACAAGGTGCGCGCAGTGGCAGAATTTCCTCGGCCACAAACGGTCAAAGCATTACAGGAGTTTTTAGGAATGGTAAATTTTTATAACCGTTTCCTACCCCACGCAGCGCAGCTCATGCAACCATTATATGCCGCGCTTAAAAAGCAAAAACCCTCCAATGCGATCGATTGGTCCCCGGAGCGGGAGCGCGCATTCGCGGAGGTAAAAAAAGCCCTTGCAGACGCTGCGCTGCTGGCTCACCCAGACCCAACGGCCCGCATAGCGATCACCACTGACGCGTCAGATTTGGCCATAGGGGCGGTTGTGGAACAGCATGTTGCCGGGGTTTGGCAGCCGCTGGCCTTTTTCAGCAGATCCTTGCGCGAGGCTGAGCGGAAATACAGCGCATTTGACAGGGAGCTGTTAGCGCTCCACTTGGCTATTCGCCACTTCCAGTTCTGGCTGGAAGGTCGGCGTTTCACCGCGTTTGTCGACCACAAGCCGCACACTTTTGCGATGGCCAAAATTTCGGAGCCTTGGTCGGGCCGGCAGCAGAGGCAGCTGGCCACAATTTCAGAATTTACTACTGATATTCAGCACGTAGCGGGTAAACTCAATGTAGTGGCAGACTGCCTCTCTCGCGCGGTAACAGCACCAGTCCGCGCGGAGGTAGATTATACTACCGCGGCCGCGGAGCAAAATAGCAGCGCGGAAGCGCACGCGGCCCCAGTTCACGTGGGGATAGATTATGCAGCCATGGCAGCGGAGCAGAGTAGAGATGCGGACGTGTGCGCGCTCCAGTCTGGACCAACAGGGTTAAGGCTGGAGAGCAGGAGTTTGCAAACCGGTATGCCCCCCCCCCCAATCTGCGATGTATCTACCGGGCGACCACGCCCAGTGGTACCGGCCGCTTGGCGCCGCCGCGTTTTTGACTTGGTTCACTCCCTGGCACACCCGGGGGTGCACGCTTCTGTGAAAATGGTAGCGGAGAAGTTTGTTTGGCCGAGCCTGCGCAAGCATGTGAAAGAGTGGGCAAGAACCTGCATGGTTTGCCTGCGGGCCAAAACTCACAAGCACACAAAAGCCCCCTTAGAACCGTTCCACATCCCAGCCAAGAGATTTGACCATGTGCATGTCGACCTCGTGGGCCCCCTACCGTCGTCGCAGGGGTTCACACATCTTTTGACAATGGTGGACCAAACCACACGCTGGCCGGAAGTGGTCCCACTGGCATCGACCACGGCTGCAGAGGTGGCCCGCGCATTTTTGACAGCCTGGGTAGCGCGTTTTGGGGTTCCGTCGGATATTACGTCCGACAGAGGACCTCAATTTGTGTCTGAGCTTTGGTCAGCGATGGCCAGCAGCTTAGGGGCGACAATTCACCGCACTACCGCTTACCACCCCCAGGCTAATGGTTTATGCAAGCGTTTTCATAGGTCTTTGAAGGCAGCCCTCAGAGCGTCGCTTACGGATGCAGATTGGGTAAACAAACTACCATGGGTTTTATTGGGGTTGCGTTCTGCGCCCAAGGAGGACTTAAATGCCTCCCCAGTGGAGTTGGTTTTTGTGCAGCCTCTCAGACTGCCCGGTGAGTTCCTACCGGAGCATCCGGCGCCCAGGCGCCCCCCGGCTCTGGGGCCACTGATCGGCACGGGAGCAGACATGCTCCCGGGCCCCGTTCATCACACTTTTCCGCGTGTTTTTGTTCCCAAAGCTTTAAAAAATGCCGAGTTTGTTTTTGTCAGGCACGAGGCCCTGCGACCAAGCCTGCGCCCGCCATACGATGGTCCATTTAGGGTGCTGGAAACAGGGGATAAACATTTTGTGCTAGATTTGGGGGACAGAAAAGAAACAGTTAGTATTGACAGACTAAAGCCTGCTTTTGTGATGAACGACGAGTCTGTATGGGTGGCGAGGGCCCCTCGACGTGGCAGACCCCCCCAGGGAGCATGTCCTGGAGCCCCCACAGGGATCAAATAACCATTCTCTTCCTCAGTTAGCAGATTCACTGCAGGACGGCGCCACAAGGGCTGCGAAGCCTGCTTACAGCAAGTTTGGAAGACGTTTGAAGCCCAGACGGCGTACGGACTGATGTGTGATTTTATCATGTTGTGTAGACTATGCTGTTGATTTTATCATGTTGAGTGAACTATGCTGTATTGTCCATTTTTCGACGTTTTGGGGGGGGGGGGGTTATGTGGCTCACATATTTTTGACTACATATGTATAAGCACAAGGGAGATGCTTAGGACTGCATGTGTTGATTGACCTCACGTCTGGGATGGAACAATACAGCTGGACCGCCTGTGGATAATGGCAGGAGGACGGAGGTGCCGTGATAAGACTCAGAAAGGACTTCCTGACCTCCTGGAGTCAGACGGACGACGAAAGGACTCGGGGGGAGAATTATTGTCAATGGGGGGTTTGACGACATTGTATGATTCTGCCTCTGATGTGACATGTATAAATGTGGGGGTTTTTATGCAGCTCACTCTCTTCTTGTCTTGAGAGAAAGCTGGGGATGTGAAATCTGCATTAAACCTGAATTGAGAAATAATTCAGTCTCTTTATTTCACGCTCCCCACAGGTGTTACTTTTTATAGCGAAAGTGTTCTGATTTTATACACTAACACTATCACCGGGTGAAATCCACCCAAAACGTACTTTACCCTCTTTCACTATTGCCGGGTGAAAATCAACCAAAAACATGCCTGTAGGATAAAGTGGGCTTTGGGGTAGGGAAACACCCACACCTTCAAAGATGTCAAAAACAATGGTGAAGCTACCCAGGGACCCATGACACTCAGAAAAATGCAACATATTGAAAATCATGTAAATACATTTGCTCGGGTGAAAATCACCCAGCGATAGTGCTATAGGGTTAAAGACGCTAGTGGCTATAAATCTCCCATAAAAACAAATCTACATTGTCTAAAATGGTATCTTATGCCCTTTTTACTACAAACAAAGCCTTTCATTGTGTTACAGTTTCATGTCAAAATCTTTTCACTGTCCCCTCTTCAAACGCCAGAATCGGCGACTAGGGTCAATCCACATACCACAAGGCTAATAGTGGCTAGCGCTACATTAAACAGAATAAATCCTGTGATAAACAGACTTACCGGTTGAAGGACATGCCCAGTTGTATGCACAGCGGCCCAGGATAATGACTGAAACTGCATCAGTTCTTAAAAGCAGCTTAATGGTAAAACCCATCTTTAATTGGGGTCAAGTCTTCAAAGCAGCTAGCCCAAAAATGCTAACTGGCCAGAGGCTAACTTCAGTTAGGCCAGAGAGTTCTGATTGGCTCAACACTATTCATGTGCCAGCGGCTGTACATACAGTATTTACGTCACCAAAAACACTCTGTTTCAACCCACCTTTTTTGAGGGGGCGGGGCTTAGGTGAAACTTTAAATAAAAAAAAAAACAGATAATGTGGAGGGAATGGAACAGGCGAGAGGCAACGAGCTGGAAGGACACAAGGTTTTATTCCTCCAACATACTGAAACACGCTTCGTAGCGTGAACTACTGCGCTGCTGAGGCATGTGTAACAAGCTCTTTTATACATGTTATACAGACAGAGAGAATGCATGGCACATTAGCATAGTGATTGTCAGCCAATACACATCAGTCAATACACATCATTAGCATGACATCAGCTGGCGCCCAGTTGTCCCTTCTGTCCTCAGGGGGCGCATACTTTAATAGTCCAGTCTGATTGCCCCCCGGAGCTCTTTGTCTGTGTGTCTATTGTCCTGCCCTTCCTCCTGCCCTGATGCCCTGATGGGTGTGAGATAATGTCCATCCGCCGTGTGCTGGGTCACCACAATATGAGGCATTTGAGTGATTTCACTCTTGATATGCCATGAACCGAGCCGGTTTGTTCTTCAAGCTCAGTTCTGACCTTTCTCTGTGTCTCAGGTTATCTGTGTATTTATGTATTGTGTTATCTTTTGAGTTTCTTGTAGTTTCTATGTTCCCTAGTTTATTTCCGTACCTGTAGCCATTGTGTTCTGGCCGGCAGCTGTGAGGCAGCCTCCTTTGGCCTACACTTGTGTGGGCGCTGTCTGACACTTGCCGGTCCGATCACGCCCCCTTTCTCATGACAGCCAGCTGATTCCACTCCTGGTAATTGCCTTCCCGCGCTTCGCCCAGGTGCTCCGAATCTTCCTGGCCAGCTATGCTTGCACTTAAGCAGCTCTTTGCCAGCCAAGCATGGCTGGACTATTGGATTGTCATTTGTATCTGTTGTGCCACTGTACACTGTGGTCTGCCCGCTTCACGTTCTACCATGTAAGCCAGTAGTGTACCCTGTTTTCCGTATGTCTGCACTTTTGGGATCTGTGTCTTCTTTCCTTAATAAATGTGTTTGTGGAGTAACCCTGCACTTAAATCTGTCTTCCTTCTAGTCCTCCGTGCGCTGCGTGAAAGCACACGGGGAAATCGTGACATGATATGTCTTTTAAGTCATAAAAAAATTGTTACAGACATGTTAACAAAAAAAAAAAGATTTTGGCAGAGTGTCATTTTAAAACCCATTATGTTTTATATACGTATTTGTTGTTGGTGGCTAAAGTTGTACCCCATGCTGTTGTGACCGAGGCCACAGCTGCTACAGCTACTGCACCCCCCAAAAAAGAGCTGTTATAGGCAATGTGGGCCCACTCAGGCTATGGGGGAAGTGACATTCACTCGAGTCAGATGTTGGTGTACCATTCAAAATAATTTTGTAAACATTATTTCGAGGTGAAAATGTCATATAGTGTTGCATTAAAATGCACAGGAGAGTCATGGGGTACTTCAGTTGTTGTGTTCAGAATAAGACTTCCCTGGAAAGATTCAAACATGCAACCTCCATCATATCAGAGGGGTATTGCATAAAAGTAGAATTAAGAAAGCCAGGATATCTGAAAAATCGTGGCTTAACATAGTTTGACCTTCACATCATGGCTTAATCAGTTGCACCATTGTCAAGCCAGGATGAGAAGGTGGAGTTATGTCAAGCCAGGTGTAGATAGTTGGGGTAAGTGCACATTCATGGCAAACTTAAATAGACCACGAAATCGATCACAGAATTACTGATCCTACTGCAAATAAGACAATGGGCAAAACACGAGCAGCATATTTCTCACCAGCAGAACAATGACATCTCATGGAAACCTGTGAGGATGTGAATCATATAATATCTAAAAAAGGAAAAATGCTGCTATGAATAAAGACAGAGAGAAATACTATAGCTTTCTGGGGGGAATGCAACCGCAAAGGCTGATGGGAAATGTTTAATGTCTAAAAATGAGCATGTTCTCTTTAAGCAGTGTGTTTGGAAACAAGTTAAATGGTCAGTTACTGTACTAAAGTTGCTCGGTAGAGATGTTTTTGTAGTGCAGTTCTTATGTTGGCACTATCAGTGTGAGTGCTGTTGCAGGGACCCTACACACACACTACTCTGAAACACAACAATCACTAGTCAGAGAGCTACTCATCCTGTCTATAATTAATAGTTACAGACTTTGACTTAAATGTGACCTGTCGAAGTGAGTGTTACTCAGAATTTTTATCCATTTAGATTAGTTATACTTTCCCCAATATTTTTAGTATCAACTAAAAGTTGTAATATTATTTATCTGTACTTCATAAAGATCCAACATGTGTCCAGAAAAGGACATGGCATGCTGCATGTGCTGACTGGCTTTTGCTTATCTGCAGTGTCTGGTAATGATTGCACTGATTGAGCCATGAGATCAGGATGATGCTGTGAGTTTTCTACTTAAAATCATAGGCATGGGATGTCCTGTCAGAGCTGTTAATACAAGTTCTATTGGCGGGGGGAGACATATCTGCAAGTGTCAAGTGAACATCTGCAGATGAAGAGACTGTTGTCGGACTCCAGAAGGCTTGAGGTATCATAAGATGTCTCTACTCAATGTACTTAAAGACAGAGAGCTGTCCGAAACCAGAATAAGACTGAAAGAGAGAATGTTTTTAGAGCTGGATTTAGATATTGAAATAAAATGCAAGATACTGAGAAAACTGAACCTAGAGACCAAGAAAATGAAAAGAGATGTAACTGAATAACTCATTACATACTGTAACCATGTCTGTAAAATTATGTATTCATCTTATTTTTCCTCTCCAGCTTCAAGGTGACAAGTAACTGAAAATTAAAATACATGGATAAAAAATACAAAAAAACCCAAACAAAACCCTTCAACACCGTGGTGTCCTTCCTTCTATATGACTATCCAGTACACTATTTTGTAGAGTCAGTTTAAGTGAAACTAACTTGTCATCTGGAAAGATAATGTGCTGTGACAGTAATGTCATATAAAATGTACTTACACAGGAACATCACCGGCCGTTCACGATGTCAGTGACTGCAGTAATATAGGCTGTGTATCATCACACCTCAGACAGTAAAATAAATTACCGTCTTCATAAAAGTGTAACGCTGGGCCTCACAGTAATAATGACTACCACATGACTGGTACAATTAAAAGAACTGTGGGCATACTTAAATGAATGATGATATGTCTGTATCATTTTAATGCAAGATAAATTTGTCTTCATCTCCGAGTTTCATTAAATGCAGGATAATTAGAATGCTGCAATATATCTACAGTAGACCATAGAATGACAGTGAAAAGCACTGATTTCTCATAGGATTGACCCCTGCATTGACAAATAATTCACTAGGATTAATCTTAGCCTGACTCTTAGCTTGCTCTGGACCAGGCTAGCTCCAGAGAATAAATCTCCATAGCAACTTGACTGGGCTTAATTTATCCTACTTTTATGCAACCAAGTCAAGTATAGTTTAAGCCAGGATTGCTCGAAAATCCTGGCTTAATCTCTTATCTTGGTTTTATGCAATACCCCTCAAGCCATCACCTTAACCACAACACCACACAATTGTTTCAGCTCACACTTTCACTTTCTCAAATGATAAATGTTTGATTGCAAGAAATCCCGGGAGCAGTAAAACAGCATTTAAAACTTAATGTGCACGCCACATTGTTTTCAAATACACAGAAGAGATATATCGTACTCAAGAAGAATGACACGTTGCCAGGAGGATTTGAACCCCAGTCTCCAGTAAGCATCTTATTCCCTACACCACACAGTTGCTTTGGGTCACACACTGACTTTCTCACATGCTAACAAAATATTCCATTGACAAGACACAAAGGCTGAAGGACATTTCATAAACACGATTTTTGGAACATAAACAGAAATTCATGAAATTCAGTGTTACTGAAGAATACTCTTATGATTGTGAGTGTGAAGTTTCATCAAGCTTGGATCACTACATCAGAAGTTAAATCCAAAAATACATGCCAAAGAGAAACTGTGCAACTTTATTGGCCTATAAATTAAAAATGGATTGATAATTTGTAATAATTTTAACAACTTTTCATTATCAATATCTGTAGATGATCTCTGCTAAATTTCAGGTAATTTTTAAAATTAAAATTTCTGAACTTCTTGAAAAGGAGCAGAGACCAGTAGAGAAAAGTTGCAGGAGATTTCAGAGACTATAATGATGAAAGAATTTTGAGTCAAGGCCCAGCCGTTTTCAAGATATTTGCAAAAATGTAAAACTGTTGATTATAGCATCACCTATGGAGGCAGTGTCTTGATTTTTGGTCTGAGTAGTGGGGAGAGTTTCTGACCAGACTGTAAAATTTCATGTTTCTACATATTACCGGTTTTACTTCCCACCCAGAGAAAAACAAAAAGAAGAATCAGAAGAAGAGGAAAGAGAACAATTACAATCCCAAAGCAAAGCTCCTTGGAATTCTAAAAAGAGGAAATGGTGCTAAACTGAACATACATTTGCATTTATATATTGGAGCTTATCACTCTGAAGCTTCCACTTTCACATAGCTGTTTGACTCTGATATGAACAAGGCCAAAATATTTTCAGTTCTGCTGTAAACTGAAAACTTCCACATGGAAAAATGTTTCATTTCTCTCAAGTAATCAAAGTTGCTACTTTCATACTTTTTTTCCTCTTAATTGCAATCTGGTTCATGCTTAAAACAGAGAATGAGGTTTACATTACGTTCTATGAAAAATGTAAATGGGGCCATTTTTATGGATAAATAAACCAGACCATGAGACATTTGCTATGTAAACAACTAGATCAGTGGGAACACTTAGAGAGCCCATACCTCCAACAAGACAGTTTGCCCACTGATTAAAATTGATTAAACTCTATCAGTTGACAGAGCGTAAACATCTTTGGTCCCAGGGTCTACCTCTGATGGAAAAGTCATCAAAATCCAGCCAGTAGTTTTTAAGTAATTTTGCTAACATAAAAAATTGCAGCAAAAACATTACCTCCTTCATGGTGGAAATAAAAATGTCTGTAGTTGTTCATTTCTGTTCCGTATTGGTCCTACAGATATTACAAACTCTCCTGCTGAGACAGACAGACACAAGGTCTTATTTAGTGTACTGGTTTTATATTGATGGATTTCTTTTGTGGAAAAGATGGCAAGGATAAAACACCTTTTTAGGGAAAAGACAGCACCAGATCAGTTCTCTGTATGAGCTGCAACGTATAGCAAACATCTGTGTTACTTCTTTTTATGCTTGCAGGTGGTGTGCCTTCCATGCATGTGGTTGTGCAGACCACAGCAAAAACTGCAGTTTTTTACAGATTCATACTCTAAATAAAACCATCAGTCTACAAGCAAGAGAGGCAGAGAGAAGGCTGATTCTGTTGTGATCCCATAAATATTGATCAGTGTTCAATTAATAAAATATTCCCCAGCCTCAATCTAATCCAACTCGCTCTTCAAACATTAAAGAACAACTGGTAAATAAGTCTTGATCACTGATAACAAACTCAAATATCCATCCTTTTTGTCTTTTGTGAATCTATCCATTTGCCTCAACAGTTCCTCTTCTTAGCTCCCAAATCCACTTTGATCTGTTCAAATCCGCAAAGATAAAGTGTGCAGAACCACCCATGAAAGCCGCCCCCAATGCAACAGGTGCAATGTATTTTTTCATAGCAGTATTGTGTGTCAGACCCCTTTGAGGATATGGTTACTTCTAGACATCGAGCGAGCCACAGGAAATCTTCTCACACGCGACGATTCTGATGTAAAATTTAGAGTCCTTTAGGGATGGTCGGTAAAAGCTGCCCTGAAGTCTCCCTTCATTTCCTCGATGGCCACAAAGGGAGATTGTTGGGCTGCTCTTGGGACGCATTGTGAGAGCGCTGATGTCGGAAAGGGGCAGAGTCAGTGTACAGTTTACCTACATTATTCTGCAAAACGACAGTTCCTTCCTCCAAGACAGTGGCAAGGGAGCTGCTGTCTGACTTGATTTAGTAAGGAGGGTCAGTCTCAAGGCCAAGAACAGCAACAACAACTGCTGGATTATGTCACGCATTTTTGTTGAGGATTATATACTGTAAGATGAATGCCTTCCCCATTTTTGTCACAGTACAATCTGGAAGGTTAGAGCAGCAGTCATGTTGTGTATAGAGAAAGACTGATGACGTGCAGACTTGAAAACATCTTGATTTTGTCAGTCTGACGTTCTCATAACGTCTCGCTCCTTCCACAAACCATCTGCTCTATATAGGCTCCTTCCTGATAGCTCGTCATCTGGAACGTCACACATGAAAGTTGATTGTGCATGAACGAAGTAGGTGACTATGACTGAAAATCAGTGACTGAGTGACACCATGCCTTCTGATTAGTTCAGATAGAAATGAAGATCGTTCACAGTTATAAGTTTCTTTAGCCACTGAGAAGCAGACAGAGTAGTTTGTTCTGGCCTGATAAACACACCGAAGTCACCAAGCGCCTTCATTTTTTTCTCTTTATATAAATGTATATAGCCTGAAATGGTACATATTCATAGTTTGTGACCTTTAACATTGAACACAACCTAGATGCAGACCCACCATAGAATCACTATGTGTGAGTTTGGTGACCATCTGGGCAGTTGCCTAGGAGGAGCAGTGAGTCTCGTGAACATGGATGGGTGGATGGATGGGCAGATAGAGGAATGACAGGAGCACAATGTGGGCCTGGGCCATCTGATTTCTAAAACTGAATCTAATACCACAAAGGAGGACCAACTACAGAGACTGACATAATTTTAGACAAAAATAGCTTCAATGAAAGACCATGTGTATAAAAGTTTTTCCTCTTTGCTCAGTAGGAGCGACTAAAAAAGAGCAGTTACAGGAAAGCCACCCATGGATACAGCAGGCTTTGTTAAGCGTTGCAAGAGGAAAGGCACATGAGTAAATAGTCAGACTGACGACTGTTAGATTCTATTTCTGTTGCTTCAGTTTCATGCTCATATTGAATCTCTGTCACACTGTCATGACTCACAGTTGAAAAGAATAAATTGCTTGTTTTATTTGCAGCACCTGCACTTTTTCTACTTTGACAAGTCAAGATGTGTGCTGTGAAAAGCCTTAAATATCTGATAATAATTAACTGCACAATTATTAATACGAGTAAGTAAATAAATAGCCCAGAAACAAATGTTTTATTTTCATATTGTTAAATGTAAATGAGAAAAGCAAAGGTTTTTAATGTGCATTAAGTATTTGTATATAAAACTACTAAGTAACTGACGTTTTACTAAAGAGCCACATTGCCCCCTGCTGGTAAATCTTTTCCTCTGCAGCCACTGGTTAAACTATGATGCGTCTTCTCCACTTGAGCCAAGTCTGTCAAAACAAAAAGGCTGCTCCACCGTCACACCAGATAAGGTCCGAGACATTTGATCTGATGATCTTGGCTGGAATGGTAGGCCTGTTCAACCTCTGATACGCAGCAAACCGATGACAGCCTCCAAACTAGTAGTAATCTCCCCCCTCTCTGCCTTTGATCCACAGCACATCAATGGGAGGAACAACGCTGATGTCTGCCGTCTCCTGCAAGGAAAGACAAGCTGTCAATTAATGCATGCTGCAGCTGTGAGGCAGAAATTTTTGCAAGTATTACAGAAGATGTCTTTGGGTTAAAGGAAAGTAACACTCATGTTCATGGAAAATTATACTAAATGCTTTACTGATTCAAACGTCTATAACAAAAAAAAAAAAAAGAAAGGAAAAGTTATTTAAGGCAGTCAAGAATTTTTTTTTAAAGTTAATTCAGTTCAATTCAACTTTATTTATATAGCACCATTTCACAATAACAGTCATCTCATAGCACTTTTAACTGTAGGGGGGACCCCCACAATTGCAGAAAGACCCCAGCAATCAGGCGATCCCCTGTGAGCAAGCGCTTGGCAACAGTGGAGAGGAAAAACTCCCTTTTAACAGGAAGAAATCTCCAGCAGAACCAGGCTCAGGGAGGGGCAGTCATCTGCTGCGACTGGCTGGGGGGTGAAGGGATAGAGAAGATGAAAAGAACAGACATGTAGAGAGCAAACAGCACAATGGGGACTCAATCTATGGGAGAGAACAAACAGATGTTTGTTCATTCTTCACTGAGAGTGAAGAAAGGAGTGAAGCCCAGTGCATTATTGGAGGTCCCCCGGCTGTCTAAACCTATTAGCAGCATAACTAAGGGAGAGTTCAGAGACACATGATCCCTCCCTAATTGTAGGCTATATCAAAAAGGAAGGTTTTAACCATATTCTTAAAAACAGAGATCGAGTCTGACTCCCGAATCCAAATTGGCAGCTGGTTCCACAAGAGAGGAGCTTGATAACTGAAGGCTCTGCCCCCCATTGTACTTTTGGAGATTCTAGGTATTACAAGTAATCCTACATTTTGGGAGCATAGTGCTCTGTTAGGATAATAGGGTAGTATCGGATCTTTTAAATCAAAAGGGGCCTGATTGTTTAGAGCTTTGAAGTGAGAAGAAGGATTTTAAACTTAATTCTAAACTCTATGGGAAGCCAATGAAGGGAGGCCAGAACTGGAGAGATATGATCTCTCTTTCTAGTACCTGTTAAAACTCTTGCTGCAGCATTTTGGATCAACTGAAGACTTTTTAGAGATGTTTTAGGTCAACCTGATAATAAAGAGTTACAATAATCTAATCTAGAGCTAACAAAAGCGTGGATTAGTTTCTCAGCATCACTCTGAGACAAGATGCTCCTAATCTTGGCAATATTACACAATTGATAGAAGGCAGTCTTAGAAACGAATTTAATATGTGAATTGAAAAACAGATCTTGATCAAAAATAACTCCAAGGTTCCTCACAGAGCTATTAAGAGAAAGAGTAACTGCATCCAAACTAAAAGTTAATAAAACATTATACAATATAGGCACTCAGGCAGGTAAACTTCTTATGCATTATATTCTACAATTTTTGATACTCTATGATAGTATGGATTAATGCATCAGCATCTACAACCAAACAGAAGACATCATTATGTATTCAGACTCTAAAATTGTGGACAAAGTTATCCTTGATGGCACCATTGCCACATTTCAAAAATCTTTGAAAGATGAATTCATTTCTGCCTCATTAAATTAGCTTTTTCTGTTATGGATGGCCACCTATGGAACAAATCACCAACTTAAATCAAATTTATCAGTGACATTAAAGTTTCAATATTGTGCATTTTCCAGGAATTTATTTTAAGGTTTGTCATCTTTGGGGACATAAATATGTAGCTTTAAAGACTAAAAATCAGATCACTGCATGGTCATGTTAACACCCAAGTACGTCCCCCTTGTGCAAAGGCAGCCTGCTTATACACAAACTGTGAGGAGATGGACACAGGAGGCTGCTGATGCACTGCAGGACTGCTTCGAGATGACAGACTGGAGCGTACTCTGTGAACCACATGGGGTGGACATAGACAATATGACCGACTGCATCACAAAATACATTAGATTCTGTGAAGACAAGACCATGCCAGCTCAGACTGTACACTGCTTCTCCAACAACAGACCATGGGTCACCAGTGACCTGAAAGCACTTCTGAACAAAAAGAAGAGAGCTTTTAGGGCTGGAGACAAGGAGAAGCTGAGGGGAGTGCAGCATGAGCTGAGAGAGATGCTGACGAGGTGCAAGGACAATTATAGGAGGAAGTTGGAAGAGAAACTCAGGCAAAACAACACTAAAGATGTGTGGGAGGGAATGAAACAAATAACTGGGTACAAGGGAAGAGTCAGGCAGCCATCTGGGAGCCAGGAGAGAGCTGAGGAACTGAATCTGTTTTTTAATAGGTTCAACTCACAGTCTGTCACCCGAGCAACACAACCAGACCCCCACACACCCCTCCCTACCCACGCTCCCGTGCAGAACCTCTCTCCATCTCCCTCCTCCTCCTCCTCAGGGGGCACCAGGACCCCCCCTCACTTCACGGTGACTACAGATCAGGTGGAGAAACATCTGAAGAGACTCAGTCAGCGGAAGGCTTCGGGCCCGGATGGCATCTTCGCTAGGATCCTGAGGACCTGTGCCAACCAACTAGCTCCAGTACTGAAACACCTGTACAACCTGAGCCTGAGTCTGGAGAGAGTACCGGTGCTGTGGAAGACATCCTGCCTGGTTCCTGTCCCCAAGAAGTCATCTCCATCGGATCTGAATGGCTATCGACCAGTTGCCCTCACATCTCATGTGATGAAGGTCCTGGAGAGACTGGTCTTAGCCCACCTGAGGCCGCAGGTGGAGACGTGGCTGGACCCTCTGCAGTTTGCATATCAGCCCCATTGAGGAGTTGAAGATGCTGTCATCTACCTGCTGCAACGAGCCCATCAGCACCTGGATGTCATGGGCCGGTTTTACCGGCGCTCAGATCTTATCCCTCCTCTGCTCTTACTTTGGCAGCGTCTCAGCGGGCTTCCAGCTGTCAAGTTCTATGGACGGCTGGAGGCCAATTACCTCATCAGCTGAGGTGCTGTCAACCACCTTAAAAGGGAGCAGCCCTGTTTTCTCGGCGCTGTGACCTCGCCCTGGTTACCCACGCTCTTCCCAGTGTGGGTAAGGCTGGAGTCCCCACGTCCGGCTCCTGCCCTCTTCTCATCCCTTTCATCATTATTCGTAAGTGCTCTCCCGTATGGTTTGGGTTTTGCCCCTCGAGGCTATCTTTCCTTTGTTCCTTTCTGTTATCGTTAATAAACTATGCAAACTCACTGGTCAGTCCCTGGCTCTTATTTATGGCTCCTAGAGTCATGCGTGACAGTAGGTCACAGCCAGTGAGTTGCCGGCTGCCGTGAGTTTGTTTAATGGACTGTTGTTCCTACCTGTCTGGGTACCGTGCTGGAAGCAAGCCATCTCGGAGGCCCCGCACTCTGAGCCAGAGTTTTTTCCGCTGTCTCCTCGAGTGCTTGGACAAACTCCCTTCGCCGCCTCCCTCCTCGGCTTCTGCAGCGACGTGCCCCGGTTCCTGGACCAAGCCGAGGAAATCCTTTTTTTTTTTCTTTTTTTTTTTTCTTCTCCTCTCCCCCGCTTCGCCGTTCCACCCGGAGGTAAGCGTGAGGAAGGATGGCTTCGCTGCCCAGCGCTAGTTTTTTTCCTCCTCCCCGCTTCGCCGTTCCACCCGGAGGTAAGCGTGAGGAAGGATGACTTCGCTGCCCAGCGCTAGTTTTTTTTCCTTTTCTCCGCTTCGCCGTTCCACCCGGAGGTAAGCGTGAGGAAAGTTGACTTTGCTGCTCCGTGGGCTGAGGGAAATTCCGGCAGGAAGCCCAAGTGAGGGCCCCCCCCCCTTCGCTCCGGGATCCCGTTCCTGTCTCCATTCCGGCCCGGGAGTTCTCTTCGTCCGTAGGTCTTCCCCCATCTAGCATGACGTCACTCGGGTTTCCCCCCTAAGGTGCTGCAGCTGTCAGCAATTAGGATCTGGGTCCGAGTGGCTGCTGCTCTCTCCGCTGCCCTCCCAGGGGGTCCTCTGTCACCATCCAGCCTCCAGGAGTCAGGCAAGTCCAAACTCATTTTTCATTCTCATTATTGTGGTTTGTCCTGTCTCCTTCCTAGGGGTGGAGTTGAGTTTCACAGCCTCTTGGGACCTCACTCCTTTCCTCTCTCTCCATGAAATAATTTTGCTGGTCATTAACATTTGTTTGTTCTCTCCCGTAGATTGGGGTTCCCATCGTGCTGTTTGCTCTCCACATGTCTGTTCTTTTTGTCTTCTGTCTCCTCTCCCCAGCCAGTCACGGCAGATGACTGCCCCTCCCTGAGCCTGGTTCTGCTGGAGGTTTCTTCCTGTTAAAAGGGAGTTTTTCCTCTCCACCGTCGCCTAGTGCTTGCTCACAGGGGATCACCTGATCGCTGGGGTCCTTCTGCAGTTGTGGGTTTTTTTTGCTCTCCATACTCTGTAACTGCTTCATTATTCCCTGCCAATATTGGGTTTTTCCCCTCTCCCCTTTTTTTCTGTTTCTCTCCCTCCTGGCCTGCGTCCCATCCACCCACCCTGGGGGGGGGGGGGGTGTTCCTGGCCGTTCGGAGCCCGGCCTTGAGGGGGAGGTACTGTCATGGGCCGGTTTTACCGGCGCTCAGATCTTATCCCTCCTCTGCTCTTACTTTGGCAGCGTCTCAGCAGGCTTCCAGCTGTCAAGTTCTATGGACGGCTGGAGGCCAATTACCTCATCAGCTGAGGTGCTGTCAACCACCTTAAAAGGGAGCAGCCCTGTTTTCTCGGCGCTGTGACCTCGCCCTGGTTACCCACGCTCTTCCCAGTGTGGGTAAGGCTGGAGTCCCCATGTCCGGCTCCTGCCCTCTTCTCATCCCTTTCATCATTATTCGTAAGTGCTCTCCTGTATGGTTTGGGTTTTGCCCCTTGAGGCTATCTTTCCTTTGTTCCTTTCTGTTATCGTTAATAAACTATGCAAACTCACTGGTCAGTCCCTGGCTCTTATTTATGGCTCCTAGAGTCATGCGTGACACTGGATGGTGGAGGAGATACTGTGAGAATCACTTTTTTTGATTTCTCCAGTGCCTTTAACACCATCCAGCCACTGCTGCTGGGCGAGAAGCTGCGGGGGATGAGGATTGACAGCTCTGTGATCTCCTGGATTACCGACTACCTGACAGGCAGACCACAGTTTGTCAGGCTGGGCAGTGTCTTGTCTGGAGTGGTGGCTAGTGATACAGGAGCGCCACAGGGGACTGTGCTCTCTCCTTTTCTTTTTACCTTATACACCACGGACTTTCAGTATAACACTGAGTCATGTCACCTGCAAAAATTCTCTGATGACTCAGCTGTTGTTGGGTGTATAAGAGGAGGAGAGGAGGGGGAGTATAGGGCACTGGTAGACAGATTTGTGGAGTGGATGGAACAGAATCACCTGAGGTTGAATGTCAGCAAGACCAGGGAGACGGTGATTGACTTCAGGAATAGGAAGGCTCCTTCTCAGCCACTGCAGATTAGGGGGGAGGATGTGGAAGTGGTTGAAGACTACAAATATCTGGGTGTCAGGATCAGCAGCGGGTTGGACTGGAGATCCAACACCGATGCTGCGCACAAGAAGGGGATGAGCAGACTCTATTTCCTGAGAAAACTGAGATCCTTCAATGTGTGCAGCAGGATGCTGGAGCTTTTCTACCAGACTGTTGTCGCCAGCGCCATCTTCTTTGCTGCGGTCTGTTGGGGTAGCAGTATCAGGGCCAGAGATACCAACAGACTTGACAAGATTATCAAGAGGGCTGGCTCTGTAATTGGTCTCAGACCGGAGACCTTTGAGACAGTGGTGGAGAGGAGAACATTAAATAAAATGCGATCCATCATGAACAATCCTGACCACCCCCTCCACCACACACTAGATAGGCAGCGAAGCACTTTCTCCAGTAGACTACTACAGCTTCGTTGTCGAACGGCCAGGTACAGGAAATCTTTCCTGCCACATGCAATATCACTGTACAATAACTCACTATGATGTTGAATTCTGGTCATAGCTATGCTGCCACACTGCACCTTACAGACTAACTGGTACCTCACATTTCACTCTGCTCCTGATAGTCCTTCTTTGTGCAATGGGATGATTCATGGTTTTATACGGGTCATCATCATATATTAAGCTATGATGTATATAGGTTCCATAGTCGTGTTAGTTTCTTTTTTACTTTCCATGGGTAATCCCTTTGTCTGTCGTGTGTGTTTCTGTTGTTTGGCTGTCAACTGTCATGCTGCTGTTACACTGTAATTTCCCAGTTTGGGATCAATAAAGTACATCTATCTATCTATCTATCTATCTAGCTAGCTATCTATCTATCTAAAAAACAATTTATGGGTTGTTTTACAGCTCATCAAAAAAGCTGTTGTTAAAGTCCTGTCTGAAACAGATGGCTTTTAGTCTCTTCCTTAACATTAATGAGCTCTTAATCTGACTGGGTAAATTTTTTGGGAGTGGACCAATCACCCCTCCGTGGATCGCCACCTTGTCGTGGTGGAGGGATTTGAGTACCCGCATGATCCCAGCAGCTATGTTGTCTTGGGCAACTTGCCCCTGGTAGGGTCTCCCAAGGCAAACTGGTACTGTGTGAAGGGCCAGACTAACAGCGGTCCAGTGGATCTCCATGAAAAACATTGCACCAAGGACCCAGTGTACATGGGCCCGCCCTCCAGTGGGCTCACCACCTGCAGGAGAGATCAGGGGAATTGTGGTGCTATGTGAACCAGGTGAAAGTCTGGGCTACTCTGCCTGGTCTGATGCCCCTGCGACCTGGATCCCCAGATAAAAGGTAGAAGATGGATAGATGTATGGATGGATCAAGACCTTGCTGGTTTGTGACATGATACAACCCTGGAAGTGTAATCTGCTAATTTCATTAGGAGCTTAAAGTGAGTTTTTTTTTCTTGTTAACATGTCTGTAACATAGTTTTTTATGACTTACATGACATATCATGCAGATTGTTTCCTCTATGCCATGTGTCAACACAACAGAAATAAGCTATAGACAGCTTGCTTCTTCTGTAATTGATAGCATGGTGGATAGTGTTTCAGCTTCTCTGCATCAGACTCTAGACTTGGTGGCCCCCTTAAAAAAGAAAAAGTCTAATCAGAGATTTCTAACTCCTTGGTTCAATACAGAAACTCGTACCTTAAAACAGAAGACTCGTCAATTAGAAAGAAAATGGCGCTCTACTAATTTAGATGAAATCTATTTAGCTTGGAGAAATCATCTTTTAATTTATAAAAAATCTCTTAGAAAAGCTAGAACGAGTTATTACTCTGCATTAATAGAAGAGAACAAGAATAATCCCAGGTTTCTTTTCAGTACTGTAGCCAGGTTGACAAAGAGTCAGGACTCTGTCAATCCTAGCATTCCCTTAGAACTTACTAGTCAGGACTTTATGAACTTTTTCAATAATAAAATTTCATCCATCAGAGATAAAATCAATCAGATTCTTCCCACAGTTAACTTAAATACTGTAACTACTACAACTCCTTCTATTGATCTCTGTCTTGATGAGTTTACTCCAATCGACCTTTGTGAGTTAGACAAAATAGTTTCCTCATCCAAACCTTCAACTTGTCTTTTAGACCCTATTCCTACCAGGTTATTTAAAGAAGTCTTCCCACTTATTGGTAGCTTTATTCTTCATATAATCAATTCTTCATTAACTTTAGGCCATGTACCGCAGGCTTTTAAAACGGCTGTAATTAAACCCTTACTCAAAAAGCCAACGCTAGATCCAGGAGCTTTAGCTAACTATAGACCAATCTCTAATCTCCCTTTCATTTCAAAAATCTTAGAAAGAGTTGTTGCTATGCAATTATTTGACCACCTGCAGGGAAATGGTTTACTTGATGAGTTTCAATCTGGGTTTAGAATCCATCATAGTACTGAAACAGCCTTAGCGAAGGTCACTAACGACCTCCTCATTGCATCTGATAATGGACTAGTTTCTGTACTTGTCCTTTTAGACCTTAGTGCAGCTTTTGATACTATCGATCATAATATTCTACTTGATAGATTAGAACACTATGTTGGACTTAATGGAACTTCGTTGCAATGGTTTAGATCTTATTTATCTGATAGGTTCCAGTTTGTTCATGTAAATAATGAGTTTTCTTTCAACTCAAAGCTTAGTCATGGAGTTCCACAGGGATCTGTGCTAGGCCCTACTCTTTTTAGTTTATATATGCTTCCGTTAGGCAACATTATTAGAAAGCACTGTATACATTTTCATTGTTATGCAGATGACACACAATTATACCTGTCAATGAAGCCAGATGATAGTAATCAATTAGCCAAGTTAGAAGCCTGTCTTAAGGAAATCAAAGCTTGGATGACTTGTAATTTCCTGCTATTAAATTCAGATAAGACTGAAGTCATTCTTGTTGGTCCAAAAAACCTTAGAAATTCCTTTCCAAATCAAACTTTCAGTTTGGATGCGGTTACTCTTTCTCTTAATAGCTCTGTGAGGAACCTTGGAGTTATTTTTGATCAGGATTTGTCCTTCAATTCACATATTAAATTTGTTTCTAAGACTGCCTTCTATCATTTGCGTAATATTGCCAAGATTAGGAGCATCTTGTCTCAGAGTGATGCTGAGAAACTGATCCACGCTTTTGTTAGCTCGAGATTAGATTATTGTAATTCTTTATTATCAGGCTGTCCTAAAACATCTTTAAAAAGTCTTCAGCTGATCCAAAATGCTGCAGCAAGAGTTTTAACAGGTACTAGAAAGAGAGATCATATCTCTCCGGTTCTGGCCTCCCTTCATTGGCTTCCCATAGAGTTTAGAATTAAGTTTAAAATCCTTCTTCTTACTTACAAAGCTCTAAACAATCAGGCTCCTTTTTATTTAAAAGATCTGATACTACCGTATTATCCTAACAGAGCACTACGCTCCCAAAATGCAGGATTACTTGTAATACCTAGAATCTCCAAAAGTACAATGGGAGGCAGAGCCTTCAGTTATCAAGCTCCTCTCCTGTGGAATCAGCTGCCAATTTGGATTCGGGAGTCAGACTCGATCTCTGTTTTTAAGAATAGGGCTAAAACCTACCTTTTTGATATAGCCTACAATTAGGGAGGGATCATGTGTTTCTGAACCCTCCCTTAGTTATGCTGCTAATAGGTTTAGTCAGCCGGGGGACCTCCAGTAATGCACTGGGCCTCACTCCTTTCCTCACTCTCTATGAAATATTATTTTTTTTGCTGGTCATTAACATCTGTTTGTTCTCTCCCATAGATTGAGTCCCCATCGTGCTGTTTGCTCTCTACATGTCTGTTCTTTTCTTCTTCTCTATCCCCTCACCCCCCAGCCAGTCGCAGCAGATGACTGCCCCTCCCTGAGCCTGGTTCTGCTGGAGGTTTCTTCCTGTTAAAAGGGAGTTTTTCCTCTCCACCGTCGCCAAGTGCTTGCTCACAGGGGATCGCCTGATTGCTGGGGTCTTTCTGCAACTGTGGGGGTTCCCCCCCTACAGTTGATAGTGCTATGAGATGACTGTTGTTGTGAAATGGCGCTATATAAATAAAGTTGAATTGAATTGAATTGAATTGAATATCAAAAACAAACTCACTCAAATGTGTCATGTCTGTGCTTTGTTGTAAAATTTCAGTTAAGCTCCTCCCAATGAAAAAAGGCAAGTTTAGACAGAGCATTTTTGGTGTTGTCACTATGGGGTTGAGTCAATCAGGACTAAGAACTGTCTCTGACCTGACTGAATTTAGCCTCCAGGGCCAGTTAGCATTTTTGGACAGCTGCTTTGAAAACTTGATCCAAATTAAGACGGGTTTTACCATTAAACTGCTTTTAAGGAACAATGCTGTTTCAGTCATTATCCTGAGCCACCGTGCATAAAACTGGGCATGTCCTTCAGCCAGTAAGTGTCTTTAGGATTTATTCTGTTTAATGTAGCACTAGCCATCATTAGTCTGGTGGGATGTAGGTGGGCCTATTCACAGATCCTGGTGTCTGAAGGAGGAGGAAAAGTGAAAAGATTTTGACACGAAACTGTAAGACAATGAAAGGTTGTCTTTTTTTTTTTTTTTTTTTTTTTAGAAAAAAGGGCATACGATACCATTTTAGACAATGTAGATTTGTTTTTATAGGGGATTTATATCCACTGGGGTCCATCTTTAACTAAATAAAGAAAGTGTGTATTGCTTGCTGGGTGCATTGCAGCACGTTTTTTTGGCTAAAAGCTTTTAAACGAGCAGATATGTGTGTCAAATAAAAACAGATTCAGCAGCTAAATGATATATTTCCTGCCTCACATGTTTTCAGAAATACGTTTTACTGCTCCGTTTTCAAGATATTGGAGAAAGTTTATTGTCAAGGTGGCACCATGTTGAATCCATTTACATCCTGCTGGACCGGCCATTCATAAACAAGTCCTTCAATAAAAGCAGCTCCTTTTTTGGACCGCTGTAAAAGGCTGTAGATGGGCTACAAGAGCTGTCAATCAATGAAGTGTACCAGATTCAGCTGCACATTCAGCACACAGTCAGATTTGCCTTTTTGTATGTGATTCAGTACAGTAGTTCACCCATAACTTCTAGTACATCTGAACAAATCGTTTGCAAACGTTACATCACTGACTCCTAGTGCTGGTCCCAAGCCTAGGTAATTGGGGAGGGGGGGTGTCAGAAAGCCTGCTGAAAATCCTTGCCAAATCAAATATGCAAATATATGATGCACTATGGCGAGAAGTGAAAATAGGGAGCAGCCAAAAGAAGTAGAAAATAACACTTTATAGCTTGTCCATTATTCAAATAAATAAAACAGATGTTCACTGCTCAAGCACTTTTTTGGCAACTACTCTTATTATTTGTACTTGAATAGTTAATGAGCCTTTCATAATAGTGACGACACTTTTAACTGCAAACATCTTGGATAATACATCTTTTAAATTCAGACAGGTGTTCAGTACATGTATAATAGTAATAACTGTGTCACACTGATGGTGTTCATCAGATTCTGGACCTTCTCCTCGTCCAGCTCCGGGGAAAATGGTTTGATGAGGACCTGCAGAGGGCCGTTATGAACCTCCTCCACCGAGTCTGAGTGAACCGACCTGATGATGCTGCCTTCACCATCCACAGGAAGCTTCACCGACATGTTTCTACTGGATAAAAACAATCACTTCGTCTGGGTTTTAACGCTGTGCCACAACTGAAACATTTACACACCGATTTCAAGTTTCGCCGGAATGTTTTTTGTACTTCCGTGTTTTCATTAAGGAACGTTTTGATTGGTCACTCACCTTGTCAATTACATAAATGCAACACCCTCTCTAGTGGGTCAGCAAAGTTAAGGTAAGATAAGATAAACCTTTATGAAAAATGTACAATTGAACATTTTTTACGACATGTGGTGGGTTTTGGGGGGTGGCCACGGCATGAGCTACAAAATCTGACAGAATCTGATAGAATCTGATAGAATCTTTCCTACTTTCTCAGAAAGTAGGAAATTCTACTCATTACCTCCACCATATATTGGACCTTGTTCTGACATATGGCATAGAAATAGAAAATCTTGTAGTGTCTCCTCATAGCCCTGTACTGTCAGACCATTGTCTGTTAACCTTTGATTTTACTTTTTCTGACTATTTGGCTCCTAAAGAAAAATATTATTACAATAGATGCCTCTCAGATGATGCTGTTACCAAATTTATGCAGATTGTTTCCTCTATGCCATGTGTCAACACAACGGAAATAAGCTATAGACACCTTGCTCCTTCTGTAATTGATAACATGGTGGATAGTGTTACAGCTTCTCTGCATCAGACTCTAGACTTGGTGGCCCCCTTAAAAAAGAAAAAGTCTAATCAGAGATTTCTAACTCCTTGGTTCAACACAGAAACTCGTAGCTTAAAACAGAAGACTCGTCAATTAGAAAGAAAATGGCGCTCCACTAATTTAGATGAAATCTATTTAGCTTGGAGAAATCATCTTTTAATTTATAAAAAATCTCTTAGAAAAGCTAGAACGAGTTATTACTCTGCATTAATAGAAGAGAACAAGAATAATCCCAGGTTTCTTTTCAGTACTGTAGCCAGGTTGACAAAGAGTCAGGACTCTGTCAATCCTAGCATTCCCTTAGAACTTACTAGTCAGGACTTTATGAACTTTTTCAATAATAAAATTTCATCCATCAGAGATAAAATCAATAAGATTCTTCCCACAGTTAACTTAAATACTGTAACTACTACAACTCCTTCTATTGATCTCTGTCTTGATGAGTTTACTCCAATCGACCTTTGTGAGTTAGACAAAATAGTTTCCTCATCCAAACCTTCAACTTGTCTTTTAGACCCTATTCCTACCAGGTTATTTAAAGAAGTCTTCCCACTTATTGGTAGCTTTATTCTTCATATAATCAATTCTTCATTAACTTTAGGCCATGTACCGCAGGCTTTTAAAACGGCTGTAATTAAACCCTTACTCAAAAAGCCAACGCTAGATCCAGGAGCTTTAGCTAACTATAGACCAATCTCTAATCTCCCTTTCATTTCAAAAATCTTAGAAAGAGTTGTTGCTATGCAATTATTTGACCACCTGCAGGGAAATGGTTTACTTGAAGAGTTTCAATCTGGGTTTAGAATCCATCATAGTACTGAAACAGCCTTAACGAAGGTCACTAACGACCTCCTCATCACATCTGATAATGGACTGGTTTCTGTACTTGTCCTTTTAGACCTTTTTGCAGCTTTTGATACTACCGATCATAATATTCTACTTGATAGATTAGAACACTATGTTGGACTTAATGGAACTTTGTTGCAGTGGTTTAGATCTTATTTATCTGATAGGTTCCAGTTTGTTCATGTAAATAATGAGTTTTCTTTCAACTCAAAGCTTAGTCATGGAGTTCCACAGGGATCTGTGCTAGGCCCTACTCTTTTTAGTTTATATATGCTTCCGTTAGGCAACATTATTAGAAAGCACTGTATACATTTTCATTGTTATGCAGATGACACACAATTATACCTGTCAATGAAGCCAGATGATAGTAATCAATTAGCCAAGTTAGAAGCCTGTCTTAAGGAAATCAAAGCTTGGATGACTTGTAATTTCCTGCTACTAAATTCAGATAAGACTGAAGTCATTCTTGTTGGTCCAAAAAACCTTAGAAATACCTTTCCAAATCAAACTTTTAGTTTGGATGCGGTTACTCTTTCTCTTAATAGCTCTGTGAGGAACCTTGGAATTATTTTTGATCAAGATCTGTCCTTCAATTAACATATTAAATTTGTTTCTAAGACTGCCTTCTATCATTTGCGTAATATTGCCAAGATTAGGAGCATCTTGTCTAAGAGTGATGCTGAGAAACTGATCCACACTTTTGTTAGCTCGAGATTAGATTATTGTAATTCTTTATTATCAGGCTGTCCTAAAACATCTTTAAAAAGTCTTCAGCTGATCCAAAATGCTGCAGCAAGAGTTTTGACAGGTACTAGAAAGAAAGATCATATCTCTCCGGTTCTGGCCTCCCTTCATTGGCTTCCCATAGAGTTTAGAATTAAGTTTAAAATCTTTCTTCTTACTTACAAAGCTCTAAACAATCAGGCTTCTTTTTATTTAAAAGCTCTGATACTACCGTATTATCCTAACAGAGTACTACGCTCCCAAAATGCAGGATTACTTGTAATACCTAGAATCTCCAAAAGTACAATGGGAGGCAGAGCCTTCAGTTATCAAGCTCCTCTCCTGTGGAACCAGCTGCCAATCTGGATTCGGGAATCAGACTCGATCTCTGTTTTTAAGAATAGGGCTAAAACCTACCTTTTTGATATAACCTACAATTAGGGAGGGATCATGTGTTTCTGAACCCTCCCTTAGTTATGCTGCTAATAGGTTTAGTCAGCCGGGGGACCTCCAGTAATGCACTGGGCCTCACTCCTTTCTTCACTCTCAATGAAATATTTTTTTTTGCTGGTCATTAACATCTGTTTGTTTTCTCCCATAGATTGAGTCCCCATCGTGCTGTTTGCTCTCTACATGTCTGTTCTTTTCATCTTCTCTATCCCCTCACCCCCAAGCCAGTCGCAGCAGATGACTGCCCCTCCCTGAGCCTGGCTCTGCTGGAGGTTTCTTCCTGTTAAAAGGGAATTTTTCCTCTCCACCGTCGCCAAGTGCTTGCTCACAGGGGATCGCCTGATTGCTGGGGTCTTTCTGCAACTGTGGGGGATCCCCCTACAGCTGATAGTGCTATGAGATGACTGTTGTTGTGAAATGGTGCTATATAAATAAAGTTGAATTGAATTGAATTGAATTGAAGTGAAAATATAGTTGAGCTGAGTGTTATGTGTGAGATTTGACTTTCGGGGCTTGCCATAGCCTGGCCGAGGGGGTTGTGGTAATGACATCAGGCGGGCTATGGTTGGAGTGTATATTGTGTTGTCCTCGATAATAAAGTCAGTTCAATGTTCAGTTGAGAGTGGCTCCAGTCTCATGTTATCCGAACATAACATTTGGCGACGAGGATAAACCATAGGAGTGTGTATCAGACAACCACCTCCATTTTTACAATCTCCGGGCACACCAGCTATACCATGGGTCCGCTAGAGGGAGACGTGCGCGATGTGCATGTGGCTGCGGCCGGCCTGATCGGCATCATTGAAGAGAGACGGAGGAGCCTAATGAACGACTACCTTGGTGAGGAAGGCCAGCAGATATTTTTTGGGTTGTGTGGCAGCGGCTCACTGAAAGACGGTTTGGAATTAAAGGACTGTGTTTTCGGAGACCATTGAACAATCACGGCGCAGAGATATGAGTTTTTTGACCGTCAACAGTGAGCGGGTGAGTCCACTCAGTCCTTTATTACGGAGCTTCATAGACTAGCAAGAGAATGCGCCTTCAGCCCTATCAAAGAGGAGCTGGTCCAGGATAAGCTAGCCCATGGTACTAACAATGTGTGGCTGAAGAGCAAGCTAAAGCTAACTAAAGATACTCTCTCACTGGAAAAGGTGTTCGAACTGGTCAGGCAGATTGAGTCTACAGATCAGCTGAGTCTGCCGGTGTTGGCTAAAGGGAGTGTAGTCACCCAAGCTTTCCCGCCAAGCGCACCCATTAGCCGTTGTCCTGCACCACGGCCAACACCTTACAATTGGACGACGGCGATGATGACGATCCCACAGAGGCAAATCTGGTCAATGCACTGCACGGGGCCCTCCAGGATATAGTATTCCTCCAAGAACTTTGGGCGGAGTCGGAACGAGACCCCGTACTGTCACAACTGTGCTTGGCGATTAGGGAGGGTTTTCCCGCAAAGGTGCAGGGCGGGTGGGCACCCTTCCACCAGTTTAAAGATGAACTGAGCTGTTGGAATGAGGTGTGTGTAGCAAGGGGACACTGCACGCTAATCCCAGTGTCTCTGAGATCACATGTCCTAGTGATGCTCCACGAGGGCCACCTTGGCATGGTCAGGGTAAAACAGCGCTGCATGGATTCAGTTTGATGGCCGGCAATGTTTTCTCTAAGCTGCGCACTTGCGCAATCACACACTGCTCCCGCGTTCTCCGCGCACAGAAAATCTATGCAGCGCATAAAATAAAATCCAACCTGAACTGAAAATAAAATAAACACATTGTAGTGAACACTGAACAACAGACAGTGTGTGGGCACTCTCTCACACCCAGAATCATGGAGAGGACGGAGGAAGTGTCTCCGGGAGGTATCAGGTGAGTGCTAGACACCTCCCGGAGACAGGAAGAGCCAACCAGACAAAGGATTTTGCCCCTGCAGCACAAGCTGGCGCGTGGTGAATATATTGTGATTTAAGCAACAAGTGTTATGATAATTGCACCACACATTCTCTTTGTCCAAGCAATATGAATAACATCAGAGCCTCGGTCGTTATGCATGAGATTGACTGAGATGACTAACACTGTCTAGTCAATGATATGATGCGGTTCACACATATTTACTTACGCAGCCAATCAATGTCATTTATAAGCTTTATGTGTACGTGCCCATAAGTGCCGGTGTTTTGCAGGTTAGTTAGCTAACAGTGCCGCGGAGTTAAGATACGCAAATGCTTATTATGGCGAAACGAACGGGCAGTGGCACATCCACTCACCAAGCGGTGAGTGGATGTGCGATGGCGCAGTGGTTAGCACTGCGGCAGCACAGCAACTCACCCTTGGCCACAGGATCCCTGGTTCGATCCCAGCCCCTGACCAACAGTGATCTGTGTGGAGTTTGCATGTTCTCCCCGTGTCTGTGTGGGTTTACTCCGGGAGTTCTCCTGTTTCCTCCCACAGGCCAAAAACATGCAGGTTAAGTTAATTGGAAACTCTAAAGTGGCCCTAGATGTGAACGTGTGTGTGAATGGTAAAGGGATAGCGCCATACCGTGGCTGCTTCATCCATCCAGGTGGATGCCCTGAATTTCCCCTCTGGGGATCAATAAAGTTGTGGAGTATGTGAAATAAGAGGCGGATCCATGGGACAGATGGTTTATTACACACTTCACATCTCACAAGCACAGAACAGAATGAATGAATTCAACAAGCACTCCTCTCTCCTCTCAAATCCTCTTCACACGTTTCATGGAGTTTTTCCCTCACACAGCATGACATCTACATCACACAGCATTCAACCCCCTATGCCTCTGACTCCTTCCTGCTATATCTCCAGGAACTCTCTGGGCATTGTTCTCCCATGTTTATTCCTTGTCTCTGTCAAAGATGCTGCATAACCCCCTCCTACACCGCCTCCCCCCCAGCGTCTAAGATAGAACATTAGTCCATACGCTCTCTTGGCTTCAGTCTCCTCCCATATCTGCTGTAACTGGGGTTTACCGCCTCCATGGCACTGCTGTGCCGGTGGGGGGCTGCTGGGAGTGTGTCTGACTGCGGGTGGGCCGTGGCGAGGGGGGGGTAACTTCGCCCTGTCCGTGTGGCTGCTCCGTTGCATCGCTTCCCTGGGGAGCTCTCCGTGGGGGTCTTCCACGCCGAGGGGCCCTAGCCAACAGCACCTGCTCGTCCGCTGCTACAAAGGCGGGTTTGAGTCTGTCTATGCCAATTTTCTCCCGTCTACCCCCCAAGTCTAGCACAAAATGCTTATCCCCTGTTTCCAACACTCTGAATGGTCCATCATAGGGTGGGCGCAATGGAGGTCGGTGGGCGTCGTGTCTGACGAACACGAACTCCGCGTTCTTCAAAGTTTTAGGCCTGTGTTTGCGCTACGCTGCAAAAGCTGAGATGGGGAGCTGTCCGGTGCGGGATTATCTGGCAGAAATTCCCCAGGCAGTCGTAGGGGCTGTGCAAAAACCAGCTCTGCCAGGGAAGCTTCCAGATCCTCTTTTGGCAAGGAGCGCAACCCCAATAAAACCCATGGCAACCTGTCTACCCAATTTGCATCCGTCAGTGAAGCCCTGAGTGCGGCTTTCAGTGATCTATGAAAACGCTTGCATAACCCATTGTCCTGTGGGCTGTATGCGGTTGTGCGATGAATTGTAACACCCAGGCTGCAGGCCATCGCGGACCAGAGTTCGGAAACAAATTGAGGGCCCCTGTCGGACGTAATATCCGACGGCACTCCAAAATGCACCACCCATGCTGTTAAAAAAGCACGTGCTACATCTGCGGACGTGGTTGCCGCCAGTGGGACTGCTTCTGGCCAGTGCGTCGTGCGGTCCACCACTGTCAGGAGGTGCGTAAACCCCTGTGATGGTGGGAGGGGGCCCACGAGGTCCATGTGAACATGGTCGAACCTCTTAGCCGGTACCCGAAATGGCTCCAAGGGAGCCTTCGTGTGTCTGTGTACCTTGGCTCGTTGGCATGCCACACAGGCTGCAGCCCACTCTTTTACTTGTTTGCGTAGGCTTGGCCACACAAACTTCTGTCCCACCATTTTGACTGACACGCGCACTCCTGGGTGCGCCAGAGTGTGAACCGACTCAAACACGCGGTGGCGCCACGCGACCGGGACCACCGGACGCGGGCGTCCTGTGGAGACATCGCAGATTGGGGGGGGGCATCTTGCAGCACCCTGCTCTCCAGCCTTAACCCTGGTGGTCCAGACTGGAGCGCGCGCATGTCTGCATCGCTAATCTGCTCCGCGGCCATGGCTGCGTAATCTATCCCCACATAGACCGGGGCCACCACGGCGCGCCAGAGGCAGTCCTCCACCACATTCAGTTTACCAGACACATGCTGAATATCGGTAGTAAACTCTGAGATCGCGGCCAGCTGTCTCTGCTGCCGGCCCGACCACGGTTCTGAAACCTTGGCCATCGCGAACGTTAGTGGCTTGTGATCCACGAACGCGGTGAAGCTGCGCCCTTCCAGCCAGAACTGGAAGTGGCGTATGGCCAGTTGGAGAGCCAGCAACTCTCTGTCGAACGCGCTGTATTTACGTTCGCTGTCGCGCAAAGTTCTGCTGAAAAAAGCGAGCGGCTGCCAGGCCCCGGCGACGCGCTGCTCTACGACAGCCCCTATGGCCACGTCTGAAGCGTCGGTGGTGAGCGCTAGCCGGGCTGCCGGGTCCGGATGCGCCAGCAGTGCGGCATTTGCCAGGGCCGCTTTAACCTCCGAGAATGCCCGCTCTCGCTCCGGGGTCCATTCGACCCTATCCGCGGGTTTCTGTCTCTTGAGCGCGGCGTACAATGGTTGCATGAGCTGTGCCGCACGGGGAAGGAAACGGTTTTAAAAGTTCACCATCCCCCAAAATTCCTGCAGCGCCCTGACCGTCTGAGGCCGGGGAAAATCCGCCACGGCGCGCACTTTGTCAGGCAGCGGGATCGCTCCTTCTTGGAGACGCGGTACCCCAAAAAATCAATCTCCGTCACGCCGAACTGGCATTTCGCCGGGTTGATTATTAACCCGTGCTCCTCCAACCTCCGGAAAACCGTCCTGAGGTGGGTTTCGTGTTCGTCTTCGGACGCACTGGCTACCAGGATATCGTCCAGGTAGATGAACACGAACGGGAGATCGCGCAGCACTGCATCCATCATGCGCTGGAACGTCTGTGCCGCGCCTTTTAACCCGAATGGCATGCGCAGGAACTCGAATAAACAGAACGGAGTTATTACCGCTGTTTTGGGTATGTCCTCCGCGCGCACTGGGACTTGATGGTAACCACGGACCAGGTCTATTTTGGAAAAAATGCGTGCTCCGGCGAGGTGGATGGAAAAATCCTGTATGTGGGGAATCGGGTAGCGGTCGTGTGCTGTGGCGTTGTTCAACCTGCGGAAATCACCGCACGGTCGCCACGATCCCTCAGCCTTAGGGACCATGTGTAGCGGGGATGCCCATGGGCTGTTTGAACGCCTGATGATGCCCTACCTTTCCAGGTTGGCGAACTCCTTGTGCGCTATGGCCAGTTTAGCTGCGTCCAAGCGCCGAGGTCTTGCAAAAACGGGCGGCCCGGTGGTGGTGATAAAGTGCTCCACCCAGTGTTTAGCGATGGCCGCCGAAAACGTCGGGACCGTGAGTGCTGGGAACTGAGTGAGCAGTGCGTGGAACTTACCGCCTGGAGCTGTGACGTTGGCCTGTGCTGTTGGCTGGGTCACTCGAGCTATACAGGGGAGAGAGTCAAAGGACAGTGCATTAACCAGGCGCCTGTTAGCAACATCAACTAGTAAACCATGTGCACACAGAAAATCAGCCCCCAGTATAAGGTAATTCAGTGCTGCTACGACAAAAGTCCACTTATATGTACGGCCGTGTAGAGATAAGATCAGTGTCCTCTCACCAAAGGTCTTAATTTCCGAGCCGCTTGCTGCCAACATCTCGGGGCCGCTAGGTCCTGCCAGCCGGTTGGCGTAGGTCGGCAGGATGAAGCTCTTCTGGGCTCCGGTGTCCACGAGGAAACGCCTCCCCGAGCGCGCATCCGTCAAGTAGAGCAGCTTGTTCTCTTCACTGAGGGTCGCAGCTGCAACCGACCGCCGGCCTTGGCATTTTCCCGAGTGCTTGAATTGGCACGATGGCGCACATCTGCGTGCGTTCTCTCTGAAACGGCTGTGGTAGAAACAGAGCGTGTCTCTCTGGCGCTCCTTGGCCCCCGCTGCTGCTACCGTCGGTGGCTCCTCGCCTCCTCTGGTCATCTCGCTGGGCTCCGCCGCTGCTGCATTGACTGTGATCGCCCGGCTGGTGAGGATGATCCTGTCTGCCTCCTGGGCTAGCGCACGGTAGTCACGCGCGGCCAGCAACGGCAAATTGGCCAGAACCGCTCTCGCCACTGTTGGAAGGTTCCGGAGGAAGAGGTGGGCAAACAGAAAGTGCCCGTCGTTCGTGCCCATTAACGCCAGCATCTTCTCCATCAGGTCAACGGCCTAACCATCTCCTAACTCAGTCCGTCTCAGGAGCCTCTCCGCTCTCTCACATTCCGAGAGCGTGTAGCGCCGGGTGAGCGCAGCCTTGAGCGCCTCGTATTTGTTGCTGGCTGGTGGCTGATCGAGCAGGCTCGCTACCTGCTGAGCTGTGCGGGCGTCCAGCGCTGCGACCACATGGTAGAATCTGGTGTCGTCTGCCGTTACTCCCCGGAGGGCGAACTGGGCCTCGGTGTGGTGGAACCAAGAGCGCGGGTTGTGCTGCCAGAAATCTGGTAGCTTGACTGAAACCGCACACACGTGGCTGGGGGTTTCAGTCCGGGCTGTTTGTGGGATGTATGCTGCCTCGCTGGGGCTTCCTGACCGGGCCGGCTCCAGGGTTCTTGCCTCGTGTTCCATAATACGTCTTGGGTCACCAGTGTGGAGTATGTGAAATAAGAGGCAGATCCATGGGACAGATGGTTTATTACACACTTCACATCTCACAAGCACAGAACAGAATGAATGAATTCAACAAGCACTCCTCTCTCCTCTCAAATCCTCTTCACACGTTTCATGGAGTTTTTCCCTCACACAGCATGACATCTACATCACACAGCATTCAACCCCCTATGCCTCTGACTCCTTCCTGCTATATCTCCAGGAACTCTCTGGGCATTGTTCTCCCATGTTTATTCCTTGTCTCTGTCTAAGATGCTGCATAACCCCCTCCTACAAAGTGTACAAAATCAAAAATCAAAGTCAAGCCAAAATAAAAAAGAAATGTGGTTCTTTTAAGATGGAATGGCTGTCGGAATATGTGCAAACAGAAGAACAAGCGGTGAAACTGGGCGAGATTTTTTCTTTTTTGAATGAGAAAGGTCTGCTCTGCAAAACGTGCTGCGAAGCCAAAAGAGCAAGCGAGTTTTGGGAGGGAAAAGTGTGGACTGAATGGAAGTTGGACTACCTCAAGCGTCACATTCAGCAGAAAAGTCATTTGAACACTGTTGGAATTGTACGAAGACGCAAGATGGGAAAGGGGATCAGTACATTATTGTGGGAGAGCGCAAACGATCGAGAGAAGAGGAACGAGCTGTCACACAAAAAGAAATCCGACCCCGAGCAAGTTAACCTCTTGCACTCCGTTGTACTGCGGGCGGACAAGTCTCTGCGTCCTAAAGCGCACGAGGGCGCACGAGAGTGCCCTCGTGCGCCCTGCGTGTGTGTGTGTGGGGGGTTGTTTGTTATCCATCCATCCATCCATCTTCTACCGCTTTTCCGGAGGTCCGAGTCGCGGAGGCAGCAGTTCAAGCAGAGAAGCCCAGACTTTCCTCTCCCCAGCCACCTGCTCCAGCTCTCCAGAGAGGATACCAAGGCGTTCCCAGACCAGCTGGGAGACATAGTCTGTCCACCGAGTCCTGGGTCTGCCCCGGGGTCTCCTCCCAGTGGGTTGTTTGTTACCCTCTAGAAATGTAATAATGTTTTAGTATAATTTTTATTGCACTTGAGGCTATTTTTTCTTGTAAAAAAAAACCAAGTCAGTCTTCATCTGAAGTCTCATCTGCCCCCCCTCACCCTCTCAGGCTCTCCCATCACCACTGCTGATTCCTTCCGCTTCCTAGGCACTACCATCACCAGGGACCTCAAATGGGAGCTGACCATCAGCTCACTCATCAAAAAAGCCCAGCAGAGGATGTTCTTCCTGCGGCAGCTGAGGAAGCTCAAGCTACCCACCAAGATGTTAGTGCAGTTCTACACAGCCATCATCGAGTCCATCCTCACCACCTCCATAACCGTGTGGTACGCAGGAGCCACTGCCAGGGACAGACTAAGGCTGCAGCGCGTCGTGCGCACTGCTGAGAAGGTGATCGGCTGCAAGCTCCCATCTCTCCAGGATCTGTACATCTCCAGGACCCGGAGGCGTGCTGGCCGGATCATAGCCGATCCCTCACACCCTGGTCATGTACTGTTTGCCCCCCTCCCCTCTGGTAGAAGACTTCGGTCCATCCAGACTAAAACCTCCCGTCACATGAACAGCTTCTTCCCCTCTGCCATTAGACTGCTGAACACTAAGTGACTTATTGACTCTCGTGCACCATGTACAGCAGCTCAACCAGACTCATGTCAATCATCACTGTTTTCTTCCTGCATTACCGACTGCACTATATAGTTCTCCACAGTATCTGCTGCTGGCTAATATATATTTTAACTGTTGACCAGTATCACTTAATCTTATCCTACACTTTATTACATGTATAGTTTATTTCTCTTATCTTATCATGTTTAATGTTGCAGCATTGTACCGAGACAAATTCCTAGTTTGTGTACTACATGAACAATGGCAATAAACCTGATTCTGATTCTGATTCTGATTCTGATTCTGATTCTGAAGTCTCTGGTGAGGAGTGGGTGCCAGACGAGCACTCTGCCAGCAAGCGCAGAAGAAGGGAGCTGCAGGCGAGCTCGTCAGAAGAGGAAACCCCTACCCCAAAAAGAGGGACACCACTGGGGAGAGGAAGAGGAAGGAGAGGGAGAGGTAGAGGAAGAGGAAGAGGAAGAGGAAGAGGAGGTAGCAGGAGAGGAAGAGGAGGCGAGAGTGGTGATGGCAGCCCTCAGCCTGGGACATCGGCCGGCCCTTCATCAGCTGAGGAGAGGTGGCATGATTCCGACACCCCTGACATCATTCCACCACAGCCCATTTTTCGTCCCCAAAATCCACCTGGACCTCAGCTAATTACAACAGCTTCATACACCCCCATTCAGTTGTTTGAGTTATTTTTCACTCCATCTGTGCTAGACCACATTGTTGAGAACACCAACCTACATGGCTCTGCACACTACAACACACCCACCAGCCCCTGGATTGACCTCACACGCTCCGACCTGCTCTCATTTTTTGGCCTGATTATTTACATGGGTATAGTCAAGTGCAAATCCTTCAGTGATTACTGGCGAGGGGGACACCTGTACAGCCTTCCTTTCCCCAAGAGTGTAATGACCAGGACAAAGTTTCTCCTGATCAGCTGGGCCCTTCACCTCAGCAGCCCAGCAGCAGAAGAGGCCAATGAGCAGAAGAGAGGCACGGATATGCATGACCGCCTCAGCAAAATCTTGACACATTTTCTAGCAATCAGTATGATGATGAGTAGTATTAGAAAATTATATTTGATTGAGAGGGTATTGCTGTCAACTTGTGAAATACCCCGTCGCCAAGTGCTTGCTCGCAGGGGATCGCCTGATTGCTGGGGTCTTTCTGCAACTGTGGGGGTTCCCCCTACAGTTGATAGTGCTATGAGATGACTGTTGTTGTGAAATGGCGCTGTATAAATAAAGTTGAATTGAATTGAATTGAATTTGTTGTTTGTAAATAGTATGTTTTGTATATTGACATTTTTGTTCAGTAAAGCGTGTTTAGAACTGAAACTTCATTTTCTTTGTGTCATTACTACTGACAGTGTTTCTGGATAGCTAACAAGATAGCCCTGAGTGTCACCTTTCATTAGAGCCCAAGATGAAGCTTCTATGTTGAAGCATTCAAAAGTTCTAGACGTTTTTCCAAACTGTGCCAAACTGTGCCAAATGGCACAGTTTGGCACAGTTCAAAAACGCCTAGGAACAACCTGAGAAAAAAGCTGTGTAATATATTCATTTTTTGTGGTATTGTTACCAAATTTGGATCTCAGCTTGATAACACTTGGTTCTACATTTCTGTTGCATTTTCCAGCCGGATCGGACAGCTGTGTGTTATTTGCAAGCATTTGTATCCAAAAAACACCCAGGCCAAATTTATTTTCTTCAAGTTCAGTATGTTTAGATGACTGTAACTCAGTGGCCAGAGCACGTAGAGAGATTATGTTTTTTTTTTGCCAAAAAATTCAAAGTGTTTTCTTTTAAATGAGACCAACCCCATGAAGGTGCTGCAAAGGGTTGAAGAACAGCTTTCAATTTACTTTGGGCACATTATTTTTTGGCGTTTTTAGGAAAATTGACCGGAGTGCAAGGGGTTAAAGTTCTCACTGATAATATTCTACTCGCCATCAAAATGAATGCATCGATGCTGTCGGTTCAACAAAGCCATGATCACATGGAAAAGTATGTGAGTATACAAGAAAGCTGGCGAAGCAAAAATTATGCCTTTGAATTTGTGAACTCAATCAATGAGAGACTGCAGAATGAGATGATGTACAATGTTAAAAATGCACCCTGGCATACCCCGATAGTAGATGAGCGCACAGACATAACAGTGCACAAAATGCTAGTCATATATATTAAATAGAGGGAGGAAAATGACGTCAACTATAAAATTGTGTTCACCAGCATCATGCAGCTGACAGCATGCACTGCTCAGGATATTGTGCAGGCAATAACTCAGTTTTACTCCAAGCATGGACTGGGCATCTTTTCTTTTTCTTTTCTTGATACGTAAGAATGTTTACAGTTTTTTGAGAAGACTGCTGGAATGTAACAATCATCTTATATCAGCAATTGTCAACTCGTCACTCACACTTCATTCCAGCATTTGGAAGTGGTGGCGTTCCATTTTACACTGAGCCCATTATGTTTTTTATTGTTACAAGAGCGCCGAGTGTCTGCTGATCTGTATATACTTTATTTATTTATCTATTTGTAATATGAACCCTGAGTTTGAAATAAACGTTTGAATTGAATTGAATTGAATTGAATTGAATTTTCACCCTTTATTGTCATTCAACTGTACAACCAATTATGTACAGTAGAACGAGATTGTGTTTTACCTATCTACTGTGTTAATCACACACACTCCAAGTGTAGAATCAGAGGGCCGCTGCCATGCAAGGCGCCGCCACAAATTTCCCTCCTCCGTTCTATTTATCGGCAGCGTGCTTGTGTCTATGCTACGCTGCAACAGCTGAGACGGAGAGCTGCCCGGCGCGGGATTATCTGGCAGAAACTCCCCGGGCAGCCGAAGTGGTTGCGCAAAAACAAGTTCTGCCGGGGAAGCTTCCAGATCCTCTTTAGGCGCAGAACGTAACCCCAATAAAACCCACGGTAGCTTGTCTACCCAATTTGCATCTGTCAGTGAAGCCCTGAGAGCCGCTTTCAATGATCTATGAAAACGTTCGCATAACCCATTAGCCTGTGGATTGTACGCGGTTGTGCGGTGAATTGTGACACCCAGGCTGCGGGCCATTGTTGACCAGAGTTCGGAAACAAATTGAGGGCCTCTGTCAGACGTAATGTCCGACGGGACTCCAAAACGCGCCGCCCATGCTGTTAAAAACGTGCGTGCCACCTCCTCGGCTGTGGTCGCCGCCAGCGGAACCGCTTCTGGCCAGCGCATGGTGCGGTCCACCATTGTCAAGAGGTGCGTGTACCCATGTGATGGCGGGAGGGGGCCCACGAGGTCCACGTGGACATGGTCGAACCTCTTAGCCGGAATGCGAAACGGCTCCAAGGGAGCCTTCGTGTGTCTGTGTACTTTGGCTCGTTGGCACGCCACGCAGGCTGCCAAAACACAAATTTCTCTCCTACCATTTTGACCGACGCGCGCACTCCTGGGTGCACCAAAGAGTGAACCGACTCAAACACGCGACGGCGCCACACGGCCGGGACCACAGGACGTGGGCGACCCGTGGAGACATCGCAGATTGGGGGGGCATGCCATCCTGCAGCACCCTGCTCTCCAGCCTTAACCCTGTTGGTCCAGACTGGAGCGCGCGCATGCCCGACACATGCTGAATATCAGTAGTAAACTCTGAGATCGCGGCCAGCTGTCTCTGCTGCCGGCCCGACCACGGCTCTGAAACCTTGGCCATCGTGAACGTTAGCGGCTTGTGGTCAGCGAACGCGGTGAAACTGCGCCCTTCCAGCCAGAACTGGAAGTGGCGAATGGCCAGGTGGAGAGCCAGCAACTCTCTGTCGAACGCGCTGTATATACGTTCACTGTCGCACAAAGTCCTGCTGAAAAAGGCGAGCGGCTGCCAAGCCCCGGCAATGCGCTGCTCCACGACAGCCCCTATGGCCACATCTGAAGCGTCAGTGGTGAGCGCTATACGGGCCGTTGGGTCTGGATGTGCCAGCAATGCGGCGTTTGCCAGGGCTGCTTTAACTTCCGAGAACGCCCGCTCTCGCTCCGGGGTCCATTCGACCCTATCCGCGGGTTTCTGTTTTTTGAGCGCAGCGTACAGTGGTTGCATGAGCTGCGCTGCGCGGGGAAGGAAACGGTTATAAAAGTTCACCATTCCCAAAAATTCTTGTAGCGCCCTGACCGTTTGCGGCCGGGGAAAATCTGCTACTGCGCGCACTTTGTCAGGCAGTGGGACCACTCCTTTGGGAGAGACGCGGTGTCCCAAAAAATCAATCCCCGTCACCCCGAACTGACATTTCGCTGGGTTGATTATTAACCCGTGCTCTTCCAACCTCCGGAAAACCGTCGTGAGGTGGGTTTAGTGTTCGTCTTCGGACGTGCTGGCTACTAAGATATCGTCCAGGTAGACGAACACGAAAGGGAGATCGCGCAGCACTGCATCCATCATGCGTTGAAACGTCTGTGCAGCCCCTTTAAGCCCAAATAGCATGCGCAAAAACTCAAATAAACCGAACAGAGTTATTACCGCTGTTTTGGGTATGTCCTCAGCGCGCACTGGGACTTGGTGGTAACTGCGGACCAGGTCTATTTTAGAAAAAATGCGCGCTCCTGCAAGGTGAATGGAAAAATCCTGAATGTGAGGAATTGGGTAGCGGTCGTGCACTGTGGCGTTGTTTAACCTGTGGAAATCCCCGCAAGGTCGCCACGAACCCTCAGCTTTAGGGACCATGTGTAGCGGGGAAGCCCATGGGCTGTTTGAGCGCCTGATGATGCCCAACCTCTCCAGGTTGGTGAACTCCTCGCGTGCTATGGCCAGTTTAGCTGCGTCCAAGCGCCGAGGTCTTGCAAAAACGGGCGGCCCGGTGGTAGTGATAAAATGCTCCACCCCCGTGTTTAGCGATGGCTGCCGAAAACGTCGGGACAGTGAGTGCTGGGAACTGAGTGAGCAGTGTGTGGAACTTACCACATGTAGCTGTGACGTTGGCTTGTGCTGTTGGCCGGGTCACTCGAGCTATACAGGGGAGAGAGTCAAAAGACAAAAGGACAGTGCATTAACCAGGCCCCTGTTAGCGACATCTACCAACAAACCATGTGCACACAGAAAATCAGCCCCCAGTATATGGAAATTCAATGCTGCTATGACAAAAGTCCACTCCAATGTACGGCCGTGTAGAGACAAGAGTAGAGTCCTCTCACCAAAAGTCTTAATCCCCGAGCCGTTTGCCGCTGCCATCTCAGGGCCGCTAGATCCTGCCAGCCGGTCACCGTAGGTCGGCCAGATGAAACTCTTCTGGGTGCCGGTGTCCACGAGGAAATGCCTCCCCGAGCGTGCCTCCGTCAAGTAGAGCAGCTTGTTCTCCTCCCCAAGGGTCGCGGCTACTACCGACCCCCGGTCTTGGCGTTTCCCGAGCGCTTGAATTGACACGGTGGTATACATTTGCATGCCCTCTCTGCGAAGCGGCGGTGGCAGAAACAAAGCGTGTCTCCCCCGCATTCCTTGGCCCCCGCTGCTGCTGCCGTCGGTGGCTCTGCTGTTGCCGTCAATGGCTCCTCGCCTCCTCTGGTCGTCGCGTCGAGCTCCGTCGCTGCCGCAATGGTCGTGAACTCCCTGGTGGTGACGATGATCCGGTTTGCTTCTCGGGCTAGCGCACGATAGTCCCGCTTGGCCAGCCACGGCAAATTGGCCAGGGTCGCTCTCGCCGCTGACGGAAGATTCCGGAGGAAGAGGTGGGTAAAAATAAAATGGTCGTCGTCTGTGCCCTTTAACCTCAGCATCTTCTCCATCAGGTCTATGGCCGATCCGTCTCCCAACCCGGTTCGCGTCAGGAGTCTCTCTGCTCTCTCACCATCCGAGAGTGTGTAGTGCTGGATTAGCGCAGCCTTCAGCGTGCCGTACTTGTCGTCGGTTGGTGGCTGATCAAGCAGGCTCTCTACGTGCTGAGCCATGCGGGCGTTGAGCGCTGCAACCACATAGTGGAACTTTGTGTGATCCGCCGATATCCCCCGGAGGGCGAACTGCGCCTCGACTAGGTGGAACCAGGAGCACGGGTTGTGCTGCCAAAAATCCAGTAGCTTGATCGCAACAGCACACGCGTGGCTGGGGGTTCCCATCGAGGTTGACTCCAGGGATCTTCCATCGTGTTCCATGATTCGTCTTGGGTCACCAGTGTGGAGCGTGTAAATAAAGATGCGGATTTGGCTTCAGACTATTTATTACACAACTCACACAAGAAGCATAGACAGAATGACATCTCAGCAGAGACTCTTCTCTTAAATAGCATGGCATTCCTCTAGAACCTTCTAACACACAAAAGGTCACATTGCATTCACTTCCTTAATCCTTTACCATTCCTCTAGAAGTTTCTAACACACAAAAGGTCACACTGCATTCACTTCATTCATCCTTCACACCTCCCTGTTATCTCACCAGGGAACCTCTGCTCTTTGTTCTTGTCTAAGATGTTACACAATTATGCTCTCCCCATGTGCCACCATAATGTCTTCATATGTGTGGCAGTAATGTACTCTTGCAATCAGGTGTTGCGGTGGCTCATTATCCCCGGGCCGTCTCTTTAGAGCTCTGTGGGCTCTGTCTATTATCAGCATCTCCTCCAAGTTCAGTACTTCTTTTAATATCTGAGCTGCAAAATCTCTCACTGGTTGCCCGTTTTCTTTACCCTCCTTAACCCCTTGCACTCTGGTCAATTTCCCTAAAAACGCCAAAAAATAACGTGCCCAAAGTAAATCGAAAGCTGTTCTTCAACCCTTTGCAGCATCTTCATGGGTTGGTCTCATTTAAAAGAAAACACTTTGACTTTTTTGGCAAAACAGTCATAATCTGTCTAAGTGATCCGGCCACTGAGTTACAGTCATCTAAACATACTGAACTTGAAGAAAATAAATTTGGCCTGGGTGTTTTTTTGGATACAAATGCTTGCAAATAACACACAGCTTCAGATCCGTGCTGGAAAATGCAACAGAAATGTAGAACCAAGTGTTATCCAGCTGAGGTCAAAATTTTGTAACAATACCACAAAAAATGAATATATTACACAGCTTTTTCCTGAGGTAGTTCCCAGGCGTTTTTGAACTGTGCCAAATTGTGCCAAATGGCACAGTTTGGAAAAACGTCTGTAACTTTTGAATGATTCAATATAGAAGCTTCATCTTGGGCTCTAATGAAAGGTGACACTCAGGGCTGTGTGTGTGTGGGGGGGGGGGTTGTCCCCCCCCCCTCGCTACAGAGGACGGACATCGGCCATCGCTACATGACGGAATAGACTCATGTGGCGACCGCGGCGCAGTCACCACGGCTCCCCCCCCCTCGCTACAGAAGAGTAGCGGGGGGGGGGCGTTCACAGTCCGGACGTGGCGCACGAACCGTGTACCGCGGCGCATGCACTTTGGACTTCGTGCGCCGCACAGTTGTAATTTACCGATCGTCAAAAGTCATTTTTGATTACAATTTTCAGGGTTAAAGAATAATTTAGCTTATAACACCTTACCTCTTCACAGCAGCAGTGTCGTGGCTAACTTCTCTTCCTCATTGTCAGACGAACGCGACGCTGGTCCGCTCGTGGTTCCCGGTCAAAACATAATTCCATTATTGCGGTTTTGCGCTTCCATGATTGCGGTTTTGGCGAATGATTTACGACCTTCGTTGTCAGCCTCCGTCGGTCTATGATGACCATGGAAGAGAACCCTAAACGTCTATTCTGCTGGAATAAGTGCAGGTCACACTTGTGGGTGGTCTCCGTGCTGCTGGGTCTGTAGCAGGTTCTTCCTGCGGGTCCTTTTTTTCATCTGCTGCAGCAGTCAGTCTCTCTTCACCCAGCCTTACATAAAACAGCTTGCGAACTTCTGTGCTTCAATTGGCTTGCTGCATTCACAGCGTTGGTAGGCGGGTCCTTCTTGCTAGGTTTTCAGTCATTGGTTCTTCAAGGTTTCAGAAACCCAATTCAAGGCTCTTATTAGTCGAATGAGAGGTCAATCATATCTGATCTGTTCGCGGCTGTGTCTGTAGTGGAAGAACTTTTTTTTTTTTCAGTGCGCGCTTGGACGCAGCACCCTTGTGCATCCTAGAGCGCACGAGGGCGCTCTCGTGCGCCCTCGTGCGCTCTGGGACGCAGAGACGTGCCCGTCCGCGGTACACCAGAGTGCAAGAGGTTAATTCCGGCCACTCTTAAATTCTGTTGTTTTGACCGTCCCTCCAGGTCTAGGCATTTTTCTGAAAGGACTTCCATTTGCCCAGACAGCTTTTTAACTTTGGTTTCCAACTCTTAAAGCACATCCGAGGAGCTGCTAGCGGCCATGGCTAGTTCCTTTAGCATTTGATTTTGCACGTTGAGCTGGACTTTTACCATAGATAGTGTTGTGTCATTTTCGGCTTTCAGTGCTGCCATTTCAATGTGCTGGTGACTTCTGATATCTTGGCCTCAACTGTGTTACAGATGCCTGACTTAACGTTGGCTAATTCCGAGTGAAGCAATGGTATAGCCCTCAGCACCTCCTTGTTATCTGTCTCCTTAGCCCCCTCCATTCTGGCGTTTCCTTCTGTAGCTGAGCCTGGGGCTGTAGTTGGGCCTCATTGATCTTCGTCTACCGTGTCTTTTGAGCTGCACTTTTTTGACATTTTCCTTGTTTTTAGGTTCACCTATTGTTTAAATTGTCCTTCCGTCCAAATATCTTGTCTTAGTAATTCGTATGGTTTTGACAAGATGAAATTTTATCTTAAAATCTACAGGAGCTACTGGTGAATGCATCCTATTCGCTCATCGTTCGACAGCGCCCCCTGTCAGATCAAGTTTGGATCAAACACCCTAACTGCACGCATAAACTGCAGCCGTTCTGGACGGGGCCCCTGCGGATCACGAGGCGACGGGGCCAGGACACGTTCGAGCTTGCGATGGGCTGCGGTGACACTCCAGTAGACTCAGAAAGTCACCACCGGAACAGAGGACTAGATCTACAGCGGGACAACCTGATGTGAGGTGGGACTTGTTGGACTGGGGTGGTGAGAATTCACAGGTGCGGCCGACAGCGCCTGGTGCAGAGTCCCCCCCTAGGGGACGCCCAGCTAGAGTTCGTCAGAAGCCCAGGTACCTGGAAGACTATGTATTGAAGACAGTACTAGCTAATGTGTGTTGGGACTAAGCGGCAGAATAACCCGCTCCAACACGGTGGGGTGTTCTGGTAGTCTACCCAGACGCCCGTTTGGTTGGCTGAGTTTTGCCTACTGAGTTTTAAAAAAAGGGAGACAACACTGTGTTTGTTTGTTTTTTTTTTTCTGTTCTGGGGGGGTGGGGGGGTCTTTGACTTCACTGGGGGGGATGCTTTTGTGTGAGATTTGACTCTCGGGGCTTACCGTAGCCTGGCCGAGGGGGTTGGGGTGATGACGTCAGGCGGGCTACGGCTGGAGTGTGTATTGTGTTGTCCTTGATAACAAAGTCAGTTCAGTGCTCAGTTGAGAGTGGCTCCAGTCTCATGTTATTCGGACATAACAGTGAGTAACAGCTGACTGATATATAAACTGGCAATTCATTATGGAGTAGCAGAGTTTTTTTCTTGAATCTTTCTTTGTCATATATTTGCAATATTTCTTGTGAAGTTTCTGCCCGTCTTGTAAATACCATAGAGCAGTGGTGGTGGAACTCATTGGGAGAGGGGGCTGCCTCAGGATGCTGGGGTCAGCTGTCAAGCCCCCGGGAAGTGCTGTGGGCTAATTGATGAAACACCGATGAAGGAGGGTACCCACCTGGTGACCCAAAGAAAGCACCATGGGCCCATGCCACAAGGCTCAGTCACTTTACTTGTAAAGCATAAGTGCTGGCCATCATCCTCTAGAACATGGCTGGGAGTCTACCCAACCATTGAGATGAGAGTGATGGATTCATCATATAATAGACTTATATATATTTCCTACTGTTAAAATTACTCAGTACAGCTGACGGAAGGTAATTGTGTAATGTTAGTGCCATATTTGCAGTGCAGCTGATTCTGACCAAGTATGCTAAACCGATAGCTATATCTATCGGTTTGCCATAGGCCCTATGGCAAACTTAACCATAACCCTATGGCGTGGGGTTATGGCATTCTGATAAAGTATGGTAAAATGTCAGAACACTGGCAGAAGAGAAGCCACCAAAAACTCTGTGACCACCATATTAGCACACACAAAATACTCAACAAGGCAATGGAGAATGAATGGGTTTAGTAGTAAACAGTGCCACTTTTACCTCAATAACTTCCCAGAAAATTAACAGATTTTGAATTCTTGGTATGGAAATACAGTTTATAATCTTGTGTAACCGGTGAACTATAGAAATTGAGTTGGCATTATGTTTAGTGGCCATTCGAAGGCTGGATAATCAGAAAAGTCAAGCCAAAGTGAGTAGTTCTGTGAGTAATACATACAGTACGTGTGTTCAGGCATGTCATCATAATAATAGTCCTAATGATAGTCCTATATGAGTAAATTAAAATATTGTGGAGTGTGTAAGTAACGAGGCGGATTTGACGCAGACAGTTTATTACACATCTCACACATAAGCATAGTCAGAAATGAGGGCATCTCAGACAAGACTCTTCTCTTAAATACTCAGGCCTTCCTTCAGCAGCTTCTACACATCAAAGGTCACATTGCATTCACTTCCTTAATCCTTTAACATCCTCCTAGCAGTCTCTGATACACAAAAGATCACAATGCATTCGTCTGATACACAAAAGATCACACTGCATTCGTCCTTCACACCTCCCTGTTATCTCCAAAGGAAACTCTGGGAAACTCTGCTCTTTGTTCTAGTCTAAGATGCTACACCATTATGCACTCTCTAAAATATCATGCAGTGTTTTAATCTTGCTATTAAGTGCCAAGGCCTAATCTAATTTGCAAAATATGATGACCAGCATGCTGAATAAATCAATTTAATCAGGATGCTGGTCATCATACAATGTACATATCCGTGAACTCTTAATTTACTTGTGATGCTGGTCATACATATGATGACTGAATTATTTGTAATATACTTACCACGAACAGTTATCACAAAGGACACCTAAAGAGGACTTCTGATTCCTGATTATCTGACAGTGTATATATTGTATCTGTTCTAAATTACACTTACTGCATGTATTACTCACAGAACTACTCCTCTTGGCTTGACTTTTTTGATTATCCAGCCATCCCATGGCCGCTAAACATAATGTCAACTCAATTTTTATAGTTCACCGGTTGCGCAAGATTAAAAGCTGTGTCTCCATACCAAGAAGTTCAAAATCTGTTAATTTTTTGAAAAGTTATTGAGGTAAAAATGGCACTGTTTACTACTAAACCCATTTATTCTCCAGTGACTCGCTGAGTGTTTTGGGTGTACGAATATGGCGGCCCGGTGGCTTCACTCGCCTTTGTACTCTCTAATGGGGCGTGCGCTATCCGAGGTTTTTATACAGATCAGTGGTGTGCTACTATTATTGCTGCTAATAACGCTGGGCTAGAGGTCTGCCACTTTCAGCTCACTCATTTACATGAAAAAAGCAGCAGTAAATTTATGTGAGAGTTTACGAGGAGTGGGAATCTTCTTGCCACCTCAAGATTTCGATTCCATTTATTTTGATTCCCCACCTGCGTCTCTGATCACGTCACCATCTTGTCAAGGCCGGCATACAAACCCAGAGTGAAAAGAATCACAGTGTGGCGTAATCCCCACAACAGCTGGACAGGCACAGCAATGTGTGTATTCAATGTGTGTATTAATGTCTACAGACAGCCTGCTTCTTCTGGCTTTTTCCGGCTCACTACTGTGATGTTAATGTGCCATTCATGCATTGTGTTCATGCTTCCTGTCCTTACTGTGTCTATACACTGATGACAATATGTAGATGTGCCTTGTAACCTCTTTTGTCCTGCAGTTCTGGAGCAGAGGCGATTCCTGGCTTGCAATCTCCTTATTGTTATGTGTGTTTCTCAAATGCAAATGCCCATACCTACTGCTGTGAATGCCTTTCATGTATTGTCTGTAGTTGGGTATATATGCTGCATTATTCTGCAAATCTCTCTCTCACTCTTCAACTACTGCTGCTGACACACACATCCTGTGTCTCCTCGCTGAGAGCCTGAGGACCCCGCTCCAGTCTGCTCACACAAGGGCTGGAGCGGAGTTCCTATGATGGTGGTATGATTTAATAAACCTATTTAAAACTCTCAGTTCGCTCCTTATTTTTTGTGCCGCCATATTGGTGACCCCGAGAATGCACACGCTTTGTGCATCGCAACCTTCTGGTTTGGACAGCCACGTTGGTGTCCTGATGGCAACGAACGCAGCACCCGGCGGTGATTCTCCGACGACAAGCGAACGCGGCAGCCTGACTGATCTGCCCTCCCGTCTGCTTCAGGGAGACTTCGACGCAGAGTTTCCAGGTGAAACTCTCAGGAGACCACCTACGACCGGGAAAGCTGAGGAACATTTCATGGTGAGATCTGCACGCCTAGATCGGCACATCCACGCTTGGACCGACCGCTCTCACAGCTTCTGACACACGATTCTGTGTCTCCTTATGAGAGCACACACACCTCGTCCTTTCTCCACAACGGCGACCTCCACGGCCGATGGAGCACACGTGGACCTGAACGCACCATGACCCATCTACTACAACTACAACAGGGATGATTAAGCTCCCTGACCCTGGCTCTTCCTCTCCAGCAGGCCCACCCACGCACGGAGCCCCGGCACATGCACCGGGGAGTTACGAGGACGGCGCACCACGCACAGGACACATACGGCTCCACTGACCGCCTTCCTTCTTCGCCGCTGCACACTGGCCCTTCAGGCTTGCTCGTACACCTGAGGCACGCACGCAGCTTGCTCACTGGATTTTATGGTCTTAGCCATGGCGCACAACTTCAGCAGTCTGCGGTCCCCGAAGGCTTTAAGGTTGTGCCCGCACCTAAAGTCAACATGCCAAGTCCCTTTGCTTTTGTTTTTTTTCTTACAGCCGCCCCTGTTTTCTTCATGGCCGCTGTTAATCCTCGCCGCTTCCTTTTTTCTTCACGGCCGCTATTAATCCTTGCAGGACTTAATCGCGGGAGGAGCCAGCGACTAATTTTTCTTCTTGTGGATCTCCGCACGTTCAACGGGACAGCCCCTCGACATCGCGGACCAACAAGCAATTTTTGCGCAGCTCGGACGATTTCACCGTCTCCGGCCGGCATTTACTACCCCCCACCCCCCTCCACCTCCGCCTGCACAGAGCTTTCCCTGCTCGCTGCCAAAACCGGACTATCGAGGCCTCGGCCGCCTGCCGAGCCCTCTGGGGGGGAGCATGTGGCTTAATCCCCACAACAGCTGGACAGGCACAGCAATGTGTGTATTCAATGTGTGTATTAATGTCTACAGACAGCCCGCTTCTTCTGGCTTTTTCCGGCTCACTACTGTGATGTTAATGTGCCATTCATGCATTGTGCCATTCATGCATTGTGTTCATGCTTCCTGTCCTTACTGTGTCTATACACTGATGACAATATGTAGATGTGCCTTGTAACCTCTTTTGTCCTGCAGTTCTGGAGCAGAGGCGATTCCTGGCTTGCAATCTCCTTATTGTTATGTGTGTCTCTCAAATGCAAATGCCCATACCTACTGCTGTGAATGCCTTTCATGTATTGTCTGTAGTTGGGTATATATGCTGCATTATTCTGCAAATCTCTCTCTCACTCTTCAACTACTGCTGCTGACACACACATCCTGTGTCTCCTCGCTGAGAGCCTGAGGACCCCACTCCAGTCTGCTCACACAAGGGCTGGAGCGGAGTTCCTATGATGGCGGTATGATTTAATAAACCTATTTAAAACTCTCAGTTCGCTCCTTATTTTTTGTGTCGCCATACAGAGCAACAAAAAAACAGGTACGTGTGTGGCCAGAGGGGGCATCTGATGCGCTGAAAGACTGCTTCAGCACTACAGACTGGGACACTTTCAAGCACACAGCCACTCACAACAGACACACAAACCCAGAGGAGTACACTGAGGTAGTTATAGCATACATAGCTAAATGCATTGATGATGTCACTCACTGCAAAACCATCACTGTTCATGTCAACCAAAAGCCATGGATGACAGCAGAGGTCCTCAGGCTCCTGAGGGCTCAGGACGCACGCAGCCTTCAGGGCTGGCGACACTGCAGGACTTACAACAGCTAGGGCCAACCTGTCCCGTGGCATCAAGGAGGCAAAATGACAGTACAGCAAGAAAATATCTGGACACTTCAGCAACACCAGAGATGCACATTCCCTCTGGCGTGGCATACAGACCCTCACCAACTACAAACCTCCACCTCAGACCTGTGCGAGTGACATCACATTGCTTAACAACCTAAATGACTTCTTCGGCTGCTTTGAAGCACAAAACAGCACATAAGACCACTCCTCCTCCAGACGAGCAGGCCATAAGTCTGGATCCGCGTGAAGAAGACCCTCTGCAGGATCAACCCACGCAAGGCAGCTGGACCAGACAACATACCGGGTTGCGTTCTGAAGGACTGTGCAGAGGAGCTCAAGAACGTCCTGACCGACATCTTCAACATCTCCCTGACTCAAGCTGTTGTCCCCACATGTTTCAAAACTGCCATCATAATACCAGCCCCAAAGAAGCTTGACCCATCCAGCTACAACGATTACCGGCCCGTAGCACTGACCCCCATCATAATGAAGTGCTTCGAGCGGCTGGTCATGTAGAACATCAAGTCCATCCTTCCTCCCTCCCACGACCCATCTCAGTTTGCATACAGGACAAACAGATCCACAGAGGATGCCATCACTGCTGCTCTCCACCCAGCCCTCACCCACCTGGACTCAAAGAACTCCTACGTGCGAATGCTGTTCTTGGGCTTCAGTTCAGCATTCAATACAATCATCCCCCAGCACCTAATACAAAAACTCAGACAATTGGGACTCAAAACCTCTCTCTGTAACTGGGTGCTGGACTTTCTCACAGGGAGGCCATAGAATGTGGGGGTTGGCAGCAACACATCGAAGACCATCACACTGAGCACAGAGACCCCACAAGGATCCATGCTCAGCCCGCTACTCTTCATTCTTCTGACCCATGACTGTGTACCAGCCTACAACACCAACCACATCATCAAGTTTGCGGATGACATGACGGTGGTGGGCCTCATCACCAACAATGAGGAGGCCAACTACAGAAATGAGGTGAGCCAACTGGTCCAGTGGTGTAAAGATGATAACCTCTCCCTGAACATGGGAAAAACCAAGGAGATTGTGGTCAACTTCAGGAGGGGACACACAGCATCCCCCTTTGATCATCGATGGAGCAGCTGTGGAGAGGGTGGGCGCGCACCAAGTTCCTGGGGGTGCACATCTCTGAGGACCTCTCCTGGTTCAACAACACCACATCGTGGGCCAAGAAAGCTCAAACTCGCCTCCATTTCCATCGCAAACTGAGGAGAGTATGAGTCCCACCCCCCATCATGTGCTCATTTACCGGGGCACCATTGAAAGCATCCTCACCAGCTGCATCACAATGTGGTACGGATGCTGCACTGCCTCCTGCCGGAAGACACTGCAACACACAGTGAAAGCAGCCAGCAAGATCAGTGCCCCCCTGCTGCCCCTCTGGGACATCTACTTCACCTGCAGAGCCATCAACATTGCAGGTGACGCCTCCCACCCCTCACACTCCCTCTTCACCCCCCTGCCTTTGGGGAAAAGGTACCGGAGCCTCCGGGCCCACTCTACAAGAATGCTAAACAGCTTTGTTCATCAGGCCATCAGGACCCTGAACTCTGCCCCATCCCCCCCCCCCCAGACCTTAACACACTCACCTGCACAATAACTACCTCAGCTGTTGGCATAGAAAGACTGGCACACCAACAGTAATACATTTGCTACTGTATGTCTCTGCACTTTTCTGCAACCATTTGCACAAATGCCATATCTGCTGCTGTCTGTCATTGCAATACTGATCATGTGCAGTCCTACTTGTCACTGTCTGCACCTACACTACCACACTGAACTTGGTACTACAAGTATTACTACTCTACTTTTCTGTATATAAGATTGCTGAGTCTCATTGTTTATCATTTGTCTTTATTTGCACTATGGGAGGTCTGGGTCTATCTTTTGTCACCATTTGCATTACTGTATATAGACTGCTATTGTTCTTTTTCCAGCCTTATTCCTTTTTCATTTTTATATTGTGCACACCACTGAAGAGAGAGAGAAACGCCATTTCAATTCTCCCGTATGCCCTATACGTATAGTAGTATTTGTGGCGGTTTGGGATAACCCCCACAACAGACTGGGACAGGCACAGCAATGTGTGTATTAATGTCTACAGACAGCCCACGCCTTCTGGCTTTTTCCGGCTCACTACTGTGATGTTAATGTGCCATTCATGCATTGTGTTCATGTGTGATGTTAATGTGCCATTCATGCATCGTGTTCATGCTTCCTGTCCTTACTGTGTCTAGACACTGATGACAATAGGTAGATGTGCCTTGTAACCTTTTGCAATCTCCTTATTGTTATGTGTGTCTCTCAAATGCAAATGCCCATACCTACTGCTGTGAATGCCTTTCATGTATTGTCTGTAGTTGGGTATATAAGCTGCAACATTCTGTAAATCTTTCTCTCACTCTGACGACTGCTCATCTGCGCACTTTGCTGGAGAGCCTCTCTGGGCTCGCTCATGGAGCGAGCCCCGTGATGGTGGTATGATAATAAAACCTACTTAAAACCTCACTTCGCTGCCTTTATTTTATCATCCGCTGCACTGGTGACCCCAAAGAAGCACATGTTTTGTGCGACGCAACCTTCTGGTTTGGACAGCCACGCTGGTGTCCTGATGGCAACGAACGCAGCACCCGGCGGTGATTCTCCGACGACAAGCGAACGCGGCAGCCTGACTGATCTGCCCTCCCTTCTGCTTCAGGGAGACTTCGACGCAGAGTTTCCAGGCGAAACTCTCCGGAGACCACCTACGACCGGGAAAGCTGAGGAACATTTCATGGTGAAATCTGCATGCCTAGATCGGCACATCCACGCTTGGATCAGCCGCTCTCACAGCTTCTGACACACGATTCTGTGTCTCCTTACGAGAGCGCACACACCTCGTCCTTTCTCCACGACGGCGACCTCCACGGCCGACGGAGCATATGTGGACCTGAACGCACCATGACCCATCTACTACAACTTCAACAGGGATGATTAAGCTCCCTGACCCTGGCTCTTCCTCTCCAGCAAGCCCACCCACGCACAGAGCCCCGGCACACGCACCGGGGAGTTACGAGGACAGCGCACCACGCACGGGACACATACAGCTCCACTGACCGCCTTCCTTCTTTGCCGCTGCACACTGGCCCTTCAGGCTTGCTCGTACACCTGAGGCACGCACGCAGCTTGCTCACTGGATTTTATGGTCATAGCCATGGCGCACAACGGGAATTCAGCAGTCTGCAGTCCCTGAAGGCTTTAAGGTTGTGCCCGCACCTAAAGTCAACACGCCAAGTCCCCTTGCTCTTGTTTTTTTTTTCTTACAGCCGCCACGCAACCTCGTCGCTCCTATTTTTTTCTTCACGGCCGCTATTAATTCTTGCAGGACTTAATCGCGAGAGGAGCCAGTGACTAATTTTTCTTCTTGTGGATTTCCGCACGTTCAACGGGACAGCCCCTCGACATCGCGGACCAACAAGCAATTTTTGCGCGGCTCAGACGATTTCACCGTCCAGGGCCGACACTTACTACCCCCCACCCCCCTCCACCTCCACCTGCACAGAGCTTTCCCTGCTTGCTGCCAAAACCGGACTATCAAGGCCTTGGCCGCCTGCCGAGCCCTCTGGGGGGGAGCGTGTGGTGGTTTGGGATAACCCCCACAACAGACTGGGACAGGCACAGCAATGTGTGTATTAATGTCTACAGACAGCCCACACCTTCTGGCTTTTTCCGGCTCACTACTGTGATGTTAATGTGCCATTCATGCATTGTGTTCATGTGTGATGTTAATGTGTCATTCATGCATCATGTTCATGCTTCCTGTCCTTACTGTGTCTAGACACTGATGACAATAGGTAGATGTGCCTTGTAACCTCTTGCAATCTCCTTATTGTTATGTGTGTCTCTCAAATGCAAATGCCCATACCTACTGCTGTGAATGCCTTTCATGTATTGTCTGTAGTTGGGTATATAAGCTGCAACATTCTGTAAATCTTTCTCTCACTCTGACGACTGCTCATCTGTGCACTTCGCTGGAGAGCCTCTCTGGGCTCGCTCATGGAGCGAGCCCTGTGACAGCGGTATGATAATAAAACCTACTTAAAACCTCACTTCGCTGCCTTTATTTTATCTGCCGCCGCAGTATTGACAGATAAAAATCTTTGATTCAGAGGGTTGCCATGTGATTATAAAGATTCTTGATGCATCTTTTTTTCTATTCAGGATTTCTTATTTTCGCACTGTGTGACTATTTGGTACTTTCAAAGTAATTCAAATTTCAAGAAAGTTCAGAGGCTAAGGAAAGGAAGTCGGTACATAAGAAAAGTGGTACATTTACTAGAGGTCTTTTCGTTTAAATACCGATTGGCAGCATATATCATGCATGAGGAAATAAGTTTAATGTAAATTTATTAGAAGCTGGTGTTGTTATGTCTGGAAACAGGGACCAGCAGACACATTGTCTCTATGTTGAAGGTTAGCTTTGCCTAAACATTTTCAAAACAGTCACTTTACAGTTTAACTTCAGGGGGCCTCTGGTGAGCCCGTGGTGGGCGCAGGCCTGGAGACGCTGGATGTGGCAGACCTGGGTGCCCTCTTGCTGGAAACGCTCTCCTGTCAGCAAAGTCCCAGTCTGGGTCCCACACTGGCTGGGTCGGTTCCAGCGTCGCGTTTTGATCCAGGGCAGCTGCTGCTGTTACCTTTCACAGACGGCTGGCATGCCATCTCGAACCATCGGCCATCTGGAAGGTGGCTGGCCCCAACTGCACGGTGATCTGCATCGGCAGTGACAGGAGCATCTGCAGGTCATCTGGCCGTTCGGATCAGCGGACCCAAACCTAATCAAACACCATGAGTGCTGTCCTGCTGGGCTTCATGCGGTGTCACTGGTGCTCTCTTGACCCTGCTGCTGGTTGCGGATGTGGTGGCATGATGTTCTTGCCGGCGGCAGGACGATCTCTGGGTTGGCGTTGTTCTGCGGGGTCCTGCTCGGCCACAGACTCTCTCCGGATTACGCTCTCTCTCCTCTGATGCTGGTCATGGCTGCGGCGGTATGTCGCTCTTGCTGGCAACAGGATGCATGCCGGGTTGTCGTCATTCACTGGGGTCCTGCTTGGCCAAGGACTCTCTCTCCTGCAATTGTACAGCAGCTCCCTGAGGCTTATACTGGACAAGGATCAGAGACGAGTCCGGATGATGCCGTCTCTCCATGTTCTGCTCTCTGTGCGGTGTCAAGCTTGGAGTGGCTGTGCTAAATCTACATAACCATCTCATCAGGAGACTATGGTCCAATTAAAACCCTGATCAAATGCACTGGTCAAATTAAAGAGTGGATGTGCCAGAATTTTAAACGAAGACAAAACCGAAATAATAGTTTTTGGAGCCAAAGAAGAAAGACTCAAAGTTAGTACTCGGCTTCAGTCAATGGTGCTAAAAACCAACAGCCAAGCCAGAAATCTGGGTGTGGTTCTGGACTCGGACCTGAATTTTAAAAGCCACATTAAGACAGTAGTGAAGTCAGCCTATTATAACTTAAAAAACATAGTGAGGATTAAAGGTCTGATGTCTTAGCATGATCTAGAAAAAACTTATCCATGCATTTATCTTCAGTAAACTGGACTACTGTAACACTGTCCTCACAGGTCTCCCTAAAAAGTCCATCAGACAGCTGCAGTTGGTTCAGAACGCTGCAGCTCAAGTCCTCACTAAGACCAAGAAAGTGGATCATATAACTCCAGTTCTCAGATCTTTACACTGCCTTCCTGTCTGTCAAAGAATAGATTTCAAAATACTGCTGTTGGTTTATAAAGCTCTGAATGGTTTAGGGCCAAAATACATTTCAGATCTGCTAGTCCATTATGAACCACTCAGAGCCCTCAGAGGTCATCAGGGTCAGGCCTACTATCTGTGCCCAGAGTTAGAGCCAAACAGGGTGAGGCAGCGTTTAGTTTCTATGCCCCTCATATATGGAACTCCCAGAAAGCATCAGGGCTGCTGAAACTCTCAGCTGCTTTAAATCGAGGTTAAAAACTTTCCTATCTGCTGCGGCCTTTCAGTAGCCTACAGTGTACTGTAATTTATTTTTGTCGTATTCTATTTTAGCTTGTTTTTGTTTCTCTTTAATTTACTCTATAATTTGATTTTAAATTCTTGTGTATTCCTTTTGCAACTTGCTGTAACGCTTTAATGTTTTTATGTAAAACACTTTGAATTGTCTTGTACACGAAATGTGCTATACAAATAAACTTGCGTTACCTTGCTCACGTCTGGGTGAGATGTGCTCCGGTCATCAGCAGTCAAGCAAAGTTCCTTGTGGTTGTGTATGGTGAAACCCAATTTGTAGAAAAGGTCACACCCCAGGATGTTATCGCCATGCGTTGCTACCTGGAAGGTGAACGCTGGGAGGACTTTGGACCCGTAGCGAACCATTAGTGTGATGGTTCCTACTAGGCTGCTTTTGGCAAAATAGTTAAGCTTACTATAGTAAGACATCGCTGCCCCCTGGCCAGGGAGGAGCGCGTGTGTGTTCGGTGCGCAGGGGAACCACAATTACCACACATTTGGCGTCCCATGATGTTCTGTTGTCCTGTGATGTTCACCTCAGTGTCCTCCAAGTAGGTCGCAGTGTTAATGGGTTCTTCTGCCGGGGTAACTGCATGAGTTAGCGGAGTTTGTTGTTGTGAAGCACCTCACTATAATGTTAGCTTAGTGGCGACCTCCAGCTGGAATGCTAACTCCACTCGCAGCAGGTCATCCAGCACCATTAACAGCTTCACCCACAGCCTTGGGTTGTTGGTGCGCTCCGCTAGCTGGTCCCACACCATCTCGTCCTCTAGCTGCTCAAACCTGCACATGCTCGCCAGACAGCAGAGGTCCACGACGTGCTGCTGGGTCGTCTCTCCCGCTCCCTGTCTGTGCTGGCGAAACTTAATTCTCCTCACCAGCCCACTCTCGGGCGTTGCAAAATGTCTGGCTAGTGGGGCAATGCAATTGTCGTATGTATCCACAGGTCTTAACATTCTGAACACTAGCTGTCCCTTGCTGCCCAGGCTATGAATCAGCAAAGCACATAGATGAAGCTTGCTAACCTTAGTTAGGTCCATAGCTGCCACGTATGTCTGGAATGACTCAAATCAATGAGGAGATTGGGATGGGAGGCTTGTGGTGTTTTGAAACCCCAAGTTTGGTCAATGTTGGTGTGATGATGCAGCTGCTCAGTGACGTCATCACGCCGAACATATAAATATAAGGAACGGGCCTTTTTGCAGCCTCTTTCTGTTCCTCTTGGCGCTCAACCTCCCTACAGACAATACTCTGTACCACCCTAATAAGGTTTTATGTAATAAAGTTCATGTTCCCAGCAAACTGCACTCTCTTTTGGTCCTTTCACATTTTTCAGACAAAACATTTGGTGACGAAAGTAAACCATGGAAGCATGTTTGAGGCCACTACAGCCGTTTCTGGAGACCCCTGGTGAGCCACCCATACCGTGGCCACGCTGGCTCGATGTTTTTGAAACCTACGTGTCGGCGCTGGACCTGGGTAAGCTAGACAAGGTACGGAAGCGTGCTGTACTGGTTCACAATCGGCATAGAAGGCCAACGTATTTTCCACACTCTAGGACCTACTTTGCCACGCCTGACAACGTGTTGACGCGGTGCATTAGGTTCCACAAATGTTGACAGAAGACAGGACAGATGACACAACAATTTGTCGTGGACCTTCACCACCTAGCTAGCATGTGCAGATTCAGTTTGTTGAAGGACAAAATGGTGCGGAATCAGTTGGCTGAGCACACTAGCAACCTGCGGCTGCTGGTGAAGATGCTAACAAATGACATGTCGCTAGCCAAGAACATCAAGCTAGCATTCCAGCTAAAGGCCGCCGACAGGTTAGCATGGGAGCTAGGTGTGCAGCAGCAACAACAACAGCAGCCAAGCCACACACCACTAGCACACACAGTAGCCGCAGAAGGGCCCGGTGACACGGCAGAAGAGGCCGAAGTAAACACCGCGGATCAGAGGAATGCTGCAAAATGCTTCTCATGTGGCAACTGTGACACCAAGAGAGAGTGCGTTCCTGCCTGGCAAGGGGGCAGCGTTGTAAGCGATGCAGCAAATTCAACCACTTCGCCAAGGTTTGCCGGTCAGCACCAACACCAAGCTCACTGGTCAGTTCAAGTCACTCACCCGCAACTATCATCCATACAGTGAGTTCCAGAGGTGCAGCGTAGGCATTCTGCAAGGTGGGGCTAGACGATGTCAGCTTACCGCTCCTGCTCGACACCACTGCAGTGAGATCGATGTTGAACTGGGTCACCATGAAGAAGTTCTTCCCCAACCACCCGATTGGGAAAAACCCAGTGGAGCTGTACAGGTATGGTAACTACGGTTTCAGCAATGTAGGGCCCATCACACTAACGGTCTGCTATGCATCAAGAGTCGTTCCTGATTTCGTTTTGTGTAACCAAGTGGTTACACATGGAGACAACATACTAGGATGTGACCTGTTCTATCAGCTGGGCTTCACCATCCATGACAGCAGTGGACTCTGTTTGACCAATGATGACAAGTGGGACGTAACACACCCAGACGACGAAGACGAGGGTACAGCTGTCCTGTGCTCACAGGAGGAGCACCGCCCGGAAGAGGGGTAGCGACCGGACTCGCCTCAGATCCTCGCCCAGCATAAGCCTCAGGGAGCTGCTGCAGGAGAGGGAGCCCGTGTCTATCGGGAACCCCAGGACACGACAACCCGGTGCAGGTTCGATCAACAGCGACAGCAACACATCGCCACAACCAGACTTCCCAGGAGAGAGGAAGAAGAGGCCGGACTACTTCCCAATCCATGCCCGGCACCAGCCTCCAGGAGACGCCACTGAGCTGCAGGATGAAGAGTCCACGACCCAACAAAATGCAGCAGAACCACTGGACGCCTTCCAAATCCACGCTCGGCACCAGCCTCCAGGAGACACTGCTGAGCTCCAGGATGAAGAGTCCGTGACCCAACAGGATGCAGCAGAATCACCACAACCTGGTGGATGCCCCACAGCAGACGTGAGAGCCACACCATCACAACCACGATGCCAGGTGCAGCCGAACAGCGCGCCACTCGCAGTGATGGACTGGGTTTGGGTCCGCAGATCCAAATGCCCGGACCCGCAGTTGGCCTCAACATCGTCACCACCACTAACACCCATGAAGATCGCCGCGCAGCTGAGACCAGCCGCCGTCCAGGTAGCTGATGGTTCGAGATGGCAAGCCAGCCATCTGCGGAAGGTAAGAACAGCTGCCACGGGTCAAGACGCAGTGTTGGAGCCGACCCAGCTGGTGTGGGATCCTGGCTGGGACATTGCTGACGAGCGAGCTGTAGCTCCTGCAGGATGGCTCCCAGGTCCGCTGCAGCCGGCACCTCCAGGGGTGCGTCCACCATGGGCTTGCCTCAGAGCCTCTTGAATTGAACTGCCTTCTTCAATATAAAAAAAAAAAAAAAACAGAAGGAATGTATGTAGCTAGGGGCACAGCTGCCAACAGAAGCGGCATAATAAACCACTCAGCCACGCTGGGCCACGTAGTAGTCTTTCTTTTTATCTTTTACCTTTTTACCTTTAAATTTACTCCCTGCTTGTTTCAGGGTCAACAGTTTCTGAAACCCAACCTAAATTGCTTTCTATATGTGCTGTTTTTCTTTTAATATCTTCCTGCCTGCCTCAGGGACTACAGATGGAAATTAGTGAGAACACTATAATCTGGTACAGAGCATCTTTACCCTGTGTTTAATGTTTTTCTGTACATGGTCCCTGACAAATAAACCAATAAACTAAAATAAACTAGCCCTAGCTAGTTTGGGTTCTTTCTGTACCGAATTGGGGAGGGTTAATTCGTTCATGTGTGTTTTTCTGCCTTTCCAAGGGGGAAAGGGGGTGTGAAAGTGGTGTTTTCAAACCACAAGTTTGGTCAGTGTTGGCGTGATGACGCAGCCGCTCAGTGACATCATCACACTGAACATATAAATATAAGGGACGGCCATTTTACAGCCTCTTTCTGTTCCTCTTGGCGCTCGACCTCCCTACCGACAATACTCTGTACCACCCTGATAAGGTTTTATGCAATAAAGTTCATGCTCCCAGCAAACTCCACTCTTTGTTGGTCCTTCCACCTTAAACAGACATAACATGGCTCACCTGGGGTAGCGAGGAATGGTGGTAGGGGTGCCAAACATGCTTCTATTTTCAGGAAAATATCCTGTTTTCCTCCAGAAGATTTTTTTTTTTTTTTTTGTCCTCGTCACCAAAATTTTATGTTCCTGGAAACAGGGACCAGCGGACACGTTGTCTGCGTGTTGAAGGTTAGCTTTAATGAACCCAAGCTATGTCTGGAAACCTGGAGAAACTCACAGAGAGTGGTGTCTGCTTTGAACATGAACTTTATTACACAAGCTATGTAATGTACAGTACAGGCCTGCTACTGTGTTGAGCCAACCAGGAAAGAGGCCGTAAGATGATCGACTCTCCCCTTATACCCGTCTGGTGTGATGATGTCACCCTGATGGCTGCGCCACCACGTCGGCGCTCATTAACGCCTGTAGTGACACATTACATTCACTCCCCCCTTGGAAAAATACAGAACATTATACTCAGTCTAATCAACCCTCCCCAATTTGGTATTACAAACCCAAAAGAGCGAAATACTCAGCTGTGCTGGGCTACGCGGGTAGACCACCACGTTGCCCAGCACGGCTGAGTGAGTTATTCTGCCACTATCTGTTGGCAGCTGTGTCCCTAGCAAAACAGTCCTCTTTCTTTTTTTCCTCTGAGGAGGGCAGTTCAGTCGGATGGGGGCCCTGAAGCGAGCTCGTGGCGGACGCACCCCTGGAGGCACCAGCTGCAGCAGGCCCGGGTACCATCCTGCTGGAGCCGTGGCACACTTGTCAACAATGTCTCGGCTGGGATCCCACACTAGTTGGGTCAGCTCCAACATTGCGTCTTGATCCGCGGCAGTTGCTTTCACCTTCTGCAGACGGCTGGCCTGCCATCTCAATCCATCCACCATCTGAACAGCAGCTGGTCTCAGCTGCACGGCGATCTTTATAAATGTCGGTGGTGGTGATGATGTTAGGGCCAACTGTGAGCCCGGTCACTTGGTTCTGCGGACCCGAACCCAGTTCATCACTGGAGTGGTGTGCTGTTTGGCTGCGTTCAGCATCATGTTTTTCCCATCCTGACCCTGACCAGGACCCAGGTGAGGACAGAGCTGAGGAAGATCAAGGTGAGGAAGGCGTCGGGACCGGACGGCATCAGCGCAAAGCTCCTCAAGTCCTGTGCAGACCAGCTGTGTGGGATTGTGACGTATATCTTCAACCTGAGCCTGAAACTGGGGAGGGTACCACAGCTGTGGAAAACATCTTGTGTGGTACCTGTACCAAAAACTTCCCACCCCAAAGACCTGAACAGCTACAGACCGGTGGCCTTGACGTCCCACTTGATGAAGACCCTGGAGAGACTGCTCCTTGCTCACCTCCGCCCCCTGGTGGAACCAGCGATGGATCCACTCCAGTTCGCCTACCAGCATGGCATTGGGGTGGAGGATGTGGTGATCTTCCTCCTTCACCGTTCTCTGTCCCACATGGAGAAGCCCGGGAATATGGTGAGGATCATGTTCTTTGACTTGTCCAGTGCTTTCAACACCATCCAACCGATGATCCTGAAGGACAAGCTGCTGCGCGCAGGGGTGGACCAGCACCTGTCATCATGGATCCTAGACTACCTCACGAACCGGCCTCAGTTTGTGAGAACCCGGGACTGTGTGTCCGACACGATCATCAGTAGCACGGGGGCCCCCCAGGGAACGGTGCTGGCTCCCTTCCTGTTCACTCTTTATACTGCGGACTTCTCACACAACACAACACACTGCCATCTACAGAAGTTCTCTGATGACTCTGCGATCGTTGGCCTCATCTCCAATGGAGATGAAGCTGAGTACAGAGGGCTTATCCAGGACTTCGTGGACTGGTGCCATCGGAACTGCCTCCAGATCAACGCGAGGAAAACTAAGGAGCTGGTGGTGGACTGCCGCAGGCAAGGACAACCCCTCACAGCACCAGTAAATATACAGGGAACAGACATCGAGATGGTGACATCCTATAAGTACCTGGGTGTTCATCTGAGCAATAAACTAGACTGGTCACACAATACTGATGCACTCTACAAGAAGGGACAGCGCAGGCTGTTCCTGCTGAGGAGACTCAGGTCTTTTGGTGTACAAGGGGCGCTGCTGAAGACATTCTATGACACGGTGGTGGCATCAGCCATCACTTTTGGAGTGGTCTGCTGGGGTAGTGGCATTACTGCAGCCGATAGGAAGAGACTGAACAAACTGATCAAGAAAGCTAGCTCTGTCCTGGGGCAGCGCCTTGATCCGGTGGAGGAGATAGGAGAGAGAAGGACGGTGACTAAACTGTCATCTCTGTTGGAGTCCGAGTTCCACCCTATGCAGGACATACTGAATGCACTGAGGAGCTCATTTAGCAGCAGACTACATCATCCCAGGTGCACAACCGAGAGGTTTCGCAGGTCCTTCCTACCAACGGCTGTCAGACTGTACAACCTAAGCAGGGCTGCTCGCAGAGATAGCAAAAAGACGTAACAAACTAATAGTTTTTTGAATGCAAAAGATGCAATAGACTTACACAATGGTCCCCTCCGGCATACAACTAGAAAAATACCGGTCGCTATGGAGAGTGAGAATATGTATGGGCACATAATCATACCATGTAGGATAACTAAGTAGACGGTTGTGCTGTTTCATCCCATCTAGCAACAATGCTCTGCACTGTGTGTGTTTATATATTTACATATTTATTCCATCTAGCTACAATGCTCCGCACTGGGTGTGTTTATATTTATATATCTATATATTTATTCCATCTAGCTACAATGCTCCGCCCTGTGTGTTTATATATCTACATATTATTCCATCTAGCTACATTGCGCCGCACTGTGTGTGTTTATATATTTACATATTTATTCCACCTAGCTGCAATGCTCCGTACTGTGGGTGTTTATATATTTACATATTTATTCCATCTAGCTACAATGCTCCGCACTGTGTGTTTATATATTCATATATTTATTCCATCCAGCTACAATGCTCTGCACTGTGTGTCTGTGTGTGTGTATATATATATTTTATAGTAATATGTACATATGTATATTAGCTGCTCTTGCTTGCTTGTTTTTTTCTTGCCTTCTGATTGTTGCTCTGAGTGTTGCTATCCCTGTGCTGTTGCAATCCTGGAATTTCCCCGTTGTGGGACTAATAAAGGCTTATCTTATCTTATCTTATCTTATGTTTGTGATGTTATGATTCTCACGTCTGCTGCATGGCGTCCACCAGGTTGTGGTGGTTCTGCTTCATCCTGTTGGTTCACGGACTCTTCAGCTTGCGTCTCCTAGAGGCTGATGCCAGTCATGGATTCAGAAGACGACCAGTGGTTCCATTGCTTTCTGTATGATCGTGGACTCTTCATCCAGCACCTCAGTAGCGGCTCACATAGGCTGGTGTATTGCGTAGATTCGGAAGTAGTCTGGCCCCTTCTACCCCTCACCTGGGAAGTCTGGTCGTGACGATGTGTCACTATCGTCGTTGTCAGAATCTGTGCCGGGTTGTCGTGTCCCGGGGTTCCCGATAAACGCGGGCTTCCTCTCATGCATCTCTGCAGTGGCTTCCTGAGGCTCATGCTGGGCAAGGAACTGAGACGAGTCCGGTCGCTGCTCTCCCTCCATGTTGTGTTTGTTCTCTGTGCTGTGGTCACTCTCTGTGCTGTATTCTCCTATTAGTTTGACACTAATTAGCTCTTCTGCTAAGGTAAGTCTGCCACTGGGTTGTTGCTCTGTGGTGCCCTGCTGTCCCGCGGTGTCTACCTTGGCCTCTTCTGCAGTGTCACCGGGCCCGTCTGAGGCTACTGCGTATGCTAGCAACGTGTAGCCCAGTTGCCATAGCTGGTTCCACACTGTGTCCTCCAATGAACTGAATTTGCACTTGCTAGCTAGGCGGCGAAGGTCCACAACGAATTGTTGTGTCGTCTCTCCAGGCTTCTGTCATCGTTGGCGAAATCTACTGTCCCACGCCAACACGCTGTCGTATCTGGTGAAGTAGCTAACCAAAAGAACCAAAAGAGCTTGTTTCTGTACCTCGTCTATCTCGTCCAGGCAAAACGCCAATATGTACTGTAGGCGGTGAAAGCATCAAACCAGCGCGGCCACAGAATGGGCAGCTCACTAGAGATTTCTAGAAACGGCTGTGGTGGCCTCAAGCACGCTTCCATGGTTTAACCACTTGCACTCCGTTGTTCCGCGGACGGGCAAGTCTCTGCGTCCTAGGGCGCACGAGAGCGCACTCGTGCGCCCTCGTGCGCATGACGCATGATAAGGATATTGATGGTGGTGGTGTAGGTGGTGTGGCCTCCAAGCACCACTGAAAAAAAAATCTGCAAACACAGCCGCGAACAGATTAGTTCATCTAATTGACCTCTCATTCGACTAATAAGAGCCTTGAATTGGGTTTCTGAAACCTTGAAGAACCAATGAATGAAAACCTAGGAAGGAGGACCCGCCTCCCAACGCTTTGAATGCAGTGAGCCAATTGAAGCAGAGAAGTTCGTGAGCTGTTTTTTTTTTAAGGCTAGGTGAAGACTGACTGCTGGAGCGGATCAAAAAAGGACACAGGAAGAGCTCCACAGACCCAGCAGCATGGAGACCATCCACAAATGCAACCTGTGTGACAGGGAGTGCCATTCGTGGATCGGCATGTTCGGCCACAGGCGGTGCTTATTTTGTATTGGTTCCAGCAGAGTAGACGTTATGATTTCTTCCATGGTCATTATAGACCGACGGAGGCTGACGACAAAGGCTGAGTGAAACACACGCCTTCGCCAGTCTTTTTTTAATTACTACTGTTATTTGTTTTGAAAAATCATTCGCCAAAAATCGCAATCATGGAAGCACAAAACCGCAATAATGGAATTATGTTTTGATCGAGTCGCGAGACCAGAACCAGAGCGGACCAGCGTCGCGTTCGTCTGACAATGAGGAAGACAAGTTCGCCAAGACTCCGCTGTGAAGAGGTAAGGTGTTATAAACTAAATTATTCTCTATCCCTGAAAATTGTAATCCAAAATGACTTTTGACCGATCAGTAAATTACAGCTGTGCGGTTCACGAAGTCTGAAGTTCGTGCGCCGCGGTACAAGGGGTTGCTCGCAGTGTACAGGCTGTGAACGCCCCCCCCCACCCCCGCTATTCTTCTGCAGCGAGGGGGGGGGAGCCGCGGTGACTGCACTGCTGTCCTACATCACCACATAAGGCTAATCCATTGTGTAGTGATGGCTAAAGTCCATCCTCTGTAGCGAGCGGGGGGGGGGACAACCCCCCCACACACACAGTAGCGAGGGGGGGCAGCCGCTGTGACAGCGTTGCTGTGGAAACATGCAACGAGTGTAATCTGTCATGTAGCGAGGGCCGAACTCTGTCCTTGATAGCGGGGGGGGGACGACCCCCCCCCACACACACACATAGACACAGCCCTGAGTGTAACCTTTCCTTTGAGCCTAAAATGAAGCTTCTACATTGAATTAATCAAAAGTTACAGACGTTTTTCCAAACTGTGCCATTTGGCACAATTTGGCACAGTTCCAAAACGCCTGGGAACAGCCTGAGAACAAAGCTGTGTAAAATATTCATTTTTTGTGGTATTGTTACCAAATTTGGATCTCAGCTGGATAACACTTGGTTCTACATTTCTGTTGCATTTTCCAGCCGGATCGGACAGCTGTGTGTTATTTACAAGCATTTGTATCCAAAAAAAAACACTGTGTCCAAATTTTTTTTCTTCAAGTTCAGTATGTTTAGATGACTGTAACTCAGTGGCCGGAGCACGTAGAGAGATTATGTTTTTTTTGCCAAAAAATTCAATGTGTTTTCTTTTAAATGAGACCAACCCCATGAAGATGCTGCAAAGGGTTGAAGAACAGCTTTCGATTTACTTTGGGCACGTTATTTTTTGGCATTTTTAGGAAAATTGCCCGGAGTGCAAGTGGTTAACTCTCATCACTAAATGTTATGTCTGGAAATCTGGAGAGACGCGCAGAGAGTGGTGTTTGCTTTGAACATGAACTTTATTACATAAGCTATATAACGTACAGTACAGGTCTGCTACTGTGTTGAGCCAACCGAGAAAGAGGCCGTAAGGTGGCCGACTCTCCCCTTATACCCGTCCGGCGTGATGACATCACCCCGATGGCTGTGTCTCCACAGCAGTACTCGCTAACCCCTGTAGTGCCACACTACAAGAACCACAACCAAAACAACAACAACAAATGTTGGTTAGATAGTTGTCGTTTTTTACATAATTATTGCATCCCTCTGATGACGAAAGATGGTGGTGTGACAAAATCTTAAAAAATATATTCATCGCATATATGTGTGTATGTGTGTGTATATATATACACACAGACACAGACATATATATTATAATCATTGCTGTTAAAAGTGTCATTCTTTATATGATATGTAGCAGTGTTGCCAGCTCTCACTGTTTTGGAGTGAGTCTTACTCTTTTTCCCCCTCTCTCTCACACCACAAATCCCATTTCTCACTCCAAAATGAGTAAAAAACACTGCCAACATCGTGTTGACTCCCTTCAGATTTTTCCCAGAATAAGAGCTCTCAAGACAACATAAAGCAGACTGAACATGTTCTTAAACTTATTCTGAGGTAAAGTGTATTTGTTGGAAAAAGAATAACTGTGAGTTGGACGCCTGTACGCTCACCACTCCTACCCCCAATCTCCCCCACACACTATTCCCTCTAAATGTCACTCCAAGCTTTTCTGAAAAGTTGACATCTCTGATACACAGGCTGTATGTGAACAAATTTATACCAAAAGATTATTACAGCAGGTTTTGTTTGTTATTCAACACACAGTAAAAATACAGATCCAGAGACAGCTGATACACACCAGTTGTTATGAAAAAAAATTGTGTTTATTATGCCAGCTCCCACACAGAAAAAAAAACTGAGTGTTTTCAACAGCAGAAGCCTGGATCAGGTCATCAAAATCTTGTTAATTCAGATTCAGACAACTTTATTAATCCCACCAGGGGCAATTAATGTAAGCAGCTTTATCTGTACACACATACAAAAAGAATTCAGAGCCAAGGTGTTGTGTAAAAGAGCAATAAAATACAACAGAACAAGGTAAGGTAAGTCAATGAGTTCAGAGGAATAAGGGATATATAATAAATAGAATTAAAAAGAATAATTAAAAAAAAGATCCTACAGAGATTGTAAAAGGCATATTGTGGAGAGACGATGCCCAGAACTCAACAAAGAAAATTCACTGACAGTAGCACGGCCAGGAGATGCTAAAACAGTCATCACTTTCTAAGAATTTGTTGGTTGCAAAAAGACGACAAGTCCCATTAATAAGGAGGTAAAAGTTGTACAAGGAAGAACAAGCTGATAAAACCTTGTTTGGTGTTTTTTTAACCATCTGACAGGACATTAGGGTTAACTTGCCTCCCTCCCAACGTGTAAACAGCCCTGTTGTGTATTTCCTACCATGTGTGCTGTACTAGCAAACTGACACTCAACACATCCCCGAGCCAAAGTGTTTCTCATTTAAATTCCCTCCAGCAATTAGCTGTGCAGTTATATAGACTCCGGGATCTTTTGGTGACAATAGATTTTAATGAGGTCAGTGTTTTGTATTGTCGACTGTTGCATGATATAGGCCTCCCCCTTCAAAGTGCATTACTTTGTGATTTTCTATTTTTGCAGAGATTTCAAAGAAGCAGCCAGGTTGCTGTGGTTACACAAAGGCCGTCTCAGCTCACGCAGGTGAGTAGAAATCTTCAAAGATTTGTGGCAGTGGAGCAGAAACAGAACTATTGTTGTTTTCTCCAACCCGCAGCTTCGGCATCTTTTAATGAGACAATTAAAAATGATTTCCTGGACAGTGGAGGCAGGCCATTATATTGAATTATTATAAATTCTCTGAAATACGAAGGCAGTGCCTTTCATGTTTATTAATTGGTCACACGGGGATCAGTTACAGCAGGAGGGATCCATATATAGTTTATAATCATTGCTATTGGTATATTATATACCCTTGTGGATTAAGGCTGAACAAAATACATCCTGTAATTCAGGCGTTGCAGTAAGAGCAATAACTTTGTTGCCTCGTTGTGGAGTTATAGCGCAGTAACATCAGCATTCTGTTTATAATTTCCCCCAAACACAGCTTACCTTTGAAAACTGACTTACTTTGTTTGTAAAGAGCAATTTAGCTGACAGCAGAATCATGAAAAAAATTCTGTTTAGGCTTTATTATACTGACATGGATCATAATATGCTGACACTGGCTGGATGATTTAGTGTTTCTGTATGAATAACCACGGTATAGGAAATGACTATCATGACATGCCCCTCCCTTCTGGGCATTCACTTCTTTAATATGATAGTTTAGTTTCTGCTTTGCTGTCAATCAGAAGCCATCTCAAAAGAAATCAGCATCTGATGAAGAGAGGAGCCCATGTCAGTGAAAGCGTACGGACATGTAAATCATCTGCAGCGCGTGAGTCCCACTACACTCCACATGACCCTCTGCTGTCACAGCAGGACTGTATTCTAGTTGCTAACATATCTCAATTACTTAGATTGAGTTAGTCACACAGGTACAGCAGCAGGTCATGGAAGAACAGTTCCCACACAATGATGTGATGTTAATATTAGATTTCAGTCCCAGTGGGATTATCACACTTAGAGCAGCTGGAGAAAATTACCTGCCAGCTTTCCGACAGGGAAGTGAGCTATATTTATTTATGCCTTCTCCTTCTTTCTTTTTTTACACGATGACATGCTTTTAAAGTGATAATTATTCTGACGCCCATTTCCAGTCCTCAGACTATAGCTTTGTGATAGATGAATGTGTGTGAAATCACAACACGGTTTAGCGGCCGTGGCTGAATGTGTGACTGATTTGTTCAGCGATGTTGATTACTCACTAGTGGCTTTCAGCGACTAAAATCTATGAAATTATTTCCTGTGCTATCTCCTTCAAGTACACAAGAATGAGATTTCTATTTAATGATCTCCCTTGCCTTAAAATGAATTTCCTTTGTGAGCCTCCTCCACACAAGAGAGCAAGTGGTGCTTTGGAGTGAGGTCATTTAGATTTGGAGTGAACGGCATGCCTTTCTTTCTATTAACACTTTATTTACAGTCCATTGACCTTACACCAAAAAAACAAAAAAAACAAAAAAAAACCCACAAGCGTAGGACATTTTTAACTGTTCACGGTTTTACATTAACATGAAAGTAATGGAATTATAATTTTCGAACAACTCAAAGATTATTTCTTGCTTGTATTCAGCAGTAAAATATCAAGAAAGAGTACAACAGATGCAGTGTTTGCTTTAAGAGTGGTGATGAAGAAGTATAGAAAAGGTCAGAAGGAGTTGATCGGTGTCTTATAGGGTACAAAGAGAGGAACTGTGATACTGTATGAGGAAGTCAGGAGTGGCAGAGAACTATGCGAGGGTGGTGCAAGACATGTACAAGGACAACGAGACAGTGGTGAGGTGTGCTGTAGGAGTGACAGATGGATTCAAGGTGGGGGTGGGATTACGTCAGGAATCGGCTCTGAGCCCCTTCTTGTTTGCCATGGTGATGGCTGGCAGACGAGGTCAGGCAGGATTCTCTGTGGACCCTGATGTTTGCAGATGGCATTGTGATCTGTAGTGAGAGTAGGGAGTAGGTGGGAGAGAACCTGGAGGGAGGATAAGAGGAGATTAGGACCTGTACATATATAGAGTTTTTTCTAGTCACAAAGACCACTCAAAGCACTTAACTAGTAAGTGCACTAACCCTCTATTCTAAGGGCTTATCAGAGACAGATACCTAGGGACAATTTAGAGTCACAAATTTACCTAACATGCATGTCTTTGAACTGTGGGAAGAAACCAGAGCCCCCAGAGTAAACCCACGCAGCACATGGAGAACATGCAAACTCCACACAGAAAGGTTCCCACCCTTGACAGCCTGGGAATTTGAAGCTGGAACCTTCTAGCTGTGAGACAACAGTGCTAACCACTCTACCACTGTGCTGCCTTGGAGAGGTGGAGGTGTGCGTTGGAGAGAAGAGGAATGAATACATGCAAGACAGAATACATCTGTGTGAATGAGACGGAGGCAGGTGTAACGGTGAAGTTGCAAGGAGTAGAGGTAGTGAAGGCAGATGAGTTTAAATACCTGGGGTCAGCTATTCAAAGTGATGGACATTGCACAGGAGAACTGAAGAAGAGAATGGAGGCAGGGTGGAGTGGGTGGACATGAGTGTCAGGGGTGATTTGTGACAAAAGTATGGTAGCTAGAGTGAAAGGGAAGATTTTATAAGACGGCAGTGAGACCTACTGTGATGTATGGTTCGGAGACAGTGACAGTGACAAAAAAGACAGGAGGCAGAGCTGGAGGTGGCAGTGTTGAAGATGCTAAGATTTTCACTGGGAGTGACTAGGAGGGACAGGATTCGAAATGAGTATATCAGAAGGACAGCTCAATTTGAGCGATTTGGAGACAAAGTAAGAGACACAAGGCTGAGGTGGTTTGGACATGTGCAGAGGAGGGATAGTGGATATATTGGACAAAGGATGTTGAAGATGGAGCTGCCAGGAAGGAGGTAAAGAGGAAGACCACAGAGAAGATTCATGGATGTAGTGAAGGAGGACATGGAGAGGGCTGGTGTTTCAGAGGAAGATGCAAGTGATAGGGTGAGACGGAGGCAGATGATCCAATATGGTGACCCCCTAAAGGGAGCAGCTGAAAGAAGAAGAGTCAGTTGTAAAATGTCACACAAAAGTGGAAAAGGCCTGTCTTTATTTCACATAGTTTAATGTAATCACTTCAAATGTCTCATATTGTCAAAGCAACAGCACTCAGAGAAATTAATGTTGTTATAATGTGTTTTAAATGAGGTTAATAATGTTTTATTCTTACATCTGAGAACAAAGAACGAACTCGAATTGCTGCTTTACCAGTAATTTTCCTCATTGCGTTACACCAATCAGTGCATCTCTACAAATTCATATATTCTACTCTCGTCATTTGTTGATTTTTTTGTTGTCTGTGTGTGTATCTGTGTGCACTGTATATAAAGAGAAAAGTGAGCTATTTAAGGAGTGGCCTCCTTGACTTTTTGCCTGAGCGCTGATGTCAAGTTGGATATCTTAGATGCATAAAAATGCGATTTTGACATGACTTCAAAAAGAGAAGCATACGGATGAGGTGGACCCTCTGCCAACGGAGAGACGGGGAAACAGATGGGTTTTACACAAACAGCGCAAACATCAAGAACACAGAGTTAAAGAGCTTGGCAGTCTCACTTGATGAAACAGTGAGGAATGGAGGCGCTTTTAATGAGCATCTCTCCTGTGATGCAGGATGTGAAGAGACAAACTGTTAGCTCTTAAAGGGCCAGTTACAGTTGGTTGCTGAGGATGGGTTCAGCCTAATGGTTTTTACTAAATAACCTTTTTTTTTTTAAATAAATGATTTTGGGTTAGTTCGAACACAGACCAACTGTATTATGGAGACTAGACGCATGTTAATAGTACAGATTTTTATTTTAATATGTATCAAGGAGCAGAACTATGCCTATTGCTGAGTTATCCAGCTGAACTGATGCCACCATCACCACCACCACCATCATCATCATCATCATCATCATCATCATCAAAGGCTCTTTTTTGTTTTTTGTTTAGTCTATGTTGACAGTTGACGATCCCCCAACAGATGGCGCCAGATGTACGGTCAGGGTCACAACACGGGCCAGTGGAAGGAGATTTGAACTGAATTAGGGTAGTTTCATTATTGTATTAAGTGATTTTTTTTGTTTGCTGTGTCACCTGTTAGCATCAAAAGACACCTGCTGCAACTAAAATCCTTTTCGTAGTGTGTTTTTCATTTGGCCGTCTCCATTAAGAGTGTATTTTTAATAATGTTGCTACAAAAAAATCTATGTATTTTTAAACATAGTACTGCCTTTTTTGTTTATTTAATCAAATAATAATTTACTTTATGTAAAACTTGACAGAATAGTTCTGTTAGAGGTATATACATTACTAGGGACGTCTCGATCAAGACTTTTTGTCCCTGACTCGATCGTAGTCATTTGAGATTGAGGACTGGCTGATACTGAGTCACTATAACTAAATTTTCCTACAACACATGCTTGCAAACTACACACCATTAAGTATGTTAAAGTTTTTTTGTTTTTTTTTTAAATCAATGCCATGTATTTGCTTGATGCCTCAGTATTCCACACACTGCAACTCTGTGTCGCTGCTGTGTTATGGTGGAGCTGATGGAAAACAACACAGACTTGAATGGAGATGAACCCACTGACCCCAATACCGATCGGGTCACAAAGCCTTGATTAGGCTCTCGATTCTACGGGGTGGGGCTGAAAAGTTCATGATGGTCAAATTTGACCAAATGTGGTTTATTTTTCAACATAGCCCTTCGGTCCACACACTTCTTCCATCAGTGTTGCAGCGCTTGGATCCCTACGGTTAAAAAATAAACCACATTTGGTCAAATTTGACAGCTATGAACTTTTCAGCCTACAGTGGCGACCCCAATAGGGAGCAGCCGAAAAAATAAATAAATAAAAATATTATATGTACATATTATGTTTGCTAGATATCTACAATCAGCTTATTTGGGGGCATATTATTGACTTGCATATAAAAAATATATAATTAAAATAAATAATTCACACTTAAGAAGATGAAACCTGAAAAGATTTGACATTAGTCACTTTTCAGGAAACAGCTGACAGTTTATTCAATATAAGCTCATGTAGCTTGAAACATAACTAGTTTTATAGTCCAGTGTGCTGCAGAGAAACTGCTGATCTAGATCTTTGAGTTCCATTTTTGCTCATAAGATGATGGCGTTTCTCCATCATTGCCTTGTAAGTGTGGGTGTAGCTCCTCAATTTTGCAGGTTGTTTTTAAATAATTTACCTGCTCTGCTCTGAGTGAGTGGCAGTGGGTGGTGCTGCGGGGTGGGGGGAGGCAGGGGTGTGTGTGATCAGGACCACGGCCGCTCCACCTGCCTTCCAGTGACGATTGCTCACAGCGGCTGCTGCTGTTGCACACACAGTGCACCCACGGGGTGATGTAATTGCGTTTGGTGGGTCCCCATTTTACAGTCCATTGCTATGTAATGAAATCAGTTATTTACTTTCATCATAAAACCTGATAAGGGACAACATCTGCCGGGGTAAAGTTTGAGTGAGTACTGTGTGTGAATGCTGATGCAGTGGCGTGCGGCTTCACTGTCGGCTTTTGAATCAGCACTTGGTTGTGAGCCTGTTGTTTGACTCCACATGTGGAAACTGATATGACGCTTTATTTTGCTACAGGTTTAACTTTAGCAGCGTGAGTAGAAATGAAGTGGGAGTAATCACAGTTTCCCCACATGGAGGAGAATGTGCAGCAAACTGTCTTGTTTCTTAGCCCTGGCTCTGCGTCGCCTGCTGTCTCATTATACTGCCGCCGTGCTGCTGGAGGACACTGAAGGACACAAGCGATTGAATTCAAGTGTTGCACATTCCCTGGAAACCAATCAAGAAAAGCCCCAGAATAATAATCCTTGTCCGTTGTCATGATTCATTTTTATTTTGTTCCGTATTTTTCTCTGGCTTTTGAGTCACTCAGAAAGAGTAGTTCCAGCATAAAATCAATGTTCCATTAAAATTTAATGACCAGGAAGGGCTTAATAGTGGTGGAACAGATGCCTCTGCTTTTGATAACGCCGACATCTCAGGAACTCTTATTCAAAGCTACATTGGCGTTGTCAGGTCCTCCTGACCGCTGCTGTTTTCAGCTGCCATGAGAGACAAAGGATTTCTCTGCCTCTTAACAGCAAAATTAAAAGTTGGTAAATTGACAGTAAAGCTCATAAAATCCCTCAAACATTGACAAAGGAGGCTACAGCTGATGGCACAAATGCTCACGATGTTAATGTTGTCTAAGGGCCGCTGCAAACACAAACCACAATCACCATTTTCTAAGTCTAATTTTGTCAGTAATCATCTTCTGGATACAGTGCTGTGAAAAAAGCATTTGCCCCCTTCCTGATTTCTTTCCAGGTTCTATTTAAGTGATTTCTTGATTCAACAGGTCTGGCAGTAATCAGGACTGGGTGTGGCTAGTGAAACAAAACTCAGTTCTCCAAAAAATGTGGTTAATCACAGTTAATTCATGATGTAACGGTGTGGGGGGGGGGGGTATTTTTTTCCACATAGGGCTTGGTAGGTTTGGATAGCTTTTTTCCCTTAATAAATGAAAGCATCATTTAAAAACAGCATTGTGTTGCATTTACTTGTGTTATCTCTGTCTAATATTAAATTTTGCTTGATGATCTGAAACATTTAAGTGTGACAAATATGCAAAAATATAACAAACCAGGAAGGGGGCACATACTTTTTCACAGCACTGTATGTGCACATTTTTTCAGTTATAATAAAATAAAACATTATTCTGTAATAAAAGCAAACTTTCTTTTAAAAAAAAAAAATGAGCGGACATGCAGGCTCCTTGTGCTATTGTTTTTATTAACGTTATCATTGCTATTGTTGTCTTCATTACTGATCGTAGCAGAATAAGATAAATCAAAACATCCCTCAGCAATCATGGCTTAAGTTTCATCATACTCAGCTGGAACAGAGAGAGGGAGAGAGAGAGAGAGAGAGAGAGAGAGACAGAGAGAGAGAGAGAGAGGAGAATGAAAGTGGAAAATCTTAATCAGTTTTTTTTTCTTTGAGGACCATATGGAAGGTTTCAAGCAGCCAACCATATGTTGAAGGCTTTTGTCATGGAAATCATACTTTTTGGCACTTTTTCATTGCGCAGCCAAGCCGGGCACACAAATAAGAAGAACAAGAAGAACAGAATAATAAGAAAAAAATCATACAGAACATGATCAAATCTTTGCTAGTACACAGAGTTTGTAGGTTTTTGTTTGCAACTTACAACAGATAGCTTTTAAACCAAGACACTCCCTGATTCTCATGGCCACTCAGACTGCAATTGGTACCTGTAGTTTTTGTCTTTTTTCCCTTTTTAAATTAAAAAGACAACATGAATAGAAAAAAGAGCAATTAAATGTCCACATGCATTGTCATATTATTGCTGTGATGTATTTACAAAGATATTTACAAAATTATCAAAGAGGAACAATGTTTCCCTATGTCTAAATTCAGAAGTTCGGAATCAAATTGTGCCTGCTTCTCTGTATTTGTCCTCTGAGGGTGAGCTGTAATTCTGCCAGTTTTAGGTTTGAGCCCACAGGTGCAACACATGTCCAGATCATGTCTTTTTAAGGATCTCAGTGCTTTTATCCTCCTTACTGAAACACCAGTCACCAGGTTTTGGACACATATATCCCACAGTGACGTATAAACAATATAAAGGAGTCAGTTGGAAGCAATGATTTAAGCATTGGTTCTTTAATACGGCAACGTGCCAAACTGTGTGTTCTGCAAGTTAATCAGGAGACAGGTGGTTTGACGCTCTCATGCGGTGATTCAGCTGTAGTGGTTAGGCGACAATTGACGGGATGGCGGTGGAACGGGGAGGAGAGGACGGACAAGCAGAGCACAAGCCCTCGCTCTTCGCTCCCTTTTCTCCTCATTGTTGTGGTTTTGTTTTAAGCAGGGCGAGCACAGCATTGCCGTGATCGTGTCATCCATTTGGAATATGCAAATAGCTGACAGTGCATTTGCCTACTGGTGCTTGACCTTCCCCTTTGGAGGTCACTCACCGACTCAATTACGCTGCCTATCTGCAGTCTGTCTGCAAACACCTGTTATCCTCCCACACTCCGCCACCCTCCGCCAGCCCCACTTCAGCACATCTCATCCTCCCCGCAACTGTTCAGAGGCAATGGGGACGGCTGGTGGAGTGGGGGGGGGGGGGGGGACCAACGGCATGGGAGTTTGAAGTGCGTTACAGCGCATTGTTTTATTGCAACAATCCTGAAGACTTTCTTTGCCGAGGCAGTGTGCGCCAAGATCATTTCCATTAATGCCGATTATCACAAACATGCAGTTTTATATTATGTCGCACTTTGTCCTGTTTTTTACTTCTTAAACTGGAGCAACACATTTTAGATCTGTAGTGACTTTATACATCTGTGACCTAAATGACAATCATTGAGATACATAAGCTTCTAGCAGTATAGTTGAAACCTTACTGTGCTTGATATGGGCTGGATATAAAAAGTAAAGCAGCCTTCACCAGGCGAATCAACACTTGTAGCAGTTTTGGACTCAATGTGTTAAGCTAGTATCTCACAGAGTGGCGAATGCTGACAAACGTAGTGATTGTGGGGTTTTGTCAGAGTTTGTAAAATGCTGTAACAAATCTACCTACGGGTACAAATAAAGTAACCTGAACCTGAAAGCAGTTTGTACTTTTTCATGTTGCAATTTATTTTTCCACAAACGGCTGTAACACGTGTCGCTAAAGTTCTTTTTGATTAGCCAAGTAGTGAACAGCTTGAAATCTGAATGCTGGGGAGAATCTGCTCACCCTTTTTATAGGGTTGGGTCAAAGATTCACCTGACATTTGCCTCGGACTGGGCAATTTGACCTAAAGTCAACATCATGGTAATTTGAGCCTTTTGTGCCGGTTTTTTGTTGAGATTTTTTTTTCCTCCTTCTCCCTTACAGTCCACTGGCAAGGCTCGTAATTAAGCAATTTTATGCAAGGGTGTGGTATCAGTCAACATATCACTGAGGTGATTCGGTGTTAAATGAGCACAATATAATAATTTCACACACATGTAACCAAATTAAATATTGTCCAGCGCAGAAGTCAGTATTTATAATAAATACCTCTTGAGGGTTTGTGGGTTATGTAACTCGTGCCAGCAGCATTAGAAGGAGTCCTTTATGTAGCCAGGATTATGTTATCACCACATAGCGACTACGAGTCTCTGATCTGGTTCTTAAATCCATCCCCAGCTTGTCCATTTTGTCATCCATTCCCACTGTAAAATGTTTTAGCTGATGCGGATAGCCATTAGCGGCTAACAGTGATTTAGCTTTGTGGCAGTCCCTCCTAGTTTAAGTGGATTTCGCTTACTTTTTCTTAGCATCTTCAGATGAAATAAAGAGTCAGTCATCACATACTATATGGATGGACACTGCATTTCTTTTTTGATACAAGCCGTTTACTTTTTCCACCATGTTCTGCTGCTTCCAAACAGTGCTAACTGCACAGCTCCCGGGTTGCGAAGTCACATGACTGTGCACGTTAAAGGGACAGGACACACAATCTCTCACATACAGACGCACTCAACAGGGAGAGGGGGGAAAAAAACCCAAAACGAAATGAGCAAGATTACACCGGTTTTACACCCTGAACGTCAGTTCTGGCTTTATTTCAGTTAATTGTCCAGTCCTGCATTCATTTGGTATTTCACCTGGAGTTGGAATAAGGGCCTAAACATTCCCAAACAGCAGCAAAACAGTGGCATATAGTTGTCAATCGTCGCAAACACTGTTGCTAACATTTGCGAACAGTTGCTAATGTTCATGAGCTATCGCAAACACTTTTGCAGACATTCGCACAAATGTCGCTAATTGTCACTAATCATTGCTAAATATCGCTAATGAGAGAGGTGAACTCTGATTTTTGTGAACATTCGTCAGAAAAGTTGGAGAACCCAAAAATCACAACGTTCCTCAGCATTTGCCGCCCCGTGAAGATACTAGCAGAAGCGATTGCTCACATTTACTTCATTGCCATCATTTTATTGCTTTTTTTTTTAAAACTTTGCGGTCTTCATGTTATTGAATTCAACTGATGTTATTCAGCTCTTCTGTTTTTACAGTTTTACATTTTCAGAGTGAAAGATTATTGCCAGTCACTTCTAAGAATTACTTATTGCCTGAGATTTAAAAAAAAAAAAATCTAGTCAAAAACACGAGGTGAACTTTGGGGAAACAGCCAGATGAATTATTCTAGCCTTTGTCTTATAATCGTTATTGCCCTTAGTCAGCTGAGAACAGGATGGCCGTGATTGTTATACATGTCAATTGCTGTGTCAGTGAAGTTATTGCCACGAAACAAAAATAGTTCTGCATTCATTCACTTCTACTCTTCTAGCACTGATGCTGTACATTGTTCCTCTTTAAAAAACTAAGTCCCACGGACTCTCTACAGTTTTCATGCATATAAACATTTTCTTTGAAAATCAGCAGCATCTTACAAGGTCAATGGATGTTCATTTTTAAAATTATAAACAGGTAAATAAATACGTAATAAATAAGCTTCAATAAATACAAATACTCAAAATAAAGTGAATAAATAAATAAATAGGTTAATAAATAAAGTATTTACATGATAAATAGATGGTATGCATCTAAACTGTGGGTGTAGCTTTTAGCGACGTACAAAAGAGACAAACACTTTGTAACTGAGGGTGCGTGTGTCCGTACCTTCTTTCTGAGGTAACACTGGCAGAGGAGAAGCACCTCGAACACTGGGTGAAGAAGACTGCTTTTTAAGACTGGGGTTAATGGAAGCCACCGTGGTGGAGGAAGAACAACAAGAATTTCCATTGCTATAGACGAGTCAGCCGCACATGGCACTTCTACTAACACATCATTTGGTCTGGCTCCCAGTGTTTTGTTTTTTTTTTGTCCAAGTCTGTACATCTGGGTAAAGACTACAAATCTGATCAGACATAGTGGAAGAAAACCTGTTCAACAGGCCGATGCTTTAAAACTGTTGGCTCCTGGAAAATTGATTTGGATGCCCTGTGACCTGGTAGCTTATTCAGTGTGTGTGTGTGTGTGTGTGTGTGTGTGTGTGTGCGTGCGTGCGCGTGCGTGCGTGTGTTTTGATACCCACAGTTACAAAGATGCTTTTGATCAACAAGGGATAAACAGCACAAAAAAAAATAAATTTAGAAAAATCAAATAGAAAAATAACATCCGTTGAATTGAAACATTGGTGTGAAAAAAGGGGGATTGAATTTTTTTAAACCTTTTAAAATGATCTCCCTTTTTTTGCAAATACTGTCATAGTTCACATTTTCATAAAAAGTTCATGTTGGCAGTTGCAAAAGAATTCAACTCTTAGCAAATAAAAAGCAGCATAAAAATACAAGAGGTCATTTTGTCTAAAAAACAAAAGAACACTGTTAGTCCTTATGTGTGTTTTTTTTTCATTTTTTCATCACTATTTCCTATAAAATATCAGGATTCTAAATATTATTACTATTGATATCAATATCATATTAGTCATTGATAAAAATTCACATGCCAGGCCTCATATATTAGTGTGTGTGTGTGTGTGTGTGTGTGTGTGTGTGTGTGTGTGTGTGTGTGTGTGTGTGTGTGTGAGTGAGTGAGCGAGTGAGTGCGTGCGTGTGCGTGTTGGTGTTCATGTTCCCACATTCGTGCGAGGACACGTTGCTGAGTGGCGTACAACTATCATCTACAGTCTCTATTTGGGGGTCTGAGTGTTCTGATTGTTTCTGTGGACGATTAGCTACTGTGCAGGGAAAAAAATCCAGCATCTTCTGAAATTGTCTTTGCCATAATCATGAGTTTTTTCACGTAATCTCAGTGAAAATATTGCTTTCTAAAAAAAGGGAAGAAAAAAGGCATGGAGGGCAGAGTGAACAGGGTTATTGGTTGTGAACCTAAAACAGGGGTTCAATATTTCTCATCTTCCTCGTGGTTAGTTTTCTGATCCAGAGTTGTCTTCGTCTGCAGAGCCCTTGAAGCAAGCTGACTCATAGTGCTTGTTTAAGTAGGACTTGAGAGCGAAGGTCTTATTGCAGCGCTTGCATCTGTAGTGCTTGAAGGCAGAGTGTGTTTGCATGTGGGCGCGGAGGTTTGAACGGTCAGCAAAGGCTTTTCCACAATGGGCGCAGGCAAAGGGCTTCTCCCCCGTGTGTGAGCGCATGTGACCTTGGAGCAGCCACGGCCGGCTGAAGGCCTTGCTGCACACCTCGCACTTGTGCTTGAGGTCGTGGGTGAGGATGTGCATGGCCAGCGCCGGCATGGACACGTACACTTTACCACAGGTGGGACACTTGCGGGCCATCTTGCTGTCCAAGCTGCGGTGCGTCTGCTTGTGTCTGCTGAGGTTGGAGGAGGTGGCATACGTCTTGCCACACTCATTGCAGGTATGGCGAGCGGTGCCGGGTCCCCTCTCCAGAGCTCCACCGTTTACGCTGCTGCTTCTCGAGCCTCCTCCGTGACTCTCCCTGTCTCCTTTCCGCCTGGAGCGCCCGTCAGAGATGAAAAAGGCATCCATGGTGTAACCCTCGGTTAGGGCCTCCGATTCACCACTGTAGAAGCCGCTGGCTGTCATGCCGGACTGAGGGCTATCGGGGTGCGTCAGGTCGGGGTCACAGTACTCCTCTCCACTGCTCACCTGGGTATACAGGGGGTCTGACACTGGCGAAGCCAGCTTGTGCTCCATCTTCTTCTCCCCCTGGTATACAGATGGCGTGATGTAATCCTGGATGTATCCTGGGTGAGAGACACACACACAAGCACAGTTGGCCAGAGGTTGTGGTGGATAAGGACACAGTGGCATGCTGGTGCTGATTATACTGCATGGTGACTGTTTTTCCTAAAATGGCCAAAGAGTGAGTGAGTGGAGCAGATTGCTTTTTTCTGGTAAAACTAACATGTTGTGGGTACAATAGTTTATTGTTGCTGAAACATGAGAAGTTTGGCTGCATTGAAGAAGGTTGTTATTCAGAAATGAAAATGAAGAGAAGATGCTGATTTTTTTTTTTTTTGAGAAAACCTTTTTTTTTTTTACTAGAGTGGACTCCTTTATTTGTTAGGATCATCGATGCTAAACTTAACATATACCCCTTTCCCCCCTGAATTCCATATTTTGGGAGAGAGTGCTTCTTGCAAACAAATATATTATTTTTTTAGGGCTGAGTTTAACTTTTACGTTGTCGCTTTTATCCTGCTGGATTTGAAGACTCCTCTTAATGCAGGTTTAAATATAAAGAGCAAAGCACCACAAGTGGTTTAAAAGTCCCAAGCTGTGCAGAGCATGGCTTCAGAGTGATATATTTTATTGACCTCAGCCATGTCTTTCCTTTTCTTCCAAAGCAGCTAAATGCCAGAAGAGCTAAAAGGCTTCATGGCAGCCAGATACATCACACCATATTCTTATGCTGTAAATCTCTGGACTGTATACCAAATCCATATTACCTTCACCTTTGATATTCTATAGGTTAAACATATAAGTGCAAACATAAAAAAGTGTTGAAATACTTTTCTTGACACAAATGCTGCATAACTGCAAAAAAAAAAAAAAACCCAAAAAAACACCATTCCGAAGTACTGTGGCCAGCAAGCAGTGGAAATTAGGTATTGACTGCTTTTTAATGAAATTCAAAGTTTTGAAGTGATCAATAGGCTATCATCTGTAAAAATAGTGCAGTTGTTAGAGCAGTCAAGAGCAGGAGAAGACGGGGGGGGGGGGGAATGAGAGGAACAGTTCAAGCACCTGCGGCACACAATGGTAGTTTATTGAGAGTGTGCTTGAGGACTGATGATGTGAGACATGGCATTGTGCACATTGTTTGTGAAGGGGGTCACCTGTCTGCAGCAGCCAGCACGCTAAAGTGCCTTCAAGGAACAAGCTATTAAGAAATCAGCTGAAGTGCTCTCCTACCGCAGTGTCTCCATTCCCAGAGGCTTCCAGTTCACACACCCACTTTATCAAAGACATGACCGTGACACCCGCGGACAGGAAACACCGGGCCTGTGCCCCAATTGTTCCACTGCACAGTGTGGCTTTACTCTTTAAAACTACGCAGATAGTTGCTTTGCGCGAAGAGCTATTTTGCTATATTTCACAAACATTTTCATTCATATTTTCAAATTTGATTTAAATGTTTCAGTTGAAATTACAAATTATCATCACTACAAATCACTGTCCTTAAAGCTAAACAGGCCTTTAAGCAGCAAATGCCTTTATTTGGCTGTTTTTTTTTATCAAAACACCCTCCATTGTATCAGTATAGGTTTAATTGTTTACTATGTTTCAATTATCCAAGGTCAGACTCTGAGCTCACCATTTAGGACTTGCGCTGTATCAGCCTTTACAGCTCACAGGCTCATTTCTGTAATGCAAAGCAAGCTTGTAATTAATGGACCCTCTCAGCCACCCCTCTTTGTTGTTCGACAGACTCTCGAGTCAAATGTCTCCACAATGGGGGGAAAGAAAGTCTCCTGGCACGACAGAAGTGCTGATGTTAGGTGTTTCAGCCACGCCGAGAATTCTTTCATTTTGTCCTTTTTACCTCCACTTGGCGTGAAAAGGCCGATTCTTTTGTTCAAATTAAAAGCCTTTTGTCAACATTAATTTAATGCCCTGCTGTTCATTTGAATATAAAGCCTATTTTTGATTGCTGAGAACAATAGATTTTTAGAATAATAGAGTGATAAAAATGATACAAATGGACTGTTGATAAATATGATGGCTTGCAGCAGGGAAAGTAAATGACTTCAAATAGAAACCACACAATAGGTTTCATTCTGAATTATTTAGTATGAAACAAAAAAATATCCTTTTGTTAAATCCACAAATCCTTACATTTTCTTCTTTTACTGAAAAGATTAAATAACAGGTGGTTGTCATCGCAACATTTAGCTGTGGAGGGTAAAGCCTATCTGGAAAGAGCAACAAAGGCTCACACATGGCCCTCTAAATGTGGCCACAAAATGGAAGCGGCGGGCTTAAAGCAGACCGTGAAAGTGAAGGTCGCCTCTCTCCACTCTGGAGCGCAGTGTGGCCGGTCAGTGTGGTCGCCACAGTGCAGTTATGTGCCTCCCCGTGTTTACTGTACAGCCTCGGTCACGTGATCAGCCTTATTGGTCCCCAAAGCATTTTTGTCTCGTTTTCCTTCTTCCCTTTGCTCTCCCTTCAGCACCGCTCCCCACCTCCCTCCTAAGCTTTGCTGTATAGTGTGTTAGTGTTCTCTTGTGGCGGCGATAGGCCTGCACGGCTGAAACTCTAACCCCTGCTAGTTTTCAAATGCCCGGAAGGAAGAGAAAGATGTAGTGGAGCGATGGGGGTGGGGAGTCGGTGCGTGCTCCATTTGGATGGGAAAGAGGGGGGCAAGGGAGGATCGGACCCTGATCGGAACTCAAGGACAATAACAGCTGAGGACAAATGTATCATCTGATACTCATCTCTCATATTCATGAATTTTTTAGCTCACATGATGACAAGATACCTTCAGCCTTAGTGTGTTTAGCTGCCACAGGGTTGGTGCAGTCATACAGCTACGTAACTGGAGCGTCTCTTGATTAGACACACGTTTATTTCCCTATTTACATAAACTAATCGGTGGGTATGACCTGAATTGTGCCTGTCCTTCACTGGAGTCAAAAAAAAAAACAAAAGTCTGGGAGCACAGTAATGGGGGTGGGGTGCCTCTGGAGGATTATTTAGGATACTGGTGCAAAAATCAGCTGGCCAAATGCAACGTCTCACATTATTTTACACACTGCAAGAATATCGTTGGATACCTCAAGCGAGAATCTCACCCTGTACCAAAACAAAACAAGGTCTCCGATTAAAAGGGAAACGTCAGAAATGCTGAAATCAGCACCAGAGCTGTTTACAGGCAGGAGCGCTACCACATCTTTAACCGGAGCCGCTCACACTGGAGGCATGTTAACTCACCATTCTCGCTGAGACGAACCCCAAGGCTGGTCACCGAGTCTGTGATGGAGCGTGCAAAGGTGAATGAGTCGTCCAGGTGGTGGTGATGATTTGACGTGGCCACATTGGACGAAGAGAAATCGTCAAGCTTGATCTTCTTCACCAAAAATGAGCGGGGCATGTTTCAATGGATAAAAACACAAAGCTGAGAAAAACGCATGGGAGAAAATGAAGGACCCTCTGAGGAAGCACACAGGCAGAGCTGGCTGGACGGTAATCCTTGCGGTTAATATGAAGACAGCGGCCAGAAACATAAGATAAGAAAGAAAATGGAAACCAGTGGACTACAAGGCTGACGGCGATGCTGTGTTGTACTCTCTGGCTCCCCCAGCTTCCCCTGGAAAAATAAAAAAATAAAAGCGATCCCGTTCAGCACTGGATAGCTCCTGTGATGCAGCAGGCTTAAGGGACCAGTGGGGAAGAGAGGAGATGGAGACAGACAGAGAGAGAAGGGGGAGAGAGAGACTGTCAGACTAGCTGAGATCAGCAATCACGCCGGCCTTTATATGGGGCACAGGCAGAGGAAGATCAGGTGGTGCTGCGAAATGGAGCTGCTTAGCTTTAATCCATCAAATGTCCCCAGGGACACACATCAAATTACTACTGAACCGTCTGTGCATTCGCACACAGACAGAGGAGAAAGAACACAGCCAGACCCCCACAGCCCCCACTGCTCCCCCTCCTCCTCTCCCCCTCTTTCACCCCGCTTATGCTCCATGCTCGGAGGAGGAGTGAAAGAGGAGGGCAGACAATGGAGATGCGGATGAGAACACACTCGGGTGTCCTGTCCCCCATTGTTTTCAGATGAAGCGGCACAGTTTATGTTTGCCTTGTACAGGCGCTGCCTCCTTCATGTCATCTCTGTTACCTCCACCAGCTTCAGATCTTTGCATCCCTCCGACACGCCGCTCTGTGCCCACATGCTGAGAGTGCAACTAGAGTACAGGAGAGGCTACCAGAGCATCTGGGAGTGCTGGACCTTTTCTTAAAGCTGAACTGGATTCCAGCACTGTTGACGAGCTTGGCGACAGGGAAATACAACGCTGCACAGCTCAGCCTGTCTCTCTCCCTTCCCATTACCACTGCACAGATGTGTGTCCGACCATGCGTGGCACTGAATTATCTGATTAATTAATTACATCTTTTTTGATTAGGGTGAAATCTAGAATTAGATCCGTGCGCAAAAAAATTGGCCACATATCTTTGGGTTTGGTTGGATTTGTGTTTCCTGTTGCATTATACTGTGTACAAATTTAAACTACACTATTTCTAGTAAAAGATTCAACCAGGCTGAAATATTTAATCAGAAATATGTTTCAAAATCAGCTATGAAGCATAAAAGTGAAAGAGAAATAATGCACTTATTTGCGTCACTAACAGGGAATGCTCACATCATAGCTGTAGTTCATTAATCAAAATTACTGTTGAATCAAAATAATAAAATACAGCTGTTAAAGAAAACATGAATATATCAGCAGTATAGGTCTCTGTCATTAAATGGATACAAATCAATTGCCATAAAAATTAAGTGAAGTGGAATAGAAATTGCATGTTATAAACTAGAAAAGCACCCAGAGAGTGCATACCTCCACCAAGGCTCCTCCCATCCCTCATGGATCACCTCCAAAGTGTAATGGGTTTGTTTTGGAGGATTCTTGCTAACACAGTGTGAGACGATAAGAGCCTTGGTGGAGGTATGCGTTCAGTGTTATGGGTTCCTCTCTGGCCCAAGGACCACCTCTGGTGAAAATTTCATCCAAATCCATCCAGTAGTTTTTGTGTAATCCTGCTGCACAAATAAAAACAAGGTCCCTGGTGGAGGTATGCACTCTCAGATCATCACCAAAATTTAATGGGTTCATCCTTGGCCCAAGGACCACCTCTGATGAAAATTTCATCAAAATCCATCCAGTAGTTTTTGCATAATTCTGCTAACGGAAGGACGGACAAACCCCTTTGATTGCATAACCTCCTTGGTGGAGGTATTAATAAATATTTGTTTGTAAAACATACTATTCCTGTTTACTTTTTTCACCAAGCCAAACAGTTTGCATGCTTTATAATGGAGGAGACTCATTTTTATTTGATAAATGATAATCTTTGGAATCTGCTTCCAGTGAGTGACAAATATTTCACCTATTAAGTTTTTGTGTTTATTTTGGGGCTTAGAGTTGACTTAAAAATTGTAACTAATTAATTACACATTTTCTATAATTAATTGTGATTAATTGCTAAAATTACAAGGAGGAAACAATGAAAAAGAAATTCTTTAGGCAACTTTTAATTGCCTTTTTTCATAAACTGTATCTGTGACCTTCATATTCAACAAAAATACTGCTAGAGCAACACAGAACACTCGATAATCATGAATGTGTATTCATTTAACAAAGATTTTATGATAGCAATTTGTAATATTTTTTTCAGTTCATTATAACAAGGGAGTCAATTTCTCGATGTTCTACTGTTGTCACATTTCCTGTTTTATTTTGAAATGGTTAAACAGGAAGTCAGTGCTTCTATTTAAGGTAACTTTCCAAATTATTTCAACCCTTAAATGTACAACTCTGGTGGCACTGAGTGGGGGGTTCTCCACCCAGAATTGGAAGTCGGGGGGGGGGGGGGGGGCGTGGAATAGAGGACTGAAGGAGTAAGTGGCACTGGGGGGTCTCAGATGCAACGGAAAGGACTGGCTGCACCCCGGGGAGTCAGGAGACACCGAAGTTTGCAAGAGTGGGAGAGGGAGTGATATGCAGGGTTTCCTGTCCTGTAATGTTAATGTGCCAGACAGGCTTTGTGTGCTGTGTATATTGGCTTTGGCTCCCTGGGTCTCATTGAAAGACAAGTTTTCTGTATTTTATGTTGGGAGGTGAATAAAGTTCGCGTGTCCTCCAGCTCGCTGTCTCATCTGCTTTCATCTTCCACGTTGGTGACCCTAAGACATGCAATAGAGAACGAGCCGAGCACCACCCCGGAGACAACCCAGAGGGAGACCACCAGCGCAGCATGGGCTGTCACAGCCAAGCTCTCAGACTCTGGCTCCACAATCCAACCGCTTGGTTTCTACATGTGGAAGCCCAATTCACACTCCATGGAATCTCCACGGACGACACCAAATATTATCATGTGGTTGCTGCGCTGGATGTGCGCGCCACACAACAAGTAACGAGCCTACTCCAGAAGCCGCCAGCCCAGGGGAAATATGACACTCTCAAGCAGATGCTTCTTCAACATTATACCCTGTCGGACAGCGAGAGGGCAGAGAAACTCCTCACGCGCTCACAATTGGGTGACAGGTCAGCTGTGGAACTGATGGAGAGCATGTTAGCGCTGAGGGGGAAGGCCGATGAACCTTTCCTGTTTGCCCACCTCTTCCTCAGGAACCTACCAGCTACAGCGAGGGCGATCCTGGCCAACTCACCGCTGCTGGTGGCCAAGAACTACCGCACCCTGGCGCAAGAAGTGGACCACATCATCCTGGTGAACAGAGCTCTCAGCGTGCACACAATGACACCAGCAGCCATGAAGGACTCCAGCGAGGTCGAGGAGCCGTTGGGGGAAGCTGGGACGGACGCCAAAAGACACAGGAACGGGATGCTCTGTTTCTGTCACCGCCAGTTTGGCTGGAATGCCCAACGCTGTCTGCCACCGTGCCAATTCAAGAAGCCAAGAAAACGGCATGGCCAGCAGTCAGTAGCAGCTGCGACCACTGGCGACAGGAACAAGCTGCTTTTCATCACAGACACACGTTCGGGGAGATGTTTCTTGGTGGACTCCAGCTCCCAGAAGAGCCTCATTCTGCCAGTCAGTGCGGACAGGTCGGGAGAAGGCTGTGGCCCCGAGCTTACGGCCGCTAATGGATCCAACATCAAGACGTTTGGCGAACGATCGTTGACAGTATGCTTACACGGACACAATTACCAGTGACACTTTGTGGTAGCTGCATGTTCTGTCCCCATTTTAGGCGCTGATTTTTTTATGTGCTTACAGATTGTTAATCGATGTTGTCAACAGACGTTTAGTGGATGCTGTTTCTTTTTCCTCCTTGCCCTGCACAGCTCGGGGAGTTGGGCCAACAACACATGCTAATGTTATAGCTCCAGGGGGTAAGTACCAGCATTTACTTTCACAGTTCCCAGTACTCACAGTTCCGACTTTTTCTGCTACGGTAACTAAACACGGGGTCGAGCATTTCATAACAACAAAAGGTCTGCTGGTGTTCGTGCGCCCTCAGTGCCTGGATGCGGTTATGCTGGCCAGCGTACATGAGGAGTTCGCTAACTTAGAGCAACTGGGCATCGTTAGGCACTCCAACAGCCCGTGGGCATCCCAGCTACACATGGTGCCCAAGGCCGATGGGTCGTGGCGACCGTGCAGCGATTTCCGGCGCTTGAACAACGCCACAGAACATGATCAGTACCCCATCCCGTACATCCAGGATTTTTCCGTACATCTGGCCAGAACACATGTTTTTTGTAAAGTGGGTCTAGTCCGCAGTTACCACCAGGTCCCAGAGCCCACGGAAAACATTGACTGGACCCCGAGTGAGTCCAGGCTTTCGCAAATGCCAAAACAGCACTCGCTAATGCTGCTTTGCTGGCCTACCCAGCCCCGTCAGTGTGGATAGCACTCACCACCGACGTGTCTGATGTTGCCATAGGGGCAGGGGTGGAGCAGTACGTCTCGGGTTCGTGGCAGCCGCTCGTGTTTTTCAGCCGTACTTTGCGCAACAGCTAACGCAAATACAGTACGTTTGACAGAGAGCTGCTGGCCCTCCACCTGGCGACGCGCCACTTCCAGTTTTGGCTGGAAGGGCGTGAGTTCATCGCATTCGTTGATCATAAACCGTTAACGTACGCAATGTCCAAAGTCTCGGAACCGTGGTCAGCCCGGCAGCAACATTTGGCCGCGATCTCGGAGTTCACGGCCGACATTCAACATGTAGCTGGTAAGCTTAATGTCGTGGCTGACTGCCTGTCACGTGCGTTAGTCTCCCCGGTCTACATGGGAATAAATTTCCCCACCATGGCTGCGGAGCAAACCGGGGACGTGGACATTTGCGCGCTCCAGTCCACGCCTACTGGGTTAAAACTGGAAAGCAGGGCGGTGCAAGAAGGGTGTCCCCCCTTGCTCTGCAACATCTCCACGCTCATGCTGGCTGGTCAAAGCTAACAGAAAGGGGCCCTAAAATCCACCAGGGCAGGAAAATACCTCGGCAAGCTCAGCAAGAGGCCTCGCATTGACCAGTACTTCTTAGGAAGTAGGCCAAGTCATTCGAGTAAAACCCAGAGGCAGGAGAACCCCCACAGTCCTCCGGGTATGAGCACCTCGGATGAGGCTCAGCTTCTCATGGACCCTCCTGCAGTCTCCAGCCCGGAGCCCAACCAGTCGCAGGCCTGGGCTTGATCAACCTGTGGTGAGTCTGCCTCGACAGGGGGTGTTGCATCAGGGGATTCCGGCATTGGGGCGGCTCGTGGAGCCATTGGCATCAGGGGATTCCAGCATCAGAACATCAAAGGATTCCGGCATTTGATATTCTGTCTACGACATCATATAAGATGTCTAAGACATATAGGATGTCTATGACATCATATGGGATGTCTGTGACATCATATAGTCTGCATAGGACATCACCATTTCCTATGATCTATAGGCTATCAAGAGCTGGTCGATACCGCTGAGCGGACCAGTTGCTGGCTGGGAATGAAAAGGAGAGATACCACCTGGGCTTCTAAGGCAAACAGCTAAACCGTGAGACACACACCCAGGCTTGATCACCCTGTGGTGGGCCTGTCTCAGTGGAGGGTGTCTTGAGATAAATGGCCGAAACACCCTGTGATGCTGAGGTACACAACTGACGATGTGTCCCGGCAGTGAACCCTTATAGTAGCCATCTCTCAAGAACTCCCCGTGGACTCAGAAGTGGTGCAAACAGCAGGGACTGTAACAGCTAGTCCTTTCATCGAACCTGCCAGACAGGCTTTGTGTACTGTGTATATTGTCTTTGGCTCCCTGGGTCTCATTGGGCAGGAATAAAGTGGTATAAAAGGAGGCACCCAGAGACCCCGGGAGAAGTTTTCTGTGTTTTATGTTCGGAGGTGAATAAAATTTGCGTGTCATCCAACTTGCTGTCTCGTCTGCTTTCATCTTCCACACAACCAAATGAAGCAATTCTTAATTGATTTCCAGAGCTCCTGACCTTAATGGCGAGTTAGAAGCTTTTATTCACTTTATATTGGAGTGTGTGTTTTTGTCCGCTCACTCTAACAGAAACTCTTCCTCTTTTTATACTTTTGTGCGAACAGCCTTAACCAATAATGCTACATAGGTATGTGTGCATGCTTTAAGTGGGGTTTGTGGATCAGTTTAGTGTGGTGTAAATTTAAATGCTGAAAAACAAGTCCTACTCTTGTTTTAAGCTGAGCCAGCTGCTGAAATGAACAGGTCACCTCTACCGACACCACCTTAGGAAGTGAGCTGACAGCAAGAATTTCTTTCATGCATTAACTGGCCCACGTTAACTGATAAAGTTAACATGCAGGGTTTCCACTGGCAACATTTCCACATGGGGGGCCACCATCCCTGAAACTATGTCGCCATGCTAAGGAAATATAAATTTAAGAAAAATAAATGAATGATACTCTGCAAGCAAACACACCAACAATGCCTGTGACAGTCATCCGTTTGTCAGAGTTTGGAAGCGACCCACCCACATGACCATTCCAGTTGGAAGGCAGAGTGTCTGTCTCTCTAGCGTCACTGTCCAAGAAGCATGAGCTTATTAAAGGTGTTTAAATGTGGAAAAAAGCAGAAGAGGTATGTAAGCAGTGGAGGCATTTATGGTGGTTTTAACCCACTGGTAACGGGAACAATAATGAAGAATTTCTTAGCAAACAAGTGTGGTTAGGCTTCATATGCAGGGAAAGGCAAGAGTGACCGATGAATTGCTGAGGATTTACTTCACCAGCCTCTACAATATTAACTAATTTATGTTCATCATTATTATGTACCTGGCAAGTTAAAATGACCAAAATTCACGAAGTCAGTGACTTTAATCCGTCAACATCCTCCAGCCTTCAGGAAAACTAAACATGCCAACATTTGGATTTCAAAATAAGGGAGGTTTTTCCTGCTGTCTAGTTAGTGAAATTTCTAAAAAACAAAAAACAAAAAAAACCACTATAAATATAGAGTATAGAAATATTATAACAGAAATAGCTGCATCTTTGGTAATTTAACTTAATTTATTTCATTAATATAATTTTATTAATATTTTTTTCTTTGAAATCAGAGTTAAATTATTGTTCTGTTCTGGCTCTGCAAAATTATGGTCAAAAGTGTAAATTGTATGAGGAAAAAAGTCTAAATTTTACCACAGTCTGTTTCAAATGTACAGTGGATATAAAAAGTCTACACACCCCTGTTCAAATGCCAGGTTTTTGTGATGTAAAAAAATGAGACCAAGATAAATCCTTTCAAAACTTTTTTCCACCATTAATGTTTTGAAATGATTTATCTTAGTCTCATTTTTTTACATCACAAAAACTTGGCATTTGAACAGGGGTGTGTAGACTTTTTGCATCCACTCTGTGTGTGTGTGTGTGTGTGTGTATGTGTGTATTGTGGAAGATGAAAGCAGATGAGACATGAGCTGATGACATAGAGGTTTATTACTCCAACACAGAACAGTCTCACTCTGAGTCCCAAAGCAATCTGCTTTATACATTTTCTTCCCGCCTCTGGCACTCAGGGTAAACACACTTACATGCATAGCAGTTACCAAGTGTGAACACCCATCAACATACACATTAACACATTGGTGCCCCTCCGTCCTCAGGTAAGAGCCTGGCACAGCGTGGGCGAAAGGCACATCTTTATTTACTACCTACCCCCTGGTGCTCTGGCGCCCCTGGCTAGCACCCCCAACACCCCGAAGTACTGGGCGGAGTGTCATCTCCTTTGTGTCACCACGCAGTCCCCTCCCTTCCTGAACACCCAGAAGGGGTCCTACTTCTCCGGACCTTTGGGCTTGAGCAAGCGCCCATAGCGGCTGTAATGTGGGTCAGCCGAAGCGCCTTCCTGTCGAGGCAGGTAGGAGAAAAGCTTGGTCTCTGGGGGGGGAAAGGGTGGGGAGGGGAAAAGTTAGTTTCCTGAAAACAGTCCTCTGTCGGGGGAACACTAACCTGCAGACCCACTGTAGGAGGGTGCCCTTGCCAGGAAGCTTGAGCCAACACCACCTGCTTATCTGCCAACACATAAGTGGGCTTCAGCCTGTCTATGCAGACGGTTTCCTTACGCCCCCTCCAAGCCTAGCACAAAATGTTTCTCCCCAATTTCCAGCACTCTGAACGGGCCGTCGTACAGCAGATGCAGCGGGGTTCTGTGGGCGTCGTGCATGATGAAAACAAATTTGGTGTTCTCTAAGCACTTTGGAACAAAAGTACAGGGAAAACAATGGTGCATCGGGCCCGGAACACTGGCAGCCCCTGTACTGGAAAAAAGTACCCGGGCGGATTGGTGCTGGGCTCAGGGCTCTCTGGCAAGATGTCCCCCGGGATCCACAATGGCTGAGAAAAAACAAGTTCTGCCGGGGAAGCTGCCAAATCTTCCTTAGGTGTGGAGCGCAACCCCATTTGGACCCAAGGCAAGCGGTCGACCCAATCTGCATCCGTTAGCGAGTCTCTGAGCACTGCTTTTAGCAACCTGTGAAAACGCTCGCACAAACCGTTAGCCTGTGGGTTGTACGCGGTGGTGCGGTGGATTTTGACCCCCAGGCTGTCGGCCATCGCAGACCAAAGTTTAGAAACAAATTGTGGACCCCTGTTGGAAGTGATGTCCGACGGGGATCCGAACTGTGCGACCCAAGATGACAAAAACACGCGGGCTACCTCGGCCAACATGGTGGAACTCAGCGTAACCACCTCTGGTCAATGCGTAGTGCAGTCCACGATTGTCAAAAGGTGTGTGAACCCCTGCAACGGTGGAAGGGGACCCACTAAGTGCACATGTACGTGGTTGGACTGCCTGGCTGGAATTCAAAAAGGCTGTGTGCTTGTGTGCTTGTGTACCTTAGCCTGTTTGCATGCAATGCACGCTGCAGCCCATTCTTTCACACCCTTGTGTAAGTGAGGCCAAATGAATTTGGACCCCACTAGTTTAACTGAGGCTCGCATGCCAGGATGTGAAAGGGAGTGGATGGACTCAAAAATGCGGCGCCAGGAGCTCGGAACCACGGGGCGGGTGCTGCCGGTGGAGATGTCGCAGAGCAAGGGGGGGCACCCTTCTTGTACCACCCTGCTCTCAAGTTTTAATCTGGTAGCTGCGGATTGGAGCATGCAAATGTCTGCATCCCTGGTTTGGTCGACGGCCATTGCAGAAAAATTGATGCCCATGTATACTGGAGAGACCAGCGCGTGTGACAAGCAGTCTGCCACAACATTCAATTTACTGACTACATGTTGGATATCAGTCATAAGACTTTAGACATCGCGTAGGTCAGTGGTTTATGATCGACAAATGCAGTAAACTCGCGACCCTCGAGCCGGAACTGAAAATGACGCGTAGCGAGGTGGAGAGCCAACAGCTCTCTGTCAAAAGCGCTATACTTACGCTAATTGTTGCACAAAGTACGGCTGAAAAAGGTGAGGTGCTGCCATGAACCGGAGACATACTGTTCCACTACGGCTCCTACCGCGACGTCAGATGCATCTGTGGTGAGCGCTATCCTCCATGCTGAGCGCTATCCGTGCTGACGGGGTTGGGTGGGCCAGCAAAGCTGCGTTAGTGAGTGTCGTTTTGCCATTTGTGAACGCCAGGACCCGCTTGGAGGTCCAGACAATGCTATCCGCAGGCTTCTTTTTTTTTAGCGTGCCATAGAGTGGCTGCAGCAGCTGGGCTGTACGAGGGAAGAAGCAGTTGTAAAAACCGACCATCCCCAAAAATTCCTGCAGTGCCCTCACGGTCTGTGGATGCAGAAAATCCGACACTGTGCGCACTTTATCTGGCAGCGGGATCACGCCATCTGGCCAGATGTAGTGGCCCAAAAAGTCAATTACCAGCAGCTCGAATTGACACTTCACTGGGTTAATGATTAACCCGTGCACTTCCAAACGTTGGAAAACTTGTTTGAGATCAGTGAGGTGCTCCTCCTCTGACATGCTAGCCACCACAATGTCATTCAAATAGACGAAAACGAACGGCAAGTCACGGAGCACCGCATCCATCATCCTCTGGAAAGTTTGTGCTGCGCCCTTTAACCTGAAAGGCATGCGAAAAAACTCAAAAAGACCGAAGGGAGTTATTACCGCCGTTTTGGGGACGTCCTCTGCACGCACCGGGACCTGGTGGTAACCGCAGACCAGATCCACTTTTGAAAAAATACATGTCCCAGCCAGGTGCACGGAAAAATCCTGGATGTGCGGGATGAGGTAATGATCGTTTTCCGTGGCATTATTTAAGTGTCAGAAATCGCCGCACGGCTGCCACGACCCATCGGACTTGGGCGCCATGTGCAGCGGGGATGCCCAAGGGCTGTTGGAGTGCCTTACGATGCCTAAGCGTTCTAAGTTAGCAAACTCTTCGCGCGCGATGGCTACTTTAGCCGCATCCAGGTGGTGAGGATACGCAAACACGGGTGGACCTTTCGTGGTGATAAAATGCTCGGCCCCGTGCTTGGTTACTGTAGCGGAAAAAGAGGGCACCGTGAGTGCTGGGAACTCGGAAAGCAAATGCTGGTACTTACCCCCTGGAGCTAGAACATTTGTGTGTGTTGGTGGCCCATCTGCCCGAGCTGTGCAGGGCAAGGAGGAAAAAGATACAGCATCCACTAAACGCCTGTTGGCAACATCAACAAGGAGTCCACGAGCACACAGAAAATCAGCACCGAAGATGGGGACCGAACATGCAGTTACCACACAGTCCCACTGGTAATTGCGTCCATGTAAACATACAGCCACCGTCCTTTCTCCAAACGTCCTGATGCAGGATCCGTTTGTGGCCATTAAAGATGGCCCACAGCCTTCTGCCAGCCTGTCTGCGCTGACTGGCAAAATGAGGCTTTTCTGGGAGCCAGAGCCTACCAGAAAATGTCTCCCTGAATGTGTGTCCGTGATGAAAAGCAGCTTCTTCCTTTCGCCAGCGGTCGCAGCTGCTACCGACCGCTGGCTGTCTCATTTCCCGGCTTTCTTGAAGTGGCACGGCGGCAAACATTGCACTTCCTTGCCAAAACGGCAGTGATAAAAACAGTGTCCTGTTTTTCCGGGTGGCTGTCCCAGCCACCACCATCAGCTCCTCAACCTCGCTGGGCTCTGCCGGAGATCCCAGTCTTACTGCCTGAACACTGAAAGCCTTGTTTACCAGGATGATGCGGTCTGCCTCCTCTGCCAGTGCGTGGTAGTCCCTGGCCACCAGCAGTGGTGAGTTAGCGAGAATCGCTCTCACAGAAGCCGGTAGGTTTCTGAGGAAGAGGTGGGCGAAAAGGAAAGATCCATTGTTTGTGCCCATCAACGCAAGCATGCTCTCCATCAGGTCCACAGCCAATCTTTCTCCTAGCTCCGAGCGGGTGAGGAGCTTTTCTGCCCTCTCTGCATCTGGGAGGGTATAACGGTGCAGCAGCAGTTGCTTGAAAGCGCTGTGTTTTCCTTGGGCTGGCGGGGCTCGGAGTAGACTCATGGCATGCTGCATGGCGCGTGAGTCCAGCGATGCAACCACATGATGGTGCTTTGTGTCGTCTGCCACGACTATGCGAAGGGTGAACTGGGCTTCCACATGAATAAACCAAGCGGCCGGATCATGAGGCCAAAAGTCCGGGAGTCTGACTGCAACGGCGCATGCAGCGTTGGGAGACTCCAGCGGGAGTGTCTCCGTGGTGGTGCTTGGTCCATTTTCCATTTTACATCTCTAGGGTCACTAATGCGGCGGATGAAAACAGACGAGACACGAGCTGACGACACAGAGGTTTATTACTCCTCCACCACAGAACAGACTCACTCTGAGTCCCAAAGCGATCTGCGTTATACATTTTTTTCCCGCATCTGGCACTCAGGGTAAACACATTTACATACATACAAGTTACCAAGTGTGAACACCCATCAATGCACACATTAACACATTCGCGCCCCTGCGTCCTCAGGTAAGAGCCTGGCACAGTGGGGGCGAAAGGCACATCTTTATTTACTACATACCCCCCTGGTGCTCTGGCGCCCCTGGCTAGCACTCCCAACACCCCGAAGTACTGGGTGGAGTGTCATCCCCTTTGTGTCAACACAATATATTTTTTTAGATTCCTTTATTAGTCCCACAATGGGGAAATTAAACAGACAAAAATTAGTTATAAAGTAATCCACAAGTTTATAATAAAATTTCAAATATACAAGAAAAGTCATAATTTTACAAGAGGAAATTACAAATGAGGAAAATGGTTGCAAATTTAGATAGATTTATAGAGTATAGTAGAAAACTATAAGAAAATTGTTATAAATTTTGGAGAAAAACCTCAAACCTTCAAGACTGAAGTCATTACTCAAGTTTTTAAGTGGGTGCTCTTTGTACGCTTAACTGAACTAGAAATTTTTGGTTGTCTACTTTTAATTATTAATTTCATAGCACTGCTTTTACATGAGTAGAATTTCTGGCTACTATACCCACCTCTGAACATATAATTAAAGTATGCATGAGTAAATTACTATTATGAATGTTTTTTTTTCCCCTTCTCTTTCCTACTCTTTCTCAATACAAAAAAGAAACACTAGAATAAAAATACAAAAAATACACATATCTTTGTCATTTATGTAAACCATGACAAAAAAAAAAAATATCCTACAGGACAAAACATGGCACTTGGTGTTTTCTAACCTGTTTGTATACCACCATAGACACAGAGAGAACCTGAATTAGACAGGGCTCAGAGAGGGAAAGATGAGACAGACAAGATGAGCCAAGGAGAGGAAAGTGTTCAGGCAGAGGGTCCTGGAGAGGTGAGAGCAGAGGAAGGAGACACCAGTAAAAAGTCCAAACACAGGACGTCTGGGCGGGACCCCAACTGGCCCAATATTCCAACATCCAAGCCTTGGTTGTCCAATACTTCAAATGGTAAGTTCCATATGCAAAGTTATTGTGTAAAATTAAAAAAAAGAAATAAATATTATAAAATTAACATATTCTGGTTGCAATAGTGTCATGTGTTTTCTGCACCCCCCCCCCCCCCCCGGAAAAATATGTTGCCACTGCCCCGAGGTCTTTAATCCAGAGGAAACACTGACATGTTCATATTCCCAGCCCTAATTTTATTTATTTATTACTTTATAAACAGAACTTTAAAAGTGTACTCAATGTAACTTCCGGGAAGATGGCGGATTAAAAATCATCGGTAAATGGCCAACTCGACATAAGCGGATCAATAAACTAAGGGATGAAAACACGAAGGAGCCGGGCACAAGGACAAAAGCAGAGTAAAATTAAAGAATTCCTCTTCAACAACGCAGGAGAAACCGCTGAACACGGGGGCCAAAAAAACGAGGTGACCGCAGCAGAGAAAATGGAAGACACAAAACTCGATACCATGAACACTGGCATCGCCAGTTTGGGTAAAGAGTTGAGAGACTTCAAACGGCAGCTACAACAGGATTTAGCGGCTCTTAAGGAGGAGCTGAAAAAAGAGATTAAGGAAGAAATTATGGGCCTCCGAAGAGAAATGGAGCGCAAGCTAGCAGAAAACATGGAGGAGCTGCGCTCCCAGCGGGCGTGTATGACAGAAGCGCAGGCCCGAATATCAGAGCTGGAAGATTGGAATAGCGAGGCAAGCGAACAGCTGCAGACCCTGACGGCACAAATGCAGAGGATGCAGGAGAAAGTAACCGACTTGGAGAGCAGGTCCAGACGGGGCAATATACGCATCTTCGGGATCCCGGAGGGCATTGAAGGCAACTCGATGACGAAATTCATGGATCAGTTCTTAAAAAAAGAGCTGGAACTGCCCAGCGAAGCGGATCTGCAGATTCAACGAGCGCACAGAGCCTCGGCACAGAACCCGAACCCACGCTCTACACCCAGGTCAGTTGTGGTAAACTTTCTGAAATATGATGTAAAGGAAAGAATCCTGACACGAGCGTGGAAAAAAAAGATACGAATCGGCGACAAGCAGACAAGCAGATATTCTTTGATCATGACTACCCGGCGGAAATTGTGCAGCAGCGGAAGAAATATGCCAACATTAAAAAAACGCTGAAAGAAAAAAAAATTAGATTCCAAACGCCGCTAACGAAGATGAGGATTCATTGGGAGAACGGCGTAAGAACCTACAACACAGCCAGAGAGGCAGCGCAGGACATGATGGAGCGGGGCCTTGAGGTGTACGTGCCGGAGGAAACGGTAGTAGTAGATTAGTTTATTTGACAGGGACAGTGCAATAAACATAGACAATTAATCAAAGACAATCAATCTGATGTGTTGCACATAGAGTGTATAGCTATTAGCTAATTTGCAACTCTTGTCCCTGGATGGGCTTTAGAAAAAAGAATCAAGATAAAAAATATACACAATAACCACATACATCAATGCAGAAAAATTATAAATACACAATTATAAATATTATAAATATTATAAATACACAAATATAACAGCCTGACTCACATTTAACATAAATATTATAAATATTATAAATACACAAATATAACAGCCTGACTCACATTTAACACATATAACATAACTCACATTTGCCTATTTCAGGCCTTCCTCCCTCCGTCACTCACTATAAACAAACACATTTATTCCTTCCCTTCATTCACTCTCACTTTGCAGACAAATAATTCATACATGAGTACATTCTTGTTTATTTTTCAGCCAGTTTTTAACATTTTTAGTGAATGTTTTAAAGTCCGTTATTATTTTAATTTCATTTGGCATTGTGTTCCAGATGTGACTGCCCTTTATAGAGAAAGCTGTTTGTCCAAATGTGGTTCTGCGGTGGAATATTTTACAGTTATTGTTAACAGAACTCCTGGTGGCTCTGCTGCTGTCCTGTCTTTGGACGAAACCAGCAAGTGGCTCGGGTGCTGATTTATGGAAACATTTGAACGTTAATTTCAGAAGACAGAGGTCAATGAAGCTCTCAAAACTCAATAGGTTGTATTTTTTTAAAACATTACAGTGATGCCACCTAATGGGCTTTTTGTCCAAGATTTTTAAGGTTTGATTATATAATGAACCTATATGTCTTATTGTGGAAGGGGCTGCTTGAGCCCAGACTGTCAAACAGTATGATATATGAGAAAAAACCATAGAATGCATATACAGTGCAGCTGCTTCGTAAGGTATGTAATATCTAATTAATTTAAAGCAGTTCAGATTTTTTTTTACTGTTTTTGAAATTTTCTTTATATGAAGATTAAATTTGAGTTGAGGATCTAGTACAATGCCAAGGTATTTGAATTCTGTAGCTAAACTGATGTCATGATCATGTATATTAACTTTAAAATGTTGCAGGTTACATTTTTTGATTGAAAAGCACATTGAGACTGTTTTCTGAAGGTTCAGCAATAGATGGTTCTTGAGGAGCCACTCTTGGACATCAACCATACTTGTAGACAGTACATCTGCAGCCTGTGCTGGAGTCTTGGCAGCTGTGTAAATAACTGCATCATCTGCATAAAGTTGGCATGTTGCAGCTGAGCAGTGTAACGGCAAGTCATTAATAAAAATGCTGAAAAGTAAAGGACCAAGAATGGACCCTTGTGGGATACCCATGCGGTTGTTTAAAAATGAGGATTTATCCTGGTGAACTTTTACACACTGTTCTCTATTCTGGAGATAAGATGCAAACCATTCTAATGTATTTGGGGAGAAGTTAAAAGATACCATTTTGGATAAAAGCAAACTGTGGTTTACAGTATCAAAAGCCTTTTTGAGATCTAGAAAAACAGCTCCTACCACATTGCCCCTGTCCAAGGACTGTTTGACGTTTTCAATAAGGCAACAATTTGCTGTTTCTGTTGAGTATCCTGGTCTAAAACCAAATTGATGTGGATGAAGAAGTTGACTGTCTTGTAAGTAGTCTATCAGCTGTGTAGCTACAACTTTTTCAAGAACCTTAGATAGGACTGGTAAGATAGAGATTGGGCGGTAATTGCATATATCGTCTTTACTGCCTGATTTATGAACTGGTATGACGACAGCTTTTTTCCAGCCAGATGGAAATGTACTAGACCTAATGGAGAGATTAATGAGATGAGTCAGTGGTTTGATTAATATTTTGCTGTGCATTTTGAGAAAGGAGGTGCTCATATTGTAGATATCATTAGTTTTTGAGTTTGACAGTGTTTTAACAATACCAGCAATTAACTTCTCATTTACCTCATCGATGTGAAAAGTATCTGTTGGAAGTATGGAATTTGTGTTGTTGAGCACATTTGGCAGCACAAAAATTTTTGTTAAGTCTTCCACAGAGCCCACAAAGTGTGAATTAAATTCATTTGCCAAAGTAGCCTTGTCACTGACGGTCTTGCCATTGATTCTAAGTTCCTTTACCCCCTTCTGATCGTTTTTTTTATTAGTTAAGTTATTTAAATGCCTCCATAGGGAACTGTTGTTACCCTTTGCATGATCTATCAGTTTATTGTAATAAGATATTTTTGATTTTCGCAGCTCATGTACCACTTTATTTCTTAAACTTTTGTACACAAGGTGATCATTTTGTAGTTTGGAGGTTAGTGATGTTTTCAGTGCATAGTCTCGCCTCTTCATAAGTTTTCTTATTTCATTATTTAACCATGGTAGGCTAATCTTCTGTTGTCTACTTTTAATTTGCTTTGAAAATTTTTCTATAGACTTTGTGATTGTTGCAATTATAAAATTACAACAATCATCTACTTCACATGTTGCCATGAGCTGCTCCCAATTTTGATTCTCTAAGTAATGTTCAAACTCCTCATTTTTTGATTTGGGGATAATAAAATTTGATTTGTCAATATCGACTCCCCCAAAATACTGTAGTCGCTTTTTAGTAAGTTTCCTGACAGCAAGAACCATGTTATGATCTGAGAGACCAGTTACAAGATTATAGGTTCTGGTTATTCGTTCTGGTTTATTAGTAAATACCATGTCAATAAGTGTTCTGGATTGTTTGGTTATCCTGGTGGGTCCTTTGATGATTTGCTGGTAATTAAATTTAGTCATGAGGCTTTTCAGTTTTTGTTTGTCTTTTTTATCAGACCAGTTGATATTAAAGTCACCATGAATTATTGTTTCTCTGTTCTTCTCAAGTTGTTTAACCAGATCACTTAATTCATTATAAAAGGAAGAGTTGTGTGACGGTGGGTTGTACACTACTGCAATGTTGAAATTCATTACCGGAGAGAGACATACATTAACAGCTAAACATTCAAGTGAAGTATTCAAATCAACCAGTTGACATTTATATTTCTCTTTGATGTAAATTAAAACACCTCCTCCCCTCCCTACCTGCCTGTCTTTTCTAAAACACTGGTAGCCCACAATATCGATCATATTAGTGTCTATGTTACTGTGTAGCCAGCTTTCTGAGAGACAAAGGTAGTCCAGATTTGAGTCCAACAGCAACACCGAAATCTCATCTCTTTTGGGGATTATGCTCCGTATGTTTAAATGACCGCCGAGGATCCCCTTTGGTTTAGCCTTGGTGTCCCAAAGAACTCGTGCATGATTAACAGTTTGGAAAAATAAATGTTGTTTTTGCTTTTGTACAGCTCGGTTTTGTGCTAACCCAGTGGTCTGCTGTTTAATAGTGGCAGGTCCAGGGTTAAGGTGAATATCTCCTGCCAGAAGTAGCAGAACTAACAAAACTTTAACTGTATATCCTCTGCCATATTGTGATTTTTGCTTAACAGCCATGTTTGCCTTAATTTGGAAGTTTTTGCTCAGGGCTTTTAAAGACCACATAGAGTGTAGGGTGAGATGTCCAAGCCCAAATCCATACAGATAAAACTTTTTAACTTCACCTTTGGTTGAGTTTGTCGGAAAATCCTTCTTGTTGCAGGTCCAGACACACAAAGACAAAACGAAGAGGAAGTAGAGAAGTAGAGAAGGCTTATTAGTGGTGCCCATCAGCCCACTTTTTAATCTGGTGGCAGCCATCTTCAGTCTTTCTTGGAAAGAAGGAAAAGGAAAATCTGTGGATAGTAAAATAAATTCTGCTTATATCGCCAGAATCTGATCCGATCGTCCTCGAATCCAGCTGGGCCTCAGCTAGCCAACTAGCCCCTTCCGTTGCTGGTCTCATTGCTCATAGTCGCCGTAACTGGTCTCCCGTCCCGCTCCTCCAACCGAGTCTCGTCACACACCGCCGCTGCCACCGAGCTCCGCTGAGGTCACGGTAAATCCTCCGCTAGGCACCGCCACCTACCGTCGTCTGCCTGGGTGAAATCTCTGCTGAGCCCCGTCAACAAATAGCCGCTTGCCTGGTAGTATCTCCGCTGGGCCTCGCAGCTGGGCTTCGATTCAGGCTGGTGTAAGGTGGAATGACTGGCGCCAGCATTAAGCTAACTAGCGTTAGCTTAGCAATCGCTTCGGGTAGTCTCGTCGCACACCGCCGCTGCAGTCACGGTAAGTCCTCCGCTGGGCACCGCCGCCTACCTCCGTCTGCCTGGGTGAAATCTCTGCTGAGCCCCGTCAACAAATAGCCGCCTGCCTGGTAGTATCTCCGCTGGGCCTCGCAGCTGGGCTTTGATTCAGGCTGGTGTTAGGTGGAATGGCTGGCGCCAGCATTAAGCTAACTAGCGTTAGCTTAGCAATCGCTTCAGGTAGGGCACATCAGTGAATCACAAGGAAGCGCTGGAATCGCTGGTCAGTTTACTCACAGTGGCCGGATAAAAGCGATCAAAGGGGTAATCCACCGGAGGTATATCCGATCGCTGTAGGTAGTTATTTAGAGACTGGCGCCAGCATTAAGCTAACTAGTGTTAGCTTAGCAATCGCTTCAGGTAGCATTAAGCTAACTAGTGTTAGCTGAGCAATCGCTTCAGGAAGGCGCAGGAAGTCGCTGGAGAAAGGCGATTAAAGGGCAATCCAACGGAGGTGGCAATTCAGCCCGTGCGTGTTCGCCACGAGCGCCGATCGCTGCAGGCCAGCCACTTTTAATGGCAAAATCAGTGACTTTGTCTCAGCACTGAAAAAGTGTGACCATCCCGGTCGCCATCTTGAGAGGTAGGAGCAGCGGAGGCCCTGAACGCATCACGACAGACGGAGTGGAGGCAAGTGAACGGCAAAAGACGGGGGGAGACGTGGCGCAGCGGGCCCAGGAAAGACTACAAGGCTTTCAACTGAAAGCCTAGATTATAACAAAGATTAAGAAAGACACAGAAGAAATGAAGGCCAAGAAGACAAGGTAAAAGAGAAACAGACGGCTAGGAGAGGTTTAAGTGATATTTGTTGGACATTTCTAGACTAATGACTATTTCTTGGATAGTAAATACAGGTCTAGGGAGGGCCCTACACTCGGTGAGGACAATCCCTCCACCCACCAACAGGGACCAGTGGGCAGAAGAAAGGCCCAAAGTACGGAGGTCGAGATTTTTTAATGTGTTTTTATATAAATATGTGTTATTTTTGTTGTTAAAGGGGCTAGGAGCACAAGTTAAAAAAATGGAAAAACATGATTATGGGTAAAAATCTTAAGATAATAACACTAAACGTGAATGGTCTGAACTCACCTGTTAAAAGGGAAAGAATAATAAGAAAATTCAAGAAAGAAAAAGCCGAAATTATATTTATGCAAGAGACACATTTGAGCAAGACAGAACATGTGAAACTAAAGAGATTTGGCTATAAGAACTCCTACTACAGTTCATTTAAGGGAGGAACTAAAAGGGGGGTTATGATACTAATCTCAAATAAAATACAATTTGAATGTGAACAGGAAATCCAGGATAAAGAAGGCAGGTATGTAATAATAAAGGGTAGCATAGATGGAATGCAGATCACATTAGTGAGCATCTATGCCCCACCAGAAAGTGACAAGGGTTTTTTTCAACATCTGTTTGATCTCATAGCAACACACAGTGAAGGAGTCCTAATTTGTGGAGGAGACTTAAATGCTGTCATGGATCATGAAATTGATACAACAAGTGTTAAGAAGACAAAAAAACATGTAACAAAATTCATAAGAACCTCACTGGCAGAAATGGGTATGGTAGACATTTGGAGGGACCTGCACCCACTCGAAAAAGACTATACACATTATTCAGCAGTCCATAAAGTACACTCTAGAATAGATTACTTCCTTATGAATGAAGATGACAGACACAGGGTGAGAAATTGTTGGATTGGAGGGGCAGAAATATCAGATCATAATCCTATATACATGGAAATAAATTTAAACAATAGAAAACGACAAACAACATGGAAACTTAATGTAGGACTGTTAAATGATGATAAAATGAAAGAAAGAATAAAAGTAAACATAAATGAATATATCCAAGAGAATGACAATGAAGAAGTGGACCCAACAATACTATGGGATGCACTAAAAGCCGTGTTAAGAGGAAAATTAATTGTTGAAACAGGAAAAGCAAATAAGACTAAACTGGAAGCATATGAACAAAGATGTGAGAGACTGAGGGAATTAGAACATAAACATCAAAGCACAAATGACCCAAAAATACATCAAGAAATTAAAGAAGAAAAAATAAAGATAAAAGAAACACAAATGGATGAAATTGAAAGGAAAAATAGATATCTAAAGCAAAAATATTATGAAACGGGACCAAAAGCCACAAAACTGCTGGCAAAACGGTTAAGAAAACAACAAACAATGAATAATGTATATAAGATTAAAGACCCCACCACAAATAAAACCACAGTTAACCCAGAAAACATCGAAGAAATATTCCATAATTTCTACCAAGAACTATACTCGCAACCTGAAGAAACAAATACTAAAGATATTAAAAAATTTCTATGTACATTGGACTTGCCATCAATAGGAAATCAACAAAATGAAAAGCTAACAGCAGAAATAACAACACAAGAGATTAGAGATGTGATTAAGTCACTTAAAAACGGTAAATCACCAGGTAGTGATGGATACCCGTCTGAGTTTTATAAACTGTTTATAGAAGAACTCACGCCACAGCTTCTAAAGTCATTTAATTGGACGTTGAACAACAACAAAATACCTCCATCATGGAACGAAGCCATTATTTCAGTCATTTTAAAGCCAGGGAAAGATAGAGAACAATGCGGAAACTATAGGCCAATCTCTTTATTAAATGTGGATTATAAAATATATACAACAATTATATGTAAACGAATAAAGACATTCTTGACGGAATTGATAGAAGATGATCAAACTGGTTTCATAGAGGGACGCCAAACACATGACAATATCAGGAGAACAATACATATAATTAATCAAATACATAAAGAAAAGAAAAGCGCAGTAATAATGAGTTTAGACGCAGAAAAAGCATTTGACAGGGTTAACTGGAAATTCCTATATAGTGTGCTGGAACGCTTTGGATTTAACGAAAAATCAGTACAATGCATAAGGACGCTGTATCAAGAACCTGTGGCAAGAATCAAGATAAACGGTAGCTTAACAGACAAAGTAAATATACAAAGATCAACTAGGCAGGGATGCTGCTTATCGCCCACCTTGTTTGCTCTGTTCATAGAGCCACTGGCTCAAGCGATACGACAAAATAAGAAATTAAAAGGTGTAACAATAAAGGGGGCGGAACACAAGATTGGGCTATTTGCAGACGATATTATAGTTTACCTTGAACAACCAGATGAATCAATAATGGAAATGATGAACTTGATAGAAAATTTTGGAAAATTATCAGGATACAAGATAAACATAACAAAAACACAAATACTGACATTCCACTATAACCCTCTAAACCAGATCACTGATAAGATCAAACTAAACTGGAAACAAAAAGAAATAAAATACCTTGGAGTGAACATACCTAAAGATCTAAGCAAAATCTATAAAGCAAACTATGATAGGTTGGAACAAGAAATAAAAAAAGATATTGATAGATGGTCAATTTTAAATATGGATCTGAATTCAAAAATTGAGACAGTCAAAATCAGCATACAACCTAGATTACTTTACCTCTTCCAGGCTATACCAACAGAGATTCCAGATGCCCAATTCTCAAAGTGGGACAGGATGATATCGAGATTTGTTTGGGGAGGTAAAAAACCAAGAGTGAAATATAAAACTCTCCAGTTACCAAAAGAGAAAGGAGGCATGGGCCTACCGAGTCTAAAGGAATATTACTACTCAGCACAAATAAGATATATCATATGTTGGTGCGACGAGGGATATGAGGCAAAATGGAAAGAAATGGAAAAGGAAATTGAGGGACTCCCAGTACAAAGCATAATAGGAGATAAAGATGCATATAAGCAAATCAAACAAATAGACCCAATCACTAAATTTACTTTAGAACTGTGGTATAAAATAGACAAAAGTATAATATAAAGGAAGACATAAAACTATTGAAATGGGTAGCATTTGACAGTCAGTTTGAACCGGCAAAACAAGATAGGGGATACAAAAATCTGGTGAACAAGGGAATCACAGCATGGGGCAATATCGGAAAAAAAGATCTCGGGAACTTTGTAAACATCAGGAGAAAATTTAAACTAGAAAGATCAGAATTCTTCAGATATCTGCAGATGAGAGACTATTATATGAAGAAGATTAGGCATAACCTCCAAACAGATGTGAGCGAGATTATACAATTCATTTTAAGCTCATATACAGGAAATAAAACAAGAATTATTTCAAAGCTATATCAGAAACTTATGGCAAACAATCATTCAAGTAACTATATAAAGGAGAAATGGGAGAAAGAGCTCAATTTAAACATAACAGAAGAAAGCTGGCAGGAAATATGGAAAACACAACACACGTCAACAAATTCAAGAACATGGAGGGAATTTGGATGGAAAAACCTGATTCGCTTTTTCATTACACCACAGATTCAAGGAAAGTATACAAATACCCAATCTATATGCTGGAGGGGATGTGGGGCTCAAAATGCAGACCACTCGCATATGTTTTGGAAATGCTGCAAAATCTCATCATTCTGGAAATCTATACATGTGACAATACAGAGGATATTAGGATATAATATACCAATGAACTGTAACTTGATGTACCTATGTGATCTTAAAAGAGACAATGTTATACAGGCTGAGGACAGATATCTAGTTAAAATCTTGTTGATTGCATGTAAAAAAACAATCACAAAAAAATGGCGATCAGAAGTTCTTCCTGACCAAGAGCAATGGACTGACATTATTGAGGACATACGTATGATGGAAAAACTAACATATCGACAAAGAATGCAAGAAGGACTATGGGAAAAAAAATGGCGGAAATGGACACACTACAAAGTGCAACAACGAGACAGATATTGAAAGAATAACCAAAGACGCTGGAAAAACCAGAAGAATTAAGAGATGGAAACTAAAAACTTGATGCTCCAACATTTGTCCCCCCCCCTTTTTTTTTTTTTTTTCTCCTTTTTCTTTTTTACTCTAGCCCCTTTGTTTTTTTTAAATGTAGACTGTGATCTGAATGCAATATATATAATGAAAAATGAATAAAAATCTTAAGTTACAAAAAAAAGTGTACTCAATGTACTCGTGCAAATACATTAAGTTAACATGTATTCTGGTCTTGCGAGTAAATTTACTCACGTTTGGTCTGAACACCCCTTAAGACGAGATTGTTGTATTCTCTGTTTGGTGCGTTCATCAGTGCAGAATCACTTTTCAAATTATAGTCCAGAATAACAGACTGAAGATGAAATGTGTATATTTTACAAAGTGAATCCAGGTAACACATAATAGTTGTGTTAAATAATTATTGAACTGTTAGAATTCATTACTTTGATTCACAAGCTTGATTAATCAACAGGTAGTAACTTTTAATTGAAACACTAGAGATATTTACACAGCCTGTTACTTGATTGTAAGTTGTGTCCAAAATGTGTCTAGACATACAGTAGGCTCTCTGGCCAGAATCAAAACAATCCTTAAACTTTTGTTTGATTTAGTACTGTATATCATTCTTCCGAAATCGGGCTTGAATGTCACTATCAGCTCCATAGATTCACTCAGACATTTTGGAGCGCTGGCCCCGGGTCACTCTAAATCATGTTTACTTCTTTACGGTGACCCTGTAGCTCGAACCAGGCATGTGTCATGAGGAGATCGGGTGCTAAATCTGTGTGGTCAGGATTTATCACACGTAGGGCTGTACATTACTACACAGTTGGCATTGCTGTTGCTGAGCTTATACTGCAGCGGAAAGGACAACAAAGGTCAGGGGAAGAGTCTATAACAATGAGCTGCAGTGAAGTTGCAAAATGCATTTTCAGTAAACTTCTGTAAGTCATCTTGTGGGGGAATATTTCACTCTGTAACTGAATTAAAGTATTGTAATTTGTTTGTGTCTTGGCTGAATTATTCTTTGTTCTGCGGACCCCAGAGGTTAAAGGAACAGTGGACCTTCCTTTGACTAATTTGACCTTCTTGAACCTGCTTTCTGTCTCTTAATAACACACAAATGGTGAACAGTGACTCTCAGTGGAGGATGAGAACAAATCACATTCAAGTAAGGGCCTCCTGAATGTTTCATGACTTTTTTGGACCAAAAGTCTTAATTTGATTAAATTATCTAAAAGAGAAGGTGGCACTGCAAAGGTGGCGAATGGAAATTGGAGCTTAAACAGCTGTATCTCAGAAAGCCACATGACTTCTGCGTCACAGGTCATATGGTGATCATGTGATTTGTTTGGATGCATTGATTGCTAGATCTACTTCTTGTCACATCTGCAACTGTTGAAGGTGCATAGTTGATGTATTTGATGAATAGCTATAAATCAGTAATGCAGTGATCAATCACATTAAAAGTTGGTTATGGATATGATGGGGTGAAATGAGGATGAAAGGACAAAAGCCAAGATCACCTAGGTGAAATAGGTCAAAACAGATAATCTGCCATGACTTTGGAACTAAGACAGCTAGAGAGATGTGACTGTTGTCCAAGGAAAGTTTGTGGGAAATTATTCTATTTTATCTGCAGTAGTTTTCTCTGCATCTATCATGATCAGGGCGTGGGTTGTGCCATGCCCTCGCCTTTAGTTATAATTCTACCTTAGTTATCATTATTGTTATCAACCTTAGTTTAATCCTTTGTATTGTTATCCTGTCGTCATTTATCATCCTGTGTTTTCTCTTATTCTGACAGCGCCCTTTCTTCCTTTTCTTCATGTGTTTGTTCTTTTGTTGTTAATTATTCACAGCTGCACCTCATCTTCTAATTATTGCCTGCTCTTTGTATACACCTCACGGCCGACCCTCAGGATGACGTTCTAGTCATACCTGCCTCATCTCCACCGCTATTATTGTTTGTGTTTGTTGTTTTCAGTCAGTAAATCATGTTCAGACATCACCCAGCAATTGAGTCCTCTTTCAAGCCCCGGAAGGGCGATCATGACAGAAGAACGCCATCATGTATGGACTCAGCGAGCAAGACTGGCAAGGAGAGGAAGAGATGGAGAATTGAGCAGTTCCGCATTGTTATCCATGTGCTGGACTGTGCGGCTGCTGCGCGACACTGTTTTTATCCGGGGGGCACTGTGGATCAGTGGGAGGTAGCTGCAGCGTTGATGGAGGCTAATCCAGACATCCGTTCCCATCTCTGGGTGTGGGAACTCCTTATTCCCGTCACACCACCACCACCAATTGTCTCCTCCTTGCCAGAGCTGGCCGACCTGTCTCTGCCTGTTAATCCCCTGGGGCTGAGGGATTTCGGTGGCAGTCAGTCAGCGTTGGGGAGCCTGAGCGCAAGAGATGGTCAAGGAAATGGTGCCCTCAGTCTGTCAAGATTAGGCTCCTGATGTGTTCCGCAGCTGATCCTTCGGTGTGTCCCGTGGCTGAATCCTCAGTGGTCCCTACGCCTGCTTTCCCAGCCATGGATCCGTGGATGTCCCCAGCCCCAGCCGAATCTCTGTTGATGTTCCCAGCAGCGTCTCACAGTTTGTCCCCAGTCATGCTCCCAAGGGACTTCACCACCGATCCTCCCATTCCAGTACCAGCCCCGGCTCCTCTCCAGGCCAGCTCCACTGTCATCCAGAGGGCTTCAGCATCAGCAGCAGCGAAACGTGGGGCAAGGCAAGTACACACTCCTTTCTCTTTATTCACTTTGAGTGATGTATCTTGCCTTGCTCCAGACGAGGCATCTCAGCAGCAGTCATCAGCTGTCATTGAGCCCTCGCTATTTGTTTCTGCTCCCGCCTTCATATGTATTCCACCACTCACCTCTACTCCTTCTTTCCCCCAGGTCATCTCCACCTCAGCTGGTTCCTCAATGGAGGAGCTTTCCCCGCCGAGCCCTTCTGCTGGCTGCTGTGATGTGGTTCCTACTCCAACCTGTACCTCTTCCTCCCTGTTCGAGGTGGCTGCATCAGGGATGGACCTTCAGGCGTCTCGGCCCGATGCTCACCTATCTCCACCACCTTGGCTCGACGCCGCTCACCGGCCTTCGCCCTCTGAGGACGTTGCTGCCCAACCTTCGCCTCCTGCGTCCCGGGGGCCCAACCTCAGCCGCCTGCACTCCGTGACACTCTCCAACCGTAGCCGCCAGTGCCCCAGGAGGTCAGTGCGCCCCAGCCATCTCATCCTGAGGTCAGCGCGATGCAGCCGTCTCATCCAGAGCTTGACGTGCCATGGCTGCCTTCTCCTCCTGAGCTCCACGCACCACAGCTGCCTTCTCTTGTACTCAGCGTGACACAGCTACCTCCTCTGATGCTCAGAGCTCCCCTACCACTACTGTCTAAGCTCTGTGCTCTCCAGCTGCTGCTCCACAAGCTCCTGGACCCAGCTCTGTGTTCACCCGTCTGGTGGCCCAAGCACTTTGGTAGGCCACCTGACGTACTGTTCTCCTCCATCTGGTGGTCTTGGGATTCTGGCAGGCCACCCGACTTGCTGTATCCACCCGTCCCGTGGGCCACAAACTTTGGCAGACCACCCAACATGCCGTCCCCCTCCTTCTGGTGGTCCTGGGACATTGGCAGACTACCCAACGGACCATTCTCCAGCTCACCCCCAGGTTGTGTTGGGTTAGGGGGGGCATATGCGAGGATATGGCAAATCTTCCGCTATTATTGTTTGTGTTTTTTGTTTTCAGTTAATAAATCATGTTCAAATGTCACCCAGTGATTGAGTCCTCTTTCAAGCCCCCGAGGGGCGATCATGACACTATCAAGGAAAATGAGATGACATTTGGTATTACTGTCATGAGTCTGAGCCCAGAGCTCAGACTCTCAATATATTTTTGAGTATTTTATGTCTGTTATTATTTTCTTGTCAGTTTCTGTTATTTTTGGTTTTGTGACACGAGCCTCCTTCCTCCTCTCCCAGAAAAACCAACCATCCAGTCACAGTCTGTTCCCTAGTTCCCACCTGTGAGTGATTGTCTATTAGGACACCTGCTCGTTCAGCCTGCCCACAGCTGCGGCTCATTTGTGTGCCATGTGTTTAAGCTCTGTCAATTCATTGTTTCACTGCTACACTATTGAATTGTCTGAAGTAGTATGGACTTATCCTTCCGTGTTTTCTTTATCTCCTCCAGAACTAAGGCGGCTCTAGAGCGCACCTCCCTGTAAGTTATTCTTGTTTTTGCATTTTTGTATTGTCTGCACTGTTTTTGGACTTTATGTTATCTTCGTTCATAAATGTCACAATTACAATTCAGTGCTTGGGCCTTTCTTTCTGCCCCGGAGGGGCCAATATATGACAGAATAGTGCCACCAGTATAAGGCCCAGCTGTTGTAATTGTGCATTTTTACCTCCGCCAAGGAGGTTATGTGATCATCGGCGTTGGTTTGTCTGTTTGTCTGTTTGTTTGTCTGTTTGTTTGTTAGCAAGATAACTCAAAAACTTATGGACGGATTTTCATGAACTTTTCACAGGTTGTCAGAAATGGGGTATCCTACAGATGATTACATTTTGGTGGTGATCTGGATCACCGTCCAGAAGAAAACCGCCATTACGGAAAATGCCATTTTTGTGAATAACTACTGAACCACTAATCCTATCATTGTCAATCCAATTGCTAGTCATATGTTTTCATGGTCAAGGAATCTGAAAACGTACACACAAACACTGTATGGGGGGAACTGTGGCCGCCCATTACGGAAAATGCCATTTTCGTGAATAACTACTGAACCACTAATCCTATCATTGTCAATCCAATTGCTAGTCATATGTTTTCATGGTCAAAGAATCTGAAAACGTACACACAAACACTGTATGGGGGAACTGTGGCGCTTGGCGGAGGTCTGCGCTCTCTGAGTGCTTTTCTAGTTTCCTTTTTGTGCTTTTTTTTCTCACCTCTATCTGGAGCTCATTACGTCCCCGGCTCGCCAGCCCCACGCCAATAAAGGGAGAATGGCAGTGGGGTCTCCGACCATGGAGGAAGAGTGGGCGGCAGACTTCATCCAGAGTTTTGTGGATGAAGCTCTTGCCGGCCGCGCACCCAAGAAAGCCTGGGAAAGTTTGTATGGAGCTGTGGGAATTCTGGAGGCATATCCCGATCTGTGGAAGTATCCCAAATTTTCAGAGCTGTTGTCTATGGTGTCTGCGCTCCAGCAATCGTTTCCTGGGCTGAGGGTGGGGGCGTTTCCAGTGGAGCCGAAGTGGAGGTGCTCGCCACAGTTGACATCCTTCTCCCCTCCCGGTCCGCCAGCTTCACCTTCAGCTCCAGAGTGCGCGTCACCAGCGCCACGGTAGCATCGTCGTCCCACTCCAGCTTGCCGGAGGAAAGCCCCCACTTCCTCATCTGCAGCCCATCCTTTGCCAAGGCAGGAAACTCCTGCAGCAGTCTCCTTTTTTGACTCTTTCTCTCCGGCTGTCCCACCAGCCAACCTCCCTGTTGCAATTCTCTCTTCCTCCTCCTCGGCGACTCCTCCCACTGTGGAGGAACTGGTTGCCTCCCTCTCGGTCCCATCCGTCCCAATGACTACAGGGGTGGCTCCTCCACAATCCACAGAGGGGCCCAAGTTCACCTTAGCCACAGAGAGGGACGACGCTCCATATACAGCAGCAGGCAACATCCAGATCCGGATAAACAGGCAAGTTTTATTTCATTCTACCTCTATTTATGATAATATATCTTGCCTGATTCTTGATAGGGAGGCTCAGAAAAAGCAGTCCCCTGAGCTCTCCCCACCTGCTGCTGTTATAAATTTCTCACCAGTTCTCTCTGTGTTCTCTCCTGTGGCCCCTGAGTGTCCGGCGGCCCCAGAGCAGAACTGCCGAATGATGGAGGAGCTCGTGGCTCTGGAGGACCCTGTTCCAGTGCCAGCGGTGAACCAACCCCCAGCTGCCACGCTGGAAGAGCCACCAGCATGGTCCACTTCATCTGGGGAGATGAGGACTGCAACCATCATCATGCCTGCTGCGGAGGCCACCGCAGCAGAGTGGGAACCAGAGCTGGATCTCCAAGAGACCGGGCCTGAGACATCGTCGTCTGGATCGATGGAGTCCTGGACGGCGGTGGAGCTTGAGCTCAGGCAAGTGCTCTCTCTTGTTTTCCTCTTATCTGTTTTGGAGAGATCTTGCCTGGCTCTTGGGGAGGAGAGTCGGGTGCAGCCATCAGCTGCACCTGAGCTCACGCCGCCGGGCTCCACCGCTGCCGGTGACCCTGACCCTGTACCTCTGCTTGTTTGTTCTAAGCCTTCTTCCAGGGTCGCCGGGGAAAATCCAACTCCACCAGATGCCCCCGTGGGTCCAGGCTCACCACCCGAGGATGTTGTAGGTCCAGCTCCCCTTGCTGAGGTTGTCTTGGGTGCTTTGTCCCAGCCTGGGATCTCCATGGGTGCAGTCTCCCCTCTGCTCGAGGCCATTGTGTGGGTCCCTCCTCGGTCCAAGTCCCCGTGGGTGCTGCATCCCGGTCGAAGACCCTCGTAGGTGCTGCACCCCAGCAACAGTCCTACGTGGGTACTGCGCTCCAGCTTGGGCCCACCATGGGCACTACACCCCAGCCTGCGGCCCACCAAGGGTGCAGCATTGGCCCAGCCCGGGCCCACCGAGGGTGCAGTATTGGCCCAGCCCAGGCCCACTGAGAATGCAGCGTTGACCCAGCCCGGGCACACCGAGGGTGCTGCAGTGTGCCAACCCGGAGCCACCGTGGATGCTGCAGAGCTCCAACTCGGGGCCACCACAGGAGCTGCAGAGCTCCAGTCTGGAGCCACCGAGGGTGCTGCAGTGCTCTGGCACGGAGCCACTGTGGGTGCTACCGTTCCTCAGCCAAGGACCACCAAGGGTGTCGAGGCCTCCCTTCCTCTGCCCGATATCGTCATGGTTCCTCCTCTTTTGCCCAACACTGTCGTGGGTCCTTTCCCACCACCTAACACTGCCGTGGGTCCTCCCATGGGGAGGCTGCTTCCTGGGTCACCCCTGCGGTCTTGGTGGCTAAAGAACTCAGGCCGGCCGCCCAATAGACTGAGCCGCTGGGTTGAGTGGCCCATATTCTCCGGCAGGCCACCCGACTCATATCACCTTGCCATCTGGCTGGCCTGGGACTTCGGTCGGCCACCTGAACTGCTTGGTTCTTTGGTCTAGGGGGGCCCAGGGGCTCTGTCATGAGTCTGAGCCCAGAGCTCAGACTCTCAATGTATTTTTGAGTATTTTATATCTGTTATTATTTTCTTGTCAGTTTCGGTTATTTTTGGTTTTGTGGTATGAGCCTCCTTCCTCCTCTCCCAGACACACCCACCATCCACTCATAGTCTGTTCCCTAGTTTCCAGTTGTGAGTGATTGTCTATTAGGACACCTGCTCACTCAGCCTACCCACACCTGCGGCTCATTTGTATGTTGTGTATTTAAGCTCTGTCAAGTCATTGTTTCACTGTGGCACTATTGAATTGTCTGAAGTAGTATGAACTCATCCCTCTGTGTTTTTCTTCATCTCCTCCAGAGCTAAGACGGCTCTGGAGTGCACCTCTCTGTAAGTTATTCTTGTTTTTGCATTTTTGTATTGTCTGCACTGTTTTGGGACTTTATGTTATCTTCGTTAATAAATGTCACAATTACAATTCTGCGCTTGGGCCTTTCTTTCTGCCTGGAGAGGCCAATATATGACAATTACAGCAAGAAATTCAGCCTTTCATAATCATACTAATCAAGCTTGTATCCTAACATGGATGCCTCATTTGGATATGGGTGTGAAAAACATCTTCATGTGTGAAAGTCAAAAGCCAATGTCATATAGAAAATTTTAGCGTCAATTTTTTTGAACTATCAGAAAGTATCAGATATCCTCATCAAATTTCTTGCATGTGTTCCTCAGGGAGGAAAAGCAAATTTTCAGCTAAAAAGCACCAATATATTGGCGCACCATCAGTATCATGCCTATCAGAAAAAAAAATTAACATGTACACACACTACTCACAAAACATTACAAATATTTGGCTTTCATTTGAAATTTCAGGATGCAAAAATGCACTATAACCTTTACAGATGAACTTAATTTGACATCTAACTTTTTGAATGCACATGTCCAACTGTTCAATATTTCAGTACTTTTTGCATAACTTGCTGTTCTCTAATAAGGTGCTTAATGGCAAAATTCACAACAGGTGCTTGATTTATCAATCGACCAATAAATTTTCTGGTTCAATTAGAATTGATATTTAAACAGTCCTCTTAATCATGCTGGTCACATTTTGACATAATGAGACCAAGACGACACCTAGCAACTGATCAACAGTACCTCGCCATTGCAAGGCTTCAAACAGGATGTTCTCAGATGGAAATGGCCACTGAGCTTAGAGTGTCACAGAGTGTCATCAGCAGGTTGCAACAGAGATACAGAGAGACTGGAAGAGTTACAGAAAGGCATAGAAGTGGACGTTCTTTGGCCACATCCCACGCTGATGACCGCTTCATTGTGAAGATTGCCCTGCGGAACTGGATGATGAATGCCACTCAAATCCAGGCACATTTAAGGTAGGTGAGAGGCACCCAAGTGTCACGTAAGACCATTCAAAACCCTTTACCTCAGCGTGGTCTGTGTGCTAGACGACCTGCAAGGGTACTTGACCACATCACCAGACACAGGTGTCATCGTCTTGCATGGGCCAGGGAGCATTTATGCTGGACAAGGGCCAGTGGGCCTCAGTGCTGTTCTCCGATGAAAGCCGATTCATGTTGAGCAAAAATGATGGCAGCCAGCAATGTTGGAGACATCAAAGAGAGCACTATACATCAGCCACTATTGTCACCAGATGAGCCTTTGGTGGTGGTGGTGTTACAGTCTGGGCAGGTGTGTCTAGTCAATACAGAACTGCCCTACACCTTGTGAATGGTACAGTGACAAGCCAATACTGCCTGAATAACATCATTAATCCAGTCATTGTGCCCCTGCATGAACAACACAGGCCTAATTCAATTTTCATTGACTACAATGCTCCAGCTCATCGAGGTTGCATCATTAGGGAATGGCTGCTGGAGGCTAGGGTACCTCAAATGGAGTGGCCTGCACTCTCCAGACCTGAATCCCACAGAAAACCTATGGGATCAGCTGAGTCGCCATGTAGAGGCTTGTAACCCTACACCCCACAACCTCAATGACCTGAGGGCTGCCCTTCAAGAACAGTGGAATGCCATACCTCAGCAGACAATAAGTCGACTTGTGAACAGCATGAGACGTAGTTGTCAGGTTGTAATTGATGCTCAAGGGCACATGACAATTTACTGAGACGCTGACATTTTTCGTTGTGGTATACCCACTACTGTCGTTGGCTTTTGTTTCAATAAATTGTTTGAGATGAGGAAATCACCATTGCATGCTTCTAGTTAAATGCCCTACTTTCATGATATAATATCACTGTAGCGTGAACTTTTTACATTTTCCAGAAATTTCACCCGAAACCCAAATATCCCTAACTTTTTGTGAGTAGTGTATAATATGGTCTAATATGATGAAAGCCATCGCGACCCAAATGTGTACTCTGCGCAATGTTTTTACTACCATACAAGTGTCGTAAACCCATTTGGAGTTGGTCATCATGCCATATATCATTTGAGAGCTTAGAATTTCATTGATTTGGTTGTTAAAACAGATTTGAGATACAGTCACAACAGCATAAGTAAATAATGCATCAAATGAGCTAGCAAAACAAGCAACATAGCAGTGACTCACCAGTGAAGCTTCCTTGAATGCCTTCAATGATCAATAGTCCAACCACTCCAGTCGTTTTTCATTGCAAAAGGTCCAATAGATTCATTTGAGTAAGATTTATTGTCCATGCACATTATTATGAGGATAAAATCGCCACATTGTTGGAAATGAGCAGGTCTCACTTCCTGTTTCCCTCATGTTTATGAGCATAAAAACTACATTTCCCATGGAGGTACCAGAAAACAGATGCTGAAAAGACTCCCGCGACTCTCTAGTTTTTTTGATTGTTCCAGCCATACGCTAATTCTTCTTCTTCTTCTTTCAGCTGCTCCCTTTAGGAGTTGCCACAGCGGATCATCTGTCTCCATCTCACCCGATCCACTTGCATCTTCCTCTGTAACACCAACCCTCTCCATGTCCTCCTTCACTACATCCATGAATCTTCTCTGAGGTCTTCCTCTTTTCCTCCTTCCTAGCAGCTCGATCGTCAATGTTCTTTGTCCAATATATCCACTATCCCTCCTCTGCACATGTCCAAACCATCTCAGCCTTGCCTCTCTTACTTTGTCTCCAAACCGCTTAATGTGAGCTGTTCCTCTGATGTCATCATTTCTAATCTTGTCCCTCCTAGTCACTCCCAATGAAAATCTTAGCATCTTCAGCACTGCCACCTCCAGCTCCATCTCCTTTTTATAACCATACATCATAGCAGGTCTCACTACCATCTTGTAAATCTTACCTTTCACTCTTGCTGCTACCTTTCTGTCACAAATCACCCCTGACACTCATCTCCACCCACTCCACCCTGCCTGCATTCTCTTCTTCACCTCTCTTGTGTATTTTCCATTGATTTGGATGGTTGACTGCAGGTATTTAAACTCATCTACTTTCACTATCACTACTCCTTCCATCTTCACCATTGCACCTGCCTCCCTCTCATTCACACTTAAGTATTCTGTCTTGCTTCTACTGATTTTTGTTCCTCTTCTCTCCAGAGCATACCGCCACCTTTCCAGGTTCTCTTCCACCTGCTCCATACTCTCACTGCAGATCACAGTGTCGTCTGCAAACATCATGGTCCACGGAGACTCCTGCCTGACCTCGCCTGTCAGCCTGTTCATCACCATGATAAACAAGAAGGGGCTCAGAGCCGATCCCTTGATGTAATCCCACCCCCACCTTGAATCCATCCATCACTCCTACAGCACACCTCACCACCATCTCGCTGTCCTCATACACGTCCTGCACCATCCTCACATACTTCTCTGCCACTCCCCACTTTCTCATACAGTACCACACTTCCTCTCTTTGCACCCTGTCATATGCTTTCTCTTGGTCTACAAAGACACAGTGCAACTCCTTCTCTATACTTCTCCATCAACACTCTTAGAGCAAACATTGCATCTGTAGTACTCTTTCTTGACATCAAACCATATTGCTGCTCACTGATAGTCACATCTCCTCTTAACCTGGCTTCAACAACTCTTTCCCATATCTTCATAGTGTGGCTGATCAACTTTTTTGCCTCTGTAGTTGTACTACAGCTCCAAGCATCACCTTTGTTCTTGAAAATTGGTACCAAAACACTTCTTCTCCACTCCTCAGGCATCCTCTCACTCTCCAAGATTGTGTTAAACAATCTGGTTAAAAAGTCCACTGCTATCTCTCCTAAACATCTCCATATCTCCACAGGTATGTCATCTGGCCCAACTGCCTTTCCATTCTTCATCCTCTTCAAAGCTGCCCTCACTTCTGGCTTGCTAATCCTCAGGACTTCCTTGTTCACCATCTTTTCTCCATCCATCCTCCTCTCTCTGTCTCATTTTCTTTATTCATCAGCTCTTCAAAATACTCCTTCCACCTTCTCAACACACTCTTGTCATTTGTTAGTACATTACCATTTCTGTCCTTAATCAACCTAACCTGCTGTACATCCTTTCCAGCTCGATCTGTCTGTCTAGCCAATCGATACAAGTCCTTTACTCCTTCCTCAGTGTCCAGCCTCTCATACAACTCACTATATGCCTTATCCTTTGCCTTTGCCACCACTCTCTTTGCCATGTGCCTAGATTCCAAATACTCCTAATTTCTTCATCTCCCTGACTATCCCACTTTTTCTTTGCTAACCTCTTCCTTGGAATACTTTCCTGTTCCTCCTCATTCCACCACCAAGTCTCCTTGTCTTCCTTTCTTTTTCCACTGGATACACCACATACCTTTCTAACCTCAATACTTATGCTGTACTTTCCCAGTCATCAGGTAATTCTTCCCTACCACCCATACGCTAATGTATTGTTTATTGTTTAATGGAAAGAAATCAAACTTTAGACTCTGTTTGAAAAATGCAATAATAAGGTCTCTTGTTTAAATTTCAATTTTATTTTTAAATATGATGTTACTTATTTGATAATAACTTCATTCAAATTTAATTCGGGTTTCAGGAAAAATACTTTTCTGTTGGACTAAGTACAGAAATACTGAGTTGGTAAAGATAATGGGTTTAGAAACTTTTTGTTTGTTTGTTTCATCAAGGGTAGGCACTCGGCTAATAATACACGCAGGGTATTTAATAGATTACTGTAAGATCAATAACTTAAAACTACAATTTTATCTCTGGATGCAGAGAAAGCTTTTGACTGAGTTAAGTGGAAATTTCTTTTTATGATGTTAAACAAGTTTGGGTTTGGTTCATCTTTCATAAACTGGATTAAAACACTATACAGTATAGCTATCCAGCTGCATCTGTCCGAACAAATGATCAGACTTCCCAAAGCTTTAATCTCCAAAGAGGTACTAGGCAGGGGTGTCCACTCTCTCCCTCACTTTTTACCATATTTATTGAATCATTAGCAGCAGCCATACGACAGAATGTTAATATCAGAGGTATTCAAACTGGAGAAAAAGAACACAAGAGAAGTCTTTATGCTGGTGATGTATTGATTTTCCTTGAAAACTCACAAAGATCTCTTCTTCAGACAGTGGTGCTCATTGATCAATTCCCATCATTATCAGACTACTCTATTAACTGAGGTAAATCAACAGTTTTACCTATAAATTGTAATTTCTCACATACATCCATTATTCCAATACAATCAGGTAATATTAAATACTTAGGAATAGATATCTCCCTCAGGTTCTCAGAGTTATTGCGACTAAATCACACTCCCCTTTTAAAAACAATACAAGATGACCTTACGCGCTGGAGGACACTACCTATAATACTAATGGGAAGAGTTGCAACCGTTAAAATGATGGTCCTTCCTAAAATCAACTATTTGTTCTCAATGATTCCTACCCCTATTCCTAACCCTGGTTTAAGTCTTTAGACTCAAATATAAGTAAATTTTTATGGAAGCATAAACCATCACGGATCAGTCTAAAAACTCTTCAAAAAGCAAAAGAGTGCAGAGGTTTAGATCTACCAAATTTTTTTAATTACTTCTTAGCCAATAGATTGCAGTTTGATTCTAAATGGACAAAATCAACCCCACTAGGAAACCCATGGTTAGATGCTGAACAGGCTTTCTGTGGATTGCTTAATATCTCTGACTTACCTTTTATGAGTCCCTGTATTAAATGCCATGACTGTTTTAAAAGCATTAATATCAGCTCCTCTCTGACAGCTTGGTGGAAATTTTTAAAAATATCGGGGTCTTAGCTTGTCCCTTGTAAACTCACACCCATATGGAATAATCCTGATATCTTGCAACAAAAGAGGACGCTAAACTGCCCACTATGGCAAGAGAAAGGAATAAAAAACTTAGTGCATCTTATTCGAGGTGGAAATTTTATCCAATTTCAGGAATTAGTGTCACAGTACAATATCAGCAATAAAAAGTTTCTTGAGTAACAACAGCTTAAATCCATAATAAAAGCAAGATTCAATCTTTAATCAGACAGATTTAGAGGTACCAGTTAAGGTGGCAGAGTTTCTAAAACTTCATTCCCCTAAATTGATATCGAAAATATACGGACAAATATCAAAACTGGATGAGTCACCAAATGGTCTTCCAGTTGACCTCTATAAAAAATTTAGGAATAAATTAATAAAACCACTGTTGGAAATGGTTTTAGAAGCATTTCAAAATGGTAATTTACCACCATACATGAATAATGCCTTAATTATACTGTTGCCAAAACCAGGTAAACCCCCTAACAAATGTGAAAACATGAGACCAATAAGCCTATTAAATGCTGATCTTAAAATAATCTGTAAAATTTTAGCAAAACGACTACAAGAAATATTACCAAATATTATTAACCAAGATCAGAATGGCTTTATAATGGGAAGACAAGGCTTCCATAATGTAAGAAGACTATTTAATATTATTTATTCCAATAAAGAAGCATCGGATACAGCTCTCCTATCATTGGACGCCGAAAAGGCCTTTGATAGGGTCGAATGGCCCTATCTTTTTGAAGTCCTACAAAGGTTTGGACTGGGAAATAATTTCATAAAATGGGTCCAGATAATATACAATAATGCTACAGCAGAAATCCTAACAAACAGCAATATCTCAAAATCAATAAAAATCAATAGAGGATGTCGACAAGGCTGTCCACTTTCACCCTTATTATTTACTATGGCAATTGAACCTTTAGCGATGGCAGTACGTTTACATCCACAAATATATGGAATTAAAGTAGGACCAACAGAACATAAAATCTCCCTGTATGCCAATGACATAATTTTGTTTATGTCGAATTTTAAAAAATCAATTCCGACCTTGTTAAATTTAATAAAGAACTTTGGGGATATATCAGGATATAAAATAAACAAAACAAAATCTTCAATATTAATGTTAAATGAGACCCAGAGAAATCACCCAGCTCCTGAGGTAAACCAATTCAATGTTGTAAATCAGTTTAAATATTTAGGAATTCAAATTTTGCCTAAGCTAAAATTAGTCGCCAGTGTCAACTATGAAGCCTTAACCCCTTAACGCCTGAATTTATTTCCAATTAAGAAAAAAAAAATTTCACTTGTGTTTTTGCTTTCAAGTAGATGCTAAATTAAGTTGAGAAAGTTAATCTGACTATAGCACATAAAATAGATATAATTTTAGGTATGATGCAAATTAGCGACAACAGGCATCTATGGTTAAAAAAAATGGTAAAAAAATGGTAACAAAGCACCTGTTCCCATCTCAAGTATGAAGAGTCTTTTATTTATGCAACAAAGTTATTTTCAGTATTTTCAACTCTCATGACTGCCAAACTATAACCCTAACCCTAACCCTAACCCTAGCAATCAGGAAATGGATGGTGCTCCGTCTCCGACTGTTCCTATGAGAAACTACTGCTTGCAAAAGGTTCCTAGGTATGTGTTGGAAGTGCTCCAACCGGAAGTGAAGGAATACAGACGGTATTTTGGTTGCATTTGGAGCGGAAGCGGTTTGATGCGAATTCGCGATGACAGGCGTCAAGGGGTTAATAACAGATATTAATGAGTTACTTCAGAGATGGATGTCACTACAAATGTCGATGATCGGGAGAATTAATATACTTAAAAGTAATATCTTACCAAAAAATACTTTATTTATTTCAAAACATTCCTTTACCACCACCTTCAGATCTATTCTCAAGAATTAAAAAAAGTTAGTGGAATTTATATGGAACAATAGGAAGGTTAGATTACGCTTGTCCTTACTATATTTACCATTTGATCGTGGAGGTCTGAAATGTCCAAACTTTATGTTGTATTACTGGTCAGCACAACTGAGGTCTATGACATATTATTTTTCATCAAATGATCTTCCTCACTGGACTGAAATGGAATCATACAATTTACCTTTACCTCTTCCCTTATTCATATTCTCAGACTCGGCTAAAAAACTACAGAAACAAGTTAAAAATCCAATTGTAAAGCACATGATCAAAATATGGTGTGAAACCAAAAAATATTTAAAAGAATCACACTCACTGTCACAATTTAGCCCAGTATGGGGTAATCAATATTTTACACCAGGGAGAGTGGATACTGTATTTAAAGTATGGAATTTAAAAGGGATTCAAAAGATTCAAGACTTATATTTGTCACGCTCAGATAACATAATGTCTTTTGAAGAACTGAGGATTAAATTCAATCTTAATAGAACACACTTTTTTAAATATCTTCAGCTTAGAAATTTTATTCGATCAAATCAAAATAATGCTCTCACCCGACCTACTTATTCATTTTTGGAAAAAATTTTGATGAAAGATAGTAAGAGAAAGGGTATTATTTCAGAGTTTTATAACTCATTGACACTATTCTCAAGTGAAAACTCACAGAAAAGACTGAATTACTGGAAAGAAGACCTGCAAATTGAAATTTCAGAGGAACAATGGGAAATGGCTTGTGCAGGAGCTCAAACCAAATCAATAAATGTACGTCTTAAACTGATACATTTTAAATGGTTAATGCAGATGTATGTTACACCAGTGGAATTAAATAGATATAACAAAAACATACCAGATACATGCACAAAATGTATGGAAAGTAAAGGAACCCTATTTCACTGTTTATGGGAATGTAGAAAAATCAGAATGTTTTGGGAAGAGGTGAGGGTAACAATTGAAAAAATAATTTCAAAACAAATCACATTGAACCCTAAACTGTTTTTGTTGGGTCTGTATCCAGAAAAACATAACTTTAGTAAGAGTGAAAGAGTATTCATAGACCTCGGTTTGCTTAATGCCAAAAAATGTATTGCACTACTGTGGAAAAAGACTCATAGACCAGATGTGACTCAGTGGTTAAGACAGATGTTAACAAACCTTCCACTAGAAAGAATAACATATATACTGAAATCAAAGGAAAATGTGTTTGAGAATATATGGAGACCTTTCATTGATTATGTAAAGAATTTAAACATAACCTCTGAAGAAGAAGGTGAATGATATGTGTGGACCTTGCAAATTCCAAGCTGGTGAATGTATGTTATGTATTCTTATGTAATAGATTACCTAGACTAAACAGAGGAGCATTGTTGTTGACTTGTGTTTGTTAATGGCTGTTGTTGTTTTTATTACACTTTTTTTGTTATTGTTCTTTTTAATTTTTAAATTACTTTTGTGTTAGTGTCTGATTGTTTGTGCCATGTTTGTAAAAAAAAAAAGGTTCAATAAAAAATATTGTGGAAAAAAAAAACTGGATGAGTCAGTATCTCTTCCAATATTAAAATGGGAGACAGACTTATCGATCAATAAGGATGAAAGCTCCTGGACACAAATATGTTTAAACACTTTTAAGATGACTAAAAACTCTAATTTACAACTCATACAGTAGAAAGTTCTACATAGAATTCATTACATAGGACAAAGGATGTTCAAAATGGGCCTGAGTCACACAATAGCTGCTTCTACTGCACCAGCAACATCCCGGATAGCAAAATGGATGCTATATGGTCCTGTGCACCGGTTCAAAAGTTCTGGTGGAAGACATGTGAGGACCTGTCGGCATGCCTTGGGTATCATGTCCCATCCTCACCCACACTTTGCATATTAGGTGATTTAAGTGAAATAAACATAAAGGCAAGGATGTTACACATGGTTCTCACCGCCTTATGCATCGCAAAGAATACTATCCTCATGAATTGGAAATCAAGAAATAATTTATGCATGACTCACGATAATAACTTACTATTAGATTATATTAGCCTGGAGAGAATGTCTGCCTCCTCAAATAATCAACTGGCTGAATTCAATTCTCTCTGGTCCCCGTTTATTAATTTTATAACCTGAGGGGTGGCAGGTGGTGGCTCGCTCTCCTTGGCACCTCTGGCGGCTGGCTGCACCCCGACCACGAGGGGCCGGTGTCCGGGGGGCCTGTTCCGGGGTGGCCATGTGTTTGGCCCAGGGGGGTTGGTTGGGAGGGGCTGCGGGGTGGGCCGTGGCCCCTGGCCGGCTGGCTTTGCCTCCCGAGAGAGGCTGGGTCTGGCCCTGGACCCGTGGGGCTGGGGGGGGGAGGGGGCGTTCCCCCCCGGGCCGGGGTCGGGTGTGCGCTGGTGGTGCGGGTCAGCCCCAGTGCATCCTTGCGCAGCGGGGTTGTGTTCTCCCTGGGGCCCTGGCAGTGCCCTGGGGCAGATGCCTGTGTCCTGGGGGGTCGCCATCCCCGTTACCTGTGGGTGGATGTGTGGGGGTGGAGGATGTGTGTATGGGTAGGAGAACTTCGTTGGGTGGTGGGGGTGGGGCAGTCCATCTAGTGGTATGGGGGCTGGTGATTCCGGGCCTGCTTGTCCCAGCTGTCCTGCTGTTGTGTTGCGGGGCGGGGCGCTTTGTTGCATTGCCCCTGGTGTCATTGGTGACAGGTGTGTGTGGGTGCTTGGGTGTGGTTGGGGGAGCTGTTGGCGCGGGTTGGTGGCCGTGTTGCCATCGGGCTGCTCCGGGGTGGTTGTGGCTGCGGGGCGGCCTGCTGCTGTTGGTGTGCATCTGGGGTGGGTGGTCGTGGGCTTGCGTGGGCGCTCGGGGGGTGTCGCTTGGCATGTGGGCTGCCGTGTGGGTCTGGCCCATTGTTCACTATTGTGACTATTGTTGTTGTGCATGTTTGTGTGTGCAAGATGAGTGGGAATGAGTGCAGCTGCTCCATCATGTTTGTTTTGCTGGGAGCACCAGGGTGCGATGCTGGTGGGTCCTGGGATGCTCGGCCTGGTGGCCCTCGCCCTGGGTTGGGATTTGGGGGCAGTGGGTGGCCTCATGAACCAGTTTGCAAGCTGGCTTCTGGGGGGGACAGCCTCGCTTTTGGACCTTTTTTGCTGAAAAAATCTGTCAATGAAGGACAGTTTTCAGTTAATGCAATCTCTGGTATATGTCATGTGGCTACAGGGAAGCACTCTGGTCATCTGTAATTTATAACGAGGCCTTTTCCGTGTACTCTTTGTTCTTTCAATATTTCATTTCTAAAATGAAAACACAACAACCAGAAATAGCTGTTATATGGTTTTGATCTGTCAAAATAAAATTGGAATTGAGCCTAGACAGAATAAGGGATCTGATTTCCTTAGTTTGTTTTTTCATTTTATTGTGTTAGCACAGCAACTCACCCTTGGCCGGGGGATCCTGGGTTCGATCCCAGCCCTCGACCAACAGTGATCTATGTGGAATTTGCATGTTCTCCCCGTGTCTGCGTGGGTTTACTCCGGGATTTCTCCGGTTTCCTCCCACAGGCCAAAAACATGCAAGTTAGGTTAATTGGCATCAAACTGGGGATTCTAAATTGTCCTTAGGTATGACTGTGAGAGTGAATGGTTGTCTGTCTCTCTGTGTTGGCCCTGCGATGGACTGGTGATCTGTTCAGGATGTATCCTGCCTCTCGCCCAAAGATGCTGGGTTAGGCTCCAGCCACCCCCCCCTCCCCCACGACCTGAAAAGAATTAAGCTGAAGAAGATGGATGGATGGATGTTTTAGTCACAGCAAGATGTGCATTTTTACTTTTTTCATATTTAGACCTACTTATCCTTTTTTTTGCAAAGTATCAGATTTAGCTCGAAATGATCACTTTGACTTTGTAATAAATTTAAACAATACAAACTGTAAAGGCACATGGTTTTTTTCATCACTTCCGGCTCTTAATTCCAGCTGTGACCAAAACAATAAAAAAAAAAAACTGAAATATTTCTGGTTGTTCGGTTTTCAGAAACAAAATATTGAAACAAAGAAGAGTAGATGGATTCTTGTTGAGGATTTTCTCCAACCAAAAAGTTTTTAGCTGCAAGAATTATACTACATAGTTGTCATAAATCACCCTTTCTAAGGGCTAAGAAGGACACCAAATGCACACTGTAGGATTTACACACTTAATAACAAAGACAACATACAAAAAGCACTACACTTACAAATAATGAGTGGATAAATGTGCCGGAGGAGAGCAGGGCTCACGACCAGGAGGAGAAGAACAGCCGGGGAAAGACTCCGGCTGAGGTGCTCAAACTCGCCAGGGAAAAGAGATGACTCAGCCAGAGTCACACCCGAAGGGAACCGGGGCTCATGGCTGGGGGAAGTGGAAAAGGAAAATTATACCTGGTCGGAGCACACCCGTTCTCCTCAATGACACCGCCAACAAACACTCAGGGAATGGCAGAACCTCTGAGGGTTCCTGTGAGGACGTCACAGTAGGACATGGCAACCTCCGAAGTGTTGCCTTATCCTTAAATAGGTACATGCTCAGCTGACAAATGCATAACAGGTGTAGGTACATGAGTGGAAAATAATCAAATGAGTGACAGCTGTGCAGCCCGCGAAACAGTTTGACAGGCGGAAGCTGCACAGGCACTGTCAAAATAAAAGCATGGACCGGAAATTAATGAAGACACAAGAATAAGATAACACAACCCAAAAGATATAACTACAATCATACACACAAAATAACACACAATAAATAGACAAGACAATAAGAGCAAAACCAAGAACGCAAAATGCTCCAAAAATAAACAGATAAAATACAACAGTCCATGATAAATAAAGAAACAAACAAACAAGAAAAGACTGAACTCAAACTGGAGACTGGGCACATACCCCATCCATGCCCAGTATCATGACAATAGTTATGTGTTTAAAAAAAGTGAAAAAGGTGATCTCTTGTGGTTGTGAAGATAACTACATGAAGTGATATGGTGGAAGGTGAGAGTTGATGAGGGGGCATTTTAGCCCCCTGTCCTTCCCCCAGCCTCAACCTTATTCCCTTTTTTTGTGGTTTTAGCTGCAAATTATTACTTGTTATGGTCTGGACATAGCTGTGCTCATGTTCCGCTTTGTGTTCATGTTTGGTTTTCTGTGACCTTCGAGACATGAGTTCAGCCTATGTCCTTGCCCTCAGTTTATGTTGTTTTCTCTGTGTTTATTTTCATTATCATGTCTCTGATTATGTTCCGTAGTTTTATTCTGCCACTTTCATATTTATTATTATTATTATTATTATTATCTTGGTCCCCTGGGTCTTTGTCTGTCTGTACAGCACCGCCCATCCTGTGCTTTTACCTGTTGTCATTGCTCTCCCGGTGTATTTTGATTTGGCCTAATTGGTCTCCCCACCTGTTCTGTTTCCTTGATTTCCCTCCTTGCCTATTTAAGTCCTTGTCTTGCTGCTGTTCTCTTCGGGTTCTTTGCATTGTCATTAGCATTGTCTTGTGTTTTGTCTTGAGCCATCCTTGACTCACAGTCATAGTCAGTCCTGCCTTGTACCCAAGTCCGGGTTTTGCCCGTCTGTCTGTTTATTTTTATTTCAGCCCATGAGCTGTTGTCATTTTATATTTTACAATAAATCTACTAAACTTGAAGTCCTGCGTTTGGGTCCTGTCTAACTCCATCCCATGACAGTACTGTCATCTTAAGGACCTGTAATAATATATTAATGAGTAAAAGAATTGAATCAGTAAGGCTGGCCACACATGGGAAGATTTTCAAATCTTAACCAACTTTTTAAAAAGTGAAAGATCACAGACAAAAGGACAGTGTAATTAAGCAATATTACACGAGAGTGAGTTCGGTATCATAATTATTGCATTAGACATATCACAGCCGTAGTTAGTATAATCATGATACCAAGGTTGTCACAGCCAGGAGCGGCACTGGGGTTAAGCTCCCAGTGCTCATAAAATGCTCCTTACGGCGTGCGTCTCGAAAAGCCTCTGACAACTAAGTCCAACTCCTAGCCTGCCCGTGTGGTTTAGTCTCTAAGCCCGGCGGAACTGCTTTTACTAATAGGAGAAGGGGCGAGGGCGGCTCTCTGGAGCCTTAAAACCAGATGCTTCGGGTAGATGGTGGCTCGTCAACCTGGGAAGGTAGCCCATCTAGGGGAAGGTAAACCCTGATTTCAAACCTCCGCTGCCTTGCAGCACACCCGGTCACGGGAAAGGCTTCGGGAGTCAACCCTGAGGAAAAATCCGGAGTCGGAGCCCCTAAGGCAGTTCTCTGTTGTGCTCAACATCGTTCTGGCAGCTCCTGCGACGGCACTGGTGCCAAACTATAACAGCCCTGCTGTTCCTTTGGATTCATCAGTGACGTGGAGAGGGGGGACATGCTGCATGGGTAACATCTTGTCCTCCATATCTTCCTGCCCAGGCTTGAATCCTACCAACGCCCACCGCTGGAAGGTAGAACACCGGTGCGCATCGGCCTGTTCAGCCACAGGCGGTGCTGTTCCAGCAGAGTAGACGTTTAGGATTCTCTTCCATGGTCATCATAGACCGACGGAGGCCGCCGCCGCCGATACCGTAACAAACTCGAGTGTAATATTGCTTTTTTACAACAGTTCAGGCTAGCACAATTTATTAAATGACAACAATACTGGACAAAATATTATGATTTGTTTGTTTAACTAGTTATTTTGTGCAGCTGAGAAAAAATAGTCCCTTCTAAATGTAACCAGTAACTGTTGCTAAACATCTCAATCAGCATGAAGACATCAATTCTCATTTCACACACATGTAAATAAATTAAATATTGTCAAGTGTAAAAGTAATAAATGTTTATAAAACATACCGGTTGAGTCGTACTGCAGAAAACTGGAGATCAAACCGTGGGGCACAACACCGGAAGCTAGCCAATGGCTCGTTAGCATGCTAGCGATTTCTTCGGCACACTTCGCTCACTTTTCTTGGCATTTTCAGATGAAACAAAGAGTCCTTCACAAAAGTATTGTGGTTTTACCGTGTTATCCTCGTTTTTGCTTTTCTCCAGATTGTCCGGGTCAGCTGATGAAATTCTTGCACACTGGGAGGTTTTCATGGAAATAGCCTGGCTTCTTCCTTTCTCCTGCTCCTCTTCTGATGACCATTCATAATTTAACTCAAATGTTATATTCGAAAAAAATATCTATTGTTTTTCCGTATTCCATTAATGTTGCCTTGAAGCGCTGACCAGGAGTCAGCAGTAAATAACAGTTAGTAATTAACGGTTACTAGAACACCTTTGAAGCAGAGTGATGCATATCTGGTGAAACAATTATCGGGAATTTTAGTAACTCCTGGAATCCCTATTGTCCAATCAAATTGCTCGGTCGGAACTAACTTGTATAAACTGATTTTTACCATTATAAACCTCCAAATACACGAAATCATTCAGATTTTATGAGTAATTTCACGCAGCAATGTCACTGTCCAAACCCTGGCTGAGAAGATGGTATGGGCACAACTTTTAAATGACTTTTACACTTTGTAGCGCAAGCCAGAGGTGAATACATAACATCTGGTTGTCAACGCTTTCAGTATGGGTATTCTGCACAGTCAGGGACATTTAAGAATCATAAATATCAAACATGTTTGCTATTCATAATTTCAGATAGCAGAGATTTGAGATCGCAATCAGTAAAATAATCATATTGACAACATAAATATATTGGCAAATAATCACTGACGAGCCTTAAATCAAGCCACTTTCCCCCTCAGTTGCTGTGGGGGATAAATCAAGCCAAAATACAGGCATAAACCCCTCCTATGTGTGACCAGCCTTAAAGTAGAACTGAACTGAACGGCATTGAACGGCACTGGGTGATAGTACATACAATTATAAAGATAATTTATCATTGGCACCCCCCCCACAAATCCCGGAATCTTGGAGAAAATCGCGATTTAGAATTTCCCGCCCTGAAAAATCAGACAAATCCGCCGAAGCGCAGCCGGAGTTCTGCGTGACGTCACGAGTGTGACCCAGTCCTCATGTCTACCATTGCGAGCACGTCGACACTGGTTGTTTTTGGTGCATTTTGTCGTGATAGTCGACTACAAAACACTTCCATCACCTGGGAAGATCTGTTCAGTGGCCAAGGAAAGCTGTCATGGCGACGAAAGAAAAGAAAGGGGGAGGAAAAGCGACCGGGAAGCGATGTGTTTCTAGATATACAGTGATCACTCACTTATCGCGTTTAATGGGGACCAGAACCGACCGCGAAAAGTGAAAAACCGCGAAGTAGCGTCACCCCCCCCCCCCCAAGGGCGTCACAAGCACTATTTTGCACAAAAAGGCACAAGAGAACAGCGAAAAGTGCCACTAAGCAACACGAGCGATAAAGAACAATGAATGCGGTCTTCCTTCGCTGGGTAAAACGTCTCGGCCAATCAGCTTGCGAGGTAAAACGTCTCGGCCAATCAGCTTGCGAGATTCCCGAGCGGTGAAGAGGTGGGCGGAGAGGAGTGGAGCGGTGGTCAGAGAGGTAGATTTTGAGCTGTGCAGGCTCTCCGTGTTGATACCTGATGTTCTAATGAGAAGGCAGGGAGACTACATTAGAACATCAGGTATCAACACAGAGAGCCCGCTCTCCCCGGCTCCCCAGCCCGCTCGGGAATCTCGCAAGCTGATTGGCCGAGACGTTTTACCTCGCAAGCTGATTGGCCGAGACGTTTTATCTCGCAAGCTGATTGGGGGAGACGTTTTACCCAGCTTCGCTCCCTGCCGAGCGCCTATACCCAGCGAAGGAAGACCGCATTAAACGCGGTAAGTGAGGGATAACTGTTATAAGTTGGAAAAATGCTGATTTTTTTTTCCCTTTCTTTTTTATTGTTAATTTTCCTTATCCTGACACCCCAAACATGCCAAAGTAAAGACTCACCATTCTGTATTCAATAAGCGACTCTCCTCCCCATCACTGCTGCGGTCTGAGTCGGTGCTGGAATCCCCCGAAAATTCTGGCTGTAATCTGTACGGTTCGATGCCTCCCTCGCTCTCTTCCTGTTCACTTGACACTCCTGCATCCTCCTCTGTCTTGTCACCGATCCTGAATGCCTCTTCACTCTGAAAACTCTGGTGTTCTTGACTGCTGGAACTGCTATCATCTGCCATTGTTGTTTTGATAAGGGTCACACTCGTGACGTCACGCAGCGTCGTCTGCACTACTTCCGGTTTGTTTGGCACTGCCAGCCAGAGGCAAAAGTTTATCGGCTTATAGCTTGGCCATTGCACGGCCTAAAAATTTCTTTTATGTGTTGAAAAATACAATAGGTAATAAGGAATTAATCTGCTATTCTACTTTTTGGGCAAAAAGGTGAGTTCAGTTCTACTTTAAGTGAAAGCAAACAAATCTCTGGTTTCTTATGAGGAAGCACTAGTTTTTATGCAGTTTGCCATTCCCAGTGTAACCGGATTGAGACTTTATATTGTTATTTTAATGTGTATTTCACTAAATCCTTCACTGTTGGTTTATGTCTATGTGTGATTTCTTTTTGTACATTTTGATCTCAGTTTATTGTTGAATGTAACCTTGCATAGGAATACTTGTACTGCCACTTTAAGAAATCCACTAAGTCTGTGTTGGTGCCAGCTCTCCTCTCAGTCTGCACCACACCATTTGAGAGGAGGTAGGTACTGTTTTTCTCTCGGTTAGTTAGCAAATTATTTTGTTTCTTTAAGCCATGAAAACATGATAATGTGCAAATGTGTGTCACTGTTAGCTTTGGGGCTATGTATGTGTGGTTTTGTCATTCCTGGGTAAACTTTATGAATGGATTTTACAAGTTTTCAGAGACATGTGCTCCCAAGAACTACAGGTTTTCTGTGTGTTTGCTTGCTAACGGGACTGGGCTGTGTGCATGGAGGAGGCTGCATGTCACAGATTGTGTGCTGTCATGTGATTTGTATAGATATGTTGATTTTATTTGTTCCTTTCATAAAAATCTCTAGAGGTTGCATTTAACAAGAAGGGGATTTATTTTGTATAAAATGTTTTGAACATTTACGCATGTCTTTTATTGTTTTGGGGTTATGTTTGCTTGAAATGTATTATTATATTTTGGTTTAAATGTAAAGAAGCACATTCGTGGTCAATTGGTTTGTGTTACTTGTTCTATGCACCATGTAAACTAGTCTCTGTCTGCACCACACCATATGAGAGGAGGGAACTGGGCTGTGTGCATGGAGGAGGCTGCATGTCACAGATTGTGTATTTTCATGTGATTTGTACAGAGGGAGCTGCCGTTAGAGCTGCAACCTGTAGTCCTCCATGGTTTGAGTCCTTCCTTCCACCAGTGCAGACCAAAAACACAATGCACAGTATACTGAGGGTTAACGAGTGTGCACCTGGTCAGACACAGGCCCGTTACAATGGTGCCGTGACCCTCTAGGATCGGTCTGAAGAACGGCGTCAGCTCATTCGCCAAGGGAAACTATCATTTTTTTTTTTTCATGTTACTCGGTATTTCCTTGTTTGGCTCCTCTTGTTTCAGTGAGTTGCTCGCACTATTTTGACTATTTTGCTTTTCTACTTTTTTTTCATGAACTGGCTTATTACAGAAAAAAAAAACTGAAGGGGGATTTCATTACTTCTTCTAAATGAAAAGAAGTAAAAAGCGAAGACTGTGTTTTTGAAACCTGTGTAGTTATGGATTAGTGTGGAAAAATACAAGGATTTTTTGTTGTTTTGAATGTATCTAAGAAACTGATTTGATGAGGGTTTTTTGACCCTGTAATTTGTTTTGTTTTCACATTTTAATTTTATGCCACTTTCCTAGAGTTTTTTTTTTTCAGTGCATACTGTGACTAAAAGATGGAAAAGGGTAAGACATACAGTGGGGCAAAAAAGTATTTAGTCAGCCACCAATTGTGCAAGTTCTCCCACTTAATGAGAGAGGTCTCCAATTTTCATCATTGTCGTCGTCGGCTTCTGTCGGTCTATGATGACCATGGAAGAGAATCCTAAACGTCTACTTTGCTGGAACAGCACCGCCTGTGGCTGAACAGGCCGATGCGCGAATGGCAGTCCCTGTCACACAGGTCGCACTTGTGGGTGGTCTCCGTGCTGCTGGGTCTGTGGCGGTTCTTCCTGCGGGTCCTTTTTTCATCTGCTGCAGCAGTCAGTCTCTCTTCACCCGCCTTGAGCTGTCTGGTTAGGGTGCCTCTCCATTTGGAGCGGTCCGTTGCAAGGTCCTCCCAGTGCTCTGTATTGATCTCCAGGGCCTTCATGTCTCTCTTGCAGACATCTCTAAAGCGCAGCTGTGGGCGGCCAACGTCTCTCCTGCCAGTCGCCAGTTCTCCGTAGAGGACGTCTTTGGGGATTCTGCCATCCTCCATATGGTGAACGTGGCCTAGCCAGCAGAGCCTGCGCTGCCTGAGTAGAGTGACATGGAGGGAAGGCCGGTGCGGGACAGAACTTCTGTGTTGGGCACTTTGTCCTGCCAGGATATGTCCAGGATGTGGCGAATGCAGCGCAAGTGGAAGGAGTTCAGTCTCTTTTCCTGCCGGGCGTATGTTGTCCACGTCTCACTCCCATAGAGCAGTGTGCTGATGACGCAGGCGTTGTACACTGCCATCTTCATCTTGACAGAGAGTTTGGGATTCTCCCACACTCGTGTGGTGAGGCGAGCGAGTGTGAAGGCTGATTTTCCAATTCTCTTTTCGATCTCTGTATCAAGGGAGAGGTTGTTGCTGATCGTGGACCCCAGGTACGTGAACTGATTCACGACCTCCAGCTCGTAGTCGTCGATGGTGATGGTTGGTGGTGCTTCCATGCCTTGCGCCAAGACGTTAGTCTTCTTCAGGCTGATGGTAAGCCCGAAGTCCTTGCATGCCTGGGAGAAGCGGTCCATCAGGGTCTGAAGCTCCTGCTGTGTGTGGGTTGCGACTGCAGCGTCGTCTGCGAACAGCATGTCTCTGATTAGAGCCTTGCGTACTTTGGTTCTGGCTTTCAGGCGGGCGAGGTTGAAAAGCCTGCCGTCAGATCTTGTGTGCAGGTAGATTCCCTCTGTTGCTGTGCTGAAGGCATGCCTCAGGAGCATAGCAAAGAAAATCCCAAAGAGGGTTGGCGCAAGTACACAGCCCTGTTTCACTCCGCTGCGTATGTTGAATGGCTCTGAGACGTTGCCGTCATGCTGCACTATCCCCTGCATGTTGGTGTGAAACGATTCGATGAGGCTTTGCAACTTTGGTGGGCATCCTATCTTTGGCAGGATCTTGAAAAGGCCCTCTCTGCTGACCAGATCGAACGCTTTGGTGAGGTTGATGAAGGCGACGTACAGGGGCATGTTCTGTTCTCTGCATTTCTTCTGGAGTTGGCAGATGGAGAATATCATGTCAACCGTCGGTCGCTCAGCGCAGAAGCCACACTGAGACTCGGGTAGACACGTTTGGCAAGCTTCTGTAGACGAACGAGAACAACTCGTGCATAGACTTTGCCAACAACGCTGAGGAGGGAGATGCCCCTGTAGTTGTTGAAGTCGCTTCTCTCCCCTTTGTTTTTGTAGAGGGTGATGATTTTAGCGTCCCTCATGTCCTGTGGTATGGCACCTTCCTTCAAGCACTGGCAGAGGACGTCATGCAATGGCAGCAGTAGGGCGGTCTTGCAGTGCTTGATCAGGTCGGGGGGTATGCCGTCATTGCCGGGTGCCTTGCCAGCGGCCAAGCTATCAATGGCCTTGCTGAGTTCGTCGATGGTTGGCTCGGCGTCTAGTTCGTCCATGAATGGCAGGCAGTCGATGGCATCAAGGGCTGACGGTGTCACGGTGTTCTGTCTGGAGTAGAGGTCGGAGTAGTGTTCCACCCATCTCTCCATCTGCTTGTTCTTTTCTGTGATCATCTCCCCAGTGGAGAATTTGAGGGGGGCCGTCTTGCTTTGAGCTGGACCAAGTGATTTCTTGATGCCATCGTACATACCACAGATGTTCCCTGTTATGGCAGCGGTTTGAATGTCTTGGCTGAGCTGAGTCCAGTATTCGTTGGCACAGCGCCGAGCTGTCTGCTGAACTTTGCTTCTCGCAGCCCTGAGAATCTGGAGATTCTTCTCGTTTGGGTACTTCTTGTACTCAGCAAGTGCTGAGCGCTTGGCTTCAATGACGGGGGTCATCTCGGTCAACTTGGCATCAAACCAGTCCTGTGACTTTGAGGTCTTCCTCCCAAAGGTAGCCAAGGCTGTGCGGTGGATGGTGCTTCGCAGCTCTTCCCACTTCTGCTTTGCAGATTCTCCTTCTTGTGGTACACCAAGTTCCTTCTCAAAGGTGGAGACAAACTGCTCAACAAGTTCTGGTTGGGCCATCTTGCTGGTGTCAATCCGTGCCTTTCCAGGCTGTCTAGCACGATGGAATTTCTTCAGCTGCAGCTTGACCTTGCAACACACCAATGAATAGTCTGTGTCGCAATCTGCACTCTGGAACGAACGGGTGATTAGCATGTTCTTCAGTGAGGTGCGCCTGGTCAGGATCAAGTCCAGCTGGTGCCAGTGCTTTGAGCACGGATGTCACCAGGAAACCTTGTGTTGGAGCTTGGTCTTGAAGAACGAGTTTGTGATGCACAGATCGTGATATGTGCAGAACTCGAACAGCCGCTGTCCGTTGTTCATTCTGCCCACGCCAAATGGTCCAAGACAGGAGGGCCAGGAGTCGTGGTCAGCACCCACTCTGGCATTGAAGTCTCCAAGGAGAATGAGTTGTTCAGAGTTGGGGATGATCCTGACAGTTGTTGCGAGATTCTCGTAGAACTCGTCTTTTGCCTCTGGTGTGGCTGTCAGTGTTGGGGCATACACACTGACGAGGGTGACTGGGCCTTGAGTGGTGTTCAGGCAGAGGGTGAGGAGTCGTGCAGAGCCATTGCTGCCCGGTTCCACCATCTTCAGCAGGTGTTCTTCACTGCGAAGCCCACTCCCTGTTCCCTGTGTTCGTTGCTGCCCTTTCCCTGCCAGTAGAACGTGTAGTCCTTCTCTCTCAGTGTGCTTGCGTCAGCCAACCGTGTTTCCTGGAGAGTGGCGATATCCACTCCCAGTCTCTTCAGCTCATTATTGATGATGGCAGTCTTCCTGGTGTCGTTGATGTCCTTGAGGTTTCATCATAGGTATACCTCAACTATGAGAGACAAAATAAGAAAAAAAAATCCAGAAAATCACATTGTCTGATTTTTAAAGAATTTATTTGCAAATTATGGTGGAAAATAAGTATTTGGTCAATAACAAAAGTTCATCTCAATACTTTGTTATATACCCTTTGTTGGCAATGACAGAGGTCAAACGTTTTCTGTAAGTCTTCACAAGGTTTTCACACACTGTTGCTGGTATTTTGGCCCATTCCTCCATGCAGATCTCCTCTAGAGCAGTGATGTTTTGGGGCTGTCGCTGGGCAACATGGACTTTCAACTCCCTCCAAAGATTTTCTATGGGGTTGAGATCTGGAGACTGGCTAGGCCACTCCAGGACCTTGAAATGCTTCTTATGAAGCCATTCCTTCATTGCCCGGGCGGTGTGTTTGGGATCATTGTCATGCTGAAAGACCCAGCCACGTTTCATCTTCAATGCCCTTGCTGATGGAAGGAGGTTTTCACTCAAAATCTCACGATATATGGCCCCATTCATTCTTTCCTTTGCACGGATCAGTCATCCTGGTCCCTTTGCAGAAAAACAGCCCCAAAGCATGATGTTTCCACCCCCATGCTTCACAGTAGGTATGGTGTTCTTTGGATGCAACTCAGCATTCTTTCTCCTCCAAACACAACAAGTTGAGTTTTTACCAAAAAATTCTATTTTGGTTTCATCTGACCATATGACATTCTCCTAATCCTCTTCTGGATCATCCAAATGCTCTCTAGCAAACTTCAGACGGGCCTGGACATGTACTGGCTTAAGCAGGGGGACACGTCTGGCACTGCAGGATTTGAGTCCCTGGCGGCATAGTGTGTTACTGATCTAGCCTTTGTTACTTTGGTCCCAGCTCTCTGCAGGTCATTCACTAGGTCCCCCCGTGTGGTTCTGGGATTTTTGCTCACCGTTCTCGTGATCATTTTGACCCCACGGGGTGAGATCTTGCGTGGAGCCCCAGATCGAGGGAGATTATCAGTGGTCTTGTATGTCTTCCATTTTCTTTTTATACTGATAACGAGTTCAAACAGGTGCCATTAATACAGGTAACAAGTGGAGGACAGAGGAGCCTCTTAAAGAAGTTGTTACAGGTCTGTGAGAGCCAGAAATCTTGTTTGTTTGTAGGTGACCAAATACTTATTTTCCACCATAATTTGTAAATAAATTCTTTAAAAATCAGACAATGTGATTTTCTGGATTTTTTTTCCCTCATTTTGTCTCTCATAGTTGAGGTATACCTATGATGAAAATTGGAGACCTCTGTCATCTTTTAATTGGGAGAACTTGCACAATTGGTGGCTGACTAAATACTTTTTTATATATATATATATATATATACAGTATATGTGTGTGTGTGTGTGTGTGTGTGTGTGTGTACATATGTATATTCACTGCTCTTATTTTATTTTCTTATCTTCTAATTTATTGCTCTGAGTGTTACTATCCCTGTGCTGTTGCAATCCTGGAATTTCCCCATTGTGGGACTAATAAAGGCTTATCTTATCTTATCTTATCTTCCCTGACACAGCTTCAATTTTTTTTTCCACAGCCACTACACATCCTCGGGGAATTGGGCCGTTCACCTTCCCCAGATCCTCGCTGGACCGGACCCACACAAGGAGGAGTCAGAGACTTCAGTTTTTTTCACAGCCGCTGCGGATCACCGTAAGGGTTACTGGGAAAGTCCTTCACCCGAGGCTGATCTGCACGCAATTTTTGCGCGGCCCAGACACTTTCAACATCCTGGGCCGGCACTCCATTGCTTCCCACCTACCTCCCCCTCGTCCTCCACATCACTATGCCCGCACCTCCGTTCCAAAGGCCTGCAGATTGCCAGCTTTGTTCCATTACGCACGACGCGCACTGGACCCTGTGCGGCCACAAACCACAGTCGTCACGTGTTGGAGCTTGGAGCGGAGCAGACAGTATTTTTCACCCCTCCCCCTTTCCCCCCATAGACTTACATGCCCTCCGACACTCCTCACCAGCAGGACAGTTCGACCGGAGCAGCAACCCCCCGCTGCAGTCTTCACAGGCACTGACTTGAGTCCAAAAGACCAGGGGGTCACAGCCCCTTCTGGGTGTTTGGGGGGCGCCTGTGTGGTGACACCAGCACACTGCGGATGGACATTATCTCACACCCAGAAGCAGACAGAGGGGCTGAACAATGGACTGAGGGAGGTAGTCCCCCACAAGGGTAATTGCACCAGACTTTAAGGCGCCTTCGCCACCTGCTGCTATAAGCTACAGCACAGGGAGGCAAATGTATTGTAGGAAGGTAACGTGTTATGTTAATCGTGCCACACGGTGCTTTTGTGTATAACGTGTTATAATCTTGCCACTCATGGCCTTTGCCAGACCTTATGTAATATACGCAGCCTCAGTTTCTACGTGCAGGTCAATAAAGCTTTATAAGAGAGCACAGAGAAACTGAGGCATGCCTTTCCAGACTAGGCTCTTCACGGCCCTAGCGTCCACACTGGGGTCACAGGCTGTACATATGATAGAGGGTTCAATAAAGAATCTGTGTCGACCTACGCTCGTGCCTCGCCTCCACACACTTCCCTAGCACCCTCTACAGTAACATTATTCTTGAAAAAGCAAGCCATCCCAGTACATGAACACTCACAAGAAATCCTCGGGAGGCTTATGGGCAAAGCAGGGGATGTGGTGAGAATAAATCTACGCAATGACAAATTTGTTGACCATACTGCACATCCCCATGTAATTTTTGATATTTTGAAACAACATTTTAGCGAACTGTCATACTCCAACATGCCTCTGGCTGATTTTTACAACACCCTGCCCAGGTGAAGAAACTATGGAGTACTGGATTAGGTTGAATAAAACTGTAGATGTTGCAAATGAATGTCTGCCCTGACCAGTCTCTTGCAAGCGTTTTCAAGTTCAAATGTGCAGAGAAGTGGTCTGCTTGTGAGATTAAAGAGAAGCTTGATGAACACGTACAGGAGAAGAAAACTTGTTCTGCAAATACGAAACCATTGAAACCAAGCACTGCAATGCACAAAGTTCATTCCCAGTCTCAAGTGCCCATAGTTGATAGCCCCCCCCATCCCCCCAGACACAACCGTACCATCGATGCAGGCAGACCGACGTGTATCTGGTTTTGATAGTGATTGTGTGAAGAGCTTGGTGAGTTTGTTAGACCGGATGGTCACCCAAAACACACAAGTCCCGGCCAACTTGACCACCCAGGCTTCAGTGATTCAACCTCCCCAAAGGGTGTGCCAAGTCTGTAAGGCTGCTAATCATTTTACTTTGTTCCACTGCAGACAGGAAGACAGATGCCTGAAATGCTTATCACCCGGTCACTGGAAGAGGTTATTGTCCCCTGCGAAACAATCAGCGACATTGTATGCCCACCAATAACAATGCTGGTAGACAGACCCATCAGTTAAACTAGAAAACCCACACCTGTGGAGGGGCAGTGTGGGTGACATTGATAAATCCCTCTCTGAAGCAGACCCAGCAGATCTGTATGAGGATACTTGTGTCACAGCTCCAGAGGGGGCCAGAATAGTCATTCACAGTGTTCAAAGAATCAGAGCTTTTGCTGAGCTATTCTACACTCTAGTCCTCATCAACCACAGTGTGGAAGTCAAAGGCATGTTGGACTCTGGCTCTATGGCATGCAGCATTAGTGAACTTGCTGTTGAAAAACTCAGTTCTGCTGGTGTGTTACCAGAGAAGCAACACTCTAAAGAAGACATGATCTTGATTGGCTGTGGTGGACTTCTAACCTGGCCTGAGGGTTTCTATGATCTGAAGATGCAACTTTATAGTGTCCGCTTTGTTGTGCCCACCTTGGTCGTGCCTGGCCAGCATGACGATCTCATCTTGGGCTCGAATGTCATCAAACATGTTATTCATGTTCTAAAAGGTGGTGACGATTACTGGAACATTGCATCTAAATATGAACATGAACCTGACATTGAAATTGGCCGCTTCCTGTCAATGTTTACTAATGTTGAATGCTGGAAATGGAGTGCGGCCCCCGACACAATCGGCACTGTCAAGCTAACCCAGGCAGTGACGCTGTTACCCAAGCATGAACACCTTGTATGGGGTAAGCTTCCAGCTACTGTGCCTATGTCTACTGGCAGCACTGCTATTGTGGAGCCTACCTGCTCAAAAACTGTACCATGTGGTGTACTGGTGGGCCGTCTTGTTACACCTCTCTGGGGTGATAGATGGGTTCCAATGACTGTTGTGAACCCCTCTGACAGACCTGTCACACTGAAAAGGAATTGTAAATTGGCTGATGTGTCGCCATGCCTGGCAATTGAGGATTTCACTGCTTTTCAGGGTTTACATGTAGCTTCAGACAAATGACAGCCTGGTGCTGGGGACACTCATGTTCATGCAGTGAAAGGGTCATCCAGCCTGGAAAGCCAGCAACACGGTGCCGCATCCAGTGCCTGTTCCACTGCTGAAATGACCAAAAGCCTATCAAACTTGGGTCTTGGTGACATTGACGTAGCTTCATGTCATGTCACTGAAGCTTGTGAGTCCCGGCTTACACAGCTACTGACAGAATATCAGGACATCTTCTCCAGGAATCCACTGGACTGTGGTGAAATCAAGGGCTACACAGACTGCATCTGTCTCACTGATGATCATCCTTTCCGGCTACCATACAGGAGAGTTCCCCCAGCCCATTATCAGAAGCTAAGACAGGTGTTCAGTGATATGGAGGAAAAGGGGATTATCAGGAAATCTGCCAGCGAATATGCCTCACCCCTGGTAATGGTCTGGAAAAAAGATGGTGGGTTACGGATTTGCACTGATTTCAGATGGTTGAATGCCCACACCTTGAAAGATGCCCATCCCTTGCCACACCAGTCTGATTATCTGGCTGCCCTTGGTGGCAATTGGTTGTTCAGCACAATGGACCTCACCTCTGGCTTTTATAACATCCCAGTGCATGAAGACGACAAGAGTTATACAGCCTTCACAACACCCCATGGGCTATATGAGTACAACCGCATGCCCCAGGGCTTGTGTAACAGCCCGTCATCTTTTATGAGGATGATGATTGGAATCTTTGGGGACATGAACTTCACAAAACTCCTTTGTTACCTTGATGATCTTGTTTTTTCACCATTAGAGGATGAGGCAATGTCCAGGCTTCATACAGTATTTCAAAGACTGAGGGAAAATAACCTAAAATTGGCCCCTAAGAAGTGTCACTTGCTTAAAAAGGAGGTTGAATGCCTGGGCTGTGTCATTGATCGTTGGGGTGTGTCCGTTGATCCCGCTAAGGTGGATGTTATCACCAACATGAAGGTCCAAGACCTCATGGAAGAAGACAGATGCACACCTTCTGTTCAGCATTTAAAATCATTTATTGGCATGGTGTTTTATGATCAACACTTCGTCCCCAACTGTTTCTCCACTGCTAAAAGCTTGTTTGCACTCACAGCTGGTCAAAAGAGGTGGGGAAAGTTAGCCAAGGATATGAAGTCCCAGGGCATCTTTTGTAAGCTTATCCCTGTGGACTGGACAAAGGAATATGGAAATGCTTTTGAGCAACTAAAAACCATGCTCCTGGAATGTGTTGTGCTTGCTCATCCAGACTTTGATGAGTCGTTCATTCTCTCAATTGATGCATCTTTGGATGGCCTTGGTGCAGTTTTGTCTCAAGTGCCCAAGGAGAGTCAAAAGCCAGACCAATCGCTTTTGCAAGCAAGACTCTTAGTGCATCTCAGCAGAAATACCCAGCCCACAGACTGGAGTTCTTGGACCTGAAATGGAGCATATGTGAGAAATTTAGTCACTGGCTGAAGGGGAGGAGTTTTACTGTGTGGACCGATAATAATCCACTAACCTACCTTTTGACAAAGCCAAAACTTGACGCATGTGAAATCCACTGGGCATCTAAGCTTGCCTCCTACACCTTTTTTCTTAAGCACCTACCAGGGAAAGTCAACACTCTGGCTTACACTTTGAGTCGTGACTCCTTTGCAAAATCTGTTGGCCAGAGGCTGTTGGTGGAGCCCTACTCCACGATGATGCAGGAAGCATGTGCAGTGTGTGAGGATTATGTCCAAGACAACTTCGGGTTCAGCTGTCAGACTCAATCCTATAGCTCAGCAATTCAACCAACATCAAGGGGTGTATGTGCTGTTGATGAGGTCAGGGCGCTTTGTCAGTCCCACTGTTCTTGGGTTGATGCTGCAGAGTCCAGAGCATTCTCTTTGATCCAACATGTCTAGCAACTATCATGTGGTCAAGATACACTACCTGTGTCATGTGTGGGGTTGTTCTCAGCCCCGCCCATGATCTGTGGCTGTAGATCTTTGATTGTTGCGTATTATTTCCAGCTGGCAGATTATTTGAGCCTGGCTCTCTGCCAGTCCTATGGCCATGCTTCCTCCTCTCGCCAGACATTCACCAGCTGTGGGTTGTCACCACTCACATGCACACACGCATGCACGCATTCAGAACACACACACACACACACACACACACACACACACACACAAATTCAGTCTGCATGCACTTGCTTAGCCACACTGCTGTGTCCACTTTCCCTCATTAGTGATCTGTGTACTTATGTGAGGCAGTGTAATCAGTCAGTGTGGCAGCTTAGTCAACATTGGACAGCCAGGCTGGCTTATTATTGGCTTCCTTCCTTTGACTGTATGGGGTTGTTTATTCCAGAGCTTCCTCGCTCCGAGGCTTGTGTAAGTCTTCTTTTAATTATTGCCTTTCCTCTCTGCTCCGGTTCTGCCTGGAGCACGTGGGGCATCTCCCCCTAGCCAATGAAGTTTGTAGCCGGTTGTTTCATCATTACTCAGTGCGGACTGTTACATGGACATTTTGTGTTTTTTCACTTTCTACAGTAAACATGTTTACTTTACTGCATGTTGGGCTTGAACCAATTTATTTGTTCGCTGCGCAGTTACACAGCGGACATGACAGCCTGTATTTTCTCACCACGAATTACAGTTAAGTCAACAGCAAGATCCCAACATCTCTAAGCTGCTACCCTTTGTTAGAGCCAAAAAATGACCATCTAAGCGTGAGAGATTTGGTGTTGATCCTGAAGTCCTCAGGTTGCTGAAGAAGTGGGACAAACTGCACACCCGAGACAATGTGCTGTATAGGGTGACACGGGATCCAGTGTCCAAACAGAAAAGGTACCAATTTGTGTTACCTCAAAGTCTAAAGAAAAAGCCCTGTTAGGCCGTGAGCAGCTGCCACTTTTCGTTCAGTTTCGTGGCACCCAACGGGGAACTAAAATTTTAGTGTTTCTAAATTAAGATTACATTATTGTAAGACAAAATATCGATGTTCCCACTTCCAAAGGTGTGGATAGCTGTATGAAAAATGCGATTGAAGTCAGTCGGTAATAATTGTCTGGCTACCTTAAACATGGCCCAGTCTAGGACGTTTTAACCAATCAGCGTCGTCCCTTTGGTCATGTGACAACAAAATGGCAGCGCCCACAGGGGTAGCGTGCGCTGAAAGCCTCTCCTGTGTTATTTACATTTCCGATAAGTTTTCGGGCAGTATCACTCGTTTTACTGAAGCATCGTGGGCAAAAGTACGTGACTGTGCCCAAAAATGGCTTGTACTTGACGGACCCCAACAGAAAGTAGCAGAACAACGTTGCGACTTGTTCGAGAAAGGTGAGTGGCAGCCATTGTTTATGGTTGTACTGCGTGTGCCCTGGAGTCGTTTGGCTCCGATCATTTGTAACGCTAAATATGAACTAAAATGGAACCCTAGATGTCTAAAACCTTTGTCAACCGCTCACAGGGTGACCTAGTCCTGGTCTAAGACTCCGAGTAGGCCGATCTTGGGGTGTGGAGGCTAATAACCAAGGGACTCTGGGTGCCAGGTAACATAGTCCTAGTATAGATCTAGATGATGCAGATCGACTCACTCTGATGATGCATCTATCCCCAGAACCCACCCTGGACCTGAATTATAGTCAAAATATACCACTACCACAAAGTAGCTCAAATGGGAAAAGGGTAGCAATCCCAATGAGCTTAACTCTGAGTCTGAGGGTTGGATGTACTTCTCAGCCCAAGCCCAAGGGGTGCAGTGTACTAGTAGGTGAGGGAGGAACAAGTTTGGGCATACATTTATATAGTTTGCACATAGTCACACCCATACTATCAAGCCTTAGGCAGATGGAAAATGGCCTGTTAAGGAAAGCCCATATGTGTGTGATGTGTCACCCAAGAAAGGTTAAACTCATGGCAGCAGCAGTCGCCTGTATACTTTATGCTCTCAATAAATATGGGCACACAGTCTGTGCTTGCCATTTTGCAAGTTTACATTGAGCAGTGACTAGGTTGCACAAGGTCTCTATTATAAGCTCACTGTTAATGTGAAAATTATCTGCAATCTATATACTGTATGTTTTATATCTATATGGGTACAAGATAGGCCTAATGTTATAATACCCTATGGTCCATATAATATGTTTTCAGATCTAAACAACCTTGATCCAACATTTGGCTACCATTGTGTGTGCTATAACCGTTTTACGGACAAAACAAGAGTGGAACGTGCTGAAGCTCGTAAAAAACGACTGGCCAAAGCCCACATTCCTGAGCCTCAGGAGCAAAGCAGACCAGAACTTAGTCCCCCAACACCATCTCCTAAAAAGCGACTGCAATCTCACCATGCTGCAGCAACCATCAGCCAAGCATCTGCAAGGTCAAGCAATGTGTTGCCAAACATCTGCATCATCTGCAAGAAGGAAACGCTCAGAGAAGGGCCACGGACAAATCGTGTCACTGTAAAACTGATGCAAGCTGAGACATGTGATGCTGGTAAGAAAATTGGTAGATCTTACAATTTGGAGTGGTGAAAGTTTAAAGAAAAATAATGTCTATTTAATCTTAACACATATTATATTACTGGTATGTTATTTCTCATATCTTTGATACTGAAATACTTGTAAGCCATTAGTGATGGAATAGAACAGGGAGGAATCGTGTTCTTACAGAATCTGAAAGATCTGTGGAAGGAGAGGAGGAAGAAAATGAGGGAGATGATTCTGGTGATGAATAAGGTGGAGGTTGAATACTGTCACGACGGCCCTCACGGACCGTCACAAGACGCCTCAGTCACCAGAGAGTTTGCAGTGGTAATTTATTGTAGAGTAAGGATGAACACACACAGAACACATACAGTGGCTGGGTGAATTCTGAGCCGGGGAACACCCGATGCGCCAGACGAGATAATCACAAAGATACAGTCACACAGAGCGTACCTTACAACGGGACCGTTAACAGACGGGTAACGGGGGATTCCCAAGTCCATTAACCACGATGAGCAAGGAGAATAACAGGAGCACGACGGAACGTGGCTGAACATACAGGTGAACATAACAGGATATAACAGCACGTAGCTGAACTTGACGGGTGGATATAACAGAGACTGCCGCGTTGGAGGACATTTAGCACCCGCTTATATCTCTGGTGGCTAATGACCCCAACGCGGCACAGCTGCTGCTAATGACAGCAGAGCAGCAGCTGATTTTGACAGCAGGGAGCTCCCCCGAGCGCCTTCACAATAAGAGCCCGAGGAGCTGGAAGGAATCCTCAGCTGCCAAAGCCAGAGAACAAAAAGATATGAGACCCGAGTGTGGCCAGAACCGACACTCGGGTTATGACAGTACCTCCCCCTCAAGGCCGAGCTCTGAGCGGCCTGAGTAACACCCAAGCCCCCCCCCACCCCCCTAGGGTGGGTGGATGGGGCGCTGGCAGGAGGGAGAGAGAGACAAACAACCAACAAGGCTACAAAGGTAGGGAGAAAAAAAACCACAATAAGTACAAAATAGGCAACACACCCTTGGGCAAACAGAGTGACACAAAAACACAAAATAATCCCCCTCCCCCCCCCACACACACCCCAACAGTCCCACAGACGAGATCAGGAACCCGGAAAGGGCGCAGTCCAGGCCCGGAGGGATGGGGGCAAAAGGTTCGGGGGGGGGGGGTCGTCCGGCAACAAGAGGCCACAGAACAGCGAGGGGAAAAGAGGACAGTTCGGGCGGCCTACCCCAGTCCCATGCTCGGGGGAAGAGAGTTTCAGGCGGCCGGAGCAGGTCGCCGCACAGGAAGATAAACAGGTCGGGGGGCCGACCCAGAGAACCAAACCAACGAGACAGCCCTTCAGGCGGCCGCCCCGCAACACCAGCCCACCAGAACCGTTGGGAAGAAGCAGCCGGTGGTCCCACAGAAAAGGGGGGAGATGAGGGGAAACCGGGCGGAGCGTTCGGGACCCCAACGGCCCCAGGTGGAGATGGGTAGTGCTCCTCAGGGAGACGAGGAGGATGACGGTGGAGATGAGAGTGAAGAAGAAAACGAGCCTGTCCAGCATCCGGTGGCTGGGGATCTGCAGCTCCCTCACCGAACCTAGGACCTGCTGGTGCAGCACCCACGGTGGACCCCGATTGGGCCTCCGGAACAGCACTCCCGGTGGACCCCAACTGGACCGGAACCGAACTCCTGGTGGACCCCAACTGGACCGGAACAGCACTCCCGGTGGACCCCAACTGGACCGGAACGGCACTCCCGGTGGACCCGGTCGGCATGGCACCAGACTCGACCTCCAACCCCGAAACCGGAACCTCTGGCGCAGCAGGCGAGAGCAGCCCCTCGCCGGCGACCCTGGGAGAAGACTCACACAAGAGAGAAAACCCGGGATCAGGATCACTGGCAGCGCCAGAACCCGGCGAGATAAGCTCGGACACAGCGGGCGGCTGCACCCGGCTCATCTCCCCTTGAGACAGGCAAAAGTGCTTTAAAAGGTGGACTCTCGTGCACCATGTACAGCAGCTCAACCAGACTCATGTCAATCATCACTGTTTTCTTCCTGCATTACCGACTGCACTATATAGTTCTCCACAGTATCTGCTGCTGGCTAATATATATATATATTTTAACTGTTGACCAGTATCACTTAATCTTATCCTACACTTTATTACATGTATAGTTTATTTCTCTTATCTTATCATGTTTAATGTTGCAGCATTGTACCGAGACAAATTCCTAGTTTGTGTACTACATGAACAATGGCAATAAACCTGATTCTGATTCTGATTCTGATTCTGATTCTGAAAAGGTGAAGAAGAAAGATAAAACAGAGCACTTGCCTGAGCTCGGGTTCTGACGCCGTCCAGGACTGCGATGATCCGGGCTCAGAAGTCAGGAGGTCGTCCTCAGGCTCCCACTCAGCTGCGTCGGGCTCCGCAGCTGGCATGATGGTGCGTGCAGCTAGAGAGTCCTCCAGCACCGATGTCCACGCTGGTGGCCCGCACGGCGTGGCGGCAGGAGAATCTCGCCCTGCTGGACCGAGATTCTCCTGAGGGGAATCCCGCTCCTCCGTGGAACCCCGGGGACGCTTCTTCATCGGCGATGGCTCCACGCTGCAGTCCGCTCTCCTCCTCCGCCCATGGCGTGGCTGCGGAACCGGAACCAGGCTCTCCAGAACCGCAGGCCCCCTCCTCATCCAGCGACGTTGGCCTGACGTCGAGGACCGCTCAGCGGGGGGAGACACAGAGGAAGCAGGGTTATTACTTTCGTCCACAGCGGGTGGAGGGAGCTCGGGGGGCTGCATACCCCGAACTCCACCCCCAGGAGTCAGACAAGGCAAAACAATATCAAAAGAAGAGAAATTATCATGCACTTGCCTTTCCCCTAAGGGTAAGATGGTCCTCGCTGTGGGGGACGTCATTCCTTCCTTTCCCCGCTGGATGGCGACAGAGGGCCCTCTGGGAAGACGAGATGAGGCCACTCGAGGCGGATCCGGGATGAAGCTCGCCGAAACGGAGCTCTCGTGACACACAGCAGCCAGGATAGGCGACGAGGAGGAGGGGGCGACAGCCGGGGTCAGTCGGGCATGGAGCGCTGACGGGACAGCAGGCGAGGGCCCGGGAGAAGACGAGGCTGCGGGGATTCCCCTCTGACGAGGCGCAGGAGTGACAGCTGTGTGGGGGATTGAGCCCTTGCGGTGACCCGGGACAGCATCCAGACGGGGCTCTAGCCGAGGTTGGAAGCCGGAGTGACGACGGTTCCTTGTAGGGGGTGAGGTGAAGGTGAGGTCCGGAAATCGCCGTTCCTGAGCAGAAACGGCGGCAAACAAGTCAGCAAACTCAGGAAACTCACGCAGCGCTGGATTCCTCTCCACCAGTCTGACCGCCGCCACCACATGCTTCATACATGCCGGAGGATTCTTAGCGGAGCAAGCAGCAGCCACCCGGTCCCAGATCTCTTCTGCTGTCATCTGCAGCTTCTCTGGGGGAATCCCGAGTGACGACATGCCCGATGGGAAAAGACCTCCGGGTGGTGCGAATTCCCGGGCCGGAACGGAGGCAGGAGCGGGATCCCGAAGCGAGGGGCGACGTCTCCTCCGCTTCAGCTTCCTGCCAGGATTGCCCTCCAGCCCTCGGAGTTTCTCACGCTGGGTGGCGATGTCATCTCTCCTCACGCTTACCTCTGGATGATCGGTGAAGTGGGGAAGAGAATCCAGAATCTCCTCGGCTAGGTCCAGGTATCTACAAATGTCGCTGGGAGCGTCCAACAGCGTAGCGGTGAAGATGGTGTAATCTACCTCCTTCAGAACCTCCGCTTGCTGCCTGCCAAGGCGCCGACAATGGCCCCTGGATGACGACATACTCCCCGCTGCAGACACTCAGACAGGTAGGAATTAACAGTCCACTACTGCAAACTACACGGTGAATGGCGTCTCGATACAACGCCTCCTCTCCGGGCGTTAGGCGGCAGTCTACTGTCACGACGGCCCTCACGGACCGTCACAAGACGCCTCAGTCACCAGAGAGTTTGCAGTGGTAATTTATTGTAGAGTAAGGATGAACACACACAGAACACATACAGTGGCTGGGTGAAGTCTGAGCCGGGGAACACCCGATGCGCCAGACGAGATAATCACAAAGATACAGTCACACAGAGCGTACCTTACAACGGGACCGTTAACAGACGGGTAACGGGGGATTCCCAAGTCCATTAACCACGATGAGCAAGGAGAATAACAGGAGCACGACGGAACGTGGCTGAACATACAGGTGAACATAACAGGATATAACAGCACGTAGCTGAACTTGACGGGTGGATATAACAGAGACTGCCACGTTGGAGGACATTTAGCACCCGCTTATATCTCTGGTGGCTAATGACCCCAACGCGGCACAGCTGCTGCTAATGACAGCAGAGCAGCAGCTGATTTTGACAGCAGGGAGCTCCCCCGAGCGCCTTCACAATAAGAGCCCGAGGAGCTGGAAGGAATCCTCAGCTGCCAAAGCCAGAGAACAAAAAGATATGAGACCCGAGTGTGGCCAGAACCGACACTCGGGTTATGACAAATACAGGTTGTATCAGGATATGACAGCTATACATGTTAGATTTATGTAAATTAGCAGAGTTCGTTGACACTCAATCACATAACTGACCAGGAATCGATTTCTCGGGTCAACGTTATTTGGAAAAGATGTATCAAACGTGATTCTAGGTAGAGTGGTTAAGAAGTTAGGCTATCCATGCCTATGACGGCCAGCTTGGATTTATTTAAATGAGTGGAGTTCTTTGACCCTCAATCACACAAGTGACCTCAGAAATCGATTCCTGGGCATAACATTATCCGAAAATGATGTCTCAAACGTGATTCTAGGTGGACTGATTAAAAAAGTTCATCCATCCATGACGGCCATTTTTGATTTATGCAAATAAGCGGAGTTCTTTGACCCTCAATCACATATTTGACCTCAGAAATCGATTCCTCGGGTCAACATTATGCAGAAAAGACGTCTCAAACATGATTCTAGGTAGAATGGTTAAGAAGTTGGACTATCCATGCCTGTGGCGGCCATCTTGGATTTATGCAAATGAGTGGAGTTCTTTGAGCCTCAATCACAAAAGTGACCTCAGAAATCGATTCCTGGGCATAACATTATCGGAAAATGATGTCTCAAACGTGATTCTAGTTGTACTGATAAAAAAGTTAGGCCATTCATGGCAGCCATCTTGGATTTATGAAAATTAGTGGAGCCCTCAATCACATATCTGACCTCAGAAATCGATTCCTCGGGTCAACATTATCCGAAAAAGACGTCTCAAACGTGATTATAGGTAGAGTGGTTCAAAATATAGTCCATCCACGCCCATGGTGGCCATCTTGGATTTATGCAAATTAGCAAGGTTCTTTGACCCTCAGCCACACTAATGACCTCGGAAATCGATTCCTCGGGTTAACATTAGCCGAAAAGGACGTCTCCAACGTGATTCTAGGTAGAATGGCTAAAAAGTTAATCCATCCATGGCAGGTATCTTGGATTTATGCAAATTAGCGTGGTTCTTTGACCCTCAATCACACAGTCGACCTCAGAAATCGATTCCTTGGCTCAACATTATCCGAAAAAGAGGCTTCAAACGTGTTTCTAGGTAGACTGGTTGAAATGTTAGGGCCATTCATTCCCTTGGTTAGTCGTGGCAGCCATCTTGGATTTATGCAAATTTGACATAGCTATCCACACCTTTGACAGTGGGAACATCGATTTTCAGATTCAGCAAGCTTTTTTACATAGAAATCATCAAAGATCCCGTAGTTCCTAGTTGGGTGCCACGAAAATCATTTTCTAGCCACATTTTGAGGGAGCTGCTCACGGCCTATGTCAGGCAAACACAATTTGGCGGGTCATCAGGGTGAGGACCGTACCTTTTCTCTTGTGAGGCAGCGCTTTTATTGGCCTGATATGGAAAAAGATGTACGGACTTATGTTAAGCCTTGCCAGAGGTGTGTGTTTGGGAAGTCTCCAGAACCAGCTGCTCGTGCACCCTTGGAAAGTATCAGGAGATCTGCTCCCATGGAGTTGGTCTGTATACACTTTTGGTCTGCTGAAGACAGTAAACAGCGGCCTGTGAATGTTCTAGTAGTCAACGACCACTTCACAAAACCTGCCCATGCTTTCCCTTGTGCTAATCAAACAGCTAAGCAGGTTGCTAAAAAGCTTTGGGATAATGTGTTTTGTGTCTATGGCTTTCCAGAGAGAATCCACTCCGACCAGGGCACAAATTTTGAAAGCAAACTGATTGCACAGCTCTTACAGTTGGCTGGTGTTGCAAACTCTCATACCACAGCTTATCATCCAATGGGTAATGGGGGCACAGAACGGTTCAACCACACCTTGGGCAACATGCTCCGCACACTTCCCCTTAAAGAAAAAAACAGCAGTGGCCACAGCAGATTCAAACCCTCACATTTGCTTACAACTCCACTGTCCATGAAACAACGGGCTATGTTTTGTATATGGAAATGTGTGTGTATGTGATTCCATGCCCACCCACATTGTGACATCAGGTGGGCACAGACCACTCTGTATATAGTTCCAAGTTCCCTGTAATTAAGAGTTAGTTGGCTGCATGAAGACTCGCCTCCTGCTCACTCATTTCCAGACGTAACATATGGCGACGAGGAGACAAATGAAAGCGGGCTGGCTACCTCCACCACTGCTGCCATTTCTGGAGCATATGGGTGAGCCGGTGGTCCTATGGCAGGAGTGGAGATGGAGTTTTGAAGAATACATCGGAGCACTGGGTCTCCATGGGCTTGATGGGAGACAGTGCCGGCACTTCTGGCTCATAACCTCGGTGCGGAGGGCCAGAGTCGCTGGGCATGAAATAGGGCTATGAGGATGCCATCAAGCAGATGGCTGACCACTTCGCTGAGCAAACGTGGACCAGGAGGCTACGGGTGATGGAGCTTTTGGCGCCAGGGTCGAGCAAACTAGTTAGCATCAGGAGGCTAGCTACCCGTTTTGCACCAATGGACGGGCTAGTGGACAAGCTAACTGCACTCCAAAACGAGGCTTAGGGCACCAAGCTGGAAGCTGAAGAGTGGCCGGGACAAAGTGAGGAAAAGTCCCTGGTCACTGAGGATGGCGAGCCTGCCGTGGAGCCCAGCCTGATGCAGAACCACAGCGCTGATGGGTCAGAAGGCACGGTGCATGAGGACAGCAGAGAGGAGGTGTGGCAGGAGTCAACCCCGCTGCTGGAGGCTGAACAGCAGGAGAGCGGGACCATGCAGGCTGAGGGCCCCGGGAAGGAACAGCTGCAGCCGGACACGGTGACAGCACAGCGGGACACCGGGACCTGGAGTGCTGGATGCAGCGGTGAGGTACCTGGGTCGGAGGTTGAGCCCGAGGAGGATGACGTGGTGAGCCACGGAGGTGAGCAGCAGTAGCCGGTTGCCGAAGCAGAGCAACGGAGCACCCTGGAGGAGGGTGCTGGGTACCATGACAAGGTGCCCGAGGCAGCGGACAACGCCGAAGAGCAGGCTTCGGTTCTTCCCAAAGCACGGCCACAGGGGGCCGGAGTGTCTGGAGCCATGACGGCGGTGAGGACGGCGGTCGGGAACAGTCCGGCGGGCACAGAGAGATGGCACACTGGACAACGGCACGGCGGGCCCAGATGGAAAAAGCGCCTAATAGCGGGAAGAGACATTTTCGCCGGGGAGGGGGGCTTCAACCCAGGGGGTAGACAGCGGCGGGGTGCACAGATGCCGTGAGGCTGCCCAGGTCCTCCGTGGCAGATTAGTAAATGGTGGCTGCCCAGAGACATTGGTGTTATCTAAAATAATTTTCTTGTATAAATATCTGTGTGTGTGTGTGTGTGTGTGTGTGTGTGTGTGTATGTATGTATGTATATATATATATATATACAGTATATATATATATATAAATATATACTACATACTGCAGCTCCATGATGGATGGTGGTGGTTTGACCTTTAGCTCTAAATCGGTTGATGTTGAGAAGTTGACCGTCGATCCTGTACGTGATTTTTACTCCCGGGAGCAGATGTTGGTTCGTGAAATGGAGAATAGCAGCAATGTAGATGGAGGATAGTGTTGGAGCGATGACACATCCCTGTTTGACTCCCGTGTCAACCCTGAAGGGTTCTGTTTCGTCTCCACTGCCGCTGAGTACCGTGGCAGACATATTGTCATGCAGCAGTCTCTTTACCCGGATGTATTTTCCTGGGCAGCCAATCTTTGCCAGAACCAGCCAAAGGGCCTGACGGTTTACTGAGTTGAAGGCTTTGGTAAGGTCTATGAACGCCATGTATAATGGTAGATTTTGTTCCTGGCATTTTTCTTGCAATTGGCGAGCAATGAAAATCATGTCTGTGGTGCCTCTATTTGGGCGAAAACCACTCTGGGACTCGGGAAGAATGCTGTCTGACAGGGGGGTGAGTCTATTGGCCAAGACCCGGGCAAAGGCTTTCCCTATGGTGGACAGGAGAGAAATGCCACGGTAATTCCCACAAACTGCCCTACCCCCCTTTTTAAAGATGGAGACAATCAAGGCATCTCTGAGCTGTGCAGGGATTTCCTCTACTTCCCATATTTTCAGGAGCAGGGCATGGATGTGCTTCAGAAGATCAGGACCGCCTTTCTTCAGGACTTCTGCTGGGATGCCGTCAGGTCCAGCAGCCTTGTTGTTTCTCATCTTCCTGATGGCGTCCTGTACCTCATCCAAGCTAGGTGGTTTTCCCATGCTTTCCTCTATGGGCTGTTGAGGGAGTTGATCAAGAGCCTCCATCTCAGGAGTGGTGTCCCTGTTTAAGAGGTCCTTATAATGCTCTATAATGTCGTCAGTATGCAGACGACAACGCTCTCGTAGCCCTCTCAGAAGAGGACCTTCAGTGCATCTTGTCTGCCTTTGCCAAAGCATACAAACAGCTCGGTTTGGCTGTCAATATAAAAAAGACACAAATATTCCACCAGCCATCACCAAACTGCAGTACACTTGCCATACCCCCAAACATCTCCATTGATAACATCCGACTGGAAAATGTGGACCACTTCTTATATCTTGGCAGCCTCCTCTCATCAAAAGCCGTCATCGATGATGAAATACACCACCGCCTCAGCAGTGCCAGTGGGGCTTTCTCAAGGCTAAGGAGAAGAGTCTTTGAGAACCGCGATCTCCAAGCGAATACCAAAATCCTGGTTTATAAAGCGGTGGTGCTCCCCACTCTTCTGTATGGATCAGAAGCCTGGACCACATACAGCAGGCACTTAAAGGCACTTGAGGAACACCATCAGAGATGCCTCCGAAAAATCCTCAGGATTAGTCGGGAGGATAGACGCACCAACACCAGCGTCTTGGAGGAGGCTAACCTTCCCACCATCACTGCCACCATTGCCCAAAACCAGCTCAGATGGACTGGCCATGTTATCCGAATGCCTGACTCTCGCCTCCCAAAACAAGTCCTGTACTCCCAGTTAGCTGAAGGGAAGCGGGCTCCAGGAGGCCAGAAGAAGATATTTAAGGACAACATAAAAATAAACCTAAAGAAGTGCCACATAGACCTAAAAGCTTGGGAAAATATGGCAACCGATAGGGCGACCTGGAGAAACATTGTCCGTGAGGGTGCCGCACAGTACAACGCTGACCTCCATCATGCTGCACAAGACAAACGCAGACTCAGGAAGGAGAGAGCAACCAACAATTAGGACCAACCCAAACCCACCACCATTCCCCTGCCCACACTGCAGCAGAATAATCGGGTCCAGAATTGGCCTCTATGCCCACCTGAAGACCCACAAGGACCAAGAGGGAGGACAGTCATACTCGACTATGAGTGACCGCCGATGATATATATATATCTCATATCATATCATATCATATGTGTGTGTGTGTGTGTGTGTGTGTGTGTGTGTGTGTGAATATGTGTGTTTCGCATATATTTTATGCTAGTGTGCATGTGAGTGAGTGTGAATAATATGGGATTATTTTGTATTTTCAAGAGACAAGGTCCAATTTTAGTTGTTCTTTGTGTGAATGTGATAGGTTGTTTTAATATAATATATTATTCCCCATGTTCCATGTGTGTGGTTCGGGTTCTAAATTTGGGAGGTTTTCAATGGTGTGTGTGGCTTTGCATTTTTCTAAAGGGAGGGTGGAATGTTGTGTATGGGAATGTGTGTATGTGATGCCATGCCCACCCACAGGGTGACGTCAGGCAGGCGCGGACCACTCTGTATATAGTCCCAAGTTCCCTGTAATAAAGAGTTAGTTGGCTGCACGAAGACTTGCCTCCTGCTCACTCATTTCCAGACGTAACACTATGCACCATTTTTCCTGATGTTTGGCCATGTCTCTAGGCTGCCGGTGGACATTATGTTCAAGCAGGTCCTGAATGACCCTGAACTGGCTGACTATGATGCATATGCTAAGTCTCTGCTTTCACGCCTGGAAAATGCAATGAAAATCGCCCAAAACCACTCATCCTCTGAACAACAACACCAGGCCAAACAGTACAACAGGGGTATTAAGGGCACCAACCTGTTGGTGGGAGATCGTGTTTTGGTGGCCATTAAAGGGGAAAGAGGCAAGAAGAAGCTGGCTGACAAGTGGGAGGACAAAGTGTACACAGTTGTTGATGTGAACCCTTGCATCCATGTCTACACAATACAGGACCCAGAATGACATCAGAGAGTTGTGCACAGGAATCTGTTACTTGATGTCAGCTTCTTGCCACTCCCTGAGTCTGATGTGGGAGAGGATGGTCATCCAACTGACTTGTCTTTAGACAGTGAAGAGTCCTCTCAGGAGGATTACAACTGTGATGGAACAGACTCAGTGCTTGGGGTATTGGCTCAGGATATCATTGAGCAGGTTGTGCCAAGCCCCGATGATGAAGAGGAACCTGCAGAGATGTCTGAAACTTCCACTGACTCTGAGTTGGCTGAACAGGAGGAGGAGCCAGCCTCATTGAGCCCGGTACCTAGTCCCGTTGTTTCCATAACTGACCACTCTTCTACCTCACTTGCACCACAGACCAATCCCTCAGACTATGCTGACACTCGCACACATGGTGGGGTTGATACTCAGACATGGACATGTGTGGGGCGACTGGTTAAGTCAGTGAACAGGTTAATAAAGTCCATGGTTCAGAAACCATATTTGAGGAGTTCAAGTATATTATTTGTTAACCGTTCTTAGTTCCTCTCTTTGTTAACCAGTTTTTGGCAGATGGGTTTACTTTATGGTGAAAATGTTTGTAGCAGGCCTATATTGGCTATGGTTGTTTTGTGCCTCCTTCACTCTCTTATGTATAAATGTCTACGGGACAAATTTATTTTGTTGGGGCCAAGTGTTGTGTGGTGTAACAGGAACCAATTTTGCCAAGGGAAATATGGAGACCTGATCAACCTCTTTGTTTCCTTAACCTTGTATTTGGGGTAGCTTCTAAGATGGCTATATGGGCTAGGTCCATCTTTTGCTTGTGCCACATTGTGTTGGGAATAGATATATCCTCCTTATAAATCCTGGGGCAAGTTCATTCAGTATGTTTGTGAAATTCAGGAGGGGTGAATGTAACCGGGTTGAGACTTTATATTTTTATTTTAATGTGTATTTCACCAAATCCTTCACTGTTGGTTTATGTCAAGGTGTAATTTCTTTTTTTACATTTTGAACTGAATTTACTGTTGAATGTAACCTTGCATAGGAATACTTGTACTTCCACTTTAAGAAATCCAAGTTTGTGTTGGTGCCAGCTCTCCTCTCAGTCTGCACCACACCATCTGAGAGGAGGTATATACAGCTGTGGATAAAATTGTTGGTACCCCTCTGTTAATGAAAGAAAAACCCATAATGTTCACAGAAATAACTTGAATCTGACAAAAGTGGTAATAAATAAAAATTCTATGAAAATTAACCATTGAAAATCAGACAGTTCTTTTGAATTGTGGTTCAACAGAATTATTTTAAAAAACAAACTCATGAAACAGGCCTGGACAAAAAAGATGATACCCTTAACTTAATATTTTGTTGCACAACCTTTTGAGGCAATCACTGCAATCAAACGATTTCTGTAACTGTCAGTGAGACTTCTGCACCTCTCAGCAGGTATTTTGGCCCACTCCTCATGAGCAAACTGCTCCAGTTGTCTCAGGTTTGAAGGGTGCCTTCTCCAGACGGCATGTTTCAGCTCCTTCCACAGATGTTCAATAAGATTTAGACCAGGGCTTATAGAAGGCCACTTTAGAATAGTCCAATGTTTCGCTCTTAGCCATTCTTGGATGTTTTTAGCTGTGTGTTTTGGGTCATTATCCTCTTGCAAGACCCATGACTTGCGACTGAGACCAAGCTGTCTGACACTGGGCAGCACATTTCTCTCTAGAATACCTTGATAGTCTTGAGATTTCATTGAACCCTGCACAGATTCAAGACACCCTGTGCCAGATGCAGCAAAGCAGCCCCAGAACATAACAGAACCTCCTCCATGTTTCACAGTAGGGACAGTGTTCTTTTCTTGCTATGCTTCATTTTTGCATCTGTGAACATAGGGCTGATGTGCCTTGCCAAAAAGTTCCAGTTTTGTCTTGTCTGTCCATAGGACATTCTCCCAGAAGCTTTGTGGCTTGTCAACATGCAGTTTGGCAAATTCCCTCTGGCTTTTTTATAATTTGTTTTCAACAGTGGTGTCCTCCTTGGTCGTCTCCCATGAAGTCCACTTTGGCTCAAACAACGACGGATGGTGCGATCTGACACTGATGTACCTTGACCTTGGAGTTCACCATGAATGTGTTTAGAGGTTGTTCTGGGCTCTTTTGTTACCATTCGTATTATCCGTCTCCTCCTGCGGCCACGTCCAGGGAGGTTGGCTACAATCCCATGGATCTTAAATTTCTGAATAATATGTGCAGCTGTAGTCACAGGAACATCAAGCTGCTTGGAGATGGTCTTATAGCCTTTACCTTTAACATGCTTGTCTATAATTTTCTTTCTAATCTCCTGAGACAACTCTCTCCTTTGCTTCCTCTGGTCCATGTTTAGTGTGGTACACACCATGTCACCAAACAGCACAGTGACTACTTGTCACCCTTTAAATAGGCCGACTGACTGATTACAAGTTTGTACACACCTGTGATGTTAACCTGTTGCACTCCGGGATACCATGGGCGGTCACGTCTCTGCGTCCTAGTGCATCTCAGTGCTCACTGTGCGTCTCAGTGCGCACTGAAAAAAAAAAGCTGCATTTCCGTTCTTCCAGTACAGACACAGCCGCGAACAGAAAGCCAAAGGAGTGTTTTGATTGGTTTGGATTTGATTGACCTCTCATTCAACTAATAAGAGCCTTGAATTGGGTTTCTGAAACCTTGAAGAACCAATGACTGAAAACCTAGCAAGAAGGACCTGCCTACCAACGACTGCGAATACAATGAGCCAATTGAAGCAGAGAAGTTCGACGATTGAAACGCGTGCGTCCCGTGCGTAAGATCTGTTTGGTCTAAGCCGCTGAGTGACACACATTGAGACCTGTGTGTAACCGTAGCGTTCGCCACTCTCAGCCCTTAGCCAGTCTTTTTTTATTACTACTGTTCTTATTTGTTTTGAAAAATCGTTCGCAAAAACCGCCATCATGGAAGCGGAGATGGTTTGATGGGGTCGCGTGACCAGAACCACGAGTCCGTAACAAGCGGACCAGCTTCATGTTCGTCTGACAATGAGGAACAGATGTTCGCCAACGACACTGCTGTTGTGGACAGGTAAGTGTTATAAGCTAAATTATTCTTTATCACTGAAAATAGTAATAAAAATGACTTTTGACCGATCGGTAATTACAATGGTGCATCATGGCCACTTGACGGACCGTTTTTTGTGCGCCGAGCTCCTCTGTAGCGGGGGGTGGGGAGTTGTTATCCTCTACATTGCAGATATTTTAGTATAATTTTTAGTGCACTGTAGGTTATTTTTTCTTATAAAAAAAGGCCACACATTTTTTACGTGGCATGCTTCTTTGTGTGTGGGGGGCTTGTTTGTTCATTCAACAACTCCCCCCCCCCCACACACACAGCCCTGAGTGTCACCTTTCATTAGAGCCCAAGATAAAGCTTCTATGTTGAATCATTCAAAAGTTATAGACGTTTTTCCAAACTGTTCCATTTGGCACAATTTGGCACAGTTCAAAAACGCCTGGGAACAACCTGAGAAAAAAGCTGTGTAATATATTCATTTTTTGTGGTATTGTTACAAAATTTTGACCTCAGATGGATAGCGCTTGGTTCTACATTTCTGTTGCATTTTCCAGCCAGTATCTGACAGCTGTGTGTTATTTGCAAGCATTTGTATCTAAAAAAAACACCCAGGCGAACTTTATTTTCTTCAGATTCAGTATGTTTAGATGACTGTTACTCAGTGGCAGGAGCACTTAGAGAGATTATGACTGTTTTGCCAAAAAAATCAAAGTGTTTTCTTTTAAATGAGACCAACCCCATGAAGATGCTGCAAAGGGTTGAAGAACAGCTTTTGATTTACTTTGGGTATGTTATTTTTAGGCGTTTTTAGGGAAGTTGACCAGAGTGCAAGGGGTTAATAAGAGGGAACACTTGGTTGAACATGTCCCTATGGTCACATTATTTTCAGTCTTTTCTAGGGGTACCATCATTTTTGTCCAGGACTGTTTGATGAGTTTGTTTTTTAAAGTAATTTTGTTGAACCACAATTCAAAAGCATTGTCTGATTTTCACTGGTTAATTTTCATAGAATTTTTATTTATTACCACTTTTGTCAGATTCAAGCTATTTCTGTGACCACTGTGGGTTGTTCTTTCATTAACAGAGGGGTACCAACAATTTTGTCCATGTGTGTGTCACGATGGCCCTCACGGACCATCACAAGATGCCTCAGTCACCAGTGAGTTGCAGTGATATTTTATTACAGGGAGGGATGCACACACACAGGATACATACAATGGCAGGGTGACGTCTGAGCCGGGGAGCACCCGATGCGCCAGACGGACAATAGTGAGGATGAAGTCTTAAGGGAACGTACCTTACAAGACGACAACGTTAACAGGCGGGTTACAGATTCCCAAGTCTGTTAACAATGATGAGCAAGGCAAACAGGAACATAACGAAGCATAACAGGAGCACACCAGAACGTAGCTGAACATAACAGACACTGCCGCACTGGAGGACATTCACCACCGGCTTTTAACTCGGCCGCTAATGACCCCAATGCGGCGCAGCTGCTCGCCGTGACAGCAGCGCAGCAGCTGACTTTGACAGCAGGGAGCTCCCCCGGGCGCCTTCACAATAAAAGCCTGAGGAGCTGAAAGAATCCTCTGCTGCCAAAGCCAGGGAAATAAGATATGAGGCCCGAGTGTGGCCAGAACCGACACTCGGGTCATGACAGTACCTCCCCCTCGAGGCCGAGCTCTGAGCGGCCCGAGTAACACCCAAGCCCCCACCCCCCCCACCCCCCTAGGGTGGGTGGATGGGGCGCTGGCAGGAGGGAGAGAGACAAACAACGAGCAAGCAAATGATGAAACCAACAAGGCTATAAAGGTAGGGGAAAAAAACCATAATCCCAAAAACGTGGGTAGCCAGAATAAAGTCAAAATAGGCAATATACCTTTTGGCAAATACAAAGTGACATAAGGTGGAGGAAAAAACCACCGAACTCAGAAACAACATAGTGAGTAACAAAAACACAAATCAATCCCCCTCCCCCCCACACACCCCAACAGTCCCACAGACGAGATCAGAAACCCGGGAAGGGTGCAGTCCAGACCCGGAGGGATGGGGGCAAAAGGTTCGGGGGGTCGTCCGGCAACAAGAGGCCACAGAACAAGGAGGGGAAAAGAGGACAGTTCGGGCGGCCTACCCCAGTCCCATGCTCGGGAGTAGAGAGTTTCAGGCGGCCGGAGCAGGTCGCCGCACAGGAAGACAAATAGGTCGGGGGGCCGGCCCAGAGAACCAAACCGACGAGACAGTCCTTCAGGCGGCCGCCCCGCAACACCAGCCCACCAGAACCGCTGGGAAGAAGCAGCCGGCGGTCCCGCCGAAAAGGGGAGAGACGAGGGGGAACCGGGCGGAGCATTCGGGACCCCAACGGCCCCAGGTGGAGATGGGTAGCGCTCCTCAGGGGAACGAGGAGGAATATGGTGGAGATGAGGGTGACGAGGGGAACGAGCCTGTCCAGCATCCAGTGGCCGGGGACCTGCAGCTCCCTCACCGAACCTAGGACCTGCTGGTGCAGCACCCACGGTGGACCCCGATTGGGCCTCCGGAACCAAACCCACGGTGGACCCCGATTGGGCCTCCGGAACCAAGCCCACGGTGGACCCCGATTGGGCCGGCGAGGCACTCCTGGTGGACCCCAACTGGACCGGAACAGCACTCCCGGTGGACCCGGTCGGCGTGGCACCAGACTCGACCTCCAACCCCGAAACCGGAACCTCTGGCGCAGCTGGCGAGAGCAGCCCCTCGCCAGCGACCCTGGGAGAAGACTCACAAAAGAGAGAAAACCCGGGATCAGGATCACCGGCAGCGCCAGAACCTGGCGAGATAAGCTCGGACGCAGCGGGCGGCTGCACCCGGCTCATCTCCCCTTGAGACAGGCAAAAGTGCTCTAAAAGGTGAAGAAGAAAGATAAAACAGAGCACTTGCCTGAGCTCGGGTTCTGACGCCGTCCAGGACTGCGATGATCCGGGCTCAGAAGTCAGGAGGTCGTCCTCAGGCTCCCACTCAGCTGCGTCGGGCTCCGCAGCTGGCATGATGGTGCGCGCAGCTAGAGAGTCCTCCGGTACCGATGTCCACGCCGGTGGCCCGCACGGCGTGGTGGCAGGAGAATCTCGACCTGCTGGACCGGACCGCTCCTCCGTGGAACCCCGGGGACGCTTCTTCATCGGCGATGGCTCCACGCTGCAGTCCGCTCTCCTCCTCCGCCCATGGCGTGGCTGCGGAACCGGAACCAGGCTCTCCAGAACCGCAGGCCCCCTCCTCATCCAGCGACATTGGCCTGACGTCGACGACCGCTCAGCGGAGGGAGACACAGAGGAAGCAGGGTTAATACTTTCATCCACAGCAGGTGGAGGGAGCTCGGGGGGCTGCATACCCCGAGCTCCACCCCCAGGAGTCAGACAAGGCAAAACAATATCTAAAGGAGAGAAATTATCATGCACTTGCCTTTCCCCTGAGGGTAAGATGGTTCCCGCTGTGGGGGACGTCGTTCCTTCCTTTCCCCGCTGGATGGCGACAGAGGGCCCTCTGGGAAGACGAGATGAGGCCACTCGAGGCGGATCCGGGATGGGGCTCGCCGAAACGGAGCTCCCGCGACACACAGCAGCCAGGATAGGTGACGAGGAGGAGGGGGCGACAGCCGGGGTCAGTCGGGCATGGAGCGCTGACGGGACAGCAGGCGAGGGCCCGGGAGAAGACGAGGCTGCGGGAATTCCCCTCTGACGAGGCGCAGGAGTGACAGCTGTGTGGGGGGTTGAGCCCTTGCGGCGACCCGGAACAGCATCTAGACGGGGTTCTAGCCGAAGTTGGAAGCCGGTGTGACGACGGTTCCTTGTAGGGGGTGAGGCGAAGGTGAGGTTCGGAAATCGCCGTTCCTGAGCAGAAACAGCGGCAAGCAAGTCGGCGAACTCAGGAAACTCACGCAGCGCTGGATTCCTCTCCACCAGTCTAACCGCCGCCACCACATGCTTCATACACGCTGGTGGATTCCCAGCGGAGCAAGCAGCAGCCACCCGGTCCCAGATCTTGTCTGCTGTCAGCTGCAGCTTCTCTGGGGGAATCCCGAGTGACGACATGCCCGATGGGAAAAGACCTCCGGATGGTGCGAACTCCCGGGCCGGAACGGAGGCAGCAGCGGGATCCCGAAGCGAGGGGCGACGTCTCCTCCGCTTCGGCTTCCTGCCGGGATTTCCCTCCAGCCCTCGGAGTATCTCACGCTGGGCGGCGATGTCATCTCTCCTCACGCTTACCTCTGGATGATTAGTGAAGCGGGGAAGAGAATCCAGAATTTCCTCGGCTAGGTCCAGGTACCAGGGCACTTCGCTGTTGAAGTCGAGGAGGGAGGCGGCGACAAGGACTTTGTCCACGCGCTCGAGGGTGTCAGCGAGAACAGCGTCCTGCCTCCGAGCACGAGACCTCCATGATGGCATGCTTCAACACGGCACCCAGACAGGTAGGAACAAACAGTCCACTACTGCAAACTACACGGTGAATGGCGTCTCAAACAACGCCTCCTCTCCGGGCGTTAGGCGGCAGTCTACTGTCACGATGGCCCTCACGGACCATCACAAGACGCCTCAGTCACCAGTGGGTTGCAGTGATATTTTATTACAGGGAGGGATGCACACACACAGGATACATACAATGGCAGGGTGACGTCTGAGCCGGGGAGCACCCGATGCGCCAGACGGACAATAGTGAGGGTGAAGTCTTAAGGGAACGTACCTTACAAGACGACAACGTTAACAGGCGGGTTACAGATTCCCAAGTCCGTTAACAATGATGAGCAAGGCAAACAGGAACATAACGAAGCATAACAGGAGCACACCAGAACGTAGCTGAACATAACAGAGACTGCCGCACTGGAGGACATTCACCACCGGCTTTTAACTCGGCCGCTAATGACCCCAATGCGGCGTAGCTGCTCGCCGTGACAGCAGCGCAGCAGCTGACTTTGACAGCAGGGAGCTCCCCCGGGCACCTTCACAATAAAAGCCTGAGGAGCTGAAAGAATCCTCTGCTGCCAAAGCCAGGGAAATAAGATATGAGGCCCGAGTGTGGCCAGAACCGACACTCGGGTCATGTTCTGATTCTGACAGTGTGTACTGTTTTTCTCTCGGTTAGTTAGCAAATTATTTTGTTTCTTTAAGCCATGAAAACATAATAATGTACAAATGTGTGTCACTGTTAGCTTTGGGGCTATGTATGTGTAGTTTTGTCATTCGTGGGTAAACTTTATGAATGCATTTTGCAAGTTTTCAGAGATATGTGCTCCCAAGAACTACAGGGTTTTCTGTGTGTTTGCTTGCTATCAGGGGACTGGGCTGTGTGCATGGAGGAGGCTGCATGTCACAGATTGTGTATTTTCATGTGATTTGTACAGATATGTTGATTTTATTTGTTCCTTTCACAAAAATCTCTAGAGGTTGCATAATTAACAAGAAGGGGATTTATTTTGTATAAAATGTTTTGAATATTTACACGTCTTTTATTGTTTTGGGGTTATGTTTGCTTGAAATGTATTATTATATTTTAGTTTAAATGTAAAGAAGCACATTCGTGGTCAATTGTACAGTTTGTTACTTGTTCTATGCACCATGTAAACTAGGGTGTGTTCAGTTGACAAAACAGTTTGCAACTGTTTGGAACTGTTCGTTAGTTTCCGTAACTGAACGACACAGTCGCTGCGAACCGTTTTCTCTTTGGCCAAACTCTTTTGGAAGTGACTCGTGTAGCGAATAAAGATGATGGCTAGGTAAGATAGTTTGCGATATTCTTTTGTTTTCTTTTATTTTCAGAGCAATTCCATCCATTTGAGTAGAGGTTATGTCATTTTGTAAGTAAAACAATATCACGCATAAAATATTGTTTTTGGTGGGGGTATAACGGAGAATTCTTAGGTAATATGAAGCTGAAGTAGGCTACAGTCTACACCGTAGTTACTAGGGTCCTCAACCGGCTGACAGAGGACCATAGATCTACACAACTACAGAATGCGTGAGCCGAACAGAAAAACCGTTCGCCGAGAACTGCCCATTCATTTAGGTCAGTTCGCGTTGGAAACTATGTTCGGCGTATGGCGGCACATGGGGAGAGCATAATTGTGTAACATCTTAGACAAGAACAAAGAGCAGAGGTTCCCTGGTGAGATAACTGGGAGGTGTGAAGGATGAATGAAGTGAATGCAGTGTGACCTTTTGTGTGTTAGAAACTTCTAGAGGAATGGTAAAGGATTAAGGAAGTGAATGCAATGTGACCTTTTGTGTGTTAGAAGCTTCTAGAGGAATGCCATGCTATTTAAGAGAAGAGTCTCTGCTGAGATTTCATTCTGTCTATGCTTCTTGTGTGAGATGTGTAATAAATCGTCTGAGACAAATCCGCCTCTTTATTTACACGCTCCACACTGGTGACCCAAGACGAATCATGGAACACGATGAAAGGTCCCCGGAGCCAACCTCGATGGGAACCCCCAGCCACGCATGTGCTGTTGCAATCAAGCTACCGGATTTTTGGCAGCACAACCTGCGCTCCTGGTTCCACCAAGTCAAGGCGCAGTTCGCCCTCTGGGGGATATCGGCGGATGACACAAAGTTCCACTATGTGGTCGCAACGCTCGACGCCCGCACGGCTCAGCACGTAGAGAGCCTGCTCGATCAGCCACCAACCGACGGCAAGTACGGCGCGCTGAAGGCTGCGCTCATCCAGCACTACACACTCTCGGATGGTGAGAGAGCAGAGAGACTCCTGACGCGGACCGGGTTGGGAGACGGGTCGGCCATAGACCTGATGGAAAAGATGCTGAGGTTAAAGGGCACAGACGACGACCATTTTATTTTTACCCACCTCTTCCTCCGGAACCTTCCGTCAGCGGCGAGAGCGACCCTGGCCAATTCGCCGTTGCTGGCCAAGTGGGACTATCGTGCGCTAGCCCGGGAAGCAAACCGGATCATCGTCGCCACCAGGGAGTTCACGACCATTGCGGCAGCGACAGAGCTCGGCGCGACGACAGGAGGAGGCGAGGAGCCATTGACGGCAGCAGCAGAGCCACCGACGGCAGCAGCAGCGGGGGCCAAGGAACGCGGGGGAGACACGCTTTGTTTCTACCACTGCCGCTTCGCAGAGAGGGCACGCAAATGTATACCACCGTGCCAATTCAAGCAACTCAGGAAACGCCAAGACCGGGGGTCGGTAGCAGCCGCGACCCTCGGGGAGGAGAACAAGCTGCTGTACTTGACGGACGCACGCTCGGGGAGGCATTTCCTCGTGGACACCGGCGCCCAGAAGAGTTTCATCCGGCTGACCTACGCTGACCGGCTGGCAGGATCTAGCGGCCCCGAGATGGCGGCAGCAAACGGCTCGGGGATTAAGACCTTTGGTGAGAGGACTCTACTCTTGTCTCTACACAGCCATACATTTGAGTGGACTTTTGTCATAGCAGCATTGAATTTCCATATACTGGGGGCTGATTTTCTGTGTGCACATGGTTTGATGGTAGATGTCGCTAACAGACGCCTAGTTAATACACTGTCTTTTGACTCTCTCCCCTGTATAGCTTGAGTGACCCGGCCAACAGCACAAGCCAACGTCACAGCTACATGCGGTAAGTTCCACACACTGCTCACTCGGTTCCCAGCACTCACTGTCCCGACGTTTTCTGCAGCCATCGCTAAACACGGGGTGGAGCATTTTATCACCACCACCGGGCCGCCTGTTTTTGCAAGACCTTGGCGCTTGGACGCAGCTAAGCTGGCCATAGCGCGCGAGGAGTTCGCCAACCTGAAGAGGTTGGGCATCATCAGGCGCTCAAACAGCCCATGGGCTTCCCCGCTGCACATGGTCCCTAAAGCTGAGGGTTCATGGCGACCTTGCGGGGATTTCCGCAGGTTGAACAACGCCACAGCGCACGACCGCTATCCAATTCCTCACATTCAGGATTTTTCCGTTCACCTTGCAGGAGCGCGCGTTTTTTCTAAAATAGACCTGGTCTGCGGTTACCACCAAGTCCCAGTGCGCGCTGAGGACATACCCAAAACAGCGGTAATAACTCCGTTCGGTTTATTCGAGTTTTTGCGCATGCCATTTGGGCTTAAAGGGGCTGCACAGACATTTCAACGCATGATGGATGCAGTGCTGCGCGATCTCCCTTTCGTGTTCGTCTACCTGGACGATATCTTAGTAGCCAGCGCGTCCGAAGACGAACACGAAACCCACCTCACAACGGTTTTCCGGAGGTTGGAAGAGCACGGGTTAATAATCAACCCAGCGAAATGTCAGTTCGGGGTGACGGGGATTGATTTTTTGGGACACCGCTTCTCTCCCAAAGGAGCAGTCCTGCTGCCTGACAAAGTGCGCACAGTAGCAGATTTTCCCCGGCCGCAAACGGTCAGGGCGCTACAAGAATTTTTGGGAATGGTGAACTTTTATAACCGTTTCCTTCCCCGCGCAGCGCAGCTCATGCAACCACTGTACGCTGCACTCAAAAAACAGAAACCCGCGGATAGGGTCGAATGGACCCCGGAGCGAGAGCGGGCATTCTCGGAAGTCAAAGCAGCCCTGGCAAACGCCGCATTGCTGGCACATCCAGATCCAACGGCCCGTATAACGCTCACCACTGACGCTTCAGATGTAGCCATAGGGGCTGTCGTGGAGCAGCGCGTTGCCGGGGCTTGGCAGCCGCTCACCTTTTTCAGCAGGACTTTGCGCAACAGTGAACATAAATACAGCGCGTTCGACAGAGAGTTGCTGGCTCTCCACCTGGCCATTCGCCACTTCCAGTTCTGGCTGGAAGAGCGCAGTTTCACCGCATTCAATTCAATTCAATTCAACTTTATTTATATAGCGCCATTTCACAACAACAGTCATCTCATAGCACTATCAACTGTAGGGGGGACCCCCACAGTTGCAGAAAGACCCCAGCAATCAGGCGATCCCCTGTGAGCAAGCACTTGGCGACGGTGGAGAGGAAAAACTCCCTTTTAAAAGGAAGAAACCTCCAGCAGAACCAGGCTTAGGGAGGGGCAGTCATCTGCTGCGACTGGCTGGGGGGTGAGGGGATAGAGAAGAAGAAAAGAACAGACATGTAGAGAGCAAACAGCACGATGGGGACTCAATCTATGGGAGAGAACAAACAAATGTTAATGACCAGCAAAAAAAAAAATATTTCATAGAGAGTGAGGAAAGGAGTGAGGCCCAGTGCATTACTGGAGGTCCCCCGGCTGACTAAACCTATTAGCAGCATAACTAAGGGAGGGTTCAGAAACACATGATCCCTCCCTAATTGTAGGCTATATCAAAAAGGTAGGTTTTAGCCCTATTCTTAAAAACAGAGATCGAGTCTGACTCCCGAATCCAGATTGGCAGCTGATTCCACAGGAGAGGAGCTTGATAACTGAAGGCTCTGCCTCCCATTGTACTTTTGGAGATTCTAGGTATTACAAGTAATCCTGCATTTTGGGAGCGTAGTGCTTTGTTAGGATAATACGGTAGTATCAGATCTTTTAAATAAAAAGGAGCCTGATTGTTTAGAGCTTTGTAAGTAAGAAGAAGGATTTTAAACTTAATTCTAAACTCTATGGGAAGCCAATGAAGGGAGGCCAGAACCGGAGAGATATGATCTCTCTTTCTAGTACCTGTTAAAACTCTTGCTGCAGCATTTTGGATCAGCTGAAGACTTTTTAAAGATGTTTTAGGACAGCCTGATAATAAAGAATTACAATAATCTAATCTCGAGCTAACAAAAGCGTGGATCAGCTTCTCAGCATCACTCTGAGACAAGATGCTCCTAATCTTGGCAATATTACGCAAATGATAGAAGGCAGTCTTAGAAACAAATTTAATATGTGAATTGAAGGACAAATCCTGATCAAAAATAACTCCAAGGTTCCTCACAGAGCTATTAAGAGAAAGAGTAACTGCATCCAAACTGAAAGTTTGATTTGGAAAGGAATTTCTAAGGTTTTTTGGACCAACAAGAATGACTTCAGTCTTATCTGAATTTAATAGCAGGAAATTACAAGTCATCCAAGCTTTGATTTCCTTAAGACAGGCTTCTAACTTGGCTAATTGATTAGTATCATCTGGCTTCATTGACAGGTATAATTGTGTGTCATCTGCATAACAATGAAAATGTATACAGTGCTTTCTAATAATGTTGCCTAACGGAAGCATATATAAACTAAAAAGAGTAGGGCCTAGCACAGATCCCTGTGGAACTCCATGACTAAGCTTTGAGCTGAGAGAAAACTCATCATTTACATGAACAAACTGGAACCTATCAGATAAATAAGATCTAAACCACTGCAACGAAGTTCCATTAAGTCCAACATAGTGTTCTAATCTATCAAGTAGAATATTATGATCAATAGTATCAAAAGCTGCACTAAGATCTAAAAGGACAAGTACAGAAACTAGTCCATTATCAGATGCAATGAGGAGGTCGTTAGTGACCTTCGCTAAGGCTGTTTCAGTACTATGATGGATTCTAAACCCAGATTGAAACTCCTCAAGTAAACCATTTCCCTGCAGGTGGTCAAATAATTGCGTAGCAACAACTCTTTCTAAGATTTTTGAAATGAAAGGGAGATTAGAGATTGGTCTATAGTTAGCTAAAGCTCCTGGATCTAGCGTTGGCTTTTTGAGTAAGGGTTTAATTACAGCCGTTTTAAAAGCCTGCGGTACATGGCCTAAAGTTAATGAAGAATTGATTATATGAAGAATAAAGCTACCAATAAGTGGGAAGCCTTCTTTAAATAACCTGGTAGGAATAGGGTCTAAAAGACAAGTTGAAGGTTTGGATGAGGAAACTATTTTGTCTAACTCACAAAGGTCGATTGGAGTAAACTCATCAAGACAGACATCAATAGAAGGAGTTGTAGTAGTTACAGTATTTAAGTTAACTGTGGGAAGAATCTGATTGATTTTATCTCTGATGGATGAAATTGTATTATTGAAAAAGTTCATAAAGTCCTGACTAGTAAGCTCTAAGGGGATACTAGGATTGACAGAGTCCTGACTCTTTGTCAACCTGGCTACAGTACTGAAAAGAAACCTGGGATTATTCTTGTTCTCTTCTATTAATGCAGAGTAATAACTCGTTCTAGCTTTTCTAAGAGATTTTTTATAAATTAAAAGATGATTTCTCCAAGCTAAATAGATTTCATCTAAATTAGTAGAGCGCCATTTTCTTTCTAATTGACGAGTCTTCAGTTTTAAGCTACGAGTTTCTGTGTTGAACCAAGGAGTTAAAAATCTCTGATTAGACTTTTTCTTTTTTAAGGGGGCCACCAAGTCTAGAGCCTGATGCAGAGAAGCTGAAACACTATCCACCATGTTATCAATTACAGAAGGAGTAAGCTGTCTATAGCTTATTTCCGTTGTGTTGACACATGGCATAGAGGAAACAATCTGCATAAATTTGGAAACAGCATCATCTGAGAGGCATCTACTGTGATAATATTTTTCTTTAGGAGCCAAATAGTCAGAAATAGTAAAATCAAAGGTTAACAGACAATGGTCTGACAGTACAGGGTTATGAGGAGACGCTACAAGATTTTCTATTTCTATGCCATATGTCAGAACAAGGTCCAATGTATGGTGGAGGTAATGAGTAGAATTTCCTACTTTCTGAGAAAACCCAATCGAGTCTAATATTGAATTAAAAGCCACATTAAGGCAGTCACTATCTACATCCACATGTATATTAAAGTCCCCTACTATAATTATTCTATCAGATTTCAGCACTAAATCAGCTAAGAAATCAGCAAATTCGGATAAAAATTCTGAATAGGTTGATGGGGGACGATAAACTATGGCAAATAAAATTGGGTTTAACCTGAAATTGCTAAAGTGCCCAACACTGAGGACCAGGCCCTCAAAGGAATTATAACATGTTTTTTGCTTTACATTAACTAGTAATTTGGAATGGTAAATTGTTGCTACTCCTCCTCCACGACCAGAACTTCTGGGATTTTGACAGTTTAAATAACCAGAGGGAGTTGATTCATTTAAACCAACATAATCCTCTTGCCCTAACCAAGTCTCTGTAAGGGAAATTAAATCAATCTGATGATCAATTAACAGATCATGGACTAACAGAGACTTGGGAGTTAGAGACCTAATATTTCATAAACCACATTTAATTTTTAAATTATGAGGAGGAACAGAGGCCAAATCATTCAATTTAGAGGCTTTATGTTTAATTTGAGTTTTACCAATATTTTGCTTTATCACTTTGGGATGCTTATACATTATATTTTTATTTACTTTGGAGGGAGCAGACAACGATTCTCTGATGGGGAAGACAGGGGCTAAGCTGAGGGGTGGCGGATGAAGAGGAGCTGCAGAGAGGCGTGTAAGACTGCGACTCTGCTTCCTGGTCCCAACTCTGAGTAGTCAGGGTTTTGGAAATTTGGATAAAAAAGATGCCAGATTGTTAGATAAATGAGAAGCACCATCCAAAGTGGGATGAATGCTGTCTCGTCTCATAAGACCAGGTTTTCCCCAAAAAGAGCTCCAATTGTCAATGTAGCCCACGTCATTCGTTGACCACAAGCCGCTAACGTTCGCGATGGCCAAGGTTTCAGAGCCGTGGTCGGGCCAGCAGCAGAGACAGCTGGCCGCGATCTCAGAGTTTACTACCGATATTCAGCATGTGTCGGGCAAACTGAATGTAGTGGCAGATTGCCTCTCGCGCGCCGTGGTGGCCCTGGTCTGCGTGGGGATAGATTACGCAGCCATGGCTGCGGAGCAGGTTAGTGATGCGGACGTGCGCACGCTCCAGTCTGGACCAACAGGGTTAAGGCTGGAGAGCAGGGTGCTGCAGGATGGCATGCCCCCACGAATCTGCGATGTCTCCACGGGTCGCCCACGTCCCGTGGTCCCGGCCGCATGGCGCCGTCGCGTGTTTGAGTCGGTTCACTCTTTGGCACACCCAGGGGTGCGGGCATCAGTCAAAATGGTAGGAGAGAAATTTGTGTGGCCGAGCCTTCGTAAACAAGTGAAAGAGTGGGCGGCAGCCTGCGTGGCGTGCCAACGAGCCAAAGTACACAAACACACGAAGGCTCCCTTGGAGCCGTTTCGCATTCTGGCTAAGAGGTTCGACCATGTCCACGTGGACCTCGTGGGCCCCCTCCTGCCATCACAGGGGTACACGCACCTCTTTACAATGGTGGACCGCACCACGCGCTGGCCAGAAGCGGTTCCGCTGGCGGCAACCACAGCCGAGGAGGTGGCGCACGCGTTTTTAACAGCATGGGTGGCGCGTTTTGGAGTCCCGTCAGACATTACGTCCGACAGAGGCCCTCAATTTGTTTCCGAACTCTGGTCAACAATGGCCCGCAGCCTGGGTGTCACAATTCACCGCACAACCGCGTACAATCCACAGGCTAATGGGTTATGCGAACGTTTTCATAGATCATTGAAAGCGGCTCTCAGGGCTTCACTGACAGATGCAAATTGGGTAGACAAGCTACCGTGGGTTTTATTGGGGTTACGTTCTGTGCCTGAAGAGGATCTGGAAGCTTCCCCGGCAGAACTCGTTTTTGCGCAACCACTTCGGCTGCCCGGGGAGTTTCTGCCAGATAATCCCGCGCCGGGCAGCTCTCCGTCTCAGCTGTTGCAGCGTAGCATAGACACAAGCACGCTGCCGGGCCCTGCCCACCACAGTTTTCCACGCATTTTTGTGCCTAAAACTTTGAAAAACGCGGAGTTCGTGTTTGTCAGACACGACGCCCATCGCCCTCCACTGCGACCACCCTATGATGGACCATTCAGAGTGCTGGAAACAGGGGACAAGCATTTTTTGCTAGATTTGGGGGGTAGGAGGGAAAAGATTGGCATAGACAGACTCAAACCCGCTTTTGTGGTGGCGGACGAGCAAGTGCTGTTGGCGAGGGCCCCTCGGCGTGGAAGACCCCCACGGGGAGCTCCCCAGAGAAAAGATTCCCCAGAGCACCCACACGGACAGACAAAAAGTTTTTCCCCCCAAACATCAACCCCCCAGCATGACAGCGCCGCGGAGGCGGTGAATCCTGGTTACAGCAGATACGGGAGAAGACTGAAGCCCAAGCAGCATGTGGATTGATGTTTAATGGTTCTATCACAGCATACTGACTGTTATTCTATTGTTCTATCCAAGATGCTCGGAGGGGGTGGTATGGCGGCATATGGGGAGAGCATAATTGTGTAACATCTTAGACAAGAACAAAGAGCAGAGGTTCCCTGGTGAGATAACTGGGAGGTGTGAAGGATGAATGAAGTGAATGCAGTGTGACCTTTTGTGTGTTAGAAACTTCTAGAGGAATGCCATGCTATTTAAGAGAAGAGTCTCTGCTGAGATGTCATTCTGTCTATGCTTCTTGTGTGAGATGTGTAATAAATCGTCTGAGACAAATCCGCCTCTTTATTTACACGCTCCACAGGCGAACCGTTTTGTCAACTGAACGCAGGGCTAATCTCTCAATCTGCACCACACCATCTGAGATGAGGGAACTGGGCTGTGTGCACGGAGGAGGCTGCATGTCACAGATTGTGTATTTCCATGTGATTTGTGCAGAGGGAGCTGCCATTAAAGCTGCAACCTGTAGTCCTCCATGGTTTGAGTCCTTCCTTCCACCAGTGCAGACCAAAAACACAACGCAGTGTATACTGACGGTTAACAGGTGTGCACCTGGTCAGACACAGGAAAGTGTCAGGACACACACCCGTTACACCACAGGGTTTCCTCTGGTAATATTTCTGGGTGGCGGTCCGCCTCACCAGAAAAATTACCACCACGCCAATAAGGAGATATGAATTTAAGAAAAATATATGAAGCAATGACTTTCCACAAGCACGCACACGAACAACGCATGTGGCCGTCATCCGCACAGAGTTTAGAAGCGCCCCGCCCACACAAGCTTTCCAGTCAGTCAGAAAACGAGAATGAAAACATACATGAATCATACATACATACTTTCTTTCACAGCGGCAGTAGCGTCTTCGTGGAAAAGGAGTGAAAAACGAGAAATCAAACAGCAGAAATGGACTGTATATTTGAAGAGAAACTTTGTGAAGAAGTCCACCGTTTCTGCGTTGTTGAAAATCCTGGTGCATCAGCGCCTTGGCGCTACCTATCGGGCGGGAGTGAAACTACAAATGATGGTTGTGCGCATGCATCAACCGCTTGGCCTGGGTAGATGAAAAAAGTGAGCATGAACAGCACCGCATGCGTGCCGGGCTCGTCCAAAGCGTACACGGACCAAGGCGGACTGGAGGGGAAATGCAGCATGAAGCAGGCTTTACAAGGCAGAGTGTCTGTCTGACAGAAACATGAGTTTATTAAAGTACTTTAAACGCGGAAAAAATAAAACGGTCTAGGTGGTGAGGAGATTTCTAAAAAAAAAACTATAAATATATAGAAATATTATAACAGAAATAATGGCATCCTTTGTCGTTTAAGTTAATTTAAATAATTAAATACAATTTTATTAATATTTTTTTCTTTGTAATAAGAGTTAAATTATTGTTCCGTTCTCACTGCAAAGTTATGGTCAAAAATATAAATTGTTATAAGGAAAAAGTAAAAAAAAAAAAAAACTACCATAGTCTGTTTCAAATTTGTTTAAAAAAAACCCAGTAAATTTATTTTAAAAAAACAGGCAAAAATAAGCCATAAAATAATCCACAAATTTATAATAAAGTTTCAAATATACAAGAAAAGTCAATTTTACAAGAGGAAATTACAAATTTGAGGAAAATGGTTTCAAATTTAGATAAATTTACAGAGAAAAGCAGAAAACTATAAGAAAATTGTTATAAATTTTTGAGAAAAACCTCAAACCTTCAAAACTGAAGTCATTACTCAAGTTTTTAAGTGGGTGCTCTTTGTCCCCTTAACGCAAGTAAAAATTTTTGGTTGTCTACTTTTAATTATTAATTTCATAGCACTGCTTTTACATGAGTAGAATTTCTGGCTACTATACCCACCTCTGAACATATAATTAAAGTATGCATGAGTAAATTACTATTGTGAATGTTTTTTCCTTCTCATTCCTACTTTTTCTCAATGGAAAAAACACCATAATAAAAATACAAAAAAAAAAAAATACATATTTTTGTCATTTATATAAACCATGGCAAAAAAAATCCTGCAGGACAAAACGTGACACTTGATATTTTCTAACCTGTTTGTATACCACCATAGACAGAGAGAACCTTAAGCAGACAGAACTCAGAGAGGGAAAGATGAGAAAGAAGAGAGGAGCCAAGGAGAGGAAAGTGTTCAGGCAGAGGGTCCAGGTGAGAGCAGAGGAAGGGAGAAGGATGACACCAGTAAAAAGTCCAAACACAGGACATCTGGGTGGGACCCCAGCTGGCCCAATATTCAAGCCTTGGTTGTACAATACTTCAAATGGTATGTTCCATTATGCAATATTACTGTACAAAAGTTTAAATAAAAAATAAATAGTGTAAAATTAACATATTCTGGTTACAAGCGTGTCATGTGTTTTCTGCCCACCCCTCCCCGGAAAAATATGTTGCCATTGCGCCAAGGTCTTTAAGCCAGAGGAAACACTGCACCAGCCTACCTTATTTGGACTCCACTGCTTTTTAATCACGCTTCAAGTATTTTTTGGTCATATAGAGAGCCTAAGTCATGCCCCCTCTACTTCCGCATATGGGACCTTAAATCAGAAAAATTCTCCATTGAAATGAATTGCAAGAGCAAAATTATCTTTTGATCTGATCAAATTTTGCCATGAGTTATCAAAAGATAATTTTGCTCTTGCTATTCATTTCAATGGAGAATTTTTTCGATTTTAAGGTCCCACATGCTGAAGTAGAAGGGGCATGACTTAGGCTCTCTTTTAGGAGGGCAGAAACCTACAATGACAGAAAGCATGTCAATTGGAGGACTTGGAACTGTGAAGAATGGTGAAGAGATCATAGTTTTTTTGTGTTGACTTAAGAACAAGGACAGCGTTGGAGATAAATTATTTCTCAGTTTTATCAAAAAACTCAGCACCACATGATCTGAAGACAAAAAAATGTTGCATGATGCAAGAAAACAATGACCCAGAGCACTAAAGTAAATCAAGAACAGGAAGTTTCGGTTTGGGAAAAGCAAATCCAACATTCTGATCTCAATCTAACCAAGATGATATTGCATTGCTCAGTGTGTTAAAAAAGGACATGAAAACTGACACTGAATGTGTTATAAATGTGATTGATTGTCTGTTATTGGTATTGAGATGTAGAGCAATTCATCTTTGAATTGCTTGACATTCCCAGGGGTTCCCATTCTTTCATAACTATGTATTCTGATAATGCAGAGACAGGACTGAACATTGATTTTGGCACTAGGTGCGCGAATATTATCTTGATGAAGATAAACCACCTGTAACTGCGTGTTTACCACATTACATCAAAAATTCTGTTCACAGGCTGTTCACGGCATGACACTAAGATAATCTGCTAATTAATTATTGCAGCATCTCTTGTGCAATAAATGAATATTAATGTTGCGTTTAAGAATGCTTGCAACAAGTCAGCTACAGGTCACGAGTAAACTGTGACAAATCAATGAAAACATGCTGTGTTTCAACATCTCAGGTTTCACTTGTGTCCTGCAGCGGGACACTTACCAGTTGTTTCCTCCCCCTCCAAATGTCAGAGCTCCAGTCCACGTATGGCCCCCAGACTCCATCTGACATGTGGTCACTGCCTCAGGACGTTACCATAGTGACTGCCCCCCTTGGGCGTGAAGAATGTTTTTTTTTTTTTTTTTTTTTTTTGCTGGAGCGGGGTGGGGGGGGAGGCCTCCAGTCAGATGGGGGGAGGTTGGGATACAATCAGACTCATTAACATCCTGTATGGCCCTGCAGGGCTGTAGCGATGACCTGGCTGGCCAAATGAATGAAGTCGGTCTAGTTGATTTGTTCCTTCACACTGTTCCACAGGAGACTCCACTAAATTACTCCATCTGCAGGTCAGTTTATTATCTGTCTTTGCACACTGGTGAAGGTGGGTGGATTGTTTAGTGTTCAGCTGATTTCAGATGCCCAATTTACTTTAAAAATGTCATAAAGCAGAACATTCATAAAAAAAAATAAATGTCTTATTCAAGACACTTCTTATATAAAACACTCTGATCTTGTTGGCCCAGGTGAAAAGAAACTATGAGTCCATTAAGCGTATCTATAATTCACTTCCCTCCCTTTTTACTGGGTCACCTCAGGGAGGCTTTTTTAAGCTGCTACCATAGCAGAAAGTCTGCTCTTTAAGAGCTAAAGCTTATGATTGCAGTGTTCATTAATTGTAGATGCGACAAATATTAATTACATCAGGCAACACTTTTTATTTACCTTTTTTTTTTTACCCATTGTGCTGAATTTAGCACCAAATTCCTGACACTGATGTAATATGGCTCAGTGAAGAAGGTCAGCATTAAACACCACACTGTGGATTTCCAGTCTAACATGCAGAGTGAGTAGACCTTAACTGCCTCCCCAGTCGTACTGCATCTAATGCTGTTTGGCAGATAGTTCAGTGTATCACTCATGCCCTATTTGGCTTGTGTCTGTCTGTTGTCCTGTATGCATCTCAGAGTGTGTGTGCATTTGTTGTCCATGGGCAACTGTTCAGTAAATAGGGCAATTAAGTGTGAAAAGCAGAAAGGAGCAAGCATGTTCCTATCTCTTTGGTGAGGGAGATAATTTATGCTAATAACATCTCTACCGCTCAAGCTGCCCAAAAATGATAGCAGGCCCTTTTGGCTTCAGAAGAATCTTTTCATCCTCTTGGAGGAAAAAAAAAAAAGTGGTTTCTCAACACCTTGCAAATAAGACAGCTGTGTGGCAGTGAATGAATCTCTCCCCCTCTCTCTGCCTTTCATCTCCAGATGATAATCTTTTCTCCTTCACTGTCTTGTATAGTGGTTGTTTGTTCTTCATTTAGCCTGTGGAATACTTGAAACCTAGTTCCCCCTCTGTCTCCTCCCGCCCTTTTTTATAGCCTCACACCCTGCACACAATCTATCATCATTTTTCCTTCAAGAGCCGTCATAGGAAGTCGTGGCGTGTGTGAATGTATCACTGTAAATAGTATCCTATGCATGAGTGATGCTTCTTAATAACACTTAAACTTGAGCTCAGTATGCTCTTCATGTGGTGTAAATTCCTCTGTCATACTGAGGGGCACGGAGGCACTGGGAGGCTTTGGAGAGCAATGGCCATGCTGGCAGTTCAATAAATAAGCCGGGTAAAAGTGGGAGCAATAAATGATATGAAATCTCTCATGCTCAGCGAGGAGCTCCTGTGTCACACACTGCAGGGGTGAACACACAGAAAGAGACTAGCAGGGAAGTGGCCGGATCAGGGATCTTGCGACATTGGCTCAGGAGATAAAGTGGGTCATCCAATAACCGGAGGGTTGGCGGTTCGAATCCCACTCTCCCCAGACATCCTGCTGTTGTGTCCTTGGGCAAGACACTTTACCCACCTTGCCTCCAGTGTCCATGACACTGGGTATGAATGTGTATAAATGTTCGGTAGTGGTCGGAGAGGCCGTTGGCGCGGATTGGCAGCCACGTTTCCGTCAGTCTGACCCAGGGCAGCTGTGGCTACAGTAGTAGCTTACCACTACCATTGTCTGTGGAGAGAATGAATAATGTATCCATTTTAAAGTGTCTGAGTGTCTATGAAAAAGTGCTATATAAAGCTGATGGATTATTATTGGTGAAATCTGTTTTATTAAGGTCTGTTAAAGTCACTACCATTTAGATTTCAGCAATTCTGAAACAGAAAATTTGTAAGAGACACCCCTTCTACTAAATTGAGGTTCCTTGTATGTATATGAAGATACTGCCATTGATTACAATTAGAGTGGGTTGGCAGCATTTACTGGTGGTGTATCATTCCCATCTCCAGATACTGCCAGTGTGTCGGTCCCAGCCACAAGTGATGTTGCTGGTAGGACACACTTATGGCCCTTTTCCACTAGTACCCAGTCGGCTCTACTCGGCCCGGTTTGTAGCCTTTTCCATTAGTACCTAGTACCTGTTACCAGGTACTATTTTAGTACCTATTCGAGGCCAAGGTACAACCGTGCTGAGTCGAGCCGAAAATGTGATGTCAACAGACTGCAGGCCACTGATTGGTCAGGGCGTAACGTCATGAAAGTGTCCATCTTCTGTGGAATTGGCACGACCGCCATTAGCAATAGTTCACAGACTAAACTCGGTCACCGAGTAAACACGATATTAATAGAGATGGCATTGCAGGTTTCGCGGAAATCTACACCGTGGTCCAAGGAAGAGGTGCAGAGTTTTCTGTGCTTGGTGGCAGATCCACAGTGAGGGGAGCAACCCGCACCGATACAGATGGCAGCCCAGCATAGAACTGGACTATGGACAAGCTGAAGATGAACGTGAGAGAGCCATCGATGGTGAGTGATTTGTGATATTGTGCATCTTTTCGCTTATTTATCCTGTTGGTGGTAAGCTCACTTTTTTTTTTGAGCAATACAACGCCGTCCTGTGCTGGCTAACAAGTGTTAGCTAGTAGCTAGCTAGCTAGTAGCCAACTCTGCTGATTCGCGCTTGCTTTGTCCGAAGTATTCGCTTGTGAGAGCAAAATGATGAAATATGTTAATCCTGGTTAAAGTCCTGGTTTGTGTACGTGTTTCACTTTGGTGCTGTGCATTAAGTTGTGTGTAATTTCTTCCTAGAATCTGTTTCCACATGCCAGGGTTTAGCCGCCCTCAGCATGTTGTGTTTATATTGTGGATACAGGTCAAGAGGACCCCAGGATCCAAAATCTTAACATATACAAGTGCATTTTCAAACCAGTGATTTATGAAGTGATTCATATAATTTTCTAAAGCGTCAGAATAGACTCACACACCTATTCTGTGGATTTTCCATAAAAGGTGTTGGAACAGTGTTGTTGTGCTGTTCCACCATAAATCCCTGGATTGATAATGTACTTGTACATACAGAGTGGCTCCTGGGGTGCTCACTGGTCAGGGAAACGAAGCATTTTTGTCACACCCCACCACTGACTTTCATAAGTGTATTTCCGTAATACAGGTACATCTCCAAAAATTAGAATGTCATGAAAAAGTTCAATATTTTTTGTCACTCATTTCAGAAAGTGAAATCCATCTATTACATATATAGATTCATTACACAGACAGTGATATATTCATTTATTCATTCATTCATCTTCTTCCGCTTAATCCTTTTCGGGTCGCGGGGGGGCTGGAGCCTATCTCAGCATCTTTGGGCGGGAGGCAGGGTACACCCTGGACAGATCGCCAGTCCATCGCAGGGCCAACACAGAGAGACAGACAACCATTCACTCTCACATTCATACCTAAGGACAATTTAGAATCCCCAGTTTTGATGCCAATTAACCTAACTTGCTTGTTTTTGGCATGTGGGAGGAAGCCAGAGAAATCCCGGAGTAAACCCACGCAGACACGGGGAGAACATGCAAACTCCACACAGATCACTGTTGGTCAGGGACTGGGATCGATCCCAGTGATATATTTCAAGCGTTTATTTATTTTAATTTGGATGATTATGGCTTATAGCCCCTGAAAACCCCAAATTCAGTTTGGCAAAAAATTAGAATATTACATAAAATTCATTTTAAAAAATAGTTTTTAAATAGAAATGTTTGCCGCTGAAATGTTGGTTAACATGGGCTGTAGCCAAAATCTTCAAAATTAAAGTAAACACTTGCAATATATCACTGTCCGTGTAATGAATCTATATATGGGTTTCACTTTCTGAAATGAGTGACCAAAAATATTGAACTTTTTCATGATATTCTAATTTTTTGAGATGTACCTGTATATGTTTTGAACTTGCTTTAACTAACCACCATCCATTTCTGTCTTTGGTCTAGGCAAGAGGAAAGGAAAAGCAGCCACCCCACAACGGACCTCGCCACTGTGGAAAGTACTGAAATCCTTTGCTTTTACAGGTAAAGTGCCAAAACAAAAGTAGCACAATTTCCACTTAATATAAAAGGGACTGAACTGAGATTTATTTGATTGTGTGAATATTAATTACAGAATAATTGAAAATGACTGGCACATCAACTGTAAAATAAACCACTTGTTAATGTATTTATTTATTTATTTTTTTTTTTGCCAGATCACTTGTGTGATCCTTTGTGAGTTATGTTCATAATTGTATCTTGTACTTTGGGGAATGGGAGTTGTTCAGTCATCAATATAATTTAGTTTATATATGTAGTTTATAGTCTACATCAATAAACTAATGCAGTATTATAATAGCAGGACACATTACAAATATTTGAGACCCATTGTAGTGCATCCTTTTATATTTTAGCAATACAAGTACAAAACACCACCCACACTTGAAGCCAGGGCAAGAAGAGACACAGTGGTGACAGAGCGGTGGCTAAATTTTATTGATAAAAATTCCATATTTTGACTGAGTGACTCTATACTCGGTGATGTACACCCTCAGTTAAAGTACTAGATTCCATTCAAGTGAATGTATTAATTCATTCTGATTGCTGAGGCCACAGTAAAAACAAATGATTTTAAACATAACCCAGCCCTTGTAAAATCTACTTTACTGAAGCGCAGCTACATGAAAATTGTGGTTAAATACAACAACAAAGTACTTTATTGTCACATTCGAATTGTAATCGCTCCTGTTTTGTTTTTCTTTTGAATTCTTGGATGGAATATGGGTGGGCAATATAAGCTGCGGCTTCAGCCATCACCCATTTCAGATAACCTATGTTGAACTGTATAATCAGAGGAGTTATTGTTTAATTTGACCTTGTTAGATTTTTTCCCCTTTGTTATATTATTCTATTTTCTTTTAATCTTTACTTTTAATATATCTGAAATAAAGACTCATTCATTCATTCATATTCCACCATTGGCTTTTAGCAGCAAGTGTATTTCCCAAATATGTTTTAAACTTGCTTTAATTAACCACCACCCATTTCTGTCTTTTGTCTAGGCAAGAGGGAAACGATCCACCCCAAACTGGACCTTGCCTCACTATTTATAGAGATGCAGGCCAAAGATCTGCTGAACTGGGACCAGCTTGAGTGGCACATCCCAACTGCTTCTCAGTGAGGCAGCGTGGCCGGCGTGTTTGACCCATTCTAAGTTTTTTTTTTGGTTTTTTTTTTACAGTTTGAATTTTGCACATTCTGAATAATGTGGAATTTGCTGCTGATTGTAATAAACAATTTAGTGACTTATGTGTTTGCATCATGATTTTCTGTTTTGTCTGTTAAGGCACCGGTGGGAAAAGAGTCAACAGTACAAACCATTTATCGGTGACTTTGAAAATAATGGCTCATTTTTAAGAAAAAGTAACCAAAACAATTATTTTATTTACTGAAGACTGTATTGTTGGATGTGCCAGTGCAGAAGACCCTGCACACTTTAGTGACAGTACCAGTATATGGAGGAATTCTGGGCCATATTAGCATCTGTACTTTATCATAATGGGTTTGGGCGGGGGTGTCCAATCATGTGCCATGGAGGGCCAAGACTCTGCAGGCTTTACTTCCAAACAGTGTCTTCAACAGCAGATTCCACTGAATTTCTTCTACTGACTGCTAATCAGTGAGAACACCTGCTGAAGAGACTGGGTAGAAGAGAGAACCTGCAGGGTCTTGGCCCTCCATGACACATAATTGGACACCCCTGGGTTAGGGTTTAATGAGATTTAACATTTTAACACAAACTGCTTTATGGTTCATAATTCTGTTGACAGACTTACACCAAACCAAAAGTGATTTCTCAAACTGCTGGATTGTTCTTAGACAGCTTTTCCAATCTTTCAGTATTTAATTTACGTCACTTGGTGGTAACCTTCACATATAAAAAAAAAGACATCTGCAAAAACTTCAAAGGTTTATTGTCAGTGCAATTCTCAGTGCAATACTACATGAATGCATGTATAGTACATTGTTGATGCAGAGGATATATATTTCTACAGTACATGTATCTAGTAAATCAAGTATTTTCCATGTAACCTTGTGACTGCATTATTGTAATTGCTTTTAATCCTAGATCAAGTTTGTTTTGGCCTAAAATGCATCATAATTGTCAAATATATCTTATTATACCTAACTCAGTACTGTTTACCTTTTGAATATATATTTTGTGGTTAATATAACTCCATAACTACAACCTGGCGATCAAATTGTGTCAGCTGAACAGTTTTTGCTATGACACCACCACAGACTCAGTGCTGCTGGAGCACGTACGTCTCATGATGTCTCAACAGTCTCTCCATGATTTTCACACAGATCAGAGCAATTTGTTGTACAGGATGCTAAACATTTCTACAGACATGCTTAGGCTCTATAACCACTGATCATTTGTGAAGCTGGGGTGACATCAATGAGAGGCTGTGTTGAACACCAGACTGACCGTTTGAAGCGGTAATTTTCCCACAACAGAGCCATCTGAAACACACACACACACAGCATACTGTACATATTTTAGTACCTAATAGCGATAACTTGCAGACATTAGTGTAGTATGACGTACTTAAAGCAAACTAGCATTAGCAATCAGTTTACCGTCATATATGATCTACTTCATATTTTTTTTTTGATTTTGTATACTTTATTGATCCCCAGGGGGGAAATTGAGGCCATCCATGTGGATGGATGAAGCAGCCACGTTACGGCGCTATCCCTTTACCATTCACACACACATTCACACCTAGGGCCACTTTAGAGTCTCCAATTAGCCTAACCTGCATGTTTTTGGCCTGTGGGACGAAACCAGAGAAATCCCGGAGTAAACCCATGCAGACACGGGGAGACCATACAAACTCCACACAGATCACTGTTGGTCAGGGGCTGGGATCGAACCAGGGATCCCATGGCCAAGGGTGAGTTGCTATGCTGCTGCAGTGCTAACCACTCCACCACCGCACCATCCTCACGTCTTCGGCTCTATGGCTTCCCAGACGCTCCAGTACTTTTCCAGAGTGTTTCGTCTCGCTGCCTGTACCCTTGTCTGGCGGTCCTTTTTGGCCTTTACAGTGACAAAAAGCCACAGACCGAGGAGTCGCCTTGTACAGCCACAATGTTACGTTTTGCTTGGGTGGCGTGTTTTACGTCACGGGAGTGTGGCGCCACCTCGCTGTAAAAAAATCCCACACACCCCAGGCATACCCAGCTGTACCCAGCTGCAATGGAAACACAACCGAGCCGAACCGAGTAGAGCCGAATAGTGTAGAGTAAGGCCGACTGGGTACTAGTGGAAAAGGGCCAATAGTTGCCCATCTCAAGAGAGTTCCACATATGTTCTGTAATTTTCCTCATTACTAAGCAATTTTGATCACCTGAAATTGTTTAGTGCAACTTTTGGAATATTTTGTTCAAAATGAGAAAACCAAGTAAAGGGAAAAAGCTTGAAAAGAATGCAACAGAAAAAGAGGAGACTCAAGTTAAGCTAGTGGTTCACATATGATACTAATAAAACCAGGATGGAGCCCCATTTCCTTTTCCACTAACAGTGATATCTTCAGTCCAATCAAGGCTCTAAACTCCACAGTCGACAAATGGTTTTGTGAAGATTTGTCACGTTGACAAAGTTAAGGAATGGCTTCATTCTGCCCATCTGTTTATATAGGGTTACCAAACTTGGTCAGCCTTGGGAATATCACCCGTGACTAGGTTTTTAGGGTTAAAAGGTCACAAGTCATGGCCATAATGTCAAAAAAGCTTTAAAATCCATTTTAGTCTGCAGTCATTTTATTTTGGAGTTACTATCATCAAACTTGTTACACTGGTTGACTTTGAGATCCTCACCAGTGGCTATGGTTTCGGGGTCTAAAGGTCAAAGGTCTGGGTCACAAGGTAAACCAATATGGATTCACGCTATGTCTCTAAGGCACATCTTCGTATTATGTATGTGTGCTCATGTCTTATGAAAGATGAAAAAGACATGAATGAGCTGTTCAGAGAACAGAGGAGAGGTGTGGGTCTGCATCTCCATTGCGTGGAATTCTAGTTCATCACATGCTATCCTGATGGCAACATTTTCAGTCATCAGTAATTGGCTGTTGACAAGGAGGCTATTGATTCTCATGAGAAACAGACTGAGGAGCTGGAGATGTGGTGTACCAGTCTAGCAACTGACTTAAACCCATACCAAACTACACTTGATGACTTGGAGGTCCAGTCTGGCAGACATAATAACTACATAGTTGGAATAAAGAAGGAAGTTGCAAACAGTCCATGAAATTTATTGCAATATTACTCTTTAGGTCCTGGAAGAGGACCAGTTCAACTGGCCTAGTGACCTTGGCGGATCACATCGTGCCCCATACTACCGAGCGAGGTAGGGAGGAACCAGAATACTCTTACCTAGCTCGGTTACACCATTGCCAAGTAATGGAGTGGCTCTGAGGCTGGCGAGGGAGAAGTCAACTGTGTGTTACAATGGATACCTGATCTACATCTGACCCAGTCTAACTTCAGCCATAAAGAAGAAGCAACAGCAGTTTAGTGACAGCAGGGAGATGTGCCGAACCTGGACAATAGGATGCAGATTCAGACACCAGTCCAGGTTCATCATTACAGTCAATGGCTGCTCCAAAATATTTGACATACCCGCCAAGGTAGTAACACTTTCAAGCTGGATGGTTGTTGACTGGTGATCACATACAGATGATAACATTCTATTCTTAACCTTTAGTGCTGCAGGTATTACAACCTCCGCAACAAAGTCCAAAACTATTTCTATCACCAAGAGTGTCAACCAATTTGGTAAGTCAATAGGAATGCTTTTACCGACACCATCATGTATTTCCATCCAGATTTTAACATCGTCCCAATGCTGACTGAAAAATTGTGTTTTTGTAAGTTTTAACCTTCTGAAATGCGTCTATTGGTCACACACACACACACACACACACACAAATATCAAAACACACTTCTCTTAAAAAATACACAACTTTCATCTCGTTTTTCTCTCGAAGAACCCATTTTGACTCTTCCAGGTATTTTCCCGTACGTCAAAAAATGGGAAATGTCACTAAAAGGTAAATGTCATGAGCCTTGATACCTCCCCAATGCTCAATTTTTGTCCAGCCTAGCTGTCAGTCATGTAGATAGATAGGCGGGTGGCCAAAAGTGTTAGCTTAAGAGCTAACAGTGATACTAGGAAGCTCGCATTTATGTTGTTATTTTTTTTTAGATTTCACTCACCCTAATAGACATTACTGTTTTCACCTGGTTTACTGATCCACAGTCGATAACACAACAAAAATAATTTTTTTGTAAGTTGTCTGTGTTTTTTCAACTGATTTAAGACAACTTTGCACCTCAGAATCCAAAAATGGCATCCGTTTCTCTTGATAAGGTCAGGTTTTTATGTTAAGTTATAAGCAGTTGTACAGCAGTTGTACAGGTGTACTGTAAATTGAATAGTAGACACTGATAAAGATATGTACATGTAAATTGAATGTTACGTCATCATAGTTCAAAATTCAGAGAATTTCAAGAAATAGAATTTTGCATCGTCGTCGTCGTCAGCTCCAGCTCGTGTCCGAGCATTTGTTTCGTCTTAGTTTTCAGGGCGTTGCCATCTGTGATTGATGTCGATGGTGGATGTGGCTGTGAAGGCCCAGCCTATGATAGAACTGTCGTGGGCAGAAGTCACATTTTATTGTGGGTGGGGGACGTGGTTGGTTTTGTTTTTCTTGTCTTCATTTGTGTTTATCATCATCCTGTTGTTTTCTGAGCCTCTCAAATGAGTCTGTGCCTTCCCAAATTCTTCTTCTCCAGGCTGCTCTGTCAGTGGCAAGTTGTTCCCAAGATCTTTTGTCTTGCTTCAGCTTGCTTCAGGGAACATTTTAGCTGGTCCTTGTAGCGCAGTTTTGGCCTACCATGTGGTCTTTTTCATGTCTCAAGCTCCCCCTGGAGCATGATTTGTGGTAGTCTGGTGGGGTCCATCCGTACGACATGTCCTGTCCATTGAAGGCGGTGCTGCAAGATGGTAGCGTCCACACTAGGCAGTAGAACATGCTTGAGAATCTCATTGTTTGAAAGTCGATCATCCCAACGAATGCCAAGTATTTGTCTGAGCTTTCTCTGTTGGATGTTCTCAAGGCGCTTGATATCGCGACGAATACAAGGTCCAGGCTTCACAGGCGTTAAGAAGGGTGGAAAGAACAACGGCCCGAAAAACCATGATTTTGGTGCGGATGGTTATCGCATGATTATTGAAGACTCGATGACAAAGGTGTCCATATGCGGAGTGTGCAGCTTTTATGCGGTTTTCGATGTCCTTTGCACAAGTTGGTATTTTTGAGAGGATGCTACCAAGGTAAGAGAAATGCTCCACTTCATCGACAGGATTTCCGTTAATCTTAAGGTTGGTCCTTGATGAAGTTTGACCAGATGCTGATTGGTTGAGGATTTTGGTTTTGTCAGTGCTAACTTCCATTCCAAAATGCTCATAAGAGTCATTATAAATGGTAGCTATCCTCTGGAGGTCATCAACAGTCTGAGCTGGTGTGGCATTATCGTCTGCAAACTGCAATTCATGAACACTGGTGACCGAGGTTTTGGATTTCGCGCGAAAGCGATCAAGATTAAAAAGCCCCCCATCCAAGCGGTATCGCAGATTGATACCAGGGGTTGTTGGTGGTATTTCATTTAGCATTGCAGCCATATACAATGAAAAGCAGGTTGGAGCAAGGACACATCCTTGCTTGAGACCAATAGTGATGGGAAAAGGGTCTGAGAGGGTATTTTGGTGGCAAACCCTACCAACCATGCCATTGTGGAGAGCGCGAAGGAGAGCGATGAAATCATCTGGACATCCAAAACGAGCAAGAACAGCCCACATAGCAGGGCGAGGAACTCGATCAAAGGCCTTCTTGAGGTCCCAGAAGATGAACATGAGTGGTTGTTGTTGTTCTTGGCTCTTTTCCTGGAGTTGTCGAGCACAGAAGATCATATCTACTGTACCACGAGAGGGTCTAAAGCCACATTGGGACTCAGGAAGTACATCCTCGGCAACTACAAGAAGACAGTTGAGAAGGATACGAGCAAAGATCTTGCTTGCAATGCTCAGTAGTGAGATGCCGTGGTAGTTACTGCAGTTCTCTCCATCTCCCTTCTTGAAAATGGTGACTATATTTGCATTTTTAAAGTCACTTGGTAACGTCTTGGTTTCCCATATTTTAAGTAGAAGCTGCATTAAATAGTTTTTCACCTCGGGACCTCCGTGAAGATAGAACTCCAGCGGGATGTTACCTGGTCCTGGTGCTTTGCCTGTCTTCACGTGCTTTATAGTTTTATTTAGCTCGTGTAGTGAAGGTGGTGTAGACATCCACTTGCGATTGGGGTGTTGCGGGGTCTTGCAGAGGAGATCACTAGGGGTGCAAAAGTGACTATTTAACAGACTCTCAAAGTGGGACTTCCAACGGTCAAGGATCCCCTTGGTGTCTGTGATAATGGTGGAGCCATTTGCATCTTTTAGGCTGCCCACAGATGATCTGGTGGGGCCAAAGATCTCCTTCGTTGTAGCATAAAAACGGTGCATATCCCGTTGGTCGGCGTATTTTTGCAAATCTTCTGCTTTTTGCTGCCACCAAGTGTTTTGGGCTTTATGAATCCCTCTCTGGCATGCCGCTTTTGCTTGCTGGTGTTTCTGTTGATTCTTTGCAGATGGATCATTTTCAAACACAAGACGTGCATGGCGTTTAGCCTCTATGAGGTCAGTGATTGTTTCATCATTCTTGTTGAACCAGTCTTGGTTTTTCTTGTGTTTGTGACCAATCGTTTCTTTGGCGGCAGCAGTCAATGCATCACGGAGAGTGGTCCATCAGTCTTCAACTGAGGCATTGTCTGGAAGGCTCAGTTCATTCATGTTTCTACCAATGGCCTCTCTAAAGGACTGCAACATTTGGGGATCGCAGAGCTTGTCACAGTCAAAGCGATGGTGAGGAACGTTTGCCAAAATGCACTTTGGTGGTCGCCGGATCGTAATATTGAGTCGGGAGATCAGGAGGCGGTGATCTGTCCAGCAGTCATCTGCTCCAGGCATGGATCGCGTGATGTGGACATCATTTTGGTCTCTTGTTTTTGTGAGGACATAGTCAAGGGTGTGCCACTTTATGGAGCGAGGGTGTTTCCAGGTCGTCTTCTGGTGATGGGGGAATTGGAAAAGGGTGTTTGTTACGATAAGATTGTGTTCGGCACAAAGACCCAGTAAAAGTTCCCCATTTGCATTGCATTTTCCCATACCATGGTGGCCTATGATGCCTTTCCACAGCTGGTGGTCACTGCCAACTCTGGCATTGAAGTCACCCAGAATAACAAGCTTGTCGGATTCTGGGACTGTCAGAATGGTATGTGTGAGCTGTTCATGGAAGGAGGTCTTGCTTTCATCTTCAGATGTAAGTGTAGGCGCATACATTGAGATCAGAGTGAGGAAACATTTTTGGGTGAGCGGGATTTGGATGGTCATTATTCGCTCATTGATTGCAGTTGGGACAAGGTTGTGTTGATCCACAAACTGGGATCAGATGGCAAAGCCTATACCATGGATACGTGGATCTTCTGTATCCTTTCCCTTCCAGAAAATTGTGTAGTTTGATCCAGTTTCCTTGATGTTGCCTTCCTCAGCAAGTCTAGTCTCACTTAGAGCTGCTATGTCGATGTTAAAGCATGCAAGTTCTTTACATACCAGAGCTGTACGACGTTCTGGGTGCTCGCTGCTCCTCGTGTCCTGCAGTGTGAGGATGTTCCAAGCAGCCAGGATGAAGGGTTTTGTAATGAGAGATCCAATCGGTGGTTGAAAATCCAGGCGGTGGTCGAGAGCAGTTGAGTTTTTATGGTTTTGATATGTAGGTCGACCGCTGTGATGGGTAATCTGCCAGCTGCGGCATGCTAACCAGATAAGTCTGCAGTGTCCGATGTTTGCCCCACCTTTTCTAGGGGCCTCCCCATATGGGATGGGCTGCGGGAGTCCTAAATAGGCCAGTCCAGTCACAGACCCAGCTACCGAAATCCAATGTCACCCCAGAATTCATTGGAAGGCGATCATCTTTGATCCGCCGCCAATGTGTGGTTGCGAGCTAGAGGCTTCCAGTCATAACAAACCTGCCCCCGTTACTCGCAGTTCCATTGCCATTGGGCTTGAAGGGATCCTCCGAGTTGAAGACGAAGGCCAGTTGCTTATGAATTTGTTTAGGGTGGTTGTGGCTGCGCAAGGGCCATGCACACGCTCTTGGCCATCAGCATGTCCAATGCGGTTCGGCAGGCTGAAACGTGCGATTTTCATGAAGTTGGCTGCAACGGGCTGCCAGGTGCTTTGTTTATCAAGGCCCGCCTCTCTAGCACCTGCCCGCCAGGCACTGCCCTCATCCGCCGAAGTAGTAGACTACTCGCCGTTGGGGACTTTCCTAACGGACTATGTAGTCCATATACTATTTAACCCATAGTTGGGGGTTTGGTTCATGGGTATCAGGGCATGTCCACATGCTGGTGGGCCGTGAGTACCGCAAGTCTGGGAGCCAAACCTCCTCCAAGTCCCTGCATTTTAGCCTGGGGCCTCACGGTACCCAGTTTCCATCCATTACCACGAGGAGGTACGCATGGGGCTTGCTGTGGAGAAGCTATGTACTAGCAGAGGAGACTTACGCACTCGGCTCCCTTTTCGCTTGCTGTAAACAGCAGGCTATCTAGCGACGGAACAGAAATGTACACTTCTATAACGCACTAGACACATCACACAGCCTTTTAATGGACTTTGCATCATATAAAGCGAAAATACCATACATGTAAACAAAAACGTAAGAAAGCATGTGGCCATAGTTCAAAAAGTTGACCTGATTGAGCAAAACCAGTATGATTTTTGGATTCAAATCAGCTAAAAAAAACTTAGACAATAAATTTGGTGTTGACCAGTGTAATATATCTGGAGTCATTCTGGCTTATTTTGTTTTATTTTCGCCATGATGGTACATCGTTGGCACTGTAAACACCACAGAGGTGGCTGATTGAAGCTAGCAGTTTAGCTGCTAGTCTTGGCTCATTCATGAATGGTTCTGCAGCGTTGCCAACTCTCACTCTTTAGCCCTCTCTCATACACCACAAACCTTATTTCTCACTTCAAAATGAGGAAAATACTGTCAATACTGTGTTGACTTTCTTCAGATTTTTACACAGTATGAGCTCTCAAGGCTCCATAAAGCAGACTGAACATGTTATAAAATAAAACTACCTAAAAGGTAAAGAAGGGTATACATTGGAAAAATACCTGTTTATGTACATTGTGCTCATGCATGCTTACTCTACCCCATCCTCCAGTTTCCCCTGTGCACAATTCCCTCTAAATCTCACTCCAAGCCTTTCTGAAAAGTTGGCAACTCTGGTTTCTGTGCCTACTGTACCCCAGCGTGGTCATATCGCATCAACCACTGAAACCACACATCCCTGCCCACCACTGATGCATTATTTCGTTCATTCTTTGAGACAAATTTAATTTAGTTGACTCAGGCTAGATTTGAGCAAGCCAGCTAGTTAGCAATAGTGACGTAAGAGGGAGGCTGGAACTGAATGCGGTCTAAGGGGGCTTTCACACCTAACCTGTTTCGACCAGGTTTTCGAACTTTTCAGTTTGGTTTGGACCAAAACTTCAGGTGTGAAAGCTCCCCCGAACCATGGTCCACAACAAAGAGCTGAAATTTGGTTTGGCAAAAAGATTTTGTCTCAGTCCAGATCAAATTGAACCTTGGTCTGGTTCTTTTAGAGTACGAAAGCAATTTTCAGAAAGGTTCAGACTTTCAGACCAAACACAGGAAGTTAAGGCAGCCGATTGTTGTTTTATTATTTTAGTTATCTTAACTGTTTAGTCCTTTTACCAAACTGAAATGATCTTATTATTATTATTTATCAGTGATTGTTTTATTTTTATCATCCTGTCTAAGCTCCAGTGTTTCCTCATAAGGAGCCTTTCCACAGGGAGTTGTGCCTGTTTCCTGGCTGCAGGGTGCTGGCCTGTGATTGCCCTGGTCTACCCAGCCGAGGGGATCGTGCACTGTGGCGCCACACCTGCGGTGTTGACCACTCAGGTTGGACTCGGGCAGTCTCAAAGGTGGTGTTCCTGTAGCTGTGGGCTTGGTATTTTCCCTGCTGATGATGGCTCCCTAGTGATGGTGCTTCCACACCTGGATCCTCAAGGCTCAGTCATAAGTCTCACACAGATGAAAGTTTTTTGTGTGTGTTGGGGGGTGGCGAGGATTGTGTTTTATTTGAATGTATGAAGGACTTTGTGTTACAACTTTTTGTATAAAAAGTGCTATATAAATAAAGCTTTGATTGATTGATTGATTGATTGATTGATAAGAGGGAAAATGAGCCACAGTATGACTTGGAGAGAGGAAGAGATCCAGATTTAAATTTAAATACGGTCCATTAATGGTATAAATAGTCAATTAAAATGCAATCATAAAAATGTAGAAACTTACCAGATATTTTTGGAGGGGATGTGACAGAGAGTAGTGAAAGATTGGAGGAGCAATGCCAGCTGAATTTATCAAGGCTAATGAGAAGGGCAAACGTAATACCTGGATAATAGTCTAGCCTCACTAAACTAGATCACTGACTAATATGACGGAGTTTGAACCAGCTTCCAAAGTGTGGTTACAGATGTGTCCAGAGCTGCACAAAACACCTCCGATGGTGAATAGCATGTTTGCTAACTGCAGCATCTGTCCTAACTACATAGACGTTGTCATGACAATGATATGTCAGTGCATTACGTAAAGTTGTTTGGTCTGCTTGGATAACATACAGTATCATAGTGCTTTAAGATTTGTTAGTAACCTCAGACCTCTAACTCACTGCTGTGTTCTGTATTTCGGTGTTGGCTGGCCATCTCTCTTCATATGACGTTTGGGACACTGGTACAATTTCATTTACAAAGACATACTCTGTAATCTTCATTTCTACATTTGTAAATATATTATGTGGAAGTCACTGTCTGGTTACAATCTTTGATCAAATAATTCATATTTGTAGACTGTCCCAAATGTCAGGATAGAGATGGGGAAAAAGCTTTTATGTATTCTGCTCCAGTCACCTGGAATAAACTACAGAATAACCTCAATCTACGCGATTTAGTAAAGATGTCTGAATTTAAATCTTTTGTGACTGCACTAATAAATGAGTCCTTCACTGTTTGTTTGTGCCATTCATAGTGACCTGATAAATAGATATTTGATTTTTATTTTTTTTGGGGGGAGGGGGTATTTTTGTATTTTGTATACTTTTATTAATCCCAGAGAGAAATTCAGGAAGAAATTGTATTTATTTATCTATTTTTATCGAGTTGTCTGTTTTTTATGCATTTATTCATTTATATTTTTAAACTCTGTGTTGTTTTGTAATTGTTTTTATAAGTGCTGCTATCTTGGTCAGGGCACCATTGTAAAAGACGTCCTTCCCTCAATTGGTTTATCTCTGGTAAAATAAAGGATAAAAAAAGAGCGGTGTGAAACCACACATAACCGGACCACATGTATAAAATGTAATAAAATAAAAACTTTTGTCCGGACATTGGTGTGGACTTTCAGGTGTGAAAATGCCCTCAGAAATTTAAAGAGACATGCACTGAAACCAGCCATTCTCAAAAAGGCTGGAAGAGATAAAAATAACTTTGGCTTTTCTGCAGTAGAGGATGGATGGGTGGAGTTTTGCTGCAATAATTAAATAATTAAAGAACATTTGACCAAAATATGTCACAAACAGTTCATTAAGATGTGTTATCTGTTAAAATGTGGAAAAAGGTGCAATCAATGACCCCTTTGAGCATAAAGAATCTGAGTGTCATGGATGGCTGACACCCTGCAAGTTCTCTTTCCAGCCAGTCACTAATCAGCACTGATCAACAATCAGTGGGAAGAAACTGGTTGGAAAGTAAACCTGCAGGGTCTTGGCCCTTCATGCTGCCCATCCCTGATCTACTCAATGCAAAGACAAGTCACCTCGATGGTAGATTTTTTGGGGTTCATTGTCAGAACAAAGCCAATACCACATGAAAATCCTCACCAAGATAGAGTCTCAAGGTGAGGGGAAGTAGTAAGCTGTAGAGATGTCACCTTTGATTTTTACCCCTCAGCCTTTAAAAGGCTGATGGGTTATTGTCGCCTCAGTGGCTGAAATGGGCAACAGGGGTGGCATCAACACCTACCTTTTAAACACGATAACTAGAGAAAGAAGTGCTGTAGGCTTTTCAAGCAAATACCATAGTTATACCTAAGAAAAATCTTGGACGTGTTCGAATTTGGTCAGAGGTCAGATTTTCCATATCTCTTTTAAACATGATTATTTGAGAATTAAACCACAAAGGTTTTTGATATTGATACTGTAGTTGTATCTATGAGAAATCTCAGATGAGTTTGAATTTGTGTGACCTTGCGCTCAACGTCAAGGTCAGAGGTCAATTTTTCTGGAAGCGGCGGAGTCCATGCTTATCTTATAAATGTAATGACTAGAGAAAGAAATGACATAGGCTTTTCAAATCGATGCCATTGTGGTATCTATGAGAAATCTTGGACAAATTCAAATTTGGGTGACCCTGACTTCAATGTCAGAGATCACATTTTCCATAAGTATTGTATGCAAGATAACTCCAGAAGGAATTGAAGGAAGCTTTTGATATTAATGCTACTAGTGCATGCCCATAGAACGCAAGTATTTCTGTGTGAAACAGGTATCCCAATCAGGCTTTACAGGCCCAAATGTAGGCTGTGTTTGAAAGTGGAATACAAAGAGGTGTAGCCTATATGTAGGCAATCACATGTTAGACTTTGAAAAATATAAAGATTTATTTGATTGTGTGAATATTAATTACAGAATACCTAAATACTGAAAATGAATGGGACATCCAATATTAGAAACTGTTTCAGATCCCTTGTTGATTTGTTTGTCAGATCACTTATTTGTGTGATTTTTTATCACTTACAGTATATTCAAGATAATAGTGTATCTTGCACTTTGGGGAATGGGAGTTGTTCAGTCATCATTATAATTATTTTAGTTTAGTTTATATCACTGTTCAGTGATGGAGTTAAGTGCAATATTGAGTGCCTGCAAAGGACTGTGATGCACCGGGTCAGCTGGTGCCCCCCCCCCCCCCCCCCCCGTGTTCTTCATGCCAATTTATCCATTAGACCTAGGCAATCATAGCAACTTTTTTTTTTTTAATTTAAGTTTTTGTAAAGGGTATACAGGTCATTACAGCATTGCATTGTTAACATTTTCATCGTGCGTTCCCTTATACTGTATTTTGCTATTTGACAACATTGGTAGAATAGTTATTACAACACCCCCTTTTTTTTTTAAAGTGAAAGAAAAAGTGAAATTAAAGAGAATTAAATAAAAAAACAAACAAACAAACAAAAAAACCCGAATAAACAAACAAACAGAACAGTAAAAAACAAACAAACAGAAAATTAAGTAATTAAAAGTAAAGAGCATCTGAGTAGCGTTGGAACAAAGAGTGGGACCATCATTGAAATGGTATTTGTCAAAGATTAGATCTAATGGAAGACACATATGCGATCCAGGGTTGCCAAAAGTTCATGAACCCATCCATGTCCTGTCTCAGTGCGAATGTCAACTTTTCCATCGAGTAAATGTCTTGAATCACGTTAATCCAATCTTCAGGTGTAGGACAGTCCTTCAGCATCCATTTTTTAGTTAGGGCTTTTTTACTTGCCAATATTAAAACATTGAATAAGTATTTATCTCCTCGTCTTTCCAGTGAGTCCGGTAGTAAACCCAAATACAAAGTTATAAAAGAAAAGGGAACTGTTATTTTGAATATTTTCCCCAATATTGTCTGTACATTGGTCCAATATTGGTGGATAACTGGGCATGACCAAAACACATGAAAATGATTTGCAGTCTTTTCACCACACAAGCGCCAACAGTTCAACCCCTTATGGGTAAATTTGTTTTGTGCAGGTGTTCTGAAAAATCTTACCAAATTTTTCCATCCAAATTCTCTCCACTGCAGGGATGAGGTACTTTTCCATTGCTGTCTATTTAGCTTTTCCCATATTTCCAATTGTAAAGTGAAATTCCCCTCTTTTTCCCATCTCTCTTTTATATATGATGTGTTGTCTCCTTTTAAGTCTTGAAGACCTTGGTATATTTTAGAAATGTATCTGATCCCTGGGATCCCTTTATATGCCATTAAGAAGACCTTCAGAACACCTGACTGGGCCCTTTCCAAATCCTCCTTTTTAAGTATATTGTTTATGTGGTGTCTAAGCTGAAAGAACCTGTAAAGATCTTGATTTATTAGACCTTGTTTTTTCAAATCTTCAAAACTTCTTAAAATGTGCCCCTTAAGAAATCATAATATTTTATCAGCCCTTTCTCTTTCCACTCTTTAAATCTAGTGTCTGTTTTATTGGGGGTAAAGTCTTGATCATAGGCAATCCATTGCAGAAGTCGATAGGGCTCTTTAGCTTGATTCTCTCTGACTATCTTAAACCAAATTTTTAGCGGGGTCTCTATCCACGGGTTAGTGTTATTCAAGAGTTTAGGTAAGGCATTGTTCCCTATTATCGCCTGTAGGGGGATGTCACTTGTTATTTGGCATTCCATCTCCTTCCATTGTGCAGTGTAGACTGGGTTACATATCTCTACTAAAGTTTTAATTTGTGCAGCTATAAAATAGTCCCTGATATTTGGCAGCGCGAGCCCACCTTTGTCTTTGTTTAGCTGTAGGGTTCTATATCTGATTCTAGGTCTCTTGCCCTGCCATATGAATCTTGAGATCCTTCTGTCTAGCTCCTGCCATGTTTTTTTGGGGGGTTCTACCGGTATTGTTTGGAAAAGGTATAGAAGACGTGGGAGTATATTCACTGCTTCAATTCTTTGTGCAGTACCTAAGAATGGTATCATATTCCATCTTGCTAGGTCAGATTTTATTTTTGTCACCAGTGGATCATAGTTTAGTGTTATAATTTTGTTGAGTTGTTTCGGGATATTGATCCCCAGATATTTCATAGATTCCAGCTCCCAGTTAGTTTTGAGTTCACTTAGTGAATAATGATTTGGGTCATAGTTGAATGTTAAAACTTGGGTTTTATGCATGTTTAATTTGTACCCCGATAAATCTCCATAGTCTGAAAAAACTGAGATTAGTTCTGGTAAAGAAGTGTCTGGTTGCCCTAGGTATATTAAAATGTCATCAGCAAAGAGTGCTATTTTATGTTCCTTCTGACCAAGTGTAATACCTTGAATTTTTTGATTTTGTCTTATCCATTGGCTCAGAGGTTCTATGAAGATTGCAAAGAGCAGTGGAGACAGGGGGCAGCCTTGACGACATCCTCTTTCCAGCTCAAAAGATGATGATAAATTACCGTTAATCCTTGTTTTAGCTGTTGGTTTTTTATATAATGCCTGTATAGTTCTAATAAAGTTGTTATGAAAATTGAAACTGGATAAGATTCTATATAGGAAAGACCAGTCAACCGAATCAAATGCTTTTTCAGCATCTAATCCCAATATGACTGCATTTAAATTATATTTTTTTATATGATGAATTATGTGTAAAGTGCGTCGAATGTTGTCTTGTGTCTGTCTTTGTCTTATAAAACCTGTTTGGTCTAAGTGAATTAAGTCTGTCAGTATGTTTTCTAACCTTTTGGCAAAGATAATGGTAAAAAGCTTATAGTCCTGATTTAATACACTGATTGGTCTGTAGTTGGAGCATTCTAGTTTATCCTTTTCAGGTTTAGGTATAACTGCAATGACCCCTTCTCTCCAGGAGGGGGGGATTTCCCCTGTGTGGAGGACATAGTTAAATGTTTTCAAGAGGAGAGGAGATAGTTGCTGTTTAAAGGTTTTGTACCACTCTGCTGTATAGCCATCTGCTCCTGGGGATTTGTTAGCTTTAAGTTTCATAATTGCTTTTTCCAATTCTTTAGGCTGTATTTCTGACAGTAGTGTTTTATTTTGTGACTCCGTAAGTTGGGGAAGGTGTAATGTGTTTAGGAATGTCTGGGATGCGTTTTTATGTTTTTTGTGGGAGTATAAGTTCTTGTAGTAATTCTCAAAGCTTTTAAGAATATCCTGAATTCTGAATTTTATTTCCTTTGATACTGGGTCTCTGATTTTGTAGATTGCTCTTTCTGTTTGTTGTTTCCTCAATTTATAGGCTAGTAATTTTGCCGATTTACTGCCTGCTTCATAGTGTTTGTGTTTCAGAAATGTAAGTTTCTTCTGGATTTCTATTGTGTAGATCTCATTTATTTGATTTTTAATTTCTTTAATCTTGAACGAGCCATTAGAATGAGTGTTGTCTTTGTGTTCTTTTTCTAGGTTCTTGAGTTCTGACTCTAGTGTGATTAGTTTTTCTTGTCTGTTTCTTTTGGGTTGCCAGTTTTGCAATAATTTTTCCCCTTATTACAGCTTTGCACGCATCCCACAGTATTAAAGGAGATACTTCTCCATTATCGTTTTCTTCCAAATATCTGAGAATATCTGATTCCAATTCATCTTTCAGTGGTCCTTTCAGGACATTTGAATTCAACCTCCAGGAAAATGTATTATTTGTGTATTTTTGGATGTTTAAGTCCATATAGATCGGACTGTGGTCAGAGAGATCCATCAGTCCTATTTTACATGTTTTTACTCTTCCAATGTCTCTATTAAACATAAAAAAGTAATCAATCCTTGAGTAAGATGAATGTGGCGTTGAATAAAAAGTATAATCTTTTACATTGGGGTTGAATTCCCTCCATACATCACAGATTCCCATTTCTTTTAGTAGCATCCGAGTTTTCCTTTCCTTTTGAGTGTTATTTTGATGTGAAGAATTACCTGTTGCATCCCAGTATGGATTCAGTCTTAGATTGAAGTCTCCACCACATATCACTAAACCTTGGGCTTTAGTTATCATTAGGTCGAATACATTTTTATAAAATTTCCATTTAGCCCCTGGTGGTGCATATACATTCAGCAGGGTGATATCTTCTCCCTCTAGCCGCCCAATTACCAAACTGTACCTCCCTTCTTTATCTTTGTGTTCTGATTTTTTTTCAAATGTAATTTTGGTTGATATCAATGTCGCTACTCCCCTCCTCCTCCCTGACTTATATGAAGATGAAGAGATCATTTTAAACCCTTGTCTATTGAGTTTAGTGTGTTCCACGTCTGTTAGGTGGGTTTCTTGTAAAAATATTATTTCTGCTTTGTCTTTTTTCATTTTGCGTAGAATCTTGGATCTTTTAACTGGATTCAGGATCCCTTTTACATTATATGAGGCTATTTTGGTTACACCCTGTTTCTCCATTGTATTTTCTTATTTAGTATAACAGTGTGGTGGACCTCTTTTTTGCTACTCAGAAACTGAAAGAACATTAAGAACATAAAAAACATTAAGAACATAGTGTATGAGACTTTAAAACAAAAAACTGTCAAAAAAACTTCCTGAGCTGGGGTCTCTTTAAAGACCCTGTAAGAGCCTTGATGGAGTGTAGGCTCTGAGGGAAATTCCTCAAACTCTGTTACGTGTTGAGGGCCCTCTCTTACCCCTGTAAGTTGTCCCATGTTTTTAACGTGAATTTCAGATCCCAATCCGAATTTGTAATGATTTTTTTTTTTTTTTTTTATGCCTATACCCTATGAGATTGTGTGCACCCTCCCACCCCCATCACAGCAAACCTTCACTCTAATACAGTATTTGTTAGTGTGGGGAGAATATGTGCGTCATTGTTACATTTCTATTTTAACAAGATTTTTTTTTTTTCCTTTAAATTAAGAAGACATTTGTTTCTAATGCTATAACTGCTCCATGCAAGGTTTTACCACATGCTGATTCTGCATCTCCTTTAATGTTTGTTACCTTGTAGGAGGGGGGATGGAAGTGCAGAATGACTGAAAAGTGAGAAAAAAACAAAAAGGTCGCTATTCCTTCCTGGAACTGGAAAGCTTATCTTTGTAGCTCTGGGGCTGGGTTTCCCGCTGCTGGCCCGTGGATTTAGAAGGTCTTTGAGTGGACCACGTTTGAGCTCTGATTTTCTCACTCAGATTCGCTGCGGGTTTAAACACCGTTACCGGGAGTCCTCTTCTCGCCATGTCAGTTGTTGCTTCTTCCGCTGAATTGTAGAGACATGACTCTTCACCGTAAAAGACCCTTAACTTCGCCGGAAATGGTGTCTGAAAGCGTAGATTCTTTTCCCGTAGAACCTTTTTGGCGTCGTTATATTCCCGTCGCTTTTTAAGAACCTCAGGGGCGTAATCGTGCTCCACGAAGACTTTTCTTTCTTGATGCATAAATCCTTTTTTCTTCCAAGCCCGTCTTACAACCTCTTGTTTTATTTTGAAATCGGAGAATCTTACCAACACTGAACGCGGGTGTGCTTCTGCCGCTGGCTCTGCGGCTAATGTACGATGGGCCTTTTCTATTTTCAAATCGGTGGTTTGTGGAATATCCAACTTCTCTCTCAATAAGGATTCCACGCATTCCGCCACTGTGTTGAAACCATCTTCAGCTCCTTCTTTCAGACCGTGAATTCTGATGTTATCTCGTCTCTGTCTTCCTTCTTGGTTGGCTAGCTTAGCCTCCAGCCTTGACTGTTTTCTGTGTAAATCCAGCATAGAATCTTCAAGCACTTGTACTCTTTCTTCAGCTTCCAAGATTCGGTTTTCGGCCTGGTCCATTCTGCTGTTCGTCCTTGTTAGTTCCTCTCTGAATTCGTGAAATTCGGCCCGAAATCGTCGTAATTCATCATATAGCGATTTCAGGCTAACCTTTTTGTTAGCTGGGCCCAGCTCTTCGTCTCCTGAATGGAGGTCCTCGGGATCAGATTCTGCGGCCGCCGCGCGTCCTGACCTGGGGAATGCCAGTTTCTTCTGTTTGTGGTTAGGCATGGTGTTTTTGTCTTTTGATTTTTATTCTTCCAAAAATCCGTTAAGTCTGATTTTGACGATGTTTTCCTTGGATTGGATCTGGGAGGTTCAGCGTTAAGTTGCTATCACCATGGCGTCCAGACCGGAAGTCGCAATCATAGCAACTTTATGGTATAATGTTTTAAACATTAAACCTTAAGTCTATCTTTTGTCGCTATTTGCACTATGGGTAGCATTACTGTACTTAGACTGCTGTTGTTGTTTTTCCAGCCTTATTCCTTTCCTTTTTTTATGTTGCACACAGTACTAAAGAGAGAGAGAGAAATGCCATTTCAATTCTTCTGTATGTCCTGTACGTATATCAGCTGTTCTGATATGCCAAAATGTCAGAACACTGGATCCAATCAGCTGATCGCTGAAACCACATAGCTCAGCTGTTTTCCATGATAAATCAACCTCAGGGCAAAAGCACACTCCACACATTATCTTTTTTTCACTTTATTGAAAATATACAGTATATTGTCAGGAATCTGAAACTTAAACTCAAACAAAAGTACTCTGCTTAGTTCGTTACCTCAAATAAGATTCGAGACACGAAGTTTCAAAATATAAAAGCTTTACTCATGAGGAGTGCTTACCCTGGCTACAGGAAAAAAACAGCACTGAAGCTTATCTTCAGAGCTGGGGCTTTTATACACAAGCATGAGTTATAGGAACAAAGAGGTCTAAACAGATTTTTCTAATATTTCAGGAACTAAGGGAGGGTTCGACATTAAGAACAGGAACAATCATAGGAACAAAGAGGTCTAAACAGGTTTTTTCTGATACTTCAGGGACTAGGGGAGGGTTCGACAACTTCATCAGAACGTCTTGCGTTTTAAAACAGTCACGGAGGCATGAACACTTCTTTGTTTTAGCAGGAATGCAGCAGCAACTGTCTCAGTCAAGAGGTTTGCACAATAGAGCGGAAAGTTCCAGTCAAGAGGTTTGCACAGTAGAGCAGAAAGTTCCAGTCAAGAAGTTTGCACAGTAGAGCGGAAAGTTTCATCACACAATTGAATACAGAGCAGTAAAAGAGCACATTTTAAAACCTGATAGTATAAATGATAACATGTGTATACAATGTTTTTCCTAACAATATATATATTTTTTTTAATTGCCATCGGTTAGCATGCCTTTGAGCCAGGTCTGAACGCTGTTTCTCCCGGCATGTTGTGTTGATTTGTCAGACCCGGTCCTCGCTGGCGCTCCGCCCATTCTGCTCATGCACCTCATTCTCCACATATGGCGAATTATCCTTTAGACCTACGCAATCATGGCAACTTATGGTATAATTTTTTTAAGCATGAAATTTTCTATCTTTCTAACTTTCATTTGCTTGTTTTGTCCCGGGAACACTGTGATGACTGACAGGTCGTGATGCTATGTGTTATCCAATCAGCATGGTCGTGATGCCGCGTACTGTCCAATAAGCATAGCCGTGATGCCACGTATTGTCCAATCAGCATGAAGCCAATCTGAAACCCCACCCACACTTCTTGAACCCAGCTCATGGAATGACACAGAGCGGTGGTTAAAACTTTTATTGATAAAAATTACATATTTTGACTGAGCGACTCCATATTTGGGGGATGCACACCCTCGTAGCCCCAGGAAACCACGTTTAAAATCTGAGGCCAGTCTGACAAACGGTTTGAGAGATATGCGTGGAACAGACACACAAACACACACACAGACAGAGATTTCTTGCATTTATAGATAGTTGTATCGATGAGAAATTTCAGACAAGTTTGAGTTTCAAGGTCAGAAGTCAGTTTTTCCAAAAACATTGTAAACATGATAATTCAGAAAGGAAACGACGTACATGCTTCACATCGATGCCATAGTGGTTTTCAAAGAAAAATCTCAGATGAGTTTAAATTTGGGTACCTTGACCTTTACCTCAAGGTCAGAGGTCAGATTCTCCATAACTCTTGTAAGCATGATTACTCCAGAAAGAAATGGTGTAGGCTTTTCATTTTGTCACCATAGCTACAGCTATGAAAAATCTGGGACAATTTTGATTTCAGGTGAGTTTGCACAAAAATTCAGCCAGCCAGTGCTCTTAATGCCACAAGGCTAACCCATGATTTACACTGACTCCAGATTCAGTCCGTTGCAGATGCAGTGCGGGTGTTCCATTGTGTTCATTACTACCAGCTCCGTTTATGTTTTGCAGCAGCATGGACAAGAACAAGGTCCGAAATACAAGATCGCGAGAGAATTATACAAAATAACGCAAGATCTCGAGAAACACCTGCAAGTAACCGAGATGAATTGATCGCAATCACGTGATAACAACAAGGAAGTGTGATGTAGCGGCTCTCCACCTGGATTTTGGGGCTATAAATAGTAGGGGTGTGAATCGCGAAGAACCTCACGATTCAATTTGGATCACGATTCTTGGGTCATGATTCGATTGAATCATGATTCAACGATAATCATGATATCGCGATAATCAAGTATTATGATACCACGTATTCCAAATTTTTTTCACCTTATTCAACCTCAAATCATGTCTCAAAGTAAAACTATTGACATCTCTTTCATATAATAAATTATTCTCTGGGCTTCATTTTCCGGCGGAGATGCGTCTGCACACAGGGAGGGTGGTAGACAGTGCTGTTTGGAATAGACTCCCATTCCAGCTACTTTATCTGACTCTGTGGACTTTTTTATAAAGCAGCTGAAAACATTTTTGTTTAAGGAGGCTTTCCATTGAGTTTTAACTGCTTTTTAATGGCAAGTCTGATATTTTTAATTTATTTTATTCTTGTGCTTTAACTTTTTTAAAAAAAAAAAAATTATTTTTATCTATTAACTTCCTTTTATTCCATTTTGTTGTGCAGCACTTTGTGACTATATGTCTCTGAAAAGCACTTCATAAATAAACTGTACTTACTTGGCGATCAGAGAAAAAGCTCCATGCCAGTGTCTCTTTAGCTTAGCCGTTGTTAATGCTGCTCCAAGATGTGTGCTGGCCCGTCGTATTCCGAGTGTTTTTTCTTTTTTTTCATGCAGTGCTTCTTGCGGGTCACATGTCATGTCAAGGTCTTTCCTTCCATCTTTGTTATAAAATCCAAAAAACACCCGACATATGAGCTAACTGTGAGCTAACTGCTTCCTAACTTTCAAAGCTGGCTGCAAATCACTGAAACAAGCTATGACTTCACTTGACTGGGTGTTTGCTTTGCGTCATCTAGTGGACTGAAAATGCCATTGATTAACTGATAACCCAAAAGTATAAGTGTGCGCATTTAAAAAAAAAAACAAAAAACATTGATCCGTGCATTTATGGATCGATGCATTGTTGCCAGTGCCAAGTATTGCAATCCATCACTGAATCGATCTTTTTTCCCACCTCTAATAAATAAAACATAAGTAGCCTGTTAATTTTAATTCTATTAAGTGTTTGCATGTTAAGTCAAGTTTTTACCTTCTCTGACACAGTGGTGGAGGAGGAGACCTCAGAAAATGACGGACAATCCTTAAATCATTTTTAATGCATTTGCTCTAATGGAATTTATAGAAAAAATATCAACTGCCGTTGAAAATAAAGAGTACTCAGTTGGGGTATTCCTGGATCTTAAAAAAGCATTTGATACAGTGGATCATAATTTATTATTAAAGAAACTACAAAATTGTGGTATTAGGGGGGTAGCACTTGTCACGCCGCGCCATTCATCAGCGGCGCCACCTGCTCACACACCTGCTACTCGTCAGCGGCGAAGGATAAAAGCCGCCTCGCCCTGAGCGTCGGCCTGAAGCCGTAGACTTCATTCCCTTTGTATGGACTTCTACCACATTCTCTTCAGCATCCTCATCTCCGGTAAGAAGTTCACTTACCTCATCTCTCCAGTCTGCTCCCCTGTGCACAGGTGGATTCCTCGGCGGCGGACAATCCCGTCCCTCGTCTCTCCTCGCTGCTGCACCGAGCCCTGCAGGTGGCTGTCTCCCGGGCTTCCATCCTTGAAGCGCCAGTCATCTGCCCAAACAAGTAAGCTTCTCTCCCTCGCCTATTCTCCTCCCGTGTTGGTGTGTGCTCATCACCCTGTGTCTGATTTCTCCCATAGGGTTGCCGGCTGAACGGTCTCCTGCCTCTGGGTCCGAAGCAGACGCCACCACCAACACATTAACATTCCGCAGACACGCACCCAAACATCCCTGTTGTTAATAAACAGTTTGAACTACTCTGAGCCTGTGTGTGTGCGTCTCCTGAGCCGAACGTTATGTCAGTACGGCTTCAGCAGAGCGGCTCGGCGGACGGCGGGCTCGCACACCGGTTTACCATCCTCGAGGCTCGGGTGGATCAGATTGTTTATCAGCAACAGGTGGTTCTTCATCAATTATTAGAACTGACTAACCGATTGAACCGCTTGGACCCCCAACAGCCGTTCCTCCCGACTCACCAGGGTGGCGCGGCTCCTGCTGTTCCAGCGGCCGTCCAGCCGGCTCCAGTGGCACCGGTTCGGCTCACGCCGATTCCGACCCCCGCCCGCTTTAGCGGTAAGCTCGGCGGAGCGCGGGGGGTTATTATGCAGTGTGAGTCCGTGTTCCACCGTGTGCCCGGAGATTTTCCCTCGGATCACAGCCGAATTGGTTACATAGGGAATCTTCTGGAGGGGCGTGCGTTAACTTGGACCTACGCCGTAATGGCGAGGCCCAGTTATGCCACCCTCACCTATGACCAATTCGTGAGGCGCTTTCTGGAGGTCTTTGACCACTCACAAACCGAAACGGTCCAGGTCGATCGGCTTCTCGCTCTCCAGCAGGGAAGCCGGTCGGCAGCGGACCACTCGGTCGACTTCCGGGTAGCGGCGGAGGAATTGGGCTGGGAGGAACGCTCCCTCTGTGGCCTGTTCCTCCGCAGCCTCAATAGTGATCTGAGGGATGAACTGGCTGGTCGGGATATCCCTGGGACGCTAGCGGAGCTGACATCCTTAGCGATAAGTTTGGATAACAGGCTGCGCGAGCGCTCCTCGGGGCGGAGGTCTTCTTCTTCTCGCCCTCGTGGAGCCTCGCCGCACCTGTTCCAAGCTCGCCCCCTGGCGGCGCCGCCAGCATCGCGCCCCGAGGAGTCGGAGCCGATGGTGACGGCCTGGACTAAACTTTCCCCTGTGGAGAAGCAACGCCGCCGTGAGTTGGGCCTCTGCATGTATTGCGGAGGCGACCAACACACCGTGGAGCGTTGTCCACGGAAAGCCAGTCGGTGGGGTCCGCGAGTCACTGTTGGAAGCCTCGCGGATGTCAATCGGTTAGGATCACTTACTCAATTGAAGCTGCCCATCCGTTTCTGCCATAACTCTACTGGGCACCTCACTCACGCACTGGTGGATTCGGGCGCAGAAGGCAGCTTCATTTCACAAAGCCTGGCAACCCGATTGGGCATCCGCTGCCAGGCACTCAACACTCCCATCTCCCTGATCCACCTCTCCCGTGCCACCCTCGGGAGAGTGACACATCAAACTGTTCCCCTACCGGTCATCATCTCGGGAAACCACCGGGAGGAAATGACCTTTTACGTCCTTCCCAACTCTGTGTCGCCCGTCATCCTGGGGTATCCCTGGCTCCGCCTTCACAATCCGGTCCTGGATTGGAGATCAGCTGGGATCTCGGCATGGAGTACGTTCTGTATGGGCACCTGCCTTCAGTCCGCTGCCTGCTCTCCGTCTGCTCCTCCCCCTGCTACGGACGCTGCACCCCCGGACCTGTCTCTGGTGCCCCCAGAATTTCACGACCTGGGTATAGTGTTCAGCAGAGCGAAAGCTATGTCTCTTCCCCCTCATCGGCCCTATGACTGCGCCATCAACCTCCGCCAGGGGGCTCCCTTACCTTCTGGTCGCCTTTACAGCCTGTCTGCGCCGGAGAAGGAGACGATGAACGCCTACCTGAAGGAGTCATTAAGTGCTGGGATTATCCGCCCATCATCGTCACCCGTGGGGGCAGGGTTCTTCTTCGTGGGGAAAAAGGATGGGTCCCTCCGCCCTTGTATCGACTACCGGGCCCTCAACAATATCACGGAGAGGGACCGTTACACCCTGCCTCTCATGGACACTGCTTTCCACTCCCTCCAGGGGGCGACCTGGTTCACCAAGCTGGACCTACGCAGCGCTTACCACCTCGTCCGGATCCGGGAGGGAGATGAGTGGAAAACGGCCTTCCGTACCCCGAACGGCCACTTTGAATATCTGGTGATGCCGTTCGGGTTGACCAACGCTCCTGCAGTCTTCCAGCGCCTCATTAATGACGTCCTCCGGGACTTCATTGGCCTTTTCGTGTTCGTCTACCTGGACGATATTCTCATCTTCTCCAAGTCCAGGGATGAGCACCAGGTCCACGTGAGGCGGGTCCTCCAAAGGCTGCTGGAGAATCGTCTGTACGTTAAGGCGGAAAAGTGTGAATTTTACGCCAGGAGTACATCCTTCCTGGGGTTCATCATCGCCCACGACAAGGTGCTCCCCGACCCAGAGAAGGTGAAGGCGGTGGTGGAATGGCCCACACCTGCATCTCGGAAACAGGTGCAGCAATTTGTTGGCTTCGCCAATTTCTACCGCCGCTTTGTCCCCAACTTCAGTGCCATCGTGGGACCACTGACCCGCCTCACGTCCCCGAAGGTCCCGTTCCGGTGGACCGAAGAGGTCGCTGCCGCCTTTGAGGCGCTGAAGGCGGAATTCTCCTCCTCCCGGGTCCTTCGCCAGGTCGACCCCGCGCTGCAGTGCATTGTAGAGGTAGACGCCTCGGACACGGGAGTGGGAGCAGTGCTGTCCCAGCGGTCACCGGACGATGGCGCCAAGCGACCGTGCGCCTTCTTCTCCCGGCGCTTGTCCCCGGCGGAGAGGAACTACGATGTGGGGGACAGAGAGCTCTTGGCCATCAAGCTCGCCCTGCAGGAGTGGCGCCACTGGTTGGAGGGGGCAAGCCTGCCGTTTGTGGTCCTCACGGACCACAAGAACCTGGAATACTTACGGTCTGCCAAGCGCCTGAACGCCCGCCAGGCGCGCTGGTCCCTGTTCTTCGCCAGGTTCCAATTTTCCATCACCTTCAGGCCTGGCTCTAAGAACGTCCTGCCTGACGCCCTCTCCAGGCAGTTCGCCCCCGTGGAGTCGGAGGAGGCGCCCCACTCCATCCTGCCCAGGTCGTGCGTCGTGGGAGCCATCTCGTGGGACATTGAGAGCAAGATCCGGAAGGCACAGCAGGTGGAACCTGACCCTGGCGGCGGACCGGAGGGGAGGCTGTTCGTGCCATCCGCGGTCCGAGGAGAGGTCATCCACTGGCTCCACACCTCCAAGCTCACCTGTCACCCTGGCACCTCCCGGATGATAGATCTCCTCCAACGGTCCTTTTGGTGGCCAGGCCTGCGGAGGGATGCAGCCCGCTACGCCCGGGCTTGCCCAATCTGTGCCACCTGCAAGTCGGGAAATGCCCCTCCAGCGGGTCTGCTCCAGCCCCTGCCCGTCCCTGGCAGGCCCTGGTCGCACATCGCTCTGGATTTCGTCACCGGACTCCCCATCTCCAACTCCTATGACACCATCCTGACCATCGTGGACCGCTTCTCCAAGGCCGTGCACTTCGTCCCCCTGCGAGGCCTCCCTACTGCCCTGGAGACGGCGGACCTCCTCGTCCAACACGTGGTCAGGCTGCATGGGATTCCGGTGGACGTGGTCTCGGACCGGGGCCCCCAGTTTTCATCTGAGGTTTGGAGGTCTTTCTGCAATGCCATCGGAGCCAAGGTGAGCCTCTCCTCTGGCCATCACCCCCAATCCAACGGGCAGTGTGAGAGGACCAACCAGGAGCTGGAGGCTGCGCTCCGCTGTGTGTCCAGATCCAAACCCGCGTCCTGGAGCAACCATCTTGCCTGGGTTGAATATGCCCACAACACCGCTCGCTCTTCTGCTACAGGGATGTCCCCCTTCAAAGCGTCCCTGGGTTACGACCCCCCGCTGTTTCCGGAGCAGGAGAGTGAGGTAACTGTCCCGTCAGTTAGGGCCCATCTCAGGCAGTTCCGCTCCACCTGGGCTGCCGCGTGCCATGCGCTATTGCGCACAGCGGAGCGCAACAGGACTGTGGCGGACCGGCGTAGGAGACCTGCCCCGGCGTACAGAGTTGGGCAGCTTGTTTACATTTCCACCCAGGACGTCACTCTAAAAGGCGAGAGGAGAAAGCTGGCACAGCGCTTCATGGGTCCCTACCCCATCACCCGGATCATCAACCCGGTGGCTGTGCGCGTGGCTATTCCCCCCTCCCTCCGCATTCATCCTACTTTCCACGTGTCGAAGGTGAAACTGGCGGTTACTGACCCCCTTTGCCCTCCTCCTGCAGCGCAACCCGCGCCCCGGATGATTGGTGGCCATCCGGCCTGGTCCGCCTCCTCCATCCTGGACTCCCGGCGCCGGGGTCGTGGGTTGCAATACTTGGTGGACTGGGAGGGCTATGGGCCCGAGCATCGACAGTGGGTGCCCCCGTCGTTTGTGTTGGACCCATCGCTCATCGCGGACTTCCACCGAGCGCACCCGGATAAGCCATCGCCAGGAGGCGCTGCTAGAGGGGGGAGTACTGTCACGCCGCGCCATTCATCAGCGGCGCCACCTGCTCACGCACCTGCTACTCGTCAGCGGCGAAGGATAAAAGCCGCCTCGCCCTGAGCGTCGGCCTGAAGCCGTAGACTTCATTCCCTTTGTATGGACTTCTACCACATTCTCTTCAGCATCCTCATCTCCGGTAAGAAGTTCACTTACCTCATCTCTCCAGTCTGCTCCCCTGTGCACAGGTGGATTCCTCGGCGGCGGACAATCCCGTCCCTCGTCTCTCCTCGCTGCTGCACCGAGCCCTGCAGGTGGCTGTCTCCCGGGCTTCCATCCTTGAAGCGCCAGTCATCTGCCCAAACAAGTAAGCTTCTCTCCCTCGCCTATTCTCCTCCCGTGTTGGTGTGTGCTCATCACCCTGTGTCTGATTTCTCCCATAGGGTTGCCGGCTGAACGGTCTCCTGCCTCTGGGTCCGAAGCAGACGCCACCACCAACACATTAACATTCCGCAGACACGCACCCAAACATCCCTGTTGTTAATAAACAGTTTGAACTACTCTGAGCCTGTGTGTGTGCGTCTCCTGAGCCGAACGTTATGTCAGCACTGTCCTGGTTATGTAGTGACTTAAAGAATAGATATCAGTATGTATGTGTTGGTAACAAAAACTCACAGTTACTGAAGGTTACTTGAGGAGTCCCACAGGGTTCAGTTTTTGGGCCACTGTTATTCAATATGTATATAAATAATATATGTAAAGTTTCGGAAAAAATGGATTTAATATTGTTTGCTAATGACACTAATCTATTATGCAGTGGAAGCAATTTGGAACAACTTTTGGATACACTCGGAAAGGAATTAGGAAAGCTTAAACTGTGGTTTGATTCAAACAAATTAACGCTCAATTTAAGTAAGACAAAATTTATAGTTTTTAACAACCATCACAACAACTTAGTATCTAAACTCAGTGTAAATGGTGTAGAGATTGAAAGCGTATCCGAAACTAAATTTCGTGGAGTAATAATTGACAATAAACTGTGTTGGAAGTCATATTAATTATATTAAAGGTAAAATATCTAAATCAATTGCAATACTACACAGAGTGAAATATTTGCTGAATCAACCCACACTATATACTTTGTATCATTCATTAATACTCCCATACATGACATATTGTACTGAAGTATGGGGAAATACATATAAAACAAACATATATCCAGTCTTTATGCTTTAGAAGAGAGCTATTAGAATAATAAACAAAGCTGCTTACAGGGAACCAACAAACCCACTTTTTCTTAAATTAAAAGCTCTCAAGTTGAAAGATCTGGTTGACTTTAAAACTGCAGTAATAATGTTTAAAGTGAAGAATCTATCACTGCCCGCAAATATCCAAAAGTTGTTCCAAATAAGGGAGAAACAACATCATTTGAGAGGAACGTATATTTCAAAAACCTTCAGTGAGAACTACCACCAAGCAACACTGTGTTTCAGTGCAAGGAGTCAGATTATGGAACGATTTTGGACCTGAATTAAAGTCATGTACAACGCTTGGACAATTTAAACAAAAACTAAAGGAAGAAATACTCCAAACATATATACAAGATGACATGTAAAATCACATAAGGATTGTCATATCCAGTCTGTGTTGTGCTGTTGCTTAGTTTTTTTGTCACGTTTTGTCTTAGCTTTGTTCCGAATTGTAATCGTTCTTGTTTTGTTTTTCTTTTGAATTCTTGGATGGAATATGGGTGGGCAATATAAGCTGCGGCTTCAGCCATCACCCATTTCGGATAACTTATGTTGAACTGTATAATCAGAGGAGTTATTGTTTAATTTGACCTTGTTGGATTTTTTTTTTTCCCCCTTTGTTATATTATTCTGTTTCTTTTAATCTTTGCTTTTAATCTATCCGAAATAAAGATTCATTCATTCATTCATTCATTCAAATGATCAAATGGCTATTAAATACCGTGAGATACTGTGGCATTTCCTTGCGGATTGGATCCGGCATCTGTCAAAAATAGATTTGTTGCGTTTCATTAGCGAACCTAATTTGACGAGCCGGATTCATTCCGCAGTGGTCCGGACCAGGTGGGGATTAGAAAACTGACAAGAATGGGAACTACAGTATTTGCTGTGGAAGCCGGATAACAGCCGTAACGTACTGCATCCGGAGTCAGTGTAAATCCAGGGTGAGGGGTACTACATGCAGCTGCTATTATTTTTCAAAACTCCAGCTCAGATTAAATGTGTTCTCTGGATATCTGTTTTTAGCAGAGCATTTGTGTGGAAGAGTTTTGTTTAAATTTTATTGTTTTCAAATGTGTTCATAGCAAAGCACTCACTTTTTCTAATACTGTAATTAACCCTTAACTATAGCCATCATCAACACACCTTACTCTGATTTATTGAGAAATAATTATTCAGATAATCCTAGTCTAAATTAATTGGGTTAATTAATCACTATTATGTCCTCGCCCTTTCTCTCTCAAATAAAAAAGCCATTGTAGGTCTTTTCACATTATGTTCCATCACGAAGGTCAGAGCAGTGGGTAATAGACTGTCGTTTCCAATTTGTTCTTCCACGCAAAGGAAGAGCCAATGCATTACTGAGATGGTATCAGCCCATTTAAAATTACACAACCAGTGGACAGATTTGCATGCATGGTGCATGGATGGAGCCGTCCAGCAGCAGAGAGATTACTGAGTTCTGTGTAGCAGCAGCCATGAGTCTGGAAAACAATTACACACACCAGTTTCTAATTTTCTTTTTTGAGGATTCACTACACCTGTTTGCAGCCAAGGGGACAAACAAAGATACCACAGTACGGTGCAGTTTTATGAAAACATAAAATAAAAGAAATCTGCAACAAACAAATTTTCCACCAGGCAACACTCAGACAAGCATTTTCAACTTATGTGTTTTTCTTACTTTGTCAGGCAGAGAGGTGAGATCAATTTCCACAGGATTAGGCTGCCTGGGGAAAATGATTGCTTTTTCTAATACTTAGTAACAATTTTTCAATTTCCTGTGGTCTTTGTTACTTTCAACATTTTTGCAAATGAGCAAAACAGAGGCAAGCAACGTTGCTGCTCTGCGAACTTCACCTTGGGACCAGGCATCATTTGCATATATATTGAGAGCATACGTTTTTGGTTTATAATAGTCACCATTCTGGGATGGGGGCGGGGGAACTGGGGGCGGCTGGCAGGCATTCTGTCACCTGTTATGAGGCCCTTGTCCGTGAACATCCCTGGGAGACGAAAGCGGGCGATAATTACGGTGCTGGGACTAAACTGATGTTATTCTCTCCCTTCACACATTGTTTAAAATCTGAAGGGGGAAAAAGGTAAAAGAGAGCGAGCTGTGGGCCACAGTTTGTTTTTGAGCTTTCAGGTTTTCTCAAAGGCTACAAAATTCACAGAAAATGAAATTAATCTCCAAGCACAGCACTGATTCTGTGGTGATTACAGTTTGAGCCTCACACGAATAAATCCTCACGCTCCACTCTTTGCGCTTTCACAGGGGCTAACTACATTCAGGCAGAATCAGAAAAGATGCACTGCAGATGGTCACATGACAAATGGCTTTATTGCCCCGTTATGGAGATTTGAATCATAATTGAGTGTCTCTACAGTGATGTGTGCACTTGGTATGACTCAGAATGAGTCTCTTGCTAGAGGACAGATGAGCTCTGTTGCTTCTGCCTCAATCTGCTGCAGCATCTTTAGATGTCCTGACAGAAACCAGCTTTAGTATTCTGATTTCTCTTTTAAGATTTGTGCAATATTTTAAACTAAAAGATGAGGATTTACAAGGTGACAGTGATAGAATAAATCCTACTCAGCATAAATGTAATCTGTGACATGTACCCACTTTATTAATTCAACAGTCTATTTTATTGGGTAACTGAAGTTGTGTAATGGGTAATGTGAGCATGCACGTTTGCACACTGAGGCATGTGCACCACGCATCACTGCTTTTGTGTGTGTTGAGCTCTTTTCAAAGGGCATGCTTTTGTGCAGGCACAAATGATGCAGCTGGCAGAAACATGACTATTGCTGGAAGCATGTCCACATTGGCACACTTACAGAAAGCCCTGGCTCCTGGTCCTATTTTATATAGGCTACATAAAGGCTGCCTGCCCGTCTGCTGTCTGGCCAATCAATAGTGGCTATGATGTACAGGCTGGAAAGTGTAGGAAAATTTTTACTGTGGAATTATCTTGTGCGCATAGCAGACCTGACTATAAGTAAATTGGGAGATGATTAAAAAATGTACAATAAATGATTTAAATTAACTAATTATTGATTATAATTTTTCTAATAAATACTCTTGGTGTGTATATTAGCTGTTACAATGCATAGGTGGTAGACTTGTGATCACATCAGAAGTGTGGTCCTTGATTTCGACAGGCATCTGGTCTATGAAGAGGAAAACAAAGATGATGAATGGCTAAACTTTGCTACTCTCAATAGTGAAAAAGTACCAGATGGATATGCTTATCTTAAATGCTCCATCACAGAACAAAGCCAGTTAATTGTTGGGTTACACACCTGTCTCTAGACTTGGCTGCAACTGTGCAATCTATGTTGGACAGTAGCCCATCTCCACATGCTTCCATGATGTTGTGACAGGTGACAAATGATAACTGTCATACCAGACCAGTTCAGGCTTTTGGAGGTAAATCTACAAGTGATGAAAGTTGTTGGTGTTAGTATGAATTCAGAAAGTACATATTTTTATTTTCTGTTGAACCGCCAAGGAAAGAAAACCTTCCTCCACTGATTATTGTTGGAATATCTGATGGTGCTTGTTGCACAGCCGTCATCAGTGTACTGAAAAGAGGTCATGGTGATCTTACCATCTTTAGATGCAGCTTCTTGTTTTTTGGGCAAATACCTCATGGATCTTCAAACATGTTGGCTGGCTTACATTTACCGAAATCAGAGAAAGCATGTTTATTCCATCCGTAGGTGATACACAAAAACATGGGTGTAGCTTTCCTGTATGAAAAGTGAAACTCATGCACAAGAGCCTTAAATGTTTTTTTAGCAGAGCTGGAATAATTGACACATTAAAGTCCCTGACAAGTGAATTCAGCATTTTTCTTCTAAACATATGTATACTGTATTACAAATGCAGTGCTTAAATTATGGTAAAAGGCTTATAAGTATGCAGAGCTAAACAGCAGTGTTTTAACTGTTTTTTTTTTTTTTTGTATACTTTGTTGATCCGAGAGGGAAATTCAGGGCGTCCACTTGGATGGATGAGGCAGCCAAGGTGTGGCACCAACCCCTTCACCATTCACACACACATTCACACCTAGGGCCACTTTAGAGTCTTCGATTAACCTAACTAGCATGTTTTTAGCCTGTGGGAGGAAACCCGAGTACCCAGAGAAAAACCCACACAGACACGGGGAGAGCATGCAAACTCCACATGGAAGGGTCACTGATGATTGGGGGGTGGGATTGAACCCGTGACCTTCTTGTTGTGCTGCCACAGTGCTAACTACTGCGCCACCAAGCTGCTCAACAGTTAAACAGTTTTCTGGCAGTTCTCTTGCTAGGATTTTTTGGGTGGGCCTAAAACAGGTCTGCTCTACATAATACAGACCTAATCCCAACCCATCACTGCTCCAATACCAGCCGCGCATGTGCTCCAGGATTTCGTGTGATTTTTTTTTTTTATAGTGCAGCTCTACTTGCGAGGCTGTCCTGGGGATTTGTCTGAACTGCGCATTGGTCCATGTCCAGACTGGAGATTCACAGCTTTAAAACTCATTGACAAGATGTAGCAGTGACTTTTACCTCTAAAAACGTATAAAATGTTACAACACTGGCTGTAGTGTTATATTGGCTCATTTGTTTGTGGTTTTACGGCGTATTTCCTCAAGCTCGCTTTCCTGACAGGGGTGCTTTCAGGCAGGTGGACATTTTTCAACACAAACCCGGCACTTCATACACGCGGTCAACAAGGAGGCTCAAGGAGTCATTCACCAGCGGGCTGGGGGAGATGGAAGAAAAGATGGTGTGGGAAAACTTGCAGGTCAGTGTTTTAAAAAAAAAAACCAACACTGTTTTTTGCTGATGTGTTCCATTTATACTCACTGTAAACACGGAAGTGAGCGTGGTGCAGCAATGCATTTGGTTGGTTAGACTGATAACGTACATGTTTGAGTGCTGCTCAAGGACAAATTTGATTGGCGAAATTGGCGGAAGTTGATGGCGATTTGCCACAATTGCAGGTAAGTTGTGGTGATTGGACAACGTTCAAATTTTGTGGGAATTGCTGCGATCGTAACATTGCAAAATCCTGGAGGGACTGTTTAGAAATAATGTTAGCTTATGTGGCTCTTCTGGTTCAAAAAGATACACTGTATAATTCCAATTCTTTCCCCAAGTTTCAGCTGTTTGATAGCTGACACTTTTTTCAATTGAAGAACATTTTTTTTTAAAAAGTGGCATAAATCAAATTATGAGCACATTATAAACAAGGCACTGACAGCTGACACTGTTTTGGGAGTGGGTGTGGGGAGCGAGAAATGAAGAAGCTGAGTGATTTTATAATTCAGATTTAATGTCGGCTTCGCCTCCCCAACATGTCTCACCCAAGGCAGAAAGCAGAAAGAGGCTGATCGCAGTCAGACCCCCATACTTATACACCACACAACAATAGCCAACATCACACATCCTTGTCATATCCTTCTCATCATCCCATGTCTCCTTCCTATGTCCTCCGGTTCTTTCGTCTGACCCTAGGGGTTCAGGAAGTCTTTTCAGGTCTTCACCGCCGCGCCTCCAACTCCTCGTTGTTCTCCGCAGGCGGTCCAGACCTATTGTCCTCTTCTGAGACGTGAGGTCATTCCACACATGCAATCACAAAACATCTCCCTGTGTCTATACATATGCAGATCTGGATATATGCACTACAGCCCCCCCCCCCAAACGTCTAAGAAAAGGACAATATATGAAGGCTCACAGAATATGGTGACATCACTGGCATAACTATACAAGTTGATCACGTTAAAAACACAGTGATAACAGTAACAGTACAGTCTATGCCCCATGTCCGCCTTAAAACTGCTATGATAACCCCGACAGCATATCTTAAAACACATTGTCACATTCACATCAGTCTGTGTGTCGTCTGGGTTTTAACCGTCTTCCAAATCTGCTGTACGCCTGCCTCGGCGTCCCAGCGGTGCTGTCTTGTAAGGAATCTGCAGCCTGAGGAAAAGAGTGGTTATCTGATCCCTGCGGGGGGGGGGGGGGGGCTGGGACGTGTCCCTTGGAGGGTCTACCACGTCGAGATGCTCTCGCCACCCGTACAGGCTCGTCACTCAACATGAAGGCAGGCTTGAGTCTGTCAGTGCTGACTGTCTCTTTTCTGTCCCCTAAATCCAGCACAAAATGCTTATCTCCAGGTTCCAGCACTCTATATGGACCATCATATGGTGGACGGAGGGTTGGCTTTAAAGCCTCGTGCCTAACAAAAATGAACTCGGCATTTTTTAAATCTTGGGGAACAAAAACCCGCGGAAAGGTGTGATGAACCGGGCCCGGGAGCATGTCTGCTCCCGTGCTGCTTAGTGGCCTCAGAGCTGGGAGGCGCCCCGGCTCTGGCTGTTCTGGTAAGAATTCACCGGGGAGCCTGAGAGGTTGTGCAAAAACTAATTCTGCTGGGGAGGCGTCTAGATCCTCCTTGGGCGCAGAACACAACCCCAATAAAACCCACGGTAGTTTGTTAACCCAATCTGCACCCGTTAGTGACGCTCTGAGGGCAGCCTCCAAAGACCTATGAAAACGCTCGCATAAACCGTTAGCCTGGGGGTGATACGCTGTAGTGAGATGGATTGTCGCCCCTAAGCTGCTGGCCATCGCAGACCAGAGCTCTGAGACAAACTGAGGCCCCCTATCGGACGTGATGTCCGACGGGACTCCGAAACGCGCTACCCAGGTCGTTAAAAAAACGCGAGCCACCTCTGCGGCCGTAGTTGACGTCAGCGGGACCGCTTCTGGCCAACGTGTGGTTCGGTCCACCATTGTTAAAAGATGTGTGAACCCCTGCGAGGACAGTAGGGGGCCCGCGAGGTCGACATGCACATGGTCAAACCTCCTGGCCGGGATTCGGAACGGTTCTAAAGGAGCTTTCGTGTGTTTGTGAATTTTGGCACGTTAGCAAGACATGCATGTTCTTGCCCACTCCTTTACGTGCTTGCGCAGGACTGGCCAAACAAACTTTTCCGCCACCATTTTTACCGAAGCGCGCACTCCCGGGTGCGCCAGGGAGTGAACCAAGTCAAAAACGTGGCGGCGCCACGCGGCCGGGACACGTCACAGATTAAGGGGGGCACACCGTCACGCAAACCCCTGCTCTCCAGCCTTAACCCTGTTGGTCCAGACTGGAGTGTGCGCACGTCCGCGTCGCTACCCTGTTCTGCTGCCATGGCTGCGTAATCTATCCCTACGTGAACTGGGGCCACGTGCGCTTCCGTGTTGGTCTTGCACTCTGCGGCTGTGGTAGTATGATCTGCCTCCACGTGCCCTGACGATGTCACGGCACGGGAGAGGCAATCTGCCACCACGTTGAGTTTGCCCGCTACGTGCCGAATGTCTGTGGTAAATTCCGAAATTGCGGCCAGCTGCCTTTGTTGCCGGCCCGACCAAGGTTCTGAGATTTTAGACATCGCAAAAGTGAGCGGTTTATGGTCGACAAAAGCCGTGAAACGCCGACCTTCCAGCCAGAACTGGAAATGGCGGATGGACAAATGAAGCGCTAACAGCTCTCTGTCAAACGTGCTGTATTTGCGCTCGGTTTCGTTTAAAGATTTGCTAAAAAATGCTAGCGGTTGCCAAGCCCCGTCAACGTGCTGTTCCACGACCGCCCCTATGGCCAAATTTGATGCGTCTGTGGTAAGCACTATGCGGGCCGAGGAGTCGGGGTGGGCCAACAGCGCGACGTCAGCCAGGGCTCTTTTTACTTCCACGAACGCGCGTTCCCGCTCCGGGGACCACGCAACCGCGTTGGAGCTCTTTTGCTTTCTAAGCGCGGCATATAATGGCTGCATGAGCTGAGCTGCGCGGGGGAGGAAACGGTTGTAAAAATTTACCATTCCTAAAAATTCCTGCAGCGATCTGACCGTTTGTGGTTGGGGAAAATTTGCCACTGCGCGCACCTTATCAGGCAATGGGACTGCCCCTTCTGGCGAAACGCAGTGTCCCAAAAAATCAATCTGCGCCATGCCGAATCGGCACTTGGCTGGATTAATTATTAACCCATGTTCTTCCAACCTCTGAAAAACTGTAGTGAGGTGATTTTCGTGTTCCTCCTCAGACGTGCTGGCGACTAAAATATCGTCGAGGTAGACAAACACGAAAGGAAGATCGCGTAACACAGCGTCCATCATACGCTGAAACGTTTGTGCCGCGCCTTTAAGGCCAAACGGCATGCACAGAAACTCAAAAAGACCAAAAGGGGTTATTACGGCCGTTTTAGGGACGTCCTCAGGTCGGACTGGGACTTGGTGGTAGCCGCGGACCAGGTCTATTTTAGAAAAAAAACGCGCACCCGCCAGATGTAGTGGAAAATCCTGGATGTGAGGGATTGGGTAGCGGTCATGTGCTGTAGCATTGTTTAATCTGCGATAATTGCCGCAAGGTCTCCAGGAGCCGTCAGCTTTCGGGACCATATGCAGTGGCGAAGCCCATGGGCTTTTCGAGCGCCGAATAATGCCCAGTTTTTCCAGGCTGGCGAACTCGTCGCGTGCTATGGCGAGCTTGGTCGAGCTTTAGCGAAGACTGGGGGGCTCGTTGTGGGGATGAAGTGCTCCACCCCGTGTCTCGCTACTGTTGCCGAAAATTTGGGAACTGTGAGTGCTGGAAATTGGGTGAGGAGTTTGTCAAACTTACCTCCTGCTGTGGCGACGTTGGCCTGCACGGGTGGTGGGGACACTCGAGCTGCACAGGGGATAGAAGAGAATGACAGTGCATTGATTAAGCGTCTGTTTGCAAGATCAACTAACAACCCATGTGAACATAAGAAATCAGCACCTAACATGTTGAAACTCACCGCCGCTATAATAAAAGTCCACTCATAAGTGCGGCCGTGTAAGGACAGAGACAAGGTCCTTTCACCATAAGTGCTGATGTTCGAGCCGTTCGCCGCCGTTGCCCCGTTGCCGCGGGGTCCAGCCACTCGGTCAGCATAGGTCGGGTTGATGAAACTCATCTGAGCTCCGGTGTCTATGAGGAAATGTCGCCCGGAGCCTTCATCAGTGATGTAGAGCAGCTTGTTGGCCTCGCCGAGAGCCGTAGCTGCTAACGGTTCCCGGCTTTTGGAGTTTCCCGAGCTCTTGAAACTGCACGGTGGCACACACTTGTATGCCCTCTCAGCGAATCGGCGGTGGTAGAAACAGAGGTCGTCTCGTCTGTTGCGTCGCGGCCGCATCACTGCCATGGTGGGCGGGATTTGCTCTGCTGTTTCCGGCTCCCCGCTGCCCTGGGCTTCCACACCGAGGTCCGCCGCTGCTGCTGTGGCAATCTGCTCGCCACAGGAGTTGAGGAGCCGCCGTGCTTCCCGGGCTAGCGCGCGGAAATCCTGCTGGGTCTTACAACGCATGCTGGCCAGAGTCCCTCTCATGTGCGCCGGGAGGGTGCTGAGGAAGATGTGCTGAAAGAGGAGGCTGTCGTTGTCTGCCTCCCTCAGCTGAAGCATGTCTTCCATCAGGGCCATCGGTCTGCGCCCTCCTTGGCCATATATCGCCAGTAGTCTCTTGGCCCTTTCCTCGGCCGAGGGCACGAAGCTCTCGATGAGAGTAGCCTTCAGCTCCTCGTATTTGTCGCTGGCGGGTGGCTGCTGTATCACGCTCCGCACGCATTGTGCTGTGGTGGCGTCGAGCCTGGCGACGACGTGGTAGAACTTGGTTTCGTCTGCCGTCACCCCTGCGAGCGCGAACTGTGCCTCAGCCTGCTTGAACAACGAGTTCGGGTCGTTCTGCCAGAATTCTGGGAGTTTGATGACGACGGCGCTTGCTCGGGCCGCCTCCGACGAGTCTGCAACGGGAGAACGCCTTTCATCCATTCTCACGTCTGGTCACCAATGTGGGGAGCGAGAAATGAAGAAGCTGAGTGATTTTATAATTCAGATTTAATGTTGGCTTCGCCTCCCCAACATGTCTCACCCAAGGCAGAAAGCAGAAAGAGGCTGATCGCAGTCAGACCCCCATACTTATACACCACACAACAAAAGCCAACATCACACATCCTTGTCATATCCTTCTCATCATCCCATGTCTCCTTCCAATGTCCTCCGGTTCTTTCGTCTGACCCTAGGGGGTCAGGAAGTCTTTTCAGGTCTTCACCGCCGCGCCTCCAACTCCTCGTTGTTCTCCGCAGGCAGTCCAGACCTATTGTCCTCTTCTGAGATGTGAGGTCATTCCACACATGCAATCACAAAACATCTCCCTGTGTCTATACATATGCAGATATGGATATATGCACTACAGTGGGCATGGTTTCAGCGCCTGCTACAGACACATCCCCACCATCTCAGAGCAGAGGCGGCCGGCTGATTTTTCAAAATTTTTAAAGCTGTTTTTACATAATTGGCAATATTTTTAAACATTCAAATTTGGCTGGACAGTTAATAACACACTTTTGTTTGGTCTCGTAGACTCAAAATCAGTGTTGGGAGTAACACCACTACTTTTGCAGTAACGTGCTGTGCAACAAAATTGCTGTTTAAAAATTCAGTAATGTGTTCCAGTTACTAAAATTTGATCAGATGCATTACTCATGCTACTCGTTGTATTAATATGGATAAATATTTTTAGTGCAAATAAATACAAACTGACCCTATGTAGCTAACGCAGCTATCAGTCAATGTAACCTCTTGCAAAGAGCCTGTTCACTGCAGCAGCCAGCAGCCACAAATGGAGCTTGCTCCTGCTGGGAAAAGATGAAGCTCCTTTGAATTTGAGGAAATAGACAGATTATTTTTCCTTTGTCACAGTTAAGGACAAAAGCATATTGGTGGGTTGCAAGCTAAAGTGCAGTTGAGACCGACTGCAATCTTCAGAAGCGCCTGAGAATAGCAACAAGATCCAACAAAGCTAGTGTATGCTATGCTAACAACACCATGTTAGTGGATCTACTGTATTTTGAAGCCATGGCTTCAAAATACAGTGGTACCTCTACTTACGAATTTAATTCGTTCCGGAAGAATTCTCGTAACGTGAAAAATTCGTAAGTAGAGGCGCGTTTTACATGTAAATGCCGTAATCCGTTCCAAGCCCCCAAAATTCGGGCATAAATTTTTTATAAATCGTAAAAACGCATCAAAACATGTAACAAATACATGTTACAATTAGATTACTGCACAATAAACATAAAATGAGAGTTTAAAATGAGAGAAAGAATAACAAAAGAGAAAGAATAATAAAAATTATGTTCATTTACCCTTTAACTGCTATCGTCGTCGACGTCACGTTTTGCCTTCTTTGGTTCATGTTCTGATCCAAGGACGTTTGCTTTTGTCGGCTTGTAAGTGCTTCGTTTTGTTTTAATACCGTGCTGATCGTTGATGTATTACGGCCATATTCTTTGGCGAGATCAACCAAACGCATAAAGTTTTGGAAAAAAAAAAATTCATGGCCAATGGGATACCAGGAAGATGCTAGGTGATAGCCAATGGCAGAGCAGCTACAGGTATGTTTACGTTCGGTAAACTACGGAAGCTGCGAGGAGCGCATACTTTTTTGCCTTTCGTATCCTGAAATTTCGTTCGTAACTAGAGGCAATATTTTCCCGTTGAGGCGTCTTGTAACCTGAAAATTCCGTATGTAGAGACGTTCGTAAGTAGAGGTACCACTGTACAGCCATGGCTGGATGTAAAGTGGAAATACTCTTATCTGAACACCCACGGCTAGATTTCAAGCACAGGTATGCATCTGGACAGTTTGTGACCCAGAAGGATTTAAACCGACTGATTGCCAGGTATGTTGTGACAAAATGAAGATTTGTTAACAGTAATTTTCCATCAGACAGCTGAGACTGTGAGCCACTGAAGTTAAAACACATTTACTTGCTACCTGCATAAAGATTATTCAAAAATTCATTTGATCTCCAAAAGGAATTTAAGGGACTGGATCATGTCTCTGTCACAGCAGATATTTGGACTGTGGTTAATGGTAATTTTCTTTGGATCACTTAACATCAGATTAAATCCATAATATAAAGGTAAGAAATGTTGACAGCTTTATTCAGTGTTGCCAACTCACTCTTCTGGAGTAATTCTCACTCTTTTTCCCTCTCTCTCATTCCACAGACCCTATTTCTCACTCCAAAATGAGGAAATTACTGGCAATTTTGTGTTGATTTTCTTCAGATTTTTCCCACAATAAGAGCTCTCAAGGCAGGATAAAGCAGACTGAACATGTTCTAAAAGCTCTGTCTGAAACAGTCTGTTTTCAGCCTGACATTAATAAGCCCGTAATGTAATCCATTAATTAAATCATTTTGCTATGTGTGCAACATGAATTAAGTATGCATTTAAAAGTAATGTGAAAGTTACTTTTCCAAGTAACTAGTTACTTTAATCATGCAGTAATTTGATAAGTAACTCAGTTACTTTTGAAAAGAAGTAACTAGTAACTGTAACTCATTACTATTTTTTTGTAACTTGCCCAACACTGCTCAAAACACATTTACTAATTCACTTGTCAGGGTCTTCACCATTTTCAATTAATGTTGACCAATAAATGCATTGAAAAATTGTCACCTGTTGGGTCATTTCCTGAGCTGGTGTCTCAGCAGCTGGATTAGCTTAAAAGAAGAGTAGGTCTTGTTTTTCAGGGTTTAAACTGATCCTTTGGCACTCAGGGCACCTGAAGTGTGCTACCTCATCCTGAGCACACACCTGATGTTGTGCTCATTGATTGGTACTATTCACTCAAGAGTATGAGAAGATGGAGAGTTTCTGTCAGAGTAAGCGCAGGAATACACCAACTCCAGCAGACAATTCATTCTGATATATAAAATGAATGAAAGCATCTAACTCACCATGAAGGTCGAGATTACGCATGTTCCCTGGACCTCAATGGAAAAATGTCTGGTGTGTTTGTACTTTTTCGTGTTCAGATGTTAGGAAAGTTAACTTAAGTAGAAGCAGTGACTTCCTCTCTGACTGTTTCAAAGATGAAATGTGACAACAGGGTTAAAAATGGTAGTTTGAAAACTTATTGGGGACCTCTGCTCTAGCAGTATTTTTGTTGAACATGAGCATCACAGGCATATTTAATTAATAAATTACAATAAAAAATTTCTTAAGTATACTTATTTTTTCAATGATTTTTTCTTGTTCAGAGATTAATCAGTTAATTTTAGAAAAATGTGTGATTAATTTATTACATTTTAATCCATTCATAGCCCTATTAGTAAGTAAGTAAAGTTTATCTATATAGCACTTTTCAAGATAAAAAACACAAAGTGCTTCACAACCAAAAACAACAGAATACAAAATAAAAAAAAAATTACCTACCTAATTACTACCAGTTGTCAAAATAGGTCATGGCTTCAATCATTGGTCTTAGAAGATGTTGAATAACTGTAACTAGGAGATTAAAACTATATATTTCTAATTGATTGGCAAGCCATGAGAACATGAGCATATAGTTTTCCTCTCTTTCCCTCCTTTAGTAGCACATATGATCTCTATGGATACACCAATCCAATTTCAGTGTCAGATGTTGGTTCCATACGACTCAAATCACTGGATCATTCAGAAGCACCGCTGCCAATCCAGTGTCCTAACTGTCCAAAGTCAGTTCTTCTTGATGTTGCTAACATTGCTAATGTTGTAGTGACGCCAAATAGGGAGTAGCCAAAAGAGAGAGAGAGAGAGAGAGAGAGAGAGAGAGAGAGAGAGAGAGAGATTTTGATTTTTAAAAGATCTTTAATAAACACATTTGTCCATCAGTCAATACAATTTCTATGTCATGCTATATTACACAGAAAATTAATCCCCCAAAAAACGCCCCCAAAAAAGCTGTCCATCATGAACTGAACAGAGGACATTCTCCAGGGACCAGAGGGTCCTGAAACCTTCCACATCCCCATTCCCCATAAAAAACTGAAAGTCCAGCCTGATTCTGGCTTTAAGTAGCCTCACAAATAAAATTTTGACATCAACATCACTCTCAACATTCTCAAGTTTTCTTCTCCGGCTTACATAGATAGCCAACTTTGCCTGCCCTAAAACAAAGTTCAGTAGTTGACACTTCTGCTTAAAACGACGATTGTACATAAAACCACAAATGAAAACCTGCTTAGAGAAAACTTCCTTAAAAATATGAAAAAGTTCTGTGAGAAGTTCAAAGAGGCCACTCAGGCGCTGACATTCAATAAAACAATGAAAAACTGTCTCCCTAGAGGAACGAAAAACACACTGATCACTGACACTGCTGTTAATCACAGAAACAAAAGCATTGACAGCTATAATACCAAGCAGGACCCTCCACTGTAAGTCTCCATGCCTCTTAGGGAGAGGGGCTTTATAAAGAGCCCTCCAGGCAGGCCGATGCCCTTTTCCTAGTTTAAAATAGGCTCTCCAAGGAGTGTCCACACAGGTGTTCAATCTGTCCTTGTTGAGTGCCATCACCACCAGTCTGTAGAGTGCCTTACCACTGGCTCCTCCAAAGTCCACACCAGTGGGAGCACAGAATGCCAGTAAGGAGCAAGGAGCGACGTCAAAGTCCATATAGAGCGTGAGAGAGGGAAAGGGGTCCGTGCTTTCCGGCTGCAGCGTGCCATTGCTAAAGTCCAAGAGTAGGGAGTGCTCAAGTCCATGAAGCTCCTGTTTCCAGTGTGCAAGAAGACCATCGATGAAACGATTCGACCTGACACCAAGATGAGCTGCTAAAGCTGAGGCGTTGTTGAGGCCAGGACCAGCCAGTTCCACCACTTGCTTCAGAGTGAGAACGTTCCTGGAACACAGCCTATCAAGGAAGGTCCTTCCAACTCCCGGCAGGACACCAAGGCGACCACCAAAAACCAGCGGCTCCCTCAACAACCAGTAGAGGGAATCGCATGGCCCTCTTTGTTTTTTAAAAAGAGTCCACACTGAAAAGAGACTGCGGTAAAAACTGGGTAAAGACAGTGCATTAGAGTTCTTAAAATCCATTAAAAACACAGGGAGGTCTAGCCCAAGCCCAAGGACTCTCTGTATAATAACACAGGCCAAAGGCCTCCATACCAGGTCCTGGGGGCCCGTCAGCAGTCTCTGTATGAAAGTCAGTCTAAAAGCAGCACCTCTACTAGCTAAATGAATCACTCCTTGCCCCCCCTCCTCTTTGGGAAGAAATAACAGGGCTTGAGGAACCCAGTGGAGTCCACCCCCCCCAAAAAAGTCCACCAAAACAGACTGAATTTTGGACAACAAACCAGCAGGGGGGTCCATGCACATGAGGCGGTGCCACAGGGATGAGGAAACAAGATTATTTAAAATGAGCACTCTTCCTCTAAAAGATATTCTTGGCATTAGCCACTTCCACTTGTTTAGTATCCCGTTAATCTTCTCTATGACCCCATCCCAATTTTTTTGCTCAAACTGCTGATTTCCAATAAAGACACCAAGATACTTAAAACCTCCTTTTTTCCAAATCAACCCACCAGGCAGCGTAAGCTGATTTTCTAGTTTCTCCCCCACCATCAGAGCCTCGCTTTTTCCCCAGTTTATTTTTGCAGAGGAAAGTTGGCCAAAAAGATTGACACTCCTAACCAGAAGAATGTCACTCTGCTTATTTAGCAGAATGACTACATCATCTGCATAGGCCGACAGCTTGAACGTGGTGTCACAGCCAGGAAAAGTAACTCCTGATAGATCCCTTCTCAGGCAGTGAAGCAAAGGCTCTATGGCGAGGGAGTACAGCATCCCTGAGAGAGGGCAGCCCTGCCGAACCCCCCTCTGGACTTTTAAAGGGGCAGACAGGCCCCCATTTATCTTCAGCACACTCTCAATGTCACTGTACAAGACCCGTATCCTGGCTATGAAGCCTGGGCTGAACCCAAAAGCTGTTAAAACTGTCCATAAATATTGGTGTTCAACCTGGTCAAACGCCTTTTCCTGGTCAATTGAAATCAAACCAGTTTCTACCGCCAATGAACCAGAGACCTCCAAAATATCCCGAATTAAAGTGACGTTGTCACTAATCAGCCTGCCAGGCACACAGTAAGTCTGGTCTACATGAATGAGCTCGCTCATCACCTTTCTCAGTCTTCGGGCCAGAGCTTTTGAGAGAATCTTATAATCTGTGCAGAGCAGAGAGACTGGCCTCCAGTTCTTTAGGCTCTGGAGGTCCCCCTTTTTCGGCAACAGTGTGATGATGGCCCTCCTGCAGGTCGTGGGTAGGGTCCCCCTTTCCAAGCTATCTTGGAGAACCTCCAGCAGGTCTGGACCAAGCAGGGGCCAGAATTCCTTAAAAAAGTCCACAGAGAGACCATCTATGCCTGGTGATTTTCCATTCTGGAGGCTCATTAGCGCCGTATGCAGCTCAGACAGAGACAGTGGAGCATCCAAGCCGGCAACAAGGTCCTCTGAGAGCACTGGAAGACCATCAAGGAAAACCTGGCCCAGTGACGTGTTCTCCCTCCACTCTGCTCTAAACAATTCACTGTAAAAGCTAGCAGCGTGTTTCCTGATCTCTGCTGCTGTGGAGATTGTTCTCCCGTCATCGCCCAACAAGGAGTGAATAAGCTTTCTCTGTCCATTTTTCCCCTCCAGTCCAAAAAAGTACTGGGAGGGCGAGTCCATCAGAGCTACATCCATGTAGCGTGAGCGGACCAGAGCACCCTGTGCGGTGACCCCTAGCAAGCTAGCCAAGGCTGACCTTTTTGACTTGAGAGCCTCTAAGTGCTCCTGTTTTCCTGTAGAACTGAGCAACTCCTCTAGTTCTACCACCTCAGTCTCCAGAACTTTCAAGGATTGGGTCAAGCTACGAGTGACATTTTGAGTGTACTGTTGGCAGAGTTGTTTTATCTGGGCCTTACCAAAATCCCACCACAATTGGAGAGAACTAAAAGAGGGTTTTTGTTCCCTGTGTGACTTCCAAACATCATGAAAAACCTCTTTAAAAAACACATCATTTAAAAGTGTATTGTTAAAATGCCAAAAAGCACTCTTACACTTTACATTTTCAATAAACACAGAACAAAACAGCAGGCAGTGATCAGTGAAACCAACAGGACAGATACAACTATTTTTAAAAACACTCATTTGATGTTTAAAACCATAAAAACGGTCTAACCTAGCCATAGATAAAAGGTTATCTTTGACATGGCTCCAGGTGTACTGCCTCTGGTCACCATGATGTGATCTCCACACATTGGCCATTTCATGTGTTTTCACCAGTTCTCTCAGCCTATTGGCAGAAGCAGGGTGAGGCTCCTGATGGTTCCTGTCTAGTCTGTGGTTTAATGTACAGTTAAAATCACCCCCCAGAAATAAAAAACTATTTGGATCACAGGACCTAACCGTATCCGAAAGCACGTCAAAGACCCTGATCCTCTCTGCTCTCTGTGTTGGCACATACACATTTATAAAAACGAAGTTCACGTTTTCAAACTGTACCTTTAATAAGAGGAAATGACCTCTCACCACCTCTTCTACCTCATAAGAGACAGGCACACAACCCCTAGAGAAAAGTACAGCCACCCCCCCACTGCTACTGGATTTGTGACTAAAAAAAAAGCAGCCATCCCACTCTTTTCTCCAATGGCTCTCAATGTCCACAGTGCTGTGAGTCTCCTGGACCATCAGCACGTCAAGTTTTTTTAAATTAAAAAGCTTGTATAAAGAGGCCCTTTTTACATCATCCCTGGCCCCATTAATATTGAGAGTGCCAATTCTAAGGTGGGGCATTAAAAAGGATAAAAAATAGGGTACAGTAAAAAAACACACACATAGCATAAAAGGGAAGAAACAAACTAAGAGTCAACATGACTGTTAGTAATTTGCGATTTCAGTTTAGCAACCAGTTTCTTTAAACGATAAATTTCCTGATCAGTGAAAGTCTCATTCCCATCATTCAGTTTCATAAATTTGCGAGCTGATGCCACGAATAACTCCACATCTGGAAAGTAATTTTCCACTTTCACAGCTCTGCTCCCCTTAGTCACCTGGAGAAATTGCCTAATTTTTTTTTCCACAATATCTTTATTGAACCTTTTTTTTTTTTAACAAACATGATACAAACAATCAAACACTAACACTAAAGTACTACAAAAAAAAAAAAAATGCACTAAAAACACCAACAACCACCAACAAAATCAAGTCTTCAACAATGCTCCTCTGTTTAGTCTAGACAATCCAATACATAAGTATACATATTATGTTCACCAGTTTGGAATTTACAAGGTCCACACACATCATTCACCTTCTTCTTCAAGAGTTATGTTTAAATTTTTTACATAATCAATAAAAGGTCTCCATATATTCTCAAACACAATTTCCTTTGATTTCAGTATATATGTTATTCTTTCTAATGGAAGGTTTGTTAACATCTGTCTTAACCACTGAGTCACATCTGGTCTATGAGTCTTTTTCCATAATAGTGCAATACATTTTTTGGCATTAAGCAAACTGAGGTCTATGAATGTTCTTTCACTTTTATTGAAATTATGCTTTTCTGGGTACAGACCCAACAAAAACAGTTTAGGATTCAATATGATTTGTTTTGAGATTATTTTTTCAATTGTTACCCTCACCTCTTCCCAAAACATTCTTATTAATCTACATTCCCATAAACAATGAAATAGGGTTCCTTTACTTTCCATGCATTTTGTGCATGTATCTGGTATATTTTTGTTATATCTATTTAACTCCTCCGGTGTAACATACATCCGCATTAACCATTTGAAATGTATCAATTTAAGGCGTGCATTTATTGATTTGGTTTGAGCTTCTGTACAAGCCAATTCCCATTGTTCCTCTGAAATTTCAATTTGCAGATCTTCTTTCCAGTAGTTTAATCTTTTCAGTGAATTTTCACTTGAAGATAGTGTCAATGAGTTATAAAACTCTGAAATAATACCCTTTCTTTTACTATCTTTCATCATCATTTTTTCCAAGGATGAATAAATAGGTCGAGTGAGAGCTTTATTTTGATTTGATCGAATAAAGTTTCTAAGTTGAAGATATTTAAAAAAATGTGTTCTATTGAGATTAAATTTGATCCTCAGCTCTTCAAAAGACATTATGTTGTCTGCACATGGCAAATATAAATCCTGAATCTTTTGTATCCCTTTTAAATTCCATACTTTAAATACAGCGTCCGCTCTCCCTGGTTTAAAATATTGATTACCCCATATTGGACTAAATTGTGACAATAACTGTGGTTCTTTTAAATAGTTTTTAGCTTCACACCATATTTTGATCATATGCTTTACAAATGGATTTTTAACTTGTTTTTGTAATTTTTTTGCCGAATCTGAGTATATGAATATGGGAAGAGGTAAAGGTAAATTGTATGATTCCATTTCAGTCCAGTGAGGGAGATCATTTGATGAAAAATAATATGTCATAGACCTCAGTTGTGCCGACCAATAATACAACATAAAATTTGGACATTTCAGACCTCCACGATCAAATGGTAAATATAATAAAGACAGACGTAATCTAGCCCTCCTGTTGTTCCATATAAATTCCACTAACTTTTTTTTTATTCTTGAGAATAGATCTAAAGGTGGTGATAAGGGAATGTATTGAAATAAATAAAGTATTTTAGGTAAAATATTACTTTTAAGTATATTGATTCTCCCGATCATCGACATTGGTAGTGACATCCATCTCTGAGTTAACTCACTGATATCTGACATTAAGGCTTCATAGTTGACACTGGCGACTGATTCTAGCTTAGGCATAATTTGGATTCCTAAATATTTAAACTGATTTACAACATTGAATTGATTTACCTCAGGGGCTGGGTAATTTCTCTGGGTCTCATTTAGCATTAATATTGAAGATTTAGTTTTATTTATTTTATATCCTGATATTTCCCCAAAATTCTTTATTAAATTCAACAAGGTTGGAATTGATTTTTTTAGATTCGACATAAACAAAATTATATCATCGGCGTACAGGGAGATTTTATGTTCTGTTGGTCCAACTTTAATTCCATATATTTGTGAATGTAAACGTATCGCTATCGCTAAAGGTTCAATTGCCATAGTAAACAGTAAAGGTGAGAGTGGACAGCCTTGTCGACATCCTCTATTGATTTTTATTGGTTTTGAAATATTGTTATTTGTTAGGATTTCTGCTGTAGCATTATTGTATATTATTTGAACCCATTTTATGAAATTATTTCCAAGTCCAAACCTTTGTAGGACTTCAAAAAGAAAGGGCCATTCAACTCTATCAAAGGCCTTTTCGGCGTCCAATGATAGGAGAGCTGTATCCGGTGCTTCTTTATTAAAATAGATAATATTAAATAGTCTTCTTACATTATGGAAGCCTTGTCTACCCTTTATAAAGCCATTCTGATCTCGATTAATAATATTTGGTAAAATTTCTTGTATTCGTCTTGCTAAAATTTTACAGATTATCTTAAGGTCGGCGTTTAATAGGCTTATTGGTCTCATATTTTCACATTTATTAGAGGGCTTACCTGGTTTTGGCAGCAGTATAATTAAGGCATTATTTATGTATGATGGTAAATTATTATTTTGAAATGCTTCTAAAACCATTTCCAAAAAAGGTTTTATTAATTTATTCTTAAATTTTTTATAAAGGTCAACTGGAAGACCATCTGGTCCTGCACTTTTTCCTGATTTCATATTATCAATGGCTAGCCCAACTTCTTCTTGACTAATTTTAGACTCCAATATCTCCCTGTTTTCATTTGGAATACACGGTATAGATAGTTCGTTCAAAAACCCATTTAGTTTTGTTAAATCAGGTTCATTTTTGGTATCATATAATTTTTCATAGTAATCTCTAAAGGCTCTATTAATTTCTAAAGGATCTATAACTACCTGTCCGTTACTTATAATACTGGTAATTGGTGTTTTAATTTCCAATTGTTTAATCTGCCATGCTAATAATTTTCCTGATTTTTCACCTTGTTCATAAAAAGATTGTTTCAATCTTAGAAGACTCGAGGCAGCTCTATTCGCTGATTTTTTGTCGTATTCAGCTCTCAAAATCAGTAATTCATTCTCCAACCTTGGGTCACTTCCTGCATACACTTTTTCCTGAAGATTTTTTATTTTATGTTCCAATTTAGCTCTCTCCTCTCGAGTCTTCTTAGATTTTGATCCTGTATAACTAATAATATGCCCCCTAATAAAAGCTTTGAAAGCCTCCCACTTTACACATGCTGATGTTTGTGTAGTATTGATGTCAAAGAACTCGTCTATCTGTTTTTCTATATACTTGACAAATTCCTCATCCTGAAGCCATTTATGCTGAAATTGCCATCTACCTGATTCCTTTGTCAATTTTTTATCTACATATATTAGACAACAGGGTGCATGATCAGAGATCACGATGTTATCATAAAAGCAGTTTTGAATCTTGGACCTTAATTCTGTGGAAATCAAAAAATAATCAATACGTGAGAATGTCTTGTAGGTACTGGAATAACAAGAATAGGCTTTAACTTGTGGTTTCATTTCTCTCCATATATCTAACAATCTCAATTCTTTCATAAAATGATTAATAGTCATCCTACATCCAATGTGCGTACAATCCAGTCCTGTTGATCTATCCACACCTGGATTCAATGTACAATTAAAATCCCCTGCTATTATATGTTGCCCTGTAAGTGATGATAAGATGAGAAATAAATTAGCAAAGAACTTCTGATCATCTATATTGGGACCATATAAGTTCACAAGATTTATATTTTCTAATAGCAAAGAACCTTGAATGATTACATATCTTCCAAATTTGTCTCCAATTACATTTTTCACTTGAAAAGGAACTGATTTATGTATGAGAGTCATAACTCCCCTGGCTCGGGATGAAAATGAAGAGGTGAATACACTTCCCTGCCATCTACTCCTAATTCTTTTAACATCCTCCTCTATCAGATGAGTTTCTTGTAAAAACACAATTCTTGAACCCATGTCCTTTATTTTATTCATAACTTATTTAAGTTTTTTTAAATTTTGTAGACCTCTGCAATTCCATGAAGTTAAATTAAGATTAACACTTTGGTCCATGATCAATAGAGAGTTTGGGATTACCTTGCAGTGTAAACATGCTCATACAGAGAAGCAAAAACATGAGTGGTTGAACATTCATCCTACAAACTACACACAAACAAATTTCCCCTTCCCACACTTGTGGCAAACCCCCCAAAATCAAAAGAAAAATTCTGTCTCCCGATATAGCCATCGACCGTTCCACACCCACGGGGAACAGCCTAAGCCACTCCTTCTTCATCCTCCCAATCACCCTAACTCTACTGCTTTTAATGACGTAACATTAACTCTCCTCTGTAGTTTTCCAACTTAACTCCAAAATTTTTAACAACTTTGTACATCATAGTTTTTTTTTTTGTTTGTTTTGTTTTTGTTTTGTTTTTTTTTAATATATAATACAATCTATATTTTGTAAACTTACTATTTACTTCAAGTCAGTCAGATGCCTGTGCAAATGCTTAATTATTCTACCTTATATTTTGTTCATGCTTAGCTCCCACCAGTCTCTTCTTCTTCTTTGATCTTCTTGATGAACTCCTGCGCCTCCTCTGGGGTCTTGAAGATGTGGGTTCTGCCCTCATACGTGGTCAGCAGTCTCGCAGGATAGATTACACCATGACGAATCCCAAGGTTGCGCAGCTCCTTACGTACGGGATCAAACTGCTTCCTCAATTGCTGGATTCCTGTGGCCAAATCTGGGTAGAACCGCACCTGCTGGTCCTGGTGTTTAATCTCTCCTTTTTTAGCCCGTGCAGCGTTGAAGATCTTCATCCTGTCTCTGTTGTTAAGAAACTTCATAATTAAGGTCCTCGGCGGTCCCTTATCTCTCCGTGGGCCAATGCGATGTGCTTTTTCCAGAACCACTGCTGATTGCAACTCCTCGCTGCCCAGCACCTCCGGAATCCACTTTTCCAGAAAGGAACATACGTCCCGACCTTCTGATTCCTCTGGAAGACCCACCAGCCTCAAATTATTCTGTCTCGACCGAGATTCCAAATCCAAAATATTATCTTCCAGAGATTTATTTTTTTTTTCCAAAGTGCGCACCTTTAATTGAAGACGGGTGACGTCATCTTCAGCACTAGCGAGACGGAGCTCCATCTGCGCCGTTCGTTCTACACAGTCACCCAATTCCTTTCTTATTCCTTCCAACGCTGTCATAATCCCATCAAATCTAGAGGAAAAGTCCGCTCTCATTGAACTCATGGCAGCCATCAGCGCATCTGCGCCATTCCCCGCAGAAATCGCAGCGTTGCCAGCCTCCTCCGCCATATATGGAGCCCTGTTTGCTGCGTCACAGACCTGAAAGTCCGTTAATTTGGACTGTTTCGGCGGCTCGCTTTTTCCTTTTCCTGGTTTTCCAGCCTTAGGCTTCGCCGACATATCCTCGCCCAAATGCTGGGATACGTTCTGTCCCAAATGAGAGAGTTATTTGCCGATTTTTTTTCTCCAGGAGCAGAGCAGAGCGAGACACGTCCGTCCTACGTGGCAGCCATAACCGGACAAATTGCCTAATTTTAGTAAAACAATAGGAGCTTTGCTCCTCCTGCGTCTGCATCAGTTCAGACTCATCTCCACTTTCATCAGAAGCGCTCTCATTCAGTAAATCTAAATTCCCAACCCTACTAGATTTAGCAGAGCTCTGCAAGTTTTCAGCACTTTTCCTTTTTTGTGCAGCTTTAAAAGGATCCTCTTCAACAAAACTACATTCCTGCATTTCTTCATGAACTGCAACGTTTGTCATGCAGTGTTTGCTCTGTGTGTCCGCTACAGCCTCAAACCGCTCCTCCCCCGCCTGCAAAGTCTGTTCATTTACGTTCCTTCGTTTAACTGCACTTTTACTTACACCCTCCACCTCTTTACCCCGGGCGACAGGCTCGTCACAATGATCAGAGCTGCCGCCAGACAAAAATTCCCCACCATCACCGTTTGGGGGGGCAACTACCGCGCCCGCCGCGGCCGCCCCAGCACAAGCGGACGCGGACGCCCCCGCAGAAGCAGAAGCGGACGCGGCCGCGACCGCCCCAGCAGAAGCGGGCGCCGCAGCGGCATCCGCCGCACCACATGTAGCGCTACCCTCCGGACCACCAGAAACAGCGGCGTCACCTTTCTTACCGTCAGTGCTCTTTGTGTTCGCCTTTTCAGGACATGACCTAATAAGATGGCCTTCTGCGCCACACGCAAAACACTTCATGGTTTCAGATGTTGCAAACACCAAGTAGCTAAAGCCGTCAATCCTGAAATTAAAAGACGCGTTCAGTTCAGCAGAGCTGTCTTTCAACACCATGAAACACTGCCTCCTATGACATACAACATGCTTCAGCAGGGGTGATTTACTACCCAGAGAGATCATTCTGATAGGGGACACAACCTGGCCAAAACGGGACAACTCTCTAATCAGCTGATCATTTTTAACGAAAGGAGGAGCGTTTGAGATGGTGATCCTCCTAGACGGGTTCGCCAGCGGTAAAACGGGAGTAAAAGTGTCACCTATGACCACTCCCTGTGCCACCACCTGATCAGCTTTTTCAGTCGAATCCAGAAAAATCACAATTGCGCTGTTCATCCTCGATGCTGATTTTATGCTGCCATGCCCAACCACCTGTCCTACAGCGAGGCTGGCCTCCTCCACAGAACAGGGAACTGTCGGGAGGATTCTCACACCATGACGCCGGGTTAAGCGCTCAAACTCCACACCACCATCAATCACCGGCATGATGCCGGCCGGGAAAAAACGGCAGCAGAAGCTACCGTTCCCCAACACACTCACTCCAACACTCACACCCCAGCACACACACACTCAACCCACTATATTAAACACACACACCTCAAACACACACGATAGAGAAAAGTTAGAAAAAAACAAAGTTTAGAGTACTCACTCAACGCCACTCCACACCCCTGCTCCCACAAACGCTCACGCATGCGCACGAGAGAGAGAGAGAGAGAGAGAGAGAGAGAGAGAGAGAGAGTGTGTGTGTGTGTGTGTGTGTGTGTTACCCTGGATTTACACTGACTCCAGATCCAGTCCGTTATGGCTATGATCCAGCCTCCGCAGCATATAGTTCCCATCCATCCATCCATTCATCCATCTTCTTCCGCTTAATCCTTTTCGGGTCGCGGGGGGGCTGGAGCCTATCCCAGCATCTTTGGGCGAGAGGCAGGGTACACCCTGGACAGATCGCCAGTCCATCGCAGGGCCAGTACAGAGAGACAGACAACCATTCACTCTCACAGTCATACCTAAGGACAATTTAGAATCCCCAGTTTTCAGGAAGGAGAAGGAAGCAGCGTTGAAAAGTGGAGACAGGGACTGCTACAGAGAGGTCAAATATCGGTTTAACAGAGAGCTGAGGAGAGCTAAATCTGTGTATTCTGAGAGACTCCAGCAGCAGTTCACTGCTAATGACTCGGCTTCTGTGTGGAGAGGACTGAGGCAAATCACCAACTATCGGCCTCAGGCTTCTAAAGGTCAGGATGACAAAGCCCTTTGTCAAAAACTGTCCCAACATTACGCCCGTTTTGACACCTCGTCAGCTGTGTCCAACTCACCCACTCCACCCAGCTCCACTGCCTCCTCAGCCCCTAATTCATCAAAAGCGGTCCCCCCCCCCTCCTCCTCCCCCCCTGCCCTTGTCATCAGTGAGCAGGATGTGCACAGACAGTTCTCCAGACTGAACCCGCGCAAGGCCCCCGGGCCGGACGGTGTGTCTCCCTCCACCCTGAGACACTGTGCGAAAGAGCTGGCTCCTGTCTTCACAGATATTTTTAACACCTCCCTTAAGCAATGTCACGTGCCGACCTGCCTCAAATCCTCCACCATCATCCCTGTCCCCAAGAAGCCACGGATTACTGGACTTAACGACTACAGACCTGTAGCGCTTACCTCTGTAGTCATGAAGTCCTTTGAGCGCCTGGTCCTGTCTCACCTCAAGTCCATCACCACACCCCTCCTAGACCCGCTGCAGTTTGCCTACTGTGCTAACAGGTCTGTGGACGACGCAGTCAACCTGGCCCTCCACTCCATCCTGCAGCACCTGGACTCCCCGGGAACCTACGCCAGGATTCTGTTTGTGGACTTCAGCTCCGCATTCAACACCATTCGCCCCGATCTGCTCCAGGACAAGCTGTCCCTGCTCAACGTGCCTGACTCCCTCTGCAGGTGGATCACCGACTTCCTGACGGACCGGAGGCAGCATGTGCAGCTGGGGAAGTCTGTCTCGGACTCTGTTAGCATCAGCATTGGATCACCCCAGGGCTGTGTACTTTCCCCCCTACTCTTCTCCCTTTATACCAACTCCTGCACCTCCTCCCACCAGTCTGTTAAGCTGATTAAGTTTGCGGACGACACCACCCTCATCGGGCTCATCTCCAACGGCGACGAGTCCGTCTACAGGAAAGAGGTGGCCCAGCTGGTGTCCTGGTGCAGCCATAGCAACCTGCAGCTGAACGCTCTGAAGACAGCGGAGATGATTGTGGACTTCAGGAAAGTCACAACCCCCCTGCCCCCCCTCACCATCACAGGCTCTCCCATCACCATTGCAGATTCCTTCCGCTTCTTGGGCACCACCATCACCCGGGACCTCAAATGGGAGCCAACCATCAGCTCCCTCATCAAAAAGGCCCAGCAGAGGATGTTCTTTCTGCGGCAGCTGAGGAAGCTCAAGCTACCCACCAAGATGTTAGTGCAGTTCTACACGGCCATCATCGAGTCCATCCTCACTTCCTCCATAACTGTGTGGTATGCAGGAGCCACTGCGAGGGACAGACTAAGGCTGCAGCGCGTCGTGCGCACTGCTGAGAAGGTGATCGGCTGCAAGCTCCCATCTCTCCAGGACCTGTACATCTCCAGGACCCGGAGGCGTGCTGGCCGGATCATAGCCGATCCTTCACACCCTGGTCACGTACTGTTTGCCCCCCTCCCCTCAGGTAGAAGACTTCGGTCCATTCGGACTAAAACCTCCCGGCACATGAACAGCTTTTTCCCCTCTGCCATCAGACTGCTGAACATTAAGTGACTTATTGTCTCTCATGCACTATGTACAGCAGCTCAACCAGACTCATGTCATTCATCACTGTTTTTTCTGTTGCATTATCAACTGCACTGTGGTACCCCATATTATCTGCTACTTGCTAATTTTTTTAAAACTGCCTTGATTAGTTCTACTCATTATTACTATTATTATTATTATTATTATTATTATTACTTATTTTTCTACACTTATTGCACGTTTTTAGTCCTTTAGTTTTTTAGTTTATCTCTTTATCTCATCATGTTCTTAATGTTGCAGCATGGCACCGAGACAAATTCCTAGTTTGTGTACTACATGAACAATGGCAATAAATCTGATTCTGATTCTGATTCTGATTCTGATTCTGATTTGATGCCAATTAACCTAACTTGCATGTTTTTGGCATGTGGGAGGAAACCGGAGAATTCCCATTCTCGTCAATTTTCTAATCCACACCTGGTCCAGACCATTGTGGAACGAATGCAGCTCATTGGATTCAGATTGCTAATGAAATGCAAGGAATCTATTTTTGACAGATGCTGGATCCAATCCACAAGGAAATGCTACGGCAGGGGTGTCCAATCATGTGCCACGGAGGGCAAAGACCCTACAGGTTTTCTCTTCTACCCAGTCTCTTCAGCAGGTGTTTTCACTTATCAGCAATCAGTGGGAAGAAATTCAGTGGAATCTGCTGTTGAAGACACTGGCTGGAGGTAAAGCTTGCAGGGTCTTGGCCGTCCATGGCACGTGATTGGACACCCCTGTGCTATGGTATCTCGTGGTATTTAATAGCTGTCTGTTCATTAAAAATGATTTAAGGATTGTCTGTTATTTTCTGAGGTCTACTCTTCCACTACTGGGTGCTACAGAATATATAGATACAACCAAGGAAGTGACAGGGGGGCTGAATATGAATCTAAGTGAGAGTGAGGGGGTGATGAATGGAGGTGGTAATGGTGGGTCGGTTTTGTGCGGCGCTTTGCATGTCGGGTGGCATCTTGGGGCACCTGCGGTGGTCTGCTGATTGTTCGCTCAGATGGGCGCCGGGGGTGGGGGTCTGCTTCTCTGGCCTGCGCCGGTGGTCTCCCTGGTCACTGCCGGGCACTGGTGCGTGTTCAGGCTCGCTGCATCTGCTTCGCAGCCACCTTATGAAACAAAGATGAATGAGGAGTGAATTTGAATGGGTACAGGAGTGAGAGAAAATGGGTCGGTCTGGGTGAGTGAGAGGGGTGTGCATGGGAGCATGTGGGTGTGAGGGTGTGGGGAGGGGTGTGTCTGCGAGTCGGGAGGTGCTGGATTAAGGAGGGTTGTGCCTGTCGGCAACGTGGGCTCCCTTGGGCGGGGGGACTTCTTTGGACGTGGGGGTCCCCAGGGTGTGCGACAGAGGCGCTGGGGCGGGCCCGCTGTGGGGGTGCCTGGGGGGGCTCGCGGGCCGGTCTCTGTCCCGGGGGATGGGGTCGCTGGCCTCCTGGTGCCTGGGGCCCGGGGGCGGATGTTGGACCCGGTGGTGGTGGGGGGGGGGGGGGGGGGGGGTTGGGGGGGTTGGGGGGGTCCGGAGGTGTGGGCTCACCGCGCCGGCCGCCGAGCAGCCTGCCCTCCCTTGATCGTCCCTCCGGGGGTGGATGCCTGGCTTTCCTGGAGCTTGCTGACCTCGGGGCTGGGGGTTGGTGGCGCTGCCTTGCCTGCTCGGGGTTCCCGGGGGGAGAGCTGCTGCGTCCGGCCCTCCGCTCGTATGTTTCCTGACAAACCACTCACATGCACACACTTATTTTGCACGCGTTCTCATATATATGCACACAGACATACATGCACAAGTGTCTCTCCTTTAACAGGTGCGGAAACCAGACTCGTGTTGAGACATCTTCGGTGGAAGAAGCAGTTTGTCTTTTGTTTGTTTTAGTTGTTGGTTTGTTGGTTTGGGTTTTTTTGTTTTGTTTTGTCTGTTCCCCTCCCTTTTCTTTTCCCCCTTCACACACTTCCTTTCCCTCTTCCCCATCCTGTTGGGTCTTTCATGGGTAAAACAATTAAAATAAAGTATTAAAAGTTATTACAGGAGGAGTTTACAACAATATACAATACACAGTTAGGTACTGTATAAGCTCCTCTTGGCAAAGTAAATCTGTTTTGTCACAGTAAGGGTGACAGATCCCTGTTCTGTTTGCCTAGCTGCCTGACAGGACAAGCGGAAAAAAAAAGAGATGGTAAAAACTTTGACATAACATACAAACACTTCATAGAATTAAAATTAACGGGCTACTTACGTATTATTAGAGCACAAAACTATAGAGTATTGCTTTGAGTGTTACTATCCCTTTGCTGCTGCAGTCCTGTAATTTCCCCATTGTGGGACTAATAAAGGCTTATCTTATCTTAAAATTCCAGGTGGAGAGCCGCTACATCACACTTCCTTGTTATCACATGATCACAATTGTGATCATCTCGGTGACTCTCAGGTCTTTCTCAAAATCTTGTGTTATTTTGTATAATTCTCACTAGGGCTGTGCGATATGACTATATATATATATCAGATGACAATATAAAAGCGTCTAACATTTCATAGAACACTCTATTGTTTATATTATGATTTAAAATGCACATACTCCTGTTTCTTCAGCAAAGCTCCTCACGCACTACTTGTCAGCACCCTGCCTCTCCCTCACAGTGCGCGCAGCAGAACAGGTATGTGGTGGGTGACTAGGCTTCAGTCCGATAGTTGCTAACTCCAAATTACTGGTTTGGTCAAGTAGCTGCTACTCCTGTTTGTCAGGGATGTAGGACTGTTTTCCATCGTGCTGCATCAGAGAGAATAGTCCGCTAACCTTGTTTTTGTCATAAGATTGCGTGGTGGAGAAGACTCAGGCACAGGCAGGATATGGTGCAAACAATGATTTATTAAACAGATTCTGAACACAAAGAAATGGCAGCACGTGGGCTGAAAATAAAACTAAACTAGGCAGGCTAAACAAAGAGCAAAGCAATGATAACCCACATAAACGATTCATGGGCAGGACCGGCAGAGAACATCACAGGACACACAAGACAGAAACATTAACGATGCCACCTTGTACACAGACTGACAGTGGTATATAAAGACAACACAGGACAGGAGAGAACAGGTAATTGACGAAACATAGGACAGCTGGGATTAATTAGAAGACAACAGAGGAGCAGCTACAAAACAGGATGGGTTGGGCTGTACAGACAGAGAGGGCAGTGGCTAGGTGTATGGAAAACATGAAGAGCTGAAACAATAGGTAAACAGATACACACACAGACACAGGACCAAACAGGGATGACACAGCGGACCAGGGGAAACTCCGGAGTCACATAATGCAAAACATAATAAATCACAGGGAGAATGAGAAAAACATAAAGCATGGACATGATCCTATGATCATGCCCAGATTGTGACAGTTGTAAGCAACGTTAACACCATGTCTAATTATAAAACAACAAATGCTAAATGATGATGCTAAGTTGTGCTCATTGGAAACATTATAGTGTATTAGACCATTGTTTCTTTGGTTTAAATTACTGCTGAGTTTCTTAGTTTTATCTGAAAACAATTTATTAAAGCTGCAAAAATGCATGATGGTGGCACATACATGGAAGATAAATAATAAAACAATTAAAATGGGTTGGAAGAGGAAGTTGGCTCTTAATGTGATATATTTGATTTCTAATAATTTTAATTAGTCAAATAGCGATAATGAGTAAAGTCATCACATGTATTTTATACAATTGCCTTTTATGTCTGATTTTATGATCACAGCCAATCTGAAATATTTTTACTAAGAAGCAAACAGATTAAATCAGACCACAATGGCAGGCTTCAGGTTGCAGGTCTACGTACAATTAAATTTTCATTGATTAAAACTAACAGCTAACTTACGGTATATCTGTAGATGGCAGGGATACGCTTTCCTGGGTGTGGCCTTGTTGTGGTGAGGGAGCTTGTGTGTTCCAATGATCCGAAGAGTGTTACCGTCTGGAGCTAGCTCCTGGTAGGGTCACCCTTGGCAGGCCGGTCTCTCGGGGAGGTTCCAGACAAATGGTGACCCACAGTGTGTCAGCACGCCGTTTGATGGCAGCCCCATCATCCAACTATCCTGTGGAGAGCTAACAACCCACCCAGAAGAAACCTGTTTTGTTATGAAACCAATCAGAAGAAACCGGACTGCCCATTTCGGAATTGGACCACAGCATGCCCCCGACTAACGAGTACGGCTTGACCTTCGCCACACCACCCATGTTACCATGTGAAATGTCCAGACACTCCTTCGCACCGGAGCAGCCACACTGCTGTCCCGAGAGCTCGCCCACTACAACATCACCCTGGCGGGTCTCTACGAATCACAGTGGCAAAGCAGTGGTGAAACCATTGTGGGCGATTACTGTTTCATTTGGAGCGGACCTGAGAAATGGGCGGGTCTCTATGGTGTGGCACTTGCCATGACAAAGCCCACCCGCAAGTCACTCATCAGTTGGACACCGGTGAGCAACAGACTACTCATGGCCCACTTTCTTCACCAGTCTCCCAGCCCACCTGTTGGCACCGCTTTTTCCGACCCATCAACGAATGGCAGTGTAACCGTCTCCTTCTGTTTTGTCACTCCCACAACCTCTGTATAGCCAACACCTGGTTTCCTTGGAAACTCATCCACCATTGGACTTGGTACAGCCCGGATGGCAGAACTCAAAAGGCCCTCGGCTACATTATCATCTCCCACTGCTGGAAGTCATCTGTAACAAACTGCCGTGTGTTCAGAGGAGCAGAGCATGGTAACACTGACCATCACCTGCTGATCATGTAGCTTAAGCTGAAGCTTTGTGCCGATCCTTCTGCCAAGTACCAGCCCCACCTGGACTCCTTCCAGCTCTGCGATCCCAACATCGCCACCAAGTTCTGATGCTCTATCAACAACCGCTTCGGTGCCCTGGACACGGACAAAGTGGGTGACTGGGAGATTTTCAAGAAAAACATCATCCAGTCTGCCCGCAATGCCCTGGGATGTTTACAATCTTCCCCAAAATGACGTTGGATCTCTCTGCGGACTCTGGACATCGTCGACCATCGCCAAGAGGCTCACCGAGAGGCTCGCCTCTGAGTCGACCTGATGGAGTACCACAGATTAAACCATCTACCCAATGTGGCCATTGGAGAGGACAAAGAGGGTACTGGTCGGAAGAAGCCGAGTGCCTGGAGTCAGTGGCCAGAAATAACAACGTGAGCCACGTGTTCTGTATGCTCCGCCGAACAAACAATGACCCACACACCAAGACAGCCCAAGTGAAGGACATCAACGGCAAACACATGCCTCGACCCCTGGAAAGAACACTTCAGTCATCTCCTGCATCATCCTCCTGTTCCCGTTGACCCCAGTCTTATAGTCACTGCCAATGCCACTGCTTCCTGTAATTCCTGCAGGACCGATCTAGTCACCCCCAGAGAAGTCACGGCTGCCCTGACCAAGATAAACAACAGGAAAGCCCCTGGAATTTGCACTATAACTGCCGAGATGTTGAAGATGGGTGGAAATTGCACAATCCAGTGGCTCACCCACATCATCAGTCATGTTTGGGTGACAGAGCAGCTCCCTAGTGACTGGACCAGGGGCATCATCCTCCCCTTCTGGAAGGGAAAGAGTGACAAACTTGTATGCAGCAATCATACAGGCATCACCCTTTTGTCTATCCCTGGTAAGCTCTTCACCGGGATCCTCCTCAGTCGTGCCCTTCCAGCCATCAGAGGCGGCTGTCACCCTCCGCAGGCAAGCTTCATGCCCAACCACTCGACCTCAGACCACATCTCTGCTGTTCGCTTATTAATAGAGAAGGCCTATGAATTCTGCAAGGACCGCCATCTCTATATAGCCTTTATAGATCTTAAGGCTGCTTTTGACACCGTGAACCATGCTTCTCTTTGGAGTATCCTGCAGACCCTCGGAGCCCCACCCAAGGTCATAGCCCTGTTTAAGCGGCTCTTCAGCAGCTTGGAGAGCTGTGTCCGTGTGAAAGGAAAGGAGTCCGGCTGGTTTCCTATCAACAGCCGGGTCTGACAGGGTTGTGTGGCCTCTCCTGATCTCTTCAACTGTGTCATAGGGTACGGTCACACTGCAGGTCTTGATGCTCAATTCCGATTTTTTGCTGAGATCCAATTTTTTTGTGTGGGCATTCACATTACAACTTAAATGCGACCCCCATCAGACTCCAGTGTGAGAACAGTCTACAGCTATGAAGTGACCCGCATGCACAAAAGAAAACGTAACGTCAGACACAGCGTTGTAGAATAATTGGGGTGGGGGGGCAGAACTTCTTAACCCTGATGCAGCGCAGCAAAATAAAATGTTAAAATCATAAATATGAGACAGCTTCATTTCTCTACAGGCCAGATGACCACTGTGATCAGCTCTGCTTTAACAGAACTGATCGATTAAACAGCCCTTAAATGTGCCGTTATTGTACACCTGTAATGTCTGACGGTTTCAGCCCCAAATCCCCCCCCCCGCCTGAAATTTTGAAGTTACTGTGCAGTGGGAGCCGAAAAAATTACAATCCAGTGATAAAGGGAAGGAGATTGATTAAAACGAGAGCACAAATCAGCTGTGTCTCCCATGCTGGCTGCATCCTCCACCTCAGAATTGTAGTGTCTGTCTCACTTCAATGAGGAAAAAGTTGGATGAAATGTGACACGACTATTCAGACGGAGGTGTCTTTGGAAAATATCAGATACATGTACGAATTAGGACCACATATGAAAGTGGCCTAGGTCTGGTGTGAAAAAAAAAATCGGATATGTGTTGATCAGATTGTCATTAAAAAAAACAGGTATGGGTCACATTTGTGCCAAAAAATCGGAACTGAGCATTAAAACCTGCAGTGTGCCCGTAGCCATAGACTGTCTGCTGACCAAGGTCTGTAACCGGGTCCCTGGCATGCAGTTTGGCAACTACCATCTGGCTGACCTTGAATATGCTGATGATAAAATTCCTGTGCAGCCCATCCTATAGTCAGCTGAGAGATGCTCTAGTTGTCTACCACGAAGAGGCAGCGAAGCTGGGCCTTCAAGTGAGCTGGGCGAAGACTAAGCTAATGCATGTCGGTGACGGACCGTACCCACCCCTGTTACAGCTCGGGAATGATGCTGTTGAGTTTGTCAATTCCTTTGTGTATCTGGGCTCCACAGTGACCAACAACGGGGACATGAAACCAGAGATCAACCTCAGACGTGGCCTCGCTGCATCAGCCCTGTAGGCACTATGGAAACCTCTATGGCGCCATCGTTCAATCTCCCAAAAGACGAAGCTCCGTATGTACAATGCTTCAGTCCTCTCCATTCTACTCTATGGATCAGAGACATGGCCACTGAATAAGACTCTGGCCACGAGAGTGGACGGGTTCGATAGTTGGGCCCTCAGAACCATCAAGAACATCAGGTGGCCCCAGCGCACCTCTAATGACGCACTCCGAGCCCGCACACATCAGCCTACAGCATCCCACCTTATTACACAGCAACGTATCCGCTGGTTTGGCCATGTCCTCCGCCTCCCACCAGAACACCCGATGAAAGCAATCCTCATGTTGGACCCAGGGTCTCAGGGTGGAAAAGACCCCGGGGCAAGCCACGCACCAGATGGCTCAATGTGGTGGAGAGACCTCCAACAGCTCAGAGTCACTGTTGACAACGCAGAGGAGCTGGCCCAAAACCGGCAATGTTAGCATGCACTGGCTAACCTGATTGGCTCTACGCATGGTGATGGCCACCAGCCCTCACCCCGCAGAAGCAGTAAGTAAGTAAGTAAGTAAGTAGAAGGCAGGGATGAGTAATTTTCTCATTTTCAGACATTTTTTTATGTTATGTGGTTGGTTTTGCACTATTGTTCTCTGGCTAAGGAAATATTTAACATATCCACCTTTTCCTGAGGGCGTTGCTGTAGAAACAATTGTGGGGGCAACTTCTGGTTTCGGCTGAAGTAGTGTTAAATCAGTCAGCAAGAGTGGACTAGTGGGGCATTTAAAATAGCGTTTTTAAAAGTTTTTTAAAATCAATTTTAATGTATAGTCCACATACCTGTTTTGCAGTCAAGTGGCAAGTAATTTCAGCACTTGTAGTTTTTGTATTTTTGAATGTTTTTGCGTAGTTCTGGTACTTGCTGCTGTTCGTGGTGTGAGACTCCTAAACCTCAGCTAAATCTGTGGTGGCTTCAACAGCGATGTATAGATCATGTACTGAAAACTAAAAAGGACTGTTCATGTGGTCAGTGGTACAGACAGGACAGACACAACAGCACCAGATATGTTTTCACTTGTATCAATGTTACAGATCTGACATTTATATCTGTCACCAGATGCAAGGCTGCATGAAATAAAATAATAAATAAAAAAAATAGTAACAGTTTGCTTCCTAAGGCTTAACAATTTAAGAGATAGCAAATAGGTGGTGGGGTTTGCATTTGTTGCACTGCATTGGAACGATATGGACTTGATATTAGCAGCTTCAGCATGCATTAATTTTTAAATAATCACAAAATATAGATCAATAAAATTTTAAACAGTTGTCAGAAAAGGTCTGTACGTGTTAAGTTAAATAACAAGCATTCATGGCACGATAGCAGCATGAGCATTTTAATGTCGGCTGCAGCTGTCTGTATTTACCCCAACATTAAAACACCCAAGCACGGTGTTGTGGTTCTTTGTGGCTCTGACTAGATTCTACGTCTGCTCTAAGGTAAATTTGATTATGTCAAACATATTTTAACAAAATGCAACTGAGTTTATTGTGGTGGAAACATTGATATATCTCAGAGCTTTTATTTGTTTACAGCATTAGCATTTTAGCAGTGGAGCTAACTAATGGAGCTACTGTCTGCCAGGCCACTTTTTAAGGTCATCTTCTCATCCCTCGATAGTCGTGGAAAGTGGTATGATTATATTACTCTTTTTGAGGTGCAAAAGGCCGTGTTCCCGCATTTTTGATGCCGAATGTTATGTTGGTAAAAGGGAGCCAAGGACGAGACCGAGTGTTGAACTGGACACGGCTTTATTAGTGACTCACTCTCACTACACAAGCGCTGCTGTCAGGTTGAGAGGAGGCCAATGAGACCGCCCCTCTTCCTCACAGCCCTCTTATACCCTGGGTGGCAGCGGAACCATATAGAGTGATAAAAAGCTATAGAGTGATGATAATCAAGTCAGTGGCAGTAATGCAAAATCTAAAAGAAGAAGAAGAAGAAGTAAGAAATCACTATATATATGGTGACCTTGTGCATATGTCCTGACCCCAGGATAACTTGAGGGTTAACGTCCAAGGACGGATAATTTTTTCACACATAAGAAGTTGTTCAGAACTCCTTATACAAAGATGTAGAGTGATGATAATCAAGTCAGTGGTGGTAATGCACCTGTAAGCTGGTTGCCAACTGCCAATCAAATCTAAAAGAAGAAGAACAAAAGAACCAGAAAGGTGGCGCCACCACCTGTGTCACACAATAATATGTACCATTAACAGCACATACCCCCCCTTCAAAAAAGAAAACGGTCCAAACACATGCATACAATCAAGACCCTCCCCAATTTGGAACCTGAATCATGCACTAACACTAAACAGAAATACTTAAAGGCCTATCACATTCACTCAAAACAACCAAAACTAGGGGGAACAGGTGGACTACCACCCCACACCCACACGGCAAGACGAATTATTCTGCCGTCTATACTAAAAGAACAGTCCTACTAAACAGAAAATTGCTGTGTTTCTAAAATAAATAATATAAAGCACAAAACAATCCCATTAACAGAACTTATATACATTACAGTTGTCCCCCATTTCCATTACTACACATCAGTTATACTGTCCCACCATCAGTCTGCCCCAGAAAGAAACTACCCCCCGGAAAACCGTCGGACAGTTCCACTCCAGTGCACCTTCTTTTCTTTGCTCCCGGGGACGACCCACATCGAGGTCCAAACACTTCCTTCTTCTCATGAGTGTGCTGTAGCTCATTGGGATGCCTTCACGAGCCATCAGATAGCTGGAAGTAGGCATCCTCCCTAATAGCCACCACCTGCAGCCGCCCCGGTCATCTTCTCGTTGGCGTTTGCCCCGAACACCTCTTGACCGGGCCACTCTGGGTCGGACCACATCTGTGACCCCCAGAGGGGCCCTACTCAGCTTCCAGTGTCCCTATTTGGCACGTCGTTTCACCGTGCCAGCCAGTCCTGCCCCGCTCTCTTTCATTTTTGCCGCCAGCGAAGCCGTTGTGAACCGTTGCTCACTGGTACCTTCCAGCCGAATGCCGGGAGTAGAATGGGCCATCCACTCGGTGCCACCCACCATCACGGGCATCCCACTGCGCCGCCCAGTTCCCTCAGTTAGGGTTACTTGGGCACTGGAACTGGGACCCTGCCGCAATGGTCCTGGGTGGGGCTGGTCTTGCTCATCGTCCAGAATACTAGGCAAAGGTTCGTCCCACACAGCTCCATCCATCGTTCGCAGAACCGGCCGGTCCCGCAAACAACAGCCCAACCATTCTTCTCCAATGCTGCTGGTGATGGTGAAGCCCAATCCACAAAATAAAATCACACCCCATAATGTTCTCTCCACGGGCAGTCACAATGAACCTCAAGCTGAACATCTCTGCCGACTTGTACCTAGCCGTCAGTTCCACTGATCCCACCGTGGCCAGTCTTCCTCTACCATATCCACACAGCGGTACCGAATCACCTCTCACTCAATACTGTGGGAAGAAACTCCTCACGGTTGGCCAGTTCAACATGGACCTCACTGCTCCCGTGTCAATCAGCAACGGCACCGTTACCCCGTCCAGTTCCACCATGCAATAGGAACGGCCGTCGGTACTTGAAGATACAGTGTGAATAACTGTGGGAGTTGGAGCTGGGGGGGGGGGGGGGGGTCCTCGTTACATCTTGGATCCCCTCGCTCAAACCTGTAACAGGCCCTGGCAAAATGATGCAGGAGTCCGCACTTGCCGCAGCATTTTCCTCTTGCCGGAAACTCTCTAGACTTATAATGGTGCTTGGTGGACCCACAACCCAAACACCTGGGCGATCCTGGGGTGGACCTCATCCTGACAGCATTAACACATTCTTCATCATCCTCCGCGCCATCGTCGCTGTCCAGGTCCACTGCTTGTGCTGTCAACTGTGGTTCAAAATGGCAGTGTGTCACTCTCTCGCCAAGCTCCCGTGATAGCTTGTCCGCTGCTTCAAACTGTTGAGCTAACTCGATGGACGTGGCTAACGTCAATTCGCCCGAGTGTGTGAGGAGCTTCGGCCTCATTGCCGGGCAAACAGTATGTTCCGCCAACTGGTCACGGACCATTTCTTCCTCTAACGCTCCAAACTGACAGTCCTTGGCCAGCTGACGTAGGTCTGCTACATACCGCTGCACTGACTTGTCAGTCTGTTGGCAGCGCTGCCGAAACTGGATCCTCCAGATGATGACATTTTCCGGGGCACGAAAATGTCGCGCCATTAGCCCAACCACTTCTTCAAAGCTATCACCCTCACCCAAAGTGGTAAGGATACGTTGTCCTTCCATTCCTAAGTTGTGAACCAACAGTGCTCGTACCCGCAACTTCTCTAGTCTTCCAAGGTCCAATGCCACTAAATAATTTTGAAAGGCGCTGAACCACCTCTCCCAAGGGACGGGCGGCTCACCAGGAAGCTCCAAAAATGGCCGAATTGAAGTAACTCCCGTGTCCATACTTTTTACCCTCGTCGCCAAATGTTATGTCGGGAAAAGGGAGCCATGGACGAGACCGGGTGTTGAACTGGACACAACTTTATTAGTGACTTACTCTCACTGCACAAGTGCTGCCGTCAAGCTGAGAAGAGGCCAAAGAGACCGCCCCTCTTCCTCACAGCCCTCTTATACCCCGGGTGGCAGTGGAACCGGAAAGGTGGAGCCACCACCTGTGTCACACAATAATATGTCCGATTAACAACACAACACCGAAGTCACTGTTTTTAACAAGGAAAAGATAAGATAAGATAAGATAAGATAAGATAAGATAAGCCTTTATTAGTCCCACAATGGGGAAATTCCAGGATTGCAACAGCACAGGGATAGCAACGCTCAGAGCAACAATCAGAAGGCAAGAAAAAACAAGAACAGCTAGTATACATATGTACATATTACTATAAATATATATATATATATATATATATATATATATATATATATATATAGACACACAGTGCGGAGCATTGTGGTTGGTGAATGTGCAGCAGAAAGTCTAAACTCTCTCTCTGCGGACGCGGCAGGCCAGCTGGATGTCTTTGGGCATGATGGTGACCCTCTTGGCGTGGATGGCGCACAGGTTGGTGTCCACGAAGAGACCCACCGGGTAGGCCTCGCTGGCCTCCTGCAGAGCCATGACGGCGGAGCTCTGGAAGCGCAGGTCAGTCTTGAAGTCCTGAGCGATCTCCCTCACCAGGTGCTGGAAGGGCAGCTTACGGATGAGCAGCTCCGTCCCGTTTCTGTGACAACCCCACTTTCTAAACTAGTACAGGAAGTTGCAGCCATAATTCACGCAAGGCATCATGGGGGCTAGGAATAAGGTGGATTGATGTTTGCTTTTTATTCATATGATATGATTTAGAAGAAAAACCTCAAATTTATGAGAATTAAGTCTCAAATGCACATTAAAAACTATTTTATAACAACATTGCAAAAATTATGAGGAGAAAAAGGTACACGTGAAAAAGTAAAAAAAAAGATATGGTCCTTTTTATGTGATTATTTATACTGTAGGATTTACAGAAAACGTATACCGTGATATATATTGTTATCATGATATAAGACTACTTATATCATGATATGAAATTTTGGTCATATCACACAGCCCTAATTATCGTACAATCTTGTATTTCAAACTCTGTTCTTATCCATGCCACTGCAAAACACAAACATAGCTGGTAGGGATGTACGGAAGACTGCATCCACAACGGACTGCATCCGGAGTCAGTGTAAATCCTGAGTTCATGTCATGCAGTGTGGTTGACCCTCTGTATAACACTGAGCCTAGATATAAAGAGAGAAATTTTTATAAATAAATACAAGCATTCAGACAGATAAGACTATCTGTGAAATGGAACTGTTGCCCTTTGTACAGATTGTTTGCAAAGTTACACCAAGTGCAGTAAATTGAATTGAACTGAGGTGTTTTTTCTTTTTCTTATTTTATATTACTAAATTAAAAATTATTTTTTAATTTAGACTAACTGGTATTTGAAAGAGCCCCAGTTTCATCCTCACAAGGCAGAGAAATTTAACCTTTTAATTTTTTTCTCTGTCATCACATCAACTCAGCATTGGTATTGGCAGATATCTGATATCTGAGCCATGATACTGGTATCGGACTGGTGAACAAAAAAGCTAGATTGGTGCAACAGTTGTCTCACAAGATCAAGATGGAAATGGCAGAAATGATCCTATCAATTCTTTATTTCATATCGAGACATTGTAAATCAATGGGAAGTGTCACGCTGTGTGCCTGTCTGATACAGGTCTGGAAAAAAAAAAACAAGAAAACAAAGAGACCACTGCAAAATTATCACTTTATCTGGTTTTACTATTCATACATATTGTATGTGTCTGAGTAAAATGAACAATTTTGTTTTATTCTCTAACTTACTGAAAACAATTCACTCAAATTCCAAGTCAGAATATTGTTATTTAGAACCTTTTTTTACAGAAATTTACAACTGGCCAAAACAACAAAAATATGTTTTTTTAGATGTGCTTTTAGATCAAATAATGTAAAGAAAACAAGTTCATATTCATTCTTAAACAATGCTATACAAGTGACACACTGGTGAAAATCTTTTTTTTTTCTTGCTAGCCTGTCTGTAACATGTTTTTTTATGACTTACAAGACATATCAAGAGTGAAATCATGCTGATGTATCATGTTGTGGAGGAATGAAGAGACGACACAGAGAGCTGGCCGTTAAGAACTTTACTTCTCTCCAACCAGAGGTGAATGAACACTTGGCGCCAAGGCACATACGTAGATCCCCAAATTCCCCTGCCCTCTCCCCCAGTCACTGGGTGTGAGTGGAGCCTCCTAGTGATCCGCCACATAGCCCCCCTCCCAAACACCCAGAAGGGGCCTTATCAGTCCAATACTCTGGGTTTAAGTAATCGCCCATAACGGCTGTATCGTGGAGCAGCTGGGCCAGCCAAAGGGTCTTCAGGCAAGGGCGTGTGAGGCAGGCTGGAGAATGATTCCATCTGAGGTCTTCGCAAAGAGTCCTCTGTAGAGGAAGGGCAAGCCTGTGAACCCACCGTAGGAGGGCGTCCATGTCGGGGAGTCTGGGCCAGCACCACCTGCTCGTCTGCCAACACATGAGCAGGCTTGAGCCGATCTATACAAATGGGTTTTTTTGGGGTCCCCCAAAATCCAACACAAAATGTTTTGCACCCATTCCCAAAACTCTGAAAGAGCTGTCATAAAGTGGACACAGCGGAGACTTGTGGGTATCGAGTCTAACAACAACAAACTTGGCATGCACCAAACGTTTAGGAATGAAAACGTTGGGGAAACAATGATGCACCAGCCCCGAAATGCTAACTGACTCGACCCTAGGAAAAAAATGCATGCAGGAGTCGGTTTCCGGTGCGAGACCTTCCAGCAAAAATTCACCTGAGACTCACAACGGCTGACCAAAAACAAGCTCGGCTGGGGAAGCAGCAAAATCCTCCTTGGGCACAGAGTGTAACCCAAGCAGGACCCAAGGAAGGTGGTCGACCCAATTTGCGTCAGTCAACGAAGCTCTAAATGTGGCTTTAAGTGACCTGTGGAACCTTTCGCACAAACCATTAGCTTGCGGGTTGTGCACAGTGGTACGATAAACTTTGACCCCCAGGCTCTCAGCACTGGTGGACCAGAGCTCTGAAACAAATTGGGGACCCCTATCAGAGGTAGGGGTTCATCTACCTCTAACAAGGTAGATGAACTGAGACTGCTGATGCGTTTTAAGGACCTCTCTTCCTCGGCTGCCCTCTGTTTTACCGAGACCTGGCTCAGGGAAAATACACCGGACAGCGCGCTGCGCCTCGAGGGATTTCAGCTGTTTCGTGCTGATCGTGACACAGAGCTCTCCGGTAAATCCTCAGGAGGTGGAGTCTGCTGCTACATCAACAGCAGCTGGTGCTCTGATGTAATGGTAATTTCCAAACACTGTTCTCCCGCCCTGGAATTTCTTTTTATTAACTGCAAGCCATTTTATTCCCCGCGGGAGTTCGCCTCATTCATCCTCGTCGCTGTGTACGTCCCTCCCGACGCGGACACGCGCGAAGCTCAGCGCGTGCTCGCGGATCACATCCAACACACGGAGCGGATTTTTCCAGACTCTCTGGTTATTGTGGTTGGCGACTTTAACCAGAGCAATCTGAGCCACGATCTCCCCCACTACAAACAGTTTATTAAATGCCCCACCAGAGGAATAAACACGCTGGGTCACTGTTACACCACAGTGAAAGACGCATATCGCGCTGTTCCCCGCGCTGCACTCGGACTATCTGATCACGTGATGGTCCACCTCATTCCCACATACAGACAGAGATTAAAGCTCACTAAACCTGTTGTGAGCACTACGAAGAAATGGACCAGTGTAGCTGAGGAGAAGCTGGAAGCGTGTATGGAAATAACTGATTGGGGCATGTTTAAAGGAGCCACACATGATCTGGATGAGTACACGGACACTGTGAACTCTTATATCCACTTTTGTGAGGAGAGCATCCTTCCATCGCGCACCAGGGTGAGGTACTCTAATGATAAGCCCTGGTTCACTGCTAAGCTCAGACAGATCAGGAAGGAGAAGGAAGCAGCGCTGAAAAGTGGAGACGGGCTGTTACAGGGAGGTCAAATATCGGTTTAACAGAGAGCTGAGGAGAGCTAAATCTGTGTATTCTGAGAGACTCCAGCAGCAGTTCACTGCTAATGACTCGGCTTCTGTGTGGAGAGGACTGAGGCAAATCACCAATTATCGGCCTCAGGCTCCTAAAGGTCAGGATGACAAAGCCCTTTGTCAAAGACTGTCCCAACACTATGCCCGTTTTGACACCTCGTCATCTGTGTCCAACTCCCCCCCTCCCTCCAGCTCCACAGCCTCCACGATCCCTACTTCATCAAAGGCGCCCCCCCTCCTCCCCCCCTGCCCTTGTCATCAGTGAGCAGGATGTGCTCAAACAGTTCTCCAGACTGAACCCGCGCAAGGCCCCCGGTCCGGACGGCGTGTCTCCCTCCACCCTGAGACACTGTGCGAAAGAGCTGGCTCCTGTCTTCACAGACATTTTTAACACCTCCCTTAAGCTATGCCACGTGCCGTCCTGCCTCAAATCCTCCACCATCATCCCTGTCCCCAAGAAGCCACGGATCACTGGACTTAACGACTACAGACCTGTAGCGCTCACCTCTGTAGTCATGAAGTCCTTTGAGCGCCTGGTCCTGCCCCACCTCAAGTCCATCACCACCCCCCTCCTGGACCCGCTGCAGTTTGCCTACCGAGCCAACAGGTCTGTAGACGACGCAGTCAACCTGGCCCTCCACTCCATCCTGCAGCACCTGGACTCCCCGGGAACCTACGCCAGGATCCTGTTTGTGGACTTCAGCTCCGCATTCAACGCCATCCGCCCCGCTCTGCTCCGGGACAAGCTGTCCCTGCTCAACGTGCCTGACTCCCTCTGCAGGTGGATCACCGACTTCCTGACGGACCGGAGGCAGCATGTGCGGCTGGGAAAGACTGTCTCAGACTCTGCTAGCATCAGCACCGGATCACCCCAGGGCTGTGTACTTTCCCCCCTACTCTTCTCCCTTTATACCAACTCCTGCACCTCCAGCCACCAGTCTGTCAAGTTGATCAAGTTTGCGGACGACACCACCCTTATCGGGCTCATCTCCAACGGTGACAAGTCCGCCTACAGGGGAGAGGTGGCCCAGCTGGCGTCCTGGTGCAACAACAACAACCTGCAGCTGAACGCTCTGAAGACAGTGGAGATGATTCTGGACTTCAGGAAAGTCACAACCCCTCTGCCCCCCTCACCCTCACAGGCTCTCCCATCACCACTGCTGATTCCTTCCGCTTCCTAGGCACCACCATCACCAGGGACCTCAAGTGGGAGCCGACCATCAGCTCCCTCATCAAAAAAGGCCCAGCAGAGGATGTTCTTCCTGCACAAGCTGAGGAAGCTCAAGCTACCCACCAAGATGTTAGTGCAGTTCTACACAGCCATCATCGAGTCCATCTTCACCACCTCCATAACCGTGTGGTACGCAGGAGCCACTGCCAGGGACAGACTAAGGCTGCAGCGCGTCGTGCGCACTGCTGAGAAGGTGATCGGCTGCAAGCTCCCATCTCTCCAGGATCTGTACATCTCCAGGACCCGGAGGCGTGTTGGCCGGATCATAGCCGATCCCTCACACCCTGGTCACGTACTGTTTGCCCCTCTCCCCTCAGGTAGAAGACTTCGGTCCATCCAGACTAAAACCTCCCGTCACATGAACAGCTTCTTCCCCTCTGCCATCAGACTGCTGAACACTAAGTGACTTATTGACTCTCGTGCACTATGTACAGCAGCTCAACCAGACTCATGTCAATCATCACTGTTTTCTTCCTGCATTACCGACTGCACTATATGGTTCTCCACATTATCTGCTGCTCGCTAATATATTTAAACTGCTGACTAGTATTATTATAGTATTATAGTATAGTATAGTATAGTATTATAGTATTATAGTATATTATACTATATTATTATTATTACTCACTCTTATTCTACACTTTATTGCATGTATAGTTTATTTCTTTTATTTTATCATGTTTAATGTTGCAGCATTGCACCGAGACAAATTCCTAGTTTGTGTACTACATGAACAATGGCAATAAATCTGATTCTGATTCTGATTCTGATTCTGAGGTGATGCCCAATGGGGAACCGAAATGCAGAACCCAAAATGGCAAAAAGGCACGGGCTACGTTGGCAGAAGTGGTGGAAGCTAATGGAATTGCCTCTGGCCAACGAGTGGTGCGGTTCACTATCATCAAAAGGTGTGTGAAACCCTGCAAGAGTGGAAGGGGGCCTAGTACAGTGGTACCTCTACTTACGAACGTCTCTACATATGGAATTTTCAGGTTACGACACGCCGCAATGGGAAAATATTGCCTCTTGTTACGAAAGAAATTTCAGGATACGAAAGGCAAAAATACAGTACGCGCTGCTACTCGCAGCTCCGTAATGGGGCGCTGACATCGGGACGATGTCAAATATCGGAGGGGAGAGTGTAGTGAACTCAATGTAAGCACCCTACTTGGCTTGCCAAGCGGGTTGACCCTATTGGCGACACAGGTAGAGTGCGGGACTCCGGAGGGGGAGGCGTGAGTTCAAATCTCCCGGTGGGACGTCGTCATGTCGAGCAGCACGTTACAATAATTTTTATTCTTTACTTTATTCTTTGTTTTTTACATTATGTACAACTCTCATTTTATGTTTATTGTGCAGTAATCTAATTGTAACATGTATTTGTTACATGTTTTGATGCATTTTTATGATTTATAAAAAATTTATGTCCGAATTTTGGGGGGCTTGGAACGGATTAGGGCATTTATATGGAAAACGCGTCTCTACTTACGGAATTTTCAGGTTACGAAACTACTTCCAGAACCAATTAATTTTGTAAGTAGAGGTACCACTGTAGGTCCAAATGGACGTGGTCGAATCTCCAACTAGGGATCCGGAAAGGTTCAAGGGGAGCTTTGGTGTGCCTTTGAACCTTAGCCTGTCGGCACGAAACGCAAGCTGCAGTCCACTCCTTCACATCCTTGCGTAACCAGGGCCAAACAAATTTGGACCCCACCAGCTTAACCGAAGCGTAGATGCCAGGATGCGAGAGGGCGTGAACGGACTGAAAAATGTGGCGGCACGAAGAGACTGGAACAACCGTGCAGGGACGACCGGTGGAAACGTTGCAAAGCAGGGGTGACAACCCTCTTATACCACCTTGCTGTCTAGCCTGAGGCCCATACCCACAGAATGAAGTGAGAGAATGTCCACGTCTCCCCGGTGGTCAGCGGCCATGGTGTAAAAATCAATGCCCAAGTAGACCGGGGAGACCAGTGCGTGCGACAAGCAGTCAGCCACCACATTGAGCTTGCCGGCCACATGCTGAATGTCGACAGTGATCTCTGATATTGCAGCAAGGTGACATTATTGACCTGCTGACCATGGTTCTGAGATTTTGGACATCACGTAGGTTAGAGGTTCATGGTCGACAAATGTGGCAAATATGCAACCCCCAAGCCAAAACTGAAAGTGACACATAGCCAGGTAGAGAGCCAGCAACTCTCTGTCAAAAGTGCTGTACTTATGCTCGCTGTCGCGCAGTGTGTGACTGAAAAAGGCAAGAGGTTGCCATGAACCGGAGACGTACTGTTCCACCACTGCTCCCACCGCAACATCAGATGCATCCGGGGTCAGTGCAACATGTGCCAACAGGGATGGATGGGCCAGCAAAGCCGCATTGGCGAATGCAGATTTGGTGCCTGAAAAAGTCTGGATGCGATCGGAGGTCCAGTAGATGCCATGTGTGGGTTTCTTCTTATTGAGCGCATCTTAAAGTGGTTGTAGAAGTTGGGCTGCTTGGGGGAGGAAACAATTGTAAAAATTAACCATCCCCCAAAACTCCTGCAGCGCCTTCAAGGTTTGTGGATGCGGAAAATCTGACACAGCCCGCACTTTATCGGGCAGTGGAACCGCGCCCTTAGATGAGATGCAATGGCCCAAAAAAATCAATTTCTGGCAACCCGAACTGACATTTGGCCGGGTTAACTATTAAACTGTGGGCCTCCAGCCTCTGGAAAACCTGCTCCAAATGAGAGAAGTGTTCCTCGTCAGATGCACTGGCCACCAGGACATCGTCCAAGCAGACAAACACAAACGGCAAATCATGGAGCACCACGTCCATCATCCTCTGAAAAGTCTGAGCCGTGCCCTTATGCCCGAACGGCATGCTTAAGAACTCAAAAAGGCCGAAAGGCGTTACTACCGCCACTTTCAAGACGTCTTCTAGTAGATCAACCTTAGAAAAAATAGATGTTTCTGCCAGGTGCACCGAAAAATCCTGTATGTGAGGGATTGGATAACGGTCGTGTTCCATAATGTTGTTCAGGTGATGAAAACCAGACTGTTGTCACCAGCGCCATCTTCTTTGCTGCTGTCTGTTGGGGTAGCAGTATCAGGGCCAGAGACACCAACAGACTTGACAAGATTATCAAGAGGGCTGGCTCTGTAATTGGTCTCAGACCGCAGACCTTTGAGACAGTGGTGGAGAGGAGAACACTAAATAAACTGCAATCCATCATGTACAATCCTGATCACCCCCTCCACCACACACTAGATAGACAGCGGAGCACTTTCTCCAGTAGACTACTACAGCTTCGCTGTCGAACGGCCAGGTACAGGAAATCTTTCCTGCCCTATGCAGTTTCACTGTACAATAACTCACTATGATGTTGTATTCTGGTCATAGCTATGCTGCCACACTGCACCCTACAGATTAACTGGTACCTCACATTTTCACACTGCTCCTGATAGTCCTTCTTTGTGCATTGGGATGATTCATGTGTTTATACGGGTCATCATATATTAAGCTATGATGTATATAGGTTTTTATAGTCATGTTAGTTTTTACTTTCCATGGGTAATCCCTTTGTCTGTCATGTGTGTGTTTCTGTTGTTTGGTTGTCTACTGTCACGCTGCTGTTACACTGTAATTTCCCAGTTTGGGATCAATAAAGTACATCTATCTATCTATCTATCTATCTATCTATCTATCTATCTATCTATCTATCTATCTATCTATCTATCTAAAATCACCACGGACCATCAGATTTTGGCACCAGGTGCAGCGGGGAAGCCCAAGGGCTATTGGAGCGCCTAACAATCCCTAATTGTTCTAAGTTAGCAAACTCTTACCACGCGATATCTAGCTTAGTGTGGGCGTGCGAAAACCAGGGGGCCTTTTGTGGTGATAAAATGCTCAACCCAATGCTTGGTTACAGTAGCAGAAAAATTAGGCACCGTAAGCGAGGGAAAAATCAGAAAACAAGCACTGGTACACATCCCCAGAGGCTAAAAAATTAGCATGTGCTAGTGGCCCAGCTCCCCGAGTTATAAAAGGTAATGAAGAAAAGGAAACGGCATCAACCAAACATCTATTAGCAACGTCTATAAGGAGACCATGAGCATACAGAAAGTCAGCACCGATGACTGGAACTGAGCTGGCAGCTACCGCGAAGTCCCACTTGTAGTTGCGCCCATGAAAACATACAGTCACTGACCTTTCACCAAAAGTTTTGATAGGGGAGCCATTAGCGGTGGTTAACAATGGGCCACAGCCTTCTGCCAGTTAATCAGAACCAGTTGGCAGAATAAGACTCTTCTGGGAACCAGAGTCAACCAAAAACCGTCTCCAGGAGCGTGTGTCCTTGAGGAAAAGCAGCTTCTCCTTGTCGCCAGTGGTCGCAACTGCTACTCACCGCTGGCTGATTCATTTCCCAGTGTCCTGAAACAGCATGGCGGGAGGCAATGCCATGCGTTGGCGCTGAAGCCCTGATGGTAAAAGCATATAGTCCCAGTGTTGCCAACTTGGCAACATTCTCGCTAAATCTGGCGACTTTTCAAATCCTCTTGGTGACTTTTTTTGTCAAAAGCGACTAGCGACAAATCTAGTGACTTTTTATGGAGTGGCTAGTAACTTTGGAAAATCACTAGCCACAGTGGCTGCTGACATGAAAGCACTATTGCTCTGCAGTAACTATCTTCAGCAAGCAGCGGGTGCTACTGTGAGCTTCTCTCCATCCCAAAGCACTCACAAGCGGTCAGTTTCACAGTAGCCTCGTGCAGCAGTTAGTTGCAGTCAGAGAGGAGACCCACGCCCATGCCACTCATGTCCAGACTGCGAATGAATTGCGCGTGCACAACCCTCCGCCAATCGATGTAAATGTTTCTTCACTGCCAGCGTCACACTAATAAATCACTGCATTTGACTAACAGCCTCAGTCACGTACTCACTTCGTCCACTGTGGGTGTGTGTGTCTGTCTGTCTGTCTGTCTGTCTGTGACATAAGCTAAACATTTAGCACCTAGCTCGTCATGTCGCAGTCTAAACTGTATGCTCAGAAATACAAAAAGGAGTAGGAATCAAACCCTGAATTCAAAGGCTAGCTGAAGCTGTTTATTGGAGGTGATAGAATAGGCTTTACTGTCATTGTACAGTTGTACAGCACAATGAAATTGATACAGAAGTGATGACCTATTTAAATGCCAAATTAAAACAAACAAACCAACAATCAACAAAAGAAAGTTAATTTGTAGTTTTAAAGATATTTAGGGTGCTTTTTACTCACTTTTTGTCTCTCCCATGACATTATTCTTCTCTCCTACAGTATCTATTACAATTACATGCAAATGACCAATTATGCAAATTAGGCGATGATGTAATTTAGCGACTTCTTGCGACTTTTAGGACAGCCAGTAGCTACTTTCCTTACTGAGGAGTTGGCAACAGTGCATAGTCCTGGCCCAGTGTCTCCAAGTGGCTATACCGACCACAACCATCGGTTCAACTGCCTCCGTGGATGCTGCAGAAGGTCCCAGTGTCACCGCCTGGACACCAAAACTCCTGTTCTCCAGGATAATGCGGTCCACTTCTTCCACCAGCGTGCGGTAGTCTCTGACAGCCAGCAGCGGTGAGTTGGCTAGAATGGTCCGCGCTGAAGCCGACAGTTTCCTAAGGGAGAGGTGGGCAAAGAGAAAGATCCATCATCTGTGCCCAGCAGAGCTAGCATACTTTCCATTAGTTCCACAGCTGAGCCATTGCTTAACTCAGAGTGAGAGAGGAGCTTCTCTTCTCTCTCCCTGACAGAGAGGGTGTAGTGCCATAATCAATCAATCAAACTTTATTTGTATAGCACTTTTAAAACATTAGATGCTGCGCAAAGCGCTTTATATAGATAAAAACAATAGACACATTTAATTACATATTTTACATGATACAGCCCCACCCCTTCCAACCCTCTCATAAACATACCCACAAACACAACACACACAGGCACATACATCACCCCCTACTTTTCTTACACACATATAAAATAAAGGAGACATTGCATGGCACCGAGAGACCACATGAAGTAGCAACCATCCTGAGAAAACACTGGAGCTAAAACACATAAATACAAAATAAAACTAAGAACACAAAGAGCAAAGGGAATTAAAGACCCATACTTAGAAACTGAGCTAAGAACACATCAAAATAAGAAAATCTAAAAGCAAATGAAGCTAAGAAGAATGTAAAAACAATGGAACATAAATGACTACTTCAATAATAGTTAAACGGTTTGCTGAAAGACAAAATTTAAAAAGGTACAAAAAGACTAAGAACACATAAAACAGGAACTAAAAAAACCATACTTAAAAAAAACTGAACTAAACACATCAATAAGATGAGAAAATCTAAGAACAAATGGCACCAAAAAGAACATAAAACAATGGAACATAAATGACTACTTCAGTAATAGTTAAACAGGTTTATTAAAAGCCAAATTTAAAAGGTGGGTCTTGAGCCTGTTCTTAAAAACATCTATTGACTCTGCGACCCTGAGGCTCTCTGGCAGGCTGTTCTACAGACGAGGACCATGATAGTGAAAGGAAGCTTCACCAAAGGTCTTGGTCTTGACTTTGGGAATCATTAAAAGGCCAGTACCAGAGGACCTCAGGGTTTGTGAGGGCTCATAAGATAAGAGCAGCTCAGATAGATAAGAAGGCCCAAGACCAGTGAGGCATTTAAAAACTGCTAAGAGAACCTTAAAATCAATCCTAAAACGCATGGGGAGCCAATGCAGTGATTCTAAAACTGGTGTAATATGCACCCGTCCCTTGGTCCTCGCTAACTCTCATGCTGCTGAATTTTGGAGCAGTTGGAGATGTGATATTCTTTTTTGAGGAAGACCAGAGAGCAGGGCATTACAATAGTCTATACGACCAGTAATAAAAGCATGCATCAAGACCTCCGTGCTGTGTAATAATAGCTGCTCGAGAGCGGCGTATTTCCACCAAGCAGGGGGGTCTCGGAGAAGGCTCATGGTGCGCTGGTGGAGCGTGGGTCGAGCAAAGCCGCCACATAATGATATCTACAGTGGTGTGAAATGTGTTTGCCCCCTTCCTGATTTCTCCTTTTTTTGTATGTTTGTCACACTTAAATGTTTCAGATCATCAAACAAATTTAAATAGACAAAGATAACACAAGTAAGCACAAAATGCAGTTTTTAAATGTAGGTGTTTATTATTAAGGGGAAAAAAATCCAAACCTACATGGCCCTGTGTGAAAAAGTGATTGATCTCCTCCTGTTAAAACATAAATTAATTAAATTAAATTAAATCACCCTTTATTGTCATTCAATCCGTACAGCCAATCATGTACAGTAGAATGAAATTGTGTTTCTCTTATCTACAGTGTTAATCACACACATATATAGAATCAGAGGGGTCGCTGCCACGCAAGGCGCCGCCACAGATTTCCTTCCTCCATTCCATTATTGCTGAGCACCAAGCTGGACGGCAGGAAGTTCCGCTTTTATATGGTCTTCAGCATGACCTGGTCGGGATTTGAACCCCTGCCTCCCAGGTGTGGGGCGGATGCTCTACCAACTGAGCCACCACTCCGGTAACTGTGGTTTATCACATCTTTGGAAAGCTGAGTTCAATTTCTCTAGCCATGCCCAAGCCTGATTACTGCCACACCTGTTCTCAATCAAGAAATCACTTAAGTAGGACTAACCTGACAAAGTGAAGGAGACCAAAAGACCCTCAAAAGCTAGACATCATGCTGCAATCCAAAGAAATTCAGGAAAAAATTAGAAACAAAGTAATTGAGATCTATCAGTCCGGAAAAGGTCATAAAGCCATTTCTAAAGCTTTGGGACTCCGGCGAAAACATGGAACAGTGGTGAACCTTCCCAGGAGTGGCCGGCCAACCCAAATTACCCCAAAAGCACAGCGACAACTCATCCAAGAGGTCACAAAAGACTCCACAACAACATCCAAAGAACTGCAGGCCTCGCTTGCCTCAGTTAAGGTCAGTGTTCATGACTCCACCATAAGAAAGAGACTGGGCAAAAATGGCCTGCGTGGCAGAGTTCCAAGATGTAAACCAATGCTGAGCAAAAAGAACATAAAGACTTGTCTCAGTTTTACTGGAAAACATCTTGATGATCCCCAAGACTTTTGGGAAAATACTCTGTGGACTGACGAGACAAAAGTTGAACTTTTTTGAAGGTGTGTGTTCCGTTACATCTGGCATAAAAGTAACAGCATTTCAGAAAAGGAACATCACACCAACAGTAAAATGTGGTGGTAGTGTGATGGTCTGGGGCTGTTTTGCTGCTTCAGGACCTGGAAGACTTGCTGTGGTAAATGGAACCATGAATTCTGCTGTTTACCAAAAAATCCTGAAGGAGAATGTCCGGCCATCAGTTCGTGACCTCACGCTGAAGCACACTTGGGTTCTGCAGCAGGACAATGATCAAAAACACAACAGCAAGTCCACCTCTGAATGGCTTAAAGCAGACGGACAGTGACATTTTTTTATTGAACCAATCAACAGATTGTATGAAAATATTCTATTCTGTCTATTCCCGCGATTTAATATGTGTCACCAGCTTCCATAAATGACCTTATTTGCTCATAGCTCAGCCTTCACTTAGTGAGGCTGCAGTACCGCCATCTCTCGATAGGTGCGGGCATTGGTGACGTCACAACAGCAATAGAAAATGGCAGAACGAGAGCAAAGTGATTCGGACAGTGATTATTTTCTCGAGTTTGACGACCTCAATATAAATGATGACATTGAAAATGAAGAATCGGATGATGAAGTAGTTTTGGGTGGTGCTAAGGGGGGTATTCAGCCTTATTTGTGGGAAAGAAGTGAGGGTTATGTTGCCTGCCTGTGCAGTGAGCCTCATCGGAGAAACATTCCCATCTGATCACTACAAGGGATTTTGCCTACCAAGATTAGATTTGTGAACAATGATATGTAAATAAAGTTTTGTAAAATCATATATTGAGTTTATTAATGTTCATGTCAATGTTATAATTGTCATAGTTCAGCATTCATCAAAGTCGCATGTCATATACATTTGAATAATTTGAACACACTAAATTCTTCTCAATTTGAAAAGAAATATTACATACTATACCACCTTTGTATGAATGTTTGAAAACACGGCAGAAATATACAAAGAAATACAAAAATCAATGGAGTATCACTACAGATTAAGAAAATAACTAGTTTGCAGATATAGCAATTATTATATTCCAATAAATAACATTTCACAGTTATAATGGGCACCATTTTATGGTAGAAAATTGGGGTTCCATTTTTAAAAGCACATTTCTCTTACAATCTTAGGCTTATATAAGTTTTTCTTAGCAAATATGTTGCTTCCCTAAAAATTGAAAGCTGAACTGTCATTGGTAATTTCTTCTACTTTTACATGTTTGATTTTGAAAATCATCCATTGCTTGGAATTCATTTAAAATGTTTAGTAAACATTTGCAGTGAATATTAAAAATACAAAACTTACCCTGTTTACTTCTCGTTTTCTGACAGCTGATCGCCTCGGTAGATCATCCTTGCTTTTCATGCCACTGTCACTGACACTTGTCTCAGTCAGACTTGGGAATCGAGGGATATATAGTTGGAATAGCCGTTTTCTTTATCACCAATCTTTTTGCAAATTTCATTTCAAATTGCATCTTATTCTCGAAATCGCTGTAAACGAAATGTCTACTGCACATGTAGGGCGCTAACGAGGTGCAGGTGTGCGCGCAGCTGAGGCAGATGCCTGAGAGCGGCGAGCCGTGACACCTGCAAAATATATGTGGACAAGAAAGAGTGACAAACCTGGGAACTATTTCACTGGAGTCTGCTTTAATACAGAAGCTGAAGCAATAGGGAACGCTGTATGTCTCTGTAATTGAGAACTTTGCTTCTAAAAAACACAGGAGGATGGACTTCCAATATAAGTAACCGGTGAGTTAAACTGTCTTTCTTCAGCATGTTTTTTCCCCCTAACCATTCTTATGATCATGAAAATATTTGGTAATTCCGAGAAATATCCGTAATCGCCGATTTTAAAACGTAAACATCAAGTGTTGCATGAAGCAAAACACAGCAGGACCATCGCACCCGTAGACAACACAACGCCAAACCATATTAATTCGATTCCTGAAATCCTAATCTTCATAAATAATCTATTTGTAATCCACAAGTATTCCGAGAAATATCCGTTATCGCCGATTTTATGACGTAAACATCAAGTGTTGCATGAAGCAAAACACAGCACTGGCCGCCGACCGTGTGCGTGTGTTTGCCGGTGGTGACGTCACACAGTCAGTGGCCATCTTAGCCGCTGATCGCTTGGCTGGGTCCGCCAGCTCTCAACGACAGCGTACTTCAAGAGCGCATTGTCACCTTATGCGACATTTGTTGACACCAAAACATGTGCGGTTCGACTTAGCTCGTCTCAGACAACAATTTGAGATAAGAATTAGCGATACTGAATTTTCGTCTGTCCGTCTGCTTTAAGAAAAACAAAATGAAGACTTTGGAGTGGCCTAGTCAAAGTTCTGACCTGAATCTAATTGAGATACTGTGGTATGACCTTAAAAAGGTGGTTCATGCTCGAAAACCCTCCAATGTGGCTGAATTACAGCATTTCTGCAAAGATGAGTGGGCCAGAATTCCTCCACAGCGCTGTAAAAGACTCATTGCTAGTTATCGCAAACACCTGATTGCAGTTGTTGCCGCTAAGGGTGGTCCAACCAGTTATTAGGTTTAGGGGGCAATCACTTTTTCACACAGAGCCATGTAGGTTTGGATTTTTTTTCCCTTAATAATTAACACTATCATTTAAAAACTGCATTTTGTGTTTACTTGTATTATCTTTGTCTAATCTTAAAATTGGTTTGATGATCTGAAACATTTAACCACTTGCACTCCGGGCAATTTTCCTAAAAATGCCAAAAAATAACGTGCCCAAAGTAAATCGAAAGCTGTTATTCAACCCTTTGCAGCATCTTCATGGGGTTGGTCTCATTTAAAAGAAAACACTTTGAATTTTTTGGCAAAAAAAACATAATCTCTCTACGTGCTCCGGCCACTGAGTTACAGTCATCTAAACATACTGAACTTGAAGAAAAAAAAATTGGACACAGTGTTTTTTTGGATACAAATGCTTGTAAATAACACACAGCTGTCCGATCCGGCTGGAAAATGCAACAGAAATGTAGAACCAAGTGTTATCCAGCTGAGATCCAAATTTGGTAACAATACCACAAAAAATGAATATTTTGCACAGCTTTGTTCTCAGGCTGTTCCCAGGCGTTTTGGAACTGTGCCAAATTGTGCCAAATGGCACAGTTTGGAAAAACGTCTGTAACTTTTGAATAATTCAATGTAGAATCTTCATTTTAGGCTCTAATGAAAGGTCACACTCAGGGCTGTGTCTGTGTGTGTGTGTGTGGGCGGGGGGTCGTTCCTCCCCCCCCCGCTACCAAGGACCGACTTCGGCCCTCGCTACAGACGGATTACACTCCTTGCATGTTTTCACAGCGCCCCCCCCCCTCGCTACTGTGTGTGTGTGTGTGGGGGGGGGGGACCGTGAACGGACCGTGAACGCCCCCCCCCTCGCTACAGAAGAGGGCCATCGCTACATGATGGAATAGACTGATATGCTTCCCCCCGCGGACCGGGGGGCATTCGGACCGTGAACGCCCCCCCCCCGCTCCTCTTCTGCAGCGGGGGGGGGGGGGGGGCGTTCACGGTCCGAACACGGCAAATGAACCGTTTATCGCGGCGCACGCACTTCGTACTTTGTGCACAGTACAGTTGTAATTTACCGATTGGTCAAAAGTCATTTTTGGATTACAGTTTTCAGGGATAAATAATAATTTAGCTTATAACACCTTACCTCTTCAAAGCAGCAGAGTCGTGGCGAACATCTCTTCCCACGCGTCAGATGAACGCAACGCTGCTCCGCTCGTGGATCCCGATCAACATAATTCCATTATTGCCGTTTTGGCAAATGATTTACGACTTTTGTCGTCGGCCTCCGTCTATTCTGCTGGAATGAGTGCAGGTCCCACTTGTGGGTGTTCTCCATGCTGCTGGGTCTGTATGAGATTCATCCAGCGTCCTTTGTTTTCATCTGTGGCAACAGTAAATCTCTCTTCACCCTGCCTGAATTTCTGTGCTTCAATTGGCTCCTGCGTTCACAGTAGGCGGGTCCTCCTTCCTAGATTTTCATTCATTGGCTCCTCAAGGTTTCAGAAACCCAATTCAAGGCTCTTATTAGTCGAATGAGAGGTCAATCAGATGAACTAATCTGTTTGCGGCTGTCTCTGCAGTTTTTTTTTGAGTGGCGCTTGGACGCTACTACATCACCATCACCACCATCATGCGTCATGCGTCCAAGCGCGCACGAGGGCGCTCTCGTGCGCCCTCGTGCATCATAGGACGCAGAGACTTGCCCGCCCGCGGAACAACGGAGCGCAAGTGGTTAAATGTGACAAACATACAAAAAAATGAGAACTCAGGAAGGGGGCAAATACTTTTTCACACCACTGTAGCATCGTCTACAGAAATCAAACGGAGGGCAAATTGAGCCTCAGTGTGGATGAACCAGGCAGCAGGATCATACAGCCAGAAGTCTGGGAGCTTGACTGCCACGGCGAACAAGGCTGGGGTCTCAGGGGGAAACTCAATAAGATAAGATAAGCCTTTATTAGTCCCACAATGGGGAAATTCCAGGATTGCAACAGCACAGGGATAGCAACACTCAGAGCAACAATCAGAAGGCAAGAAAAAACAAGAGCAGCTAGTATACATATGTACATATTAATATAAATATATACATATATACAGTATATATATATATAGACACACAGTCCGGAGCATTGTAGCTGGATGGAATAAATATATGAGTATATAAACACACAGTGTGGAGCATTGTAGCTAGATGGAATAAATATGTAAATATATAAACACACACAGTGCGGAGCATTGTAGCTAGATGGAATAATATGTAGATATACATATAAACACACAGTGCGGAGCATTGTAGCTAGATGGAATAATATGTAGATATACATATAAACACACAGTGCGGAGCATTGTAGCTAGATGGAATAAATATGTAGATATATAAACACACCCAGTGCAGAGCATTGTAGCTAGATGGAATAAATATGTAAATATATAAACACACACAGTGCAGAGCATTGTTGCTAGATGGGATGAAACAGCACAACCGTCTACTTAGTTATCCTACATGGTATGATTATGTACCCATACATGTTCTCACCCTCCATAGCGACCGGTATTTTCCTAGTTGTATGCCGGAGGGGACCATTGTATAAGTCTATTGCGTCTTTTGCATTCAAAAACTATTAGGTTGTCACGTCTTTTTGCTATCTCTGCGAGCAGCCCTGCTTAGGTTGTACAGTCTAACAGCCATTGGTAGGAAGGACCTGCGAAACCTCTCGGTTGTGCACCTAGGATGATGTAGTCTGCTGCTAAATGAGCTCCTCAGTGCATTCAGTATGTCCTGCATAGGGTGAAACTCGGCCTCCAGCAGAGATGATAGTTTAGCCACCGTCCTTCTCTCTCCTATCTCCTCCACTGGGTCAAAGCGCTGCCCCAGGACAGAGCTAGCTTTCTTGATCAGTTTGTTCAGTCTCTTCCTATCGGCTGCCGTAATGCCACTGCCCCAGCAGACCACTCCAAAAGTGATGGCTGATGCCACCACCGTGTCATAGAATGTCTTCAGCAGCGCCCCTTGTACACCAAAAGACCTGAGTCTCCTCAGTAGGAACAGCCTGTGCTGTCCCTTCTTGTAGAGTGCGTCAGTATTGTGTGACCAGTCTAGTTTATTGGTCAGATGAACACCCAGGTACTTGTAGGATGTCACCATCTCAATGTCTGTTCCCTGTATATTTACTGGTGCTGTGAGGGGTTGTCCTTGCCTGCGGCAGTCCACCACCAGCTCCTTTGTTTTCCTCGCATTGATCTGGAGGCAGTTCCGATGGCACCAGTCCACGAAGTCCTGGATAAGCCCTCTGTACTCAGCTTCATCTCCATTGGAAATGAGGCCAACGATCGCAGAGTCGTCAGAGAACTTCTGTAGATGGCAGTGTGTTGTGTTGTGTGAGAAGTCCGCAGTATAAAGGGTGAACAGGAAGGGAGCCAAAACCGTTCCCTGGGGGGCCCCCGTGCTACCGATGATCGTGTCGGACACACAGTCCCGGGTTCTCACAAACTGAGGCCGGTTAGTGAGGTAGTCCAGGATCCATGATGACAGGTGCTGGTCCACCCCTGCGCACAGCAGCTTGTCCTTCAGGATCATCGGTTGGATGGTGTTGAAAGCACTGGAGAAGTCAAAGAACATGATCCTCACCGCATTCCTGGGCTTCTCCAGGTGGGACAGAGAATGGTGAAGGAGGAAGATCACCGCATCCTCCACCCCAATGCCATGCTGGTAGGCGAACTGGAGGGGATCCATCGCTGGTCCCACCAGGGGGCAGAGGTGAGCAAGGAGCAGTCTCTCCAGGGTCTTCATCATGTGGGACGTCAAGGCCACTGGTCTGTAGCTGTTCAGGTCTTTGGGGTGGGAAGTCTTTGGTACAGGTACCACACAAGATGTTTTCCACAGCTGTGGTACCCTCCCCAGCTTCAGGCTCAGGTTGAAGATGTACTCCACAATCCCACACAGCTGGTCTGCACAGGACTTGAGGAGCTTTGCGCTGATGCCCTCTGGTCCCGAAGCCTTCCTCGCCTTGATCTTCCTCAGCTCCGTCCTCACCTGGGTCTTAGTCAGGGTCAGGTTGGGGGGCTGTGTGTTGGGAGTGGGGGGGAGTTGGTGGAGTGGGGAGTGGGCAGCAGGACTTGATGTCTTTACAGCCAGCAGTGGTTGTTGTGCAGTCAGGGGGGAGGGCGGTTGGTCAAACCTATTGAAAAACAGATTCAGATTGTTCGCCCACTCCCTGCCCCCCGTGGCCTGGGGGGAGGTATTCTGGAGCCCAGAGATGGTTTTAAGGTTTCTCCAGACCCCACTGATGTCGCTCTGTTGCAGCTTGTCCTCCATCTTCTTCCTGAAGCTGTCCTTGCCTTCTCTGATCTTTCTCCTCAGTTCCCTCTGTACGGACTTCAGCATCTCCCTGTTCCCCGACCTGAAGATCCTCTTCTTCTCTCTCAGAAGTGTTTTTATCTCAGGGTTGATCCAGGGTTTGTTGTTTGAGCAACATCGTATGGTCTTGGTGGGAACGGTGTTGTCCACACAGAAGCTGAGGTAGTCCCTGATGGTGTGAGTGAGGCCATCGATGTCCTCACCATGTGGATCGCAGAGCTGCTCCCAGGCGGTGGTTTCAAAACAGCCCTTTAGAGTGTCCATTGCCTCCTCAGACCATAACTTCACTGTGCGCATGGCCGGAGGTTGTCTGTGCACTAGGGGTTTGTACACAGGCCGGAGATGAACCAAGTTGTGATCCGATCTCCCGAGTGGGGGGAGATGTAATGAGGTGTACGCCTCCTTAGTGTTTGCGTAGAATAAGTCCAGTGTTTTATTGTCTCTAGTGTGGCATGTGACATACTGGGTAAACGTGGGTAGAATGGGAGACAGTGAAACATGGTTGAAATTGCCTGAGATGAGGAGAAGAGCATCTGGGTGTTCTGTCTGCAGCCTGCCGGTTACTGAATGGATGACGTCACGCGCTGTCCCAGCGTTCGCCGTCGGATTTGCATAAACAACAATGCAGATCACGTGTGAGTATTCCCTTGGGAGATATGTAGGCCGCATGCTAACAGCTAGCAACTCAATGTCTTTGCTGCAGTGTTGTTGTTTAACAGTGATATGTCCCAGTCTGCACCAGTTGTTGTTAACATACATACATTATCACTCCACCGCCCCTTGCTTTGCCACTGTCTGGTGTTCGGTCTGCCCATATCGCGTGGAAACCCTCCAGCTCAATGTTAGCATCTGCTGCTAGTTCAGATAGCCACGTCTCGGTAGACAAAAGGAGAGAGCATTCCCGGTATATGCTATCGTAGCGGGAGATAGCCGCTAGCTCATCTACCTTTCCCAGTAACGACCGTACATTCCCCATGACAATGGATGAAAGGGAGGGTCTGTACCTTATATTTTTTGTCTTCCGCCTTGCTCCAGCTCAGCAACCACGGCGTTTTCACCTCAGTTCTCCCGGTATGTCGAGTTTTTCCGTTGGCACCGGGTGGCAGTTGAGTGCTAGCAGCCCTTCCCTGCTGTACCGTCTCCTTCCAGAAGAGGAGCTCGCTTCATCTTCCTTTTTGAACATTATCAACATCATAGGTCACCAGTGTGGAGGAATGAAGAGACAACACAGAGAGCTGCCCATTCAGAACTTTAGTTCTCTACAACCAGAAATCAATGAACACTTGGCACCAAGGTGCATACACATATCCCTAAATTCCCCTCCCCCTCCCCCAGTCGCCTGGGTGTGAGTGGTCCGCTACAATGTCTGTGTTTTTCTGCTGTGAAAGTTCAATTAGGCTCCTCCCCATTGGAAAAAGGCAAGTTTAGATGGAGCATTTTTGTGATGTCAGGATTAAGCATTAGCTGTTCAAACTTGCCAGCTTACAGTCTTCTGTGTCCTCTAGTCCTGGAGGAAAGGCGACACGTCAGCATCCTTGTGGGCTGGATGTGGGTGGGCCTAGTTAGATCCTGGTGTTTGAAGGAGGAGGAAAAGTGAAAAGATTTTTACAAGCAACTGTAAGACAATTATTAATTTTTTTTTGTGGAAAAAAAGGGCATAAAATACTATTTTAGACCAGGTAGATTTGTTTTTAAGGGCAGAGCTGCCGCTGCCATTATTCACATCACGCATTGTGTGTGGGGCACCAAGTGCCTAAGGGGCCACCAAAATGAACAACACAATCAGAATACATTCATTCATTCATTCATCTTCTTCCGCTTAATCCTTTTCGGGTCGCCGGGGGGGGGGGGGGGGGGGGGGGAGGCTGGAGCCTATCCCAGCATCTTTGGGCGAGAGGCAGGGTACACCCTGGACAGATCGCCAGTCCATCGCAGGGCCAACACAGAGAGACAGACAACCATTCACTCTCACAGTCATACCTAAGGACAATTTAGAATCCCCAGTTTGATTCCAATTAACCTAACTTGCATGTTTTTGGCATGTGGGAGGAAACTGGAGAAATCCCGGAGTAAACCCACGCAGACACGGGGAGAGCATGCAAACTCCACACAGATCACTGTTGGTCAGGGGCTGGGATCGAACCCAGAATCCCCCGGCCAAGGGTGAGTTGCTGTGCTGCCGCAGTGCTAACCACTCCGCCACTGCGCCGCCCACAATCAGAATAATCATTATGATTATTTTTTCAAATTTATGGAAAAAAATCTGTTGAAACATTTAATATGAGACCACTATACAATCTAAACACTTGTCTGAAATAACAATAATAATTTGACTATTGTGCTCTCCACCCCATCACATCTCCCTGTGGTTTGTTCTTTGCATTCCATGAAAAAAAGAGAAAAATAGACCTCTGACTGTTGTATCTAAACTGTGGCAAAACTTGAGAATGGCATTAAAATACAGCAGGAGTTGGGGGAGAAAAAAGAAGAAAATGCTTTGTGACTGAGGCTCGTGCATGGCTTTCTGGTATGTTTAAAAATGTTAATAAATTCTGTTAAATTTCACTTAAACCTTGTATGTGTAGCATGCAAAGGCAATTTGTTAGTTAACTATTATTGTGACTATAATCAGACATAGCTGCTTACCTGTTGCAGCTGTTCTTGTCATGGTCTGAGCGCCAATATCGTCCGCGCTCGGGTCATGCAGTATTTTCCTCCCATTCGGTGTTATTCCTTTTGACCCCTCTGAGCTCTTATTCTAACAGCGTCTCTGCGGGGCTTCCGGCTGTCAGAGCTAAGGCCGGCTGTGACAGCTAGAATTAATGGAGCTGATGACGCCCTCGTCAGCTGTGCTATCATCTTGCCTATTTAAGGGAGCAGCTTCGGTCTCTCGGGGCTGCGACCTCATTCGTGTTTGGATAACGCTGGTCTCCCCAACGTTAGGCTGGAGTCCCTATGCCCCGGCTCCAGTCATCCTCTTGCTTCTCGCAACTTTGTAAGTTCATTCCTTAGTCTGTGTTGTCGTCAGTGTGTCTTAGCCATAATCCTTGTTTGTGTTTTGCCCCACGTGGCTCATTATTTTGTACCTTTTTCCTTGTTTAATAAATACGCAAACTCACTGGTCGCCTATAGCGTCTCATTAGTGGTCCGGGAGGGCCGCACCATAACAGTAGGTCACAGCCAGACTGAGATGCCGGTGACCGTGAGTTTGTTTGGACTTGATTTTCCACTTACCGTGTACCAGTGGTGCTGGGAGATGGTGCCGCTCAAGGGCTACGCTAGAAGCCTGGGCTACGAGCTGGTGAAGGCCCTCGACGAAATTGATGGAATCCTTTTCACCGCTCACCTCTACGACACTCCCTGCGATGCACGCTGGTACCTGGACCGCACTGAGGCGACCATTAACCGCCATCCTCGCTACGCTGACCATCCTGAAATCACGGCGAGGATGGCGGACATCTCTGCGCAACGGGAGAAGCTCTGTGGGCTGGAGGAAAACTCCGGCAGGAAGCCGAAGAGGAGGCATCCTCGCTCCTTGCTTCGGGATCCCATTCCTGTCCTTCATCCAGTCCAGGACTTCGCACCACCCAGGGGACATCCCCCGCGGAAAATGACATCAGCGGGGATTCCCTCAGAGGAGATGCAGTGGACAGCTGTGATCCTCCAGGACCATGTGGCTGCAGCTCGCTCTGCTTCCCATCCTTCCGAAGTCATAAAGCATGTGACGGCAGCAGTTAGACTGGTGGAGCTCAGTCTGGAGCTCCATAATTATCCCGAATATGCTGACCTGTTTGCCTCTGTTTCTGCGCAGGAGTGGTGTTTCCCAAATCTCTCCTTTGCCTCGCCTTCTGCCGGAAAACGTCGTCACCATGCTGATCGCAAGCCTCAGCGAGAACCCCGTCCGGATCCAGTTCCGGGTAGCCGCACGAACTCTGTCTCCCAGCCAGCTGCAGCCTCCGTGCTCGTCGGAGGAGTAAGACAGCCGCCTCCACTGTCTGGAGGACAGAGGACTGTCCAGGTCATCAGTCCCCGCTGTTCCGTCAGCTCCTCGATCCCGGTTCGCCTCGGCTGTTCCTTTCCCCTCCTCGATGCCCCCTCCAGCTGCTGTGAACTCCACGAGTCCGTCTCCGGCTGCTCCCGTTCCTGATCCGGTGCGAGAGGCTCCTCTTCGTCTTCCCGGGGGGTCCTCCGTCTCCATCCAGTGGGGGAAGGGGAGAACCAAGTCCACTGCAGCGGGTTCCAGCTGCCCTCCGCGGATCAGGCAAGTGTCTCTTCATTCTTTTCCTTCACTGAATGAACTGCCTTGTTTGATTCCTGGGGGTGGAGTTCGGCGTTCACAGTCCCCCGAGCTCCCTCCACCTGCTGCAGTAATTAATTATGAACCTGCTACCTTTGTGTCTCCTTCCCCTGAGCGTGGACTACGCCGTCGGACGAGGAAGGAGCCTGCTGGCCTGGAGAGCCTGGATCCAGCCCTGCAGCCACAACACGGGCAGAGGAGGAGGGCCGACTGCGGATTGGAGCCTACACCGATGAGCCCGGGTCTCCACAGAGGGACAGTCCGACCCAGCAGGTCACGGATCCCCTGCCATCACGTCGTGCGGGCCCTCAGCATGGACATCTGCATCAGGGGATCTCCAGACTGTGGACTCCATCATTCCAGCTGCGGAGCCCGCCATAGCCGAGTGGGTACCAGATGATGACCTTCTTCTGTCTGAACCCGGATCGTCGAAGTCTTGGACAGCGACAGAACTCGAAATCAGGCAAGTGCTCTATTTTGTCTTTCTCCTCTCAATTCTGGAGCATTCTTGCCTGTCTCTCGGGGAGACGAACCAGGTGCAGCCGTCCGATGCATCCAAGCTCCTCTCACTGGGCTCTGTCGCTACCAGTGATCCTGATCCCGGTTCTTCTTCTTCTCCTGAGCCTTCTCCCAGGGTCACCGGTGCGGAGTCAATCCCGGTCGCTGTGCTGGAGGTTCCGGGTTTAGGTTTGGAGGCCGTCCCTGGTGCTGCACCGACCCAGTCGGGGTCCATCGCAGGTGCGGCATTGACCCAATCGAGGTCCAACGTGGGTGCAGCTGCGACTCAATTGGGGTCCATCGCGGGTGCAGCATTGACCCAATCGGGGTCCGTCATGGGTTGTGTTCGGCCCAGTCGGAGTCCGACGTGTGTGCTACGCTGACCCAGTCAGGGTCTGTCGTGGACGCTGCCCTGACCCATTCGGGGTCCGTCTTGGGTGCGGCACGGTCCCGCTGGGGACCCGACGTGAGCGCAGCGCCGGTCCGTGTGGGGTTCGGAGAAGGAGCTGCAGATTCTCCACCGATCAGCGCCGGACTGGTCCCTTCCCCTTCTCCCGTTCCCTTCTCCCTTCCATCTGGGGCTCGGCCCTCCCTCACCGCTCCTCGCCATAGGGAGGCCGTCTCCGAGTTCTTCTCTGTGGTCCTGGTGGCCTGATGATGCGGATCGGCCGCCCGGAGAACTGTTTTGCCAGTTTGGAGTTCTGGGTCGGCCACCTGACAAACTGAACTTTCTGCTTGGCAACCTGGTCCAGCTGCCGGAGGTTCTGTTTCACCGGGCCTGGGACCAGGTTAGGCCACCCGAACTGATCTGTTTTCCCTTATCAGTGATCTGGACGCTGGACGCAGGCAGACCACCTGAACTTGTGTTTTTTTTTTTACTCCATTGCGCTCTGCCTGTAGTCATTCCTGTTTTCCCCCGCCCCTCCCTCCTCTGTGTGATTAGGGATGTTTTTGTTTGAGGTTTTGGACTGTATTGAACTGTTTATCGCCGCTCTTTTGCGTGTTTTTTTTTTTCTTCCTCGATAGTCTGAGATACGCTCTGGTGCTGCCTCTGCCAGTTATTGTTTCTCATTGATCTGTATGTATTCGCCGCTATTTAGCGTGCTTTTTTTTTCTCCCCCTTCCTCTGTTTGAGGGGTGATATGTGGTTGCCATTTCTTTTCTTCTGGGCCTGTGTATCTTGGTTTTCTTGACGTGACTTTCCTGTTATTTGCATTTATTGTTCTGTTGTTCCGCCCATGCATTATGGAGTATTTTTGTGTTTTGTTTTGTTTTGTTTTGTTTTGTTTTCCCTTGCTCTGTAATTGCTCCATGTTATGTTTTCTGTATTCACCCTTGTCACCTTTTTGCTCCGGTTCCTTGTCTTGATGTTTCGCTCTCTCTCTCTCTCTCTCTCTCTCTCTCTTTCTTCTGGTTCTCTCCCTCCTGGCCTTTTTCCCCATCCCCCCACCCTAGTGGGGGGGGGCTTGGATGTCACGTGGCGCCCAGAGTGCGCCGTTCAGGGGGGAGTACTGTCATGGTCTGAGCGCCGATATCGTCTGTGCTCGGGTCATGCAGTATTTTCCTCCCATTCGGTGTTATTCCTTTTGACCCCTCTGAGCTCTTATTCTGACAGCGCCTCTACCTTTTTCCTTGTTTAATAAATACACAAACTCACTGGTCGCCTATAGCGTCTCATTTGCGGTCCGCAAGGGCCACACCATAACAGTTCTCTCCCTCTGTGAGGATCATGTATGACTGTCCTGCCGGTAATTGTATTTCATCAGTCTAAATTACATATTATGATGAATTACTGAATATTTAATGTTTTCTAGTGTTGGAGCTTTGACTGCAGATATGGAGCTAAAAGAAGGATGTTTGTGTAACAATCACATCCATGATCACTGTTATAACTTTATTTCTCCTGTGAAGTTTTCAGAGTTCAGATGGTTGTTTGCAGTTTAGGTATCAGTTTATATTAATCTTGCAGTAGCTACTGACTGACTTTACAGATAGGAATACTGCCTGCTTTGTATTTTAATGATACTGGTCACTTTTAGTCTCATTCTTCAGCACGTTCTTTCTGTTGCTGTTTGATGCAAATTCACACAGTGAGCTCTGGGATGATATAAAGGAAAAGTTAAACATCCCATCTGTAACTTGATGGTGCAATGTGATATTCACATATAGCATGTGTATCTTCTTTTTCTTCTTCTATCTACCTTTCTTCTCTCCATCATATCAGCCAACTCTCTGCCTTTACCAGTCATAGTCCCTACATTTAACGTCCCTACTCTCACCTCCACACTTTTGCTTTTCCTTTTCTCTCTCTCCCTCCTAACATGCCTTCCCCCTTTCCTCCTCCTCAATCTTCGACAAACTAGCCCAATTTCCACCGGCACCCTGCCGGTTAACGGCACCGGTGGGGGTCGTTGTTTTCCTGGGCCTCAACCATTGCGGTATGAAAGTCTCATTCGTCATGATCTGCATGTTTGATTTGGCAAAGGCTTTACGTCGGATGCCCTTCCTGGCACAACCCCCTTCATTTACCTGGGCTTGGGACTGGCACTAGAAGTACACTGGCTGGTGCACCCCCTGTGGCTGGGTTTTTGCATAATCCTGCTGCACAAATACAAACAAGGTCCTTGGTGAAGGCATGCACTCTCAGATCATCACCAAAATTTATCGGGTTCATCCTTGGTCCAAGGGCTACCTCTGTCATAAACCCTCTAAACGCCCTATCTTTGCGCACGGAGGAGAGAAAGAGAAATGAGGATTTAACTGCAGGAATTACACACATTTATTGAACGACAGTGAAGGGAACAATACAAAATGGCAGAGCAGCTCAGGCAAATACAGAGTTCTCTCAAAATGCTAGGCTGTGCAGGGAGAGAGGGAAGCAATTGTGCTGCACTCGGAAACGCTACCAGCGTGGCGGCACAACTGAACAGAGAAACGCTAGAGTTACTCACAGCCTAGGCAATCCGGGTCCTTTAGTAAATCAGCGAGCATACACCCTCAGTGATGTGACGGTTAGACGACGGAGCACAGCCATCTAATGCATACAATGATCCAGCGGCGTCTGTCCAGCAAAGAGCTGCTTTAGTACAGATGCCGCTGGCGTGGCAAATAAGGAACACCTGGGCGAGACGTGGGGGAGATGATTACCAGCTGATGAAGTCAAGGGAGAGCGAGGGGGCGTGGCTGGACCGACAGACTGTCAGCAGTGTGAGAGAAAGTAGGTCACAGAAGCAGACTAACAGCTGCCGGTCAGACAGTGGCAAGGATAAGGAGGTCAGTACAATAATACACAAAAATGCACATAACCAGAAACCAAAAAACCCCAAAGCGATCGAGACCGAGCTGGGAAAGTCAAGCCAGTTCGGCTCATGACAACCTCTGGTGAAAATTTCATCCAAATTCGTCCAGCACTTTTTGCATTTTTGCGTAATTCTGCTAACAAACAGACAGACAGACAAGCCACCCTGATTACATAACCTCTTCGGTGGAGGTAATAAGACAACAACCTCAACTTAATATGAAAATAAATACGTTATTAATTTTTAGTAACATGTTTAATAGAACTGTGAACTTCCTCCTTTTTAGTAGGCTTGAAGGATACTGTTACTGACTTTCATTACAACAGCCACAATCAGGGCAAGATGAAACGTGTAAATAAATGCAACCTGTACACAGGGATAATGTAAAAATGAAGCGCATTCACTGTACAACTATACAGTAACTAAAACAATTTGCAGCAACATAAATAGTGTAATATTTTTACACTACTGACTAAAGAAGCGCAGACAAGGCTGCTTGTGCTTTACAGACTTACTGAAACTCAACATCATATATAAACTGAATCAAATAAACCACTTCCAATTAGGAGCCTAATAAGCTCCATCTTTTTCCAACAGTGACTGAGAACCACCTTAATGTGATGTTAAAAAATTTACACCTTGTGGTGTAAATTTAAGGTCGAATCTGAAAATGACCTCCGCCACAGCGCTCATTGGGAGTCTACGGTGCAGGTCTGCTGAAGTTTTTAGCTGGTGGGAGCAGCTGGTTTTCAAGAGCAGCGGAAGTTTTTTTTCCCTTCACCGTTGTATCTTTCTGTCGTTGGACTCTGTGGATTAATTTCCTCGTGTTGTCTGTTCCTCGCATGTCTGTAGGGGCAGACATGCTTGTTTATCTGGACTGCCTGACGTGATGATGTCATTCCCTGCTCCAGTGAAAAAACGTCGCACCCAAGCATCACTCCTGACTGTCTGCTGTAAAATTTTTGTATCGGCCATAAATATTAATTTTTGTCAATGCCAATAAATAATATTAAATGCTTTATCTACTGATACGGATGTCGTGCTGATATATATTGTGCATGAGATGTTAAAGGGTTTTAATTTTAACCAGTAAGTCAAAAAAATGAACAAATTGTATTCTGCAAGATGAAATAAAACATGTAACTTTTACAATTATAATGCAGCCATTTCAGCATGGAGCTCAAAAACTGAAGTGGTGTTGGATAATTTCTTACATTATCAATCATGTTTTCCATATAAAGATAGCTCCATTTATGCTGTAATTGGCTGATAAATTAACCAGTGCAGACACCTGTCAAAACAGCAGACAATCTCTGTGAATCCACCTCCCAACAGGCTCAGCTTGATGGGCTAAGTTGGTAATGACAACTCTCCCAAGTCTGTCCCCTCAGGCTGAAGGATGAGAGCACCATACAGTCCCCCTTTCCCATCCTTCCCTATTAGGATAATGCATCAAATAGACATTTTAATTTGAAGTTCATTTTCTCCTCAAGGCTCTGTAAATGTCTGCGAGCACACATTCACAAAGAGATAACCTTTCGGTGTGGGATCTATTTTGTTTTTATGTCCTAATGAAATTTTCCGTTACCATTTACTCAGCGTTCAAATGGTGCAACAATTGTTTGAAAATGTTTCGGAAAAAAAAAAAAAAACAAAGCGAGCCCTTTTGTTTGATCCAGAGAGGTCCTCCTCCATTGATTAGAAACTAAAGATGACTCATTGATTTCCACAAACAAACCAGATTGTGGGGAGTCGGGCACACCAGTGTAACTCAGAGGAAACCTCATCACTCAGCAGTTATATTGTTGTGCACCCAGCGACCTCCTTTTTCAACCTAGCTAGTGTGGCGATAACATGCGTGAAATGAGCGCCGAGGCCTGCCAGCGGTGCCTGAGCCCTCGCAGGGCCTGACACCTGCCTGCGCTCAGCTGTTCCTGCCATGCTTGACCGCATGTGGCTAATAAACAGACCTGTCCTTATCACTGGAACTCCATTAACGGTGGTCGCAGTCACCTGAATCCCTCGCCGGGGCGACATCAAATTACAAGGCAAATGTAATGGGTTTTGCTATATTGCCACACACTGCGATAGTGAATTACACCAAAGGCCTGATGTTATTGCATGTCCCCAGGATGCTGGCTCGGTGTTTTATGATGACTACAGTGAAAACCGGGTCAGTGCTCAAATCGACATGGTCTTCACCTCCATTGCTCCAGTTCTATCTATCATGGCCATTCAAAGGGGCACAAAGGCATGCAGCAGGTCATCCACTTCACATGTAAGGCAGTGTTGAGCGTTCTTGACAGTATGTGTACACACACACACACACACACACACACACAAAGATGATCTCTTTATTGTAATGCATGAGGTGCCAACAGTTTCTTGAAAGCTGTTTAAAGTTATTGAGTAGGTTCTTCCCTGAAACCAAAAGTAGCTTGTGTTGTGTTTAAACATTAGAAAAATACAATTCAGTTCAATTCAAATTTTCAATTCAATCTTATTTATGGCCAGTTTACAACAACAGCCATCTTATAGCACTTTGAACTGCTGGACAAAGACCCCACAGTGCAGAAAAGGACCCCAACAATCAAGTAGTCCCCTGTGAGTAAGCATCTGGTGATGGTGGAGAGGAAAAACTGTCTTTTAATGGGAAGAAACCTCAAACAGAACCAGGCTCTGGGAGGGTCAGTCATCTGATGTGTATGGGGATGAAGAAGAAGAAGAAGAAGAAGAAGAAGAAGAGTTTGAGTTTTAAAAAATCCCTTTATTGCACAATTCAAAAATGCAAGAGCACCAATATCATTCCACGAGGAAGAGGAGGAGGAGGAGGAGGAGGAGGAGAAGGAGAAGGAGAAGGAGAAGGAGAAGAAGAAGAAGAAGAAGAAGAAGAAGAAGAAGAAGAAGAAGAAGAAGAAGAAGAAGAAGAAGAAGAAGAAGAACATGTTCAGGAGTCACACTGTATGGGTGAGGGCAGACCAATGTTAATGAATAACCCCAGTGTATCATGGGAGGTCCCCCAGCTGTCTAATCCTATAACAGCATGACTAAGGGAAGGTTCAGGATTACCTGATCCACCCTCACCTACACATGTGGACAAAATTGTTGGTACTCCTCTGTTAATGAAAGAAAAACCCACAATGGTCACATAAATAACTTGAATCTGACAAAAGTGGTAATAAATAAAAATTCTATGAAAATTAACTAGTGAAAATCACACAATGCTTTTGAATTGTGGTTCAACAGAATTACTTTAAAAAACAAACTCATCAAACAGGCCTGGACAAAAATGATGGTACCCCTAGAAAAGATTGAAAATAATGTGACCATAGGGACATGTTCAACCAAGATGTGTCCTCCAATTAACATCACAGGTGTCTACACACTTGTAATCAGTCAGTTGGCCTATTTAAAGGATGACAAGTAGTCACTGTGCTGTTTGGTGACATGGTGTGTACCACACTAAACATGGACCAGAGGAAGCAAAGGAGAGAGTTGTTTCAGGAGATTAGAAAGAAAATTATAGACAAGCATGTTAAAGGTAAAGGCTGTAAGACTATCTCCAAGCAGCTTGATGTTCCTGTGACTACAGTTGCACATATTATTCAGAAATTTAAGATCCACGGGACTGTGGCCAACCTCCCTGGACGTGGCAGCAGGAGAAGACTGATAATACGAATGGTAACAAAAGAGCCCAGAACAACCTCTAAACACATTCATGGTGAACTCCAAGGTCAAGGTACATCAGTGTCAGATCGCACCAGCCGTCGTTGTTTGAGCCAAAGTGGACTTCATGGGAGACGACCAAGGAGGACACCACTGTTGAAAACAAATCATAAAAAAAACCAGACTGGAATTTGCCAAACTGCATCTTGACAAGCTACAAAGCTTCTGGGAGAATGTCCTATGGACAGGCGAGACAAAACTGGAACTTTTTGGCAAGGCACATCAGCTCTATGTTCGCAGACACAAAAATGAAGCATACCAAGAAAGAACACTGTCCCTACTGTGAAACATGGAGGAGGTTCTGTTATGTTCTGGGGCTGCTTTGCTGCATCTGGTACAGGGTGTCTTGAATCTGTGCAGGGTACAATGAAGTCTCAAGACTATTAAGGTATTCTAGAGAGAAATGTGCCACCCAGGGTCAGACAGCTTGGTCTCAGTTGCAGGTCATGGGTCTTGCAACAGGATAATGACCCAAAACACACAGCTAAAAACACCCAAGAATGGCTAAGAGCGAAACATTGGACTATTCTGAAGTGGCCTTCTATGAGCCCTGATCTAAATCCTATTGAACATCTGTGGAAGGAGCTGAAACATGCCGTCTGGAGAAAGCACCCTTCAAACCTGAGACAACTGGAGCAGTTTGCTCATGAGGAGTGGGCCAAAATACCTGCTGAGAGGTGCAGAAGTCTCATTGACAGTTACAGAAATCGTTTGATTGCAGTGATTGCCTCAAAAGGTTGTGCAACAAAATATTAAGTTAAGGGTACCATCATTTTTGTCCAGGCCTGTTTCATGAGTTTGTTTTATAAAATAATCCTGTTGAACCACAATTCAAAAGCATTGTGTGATTTTCATTGGTTAATTTTCATAGAATTTTTATTTATTACCACTTTTGTCAGATTCAAGTTATTTCTGTGACCACTGTGGGTTTTTCTTTCATTAACAGAGAGGTACCAACAATTCTGTGTATGGCTGTATAAGCTTTGTCAAAAATGAGAGCTTTAAGTCTGTCCTTTAAAACAGAGATTGGCTTTGTGTCCCAAACTCAGATTGGCAGCTGATTCCACAGGAGAGGAGCCTGATAACTGAAAGCTCTGTCTCCCTTTGTACTTTTAAAGATTCTAGGTATTACAAGGAATTCTGCTTTTTGGGAGTTCAGTGCTCTATTATGATAAGGTACTATGAGATTTTTTAGCAATCAGAGAGCCTGTTCATTTAGAGCTTTGTAAATATACACTACCGTTCAAAAGTTTGGGGTCACCCAGACAATTATTTTGTGTTTTCCATGAAAAGTCACACTTATTTACCACCATGAGTTTTAAAATGAATAGAAAATATAGTCAAGACATTGACAAGGTTAGAAATAATGATTTGTATGTGAAATAATATTTTTTTTCCAGATACTCAACCTGCTCAAAGGAAGGTCAGTTTTATAGCTTCTCTAACCAGCTAAACTGTTTCCAGCTGTGCTAACATGATTGTACAAGGGTTTTCTAATCATCCATTAGCCTTCTGACGCAATGAGCAAACACATTGTACCATTAGAACACTGGAGTGATAGTTGCTGGAAATGGGCCTCTATACACCTATGTAGATATTGCACCAAAAACCAGACATTTGCAGCTAGAATAGTCATTTACCACATTAGCAATGTATATTAGATATTAGAGTGTATTTCTGATTAGTTTAAAGTTATCTTCATTGAAAAAAACAGTGCTTTTCTTTCAAAAATAAGGAATTTTCTAAGTGACCCCAAACTTTTGAACGGTAGTGTAAATAATAATAGAAAGTGGAAAAAGCTCCTCTGAGATGTACTACAATTTTGTCTTGCAATACACAATATTCACAACTGATGTTCTGAAATTAATTCACGGCAAAGGCAGTCAATGAGTGGCTAAACTGCTAACTTTAGTTAGCAGCCTTTGGTCCTGGCTATAGATAATACTACAATAAAATAAGCTAAACAAAAAAAAAAATCTAAGAACAACACGGTCAAGTGTAGATGAACAAGGATTCCAGTGGGGCAGAACAGAAATCATAGAAAATAGCAATCAAAATTGGCTGGGTTGACAGCTAAGCTAATGCCAGGCAGCCTGTCTGTCACCTGCTCCTCACTGAGGCGAGCTGTATCTGTTACAATGATCAACTCTGACCACCTAGCACGCCAACGGCTCATGTTGGTATCACAGCGAAAATATAACTAAATAACCCACCACTGCTAGCTCTTAAGCTAACACCTTTAGCTCCCCGCCCATCACATGACAGACAGCTATGGTGGCCAATAATAGAGCAGCGGACAGCTATCAAGGTTAGTGACATTTCCCATTCCAAGAAGGACAGGAGAATACCCAGAAGAGTAAAAACAACTCTGCCTTCTTGGAGAGAAAAAAATATATATAAAGGCTGTGTTTTTTAAAAGAAGTGAGTTTATATTTTTTCGATAATTGCATGACCAATAGATGCATTTCACAAGGTTAAAAGCTACAAAAACAGTTTTTCAGTCAATGAACCATTTAAGATACATACTTCTTTGAAGTATGAATCTAAACAAAACAGCACAAGATAACTGATCTTGTAAAATGTCTGAAAATGAGTAGGATGACATAGTTCTAGAAGTGGTATCTAAAAGAATGATTCCAGTTAGACAAATATTGAGATCATTTCACCTAGAGTACAGTGTTGGCAGCTATTACCAACAAGTTTACACTGAATTTTACAATACGTTCACATCAATTATAAATACAGTAAATGTAAAGAAAGGGGAATATTGAAAACAGAACAACAGAATGCATTGACTGCCCCACATTATGTTCTAAGAAGTCTGTTTTCATACATTTTCTTGAATAGTGTAAATGCTGTGCTCCATTTAAAGTCCTTGTCCTTAGTGTTCCACAGATTTACCCCATAAACAGATAGACATTTGCTTTTGTGGGCCCGATGAGCAAATGGCTTTTTTGAAATTCAAATGACCTCTTAAGATTCACCACAAATTTTGTGTCGATTTGAACTTTCGTGAACTTTAGCGCTCAGAAGTGCTGGCTGTTGAGCAAAAGCCAGGCTAGAGTCACAGTGCATGAATTTGGTTTTATAATTGTTGGAATAATTTGCTTCCAGCAGGGAAAATTCTAATGAATACCTGCAAACACTTTAGAGCATGACTTCCTGTGTTGTTACAATAGGTAGAAATGCTAATGCATATGTTTTGAGGTTTTATCTAATGCCTTTGTCCACACAATTTAATCCTGGTTAGAAATGTTTTATTAACATTAAAAATGAACACATCATAATATGATAAGGACCATTTATTTGTTATATAACTGAAACCAGTTATAAACATTTTTAAATATTGTTTGTTTCAAATGTCAGTATAGAACATCATCACTTTTTAGTTGACCTTCTTCTATAACAGCTGATATGAGACAAAAATCAGTATTATGAAAAATTTTTGTCAAGATATTATTTCATTAGTCCTAGATGTCCATAGCAAAACTATATTTATAGCAACTTTCTCACCATTTATAAATTACTTTTATAGTGACCATAAGGTTCTCTGACTGTCAAAAATTGATTACTTTCAGATTTAGTTTTTGGTTTTTTTGCACCATTTCATGATTCTCATGCAATTATGCAGTTATTAAATGCAGTCTCTCTGGGAAAAGAGAAACAAAGCAGCCACGCAGCAGTCAAAGACAAGGAGTTTGCTTTTGATTATTGAACACTATATCTTCCCCTGGCCATTCATCTTCCTCTGCCAGGCCTCCCAGGAGCTTCAAGCCATCCAGCACCACAGGCCAACTCCTAAGACGTACACAGGGACAATGGTACCTGCAGGTCTCTATCCAAGCTCCACAGATTCCACTGGGGGCCTCATTGACAAATTGTCCTTGTCTGGCCACATGAGAGAGTGGGGATTGTGGTAATTGCATATTTCTCTCTAATTGCATTTGTCACATGTGGGGTCTGCTGCTGTGAAGCCGGGTCTGAGACCTTTCTCACTGATGTGTTAAACCAAACAGCTGAACTCTCACCTGCACCAGGAGAAAGGGACGTGCAAGACGGGGCCTACAAAGGGGGCAATAAATTATGTAGTGGCACAAAACATCAGCAGAGCGGCAGAGGAGTTGGGCATAGTTAGAGACACGCTGCAGGTCCATTAGGGCCTCACATGTGCTCATGGAGGACTTGACTCTGTGATGCTGTTTGAGGACAGTCAAGGGCTTCTGCTGGAATGAAGCTCATAATGGAGACAAAAAAAGTGTCCTGAAAATTTTGCCCCCCCCCCCATTTTTCATAGTGCAGCCAGCCAGCATGATTGTTATTTTTATGAGAGTAAGAGATACGTATATCACATCTTTATATTTCCTGTAAGAAATCTGTTATACTATTTTACAAAATATTTTAAAGAATAGGTAATGATTCTTAATAAACACTAAATTAAGGCCTGATCAGAGTAGGACTGGGCAATTTGACCTTAAATCAGCATCATGGTTAATTGACCTTCCATGTCGGGTTTTTTTTATTTGTGCGTTTTTGTGTTTTTTTTCCCCCTCCCTTCTTCTTACTGAAAAGACTCACAATTAAGCGATGTTACACAAAACTGTGATATCATATCACTGTGGTGCCACCATCAGTATGTGAATGCCTGTGTGAATGGGTAGATAGTGTCACGCCGCGCCATTCATCAGCGGCGCCACCTGCTCACGCACCTGCTACTCGTCAGCGGCGAAGGATAAAAGCCGCCTCGCCCTGAGCGTCGGCCTGAAGCCGTAGACTTCGTTTCCTTTGCATGGACTTCTACCACATTCTCTTCAGCATCCTCTTTACCGGTAAGAAGTTCACTTACCTCATCTCTCCAGTCTGCTCCCCTGTGCACAGGTGGATTCCTCGGCGGCGGACAATCCCGTCCCTCGTCTCTCCTCGCTGCTGCACCGAGCCCTGCAGGTGGCTGTCTCCCGGGCTTCCATCCTTGAAGCGCCAGTCATCTGCCCAAACAAGTAAGCTTCTCTCCCTCGCCTATTCTCCTCCCGTGTTGGTGTGTGCTCATCACCCTGTGTCTGATTTCTCCCATAGGGTTGCCGGCTGAACGGTCTCCTGCCTCTGGGTCCGAAGCAGACGCCCCCACCAACACATTAACATTCTGCAGACACGCACCCAAACATCCCTGTTGTTAATAAACAGTTTGAACTACTCTGAGCCTGTGTGTGTGCGTCTCCTGAGCCGAACGTTATGTCAGTACGGCTTCAGCAGAGCGGCTCGGCGGACGGCGGGCTCGCACACCGGTTTACCATCCTCGAGGCTCGGGTGGATCAGATTGTTTATCAGCAACAGGTGGTTCTTAACCAATTATTAGAACTGACTAACCGATTGAACCGCTTGGAACCCCAACAGCCGTTCCTCCCGACTCGCCAGGGTGGCGCGGCGCCTGCTGTTCCAGCGGCCGTCCAGCCGGCTCCAGTGGCACCGGTTCGGCTCACGCCGATTCCGACCCCCGCCCGCTTTAGCGGTAAGCTCGGCGGAGCGCGGGGGTTTATTATGCAGTGTGAGTCCGTGTTCCACCGTGTGCCCGGAGATTTTCCCTCGGATCACAGCCGAATTGGTTACATAGGGAATCTTCTGGAGGGGCGTGCGTTAACTTGGACCTACGCCGTAATGGCGAGGCCCAGTTATGCCACCCTCACCTATGACCAATTCGTGAGGCGCTTTCTGGAGGTCTTTGACCACTCACAAACCGAAACGGTCCAGGTCGATCGGCTTCTCGCTCTCCAGCAGGGAAGCCAGTCGGCAGCGGACTACGCGGTCGACTTCCGGGTAGCGGCGGAGGAATTGGGCTGGGAGGAACGCTCCCTCTGTGGCCTGTTCCTCCGCAGCCTCAATAGTGATCTGAGGGATGAACTGGCTGGTCGGGATATCCCTGGGACGCTAGCGGAGCTGACGTCCTTAGCGATAAGTTTGGATAACAGGCTGCGCGAGCGCTCCTCGGGGCGGAGGTCTTCTTCTTCTCGCCCTCGTGGAGCCTCGCCGCACCTGTTCCAAGCTCGCCCCCTGGCGGCGCCGCCAGCATCGCGCCCCGAGGAGTCGGAGCCGATGGTGACGGGCTGGACTAAACTTTCCCCTGTGGAGAAACAACGCCGCCGTGAGTTGGGCCTCTGCATGTATTGCGGAGGCGACCAACACACCGTGGAGTGTTGCCCACGGAAAGCCAGTCGGTGGGGTCCGCGAGTCACTGTTGGAAGCCTCGCGGATGTCAATCGGTTAGGATCACTGACTCAATTGAAGCTGCCCATCCGTTTCTGCCATAACCCTACTGGGCACCTCACCCACGCACTGGTGGATTCGGGCGCAGAAGGCAGCTTCATTTCACAAAGCCTGGCAACCCGATTGGGCATCCGCTGCCAGGCACTCAATACTCCCATCTCCCTAATCCACCTCTCCCGTGCCACCCTCGGGAGAGTGACACATCAAACTGTTCCCCTACCGGTCATCATCTCGGGAAACCACCGGGAGGAAATGACCTTTTACGTCCTTCCCAACTCTGTGTCGCCCGTCATCCTGGGGTATCCCTGGCTCCGCCTTCACAATCCGGTCCTGGATTGGAAATCAGCTGGGATCTCGGCATGGAGTACGTTCTGTATGGGCACCTGCCTTCAGTCCGCTGCCTGCTCTCCGTCCGCTCCTCCCCCTGCGACGGACGCTGCACCCCCGGACCTGTCTCTGGTGCCCCCAGAATTTCACGACCTGGGTATGGTGTTCAGCAAAGCGAAAGCTATGTCTCTTCCCCCTCATCGGCCCTATGACTGCGCCATCAACCTCCGCCAGGGGGCTCCCTTACCTTCTGGTCGCCTTTATAGCCTGTCTGCGCCGGAGAAGGAGACGATGAACGCCTACCTGAAGGAATCTTTAAGTGCTGGGATTATCCGCCCATCATCGTCACCCGTGGGGGCAGGGTTCTTCTTCGTGGGGAAAAAGGATGGGTCCCTCCGCCCTTGTATCGACTACCGGGCCCTCAATAATATCACGGAGAAGGACCGTTACACCCTGCCTCTCATGGACACTGCTTTCCACTCCCTCCAGGGGGCGACCTGGTTCACTAAGCTGGACCTACGCAGCGCTTACCACCTCGTCCGGATCCGGGAGGGAGATGAGTGGAAAACGGCCTTCCGTACCCCGAACGGCCACTTTGAATATCTGGTGATGCCGTTCGGGTTGACCAACGCTCCTGCAGTCTTCCAGCGCCTCATAAATGACGTCCTCCGGGACTTCATTGGCCTTTTTGTGTTCGTCTACCTGGACGATATTCTCATCTTCTCCAAGTCCAGGGATGAGCACCAGGTCCACGTGAGGCGGGTCCTCCAAAGGCTGCTGGAGAACCGTCTGTACGTTAAGGCAGAAAAGTGTGAATTTTACGCCAGGAGCACGTCCTTCCTGGGGTTCATCATCGCCCACGATAGGGTGCTCCCCGACCCAGAGAAGGTAAAGGCGGTGGTGGAATGGCCCACACCTGCATCCCGGAAACAGGTGCAGCAATTTGTTGGCTTCGCCAATTTCTACCGCCGCTTTGTCCCCAACTTCAGTGCCATCGTGGGACCACTGACCCGCCTCACGTCCCCGAAGGTCCCGTTCCGGTGGACCGAAGAGGTCGCTGCCGCCTTTGAGGCGCTGAAGGCGGAATTCTCCTCCTCCCGGGTCCTTCGCCAGGTCGACCCCGCGCTGCAGTGCATCGTAGAGGTAGACGCCTCGGACACGGGAGTGGGAGCAGTGCTGTCCCAGCGGTCACCGGACGATGGCGCCAAGCGACCGTGCGCCTTCTTCTCCCGGCGCTTGTCCCCGGCGGAGAGAAACTACGATGTGGGGGACAGAGAGCTCTTGGCCATCAAGCTCGCCCTGCAGGAGTGGCGCCACTGGTTGGAGGGGGCAAGCCTGCCGTTTGTGGTCCTCACGGACCACAAGAACTTGGAATACTTACGATCTGCCAAGCGCCTGAACGCCCGCCAGGCGCGCTGGTCCCTGTTCTTCGCCAGGTTCCAATTTTCCATCACCTTCAGGCCTGGCTCTAAGAACGTCCTGCCTGACGCCCTCTCCAGGCAGTTCGCCCCCGTGGAGTCGGAGGAGGCGCCCCACTCCATCCTGCCCAGGTCGTGCGTCGTGGGAGCCATCTCGTGGGACATTGAGAGCAAGATCCGGAAGGCACAGCAGGTGGAACCTGACCCTGGCGGCGGACCGGAGGGGAGGCTGTTCGTGCCATCCGCGGTCCGAGGAGAGGTCATCCACTGGCTCCACACCTCCAAGCTCACCTGTCACCCTGGCACCTCCCGGATGATAGATCTCCTCCAACGGTCCTTTTGGTGGCCAGGCCTGCGGAGGGATGCAGCCCGCTACGCCCGGGCTTGCCCAATCTGTGCCACCTGCAAATCGGGAAATGCCCCTCCAGCGGGTCTGCTCCAGCCCCTGCCCGTCCCTGGCAGGCCCTGGTCGCACATCGCTCTGGATTTCGTCACCGGACTCCCCATCTCCAACTCCTATGACACCATCCTGACCATCGTGGACCGCTTCTCCAAGGCCGTGCACTTCATCCCCCTGCGAGGCCTCCCTACTGCCCTGGAGACGGCGGACCTCCTCGTCCAACACGTGGTCAGGCTGCATGGGATTCCGGTGGACGTGGTCTCGGACCGGGGCCCCCAGTTTTCATCTGAGGTTTGGAGGTCATTCTGCAACGCCATCGGAGCCAAGGTGAGCCTCTCCTCCGGCCATCACCCCCAATCCAACGGGCAGTGTGAGAGGACCAACCAGGAGCTGGAGGCTGCGCTCCGCTGTGTGTCCAGATCCAAACCCGCGTCCTGGAGCAACCATCTTGCCTGGGTTGAATATGCCCACAACACCGCTCGCTCTTCTGCTACAGGGATGTCCCCCTTCAAAGCGTCCCTGGGTTACGACCCCCCGCTGTTTCCGGAGCAGGAGAGTGAGGTAACTGTCCCGTCAGTTAGGGCCCATCTCAGGCAGTTCCGCTCCACCTGGGCTGCCGCGCGCCATGCGCTATTACGCACAGCGGAGCGCAACAGGACTGTGGCGGACCGGCGTAGGAGACCTACCCCGGCGTACAGAGTTGGGCAGCTTGTTTACATTTCCACCCAGGACGTCACTCTAAAAGGCGAGAGGAGAAAGCTGGCACAGCGCTTCATGGGTCCCTACCCCATCACCCGGATCATCAACCCGGTGGCTGTGCGCGTGGCTATTCCCCCCTCCCTCCGCATTCATCCTACTTTCCACGTGTCGAAGGTGAAACTGGCGGTTTCTGACCCCCTTTGCCCTCCTCCTGCAGCGCAACCCGCGCCCCGGATGATTGGTGGCCATCCGGCCTGGTCCGCTTCCTCCATCCTGGACTCCCGGCGCCGGGGTCGTGGGTTGCAATACTTGGTGGACTGGGAGGGCTATGGGCCCGAGCATCGACAGTGGGTGCCCCCGTCGTTTGTGTTGGACCCATCGCTCATCGCGGACTTCCACCGAGCGCACCCGGATAAGCCATCGCCAGGAGGCGCTGCTAGAGGGGGGAGTACTGTCACGCCGCGCCATTCATCAGCGGCGCCACCTGCTCACGCACCTGCTACTCGTCAGCGGCGAAGGATAAAAGCCGCCTCGCCCTGAGCGTCGGCCTGAAGCCGTAGACTTCGTTTCCTTTGCATGGACTTCTACCACATTCTCTTCAGCATCCTCTTTACCGGTAAGAAGTTCACTTACCTCATCTCTCCAGTCTGCTCCCCTGTGCACAGGTGGATTCCTCGGCGGCGGACAATCCCGTCCCTCGTCTCTCCTCGCTGCTGCACCGAGCCCTGCAGGTGGCTGTCTCCCGGGCTTCCATCCTTGAAGCGCCAGTCATCTGCCCAAACAAGTAAGCTTCTCTCCCTCGCCTATTCTCCTCCCGTGTTGGTGTGTGCTCATCACCCTGTGTCTGATTTCTCCCATAGGGTTGCCGGCTGAACGGTCTCCTGCCTCTGGGTCCGAAGCAGACGCCCCCACCAACACATTAACATTCTGCAGACACGCACCCAAACATCCCTGTTGTTAATAAACAGTTTGAACTACTCTGAGCCTGTGTGTGTGCGTCTCCTGAGCCGAACGTTATGTCAGATAGCCTGATCTTTAAAAGTACTTTGGCCATCTAAGGATTATAAAAAGTGTTATATAAATCAATGCCATTTACCATTTGGTGCAGTCATAAATTAGCATAATAATAAAGGTCTATTGTCATTTTATACACAAAATAAACTTTGCCTAATGTTTCCAACACATACCACTTGAGGGTTTGTGGGTCACGTCACATGCATGGCAGCAGATTAGCTTGATAGCTGCATTGGGAGAGTCCTTTACGCACACATGATTGTGTTACCACCACATAATGATTATGAGCCTGTTATCGGGTTCTTAAATACAGCCTTAATTTGTCCATTCCCTCTTGAGATGACACGGATAGCTGTCACAAGCTAACAGCAATTTAGCTTCTGCTCCTTTTAGTGTTAGTATCCACCCCCTTCGCTCATTTTTTCTTTGCATCTCCAGATGAAATAAAGAGTCAGTCATTACATATTATGTAGATGGAGACTGTATTTATTTTCATTACAAGCCATCTTTATTTGTACCGCCCGTGTTCTGCTACATCTGAACAGCGCGGAGTGTGGTGCTTCTGGAGTTGCATGCTCACGCCTCTAACTCTGCAAGCACATCTTAAAGGGGCAGTACATGAAAAGCTCTCACATACACGCATACAACAGGGAGAGGCGAATAACTGGGGGGAAAAAACAACATGAGCAAGATTACATCGGTTCTGCATCCCGAAAATCTGTTCCGGTTTTATTTCGGTTAATCGCCTAGCCCGAGATCACAGTACCCACAAGGGGAAAGACCATGCGGTCTGTTGACTGGGCTCGCAACACAGCACTGGTCAGAGTAATTTTTGAGGAACTTCAGCTGTCGCTTAGCAGCCATGCTTCATGCATGCACATTGAATATAATGTGCAATTTCATATGCCTGTACTGTTGGTGGCAACCAAGAGCCACCAAACTGATCTGGGCTGCATGCACTCAGTCTGTGCTCACCCTCTGTAGAAGGAAAGGCGACAAAATTTGTGACACCATGAATTGGACTTTAGGATTGCTATAACCTCCAAGGTACACTCAAAAAATATTTTGTTCAATTTTCAACATTTTAACTTGCATTTTAACTTTTCTTCTATTTGGATTTGGGCATTTTCATGTAAGAAATACCAATAAAGTTGATGTGATGTCCAATTTTCAATCAAAACTAAATAAACTGCATTAAAAGGACAATTATGCATTCTCACAAATAAAGCTAAAGAAATTCAAATTCATAGTAACAGGTTTATATATTTGTTATAAACCAATACATGTCATTTTAATTTCATACATTATATATAAATTATTCTGGCTCATTTCACAGCATATGGATGTAAATAAAAATAAGAGACCACTGCAAAATCTTTCCTAAATTAGCATCTCTACATGTATGCCTTTCAGTTTGAGTATCTGTTGAATACCAACACAAGGACACCTCAATCTACTTAAGGAGGTACTGATTAGGTGATCATCTAAGCATGGTAAGATGCATGAAAGCTGTGAATAATGAAAGCATCAAGGTGCCGATTACTTCGTGCCTGTGGCATTGGGGCCGGGGGGTAGGGGGTAAAAAAGGTGCACTGCCACCTTTACTGGCCTGGCATAGTTATTACAATACCTTTTTCCCAGCTCCATTGATGGTAAAGGTGAGTTAAATTCGTGTTTATTTTGAAAACAAAGCTGTATCTGGAAATTTTGCCAAATTAAAATTTGATAAGCTATGGCGATACAATGATACAAGCCTTTAGTTGCGTGTGATTTTGGCGAGCTGAAAAGCTGGTAACAGACAGACAGACAGACAGACAGACACATACACACACACACAGACGCATGTAGTGATTACCGTATGTCTATGTTGCTTTGCAGCAAAGCATAATTAATGTAACCAAGCAACCCCCAGTATGGAAAAAAAAATTTGACATTGGAAGAAAAATAATGTGACATAGCATAAGCTTTAAGAATCAAATGTCGCAGTTATAGGAGTTATTAAGTGTTTTAATATTGAATTCGTTGCATAATTTAAGCACAAAACTTACTTTGAAATGTTTTTGCCTTCGCTCATTTGTCCGCAGTGGTCTGCTATGTTTTTGAGGTGAGAAATGTGTAGTTTTTACTGATAAACTGAAAACTACAGGAAGAAAATATGTCATCCTTCCTCTGCAAAGCTAAACAGCGAAACAAGTCTGAAAACAATTGATGTGATGAATAAACAGTGTAGTTGCTGAATACGTATTTGGTTTTCAGTAACAGCCGCTATTTTAAAAGTTCCGCAAGAGATCGACTGTGACAGGAAGTCATCCGTGGGGTGTTAAAAAAAAAAAATCACATGGGGAGAACATGCAAACTCCACACAGATCACTGCTGGTCAGGGGCTGGGATCGAACCAGGGATCCCATGGCCAAGGGTCAGTTGCTGTGCTGCTGCAGTGCTAACCACTGCACCCTGCACTGCCAATGGTGAGTTAAATTTGTTTATTTTGAAAACAAAGCCTTATCTCAAAATTCTGACAAAAGCCGAGAAAATATGGCGATACAATGATACAAGCCATTAGTTCCATTTAATTTTGACCTAGCGTTCTGAAAAGCTGGTAACAGACAGATACACACACACAACCAACCAACCAACCAACCAACCACACACAGACACACTGAGTGATTACCGTGTGTCTCCATTGCACAGAGGCATAAAAATCAGAGTCATTCTACAAATACAGATTTCTGAGTTCTTCTTCAGTTAAAACTTAAGTATTGTAGTGCTTAAGAATGAACATGAACTTATTTTTGCTGCATTATTTGATCTTAAAGCACATCTAAAAGCATCATCCTTTTTTCTTTTTTTTTTTTTTGGCTCGTCACTTTCAGTAAATAAATGCTCTAAATGACAATATTTTGACTTGGAAGTTGGGTGAATTATTTCCATTCGGTTAGCGAATAAAACAAAGTTATTAATTTTACTCAAACACATACATACTGTATAAATAGTAAAATCAGATAAAGTGATCATTTTGCAGTGGACTTTTTGCTCTCTTATTTTTTTTCCAGAGCTGTATATTTAAATTTGTTTGATCAATTGTAAATGATCAAATTGATTTGACCATAAATACATTAAAACGAATTCTAAACAGAATTAAAATTATAAAGTAATTTAAAAATCCTTAGAGCACACATGGAACAGATCAATGCAGGATGCAGATTCATTGGGAATAATGCCAAAAAAAAAAAAAAAAAAAACCCTGAGTATTCTAAGGGTTAAAAAAAAATCAAGATGATGCACATAATAAATGTTATTAAATTGTCATTTTCAAATTTATTTTTATGAGGTCAAAAAAGAACAAGAGCAACTTTTCCTGCTTAATCGTTTGAATCCAGCTTCAGTCATAATGAATTATTGATTGTTATAATTAGTCCTTTGTTAAACATTTCAGCTCTATTTTCAGCTCTGTGGGATTTTTTTTTAATTTTTTTATTTTTTTTATTTTTTTGGTCATGTTTCCCTGCTTCAGCAAAGTTTCATGTTGGGATGGGATGCAATAATAACTAGCGCCTCTCATCCTTGCTTCTGCTGCCTTGTGATATGCGGCCAGGCTGCTGCATTATACAGAGGGGTTGTACAACTACATTTTAATCCACTCGTGTTTCTGGCCTGATAAAAGGATTCTCTCCATCTCTTTCTGTTTAATTCACACCATCATCAATCAAATGTGTCCCTGCTCTCTCCCCCCCAACACCCACCCACCTCCCCTCCTCCTGGGTTTTGGGGGGCTCTGCAGCAGATAGGTTGGGGGTCCCCCGAGGGGGTTAGGGACAAGACGGACCGGTCACAGATGCTACAGAAATTAAAATGCAAGAGTCTGTGCAAGGTGTTACATTTCTCAGACATGCTCATTTGCAGCGCCATCCGAGCGACATAAGGAGGCTTATCTGTGATTTTACATATGACACTCATAAGATTATTTGAATATGATAAAATAAACTGTGATGTGAGCGTGCAATCTCCATAACGAGGCTACAAGTGTGGAAGCTTCCTCGCACTGTTTTTGTCTTCCTCCATTGTCTGCACATGACAGTCGCCACAGGCTACTTAGTAATGAATATGTGCCTGTAGCATGTGTGTCGTGCGGAGTCTATGAATAGAGTAAATATGCACATCTCTACACAACAGGTCAGCTTCTGAACACAGATAGAAATGAATATGATCAACCGTGCACTAAGCTCCTGAAACTACAAAGGAATTATGCATAAACAACTTCTCAGCGTGTGACTGCAGTGTCACATGATGTCTGATATCCCAGCAAACCCTTTTTGTCTAAATACATCTTCTATTCTGTGTTCTTCATTGTCTTTCATGTGTCCATAAACTTCTGATGGTAGCTCTATTTATGTGACACATGAATATGCACCCATCTGACAGGTAGTACAGACTGTGACAAAAATAGCGTGTTTTTTGAAAAGCTTATGTTGGAATTAATCCATGGCATGTGTTTAAAAGAAAATCATTTCCAGCAGATTTGTTAACATAACATTGTTATACCACTGCACTGTGATATCATCGAAATCCCACACAAGAGTGGAGCGTACAGTAACACCTTCTTGAAGCAGGTTATTTCATTACAAATCATAAAATGTTGTTTTTATTTAAACCATGGAGCCATAACTTATATCCATACCATCTGTAGGTGGGTTCCTTTTTCATAAGGGGGATGGTGGTGGTGGAGTATTCACAAATTAGCAAAAGGCACAAACATAAATTAGTAGTGGGCAACTGTTAAACATTTCAATTGTGATTAATCTCCCAAAAGTTTGGTTTACTCATGATTAATCACAATTAAATGAAATTTTTCTATGATATAATGTTAATTAAACTTATCATTGTTCAAGTTTTTATACTCTTATTAACATAGGAGTGGACAAATGAGTTTGCGTTCTCCAACTACAGGTTTGTTTAAAACTTTCAACATGAAAAACAATACTGACAACAACTCTCCAGAATATTCTAAAAACAAAAACCTCATAAGTACTGCAGAAATACTGCATGTGTAAACAACTAATGACTACTTTAGCATTATTACACAAAGTTATCTTACCTGTTAGTCTTTAGCTTAGCTGTTAACCCTCCTCATTAGCTGTACATCTGCCTATCCTCTGATTGCCGTACGTCCCGTCTATTTTCTCCAGCGTTCAGGTCGAGATTTTGCACAGTCACAAATTTACAAGAAAAAAAACATTTTTTTACAAGAACACAAACAACAAATTTTTATATATATAGTGTGATGGCACTGTGTGGGCAATTCTCCATCCACAGTCGGGAGATGGGGGGAAGAGGGAACAATGGACTGAAGGAGGAAGTGGTACCGGGGGGTCTCAGACAGAACAGAAAGGACTATTCGCTCCCCGGGGAGTTCAGGAGGTGCCAGAGCCGTTGAAGGAAGAGAGGGTGTGAGAAGCGGGTCTGGCGTTATGTGATGTTAATGTGCCACGCATATCTTTGTCCCACTGATTGTATTGTGTTGGGCTTCCTGGGTCTCATGGTATGAAATTAAAGGTTATCAAAAGACGGTGCTTAGAGACCCAGGCAGATTTTTACTGTACTTGATGATGTTGGAAAGGGGATAAAGTCCGTGTGTCATCCAGCTCATGCCTCGTCTGCTTCCTTCCTCCACGTTGGTGACCCCAAGACGTGCCATGGAGAACGGGTTGAGCACCGCCCCGTAGACTACCGGGAGGGAGAGCATCGGCGCGTGCACTGTCTCAGTCAAGCTCCCAGACTTCTGTCTTCACAACCCGACTACGTGGTTCCTGCATATAGAAGCCCAGTTCGCACTCTGCGGGATAACAATGGACGACACAAAATATTACTATGTAGTCACTGCGCTGGATGCGCGCGCCACGCAACAAGTGATGAGCCTGCTCCAGGAGCCACCGGCCCAAGGGAAATATGAAGTGTTCAAGCGGATGCTACTCCAGCACTATACCCTGTCTGACAGTGAGAGGATAGAGAAACTCCTAACACGATCAGAGTTAGGTGACAGATCAGCCATGGAGCTCATGGAGAGCATGTTGGCGCTGAGGGGGAAGGCCGACAAATCTTTCCTGTTCGCCCACTTGTTCCTCAGAAACCTACCTGCTACAGCGAGGGTGATCCTGGCAAACTCACCACGGCTGGTTACCAAAGACTACCGCGCCCTGGCGCAGGAAGCAGACCACATCATTTTGGCAACCAGAACTCTCAGCGTGCAGGCAGTGGCAGCGGCATCCATGAGGGACTCCAGCAAGGTCGAGGAGCCATTGGTGGTAGCCGGGACGGACACCAAGAGATGGAGGAATGGGGGTATCTGTTTCCATCGTTGCCGTTTCGGCTCAAATGCCCAACGCTGACTGCTGCCATGCCAATTCAAGAAGCCAGGAAAACAGCACGGCCAGCAGTCTATAGCAGTTGCAACTGCTGGCAACAGGACCAAGCTGCTTTATGTCACGGACACACGTTCGGGGAGATAGTTTTTGGTGGACTCCAGCTCCCAGGAGAGCCTCATCCTGCCGGTCAGCGCAGACAGGTCAGCAGGAGGCAGCGGTCCCGAGCTCACGGCCGCCAGCGGATCCACCATCAGGACGTCTGGCTAACAGACATTGACGATATATTTGCACGGTTGCAATTTCCAGTGGGATTTTGTGGTAGCTGCATGTTCTGCCCCCATTTTAGGCGCAGATTTTTTATGTGCTTCTGGGTTATTAGTCAATGTTGCCAACAGACGTTTAGTGGACGCTATCTCTTTCACCTCCCTGCCTTGCATAGCTCGGGGAGTGGGTCAACAACACTGGCTAACGTTATAGTTCCAGGGGGTAAGTACCAGCATTTACTTTCACAGTTCCCAGCACTCACAGTCCCGACTTTTTTGGCTACAATAACGAAACACGGGGTCGAACACTTCATAACTACAAAAGGCCCGCCGGTGTTCGCACGACCTCGGCTCCTGGATGCGGCTAAACTGGCCAGTGCATGCGAGGAGTTTGCCAACTTTGAGCAGTTGGGCGTCATCAGGAGCTCCAACAGCCTGTGGGCATTCCCGCTACACATGGGGCCTAAGGCCGACGGGTCATGGCGACCGTGCGGTGATTTCCAGTGCTTGAACAACGCCATGGAGCACGATCGATATCCCAGCCCACACATCCAGGACTTTTCCATGCACCTGGCCGGGACTCATGTTTTTTCGAAAGTGGATCTGGTCCGCGGTTACCACCAGGTCCCAGTGCGCTGGAAGATATTCCTAAAACAGCAGTAATAACTCCTTTAAGCCTTTTCGAGTTTTTACGCATGCCGTTCGGATTAAAGGACGCAGCGCAGACCTTCCAGAGAATGATGGACGCAGTGCTCCATGACTTGTCCTTCGTTTTTGTTTACTTAGATGACATTCTGGTGGCTAGCGCATCTGAGGAGGAGCATATCGCCCATCTCAAGATGGTTTTCTAGAGGTTGTAAGCGCATGGTTTATAGTGAACCTGGCGAAGTGTCAGTTCGGTGTGCCAGTGATCGATTTTTTGGGCCACCGCATTTCGCCGGAGGGCACAGTTCTGCTACCGGATAAGGTGCATGCCGTGTGGGACTTTCCGCATCCGCAGACCGTGAGGGCCCTACTGGAGTTTTTGGGAATGGTCAATTTTTATAACCATTTCCTCCCGCGGGCAGCCCGGCTGAAGCAGCCGGGCTGCTTATGCCACGCTTAAGAGAAAGAAACCCGCGGAAAACATCGACTGGACTCCTGAGTGAGTCCAGGCTTTCACAGATGCCAAAACTGCGCTTGCAGATGCCGCTTTGCTAGCCCACCCAGACCCGTCGCCATGGATAGCACTCACCACGGACACATCTGACATTGCCATAGGGGCAGTGGTGGAGCAGTATGTCTCCAGTTCATGGCAGCCGCTTGCATTTTTCAGTCAAACTTTGCACAACAACAAACGCAAATACAGCACATTCGACAGAGAATTGTTGGCTCTCCACCTGGCAACACGCCATTTCCAGTTTTGGCTAGAGGGGCACGAGTTCACCGCGTTTGTAGACCATAAGCCGCTGACGTACGTGATGTCCAAGGTCTCGGAACTGTGGTCGGCCCAGCAGCAATGGTATTTGGCCGCAATCTCGGAGTTCACAACCAACATTCATCACGTTGCCAGTAAGCTTAACGTCATGGCTGATTGCCTGTCATATGCATTACTCTCCCAGGTCTACATGGGAATAGGTTTCCCTGCCATGGCTGTGGAGTGAGCTGGGGACACGGACATTTGCACACTCCAGTCTGCGCCTACTGGGTTAAAGCTGGAGAGCAGGGTGGTTCGAGAAGGATGCCCTCCCTTGCTCCGCGATGTCTCCACCGATCGCCCACCCCCAGTGGTTCCGAGCTCTTGGCGCCGCCACATTTTTGAGTCAGTCCACTCCCTTTCACATCCACGCATGCACACTTCAGTTAAACTGGTGGGGATGAAATTTGTCTGGCCATGCTCACACAAGGATGTGAAAGAGTGGGCTGCAGCGTGCGTCGCATGCCAGCGGGCCAACGTGCACAAGCACACCAAAGCCCCCCTCAAGCCGTTCTAAATCCCAGCCAGGGGGTTAGATCACATCCACGTGGATTCGGTGGGACCCCTCCCGCCATCGTAAGGTTTCACGCACCTTTTGACAATTGTGGACCGCACCACGCGCTGGCCTGAAGTGGTCCCCCTGGCTTCCACCACGTCCGCAGAAGTGGCTCGCGCTTTTTTGTCGGCTTGGGTTGGACGGTCCGGATCCCCATCGGACATCACTTTCGACAGGGATGGCCGGGGTGGCCCAGAACCTGGGGGTCAAAGTTCACCGCACTACCGCGTACAACCCCTAGGCCAATGGGTTATGCGAGCATTTTCATAGGTTGCTTAAGGCAGCGCTCAGAGCTGCAATTCGCTGCAAATTGGGTCGACCGCCTGCCCTGGGTTCGTTTAGGGTTGCACTCTGCACCTAAGGAGGATTTGGCAGCCTCTCCGGCAGAACTTATTTTTTTCTCAGCCGCTGCGGATCCCTGGAGAGTTTTTACCAGGAAACCCTGCGCCCAGGGCCGATCTGCCTGTGCAATTTTTGCACAGTACGGAGGCTTTTAATGTGCCGGGACCGGCCCACCATTGTGTTCTTCGCACCTTTGTTCCAAAAAGCTTACAGAATACCAGTTTTGTTTTTGCCAGGCACGAGGCACATCGGACCCCACTGCGCCCACTGTACGATGGATCATTCAGGGTGCTGGAACCTGGGGCAAAGCATTTTGTGTTAGACTTGGAGGGGCATAGGGAGACCATCTGCATCGACAGGTTGAAGCCCGCTCAGACGAGCAGGTGGTGTTGGCCCAAGCTCCCTGGCACGGACACCCACCGTTGGTGGCTCCACAAGTTGGTGTTCCCTTGGTAGAGAACTGCGCTCATGAAGCTAACATGCCCCCCCACCCCTTTTCCCTCCACAGACTGACGTGCCCTCTTGCACACCTTGCCAGCAGGGTGTTTCGACCGGTTTGGCGACCCCCCCGCTACAGCCGCTATGGGTGCTATCTGAAGCCCAAAGGAAGGGGGGTTAGTGCCCTTTCTGGGTGTTGGGGGGGGCTGTGTGATGGCACTGTGTTGGGAATTCTCCACCCACAGTCGGGAGATGGGGGAAGAGGGAACAATGGACTGAAGGAGGAAGTGGTACCGGGGGGTCTCAGATGGAACAGAAGGGACTGTCCGTCCCCCGGGGAGTTCAGGAGGCGCCAGAGCCGCTGAAGAAAGAGAGGGTGTGAGAAGTGGGCGTTATGTGATGTTAATGTGCCACGCATGTCTTTGTTCCATTGATTGTATTGTGTTGGGCATCCTGGGTCTCATGGCACGGAATTAAAGGTTATAAAAAAAAAAGATGCTTAGAGACCCAGGCATATTTTCACTGTACTTGATGCTGGAGAAGGAATAAAGTTTGTGTGTCATTCAGCTCATGCCTCGTCTGCTTCCTTCCTCCACTATATATATGTGTGTATATATATATATATATATACACACACACACACATACACACAAAGTGGCTATAAAAGTCGACACACCACTGTTCAAATGTTAGCTTTTTGTGATGTAAAAAAATGAGACCAAGATAAATCATTTCAAAACTTTTTCCACCAATAATGTGACCTAAAACCTGTACAACCCAATTGAAAAACAAACTGAAATCCTTTAAGAAGAAAAATTAAAAATTAAAAAAACTTATAATAACCTGTTTGCATAAATATGCACACCCTTACACTAATACTTTGTTGCAGCACCTTTGGTTTTTATTAGAGCACTCAATCTTTTTGGGTAAGAGTCTATCAGCATGGCACATCTTGATATGGCAATATTTTGCCAACTCTTCTTTGCAAAAACGCTCCAAATCTGTCAGATTGCGAGGGCATCTCCTGTGCACAGCCCTCTTCAGGTCACCCCACAGATGTTCGATCAGATTCAGGTCTGGACTCTGGTTGGGCCATTCCAAAACTTTAATCTTCTTCTGGTGAAGCCATTCTTTTGTTGATTTGGATTTCTGCTTTGGGTCATTGTCATTGATTAAGTTCCTCTTCATCTTCAGCTTTCTAGCAGAAGCCTGAAGGTTTTGTGCCAACACTGACTGGTATTTGGAACTGTTCATAATTCCCTCCACCTTGATAAAGGCCCCAGTTCCAGCTGAAGAAAAACAGCCCCAAAGCATGATGCTGTGACCACCATGCTTCACTGTAAATATGGTGTTCTTTTGGTGAAAAGTAGTGTTGTGTTTGCTTCAAATATACCTTTTGGAATTATGGCCAGAAAGTTCAATCTTGGTTTCATCGGGCCATAACACATATTTCCACATGCATTTGGGAGATTTCAAATGTGTTTTTGCAAAGTTTAGCCGGGCTTGGATGTTTTTCTTCATCAGATAAGGTTTCCGTCTTGCCACCCTAGATGGGAAATTGTTGTCACATGTACTAAACAGCCAGTACTTGCCAGAAACTCTTGCAGCTCCTTCAATGTTGCTTTTGGCCTTTTGGCAAACTCCCTGACCAGTTTCCCTCTCATCTTTTCATCAGTTTTGGAGGGACATCCAGTTCTTGGTGATGTCACTGTTGTGCCATATTTTCTCCACTTGATGATGACTGTTTTCACTGTGTTCCATGGTATATTTAATGCCTTGGAAATTTTTTTGTACCCTTCTCCTGACATACCTTTGAACAATGAGCTCTCTGCGGACCATGGCTTGTGCTGCAAGATGTGACAACAAAAATGTCAGGAAAAGGCTACTAGAACAGCTGAACTTTATTTGGGGTTAATCAGAGGCACTTGAAATGGTGGCAGGTGTGTGCTGACTCCCACTTAACATGAGTTTGAATGTGATTGGTTAATTCTGAACACAGCCACATCCCCAGTTATAACAGGTTGTGCATATTTATGCAAACAGGTTATTGTAAGTTTTTTATTTTTTATTTTTCCCCTTAAAAGATTTCAGTTTGTTTTTCAGTTGGGTCGTACAGGTTATCCATCCATCCATCCATTTTCTACCGCTTTTCTGGAGGTCAAGGTTGCGGAGGCAGCAGTTCAAGCAGGGAAGCCCAGACTTCCCTCTCCCCAGCCACCTGCTCCAGCTCTTCAGAGAGAATATCAAGGCGTTCCCACACCAGCTGGGAGACATCGTCTCTCCAGTAAGTCCTCGGCCTGCCCCGGGGTCTCCTTCCAGTGGGACATGCCCGAAACACCTCAAGTGGGAGGCATCCAGATCAGATGCTCATACCACTTCAACTGGCTTCTTTCAATGTGGAGGATCAGTGGTTCTACTCTGAGCCTCTCCCGGATGACTGAGCTCCTCACCCTATCTCTGAGGGTGAGTCCAGCAATCCTACGAAGAAAGCTTGTATCTGCAATCTCGTTCTTTCGGTCATTATCCAAAGCTCATGACCATAGGTGAGGGTAGGAATGTAGATTGACTGGTAAATCGACAGCTTTGCTTGAGAGCTTAGCTCTCTCTTCACCACAACAGACCGGTACAACGTCCGCATCACTGCAGATGCTGCTCCGATTCGTCTGTCAATCTCTCGCTCCATTCTCCCCTCTCTCGTGAATAACACCCCGAGATACTTAAACTCCTCCACTTGGGGCAGGAGCTTGTCCCCAACCCAGAGAGGACAAGCCACCTTTTTCTGGCTGAGGACCATGGACTCGGACTTGGAGGTGCTGATTCTCATCCCAGCCGCTTCACACTCAGTGGCAAACTGTCCCAGTAAAACCTGTAGGTCATTGCTGGATGAAGGCAGCAGGACAACATCATCTGCAAACAACACAGATGAGATCCTGTGGTTACCAAGCATGACACCCTCCGTTCCCTGGCTGCGCCTAGAAATCCTGTCCATAAAAATTACACTGGTCAACACCAAACTTATTGTCTAAGTTTTTTTTAGCTGATTTAAGACCATTTTGATGTGCTGAATCCAAAAGTCATATTGGTTTTGCTCAATCAGGTCAACTTTTTGAACTATGGCCACGTTTTCTTACGTTTTTGTTTACATGTACAGGTATTTTCGCTTTATATGATGCAAAATTCTTTTTTATTTCTTGAAATTTGTTATGACCCGAGCGCTGGTTCTGATCACGCTCGGGCTAAGTTATTTCTCGCTGCCGGCCTTGACAGCTGCGGGCTGTATTCTGGTCTCACCGGGCTCTTATTGTGAAAGTGCTCGGTGGGGCTTCCGCCTGTCAACGGCCGGTCAGCTGATTGTCATTACCGTCGTTAGTGCTTCGCCCTTTTAAGCCCGGCACTGGCGACGGTAAGACGCAGGAGTATTGGTCAACATTCTGTCAACGTCTCATCTAGTTTTGCTGTTCAAGTCTGGGTCTACGCCTCGCCATGTTTGGGAGTGCCGTGAGACCTTCATGTCAGGTTTGTGTATCATAGTCTTGTCACAGTTAGCTCTTAGCGGCTGGGTTAGCCCTACGAGCCCAAGTCTTAGTTATGTCTGTGTTTGCGCTAAGGGGTTCATAGTTGTGTTTTGTCACGTCTGGAAATAAATAACATCTTGCCAAACTCTCTGGTGAACTCTGTGGCGTCTCTTGGTGATCCGCGAGGATCACCACATGACAAAATTCTCTGAATTTTGAACAATAATGATGTAACATTCAATTTACATGTACTTACTTACCTTTATCAGTGTCTACTATTCAATTTACAGTACACCTGTACAACTGCTGTACAACTGCTTATAACTTAACATAAAAACCTGACCTGATCGAGAGAAACGGATGTCATTTTCGGATTTAGCAGTGCAAAATTGTCTTAAATCAGTTGAAAAAACACAGACAACTTACAAAAAAATTATTTTTGTTATATTGTGTTATGAACAGGATCAGTGACAAAGGGCGGCCCTGTCATAGTCCACCTCTCACTGGGAATGAGTCTGACCGAGTGTTGTCAATATGAACCAAACTCTCACACCTGTCATACAGAGACTGAAATGCTCATAACAACAAGCCCGATACCCCACACTCCCAAAGCACCCCCCACAAAAAACCATGAGGGACGCAGTCGAATGTCTTCTCCAAGTCCACAAAACACATGTTAACTGGTTGTGCAAACTCCTGTGAACTCTTGAGGATTCTTGAGAGGGTAAAGAGCGGGTCCAATGTGCCAAAGCCAGGACGAAAACCACATTGCTCCTCCTGAATCCGAGGTCGGCCAACAGCCAGACTCTCCTCTCCAGTACCTTGTCATAGATCTTCCCACTGAGGCTGAGGAGTGTGATCCCTCTAAAGTTGGAGCACACCATCCGGTCCCCTTTTTGAAGAGAGGAACCACCACCCTGGTTTGTCATGCCAAAGGCACTGCCCCTGACATCCATGCAATGTTGCAGAAGCGTGTCAACCATGACAGCGCTACAACATCCAGGGCCTTGAGGTACTCAGGGCAAATCTCATCCACCTCCAGCACATGGCCACTAAAGAGATTTTTAACTACCTTGGCGACCTCAGCCCCTGTGATAGGTGAGTCGTTCTCCTCGTCCACAAGCCCTGCTTCCTCTGTGGAAAGTGTGTCAGTGGGATTGAGGAGATCCTTGAAGTATTCCTTCCACTGCCCGACGATATCCCCAGTCGAAGTCAGCAGTGCCCCATCCGCACCATGCACAGTGTGGACAGGGAGCTGCTTCCCCCTCCTGAGCCGCCAGACAGTTTGTCAGAATCTCTTGGAGGCTGACCGAAAGTTCCATAGCCTCACCGAACTCCTCCCATACCTGAGTTTTTGCTTCAGCAACCACCCAAGCTGCACTCCACTTGGCCTGCCGGTACCCCTCAGCTGCTTCGGGAGTCCCACAAGCCAGCCAAGCTTGATAGGACTCCTTCTTCAGCTTAATGGCCCCCCTCACCACTGGTGTCCACCACTTGGTTCAGGTGTTGCCACCAAGAGATTCCCCAACGACCTTGCAGCCACAGCTCTGGGCAGCCACTTCAACAGTGGAGGTGGAGAACATGTCCCATTCAGACTCCATGTCTCCAGACTCCCTCGGAATGTGGTTGAAGTTCTTCCAGAGGTGGGAGTTGAAGACCTCCTGGACAGGGGCCCCAGCCAGATGTTCCCAGCACACCCTCACTATATGTTTGGGTCTACCAGGTCTGAATGGCTTCCTCCCCTGCCATCGGATCCAACTCACCACCAGGTAGTGATCAGTTGACAGCTCTGCACCTCTCTTTACCCGAGTGTCCAAGACATACTGTCGCAGGCCTGATGACACAATAACAAAATCAATCAACGACCTGCGACCTAGGGTGTCCTGGTGCCAGGTGCATATATGGACACCCTTATGCTTGAACATGGTGTTCATTATGGACAAACTGTGGTTAGCACAGAAGTCCAATAACTGAACACCACTTGGGTTCAGATTGGGCAGGTTATTCCTCCCAGTCACCCCCTGCAGGTTTCACTGTCATTGCCCACATTTGCATTGAAGTCACCCAGTAGGACAATGGAGTCTCCAAGAGGATCACTCTCCAGCACCCCAGTCAGAGACTCCAAAAAAGGTGGGTACTCTGAACCATCATTTGGTGCATAGGCACAAATGATTTTCAGGACCCGTTTCCCAACTTGAAGGTGCAGGGAAACAACCTTTTCATCCACCGGGGAAAACTCCAATATAGAGGAAACAAGGTGGGGGGATACAAGAGCACCCACCCCTGCGCATCACTTCTCGCCCGGGGTAATTCCAGAGTAGGCCAAGCTCCAGCCCCTCTCCAGGAGACTGGTTCTGGAACTGGAGCTGTGTGTTGAGGTGAGGCTGACTATATCTAGCCGATATCTCTCAACCTCATGCACCAGCTCAGGCTCCTTCCCCACCAGAGAGGTGACATTCCATGTCCCAAAAGCCAGTTTAGGAAGCTTGGGATCAGACCGCCAAGGTCTCCGCCTTTGACCGCCACCACACCTTGATCCACAGAGCATCGGACCCCCATGGTCCCTCCTGCAGGTGGTGAGCCAACTGGAGGGAGGACTCATGTAACTCCTTCGGGCTGAGCCTGGCCAGGTCCCATGGGCGGAAACCCGGCCACTAGACACTAGCCATCGAGCCCCTCCCCCAGGCCTGGCTCCAGGGTGGGGTCCCGGTAACCCCAGACCAGGCGGGGTACACTGAATCCTTGTCCTAGCATTCATCATGAGTGTCTGTTGAATCGTTCTTAGTCTGGCCCTTCACCCAGGACCAGTTTGTTTAGGGTGACCCTACCAAGTAAGTAAGTAAGTGAAATTTATTTATATAGCACTTCTCACAGAAAGAATCACAAAGTGCTTCACAATAAAATAAAACACACAATCACAATTACAACAGTAAAGGCATTGAAAAACAAGTAAGACATTAAAAACATAAAAACCATAATCCATAATCAAACTAAAAAGCCTGTTTAAACAGGAGTATCTTCAGCTGCTTTTTAAAAGCGTCAGCAGAGTCTACTGAGCGTAAAGACAATGGTAGAGTATTCCACAATTTTGGTGCCACTGCCTGACAGGCTCTATCACCTCGAGTTTTAAAATGGCTTCGAGGGACAGCCAGTAAAAGGTGATCCGAGGATCTCAAAGACCGTGAGGGGTTATACACTTTAAGCAGCTCGGTGATGTATTTAGGGACCTGGTCATGAATAGCTCTAAAAACAAGAACTAAAATTTTAAAATGAAACCAGAGGCAAATTGCCCCAGACAACATAGCTCCTGGGATCACTAGGGCACACAAACCCCCCACCACGATAAGGTGACGATCCATGAGGTGCATACAGGTGATAGGTCACATTAATGTGGAAGAAGTTTTGAAATGATTTATCTTGGTCTCATTTTTTTACATCATAAAAACCTGGCATTTGAACAGAGGTGTGTAGAATTTTTATGTCCACTGTATACAGTGGTGTGGAAAAAGTGTTTGCCCCCTTCCTGATTTCTTTTTTTTTTTTGTATGTTTGTCACACTTAAATGTTTTAGATCATCAAACAAATTTAAATATTAGAGAAAGATAACACAAGTAAGCACAAAATTCAGTTTTTAAATGAAGGTGTTTATTATTAAGGGAAAAAAAATCCAAACCTACATGGCCTTGTGTGAAAAAGTGATTGCCCCCTAAACCTAATAACTGGCTGGGCCACCCTTAGCAGCAGCAACTGCAATCAAGTGTTTGTGATAACTGGCAATAAGTCTTTTACAGCACTGTGGAAGTATTTTGGCCCACTCATCTTTGCAGAATTGTTGTAATTCAGCCACATTGGAGGGTTTTCAAGCATGAACCATTTTAAGGTCATGCCACAGCATCTTAATCGGATTCAGGTCAGGACTTTGACTAGGCCACTCCAAAGTCTTCATTTTGTTTTTCTTAAGCCATTTAGAGGTAGACTTGCTGGTGTGTTTTGGATCACTGTCCTGCTGCAGAACACAAGTGCACTTCAGCTTGCGGTCGCGAACAGATGGCCAGACATTCTCCTTCAGGATTTTTTGGTAGACAGCAGAATTCATGGTTCCATTTACCACAGCAAGTCTTCCAGGATCTGAAGCAGCAAAACAGCCCCAAATCATCACATTACCAAGGCCATATTTTACTGTTGGTATGATGTTCCTTTTCTGAAATGCTGTGTTACTTTTACGGCGGATGTAATGGGACACACACCTTCCAAAAAGTTCAACTTTTGTCTCGTCAGTCCACAGAGTATTTTCCCAAAAGTCTTGGGGATCATCGAGATGTTTTGTGGCAAAACTGAGCTGAGCCTTTATGTTCTTTTTGCTCAGCAGTGGTTTTCATCTTGGAACTCTGCCATGCAGGCCATTTTTGCCCAGTCTCTTTCTAATGGTGGAGTCATGAACACTGACCATAACTGAGGTAAGTGATGCTTGCAGTTCTTTGGATGTTGTTGTGGGGTCTTTTGTGGCCTCTTGGATGAGTTGTCGCTGCACTCTTGGGGTAATTTTGATTACCAAAAACCAGACATTTGCGGCTAGAATAGTCATTTACCACATTAGCAATGTATAGAGTGTATTTCTGATTAGTTTAAAGTTATCTTCATTGAAAAAAAGTGCTTTTCTTTCAAAAATAAGGAAATTTCTAAGTGACTCCAAACTTTTGAACGGTAGTATATATATATATATATATACACACACTAACGGTAGTATATATATATATATATACGTATATATACACTAACGGTATATATATATATACACTAACGGTAGTATATATATAGTATATATACACACTACCGTTCAAAAGTTTGGGGTCACTTAGAAATTTCCTTATTTTTGAAAGAAAAGCACTGTTTTTTTCAATGAAGATAACTTTAAACTTATCAGAAATACACTCTAATATCTTGTATACATTGCTAATGTGGTAAATGACTATTCTAGCTGCAAATGTCTGGTTTTTGGTGCAATATCTACATAGGTGTATAGAGGCCCATTTCCAGCAACTATCACTCCAGTGTTCTAATGGTACAATGTGTTTGCTCATTGCGTCAGAAGGCTAATGGATGATTAGAAAACCCTTGTGCAATCATGTTAGCACAGCTGAAAACAGTTTAGCTGGTTAGAGAAGCTATAAAACTGACCTTCCTTTGAGCAGGTTGAGTAACTGGAAAAAATTATTATTTCAAATACAAATCATTATTTCTAACCTTGTCAATGTCTTGACTATATTTTCTATTCATTTTAAAACTCATGGTGGTAAATAAGTGTGACTTTTCATGGAAAACTCAAAATAATTGTCTGGGTGACCCCAAACTTTTGAACGGTAGTGTGTATATATATACAGTATATACTGTATATATATATACGTATATACATATATAGTACATCAGATTTATTTAGCACTTTATCATAGACACTCAGACACTTTACAATGAACACATTATTCATTCACACCACAGACATTGATAGTGGTAAACTACTACTGTAGCCACAGCTGCCCTGGGGCAGACTGACAGAAACGTGGCTGCCAATCCATATCAACGGCCCCTCCGACCACTACTGAACATTTTATGCACATTCATACCCAGTATCATGGACACTGGAGGCAAGGTGGGTAAAGTGTCTTGCTCAGGGATGCGATGACAGGATGTCTGGGGAGAGCGGGATTCGAACTGCCAACCCTCCGGTTATTAGATGACCCACTCTACCTCTTGAGCCACCGCCACCTACATTTCCCTCCTCCATTCCATTTTTGCTGAGCACCAAGCTGGATGGCAGGAAGTTCCATTTTTATGTGGTCTTTGGCATGACCCAACTGGGACTTGAACCCCGACCTCACGGTTGTGGGGTGGATGCTCTACCTCTAGACCACCACTCCAATAACTCTGCCACTCCACCACTCTAGGCCACTTTCTGATAAATTTAGAACGTTTTCTATGAACGTGCCATTTTTTGTGATAAATCTGTTGCATTTTTTTCCACACAAATTTACAACTATATATACTCGTAAATTTGCAACTTTTTTCTTATAAATTGTCAACATTTTTCTAGTATAATTGAGACAGTTATACTAATCATGTTATTGAATCTTGCACAGATAGACAACATGCCAATGGCTTATGGTCCCAAAGGCTGTATGCAGTGTTTTTCTACAGTGCTTGGAGGTCATGCACTGCTAACATACAACCAGCAGACACTACTGGATATCGCCCCATCAAGCAGCCACACAGAGTTTACTGGCTTTATACCACCCGACCTACAATGCATCATCCACCCCCGCGGTGACCATCAGCACCCCCAGTAAGGCCCAGAAGCACCGAGCCCATGTGAGCATGCTGACCCCAAGAGAGTGTGTCGGAGGCACAGGTGGACCTCCCTGGCGGCAGACTTGTCTCCCCAAATAACAGAGCCTCTCCTCCTCCTCCTCGGGACTCCTCCATCTCACCACAGCATCAAGCTGCACCCACACTGAGCCACTGTGAGCCGCAGAGCCAGCAAGAGTCATCCAACGTCACCTGCAAGTAAGCAGTACTTGTTGTCACACCTCAGTACTGCGAACAGCCCTAACCCATCTGTGCTTGTGTGTTCCAGGGTTGCCAGGTCACGGCGGGACTCGCTCAGCCCCAGTGGTTCCTCAGCATCACACTCACTCACACCTTCACACACATCACACTCACTCACACCTCCACACACATCACACTCTTGGGTTAATAAATAATTGTCTAAATGGTCTACTCGTGTCAGTGTCTGTCTCCTGGGTCAAGCAATCATGTCAGTACGACTCCGTCAAGACGACCCAGCAGACAGCGCGCTGTCGCGCCACCTTAACACTCTTAGCGCCCAGTTAGACCTAATTGCCCATCAACAGACAGTTATTTTCAATCAGTTAACCCTAATTAACAACCGGCTGGACCACCTGGAAGAACACCAGGCGTTCCCCCTGGTCACCGGGGCGTCACCGGCCCCTGCTACTCTACCGGCTAGTCAGGCCCCCCAACCTCCCTTACCTCGCCTCACTCCCGTACCTACCCCCATACGCTTTAGCGGCAAACTCGGGGAGGCACGAGGTTTCCTGCTGCAGTGTGAAACAGTGTTTCATCGTGTTCCTGGCGATTTTCCCACAGATCATGGCAAGATGGGGTTTATTTCCAATCTGCTCGAGGGAAGAACGTTAGCTTGGGCGTACGCAATTATGGCGAAACCCAGCTACGCTCAATTAACTTACCAACAATTTGTTGCAGATTTCCTGGAGATTTTTGACCACACGGATCGGGACGCAGTGTTAGCTGACCGCCTATTAAATCTTCAGCAGGGCAATAGATCTGCAGCCGATTTTGCTGTGGACTTCCGGGTTTTAGCTGCAGAAGTGGGGTGGGGGGACTCAGCTCTGTGTAGCATTTTCCTCCACGGCCTTAGCTCAGAGCTGAGGGATGAGCTGGCGGCACGGGAGAAACCAGATAGACTAGGTGAATTAATCTCGCTAGCCGTTAGTGTTGACAACAGGCTGAAGGAGCGGGCAGCAGAACATAGGGCTGCCAGCCGCTCGGTTGGACCATGCCCCCACTCCTCTCGGCCATCCCTGCTGGCTCTGTCTTCGCCGGAGGGACTTCCGGGGCAAGAGGAAATGTTTGTAGGACAGTCGGGTGTTACGGAGGCTGAGAGACAGCGCCGAAGGGATCAGGGCCTGTGTTTTCACTGTGGTAGTGGGTCTCACGGAGTGGCTGAGTGTAACAATCGGTTAAATGGGGAGGTCCGTGGGTCACAGTAGGGGGACTCACGGACGTAGACCAGAAAAAGCCCCTCACCCGTTGTCTCATAGCCATTAGACTTATCTACCAACACAGAGAACATACCACACACGCTCTTATTGACTCTGGGGCTGAGCAAAGCTTAATTTCTGAAGACCTGGCAACCCGCCTGGGCCTTAGCTGTCAACCCCTCCACCCACCTGTCAACCATATCACGCTGTCAAAGACCCCGCTCACCACTGTTTCCCGCCAGACAGCCCCTGTTTTGGTGATTATCTCTGGAAACCATCGGGAGGAGATCCGGTTCTGGGTGCTGCCCATCTCCACCTCGCCTGTTATCCTGGGTTATCCACGGCTATGCCTTCACAACCCCACGTTTGATTGGCAGGCGGGGAACATCACAGCGTGGAGCTCCTTCTGTCTCAGCGCCTGTCTCCAGTCTGCAGCGTGTGCCCCCTCTGTCTCGATGACCCCCCCCCCACGGTCCCGCCCCCGGACCTATCCAGAGTACCAGAGGTTTACCACGATCTGGGAATGGTATTTAGTAAGTCATGGGCATTGTCCCTTCCCCCCCACCGGCCCTATGACTGTGCGATCAACCTCCAGGTGGGGGCTCCACTACCGGCGAGCCGATTATACAGCCTGTCAGCTCCGGAGCGGGAGGCTATGGACACGTACATTAAGGAGTCCCTCAGCTCCGGAATTATTCGTCCATCCTCTTCGGCGGTGGGGGCAAGATTTTTTTATTGTGGGAAAGAAGGACGGTTCCCTGCGCCCCTGCATCAACTTCCGGGGCCTAAAGGAAATCACCATTAAGGACAAGTATACACTGCCCCTAATGAACTCCTCCTTTGACTCCCTCCAGGAGGCGTCATGGTTCACGAAGCTGGACCTTCGCAACGCTTATCATCTGGTGTGCATCAGGGAGGGCGACGAATGGAAGACGGCTTTCCGGACCCCAAGCGGCCACTTTGAATACTTTGTGATGCCGTTTGGGTTAACCAACGCTCCGGCTGTCTTCCAGCGTTTGATCAATGACATCCTCCAGGACTTTCTGAACCCCTTCGTGTTTGTGTATTTGGATGACATCCTGAGCTTCTCACGCACGTTGGAGGAGCACCAGGTGCATGTTCGACGGGTCCTGCAGCGCCTCCTGGAGAACCAGCTATTCGTCAAGGCCGAGAAGTGCGAATTCCACGTGAATTCAACGTCCTTTTTGGGATTTATCATCGCCCACAACCAAGTGCTTCCGGACCCGGCCAAGGTCAAGGCGGTGGTGGATTGGCCCACCCCTACGTCCAGGAAGCAGTTACAGGGTTTTTGGGCTTTGCCAACTTTTACCATCGGTTTGTGCCGAGGTTCGGGATCATCGCTCACCCCCTGACCAGCCTTACGTCCCCCAAGACCCCCTTCCGCTGGAGCGAGGAGGCTGCCGCAGCGTTCGGGAAGCTGAAGGAGGAATTCGCCTCTGCCCGTGTTTTGACCCAGGTGGACCCGAACCTGCAGTGCTTGGTGGAGGTGGATGCCTCGGATTCTGGAGTGGGGGCGGTCCTTTCCCAGCGCTCCCCCGTGGATGGGGTGATTCGCCCGTGTGCCTTCTTTTCCCACCGGCTGACGCCCGCTGAGAGGAACTACAGCATCGGGAACAGGGAGTTGCTGGCTGTCAAGCTCGCCCTGGAGGAGTGGAGGCACTGGCTGGAGGGGGCTGCCCAGCCATTCATCGTATGGACAGATCATAAGAACCTGGAGTATCTCCGGTCGGCCAAGCGGCTAAAGTCCCGCCAGGCTCACTGGTCTCTCTTCTTTGGGCGCTTTAACTTTACCATCACCTACCGGCCAGGGAGCAAGAACACCAAGCCGGACACCCTCTCCAGGCAGTTCGAGGTAGAGCCGTCTGGGGACCATGACGAGACCATCCTGCCAGCGTCCTTTGTGGTGGGCGCCCTCGTGTGGGAGATCCAGGACAGAGTCTGGAAGGCACAGGAGAATGAGCCTGACCCGGGTGGGGGTCCCCCGGGCCGTTTGTTCATCCCCTCGTCAGTCAGGGGTGAAGTTATCCAGTGGGGCCACGCCTCCAAGTTGGCGTGCCATCCGGGAATCTCCCACACCATCAACCTGCTCCAGAGAGCCTTCTGGTGGCCAGGGCTGAGGAGGGATGTGACCAACTATGTTTGGGCCTGCGCTCAGTGCGCCACCGGGAAATCGTCATCTTCTCCCCCGGCAGGTCTTCTCCATCCTCTACCGGTTCCTTCTCGCCCCTGGTCCCATGTGGCTCTGGATTTTGTGACGGGCCTGCCCCCTTCGGACCATTTTACTGTGGTGCTGACAATAGTGGATCGCTTCTCTAAGGCCGCCCATTTTGTACCACTCCGGGGGCTGCCTTCAGCACGGGAGACGGCAGACCTCCTGGTTCAGCATGTGGTTCGCCTTCACGGCATCCCGGCGGACATCGTCTCGGATTGAGGCCCACAATTCGTTTCCCAGGTCTGGAAGGCGTTCTGCACGACGTTGGGGGCCATAGCAAGTCTCTCTCAGGGTATCACCCACAGAGTAATGGTCAGTGTGAGCGTGCCAACCAGGAGCTGGAGGCTGCGCTCCGCTGCATCATCTCGTCTTGTTCCTCGTCCTGGAGTACGTTCCTGCCCTGGATTGAGTACGCACACAACACCACGGTGTCCTCAGCAATGGGAGTGTCTCCATTCAAGGCATCGTTGGGATATGACCCCCCGCTGTTCCCGGAGGAGGAGAAGGAAGTGGCTGTCCCGTCCGTGCAAGCCCATGCCAAGCGTTGTCACCGGATCTGGACGATCGCCCGCAGAGCTCTCCTCAAGACCACAGAACGCAATATCCAGGTAGCCAACCATCATAGGAGACCTGCACCGGATTATCAGGTGGGGCAGCAGGTTTGGCTATCCACAAAAAATATCAGTGTGCCGGCCGAGAAGCGCAAGTTGACTAAGCGTTTCATCGGTCCATACGAGGTTACTCGGATCATTAACCCAGTGACTGTGCGCCTAGCCCTCCCCCCTTCCATGCACATCTGCCCCTCTTTTCATGTCTCCCAGGTGAAGCCCTGCATCTCCGACCCCTTGTGCTTGCCCCCCGCAGCGTCTCCCCCTCCGAGGATGATTGACGACCACCCGGCTTGGGGGGTTACTGCCATCTTGGATGTCCGTCGGTAGGGCCGGGGTCTTCAGTATTTGATGGACTGGGAGGGGTTTGGTCCTGAGCACCGTTCCTGGATTCACCCAGCGTTGATTCTGGATAAACAACTCATCCGTGATTTCCATCGGGCGCATCCAGGTAAGATGGGGCAGGTGCCTGGAGGCACCTCTAGAGGGGGGAGTACTGTCATGGCAGCCACTGGGCCATCATCAGCCTCGGCTGCGCACACACCTGCTGCCAATCATCAGCAGACTTTAAAAGCCGGCGTTACTGATGGCTCAGCACGGAGTCGTCTGCCTACTTCGCCACGCAACGCGTCACGGACTCATTCTCTTGCAAAAGCATCCACGACACATCTTCCTCAAGCTTCATCACGTAAGAGACGTAATATCTTACCTTGTCAAAGTGTTATCCCCTGTGCACAGGTGGACCTCCCTGGCGGCGGACTTGTCTCCCCAAATAACGGAGCCTCTCCTCCTCCTCCTCGGGACTCCTCCACCTCACCACAGTGTCAAGCTGCACCCACACCGAGCCACTGTGAGCCGCAGAGCCAGCAAGAGTCGTCCAAGTCACCTGCAAGTAAGCAGTACTTGTTGTCACACCTCAGTACTGCGAACAGCCCTAACCCATCTGTGCTTGTGTGTTCCAGGGTTGCCAGGTTGCGGCGGGACTCGCTCAGCCCCAGTGGTTCCTCAGCATCACACTCACTCACACCTTCACACACATCACACTCACTCCCACCTCCACACACATCACACTCACTCACACCTCCACACACATCACACTCTTGGGTTAATAAATAATTGTCTAAACGGTCTACTCGTGTCAGTGTCTGTCTCCTGGGTCAAGCAATCATGTCACAGCCACCACTACCCAGTCTCTTAATGGTAAACGTGCAGTCTTTGGAAAATAAGCTAGACGAACTGAGCAAGGATCGAAAACCAGCGGGAGACAAGTGCTGTGCCTTAATTTTCTGTGAGAACTGGCTTTCAGAGAGAGTCCTGGAAAGCGCTATTCAGCTAGACACACTCAACACACCGGGCAGACAGAACAGGAGACTCTGGTAAGACGAGGGGTGGGGGTGGGGTGTATTTATAAACCACTCGTGGTGCAGAGATGCACAAACTGTCTACAAGCACTGCTCACTCGACGTGGAGTTTTAATTGCTGAAATGCCGTCCCTATTATCTACTGAGGGAATTTACCGCTGTGTTTTTGGCTGCTTTATACATTTGTCCACAGAGCAACTACACAGTAGCACTAAACAAACTCCATGACGTCATCAACACAGTAGAGACGAAACATCCCAACGCTGTTTTTACTGTTGCTGGCGACTTTAACCAGTGCAATTTACGGACTGTACTCCCCAAATATTACCAGCATGTGGACATTCCCACCCATGATAAAAGCACATTGGATCATCCTTATTCCAATATGTGGCACCTACAGAGCGGCACCCCGCCCCCACTCCGGACAGTCAGATCACCCCTCACTATTTATGTACCCAGCTGTTTTATGAAAATATTTAGACAGGTTCGTGAGAAGTCGGCACATAGAAAAGAATGTACACTGAGACAAAGTATTCACACTGAGACACGGCTGCTAGAATAAAACTGTATCTCTTTATTCCCCACAGACCATATCTCCATACACAAAAGAGAAATCATTGCATGTCACACATTTCCTTCACACACAAGGATCAATGCATTTCATGTCATTTCACAAGCTCTTACCGTTTGATACAGGTGACCGGGAGCCCACGGCCAGGAAGAGCGTGATTCCTCAGCCGGACGTTTTTGCGCAAGAAAACTCACGGCAGACTCAACGTATTGAGGGAAGACCCCTGTTTTTAAAGGAAGGCTAGGTACAGAACAGAGTGGCCATCTCTGCTCCGAGCAAGCCCCCCCCTCATCATAGAATTGCGTGGGGAGCAGGAAGGGCCAGTTTTCTGCTCCCAGGCAATTCAACTCTGCCTGGTTCCCAAAACATACAGGAACACCTGCTACATTTCTCCCAATACACATATAAGGAATAAAGGTCACGCCTTCGTTTCATAAGCATGCAACAGTGATTTAAGGAGTGAATAAAACTTGCTGTGCTAAGGAAAACAGTTTCTAGAAACAGGTCATATTGTCCAGGTCATGGTGTGCCTTAAGATAAAGAGAACTGGATTCATGGGAAGAGAACTGGATTGTTAAAACATATTAAAAACAACTGAGAAACAAATCAGGGCACACATTAAAAACACATTTATATTACATTCCACCCTTTGACCTTATTTGTGATCAGTTGTTAAGTTGGTGAAGATAATTGCTTTCTTCCCCAACTAAGTGCCTTCTTCCCCAACTGAAAAACAAATCAGGGCACACATTAAAAATATTTATATCACATTTTCCACCCTTTGACCTTATTTGTTCTATCAGTTGGTGAAGAACATTGGGTAATTACTTTCTTCTTGGGGAATACTTTCATCCTCGTAAGGTATTCCAATATCATTGTGGTGATTTAATTCCACCCAATTAATGTCCCAAATGCATGTTACAACATGCCATAATAACTCATTTCTTGTGGTAAAATGTCTGGTGTACCAATTCCATTCATTACTCGGACCTACAGCATAACTATAACATATCCAGTGACCAGGGGGTTCAGCACTCACCTCTACTTTGCAAGATGTGGTACCATATCCTCCATCTCGAAAGATAACTTTTATTTTCATTTTGCCAGAGAATTATATATTCTTCTACTTAAAACCTGTTTTACTCTTCTAATATAGCAGAAAGCACTGAAATTGCATAGTGTTAAGACACATAGAACAGCAACTAATATAGCTAGGGGAGGCACCAGTGTTGTGCGAGCAGTGACTGACATGCCTGAGAATATATCCCACCAGTGATGAGCAGAAGCTTGCTCTATCTGATGAGCTGCATGCAATACCTTTCCTTGGGCCACCACAGTGGATATCACTGCAGCACGCACATTAGACATATGATCACCAATGAGCTGTTGTATCTCCGTGGATCCATTCAGTGCGCCTCTGAATCGATCCAGGGACACCTGCCATGGAACTTCCAGCACCCGCCATTGCAGGGCGGTCAGGTGGGCCTCACTAGAGAAGTTGGTAAGACGATATGTCCGATTATGCCATTGCCACATGTGAACACCATGCAGACACCCAGTGAAAGGTACCCTAGGCAACATTGGATGGGAGTTTAAAGTGGCTACACATAGAGTATGGGGCCCTATTTGCCACATCATGTCACGAGGTTTTTCTATTCTCCATTCACATAGTGCCTCTGTCATGGTTAAGCATGGTTCAGTATATATTGCTCGACTTAGGCATGCATATCCTTGGTCAGTCAAATCACATTCTGATAAATCATAGGTGTTATTCTGCCCTGGAGCAAACCATTTCCCCTTTAATTGAATAAACCAAAATGCTGTAGCGGTAATTACTGGTAACACATGATATTTGCACACATCAACAGCTTCTGTAACATTTAATTGAGTCCATTGCCCGTTACACATCGTGCTATTGCAGATGGTTTTTTTCAGGATGCGGAATTAACCACCATTCTTCAGTGATGTTCCACACGTCTCGCCATTGTCGAGCGTGATTGGTAGTGACAATGCGAGTAAAACGTTCCAACTGCATGCGGATATCCAAAACTTGAATGTTGCACACAGTCCAATTGAAAGCGCGAGTGATGTTTGTCATCAATTCACTCGTAGCATTCCACATGGTCAAATCCCAAGTCAAACGTTTTTGAAACAGATTGGCGGCCTCCATTTGAGGCCCCACCACTGTAGGCATCCAAAATCCAACTTGTTGAATGCCTAAAGACGTTTGATGTCCAGTATCTGCCAACATTGATCTGGTTACCTCATTGTTAATGGTGTTGGAGATTCCCAAAACTGTGCCAAATCCTCCCAGCAACGTGTCATACCATGCTCTCTTCTTTCTTTTTGAACATTTGGGAATGAGTGGTATCTTTACCATCCAATTGACGGTGATATGGCTGGTTTGTGTGGCTACTGTTGTACATGTCGACAGTATGGGTGCCAGATTCGTCGGGGATGTATGCTTTGGGTTTTTGTCGACCACCAGAATAAGGTACACAAAGGGGATGCGTCGACCCTTTATGACTGTTCCATTCATCAAATACACTTCCTTATCTCCCGTTATGTTGATGGATAGCTTTGTACCATTTAAGGTAGTGTCACATTTCAGTAAGTCATTAACCACTTTGGCCACACATATGGTTACATTGGCAGTCAAGTTAACTATACACCCCTTCTCCACCGCAGACACATTATATTGGTACTTGACACATTTGGGGCATATGTAAATAGGACAGTGGCTGGTTAAGTTCAGTATCTTGCACTTTTGGTTTGATAAACAATAGAAGCCGTCTTGACTCCGATTGGCACCGATCCGACTTTCCCTCCATTTCAGTGAGACAGGCTGGTCCACCTCAAACATTTCTTGGCCTGGTGTGGCGTGGATCTGGATCCAGCAACCGGCGATACTCATCCACAGGATCACAACGAGGGCAGGGCGGCATATGTCCCAGCAGACGACATAGCCATGTCCTCGGTGCTTGTGGGGGTGTTGAAGAAGACCCATGACGTTGCGGGTGCCCAATCACCAGTCTCCCCCCGAACATTCCTGCAAAGCAAGCACATACTTAGGAGAAGAGAAAACACACAATTAGTTCTCCCTTAGATAACATTTTGATATTGGTACATTTATCCAGGTTTGCTCTCCTGGATACAAAATGGTCACCACCTGATCCGTCCCTTGAGCTATGATCTCAGCCGGGCGGGGAGGGCCATTTTCTTGCCTCACCCATACTTTGGCCCCAGATTTATCTGTGGAACCAAAGCCTTTTTCGCCCCTCTGCGTCATCACAGCCGGGTTAGCAATCTCTTCAGGGTCAGTCATTAGGCATGGTATAATGACCAATTGGGCCACTTCATCCCCCTTATTCAGGGTTATGGGCTCTGATCCCAGTACATAGCACACCACCCCCAGTTCTCCTTGATAATCACTGTCAATCACACCTGCTAGAGTCGTTAAACCTTTCAGGGATAATACAGACTTTGGCAATATGTGACCATACATTCCATTCGGACATTTCAACCCTAGTCCGGTTTTTACCACAGTGGGTGTTCCTGGTACTAAGGTGAGAGTTTCCATAGCTCTTAGATCTAATCCAGCCGAGCCTTTCGTCGCTCGCACTGGCAGTGTTGCCTCTGGGTTAATTTTCCACATCTCAATAATTTGTCCTTCAAATTGTTCAAGATTGACAGTGATCATTCGGTTCAGTGGTGTTGTACCAGGTGCAATGGGTCTATCGTTTAGCTGTTTCAGCGCTTGTGGTAAGCGTTTTTTCCACCCTTCCAAACTATTGTTTGTCCCTCCTTTTTTCAAGGTGGCTTTCAACAACCCATTCATTTTTTCAATTAAACCCGCAGTCTGGGGATGATATGGAACGTGATAAATCCATTCCACATGATTGTGTTTGGCCCAATCTTTCACCAGGTTTCCGGTGAAATGGGTCCCGTTGTCAGTTTGAATCTGTACAGGTAGCCCATAGAACCTTTCAATTAGGTCCAAACAGGCCAGTGTGGCCTTCTGATTAGCCACTTTGGCTGGGTGTGCTACTACCACACCCGAAAATGTATCCACAACCGTGCATACATATTTACACCGTTGTGACTCTGGAAGAGGACCAATAAAATCCATTTGCCAGATTTGTCCTGGGTTCTTTCCCCTTTGTATATGTCCAGTGAGATGTTGTGGGACACCTCTTCTATGATGCTGACAGACCTCACACTGTTCAACGGCTGTCTTTACATCATCAGTTTTCAAATCAATGCCTCTATCCCTGGCCCATTGGGTGGTAGCTTGAATTCCTCAATGTCCACTCTTTTCATGGGCCCACCGGGCCAAATCCGCAGTGGATTGCCTTTCCACTGACATTGCTCTGACCACTCCATCAATATAACGGTTGTGGAGGGCTTCTGAGTCCATATTTTGAGTATGGGCATCAACATGGGTGACATGGATAGTGACCCCTTGAACCTTTTGCCAGATTTCCTCCCACAACTCTTTACCCCACACCTCTTTCTTTTGAATCCGCCACTGATTGGACTGCCATGTAGGCATCCATGTGGTTAACCCATTAACCACTGACCAGGAGTCAGAGTAGATATATGCTCCTGACACCCTCGCATGTTGTATCACCATGTGTACGGCCTTCAACCCGGCCCATTGGCTGCTTTTTCCCTCACCCATTTCTTCCAAAATTTGCCCCAGATGAGGGTTGAAAGCCCCAGCTTTCCACCTTCATTTTCCCGCTACCCACTGAGAAGAGCCATCCACAAACCACGCCCTGCTTTTCTGCTCTTCTGTAAGTTCATCATAGCGGGGCCCTGTTAACACAGGCGACTCCTGCAGCTGTTCAACTTCAAAACAAGACTCATCTGCCTCTGGGACATCAGCAACCTGTTCATGCAAGACCGAAACTCCTTTTTGTCCAGATTTCACTCTTTCAGACACATACCATTTCCACTTAATAATGCTACTCTCCTGGGCGGTACCTATCCGATGTGTGGTGGGGTCACTCATTACCCACGTCAGAATAGGTATCAATGGCCTCATGAGCACCTCATGCCCTGCAGTTAATGCCTCTGTTTCCACCAAGCTCCAATAACACGCCAATAATTGTTTTTCAAAGGGCGTGTAACGAATTCCTGCACTCGGCAGCTTCCTTGACCAGAAACCTAAAGGTTTCCGTTGTTTGCCTTGTTTTTGCCATAAGCTCCAATTTGCATAATCATTCCGGGCCGACACCTGCAACTCAACCGGACCAGATTGCATTTTTCCTAATGATAGAGCTTGCTGTATGGCCTCTTTGGCCATGTTAAAAGCCACTTGCTGTTTTTCTGTCCACTCAAACTGCTCTTTTTTCCTTGTCACTTGATATAAAGGCTGCAAAATTTGCCCCAAATGAGGAATGGGACTCCTCCAATATCCAAACAGCCCAACAAACCGCTGCACATCCTTTTTGGTGTGCGGAGTGGCAAAAGTCATTATCTTTTCTCGGGCTTTATCTGTGGTTTCCCTTTCTCCCTTATTCCAGCAGATTCCCAGAAATTTCACCCTCTGGGAGAGCTTCTGCTTTGTTCCAAATCCATTAAAAACTGGATCAAACTGTCCTCTTTGTTCACTGTTGATTCCTATTGTTTTTATATTTCCTTTATGCAACTCAGCATCTCCCAAGTCTTGTGAGGCAGGCAGCCCCGCCTCTTGCATTCTTCACTTGCCAGCAAAGAAAATTCACCTTCTGTTTTTTTCTAAAGGCCAAACTTTGCCTCTCCCCCGCCCCTCAGGCAAAAGGAGAGAGGGAGGGAGAGAGAACTTCCCGCGCCCGCCCCCTTTGGGAGAGCGAGGAACAGAGAGAGAGAGAGAGAGAGAGAGAGAGAGAGAGAGAGAATTATCCCTCACCCGCCCCCTTTGGGAGAGCGAGGAACACAGAGAGAGAGAGAGAGAGAGAGAGAAAGGAAAAGGAGGTTTATTTTTTTACATGTAGCGCTGCTCGCCTCTCCCCTTGCCGATGGGAGAGAAAGAACGGCTACTCACACAACACCGCACCTGCTGCTGAATTCCGCTCAGCGGAGCTTTTGGAGCAACTTCAATACCCCGTAGACACGCAGACATCACCGAAGGGGACCTGTCCCCTACCAAATCTGCCCATGGCGCTAATCTGCCACCTCCATCAGCTAAACACACACCAACCTGCTTCCATAAGCCATCCCAACCTGGAACCACACAATCGCCGGAAGAGCCCCCGGCTACACTTTGTTTCTGTCTGTTCTTAAACATGACTTTTTCTATGCACAGCTCCTCTTTGACCTCTATTAATTTTCCTCGAATCCTGTTTGTGACGCCAAAATGTTTTATGAAAATATTTAGACAGGTTCGTGAGAAGTCGGCACATAGAAAAGAATGTACACTGAGACAAAGTATTCACACTGAGACACGGCTGCTAGAATAAAACTGTATCTCTTTATTCCCCACAGACCATATCTCCATACACAAAAGAGAAATCATTGCATGTCACACATTTCCTTCACACACAAGGATCAATGCATTTCATGTCATTTCACAAGCTCTTACCGTTTGATACAGGTGACCGGGAGCCCACGGCCAGGAAGAGCGTGATTCCTCAGCCGGACGTTTTTGCGCAAGAAAACTCACGGCAGACTCAACGTATTGAGGGAAGACCCCTGTTTTTAAAGGAAGGCTAGGTACAGAACAGAGTGGCCATCTCTGCTCCGAGCAAGCCCCCCCCTCATCATAGAATTGCGTGGGGAGCAGGAAGGGCCAGTTTTCTGCTCCCAGGCAATTCAACTCTGCCTGGTTCCCAAAACATACAGGAACACCTGCTACATTTCTCCCAATACACATATAAGGAATAAAGGTCACGCCTTCGTTTCATAAGCATGCAACAGTGATTTAAGGAGTGAATAAAACTTGCTGTGCTAAGGAAAACAGTTTCTAGAAACAGGTCATATTGTCCAGGTCATGGTGTGCCTTAAGATAAAGAGAACTGGATTCATGGGAAGAGAACTGGATTGTTAAAACATATTAAAAACAACTGAGAAACAAATCAGGGCACACATTAAAAACACATTTATATTACACCAGCCTACAGACAAAAGCTGAAACAAACAAATCCTGTTATTAAGCAAATTAAGCGCTGGACTCCAGAGACTGAGAGCACCCTACAAGACTGTTTTGCCTGCACAGAATGGGATGTGTTTAAAGCTGCAGCCACCCAAGAGGACTCTTCTGTAAACATACAGGAATATGCTGAATATGTGACTGGGTACATCAGCATGTGCGTTGATACCATCGTACCCACCATACTGGTCAGGAAGTTCCCCAGCCAGAAGCCCTGGATCAACAGTCAGGTACCTCAGATGCTGTGTGCTCGCTCTCATGCATTTAAATCGGGCTGTGAGGTCGAGTACAAAGCTGCAAAGTATGGACTGAGAAAAGCTATAGCAACAGCCAAGAGGCAGTACAGAGAAAAGCTGGACAGCCTCTACTCCACTCCTGACCTGAGGCACATGTGGCAAGGCCTGCAACACATCACAGACTACAAGAGGACCAACAGCAGCACCACTAGCTCTACAGACAGCCTACCAGAGGATCTCAACATCTTTTACACCCAATTTGAGACTGCCAGCCACAGCACAGAGAAGAGACACACACTCACGCACCCCCCCCCCCCCCCCAAGAGTCTCAACAGGTCAGGTAAACAAAGCACTGAGGAATATCAACCCCCGGAAGGCAGCAGGACCAGACAACATACCTGGGCGGGCCCTCAGAGCATGCACGGCCGAGCTGACCAGGCCACTGCCGAGCTGACCGATGTTCTCACAGCAATCTTCAACCGCTCCCTCAACCAGAACATAGTCCCCTCCTGCTTCAAAACTACAGCCATCATCCCCCTCCCCAAAAGGAGCCCGCAGACCTGTCTGAATGATTACAAACCGGTAGCACTCACTCCAATCATCATGAAGTGCTTCGAGAGAGTGGTGCTGCCCCTCGTTCAGGACAGCATACCGAATACCCTGGACCCCCTGCAGTATGCCTACCGACCCAACAGATCCACCTCAGATGCCATCGCTGCAGCACTCCATTATTCTCTCTCCCACCTGGAAGATAAAGACTCCTACGTTAGGATGCTCTTTGTTGACTACAGTCTTCACTTGGCCTGCACCCCACCCTCTGCAACTTGCCACTGGACTTTCTAACTGGCAGGTCCCAGTCTATCAGGATGGGTAACAGGACCTCAACCAGAATCATCACAAACACAGGTGTCCCACGCGGGGTTGTGTTTTCAGCCCCATCCTCTACAGTCTCTTCACCCATGACTGTGTTGCCTCCCACAAGGACAATATCATCCTAAAGTTTGCGGATGACACAGCAGTGATAGGACGTATCACTGGTGATGACGAAGCTTCCTACAGGAGGGAGGTGGCCAACCTGGTGTCATGGTGTAAGGACAACAACCTCACCCTCAACACGGACAAGACAAAGGAGATGACAGTGGACATGAGGAAAGGGAAGAGGAGACCCCATCGGCCGCTGTTCATCGGGAAGCTTGAGGTGGAGAGGGTGAGCAGCTTTAAATACCTGGGCATCCACATCAGCAAGGACCTTAAGTGGACACACAACACCACAGAGCTTGTTAAGAGAGCTCAACAGCGACAGTACTTTCTGAGGAGGCTGAATAAGTTTGACATGTCCTCCGGGATCCTCAACAGTTTCTATAGCTGCATCATCGAGAGCATCCTGACCAACTGCATCACTGCGTGGTATGGCAGCACCACTGCCCTGGACCGCAAACGCCTGCAGAGAGTGGTGAAGACAGCGGAGATCATTGGGACTCCACTCCCCTCTCTGCAGAGCATCTACCACCGCAAAGTCCAAAGGAGAGCTGATGCCATCCTCCGGGACCCCACCCACCCCCAGCACAGACTGTTTACACTTCTACCCTCAGGGCGGAGGTACAGAAGTGAGAAATGCAGGGCAACCAGACTGAAAAACTCCTTCTTTTCCACTGCCATCAGACTCCTGAACAGGTAACAACTCCCAAAACTCCATAACACAGCTTTGCATATAGGAACTCACACACTGGCTGCTAAATTTGCACACTGCTCACCTGTACAGTGGATATAGTCTCACCTGCGTGATGTCCATATCATCTCTGCTGCTAATTATCATCTCTGCTGCTACTTATCATGCACAGTCTACTGGTACTACTGTTACAGAAATTAGCACCGGGTGCTAATTTGTAATTTGTAATTATACACTGCTTGTTACACAATGCTCATTTGCACACTGTACATAGTGTTATTAGTACTCATTAATTTTAGTATTTAGTATCAAGGTGTGCTTAAGGAGTCTTATCTGCCTAACTGTGTGTTGGTGTGTGTGTTATTAGCATCCATTATTATTAATAATAATAATAATAATGCATCGATTTTATATAGCGCTTTATCATATATACTCAAAGACGCTTTACAAATAGGTACATTATTCAATCACACCAGACAGACAGTGGTAGTGGCAAGCTACTTCTGCAGCCACAGCTGCCCTGGCGCAGGCTGACGGAAATGTGGCAGCCAATCTTCGCCAACGGCCTTTCCGGCCACCACCGAACATTTTATACATTTATACACATTCATACCCAGTGTTATGGACACATTATTAGGACTGAGTTACTGTGTTAGTGTGTCATGACCTTATTAGAATTGTTGTTTCTGTACCTATTACCTTGGCATTCGTTCGGAGAGCAAAGTAAGAATTTCATTGCTCAGGAAACGTAGCATTTCTTAACTGTGCCCATGATAATAAAGCCTTTGAATCTTGAATCTTTTAGCAAAGATTTGCATCCATTTTAAACATTTCAATAAAGGCAGTGGCACAGGAAGGGTTCTGTTTTGTGGTAACCACAGCACCCCTCACCAAAACCAGTGGGACTGAACCACAGTGCAGAGGTCTTAAGCTGTTGTGAGGTGTCAAATCAATTTCTCGGCTGTTTAGGAAGTCTGATCCTCACATCAGTGCATGTTATTTAATAAGCTTCATTGTGCTAGCTCTCACTAATCCTGTACAATACCACCCTAAAACCTTTTAAAGGGGTCATTGATTTCCCTTTTTCCACCTTTTAACAGCTCACACATAATGAATCATTTGTGACATATTTTGTTCAAACTTTCTTTAATTATTGCAGCAAATACATTTTTTTAATTTTTCCAGCTTTTCTTAAAATCCTTCATTTGAATCCTGTACCTTATAAGAAATCCCTGACAATATTCAACTCCACCATTCCTCCTACGTCTCATAGCCATTAGCTGGCTAGCTTCTAGCCTTTGGCTCGGATGTATCTTGAGCTGAGTTGAGCTGAATACGAGTCAAGTCGGCCCCCGAAGTCAGCCCTCGGATCTTTAAAGGATAGCATCTCACGGGGCGGTGAGGAAAGGTGAATGCTGGCGAGCGTTGCGATTTGAGGGGTTTCTTCTGGGTTCGTGGGTGTGGCGGATTGTTGACAGTCTTTACGGTAGTAGACAGCTGGTGGACCTCCACCTCTGCAAATCCCGAATCGCAACGCTCGCCAGCGTTCACTGCTTCCCGCTGCTCTGTGCCATACTGGGGTAATGGTGCGAGAAGAAAATTTATGTAAAACTGTTAAAAAGACTTTTCTTGATTGCCAACCAATGTAAGGAATATTGTATGAAATTCTCCACTCAAGCCAGCAAAGATCTCAGATCTGACCTGGGGGGCAGACTGGGCCAGTGGCCAACCCAACCCGTTACCCCTGAGCCTGTGCTGTTAACATTTGTCTTAAAAATGGATGAAATAATGAATCACTGGTTGACAGGGGTGTGGTTTTAGTGGTCGATAGGATATGACTGTTGCTTGGAGTACATTAAACACAAAAACATGTGAAAGAGTGGCTAAACTGCTATTTTCTGCTGGAAGCCTTGGATCCCGGTTTGAGAAAATATAACTTTAGTTAAGCTAAAAAAAATGTCTAGGAATGAAATATATGGTCAAGGGTTATTAGATGAACAAGGATTCCAGTGGGGGTGGATAGAATTTATCAGAAAAAGCGATCAACAGAATAGACAGTTAAGCTAATGCTAGGCAGCATGTCCATTACTTCCTCCCTGCCGAGGCAAGCTGTATCGGGTTATGATTGCCTCCATCTGCCTAGCATGCTAATGGTTCAATATAGCATTAAGGGCAGCTATGGCGCACATGTCGAGTGTGGTCGACCTCTGATTGGAGGGTCAGTGGTTCGATTCCTGCTCTCTCTGCAGTCTGCATGTTGAAGTGTCCTTGAGCAAGACAATGAATCCCAAGTTGTTCATGGTGGGTCAGTCTTGCGTCTTGTATGGCAGCTTCTCTGCCATCAGTGTGTGAATGTGTGTAGCTGGATCTGTAAAGAGCTTTGGTCACCCAGGTATGAGAAAAAAGCGCTATAAGTGAATTCCATTTACCTTTTTTTTTTTTTGTGAATGCCATTTACCATTTACCCATCTGTGGATCGCCACCTTATCGTGGTGGAGGAGTTTGAGTGCCCGCATGATCCCAGGAGCTATGTTGTCTTGGGCAACTTGCCCCTGGTAGGGTCTCCCAAGGCAAACTGGCCCTGGGGGAAGTGCCAGACTAAGTCCAGTGGATCTCCATGAAAAACATTACATCAAGGACCCAGTGTACATGGGTCCGCCCTCCAGTGGGCTCACCACCTGCAGGAGGGATCATGGGGATCATGGTGCTATGTGAACCGGGCGGAAGTCTGGGCTACTCTGCCTAGTCTGATGCCCCCGTGACCTGGATCCCCGGATAAGCAGTAGAAGATGGATGGATGGATGGATTTACCATTTATCAAAGCAAAAATAAAATAAGCCAGAATAACACAAGATATATTATGGACTGTGGATTAGTGAACTAGGTAGAAACAGGGATGTCTATGAGGGTAACTGTAATCGGAAGAAAATAAAAATATAAACCGCGCTTGGTGTGAGTTTCCTTGGCTAAGGCTATAATCACTGTTAGCTCGGAATCTAACACCTTTGGCTCCCCGCCCATCTGCATGACAGACAGTTACGCTGTCCAATAATAAAGCAGCAGGCGGGTATCAAGACAAGTGGCGTTTCCCATTTCTTGACGTACAGGAAAATCCCTGCAAGAGTCAAAACAGCTTTTTGGAGAGAAAACTGAGGTAAAGGCTGTGTAGTTTTTAAGGGAAGTGAGGCTGTGTTCGTAATGTTCACTTACTCCCTCCCTCCCTACTCGCTATATGGTAAATTTAGATATAGTGGACTATATAGTAAACTCAATATAACAATAAAATTATCAGCTTTCGGACACTACTGGGCTTGTTTTCATGGCGCGGTTAATGATGTCATCATGGTGAGACAGTAAAACATAAGCCTAACGATGGTAAAAAAAATGAATTCCTGCATGTAATTTGTAGTAAATATGTATTAAATCCAATCGTTTTTGCTGAATTAATGAATATAAATACCTTAGGGTAGTTTATGTTGTGATGTGAAGCTCTCCTCTCACTGCTCTGTCAGCTGCGCATTGCATTATGGGCTATATTGGCATGTTCCGGCCCCGGATTATGAGCTGCATTTTGGTGTGCAATAACTGATGTTTGACACATCTTTAATGTCCTTGCTTTTGACTTTAATGCATCAAACACCGTAAAGACTGAAACATATCAAACACAAGAAACATTATTTTAGCTGTGGACACAAAATTCTAGTATTACAGAAATTAAATCATACTGCAAACACACAAATGTAAACATTTATGATCTCAAATTGATAGATTTTTTAGGTTTACTGAGTTGTTGCAAGAAAGCTACCAGCAAAAATTATGCAGCATTTACTGTAAACAAATACAACAGATTATCAAATCCACATTTAAAATTGTATGGTTTGTGCACATCAGATTTTCATATTAGAAACACACACAAAAGTTTCTATTCTTTGAACATGTGCATATTCAAACAACCATCATTAAACTTCAACAGAGTTAAACATTTCACTAACCACTTTGCCGGGTCGCAGCCTTCCGAGGGCAGAAATTCCTTGCAGGCTCTCACATTTTGTCTGCAATTAATAGCCCGGAATAAATATCTTGTAAATTGGTATTTCAGCTAATTTAAAGTCAAGATGTCAATTCAAAAACATAACAATAAAATTGACTAGAACTAGGCATCCAGTAAATAATGAAGGATTGCCAGATTTGCACTTCTAAAAGCTACCAAGGCCATGCAGGCCGGGAATTGTAGCAGTGACTGACCAGAATAATACTGCATTTACTTCAAGTCAAAATACATCCCTATTCACAAAATGAAGCTTCAAAAATTACCTTTTCACAACTATTACAGTTTTTTGCACATGCATGGAGACTAGGTGAAAGGTCACATAGGCATGGATTACCACTGACAGTCACATGGTCTAGTCACACTTCAACAAACTTCAAAAATATCATCATCTCGCAAACAACCTACAAAATATCGGGTAGATAATTGGATATGAGGGATTATTTCATCATTATGACAGTTTCACCCTACCTGGGCTGAGGTAAGCAGCTGGATGGCTTTGGATCTTGGCCATCCATCCTTGGATCATGGTCTTAGCCAGCCATGCTCAATCCGTCCGTTGTCATATTTTGCTGGGCAGGAAGTCTCAAATCGTCTACTTCCTGTTGTGAATAATGCTTATACCTCGTGTATTTTTGATGACAAATTATTTCAATAATTTTTAAATCTCAAAGGACAAATTTCCAAACCTAGGTTTTTAAAAGAAAATATGGAGGGAATAAATAAAAAAAAAGGTAGGGAATTCCCAAGGGATTCCCCAGAGGTCAAAGGTCATTTCCATGTTGGGGGTTCCCCCAGACACAAAGTAAACAACTTTTGACTGGCACACAGAGCCAGGCTGTGAATATATATACCTGCCAAAACAAATCTTTGGGAGGCATTGCTGTACAACCAAAGGTCAAATACTAGAAAGGATGTCACTGTTGACATATATAGCGGGGAAATTACAACAGTCACAAGAATTGCCATGTTTCTCGCATGGATCAAACAAACACAGCTGCTGCCGTTACACTCCCACCAAAATCTTTATGATGGAAGACTATAAAGTCATGCCAACATAAAATTTTCACACTGTCACCTAATCTTTAACCGGCAGCAAGAGCACAACCTTTTGCACTGGTCTTTCCAGTTTGGAGACTGGCTTAATCTTCTCCCCACGAGCCACACTTCTGGCGTTCGAAATTCTCAGCCTCACTTTTCGGACAAGTCCGTCCTTGTCGGCCATTGCACTCGTCACAAGTCCAAGTGGCCACTGGTTTCTCGCCAACCCTTCATCCATCATGAGAACAATGTCTCCTGTTTGGAGGTTTCTTTGTGGTTTGCACCACTTTTGGCGATGTTGGAGATTCAGTAAGTATTCTTGTTTCCATCTACTTCGAAAGAGCTGACTCAGGTGTTGAACACGCCTCCAGCGTTTCCGTGCATAAACGTCCTGGGCGCAGAAGGCTCCTGGTGGAGGTAAGACTCCCTCAAGCTTGCCATGAAGTAGAGCGTTTGGCGTTATGGGAGGTTCGGCGAGTGGGTCATTCAAAGACGTTGGAGACAATGGATGACTGTTCACGATGTATGCTGCCTCATAGAACAGTGTTCTTAAGGAGGCGTCGTCTAGTCGTGTGTTCGCAAAGTCTATCACCGACTTCAGCGTCTTCCTCACTGTGCGGATCTGTCTTTCCCATACGCCACCTTGCTCACTAGTGTGAGGAGCATTGAACTTGAAAACTCCACTTGCTTGTTTGCTAGAACTGTCTCCAGCTTGTCATGATCCAATTCGGCGAGAGCTTGTTTCAGTTCATTGTCAGCACCGATGAAGTTGGAACCTTGATCACAGAGTATGCTTCTAACCACACCTCGCAATGCCAAGAAGCATCTTAGGGCATTGATGAAACAGTCAGTTGAGAGGTCGTCTAGAAGCTCCAGGTGAATTGCACGACTGTACAGACACGTGCACAGCAGTCCGTAGCACTGGATTTCTGATCTTCCGCGTTTGATGAGATACGGGCCAAAGACATCCATTCCAGACTTGTAGAATGGCGGATGCGCTTCTGTACGTTCTTGTGGCAAGTCAGCCATCTTCTGACTCTCCGCTGGTCTTCTTTGCTTGCGACACATGATACAGTTGCGTATCACTTGAGCCACTGTCTTGGAGCCCCTTTGTACGTAATATCCTTGAGATCGTAGTTCATTCAAAGTTGAGCTGCGACCTCCATGATTGGTCTTTTGATGTACATGCCTGATGATGGCCTCGGTGACATGTGATTTTCTTGGAAGGATAATGGGGTGACATTCTTCCTTGGTGATGTCTTCTGCTTCACGAACTCTTCCCCCAACCCTTAGCAGGCCTTCTTCATCCAACATGGGATCTAGAGTCTTCAAGCAGCTTGACGTTGCTACGTTTCCACCTTTCCCCAGGGTTGTGATCTCTTCAGGAAACTCTTTGGCTTGTAACCACTTGATGGCTAGATTACGTGCTTTTCTGTCTTGGAGTAGACGGCTTGTCTTCGAAGACACTCTTCTTATCATAGTTCCCAAGATGTTGATCATGGTCTGCCACTTCGAAATCCTTTGTAGTACATCCAACAGTCCTGTTGGTAGAACAACGCTAGATGCCCCGAGACACTGTGCTTTTACTTCAGGGTCGCCAAGGTTGAGAGTATCGTCTGGCGAAGTCAGTGGTAGCTCTGCTTTGTAGAGAAATTTGGGGCCTTTCAGCCACATAGAGGTGCCCAGTTCTTTGGCCGACACGCCTCTCGAAGCTAGATCGGCTGGTTTCGACTTGGTCGGTACGTGGTGCCATTGTTGCACTTCAGTGTTCTCCCGAATGTACTGTACACGGTTGCTGACAAACACGTGAAACCGCTTTGCACTGTTGGCGATGTATCCCAGCACGACCTTGCTGTCTGTCCAAAAATATTCCTTGGTGACCTGGATCTCGAGCTCTCTTCTGAGGAACTTGCTGATTTTTACTGACGTTGTTGCTGCTGTCAATTCAAGCCGAGGAATGGAGATAACTTTTGATGGTGCCACTCTCGCTTTGCTCATGAGCAAGGCGCAGTCTATGTTTCCATCTTGGTCACACATTCTGACATACGAGCACTGCCCATAACCTTGAGTGCTGGCATCACTGAAATGATGCAACTCGAAAGATTTCACTTCCTTGTCAGGCTTGAAACATCTGGGTATTTTCAGATCCTCCCGTTCCTGAATATCTGCTTTCCAGCTCTCCCACCGTTCAATTATGACAGGCTCGACAGGTTCGTCCCAGGATTTCTTTTGCTTGCACAGTTCTTGCAGGATCTTTTTCCCTTGCAACACCACAGGGCTAACAAATCCATTTGGGTCATAGACTGACATGACTGTAGAGAGGATGCCTCTTCTTGTGTTGGGTTTATCCTGTAGTGTTATCTTGAACCTGAAGCAGTCATTTTGAATATCCCATCTTGTTCCAAGTGTGCGCTCAACCGGGAGAGGTTCCAGTTCCAAGTTTATTTCGGAGACGGTAGTGGCTCTTTCTGAAGGTGGTATAGATTCCAGGACGTCTATGCTGTTCGACAGGAACTTATGGAGTCTAACTTTGCCCTTTTTGCATATTTCAGTGGCCTGGCAGATTAGCTCCTTCGCTTCACCCACGGTAGACAGGCTGCTCAAACCATCGTCCATGTAAAGGTTCCTTGTGAGGAATTTTGCTCCTTCAGGAAAACTCTCTTTGTGCGTCTTTGCCAAGTACTTTATGCCATAGTTGGCACATCCTGGTGATGATGCGGCCCCGAATAAGTGTACAGTGAGCCTGTACTCCGCTGGCGGGAGTGTCAAGTCCCCATCGGGCCACCATAAGTATCTCAGTAGATCTCTGTACTGTGGCAGAACATCGAAGTTGTAAAACATCTGTTCGATGTCACAGGTCACTGCAATTTTGTCCTGACGAAACCTCAATAGCACGCCAAGCAAGCCATTCATCAAGTCCAGACCCTTCAGCAGCATGTCGTTCAGGCACAAACCTTGGTACTTGGCCGAACCGTCGAAAACCACTCTTATCTTGTCTGGTTTTTGTGGGTGGTATACACCTTGATGTGGTATGTAATTGATGACTTGATTTGGTGAAGGAGGCTCAACACGCTCTGCATAGCCCTTTTGAATCATCTGGTCCATGAAGTCGCAGTAGTGGTTTCTAAACTTGTCATCCTTGCTCAATTTCCTTTTCAGAGAATTTAGCCTAGACATGGCCATCCCGTAGTTGTTGGGCAACTTCGTGGTAGACTTGATCGGCAATGGCATGGAGATTCTTCCATTTTCATTGATTTGGATGTTTTCTTCCATGATTTGCAGAAACGCGAGATCATCCTGGGAATAGCATGCTTCATCTTTGGTGTCGCTGAAATCTTGGTCGAGAACCTTCAGGATCTCACAGGGTGGTGGCACTATCAATCCTTTGGCGACAATCCTATGGCATACACCATTGTTGCCTTGTTCATAACAAGGGCCTCCAATGATGCTCCATCCCAAGTCTGTTTTCACAGCAAAGGCTTCTTCGGGATTTCCGGAGACTATCTCCACCGGTCTGAGTGCTTGTGGGCAGGAGTATCCAATGAGCAGTCCCACTTCACAGTCTTGAATAGGAGGAATGAAGGGGGCTATTCGAGCCAAATGAGGCATCATACTTGCCGCTACCTTTGAAGGAATGTGCTCCCTGTTGTGAGGGATGTGGTCTCTTGTGTAGCACGACTTGACTCGGACTTCAACAGTCGAGTCGTATCCTCTCAGTTTGATGTCTGAGAACTTCTTACAATAGACCACCGATGAAGATGTCATAGTTGTTATCTTCATTCTTGTTGTTTCATGTGGCATGCACAGTTTGGCTGCCAGATCCTCTGTGATATAGGAGCTGTCGCTTTGGAAATCAATCAGTGCATAAACCAATACTTCTTGCGAGCCAGCTTGGCCTGTCTTGACCCAAACAGGTACGATCATTGAAGTATAACTCTTCATGTAATCTTGGTTGGTTTTGTTTGAAATAGATTCAAATGTGTTTTCATCTTTGTCGGCTTCTGACTCTGTAAGCTTTGTGTCTGCTTTCTTCTTGTCTAAGTGCAGCAGAGTTTGGTGTTTGCCTCTGCACGTGTTGCAGGACACTTTAACTAGACACTTCTTTGATGTGTGGCCACGTCTGAGACATTTGAAGCAAAGGGCCTTGCTTCAAATGCTTTGTATTTTGTCATCATAAGGCAACTCTTTGAAAGCAATTGCACTTGTAGATGAGGTGATCTTTGTCGCAGTAGATGCAAACTGGAGAATTTTTGGCTCCACTTTTAGGGGTTTCTTTTTCAGCACTGGTGTTGGTGTTGGTGGCATGAGTAATGCCAGGTGCTCGTTTTGTCTTTGCCCTAGACTCGTTTCCTCTATTCGTGGTTGGCAACTTGTCTTGGTTTTGAGCGACCACGCATATAGGGTTGGTAGCCACTCTGGCTTCTCTGGCTACGAAGTCGACAAATTCTTGAAACGAAGGGTAGCCCTTTCCAACATCTATGTCTTCTGTAACACGCCGTGTCCACCTAGTGTTGCAATACTCGGGTAACTTGGTTGCTGTTTCCTGGATTTGGACGCAATCGTTCAAAACTTCAAGACCTTTCACGTAGGGGATAGCTTCTTTGAGGGTGCTCAGGAAATCGCTGAAATCTTGAAGACCTTTCTTATCTTTGCCTGTTACTTTGGGCCAGTCTCTCAACTTGTTTCTCAAGGAGAGTTGAATGGTGAAGGGGTGTCCGAACCGCTCTTCCAACGTGGTCCATGCACGGTTGTAGGCAGCTTCATCACTTCCGAAAAAACAACCTTCTACTGCCGCTCTGGCTTCTCCTGCAAGGTACTGCTGCAGATAATACAGCTTGTCTGATGGTGGAATTCCCTTGTTCTCAACAAGTGTCACAAAACTTTTGCGAAGGTTGATGAACTTGAGTGGGTCACCATCAAACACAGGAGGTGTGGGAACAGGCAACCTTGATCTGCTGACGCTATCTGAGAAGGTTTGGGCGATGAAGGCCAACTGTGACTCTGCTTGGCTCGCGCAATCTTCAGCTTTTGGTGATTTGGCCTCAGGAGAAAAAGCAGGTGCCTCTGGATTCAGATAGCCTTTACTAGGCTTGTCACTGCAACAAGAGATGTCATCTGACTTTTGGACTCTTTCCTCTTCTTCTGCTATTTCTAATTGTTCATGACAACTTTCCAAGGCCACCTTGTATTTCCTTATCTTTGCGTGAAGTTCTGCACACTTTCGTTTAGCGCTCAATTCAGCCAGCTTCCTGGCCTTTTCTGAGGCATTACTTGATCCTGTTGAAGAGTAGGGGTGGGTTCAAAAGATCAATATATCGATATGGATCGATACATGCTTGACTGAGCCGATATCGATCCACAAAATCCGCAGATCAATCTTTTAATATTAATATGTTTTAATATAATATTTTTACGTTTGTGAACGTTTGCTGAGTATAATCGGGTCGAAACCGGGTCAGTGAGCCGGCCGAGAACCATAAACAACTGACGCGCTAACGGAGCTAGCAAGCTAACGGATATGCTAGTTCTTCTTCTGTGGTGTTAAAACGGTTCTCATCCGGCAAGAGTGTCCTGCCGCGCGTGCTCTTTCGTGTTTACACGAGCGACGATATTAACGTGTGTCTCTTAATTTAGCAACAAAAGTCACCGTAAAGATTGTCCTCAACAGCTTCTGAATATTTTTCATAAATAAAACTTCTGTGTTCCCTGCGGCGCGTGCACACGTCTTTTGTGTTTACATGACGCGGAGTTAATAACGTGCGTTTCTTAATTTAGCAGCAAAAGTCACCGTATAGACTGTCCTCAACAGCTTCTGAATATTTTTCATAAAGCGGGGATAAACGGACTTTTACTCCATGCAGCGCTGTGTTGGAACATCAAGTTGACGACTGATAAAGGGAAAATGCGGAGACTGAAACCTGTGAAGCAGAGGGAGACTTGGAGCTGCTGAGACTGTAAGTATATTTGTTTGTTTTAACGTTTATGTCGTCAATTAATAATTTATCTGGCATGATGGTGGTTTCTTTTACAAACTATGGACACAGAGAGAACTGTTGGTTAAGCGCTGTGAATAAATGCAGAATTAAGGTATATTTTATGAGATTATGGACTTCTGCCACTTAAGCGATGTGAAGAGAATAAATCACAATAAAATTAATAAAGGCTGCAGTACAACAAGCTATTTTTACTCAGTAGAACTAAATTGAAATGAACAAACCTTCTCAGGAAATGAACTGAAACCCTTTTCCAACATTGAAAGTTAATTTGTAGTTAAAATATAAAAAAAAAACCTAAATTATTAAACCCTACTGTGGTGTGGCGATCTAAAAATATGAATGTTAATTTTACTGTGAAATCTATTCTTTTTATCTGCCTTCAGATGTGTGAAGACTGGAAGCTTCATCCTCACGGAGACCTTCTGAAGGTCAGAGGTCGTCAGTGGAGGAGCATCCTTGCTTCATGTGGATTTCAGCACAGAAGACCTTCAAATTCAAGATTCAAGGAGGTGCTGCCATCACTTTCTCCACACTAACATGCATTCAATGCAATTTAGTTGTGGAATGACAAATTCTTTTATTTCTTTTTTAAAGTTCTCAGCAAGAATACAATATTGGTCATTTTTTTTTTTTTTTTTTACAATTTTACTGAGCATTTAATTCTAAATAAATCACTGTTTAACAAGAAATTTTTGGCAATCCTGTACTTTTCTTGTGGTGTTACATAGAATAGCATCACTGTAAACTATGGAAAAAGCAGCTGCTTTAAAATTTGTACTTCCTCACACAACTTTGAGTGCAAAAAAACTCTAAAAGTGCCATAACTTTTTGGAAAAGCTCCCACAAATCCAGGCTTTTTGGGCCACAACAATCACAAAAACAGCTGACAAAATCCTGGAGGGACTGAAATACAATGAGATTATGAATGCATGGTTCATGCATTGAATTTGTTTACTTACTCTGGGTGGTGAACTTGACACGACACACCCTTTGCACTAAAGAAAGCACCTGTGAGCACTTTATGAAATGATAAGTTAAATAATAAAAAGTGCATTATTGTAACTGATTTTGGGTCAGTTCTATATGTGATAATTTATGTATTAACAAAGTTAGAAGATTCTTGGTACAATTTGCAGCATTAGGTCTCGAAGATTTTTGTTTCATGGGAAGTAAAATGGCTATTAAAATGGTAATTCCCCAGATCGAATCGGGATTGAATCGGAATAGAATCGATTCTGGAAATTAGAGATCGTTCCCAGCCCTATTGAAGAGCCTGTTGAAGATTCTGAAATCTGTGTACTTACAGATACCTTTGACTGAATGGAGACTTTAGACTTGGCAGAAATATCAGACTCATAGTCTAACTTGCTTCCAAAGAGAGACCTGGAATAATTCATTCCCCAAGTAGTCTTGAGAAGGCCTTTTCTCTCCTTGTCTGCCATCATTGGATTCTCTCCAATTTGTTTCAAGGTTTTCGCCATGTCTGAGCACATTTGCTTAGCGCTGTCGACTCTGCGCCGCATCTCGTTGTCTGGCGGGCACAAATCTCGGCAGGCTTCATATGTAGCTGCCATTTCTTTGTCCAGGCGAATCAGGTCTTCCAAGTCATCTTCAGTTGTGTCCAAGACCTCATCTTTGTATGCATAAAAAAGAGCGAACACAGCCTTCTTTACTTTACTGTATGTTTGCATAAACTTTTTGTTTGCTCTGTCTACCTGTGCTTCTCGTTCTTCTTTTTTACTGATGACAGCATCTAAAGTCGCAACTCTGTCATTGAGGCTGTCGTATTCAGCAGAAATCTCTGGTGAGACAGACTTATCCTCTCCCTTTGTTTTCACTAACCGCCTGACTTCTTTCAGTCTCTTCATGCATGTCTCTCGTCTTTGCTTCAGCTCATGAAGTGGAACATGCCTGAGTTTTGTTTGTGCAGTGTTCTGGTTAGTCTTGCCAGTGGCGCCATCTTTTGGATCACTTGCATCTTCTTTTTCTTGAACTCCAGCCACCGCATTCTCTTCTTCTGGTTGCTTCTTGTCACCATTATTCTTTTCTTGTTCACTGATTGTAGCCAACTCCATTTCAAGAGTTTCTATTGCATCATGTACTGTTTTTGCATCAGTGTTGAGTTGAGCTCGCTCTTCCTCAGACAAGGTTTCAACTGCCAAGTCAGCATTTATGGCTTGTAATTGCTCTTTGGCAGCTGTGATCTGCTCTCGCAATTCTTGCTCAGTTGCATTTTTGGCAGCTGCAGCCATTTTGTTGCAGTACAGTGTTTATGGAAAATAGTGAGGAAATGGGACAAAAAATGAAATGGTAATTTATTTTACCTCTTTGAATAAAGTGAGTTTCGATTGCCGGCAGTATTACATACACTGTCAACTGTTTCAGTGAGTTGGTGAACTCTTTGTGACAGCATATGCCACCCGACAGTCGTTTTGGCAATCTAATGACCGTAAAAAAAAAAATGTTTGACTTCCGGTCTGGACGCCATGGTGATAGCAACCTAACGCTGAAACTCCCAGACTCAATCCAAGGAAAACATCCTCAAAATCAGACCTAATGGATTTTTGGAAGATTAAAAATCAAAAGACAATAACACCATGCCTAACCACAAGCAGAGGAAACTGACATTCCCCAGGTCAGGACGCACAGCGACTGCAGAATCTGAAGCAGAGGACCTCCGTTCAGAAGACGAAGACCTGGGCCTAGCTAACAAAAGGATTAGCTTGAAATCGCTATTTGATGAAATACGACGATTTCGGGCCGAATTTCTTGAATTCAGAGAGGATCTAAAAAAGGCGAACAGCAGAATGGACCAGGCCGAAAACCGAATCTTGGAAGCTGAAGAAAGAGTAAAAGTGCTTGAAGATTCTGTGCTGGATTTACACAGAAAACAGTCATGGCTGGAGGCTAAGCTAACCGACCAAGAAGGAAGACAGAGACGAGATAACATCAGAATTCACGGTCTGAAAGAAGGAGCTGAAGATGGTTTCAACACAGTGGCGGAATGCGTGGAATCCTTATTGAGAGAGAAGTTGGATATTCCACAAACCACCGATTTGAAGATAGAAAAAGCCCATCGTACATTAGCCGCAAAGCCAGCCCCGGAAGCGCCCCCACGTTCTGTGGTGGTAAGATTCGCCAATTTCAAAATAAAACAAGAGGTTGTAAGACGGGCTTGGCAGAAAAAAGGATTTATGCATCATGAGAGAAAAGTCTTCGTGGAGCACGATTACGCCCCTGAGGTTCTTAAAAAATGACGGGAATATAACGACGCCAAAAAGGTTTTACAGGAACAGAATCTACGCTTTCAGACGCCATTTCCGGCGAAGCTAAGGGTCTTTTACGGTGAAGAGTCATGTCTCTATAATTCAGCGGAAGAAGCAACAACTGACATGGCAAGGAGAGGACTCCCGGTAACTGTGTTTAAACCCGCAGCGGATCTAAGCGAGAAAATCAGAGCTCAAACGTGGTCCACTCAGAGACCTTCAAAATCCACGGGCCAGCAGCGGGAAACCCAGCCCCAGAGCTACAAAGATAAGCTTTCCAGTTCCAGGAAGGAATAGCGACCTTTTTGTTTGTTTTTTTTTTCTTTTCAGTCACTCTGCACTTCCACCCCTCCTCCTACAAGGTAACAAACATTAAAGGAGATGCAGAATCAGCATGTGGTAAAACCTTTCATGGAGCAGTTATAGCATTAGAAACAAATGTCTTCTTAATTTAAAGGGGAAAAAAAAATCATGTTAAAATAGAAATGTAACAATGACCCACATGTTCTCTCCATACTAACAAATACTGTATTAGAGTGAATGTTTGCTGTGATGGGGGTGGGAGGGTGCACACAATCTCATAGGTTATAGGCATAAAAAAAAAAAAAAAATCATTACAAATTCGGATTGGGATCTGAAATTCACGTTAAAAACATGGGACAACTTACAGGGGTAAGAGAGGGCCCTCAACACGTAACAGAGTTTGAGGAATTTCCCTCAGAGCCTACACTCCATCAGGGCTCTTACAGGGTCTTTAAAGAGACCCCAGCTCAGGAAGTTTTTTTGACAGTTTTTTGTTTTAAAGTTTCGTACACTATGTTCTTAATGTTTTTTATGTTCTTAATGTTCTTTCAGTTTCTGAGTAGCAAAAAAGAGGGCCACCACACTGTTATACTAAATAAGAAAATACAATGGAGAAACAGGGTGTAACCAAAATAGCCTCATATAATGTAAAAGGGATCCTGAATCCAGTTAAAAGATCCAAGATTCTACGCAAAATGAAAAAAGACAAAGCAGAAATAATATTTTTACAAGAAACCCACCTAACAGACGTGGAACACACTAAACTCAATAGACAAGGGTTTAAAATGATCTCTTCATCTTCATATAAATCAGGGAGGAGGAGGGGAGTAGCGACATTGATATCAACCAAAATTACATTTGAAAAAAAATCAGAACACAAAGATAAAGAAGGGAGGTACAGTTTGGTAACTGGGCGGCTAGAGGGAGAAGATATCACCCTGCTGAATGTATACGCACCACCAGGGGCTAAATGGAAATTTTATAAAAATGTATTCGACCTAATGATAACTAAAGCCCAAGGTTTAGTGATATGTGGTGGAGACTTCAATCTAAGACTGAATCCATACTGGGATGCAACAGGTAATTGTTCACATCAAAATAACACCCAAAGTAAGAATACTCGGATGCTGCTAAAAGAAATGGGAATCTGTGACGTATGGAGGGAATTCAACCCCAATGTAAAAGATTATACTTTTTATTCAACGCCACATTCATCTTACTCAAGGATTGATTACTTTTTTATGTTTAATAGAGACATTGGAAGAGTAAAAACATGTAAAATAGGACTGATGGATCTCTCCGACCACAGTCCGATCTATATGGACTTAAACATCCAAAAATACACAAATAATACATTTTCCTGGAGGTTGAATTCAAGTGTCCTGAAAAGACCACTGAAAGATGAATTGGAATCAGATATTCTCAGATATTTGGAAGAAAACGATAATGGAGAAGTATCTCCTTTAATACTGTGGGATGCGTGCAAAGCTGTAATAAGGGGAAAAATTATTGCAAAACTGGCAACCCAAAAGAAACTGAGACAAGAAAAACTAATCACACTAGAGTCAGAACTCAAGAACCTAGAAAAAGAACACAAAGACAACACTCATTCTAATGGCTCGCTCAAGATTAAAGAAATTAAAAATCAAATAAATGAGATCTACACAATAGAAATCCAGAAGAAACTTACATTTCTGAAACAAAAACACTATGAAGCAGGCAGTAAATCGGCAAAATTACTAGTCTATAAATTGAGGAAACAACAAACGGAAAGAGCAATCTACAAAATCAGAGACCCAGTATCAAAGGAAATAAAATTCAGAATTCAGGATATTCTTAAAAGCTTCGAGAATTACTACAAGAACTTATACTCCTACAAAAAACATAAAAACGCATCCGAGACATTACTAAACACATTAAACCTTCCCCAACTTACGGATTCACAAAATAAAACCCTACTGTCAGAAATACAACCTAAAGAATTGGAAAAAGCAATTATGAAACTTAAAGCTAACAAATCCCCAGGAGCAGATGGCTATACAGCAGAATGGTACAAAACCTTTAAACAGCAACTATCTCCTCTCCTCCTGAAAACATTTAACTACGTCCTCCACACAGGGGAAATCCCCCCCTCCTGGAGAGAAGGGGTCATTGCAGTTATACCTAAACCTGAAAAGGATAAACTAGAATGCTCCAACTACAGACCAATCAGTGTATTAAATCAGGACTTTAAGCTTTTTACCACTATCCTTGCCAAAAGGTTAGAAAACATACTGACAGACTTAGTTCACTTAGACCAAACAGGTTTTATAAGACAAAGACAGACACAAGACAACATTCGACGCACTTTACACATAATTCATCATATAAAAAAATATAACTTAAATGCAGTCGTATTGGGATTAGATGCTGAAAAAGCATTCGATTCGGTTGACTGGTCTTTCCTATATAGAATCTTATCCAGTTTCAAGTTTCATAACAACTTCATTAGAACTATACAGGCATTATATAAAAAACCAACAGCTAAAATAAGGATTAACGGTAATTTATCATCATCTTTTGAGCTGGAAATAGGATGTCGTCAGGGCTTCCCCCTGTCTCCACTGCTCTTTGCAATCTTCATAGAACCTCTGAGCCAATGGATAAGACAAAATCAAGAAATTCAAGGTATTACATTTGGTCAGAAGGAACATAAAATAGCACTCTTTGCTGATGACATTTTAATATACCTAGGGCAGCCAGACACTTCTCTACCAGAACTAATCTCAGTTTTTTCAGACTATGGAGATTTATCGGGGTACAAATTAAACATGCATAAAACCCAAGTCTTAACATTCAACTATGACCCAAATCATTTTTCACTAAATGAACTCAAAACTAACTGGGAGTTGGAATCTATGAAATATCTGGGGGTCAATATCCCGAAACAACTCGACAAAATTATAACACTAAACTATGATCCACTGGTGACTAAAATAAAATCTGACCTAGCAAGATGGAATATGATACCATTCTTAGGTACTGCACAAAGAATTGAAGCAGTCAAAATAAATATACTTCCACGTCTTCTATACCTTTTCCAAACAATACCGGTAGAACCTCCCAAAAAAACATGGCAGGAGCTGAACAGAAGGATCTCAAGATTCATATGGCAGGGTAAGAGACCTAGAATCAGATATAGAACCCTACAGCTAAACAAAGACAAAGGCGGGCTCGCACTGCCACATATCAGGGACTATTTTATAGCTGCACAAATTAAAATTTTAGTAGAGATATGTAACCCAGTCTACACTGCACAATGGAAGGAGATGGAATGCCAAATAACAAGTGACATCCCCCTACAGGCAATAATAGGGAACAATGCCTTAACTAAACTCTTGAATAACACCAACCCGTGGATAGAGACCCCGCTAAAAATTTGGTTTAAGATAGTCAGAGAGAATCAAGCCAAAGAGCCCTATCGACTTCTGCAATGGATTGCCTATGATCAAGACTTTACCCCCAATAAAACAGACACTAGATTTAAAGAGTGGAAAGAGAAAGGGCTGATAAAATATTACGATTTTTTTAAGGGGCAAACTTTAAGAAGTTTTGAAGATTTGAAAAAACAAGGTCTAATAAATCAAGATCTTTACAGGTTCTTTCAGCTTAGACACCACATAAACAATATACTTAAAAAGGAGGATTTGGAAAGGGCCCAGTCAGGTGTTCTGAAGGTCTTCTTAATGGCATATAAAGGGATCCCAGGGATCAGATACATTTCTAAAATATATCAGAATCAGAATCAGAATCAGAATCAGGTTTATTGCCATTGTTCATGTAGTACACAAACTAGGAATTTGTCTCGGTACAATGCTGCAACATTAAACATGATAAGATAAGAGAAATAAACTATACATGTAATAAAGTGTAGGATAAGATATCAATATATATCAAGGTCTTCAAGACTTAAAAAGAGACAACACATCATATATAAAAGAGAGATGGGAAAAAGAGGGGAATTTCACTTTACAATTGGAAATATGGGAAAAGCTAAATAAACAGCAATGGAAAAGTACCTCTTCCCTGCAGTGGAGAGAATTTGGATGGAAAAATTTGGTAAGATTTTTCAGAACACCTGCACAAAACAAATTTACCCATAAGGGGTTGAACTGTTGGCGCTTGTGTGGTGAAAAGACTGCAAATCATTTTCATGTGTTTTGGTCATGCCCAGTTATCCACCAATATTGGACCAACGTACAGACAATATTGGGGAAAATATTCAAAATAACAGTTCCCTTTTCTTTTGTAACTTTGTATTTGGGTTTACTACCGGACTCACTGGAAAGACGAGGAGATAAATACTTATTCAATGTTTTAATATTGACAAGTAAAAAAGCCCTAACTAAAAAATGGATGCTGAAGGACTGTCCTACACCTGAAGATTGGATTAACGTGATTCAAGACATTTACTCGATGGAAAAGTTGACATTCGCACTGAGACAGGACATGGATGGGTTCATGAACTTTTGGCAACCCTGGATCGCATATGTGTCTTCCATTAGATCTAATCTTTGACAAATACCATTTCAATAATGGTCCCGCTCTTTGTTCCAACTCTACTCAGATGCTCTTTTACTTTTATTTACTTAATTTTCTGTTTGTTTGTTTTTTGCTGTTCTGTTTGTTTGTTTATTCGTTTTTTTGTTTGTTTTGTTTTTATTTAATTCTCCTTAATTTCACTTTTTCTTTCACTTTAAAAAAAAAGGGGGTGTTGTAATAACTATCCTACCAATGTTGTCAAATAGCAAAAAATAAGGGAACATGTGATGAAAATGTAAACAATGCAATGCTGTAATGACCTGTATACCCTTTACAAAAACTTAAATAAAAAAAAAAAAAATGTTTAGTAAATCTGGATGGTCTGACAGACAATACTAGCCAGGCTTGGTAATTGGGATTTTCACCAACCAGATTTCTTGAGTGAAAACCTGGAGATAAAAAATATTATGCAAACCTGAAACACAATGTGTTTTTTTTTATGTTTACCTCGAAATTTCCACTCAAAATAACTGAATGGAAACTATACTTGAATTAGGGAATTCTTATCTTTGGGGTATATGATTCCCTAAATACTTTGAACTTGTACTTGATTTGATTAATTCAAAATTGAATTAAATTTGAGGAATCTTGAAATATACTTATATCATTGAATTGAAGCTCAACCAGCCCTTACCTCAGCCCTTGATCTTACTTGATCTTACTAGCCTGATTTAAATTGATGTTCAAAAATACTGATTGAAATACGCTAGCAACAGGATGTGCACAAGCAGTACATGTACAATGAAAACAGAATAATGCAAACACTTCTCTCATCATCAGCACAAAATAAACACAGTATTCAGTGACTAATAAACTTGACTTTGCACTTGAGAAACACAAACTTAACTTGACTTGACTTGACTTAAAATGTGCCCTCAAGGTTCACTCACTGGATACATGTCCTTCACTTGCAGGCTGTAGCAGAAAAGTGAATGTCTCTTACTCAATTGTCATACACTAGCACTAGCACACTGGTGAGTGGCACCGACAGGATGTCACCATCACGATCTCGATGACACGGCACGACCCAACCTCTTGAATCTGCAGCGTTCCTTGCTTGCACACCCGTGCTCGTCCACGATGACTTGGTACAGACGAGTATGAGGTAGTGTCTTTACTGTTCCGGCCCCGGATTATGAGCTGCATTTTGGTGTGCAATAACTGATGTTTGACACATCTTTAATGTCCTTGCTTTTGACTTTAATGCATCAAACACCGTAAAGACTGAAACATATCAAACACAAGAAACATTATTTTAGCTGTGGACACAAAATTCTAGTATTACAGAAATTAAATCATACTGCATACACACAAATGTAAACATTTATGATCTCAAATTGATAGATTTTTTAGGTTTACTGAGTTGTTGCAAGAAAGCTACCAGCAAAAATTATGCAGCATTTACTGTAAACAAATACAACAGATTATCAGATCCACATTTAAAATTGTATGGTTTGTGCACATCAGATTTTCATATTAGAAACACACACAAAAGTTTCTATTCTTTGGACATGTGCATATTCAAACAACCATCATTAAACTTCAACAGAGTTAAACATTTCACTAACCACTTTGCCGGGTCGCAGCCTTCCGAGGGCAGAAATTCCTTGCAGGCTCTCACATTTTGTCTGCAATTAATAGCCCGGAATAAATACCTTGTAAATTGGTATTTCAGCTAATTTAAAGTCAAGATGTCAATTCAAAAACATAACAATAAAATTGACTAGAACTAGGCATCCAGTAAATAATGAAGGATTGCCAGATTTGCACTTCTAAAAGCTACCAAGGCCATGCAGGCCGGGAATTGTAGCAGTGACTGACCAGAATAATACTGCATTTACTTCAAGTCAAAATACATCCCTATTCACAAAATGAAGCTTCAAAAATTACCTTTTCACAACTATTACAGTTTTTTGCACATGCATGGAGACTAGGTGAAAGGTCACATAGGCATGGATTACCACTGACAGTCACATGGTCTAGTCACACTTCAACAAACTTCAAAAATATCATCATCTCGCAAACAACCTACAAAATATCGGGTAGATAATTGGATATGAGGGATTATTTCATCATTATGACAGTTTCACCCTACCTGGGCTGAGGTAAGCAGCTGGATGGCTTTGGATCTTTGTCTTAGCCAGCCATGCTCAATCCGTCCGTTGTCATATTTTGCTGGGCAGGAAGTCTCAAATCGTCTACTTCCTGTTGTGAATAATGCTTATACCTCATGTATTTTTGATGACAAATTATTTCAATAATTTTTAAATCTCAAAGGACAAATTTCCAAACCTAGGTTTTTAAAAGAAAATATGGAGGGAATAAATAAAAAAAAAGGTAGGGAATTCCCAAGGGATTCCCCAGAGGTCAAAGGTCATTTCCATGTTGGGGGTTCCCCCAGACACAAAGTAAACAACTTTTGACTGGCACACAGAGCCAGGTTGTGAATATATATACCTGCCAAAACAAATCTTTGGGAGGCATTGCTGTACAACCAAAGGTCAAATACTAGAAAGGATGTCACTGTTGACATATATAGCGGGGAAATTACAACAGTCACAAGAATTGCCATGTTTCTCGCATGGATCAAACAAACACAGCTGCTGCCGTTACATTGGCTAATGTAGTGACCATCCGTTGTACACTACTTTTGAAAATGCATTGTGGGATATTTTGAGTATACTATATAGTGAATGAAATTTTCAGTTAAGATTTCAAACAGTACTACAATATGGCTGATTCACTATATAGTACACTATATGGGGAGGGAGTGAACATTTTGAACACAGCATGAGTGTTTAGATATGTTTTCGATAATCACGTGACCAATAGACACATTTAGATGGGTAAAACCTACAACTACACCATTTTTCAATCAATGATCCCTTTAAACACATCAACAGGTTGCTCAGAGTTAAACTGAATATGTTTCAAACATATTATAATTAACATAAATAACCCACTGAAGATGCAGTGATGTTACATCAGCGCAAACACTTACAAAGTTAGCAGTTAGTAGCAGCCAGGTACATGCGCTACAGCCACATACATACATACAAGGCAGATTAAAAAAAAACATCATTCCTACATGTTCAAAGTAAACTCTTAATCTGTGGGCTGTAGAAGTAGTGACGAAGAGCCAAAAATAAGAATTCTACACATTTCTTATGTATAAATGTTGTTAGCTTGGCATTAATCTGTCAGTTTGATGCTGTATGGATCAGGTTGGTGGTCGTCATGCAACAAAAGCTTCGATATGTGCCTTGTTGTCACAGTTTACTTTGAATTTGTTTCTCTGAGGACATCATTGATTCTCTGTGGTTTTTGTGTGTTCTTTTGTCAACCCTGTACTTCACATATACAAAACCCAAGCTGGCTAATATGAAACTGCATATAGATGACCTGAGGCTGTAAAACAGAACATATATGGTAAATGGCGTTTACTTATATAGCGCTTTTTCTCATGTCTAGATGACCAAAGCGCTTTACAGATCCTGCTATCCACCCATTCACACATTGATGGCAGCGGAGCTGCCATGCACCAGCACTGGCTTGATCCACCAGGAGCAACTGAGGTTCAGTGTCTTGCTCAAGGACAGTTCGACTTGCAGACTGCAGACAGAGCGGGACTCAAACCCCTGACCCTCCCATCATTAGTCGGCCACACTACACTTGCGCCACAGCCACCCATATATATTTAGACACTAACTCCTGACTGTAAAGATCATTATTCCATTATGTCAGCGGTTGACCCTCAGAGCCAGCAAAGCCTTCCCTGCTGGCCTAAACAGTATCAGAACTGCATTTACAACCTACATTCTTATATTTGTTCCATGAGGATGTATTAAATTATTCCCAATAGTCTGTTCTCTTCATTTTGCAGCTTTTCTCTTGGTTGCACTCCTTCCAGTAGTGTAATGCATGTAGAGTTTTTTGTCCAATCATATTTCAGCCATCTGTGTTGCCAGGGTCAAACACATCTGCCTTGGGCCTTCAGAAATTTGTCACACTGCGCCGCTCATCAGCGGCGCCACCTGCACGCACACCTGCACATCATCAGCGGCGAGGGATATAAGCCGCCTCGCCCTGAGCTTCGGCCTGAAGCCGTCAGACTTCCCCATGCATCGCTGTGAGTTCCTTCACCCTCAGCTGATCACTCTGGTAAGAAGACCTTACCTCCTTTTCCTTCCAAGTCTGCTCCCCTGTGCACAGGTGGATTCCCCGGCGGCGGACAACGCCTCTCCATCGCCTGTTCCTCGCTGCTGCACCGGGCTCTCCAGGTGGCTGTCTACCGGACCTCGTCCCTTGTTGTGCCAGTCATCTGTCCTCTCCAAGTAAGCTCCTCTCTCGCTCTTATATCTCCTGTGTTGGTGTGTGCCCGTCACCCTTCTCCTTGTGCTTTTCCCATAGGGTTGTCCGGCTGTACGGCCTCCTGCCTCTGTGCCCGAAGCAGACGCCGCCATCAACACATTTACATCCCGGAGACACACATTCATACACTCCTGTTGTTAATAAACTATTTGAACTACTCTGAGCCTGTGTGTGTGCGTCTCCTGAGCCGTGCGTTATGTCAGTACGGCTTCAGCAGAGCGGCTCGGCAGACGGCGGGCTCGCACACCGGTTTTCCACTCTCGAGGCTCGAGTGGATCAGGTAGCTTATCAGCAACAGGTGATTTTTAATCAGTTGATAAATATAACTAACCGATTGGGCTTCTTGGACCCCCAACAGCCGTTCCCCCCGGCTCGTCAGGGTGGCGCGGCTCCTGCTGCTCCAGTGGCCGTCCAGCAGGCTCCGGGTGCACCGGTTCGGCTCACGCCCATTCCAACCCCCGCCCGCTTTAGCGGTAAGCTCGGCGGAGCACGGGGGTTTATAATGCAGTGTGAGTCCGTTTTTCACCGTGTGCCCGGGGACTTTCCCTCAGATCATAGCCGAATTGGTTATATCGGGAATCTCCTGGAGGGGCGAGCATTAACCTGGACCTACGCCGTAATGGCGAGGCCCAGTTATGCCACCCTCACATATGACCAATTCGTGAGACGCTTCCTGGAGGTCTTTGACCATTCTCTTACCGAGACGGTCCAGGTCGATCGGCTTCTCGCCCTCCAGCAGGGAAGCCGGTTGGCAGCGGACTACGCGGTCGACTTCCGGGTAGCGGCGGAGGAATTAGGCTGGGAGGAACGCTCCCTCTGTGGCCTTTTCCTCCGCAGTCTCAACGATGATCTGAGGGATGAACTCGCTGGGCGGGATATCCCTGAGACGCTAGCGGAGCTAACATCCCTAGCGATCAGCTTGGACAACAGGCTGCGCGAGCGCTCCTCGGGACGGAAGTCGTCTTCTTCTCGCCCTCGTGGAGTCTCGCTGCGCCTGTTCCAAGCTCGCCTCCTGGCGACGCCGCCACCATCGTGCCCCGAGGAGTCGGAGCCGATGGTGATGGGCTGGACAAAGCTTTCCCCTGCGGAGAGACAACGCCGCCGTGAGTTGGATCTCTGCATGTATTGCGGAGATGACCAACACACGGTGAAGCTTTGCCCACAGAAAGCCAGTCGGCGGGGTCCGCGAGTCACTGTAGGGGGCCTCGCGGACGTCAATCGGTTAAGTTCTCTCACTCAATTGAAGCTGCCCATCCGTTTCTGTCATAACTCCACTGGGCATCTCACCCACGCACTGGTGGATTCGGGCGCGGAAGGCAGCTTTATTTCTCAAGGCCTGGCAACCCGATTGTCATCCGCTGTCAGGCACTCAGGAACCCTATCTCCCTGGTCAACCTCTCTCGTGCCTCCCTTGGGAGAGTTACACACCAGACCATCCCCATCCCGGTTATTATCTCTGGAAACCACCGGGAGGAGATAACCTTTTACGTCCTGCCCAACTCTGTGTCGCCCGTCATCCTGGGGTATCCCTGGCTACGCCTCCACAATCCCGTTCTGGATTGGAAGTCCGCCGGGGTGTCGGCATGGAGCACGTTCTGCATGGGCACCTGTCTACAGTCCGCTGCCTGCTCTCCGTCCGCTTCTCCCTCTCCTACGGACGCTGCGCCCCCGGACCTGTCCCTGGTGCCACTGGAATTTCACGACCTGGGTATGGTATTCAGCAAATCCAAGGCGATGTCTCTCCCTCCTCATCGGCCCTATGACTGTGCAATCAATCTCCGCCAGGGGGTACCCTTACCTTCTGGACGACTCTACAGTCTATCAGCGCCGGAGAAGGAGACAATGAACTCATACCTCAAGGAGTCGCTGAGTGCTGGGATAATCCGCCCATCGTCATCACCTGTGGGGGCAGGATTCTTCTTCGTCGGTAAGAAGGACGGATCCCTCCGTCCTTGCATTGACTATCGTGCCCTTAATGACATAACGGAGAAGGATCGTTACACCCTGCCCCTCATGGACACCGCTTTCCACTCCCTCCAGGGGGCGACTTGGTTCACCAAGCTGGATCTACGCAGCGCATACCACCTCGTCCGGATCCGGGAGGGAGATGAGTGGAAAACAGCCTTCCGTACCCCGAACGGCCACTTTGAATACCTGGTGATGCCGTTCGGGTTGACCAACGCTCCAGCCGTCTTTCAGCGCCTCATCAATGACGTCCTCCGGGATTTCATCGGCCTTTTTGTGTTCGTCTACCTGGATGACATACTCATCTTCTCCAAGTCCAGGGACGAGCACCAGGTCCACGTGAGGCGGGTCCTCCAAAGACTGCTGGAGAACCGGTTATACGTGAAGGCCGAGAAGTGTGAGTTTTACGCAAAGACAACATCCTTCCTTGGGTTCATCATCTCACACGACCAGGTGCTTCCGGACCCAGAGAAGGTGAAGGCGGTGGTGGAATGGCCTACACCTGCGTCAAAGAAGCAGGTGCAACAGTTCGTTGGGTTTGCGAACTTCTACCGCCGCTTCGTCCCAAATTTTGGCACCATCGTCGGCCCGCTGACCCGCCTCACGTCCCCTAAGGTTCCGTTCCGGTGGACCGAAGAGGCCGCAGCTGCTTTTCAGGCGCTGAAGGCGGAGTTCTCCTCCTCCCGGGTCCTTAGCCAAGTCAACCCTGCGCTGCAGTGCATCGTGGAAGTGGACGCTTCGGACACAGGAGTGGGGGCGGTGCTATCCCAGCGGTCGCCAGACGACGGTATCAAACGGCCCTGCGCCTTCTTCTCCCGGCGCTTGTCCCCGGCGGAGAGGAATTACGACGTGGGTGACAGAGAGCTCCTCGCCATCAAGCTCGCGCTACAGGAGTGGCGTCACTAGCTAGAGGGGGCGGACCTGCCGTTCGTGGTCCTGACGGACCACAAGAACTTGGAGTACCTTAGATCTGCCAAGCGCCTGAACGCCCGCCAGGCGCGCTGGTCCTTGTTCTTCGCCAGGTTCCAATTTACCATCACCTTCAGGCCTGGCTCCAAGAACGGCCTGCCCGACGCCCTCTCTAGGCAATTCGCCCCTGAGGAGTCGGAGGACACGGTCCACACCATCCTACCCAGGTCGTGCGTCGTAGGAGCCGTCACCTGGGACATCGAGAGCAAGAACCGGAAGGCGCAGGAAGTGGAACCTGACCCTGGCGGCGGACCGGAGGGGAGGCTGTTCGTGCCATCCACGGTTCGGGGGGAGGTCATCCACTGGTTGCACACATCCAAGCTCACCTGTCACCCTGGCTCCTCCCGGATGATTGACCTCCTCCAGTGGTCCTTCTGGTGGCCGGGCCTGCGGAGGGACGCTGCCCGCTACGCCCGGGCCTGTCCAGTTTGTGCCACCAACAAATCGGGTAATGCCCCTCCAGCGGGTTTGCTCCAGCCTCTGCCCGTCCCTGGCAGGCCCTGGTCGCATATCGCCCTGGATTTCGTCACCGGACTCCCAGTCTCGAACACCTACGACACCATCCTGACCATCGTGGACCGCTTCTCCAAGGCGGTACACTTCGTCCCCCTACGAGGTCTCCCAACTGCCCTGGAGACAGCGGACCTCCTCATCCAACACGTGGTCAGGCTGCATGGGATTCCGGTGGATGTGGTCTCGGACCGAGGGCCCCAATTTTCTTCAGAGGTTTGGAGGTCGTTCTGCAACACCTTAGGAGCCAAGGTGAGCCTCTCCTCCGGCCATCACCCCCAATCCAACGGGCAGTGTGAGCGGACCAACCAGGAGCTGGAGGCTGCGCTCCGCTGTGTGACGGCGTCCAAACCTACGTCCTGGAGTAACCACCTCGCCTGGGTTGAATACGCCCATAACACCGCTCGCTCTTCTGCTACAGGGATGTCTCCCTTTAAGGCGTCCCTGGGTTACGACCCCCCGCTGTTCCCGGCGCAGGAGAGTGAGGTAACTGTCCCCTCAGTACGGGCGCATCTCAGGCAGTTCCGCTCCATCTGGGCATCAGCGCGCAATGCGCTTTTACGCACGGCGGAGCGCAACAGAGCCGTGGCGGACTGGCACAGAAGACCTGCCCCGGCGTACAGAGTTGGTCAGCAAGTCTACGTGTCGACCCAGGACGTGATTTTAAAGGGCGAGAGGAGGAAGCTGGCACAGCGCTTCATGGGTCCATACCCCATCACCAGGATCGTCAACCCGGTGGCTGTGCGTGTAGCTATTCCCCCCTCCCTCCGCATCCATCCCACCTTCCACGTGTCCAAGGTGAAGCTGGCAGTCTCCGATCCCCTTTGCCCTCCTCCTGCTGCGCAACCCGCGCCCCGGATGATTGGTGTCCATCCGGCCTGGCCCGTCGCCTCCATCCTGGACTCCTGGCACCGGGGTCGTGGGTTGCAGTACTTGGTGGACTGGGAGGGCTATGGGCCTGAACATCGACAGTGGGTACCCTCGTCATTTGTGTTGGACCCGTCGCTCATCGCTGATTTCCACCGAGCGCACCCAGAGAAGCCATCGCCAGGAGGCGCTGCTAGAGGGGGGAGTACTGTCACGCCGCGCCGCTCATCAGCGGCGCCACCTGCATGCACACCTGCACATCATCAGCGGCGAGGGATATAAGCCGCCTCGCCCTGAGCTTCGGCCTGAAGCCGTCAGACTTCCCCATGCATCGCTGTGAGTTCCTTCACCCTCAGCTGATCACTCTGGTAAGAAGACCTTACCTCCTTTTCCTTCCAAGTCTGCTCCCCTGTGCACAGGTGGATTCCCCGGCGGCGGACAACGCCTCTCCATCGCCTGTTCCTCGCTGCTGCACCGGGCTCTCCAGGTGGCTGTCTACCGGACCTCGTCCCTTGTTGTGCCAGTCATCTGTCCTCTCCAAGTAAGCTCCTCTCTCGCTCTTATATCTCCTGTGTTGGTGTGTGCCCGTCAACCTTCTCCTTGTGCTTTTCCCATAGGGTTGTCCGGCTGTACGGCCTCCTGCCTCTGTGCCCGAAGCAGACGCCGCCATCAACACATTTACATCCCGCAGACACACATTCATACACTCCTGTTGTTAATAAACTATTTGAACTACTCTGAGCCTGTGTGTGTGCGTCTCCTGAGCCGTGCGTTATGTCAAAATTAACAGTGCGCTCTGTAGGTTAAATTAACTTTAAACTTATCCTGTTGCTTTAACCAATCAGATGTCTTCTGTATGTCCAAGGATACACATAGAAAGCATCCGAGAACGTTAGCAGTTTCATGTCTTTTGATTGGATGGTTAGACTCCTTCACCCACAATGCAGAGGATCCTAGCTAGCAAAACACCAGTGCAATGACTTGTTTAAGCAGCTACAATATACTGTATGTGTTCAAATATAATAGCTGTTTTTTCCACCCACAATGGCACAATGAGGAAAATGATTTGGTCGCTGATATTTTAAAAAAATCAGTTTTCCAGACGGACTTTTCAAGAAAAGCTGGTCATAGTGAAGAGAGGTAGGCCATCCTTGAAGCTAGCAGGCTCGTCTCAGCTGGGGAAAGGATTTGTCCGTCACTTCCATATTAGCAATGAGTGGTATCCTTGGATTACAGGCTCCGAGGAGTGCTGCAAATTATCTTGCTGGGAATGTCCGTTGTTTGTAACTGATCGGGTAGATACTTGGAGCTAGACAGAGTTTACAAACTTGAGCTGTCTACTGTCACACCATGAAGGCAGCGTTCGCCAAACGTATAAAAATTGGTCTAAAATGCTGGCATACGCCGAAATTTTCACTTTTGACCATATGAATCACGTATCCATAACGACTTGGACATATACATAATGTATTAGTAACTTATATAGAATATTTCCATAATTTATAAGTAACTGAAACAAACTAATGCTGAGTTTATTGCTGACATTCACAACTTATGCACAACAATATTATATCTTCTGCATAGCGCAGTCATGCCAAACTGCCATTGCCTCCCAATCCATGAATCCTAGGTGTGGGAGAAATCATCTCTGTTCAACTCAGATGATTCTCCCCTCCAAACACCACAGTGAGGGGCGTGGCTGACCTGGCAGAGCTATCAAATCTGTCAGGTCAGTCACACCTAACAACAGCTGATGTGACACATCAGGAACATCAGATAACAGTTGTCACAACCTGGCTCAAAGGCACGTGAACTGATGGTGATAAAAAAGTTTATTTTCAATAAAGTGAAAAAAAAAACAAGTTAATGCATGGAGTGTGCGTTTGCTGGGAGGCACAGCCAACAGCAAAGTGTGATGTAACATGGAAAACAACTGCGCTTCAGGCGATCAGTTGATTGGATCCTCCTCCTCCGGTGTTCAGACATTTTGGCATATCTATCAGAACAACACCGGATAGCTGATGGTACACACTTCAGTCAAATGGAAAAACCCAGACAGATCCCGTTATACGAACAAATATGGTGTGTGTGTGTGTGTGTGTGTGTGTGTGTGTGTGTGTGTGTGTGTGTGTGTGTGTGTGTGTGTGTGTGTGTGTGCACTGCAGGCAGAGAGCTCTGTATGGGTTTTTCTTGTGAACCAACGCTGCAAATATGCCATTTGCTCCCCGAATGTGGGACATATCAGCCATACGCTGGATATGTCGGAAAATTTTCAGCATGCTGAAAATTAATTTTCAGAGGAGCTTGGTGAACTACGCCGTAGCGTGTTTCAGCATTCTTCAGCGTGCTCTTAACTTAGACAAAACTTACCCATAACTGATTCGACGTACGCCACCATATTCTCCCAAAAATTTTTATACGTTTTGACTGCCTAAATCGTCTAGGTGTGACAGGGCCTTAACCGTAGCAGCAGCCAGACACCAAAGCGCAGCCGCCAGCCGGACACTTACAAGCAACAGTACTTTTAAACCTTTGAAGAAACAAGCGTGGATCTGCAGCTCAATGAAATGGAGCTCCACAATGAAAAGTAACTATTTTTAAAACTATAATTTTATAGTTAAAGTTGTGGGACCTTGGGGGAGTCAGATTATTTAGCATCTCAGACAGAGACAGTGAATAAGCATGGGAGAACAATGCCCAGGGAGTTCCTGGGGAGATAGCAGGAAGGAGTCAGGGACCTAGGAGGGTGAAGTCAGTGTAATGCAAATGTCATGCTGTGTGATGAGAAAATGCCATGTATCAGAATTAGAATCAGAATCAGAATAAGTTTATTGCCAAGCACATTTACAAGTAAATAAACAGGTAAATATACGAGGAATTTGACTTGACAATGGAAACGTCATAGATGACATTCCCAATGACGCGGCAAGCCATGGAGGCGCCTGTCAGCAGGAGGGGAATAGAAGGCAGGGGAGTGGGGGAGGGGACACAATAGGAGAGAGAAAAAAGCATAGTTTATCAAAATAAAGTTCATTTATATGACAGATATTGTGATTACAAGAAAAAAAAACTCTCAATGCACAATTAGCAGACAATAGAATCCACACAATGACACAGAGAGAGCAGTGAATGAATATGTCTTCATCAGTATAAATGGGTCAGCTGTATGTGTGTTGGTTGCAATCAGTGTAAATCAGTTAGGAGAACAGCAATAGTCTCTCTCTCAGCAGATGTTATGACTAGTGTCTAAGGCAAAGGCACGTGTCCTTGAGCACGGCAGATGGAATAGTCTGAGCCAGACAGCTGTCCATGAGAGTCAGATACTGTCCGCCAATGTTATGAAAACAATTATACTGTTGATCATCAGGAGGACTGAGTGCTGAGGGTGCCGAAAAACAGGTCGAATAGCACTGACTTCAGAGAAAAAACTTTCCATTCTCTTACGGATTCAGTGCTCCAGATCCATCACTGCCAGACTTTGAAATCGAGTCGTGAACAGCTCTCAGCGTAATCATGATGTAATCCATTTTCCTGTTCAGTTCTCCATTGGCCGCTGTCAGAGTCCTGCCCAGTTGGTCGAATTGATGAGAGAGCTTCGCCGGGTCCGCTTTTTGATAAGCTCTGTCCATCTTCTTCAATTTGCAGTGCACCAGAACAATCCCAAGGCCGATCAGTAGAATTCCGGTGACCATTGCTCTGAATAGATATAAATCTTCAATATCTTCAATAGAAAGATCACACAGACACAAGAGTTTCCAATTGCTTGTATCCTTAATGTAACCCGCAGCAGCAGTCCCTGCGGGACAAATAGGCTCCCCCGGGCCTGATTTCCTCGTTGAAAACACAGTGTCGATTGCATTCAAAGCCCAGCTTATTAAATCCATAATTTTCATTGGATGAATCAGCAGTAGAGAGACACGCAGACACAGACAATAGCAAGCTGGGATCCAGTCAGTTAGGGAGGGAGAGGAGCGGGAGCAGAGAAAAAATGTGACTGCTCTCTTTGGAGGGTGGAAGAGAAGAGAGTTGGGTAAAGTGTTTACCCAACTCCCTCTTCTAATGTGTGAAGAGGGAGTTGGGTAAAGAGGAGAGATCATGCTGAAAGGATTCAGTCTTTTCTGTGCTTGAGAGATGTGAGTGTGTAATAAATCCGTCTGTCCATAAACCTACCTCTTTATTCACACACTCCACACTGGTGACCCTAGACGTATTATGGAACACGAGGCAAGAACCCCGGAGCCGGCCTGGTCGGGAAGCCCCAGCGACGCAGCAGCCATCCCACAGACAGCCCGGACTGGAACCCCCAGCAACGCGTGCGCGGTTTCAGTCAAGCTACCAGACTTTTGGCAGCACAACCCGCGCTCTTGGTTCCACCACACCGAGGCCCAGTTCGCCCTCTGTGGAGTAACGGCAGATGACACAAAGTTCTACCATGTGGTAGCAGCGCTGGACGCTCGCACAGCCCAGCAGGTAGTGAGCCTGCTTGATCAGCCTCCAGCCCGCAACAAATACGAGGCTCTCAAGGCTGCGCTGACCTGGCGCTACACACTCTCGGAATGTGAGAGAGCAGAGAGGCTCCCGAGGCGGACCAAGTTAGGAGATGGTTTGGCCGTCGACCTGATGGAGAAGATGCTGGCGTTAATGAGCACGGACGACGGGCACTTTTTGTTTGCCCACCTTTTCCTCTGGAACCTTGCAACAGAGGCGAGAACTATTCTGGCCAATTTGCCGTTGCTGGCCACGCGTGACTACCGTGCGCTAGCCCAGGAGGCAGACCGGATCATCCTCACCACCAGGGCGATCACAGTCAACACGGCAGCGGTGGAGCCCAGCGAGACGACCAGAGGAGGCGAGGAGCCACCGACGGTAGCGGCAGCGGGGGCCAAGGAGCGCCAGAGAGACACGCTCTGCTTTTACCACCGCCGCTTCGGCGAGAACGCGCGCAGATGTACGCCACCGTGCCAGTTCAAGCACTCGGGAAACGCCAAGGCCGGCAGTCAGTAGCAGCTGCGACCGCCGGTGAAGAGAACAAGCTGCTCTACGTGACGGACTCGTGCTCGGGGAGACACTTCCTCATCGACACTGGAGCCCAGAAGAGCATCATCCTGCCGTCCTACGCTGACCGGCTGGCAGGACCTAGCGGCCCTGGACTTGTGGCAGTAAACAGCTCGGAGATTAAGACGTTTGCTCGAGGGACCCAGCCAACAGCACAAGCCAACATCACAGCTCCAGGCGGTAAGTTCCACGCACTGCTCACTCAGTTCCCAGCACTCATGGTCCCGACGTTTTCGGCGGCCCTCGCTAAACATGGGGTGGAGCACTTTATCACCACCACCGGGCTGCCCGTTTTTGCAAGACGTCGGCGCTTCGACGCAGCTAAACTGGCCATAGCGCGCGAGGAGTTCGCCAACCTGGAAAGGTTGGGCATCATCAGGCAATCGAACAGCCCATGGTCCCTAAGGCCGAGAGGTCGTGGCGACCGTGCGGTGATTTCCGCAGGTTGAACAACGCCACAGCACACGACCGCTACCCAATTCCCCACATACAGGATTTTTCCGTTCACCTCGCCGGAGCACACATTTTTTCCACAATAGACCTGGTCCGCGGTTACCACCAGGTCCCAGTGCGCGCGGAGGATGTACCCAAAACAGCGGTAATAACCCTGTTTGGCTTATTCGAGTTCCTGCATATGCCATTCGGGTTAAAAGGAGTGGCACAGACGTTCCAGCGCATGATGGATGCAGTGCTGCGTGATCTCCCGTTTGTGTTCGTCTACCTGGACAATATCCTGGTAGCCAGTGCGTCTGAAGACGAACATGTAACCCACCTCAGGACGGTTTTCCAGAGGTTGGAGGAGCACGGGTTAATAATCAACCCGGCGAAATGCCAGTTCGGCGTGACGGAGATTGATTTTTTGGGGCACCGCGTCTCTCCGGAAGGAGTGATCCTGTTGCCCGATAAAGTGCGCGCCGTGGCGAACTTTCCCCGGCCTCAAACGGTCAGGGCGCTACAAGAATTTTTGGGGATGGTGAACTTTTATAACCGTTTCCTTCCCCGCGCGGCGCAGCTCATGCAACCATTGTACGCCGCACTCAAGAGACAGAAACCTGCGGATGGGGTCGAATGGACTCCAGAGCGAGAGCGGGCGTTCTCGGAGGTTAAAGCAGCCCTGGCAAACGCCGCACTGCTGGCGAATCCGGACCCAGCGGCCCGGATAGCGCTCACCACCAATGCTTCAGACGTGGCCATAGGGGCTGTTGTAGAGCAGCGCATCGCCGGGGCTTGGCAGCCGCTCACCTTTTTCAGCAGGACTTTGCACGACAATGAGCATAAATACAGCGCGTTCGACAAAGAGTTGCTAGCTCTCCACCTGGTCATACGCCACTTCCAGTTCTGGCTGGAAGGGCACAGCTTCACTGTGTTCGTGGGCCACAAGCCGCTAACATTCGCGATGGCCAAGGTTTCAGAACCGTGGTCGGGCCGGCAGCAGAGACAGCTGGCCGCGATCTTAGAGTTTACTACCGATATTCAGCATGTGTCGGGTAAACTGAATGTGGTGGCGGACTGCCTCTCGCGCGCCGTGGTTGTCCCGATCTACGTGGGGATAGATTATGCAGCCATGGCCGCGGAGCAGATTAGCGATGCGGACGTGCGCGCGCTCCAGTCTGGACCAACAGGGTTAAGGCTGGAGAGCAGGGTGCTGCCAGACGGCATGCCCCCCCTAATCTGCGATGTCTCCACAGGACGCCCGCGTCCGGTGGTCCCGGTCGCGTGGCGCCGCCGCGTGTTTGAGTCGGTTCACACTCTGGCGCACCCAGGAGTGCGCGCGTCGGTCAAAATGGTGGGAGAGAAGTTCGTGTGGCCGAGCCTGCGCAAACAAGTAAAAGAGTGGGCTGCGGCCTGCGTGGCGTGCCAATGAGACAAGGTACACAGACACACGAAGGCTCCCTTGGAGCCGTTTCGGGTACCGGCTAAGAGGTTCAACCATGTTCACGTGGACCTCGTGGGCCCCCTCCCGCCATCACAGGGGTGCACACACCTCCTGACAGTGGTGGACCGCACCACACGCTGGCCAGAAACAGTCCCACTGGCGGCAACCATGTCCGCGGACGTGGCACGCGCTTTTTTAACAGCATGGGTAGCGCGTTTTGGAGTCCCGTCGGACATTACGTCCGACAGGGGCCCTCAATTTGTTTCCGACCTCTGGTCCGCGATGGCCCGCAGCCTGGGTGTTGCAATTCATCACACAACCGCGTACAACCCACAGGCCAATGGGTTATGTGAGCGTTTTCATAGATCACTGAAAGCAGCACTCAGGGCTTCACTGACGGATGCAAATTGGGTGGACAGGTTGCCTTGGGCTTTATTGGGGTTGCGCTCCGCGCCAAAAGAGGATTTGGAAGCTTGGCAGAGCTTGTTTTTGTGCAGCCCCTACGGCTGCCCGGGGAATTTCTGCCAGATAATCCCGCGCCGGACAGCTGCCCGTCTCAGCTTTTGCAGCGTAGTGCAGACACAGGCACATTACCGGGCCCGGCCCACCACTGTTTACTGCGTGCTTTCGTGCCTAAAACTTTGAAGAACGCGGAGTTCATGTTCGTCAGACACGATGCCCACCGCCCTCCATTGCGCCCACCCTATGATGGACCTTTCAGAGTGCTGGAATCAGGGGATAAGTATTTTTTGCTAGACTTGGGGGGTCGGCGGGAGAACATTTGCATAGACATACTCAAACCCGCCTTTGTAGTGGCGGACGAGCAAGTGCTGTTGGCTAGGGCCCCTCGGCATGGAAGACCCCCATAGAGAGCTCCCCAGGGAAACGATTCACCAGGGCGGCCACACGGACAGACCGAAGTCCCCCCCCCTCGCCACGGCCCACCCGCAGTCAGACACACTCCCAGCAGCCCCCCACCGGCACAGCAACACCACAGAGGCGGTAAACCCCAGTTACAGCAGATATGGGAGGAGACTGAAGCCAAAAGAGCATGTGGATTGATGTGCTATCTAAGATGCTGGGGGGGGGGGCAGTGTGGGACCTTGGGGGAATCAGATTATTTAGCATCTCAGACAGAGACAGTGAATAAGCATGGGAGAACAATGCCCAGGGAGTTCCTGGGGAGATAGCAGGAAGGAGTCAGGGACCTAGGGGGGTGAAGTCAGTGTAATGTAAATGTCATGCTGTGTGATGAGAAAATGCCATGTAAATGTGTAAAGAGGGAGTTGGGTAAAGAGGAGAGATCGTGCTGAAATGATTCAGTCTTTTCTGCTCTTGAGAGATGTGAATGTGTAATAAATCCGTCTGTCCATAAACCTACCTCTTTATTCACACACTCCACAGTTATCTTTAACATGCTTTGTGTGGATGGCCCTATAGGCTATTTTAATGGTGTTTGGTATGAATGGCACTTAAATCGGGTAGATCACCACTGAAGGCCTAGTTGTAAAATATATGGTCCGCTGCTGTATTATGTGATGCCGTAAGTTTGGGGATTATGTTTTCCTTACAGCTGTGTTTTTTAACCTTTTTTGAGCCATGGCACATTTTTTATATTGAAAAAAAAATCCCGCGTCATACCACCAACCAAAAACGTAAAAAAAAAAAAAAAAACTGTCACATTGCAGCCTATTACAACATGTGTAATGACAGTTTAGACTTATAATTTGTTTACTCTTACTCAGTGTGAAACATGGCATGATTACATACAAAGTGTCAATGAAACGACATGAACACATGGGCAACGTGAATACATGAACGTTCGTGTCCGTGTGAGTCGGATTTTGTTCAACTCAGGCAAAAAATTTGCTTGATGCTCAGTCATGATAGCCAATCAAAGTTACCGGCAATTAGTATCAACTATGGAGAATAAATTAGTTTCAAAATGAGTCTACCACTCACTGGAGACAGATGGTCCAGAGCTCTGCAACTGAGAGCGTCTGTAGTTTGTGTTGTTTGTGTATGTGTGTGTATGAGAGGCAGTGCCCGCCCCCTAGGGTGGCGTGAGGTTGGCACAGCCCCCTTGTATATAAACCCCAGTTATGTTAATAAAGTTGAGACTTGTTCAATGCATGAAGGCTCACCTCCGACTCCCTCATTTCAAGACATAACATTTGGCGACGAGGTAAATTGGAGATATTTTAAAGTATGGAAGCGTGTCGGATGCCTCCACCTCTGATGCCATTCTTGGAGACTGCAGGAGAGCTGTTGGTTGCATGGCCAGACTGGAGGGCTGAATTTGAAAACTACATTGCAGCGCTGGGCCTCCATGGACTCCATGGGAGATGACGGCGGAAACTCCGGGTCCGTAACCTTGGCACAGAGGGCCGGAGGATTCTCGACTCGCTGGGCAGAGAGGAGTGCTACGAGGATGCCGTCGTGCGAATGGGCATTCACTTCGTCGAACAGATGAGGGCCAGGAGGCTGCGGGTGTTGGAGCCATGGTGACGGTGAGAAAGAAGGTAATGAACAGTTCAGCGGGCGCAAAGAGACGGCGCACCGGAGAACGGCACGGCGAGCCGAGAGGGAAAAGGCTCCTTATAGTGGGAGAGGACATTTTCGCCAGGGAAGGGGGCTTCGACCCTGGGGGTGGACGGCGGCCAGGTGTACAGATGCCATGGGACTGTCCTGGGCCTCGGGATAGAGATATTTTTGCCAAGGAGGGTGGCTTCGACCATGGAGGTAGACAACGGCCAGGTGCGCATATGCCAAGGGGGTGCCCAGGTCCTCCGTGGCAGACTAGAAGATGATGGCTTTCTAGAGACATTGGGGTCACTTGAATTATTATGTGTAAATAAGTCAATATTTGTATATATATACGTGAGTATATGTTTTGTATATATTGTTTGCTGATGTGTATTTGAGTGAGTGAATGTATGTATAATATGGGGTTATTTTATACGTTTTATAGAGACATGGTCCATTTTAGTTGTTCTCTGTGTGAATGTGATGGGTTGTTTTATTGCAGTTTATTGTTCCCCAGGTTCTTAGTGCGTGATTCAGGTTCTAAATTTGGGAGGATTTCAGTGTGATTTCCCATTTTTTAAGGGGGGAGGGAATGTTGTGTGTGTATGTGTGTGTATGAGAGGCAGTGCCCGCCCCTAGGGTGGCGTGAGGTTGGCATGGCCCCCTTGTATATAAACCCCAGTTATGTTAATAAAGTTGAGAGTTGTTCGATGCATGAAGGCTCACCTCCGACTCCCTCATTTCAAGACACAACAGTTTGTATCCACCTGTGAAATCCTGCTAGGCTGCTACCAATCTGCTGACAAGGGTCCGCTTGTTTAGAGCTGAAAACAGCCGACATCAAGGTAATGTTATGATCTCAAACATGACAGCTTTTTGGGGGGGAGGGGATTTCCACAGCATATGCAAAGCAGCTGCAGAAGTTATGAAGGTAACCCCGCCTCACCGCAAGTTTAAATTTTCCTTCAGAAATTGCAAAAACAATTCATCATTGTTGTATTCACACTGCTACCCACTGACATGGAGGAGGCACTGCATTACAGGCATAGACACACAATGGCAAATTAATTGCAACAACTAAATCATCAGTTTTTGGATCAGCTAAGTGAAATTAGAGAATTTCACTCGGCACACCTGACAACCTCTCACGGCAAACTGGTGTGCCACGGCACAGTGGTTGAAAATCACTACCTTACTGTACTCTGAAATTTCTTTTTCATCTTCTTCTTCTTCTTCTTCTTCTTCTTCTTCTTCTTCTTCTTCTTCTTCTTCTTCTTCTTCTTTTACTTCTGGCTGCTCCCTTTAGGGGTCGCCACAGTGGATCATGTGCCTCCATCTCACCCTATCTCTTGCAGCTTCCTCTGTAACACGAACCCTCTCCATGTCTTCCTTCACTACATCCATGAATCTTCTCTGTGGTCTTCTTTGTTTCCTCCTGCCCAGCAGCTCCATCTTCAACAATCTTTGTCCAATATATTCACTATCCCTCCTCTGCACACTTCCAAACCATCTCAGCCTTGCTTCTCTTACTTTGTCTCCAAACCGCACAACCTGAGCTGTCCCGCTTATATACTCATTTCTAATTTTGTCCCTCCTAGTCACTCCCAATGAAAATCTTTGCATCTTCAACTCTGCCACCTCCAGCTCAATCTGCTGTCTTTTTGTCAGTGCCACCATATCCAAACCATACATCATAGCAGGTCTCACTACTGTCTTGTAAATCTTACCTTTCACTCTTGCTGCTACCCTTCTGTCACAAATCACCCGACACTCATCCCCACCCACTCCACCTTGCCTGCACTCTCTTCTTCACCTGTCTTGTGCATTTTCCATTGATTTGGATGGTTGACCCCAGGAATTTAAACTCATCTACTTTCACTACCTCTACTCCTTCCATCTTCACCATTACACTTGCCTCCCTCTCATTCACACATGTATTCTGTCTTGCTTCCACTGACTTTCATTCCTCTTCTCTCCAGAGCATACCTCCACCTCTCCAGGTTCTCTTCCACCTGCTCTCTACTCTCACTACAGATGACAGCGTCATCCGCAAACATCATGATCCATGGAGACTTCTGCCTGACCTCATCTGTCAGCCTGTCCATCACAATGGCAAACAAGAAGGGGTTCAGAGCCGATCCCTGATGTAACCTCACCCCCACCTTGAACCCATCTGTCACTCTGACAGCACACTTCACCACCATCTCGCTGTCCTCATACATGTCCTGCACCACCTTCACATACTTCTCTGCCACTCCCCACTTTCTCATACAGTACCACATTTCCTCTCTTGGCACCCTATCATATGCTTTATCTAGGTCCACAAAGAGACAGTGCAGCTCCTTCTGACCTTCTCTATACTTTTCCATCAACACTCTTAAAGCAAACATTGCATCTGTAGTACTCTTTCTTGGCATGAAACCGTACTGCTACTCACTGATTTTCACCTCTCCTCTTAACCTGGCTTCAACAACTCTTTCCCATATCTTCATAGTGTGGCTGATCAACTTTTTTGCCTCTGTAGTTACTACAGCTCTGAGCATCACCTTTGTTCTTGAAAATTGGTACCAAAACACTTCTACTCCACTCCTCAGGCGTCCTCTCACTCTCCAAGATTGTGTTAAACAATCTGGTTAAAAAGTCCACTGCCATCTCTACTGAGCATCTCCATACCTCTACAGGTATGTCACCTGGACCGACTGTCTTTCTATTCTTCACCCTCTTCAAAGCTGCCCTCACTTCCGCCTTGCTAATCCTTGGGACTTCCTTGTTCACCATTTTTCCTTCATCCATCCTCCTCTCATTCTCATTTTATTTCATCAGCTCTTCAAAGTATTCCTTCCACCTTCTCAACACACTCTCGTCATTTGTTAGTACATTACCATTTCTGTCTTTAATCAACCTAACCTGCTGTACATCCTTGCTAGCTTGATCTCTCTGTCTAGTCAATCGATACAAGTCCTTTTCTCCTTCCTTAGTGTCCAGCCTCTCATACAACTCACTATATGCCTTTTCCTTTGCCTTTGCCATCTCTGTCTTTGCCGTGCGCCTAGATTCCAAATGCTCCTGTCTACTGTCTTCATCTCCCTGACTATCCCACTTTTTCTTTGCTAACCTCTTGCTTTGAATACTTTCCTGTTCTTCCTCATTTCACCACCAAGTCTCCTTGTCTTCCTTCCTCTGTCCACTGGATACACAACATACCTTTCTACCAGTTTCCCTCGACACTTTTGCTGTACTTTCCCAGTCATCTGGTAATTCTTCCCTACCACCCAGGGCCGGTATCAGCTCCTTCCTGAACTCTTTGCAACCTTCTTCCTTCTGTAACTTCCCCCACTTAATCTTTGGCTCTGCCTTCACTCTCTTCCTCTTCTTGCTTTCCAAAGTCATCCTACAGACTGCCATCTGATGTTGTCTAGCTACATTCTCCCTTGCCACCACCTTGCAGTCTCCTATCTCTTTCAGATTTCTCCTTCTGCATAGGATGCGGTCCACCAGTGTGCACCTTCCTCCACTCTTATATGTCCCCCTATGTTCCTCTTTCTTCTTAAAGTATGTGTTCACCACAGCCATTTCCATCCTTTTAGCAAAATCCACGACCATCTGTCCTTCCACATTTCTCTCCTTAAAACCATACCTACCCAGAACCTCCTTATCACCTCTGTTACCTTCACTTACATGTTCATTAAACTCTGCTCCAATCACCACTCTCTCCCCCTTGGGAACACTCTTTACTACTTCATCCAACTTACTCCAGAATTCCTCTTTTTGTTCTACTTGACATCCAACTTGTGGGGCATACACACTGACAACACGGTGGCGCAGTGGTTTAGCACTGTGGCAGCACAGTTTTACCCTCGGCCGGGGGACTGCGGGGATCATGAGATCGGGGGTTCGATCCCAGCCCCCAACCAACAGTGAGCTGTGTGGAGTTTGCATGTTCTCCCCGTGTTGCACGGGTTTACTCCGGGATTTCTCCGGTTTCCTCCCGCACACCAAAAAAACATGTAGGTTTAGGGCGCTCGCGCACGCAGCGACCAGCAGCCGGTGGCTTGTCACCAGACTGCAAACCAAGTCTACCTACGGGTACAAATAAGTAACAAAAAAAAAACATTCTACATCACACCTTTGACTTCCAGCTTCAAACTCATGATTCTGTCTGACTCCCTCTTTACCTCCTGAACACTCTTCACATACTCTTCCTTCAAGATTACTCCTACTCCATTTCTCTTCCTATCTACACCATAATAGAACAGTTTAAATCCACCTTGAATGCTCCTAGCCTTGTTTCCCTTCCCTCTGGTTTCTTGAACACACAGTATTGTTATGTCCACAAACCTGGGAATGACCACGGACTAGTGAGCTGTGCTGGAACTGAACTTTATTACACACAGTAATAATAATACACTACAGGTATATTTACTAATGTTGAGCCAGCCGGGGAAGAGCCCTAAGATGGCTGCTCCTCCCTTATATGGGTCGGCGTGATGACCCTACCAGCTGGCTACATCATCACACCGCTCACTGTTTCACAGTCTTCCATGGGGAAGGCGGTTCTGCTGGAAGAGCCTTGTAGCGAGCCCATGGTGGATGTGCCCCTGGCAGCACCACTTTCAGCAGGCCCGGGTACCATCCCTCTGGAGCCATGGCACTCTCATCAACACTGTCCCAGCCTGGATCCCACACCAGCTGGACTGGCTCCAATGCCGCATTCTGATCCACAGCAGCTGTCCTCACCTCCCGCGGACGGCTGTCCCACTGTCCCAATCCTATTCTCAGCTTTGCTGCTATTTTCATACGTGTCGGTGGTGGTGACAATGTAAAGGCCAACTGTGAGCCCGATCGCATGGTTCCATGGACCCGAACCCAGGTTATCATTGTGAGTGGCACTCTGTACGGCTGCATATGGCATTGTGGTTGTTATGGTGTGGTACTCACGTTTGTCGCGGGGCGTCCATCAAGCTGTGGTGGTTCTGATACATCCTGTTGGGTCACGGACTCTTCACCCAATGCTACAGCAGCAGTCCCTGGAGGCCAATGCTGGTCATGGATCCTGAAGACGTCTTGCGTCTCTCCTGTGTCATTTATGGTCACAGACTCTTCACCCGTCGGCTCAGCTGTGACTCTGATAGGCTGGTGCTGAGCGAGGATTCTGAAGCAGTCCGGTTCCTTCTCACTTTCGTCTGGTGCTGGTTTAAGTCGGGGTGATGTGTCATTGTTGTGGGTAACAGGACGCGCGCCGGGTTGTCCTCAGTCACCGGGGTCCCGCATCTCCATGAACTCCCTCTCCTGCAGCTCCACGGCGGCTGTCTGAAGCTCATCTCTGGTGGGGATCGGAGGTAAGTCCGGTTTGTTTTTCCTTTTCGGGCAGCATTCTTCCTGTGTGCACGGGACGGCTATACTCATGTTGTTGTCATTCCCGAGAGATGCGGGCTCCCTCTCCTGCATCTCTGCAGCGGCTCACTGAAGCTCATGCTGGGCAAGGAATGGAGGTGAGTCTGGTCACTGCTCTCGCTTTGTGTTGTGTTCATTCTGTGTCGTGTTCATCCCCTGTGCTGTGGTCACTTTCTGTGCTGTATTCTCCTTTTACGCTATGTTCATTCTCTGTGCTGTGCTCTTCAGTAGCTTGTCATGGATTAGCTCGTCTTCTAAGGGCCCGAGGGCACACATGCTCGCTAAGACTCAGAGCTCTGAACTACGGCTTCGGATCACCAACAATAAGAAACTTATGAACTGCAATATCATGATTTTTACGGAAACATGGCTTCACAGTGGAATACCCGACAATGCTATCGAGCTAGCCGGCCTACACACGCTCCGGGCAGACAGAGCAGCAGTTGACTCCGGTAAGACAAGAAGGGGGGGAGTGTGCATTTATATTAACAAGGCTTGGTGCACGAACTCTGTCACTGTTGAGAGACACTGCTCAGCTAACCTGGAGTTTCTCATGGTTAAATGTAGACCTTTCTATCTGCCACGCGAGTTCACTTGTACCATCATAACAGCCGCTTACATTTCTCCGGATGCTAATGCTAAGCTTGCTATGAAAGAACTGCATGCAGCTATTAGCAAACAACAAACTGCACACCCAGAGGCAGCATTTATTGTGGCGGGTGATTTTAACCACTCTAACCTCAAGACAGTGCTTCCTAAATTCTACCAGCATGTCTCCTGTCACACAAGAGGGGACAAAACATTGGACCATGTTTACACCAATATTGTGGGAGCCTACACAGCAACTCCCCTCCCCCACCTAGGTCAGTCTGATCATTTATCCTTGTTCCTTACCCCCAAGTATGTACCGCTCATTAACCGGGTGAAGCCATCAGTGAGGACCATCAAAGTGTGGCCAGAGGGGGTTGACTCTGTACTCCAGGAGAAGTTTAGGAACACAGACTGGAGTATGTTCACCTCTCAGGCTACCTGTGGCTCCCACATAAACATCAACTCTTACACCCACTCAGTCCTGGACCATATCAACACCACTATTGACAGTGTCACCACGGAAAGACAGATCACCACGTACCCAAATCAGAAGCCGTGGATGAACAGAGAGGTGCGACTTCTGCTAAAAGCACGTAACAATGCCTTTAGATCTGGTGATGCACAGGCCTACAGTTCATCCAGGGCAGATCTGAAGAGGGGCATCAAGAAGGCCAAGCACAGCTACAAGCTGAAGGTGGAGGAACATTTTGGGGACTCTGACCCCCGACGTATGTGGCAGGGCATTCAAGCTATCTCTGATTATAAGCCCAGCAACTCCATACCTATAGCCATGACTGTGCCCTTTCTCAATGAGCTAAATAACTTCTATGCTCGTTTTGACAAGGACAACAATGAAAAGAACATCAATTTCCCACCCTCTGATGACCTCCACCACCTCACACTCACCCACACCGACGTCCGTAATGCACTGAGTCATGTCAACGTACGTAAGGCTGCTGGCCCTGATGGCATGCGCTGAGCAGCTGGCAGGGGTCTTCACAGACATCTTCAATTTGTCCCTGGCCCAGGCCGTGGTACCAGCGTGCTTCAAGACCACTTCAATAGTACCAGTGCCGAAACATTCAACACCATCGTGCCTAAATGACTATCGCCCTGTGGCACTGACGCCCATAGTCATGAAGTGCTTTGAGCGACTGGTCTTGGCACAGCTCAAAAAAGGCCTGCCCCCTACACTGGACCCTCATCAGTTCGCCTACCGGAGCAACAGGAGTACAGAGGATGCGGTTTCTACAGCGCTGCACTATGTACTCTCACACCTGGATGACAAGAACACCTACGCAAGAATGCTGTTTATTGACTTCAGCTCAGCATTCAACACAGTTATCCCCTCCAAGTTGCTCACCAAACTTGGGGACCTGGGAATCAGTACCTCCACCTGCAACTGGATCATGGATTTTCTGACCAACAGACCCCAGCATGTTAGGTCAGGCCCCAACCGTTCTTCCGTCATCACACTCAACACTGGTGTACCACAGGGCTGTGTGCTCAGCCCATTCCTCTACTCCCTCTACACCCATGACTGCAGGCCTATGTATGGATCCAATTCCATCATAAAGTTCGCAGATGACACCACGGTGATTGGACTCATCAGGGACAACGACGAGTCAGATTACAGGGCAGAGGTTGAGCACTTGGCTACTTGGTGCGCTGACAATAACCTGCTCCTTAACACCAGCAAAACCAAGGAGCTCATAGTGGACTACAGGAAGGAGAGGGAAGAGACACATGACCCCATCCATATCAATGGCATAGCTGTTGAACGTGTCCCCAGCTTCAAATTCCTGGGGACCCACATCTCGAAGGACCTGTCCTGGTCAGTTAACACCACCAGCCTGATCAAGAAGGCCCATCAGCACCTCTTCTTCTTGAGGACATTGAAGAAGAACCATCTGTCAACTGACATCCTGGGCAACTTCTACCGCTGCGTGATAGAGAGCACCCTGACCAACTGTATCACACTCTGGTATGGGAGCTGCTCTGTAGCTGACCGCAAGGCGCTGCAGCGGGTGGTGAAAACCGCCCAACGCATCACAGGGACTCCACTTCCAGCTATAGAGGACGTCTACAGGAAAAGATGTCTGCGCCGGGCACGCAGCATTCTTAGGGACTCCAACCATCCTGCTCATGGACTGTTCCAGCTTCTCCCCTCCAGAAGACGTTTCAGAAGCCTTCGGACTAGAACCAGCAGGTTTAGGAACAGTTTCTTTCCAACAGCTGTCACGTTATTGAACTTAGTTCCCCGCTGACTCTCTTACAATCATCTTTTACCATCCTCACCTGTACATAACTGCATAACTGCATAACTACATCTAACTTATTGCACATTATTTGCACATAACAGTACTTTTAACTTTCTGCACTGCTGCATATATTTGCATATATTTGCTTAAATTGCACATACTGTTAATTACCGCTGTCCTTTGCACTTCTGATTGGATGCTAAACTGTGTTTTGTTACCTTGTATTCATACATGTGTAATGACAATAAAGTTGAATCTAATCTAATCTAATAATGTTGAGTTGACTCACCTGCATGTTTTCCGCTGGGCTGTTGCTCCGTGGTGCCCTGCTGTCCCGCGGTGTCTACCTTGGCCTCTTCTGCCATGTCACCGGGCCTGTCTGAGACTATTGTGTATTCTAGCGATGTGTAGCCCAGTTGCCATAGCTGGTTCCGCACCGTGTCCTCCAACGAACTGAATTTGCACTTGCTAGCTAGGCGGCGAAGGTCTGCGACAAATTGTTGTGTCATCTCTCCGGGCCTCTGTCATCGCTGGCGAAACCTCGTGTCCTGGGCCAACACACTGTCGTATCTGGCGAAGTACCTAGCCAGCAGCTCGACTGAATCAGCGAATGAGTCCGTTGGGCCTAACGTGTGGAAAAAACGTTGGCCTTCCATGCCCAGATAGTGAACCAAAAGAGCTTGTTTCTGTACCTTGTCTGTCTCGTCCAGGCCAAGCGCCGATACGTAGGTGGTGAAAGCATCAAACCAGCGTGGCCACGAAACGGGCAGCTCACCGGAGATTGAAGAGGACCCTCTGCAGGATCAACCCACACAAGGCATCTGGTTCAGACACCATATTGGGTTGCATCCTGAAGGACTGTGCAGAGGAGCTCAAGAATGTCCTGGCCGACATCTTCAACATCTCCCTGACTCAAGCTGTTGTTCCTACATGTTTCAAAACTACCACCACAATACCAGTCCCAAAGAAGCCTGTCCCATCCAGCTACAGTGATTACCGGCCCGTAGCACTGACCCCCATTATAAAGAAGTGCTTCAAGCAGCTAGTCATGCAGAACATCAAGTCCATCCTGCCTCCCTCCCACGACCCATCTCAGTTTGCATATACAGTGGGGCAAAAAAGTATTTAGTCAGCCACCAACTGTGCAAGTTCTCCCGCTTAAAAGATGAGAGAGGTCTCCAATTTTCATCATAGGTATACCTCAACTATGAGAGACAAAATGAGAAAAAAAAATCCAGAAAATCACATTGTCTGATTTTTAAAGAATTTATTTGCAAATTATGGTGGAAAATAAGTATTTGGTCACACAAGCAAGATTTCTGGCTCTCACAGACCTGTAACTTCTTCTTTAAGAGGCTCCTCTGTCCTCCACTCGTTACCTGTATTAATGGCACCTGTTTGAACTCATTATCAGTATAAAAGACACCTGTCCACAACCTCAGTCAGACTCCAAACTCCACTATGGCCAAGACCAAAGAGCTGTCAAAGGACACCAGAAACAAAATTGTAGACCTGCACCAGGCTGGGAAGACTGAATCTGCAACAGGTAAGCAGCTTGGTGTGAAGAAATCAACTGTGGGAGCAATTATTAGAAAATGGAAGACATACAAGACCACTGATAATCTCCCTCGATCTGGGGCTCCACGCAAGATCTCACCCCGTGGGGTCAAAATGATCACGAGAACGGTGAGCAAAAATCCCAGAACCACACGGGGGACCTAGTGAATGACCTGCAGAGAGCTGGGACCAAAGTAACAAAGGCTACCATCAGTAACACACTACGCCGCCAGGGACTCAAATCCTGCAGTGCCAGACGTGTCCCCCTGCTTAAGCCAGTACATGTCCAGGCCCGTCTGAAGTTTGCAAGAGAGCATTTGGATGATCCAGAAGAGGATTGGGAGAATGTCATATGGTCAGATGAAACCAAAATAGAACTTTTTAGTAAAAACTCAACTTGTTGTGTTTGGAGGAGAAAGAACACCATACCTACTGTGAAGCATGGGGGTGGAAACATCGTGTTTTGGGGCTGTTTTTCTGCAAAGGGACCAGGACAACTGATCCGTGTAAAGGAAAGAATGAATGGGGCCATGTATCGTGAGATTTTGAGTGAAAACCTCCTTCCATCAGCAAGGGCATTGAAGATGAAACGTGGCTGGATCTTTCAGCATGACAATGATCCCAAACATACCGCCCGGGCAACGAAGGAGTGGCTTCGTAAGAAGCATTTCAAGGTCCTGGAGTGGCCTAGCCAGTCTCCAGATCTCAACCCCATAGAAAATCTTTGGAGGGAGTTGAAAGTCAAAACATCACTGCTATAGAGGAGATCTGCATGGAGGAATGGGCCAAAATACCAGCAACAGTGTGTGAAAACCTTGTGAAGACTTACAGAAAACGTTTGACCTCTGTCACTGCCAACAAAGGGTATATAACAAAGTACTGAGATGAACTTTTTGTCACGGCTGGCCCTCATGAGCCAGCATAAGACGCCACAGTTCAGTAAGTTGCAATTCAATCCTTTTATTTATATTGCACAGGGCTTGAGTGTACAACACAACTTGCCACGCAGGCTTCGTTACACCACACAATATGAATTCACAATAAAGGTTAGCGGCTAGGACGAGGGGCACTCGTACGCCGCAAAGGCAAGGGATATTAAACGAGGGACAGGGAGAGAGTTTATGGCAGAGACGAGGAGCTCTCGTCCGCCGCAATTAGGAAGGAATGTCAGCGAGGGAGAAGTACCATTCCAAATAATAGACAACTTACATACAGCGGGATACGTCGGGGAACCCAGGGAGCATGCGGAAAGGAGACAGGGGAAAGTCATAAGACTTCTGACGAGACAGCCGCAGAGTCCAATTCACTCGCACTGACATTTAAAGCCAGCTGCTCATGATTGGAAACGCGGCGCAGCTGCTCAGGTTCTGACAGCTGAGAGCCCCCGAGCGTCTGGCCAATCAGAGCCCGGGAAGCCCGAGTGACGACACCTGCTGTCAAAACCTGACAAGGATGAGGAATAACCCGAGCGCGGACAAAAGCGCTCGGGATATGACACTTTTGTTATTGGCCAAATACTTATTTTTCACCATAATTTTCAAATAAATTCTTTAAAAATCAGACAATGTGATTTTCTGGATTTTTTTTTTTCTCATTTTGTCTCTCATAGTTGAGGTATACCTATGATGAAAATTGGAGACCTCTCTCGTCTTTTAACTGGGAGAACGTGCACAATTGGTGGCTGAGTAAATACTTTTTTACCCCACTGTAGGTCGAACAGATCCACAGAAGATGCCATCACTGCTGCTCTCCAGCCAGCCCTCACCCACCTGGACTCAAAAAACTCCTATGTGCAAATGCTGATCTTGGACTTCAGCATTCAACACAATCATCCCCCAGCACCTGATATAAAAACTGAGACACATGGGACTCAAAACCTCTCTCTGTAACTGGGTGCTGGACTTTCTCACAGGGAGGCCACAGAATGTGCGGGTTGGCAGCAACACCTCCCAGACCATCACACTGAGCACAGGGGCCCCACAAGGGTGCGTGCTCAGTCCGCTGCTCTTCACCCTGCTGACCCATGACTGTGTACCAGCCTACAACACTAACCACATCATCAAGTTTGCGGACGACACGACGGGGGTGGGCCTCATCACCAATAACAATGAGGCCAACTACAGAAATGAGGTGAGCCAACTGGTCCAGTGGTGCAAAGACAATAACCTCTTCCTGAATGATGGAAAAACCAAGGAGATTGTGGTCAACTTCAGGAGGGGTCACACACAGCACCCCCCTCTGATCATTGATGATGCAGCTGTGGAGAGGGTGTGCAGCACCAAGTTCCTGGGGGTGCACATCTCTGAGGACCTCTCCTGGTCCAACAACACCACGTCACTGACCAAGAAAGCTCAGACTCGCCTCCATTTTCTCCGCAAACTGAGGAGAGCACGAATCCCACCCCACATCATGTGTTTTTTCTACCGGGGTACCATTGAGAGCATCCTCACCAGCTACATCACGGTGTGGTATGGAACCTGCACTGCCTCCTGCCGAAAGACACTACAACGCACAGTGAAAACAGCCAGCAAGGTCATTGGCGCCCCCCCCCCCCAGGCATCGCAGGCGACATCTGCCACCCTTCACACTCCCTCTTCAGCCCCCTCCCCTCAGGGAAGAGGTACCAAAGCCTCCAGGCCCGCTCCACAAGACTGCTTAACAGCATCGTTTATCAGGCCATCAGGACCCTGAACTCTGTCCACCCCCACCCCCCGGACCGTAACGCAATCACCGGAACAATAACTACGTCAGCTGTTGGCACAGAAAGATTGGCAACCATCCATCCATCCTCTACCGCTTTTCCAGAGGTCCGGGTCGCGGAGGCAGCAGTTCAAGCAGAGAAGCCCAGACTTCCCTCTCCCCAGCCACCTGCTCCAGCTCTTCAGAGAGGATACCAAGGTGTTCCCATACCAGCTGGGAGACATGGTCTCTCCACTGAGTCCTGGGTCTACCCCAGGCTCTCCTCCCAGTGGGACACGCCTGAAACACCTCAAGTGGGAGGCGTCCAGGAGGTATCCTAATCAGATGCCCATACCACCTCAACTCACTCCTTTCAATGTGGAGGAGCAGCGGTTCTACTCTGAGCCTCTCCCGAATGACTGAGCTCCTCACCCTATCTCTGAGGGTGAGTCCAGCAATCTTACGGAAAAAGCTCATTTCAGCCGCTTGTATCCGCGATCTTGTTCTTTCGGTCATTACCCAAAGCTCGTGACCATAGGTGAGAGTAGGAACGTAGATTGACTGGTAAATCGACAGCTTTGCCTTAGAACTAAGCTCCCTCTTCACCACAACAGACCGGTACAAAGTCCACATCACTGCAGATGCTGCTCCAATCCGTCTGTCAATCTCTCGCTCTATTTTCCCTTCACTCGTGAACAAGACCCCAAGATACTTAAACTCCTCCACTTGGGGCAGGAGCCTGTCCCCAACCCAGAGAGGACAATCCACCTTTTTCCGGCTGAGGACCATGGACTTGGACTTGGAGGTGCTGATTCTCATCCCAGCCACTTCACACTCAGCGGCAAACCATCCCAGCAAGAGCTGTAGGTCATTGCTGGATGAAGCCAACAGGACAATATCATCTGCAAACAACAGAGATGAGATCCTGTGGTCACCAAGCATGACACCCTCCATTCCCTGGCTGCACCTAGAAATCCTGTCCATAAAAATTATGAACAGGATAGGTAACAAAGGGTAGCCCTGGCGGAGTCCAACTCTCACTGGGAATGACTCCGACCGAGTGTTGGCAATACGAACCAAACTCACAACGGTCGTACAGAGACCGAATAGCTCATAACAGTAAGCCCGATACCCCATACTCCCGAAGCACCCCCCACAAAAAACCACAAGGGACACAGTCAAATGCCTTCTCCAAGTCCACAAAACACATGTAAACTGGTTGGGCAAACTCCCACGAACCCTCGAGAATTCTCGAGAGGGTAAAGAGCTGGTCCGATGTGCCACGGCCAGGACGAAAACCACATTGCTCCTCCTGAATCTGAGGTTCGACGAACAGCCGGACTCTCCTCTCCAGTACCTTGGCATAGACCTTCCCAGGGAGGCTGACGAGTGTGATCCCTCTAAAGTTGGAGCACACCCTCCGGTCCCCTTTTTTGAAGAGAGGAGCCACCACCCCGGTTTGCCATGCCAAAGGCACTGCCCCCGACCTCCACGCAATGTTGCAGAGGCGTGTCAACAATGACAGCCCGACAACATCCAGGGCCTTGAGGTACTCAGGGCGAATCTCGTCCACCCCCGGGGTCCGGCCACCAAGGAGATTTTTAACCACCTTGGCGACCTCAGCCCCTGTGATAGGCGAGTCATCCCCCTCGTCCCCAAACCCTGCTTCCTCTGTGGAAGGCGTATCAGTGGGATTGAGGAGATCCTCGAAGTATTCCTTCCACCACCCGACGATATCCCCAGTCGAAGTCAACAGTGCCCCATCCGCACCATACACAGTGTGGACAGGGAGCTGCTTTCCCTCCTGAGCTGCCGGACAGTTTGCCAGAATCTCTTCGAGGCCGACCGAAAGTCTTGTTCCATGGCCTAACCGAAATCTTCCCATACCTGGGTTTTTGCCTCAGCAACCACCCGAGCTGCACTCCGCTTGGCCTGCCGGTACACCTCAGCTGCTTCGGGAGTCCCACAAGCCAACCAAGCTTGATAGGACTCCTTCTTCAGCTTAATGGCCCCCCTCACCACTGGTGTCTGCCACTTGGTTCGGGGGTTGCCACCACGAGATGCACCGACCACCTTGCGGCCGCAGCTCTGGGCCGCTGCTTCAACAACAGAGGTGGAGAACATGGCCCATACAGACTCCATGTCTCCAGACTCCCTCGGAATGTGGTTGAAGTTCTTTTGGAGGTGGGAGTTGAAGACCTCCCGGACAGGGGCCTCAGCCAGACGTTCCCAGCACACCCTAACTATACATTTGGGTCTACCAGGTCTGAATGGCTTCCTCCCCTGCCATCGGCTCCAACTCACCACCAGGTGGTGATCAGTTGACAGCTCTGCACCTCTCTTTACCCGAGTGTCCAAGACATACGGTCGCAGGTCTGATGACACAATAACAAAATCAATCATCGACCTGCGACCTAGGGTGTCCTGGTGCCAGGTGCACATATGGACACCCTTATGCTTGAACATGGTGTTCGTTATGGACAAACTGTGGTTAGCACAGAAGTCCAATAACTGAACACCACTCAGGTTCAGATCGGGCAGGCCGTTCCTCCCAATCACCCCCTTCCAGGTTTCACTGTCGTTTCCCACATGCGCATTGAAGTCCCCCAGTAGGACAATGGAGTCTCCAAGAGGAGCACCCTCCAGCACCCCAGTCAGAGACTCCAAAAAGGGTGGGTACTAACTACTAACTACTAACTAACCTGCACTTATATAGCGCTTTTCTAGTCACAAAGACCACTCAAAGCGCTTTCATTAATACTAACCCTCTATTCTAAGGGCCTATAGGAAACAGATATCTAGGGACAATTTAGAACAGCCAATTAACCTAACATGCATGTTTTTGGCATGTGGGAGGAAACCGGAGAAATCCCGGAGTAAACCCACGCAACACGGGGAGAACATGCAAACTCCACACAGATCACTGTTGGTCGGGGGCTGGGATCGAACCCACGATCCCACGATCCCCACAATCCCCTGGCCAAGGGTAAACTGTGCTGCCGCAGTGCAAATGATGTTTCAGTACTCTGAAACATCATTTGGTGCATAGGCACAAATGATGGTCAGGACCTGTTTCCCAATGTGAAGGCGCAGGGAAGCAACTCTTTCGTCCACCGGGGAAAACTCCAATATAGAGGCAGCAAGGTGGGGGGATACAAGAATACCCACCCCTGCTCGTCGCCTCTCGCCCGGGGCAACTCCAGAAAAGGCCAAGCTCCAGCCCCTCTCCAGGAGACTGGTTCCGGAACCGGAGCTGTGTGTTGAGGTGAGGCCGACTATATCTAGTATATCTCTCAACCTCGTACACCAGCTCAGGCTTTCCCCACCAGAGAGGTGACATTCCACGTACCAAAAGCCAGTTTAGAAAGCTTGGGATCAGTCTGCCAAGGTCTCCGCCTTTGACCGCACCTAATCCACATAGCACTGGACCCCCATGATCCCTCCTGCAGGTGGTGAGCCCACTGGAGGGTGGACTGGCAACCATTTGCACAAATTTCATATTTGCTGCCGTCTGTCTGTCATTGCAATACTGATCATGTGCAGTCCTATCTGTTACTAGTTCAAGTAGGTTAATTTTGTCTTCTTTTAATTATTTACCTTTTGTTCTTAATGAAGACAAAAATAGTCTTCTGATGAAGATTGCAGTGACAGTCGAAACATGTAAAGAAGGTAAAAACATCTGTCTATTTTTGTCTTCAATAAGAGCAAAATGTAAATAACTATCTGCTACTATCTGCATCTACACTACCGCATTGAACTGCAACTACGGGTATTACATCTCTAGGTGTCTGTAGTATATAGGATTGCTGGCTTTTATCATTGTTAATCGTTTATCTCTATTTGCACTATGGGAGTTCTTGTCTATCTTTTGTCACCATTTGCACTTCGGGTTGCATTACTGTACATGGACTGCTGCTGCTGTTGTTGTTGTTTTCTTTTTTCCAGCCTTATTCCTTTTCTTTTCCATATTATGCACACCACTGAAGAGAGAGAGAAACACCATTTCAATTCTCCTGTATGTCCTGTAAGTAGTAGTTTTGACAAATAAAATCTTTGAATCTTGAATCTTTGATGACGGTACCAGCCAGCTACGTCATCATGCCGCTCACTGTTATAAAATCCCCTTATAACAAGTATATCTACCTTTCTTCTCTCCATCATTTCAGCCAACTCTCTGCCTTTAGCAGTCATAGTCCCTACATTTAATGTCCCTACTCTCACCTCCATACTTCTACCTTTCCTTTTCTTTCTTTCCCTCCTAACACGTCTTCCCCTTCTCCTCCTCCTTCTCAACTGTAGCCAAATTTCCACCGGCACCCTGTTGGTTAATAGCACTGGTGGTGGTTGTTGTTGACCCGGACCTCGACCGATCCAGTATGAAAGTGTCATTAGTCATGAGCCGCCGTTGATTTGGCAAAGGTTTTACGTCGGATGCCCTTCCTGACACAACCCTCCTCATGTACCCGGGCAGCTTGGGACCAGCACAAGGAGTACATTGGCTTGTGCACCCTCTGTGGCTGGGTTACAGTATGCTGAAGTATGTCTTTCCTATTACAGAAGGACCCAAGGCAGGCTTGTATGCTGTCAATATTTAATCTGTATTGAAATGATAAAGCCGCACTACTTATGAAAGGAGAAAGGATGCAAACATGCAGGGAGTCATTATTAAATTTAACTCTGCTAATAGTGATACAGCAGCAGGTGGTGAGCGTTGGAGAAAGTAAATATCTTCTCCCCGCCTACTGCTGTCTTTTTCAACTGCTTGGTTAGATTTGATCCTTTGTTTAAATGATAAGTGTCCAACATTATTTGTGGGCTAATCTTGTATATTTAGGCAAGTGATTCCCTTATGTCAATACAACTATAATTTATTCAGAGAATGTCAACACAGTTTATGGAGCAAAATGGAAAGTTTACAGGCAATTTGCTTCCATCCATGAACAGTAGCCTTTATTTTTATAGTGAAATAATTCAGTTAGACAGCAGGAACCGTTGCTGTGTAAAAGCTGAAGCTCAAAAACAAACTGTAGTTAAAACACCAGTGACTGCTTACAAGCTATGCAATAGCTTTTATTCTATACTATTTATGTTTGTGCAAAGGAGGTTATTATGAAATTTTACTCACAGACTCCATTATTAGTTTGGTACCAGTGATGCATACGGTACATCCAGTGGCAGTCCTGGCTTGTATGATGCCCTGGGCGGACTGCCCACGACCCCCGCCCCCCAACACAAACACACACACACACACACACACACACACACTTTTTTTTTTTTTGACATTTTATTTTTCTCATAAATGTCAGAATGTTCAATTTTCTCACCAATTAGTGAGGTTTTTCTTGCAACTTTTTTTCTGGCAACTTTATTACCTTTTTTTAAAAAAAACTTTTGCCATGCTTCACCTTTTTTCACAGATACTTTTATGATTTTTTGTGTATATTTGCACCTCTCCTCTCACTGATAGGTACATCTCAATAAATTAGAATGTGGTCAAAAAGTTGATTTATTTCAGTAACAAAAAAATGAAACTCGTACAGTGGAGAAAATAAGTACACATTTTTCTCATTAAACATATTTTTGATGGAGCCATTGACCTGAGATTTTCACTAGATATCAGGAAAAACCCAAGTAATTCATACATACAAAGAAATCAAGGCAACTGAGTTCACAAAACAAGTTATATTTAATAAATTGGAATGACGCAGAAAATAAGTATTGAACACGTGAAGAAAAAGAGGTGCAAAAAGGCATAGAAAGCCAAGAAACCATCTGAAATCCATCAGAATTTAGGAAGCCATCCCACCTCCCATTAGCTGGTTAAGTCCTGACTGATTGCCTTTAAAAAGGTCTGTGAATATCAGATTGTCTCACCACAAAGAACTCATGATGGGTAGAAGCAAAAAGCTCTCTCTAGACCAGGGGTGTCCAACCATGTGCCATGGAGAGCCAAGACCCTGCAGGTTTTACCTCCAACCAGTGTCTTCAACAGCAGATTTCTGTGAACTTCTTCCCACTGATTGCTGATAAGTGAAAACACCTGCTGAAGAGACTGGGTAGAAGAGAAAACCTGCAGGGTCTTGGCTCTCCATGGCACATGGTTGGACACCCCTGCTCTAGACCTTCGCAACCTTATTGTTGAAAAACATAATGATGCCATTGGTTACAGGGGCATTTCTAAACTGCTGATTGTTCCAGTGAACACTGCTGGAGCCACCATTTGGAGGTGGAAATAACATCATTTTACCATAAACCGGCCACAAATAGGAGCTCCTCGCAAGATTTCTGACAGAAGAGTCAAAAGAATTATCAGAAGAGTTATCCAAGAGCCAAAGACCACTTGTGGAGAGCTCCAAAAAGACCTGGAGTTAGCAGGTACTGCTGTTTCAAAGAAAACAATTGTGGTGGAGCCTTGCATGGCAGCGACCCCTCTGATTCTAGATGTGATTAACATTGTAGATAAGAGAAACATAATTTCATTCTACTGTACATGATTGGCTGTATGGATTGAATGACAATAAAGTTGGCTTTAATGCACTCAACCAACATGGGCTCTATGCCTGCTCACCTCACAAGACTTCATTGCTGAAGAAAAAGTATATTGAAAGTTGTTTAAAATTTGCTGCACAACATTTGGGAAAGCCAGTAAAATACTGGGAGAATATAGTCTGGTCAGAGGAGACCATAATTGAACTTTTCGGATGCCACAACACACATCATGTTTAGAGGAGAAATGACACTGCACATCAGCCCTAAAACACCATACCAACACTGAAGTTTGGAGGTGGGAGCATCATGGTGTGGGGGTATTTTTCAGCACATGGTACAGGCAGACTTCATATAATTGAAGGAAAGATGAATGGATAAATGTACAGACATCCTTGATAAGAACATGTTGCCATCTGCCAAGATGCTGAAGATGAAACAAGGGTGGGCATTTCAGCAAGACAGTGAGCCCAAACACACAGCCTGTCATGAGTCTGAGCCAGAGCTCAGACTCCCTTTGTAGTTTTGAATATTTTTCTGTCTGTTATGATTTTCTTATCAGTTTAGGCCTGTTGGGGTGCAGGTGCAGGTTATGAGCTGGTTTGTTTTTTCCCTCCTAGCCGTTTTTACCCCACCTCCCTCCCGGGGTGGTTTTTCTTCTTTGAGAGGGAGGGGGGTTCTTTTTTGGTGTTTCCTTGGGGTGTCTGGGTCCACCCCTTAAGGCAGCTGTCTGTCATGAGTCTGAGCCAGAGCTCAGGCTCCCTTTGTAGTTTGACACAAGCCTCTTTCCTCATCTCCCAGACACACCACTCACTCACAGTTTGTGTTCCAGTTCCCAGCTGTGAGTGATTGCACTTGCTAGTCCCCCACTCACTGCTCCCAGTCTGCCGTAGGAGGAACTCCTCTGTCCTTCAGTCAGCTGTCCCATTATCGCCATATCAGAGAGGGACAACAGCAGCTTCAGTCTTTTGGGTCTCCTCACTGGCTGTTTCACCAGCTCCCTATCCCTGGGGTCGTCACAGCTGTTTCCCCTTCCTCCATGGCACCTTCTCCGACTGCTGAGAGCTCAGCTGACCCTTCCTCGGCTCCGCCCGTCATCCTGTCTGCAGGGGCAGCTCCTCCAGGTTCTCCAAAGGGGCCCATGATCACCGCAGACATGGAAAAAGAAGAAGCTGGGCATGCTGCAGCAGGAACCATCACCACCCTGAGAAAACAGGCAAGTACTTTTTCATCCTGTTTCACAATCTGATGAATTACCTTGCCTGATTCCCGGGAGTGAAGTCCAGTTTATGCAGTCCACTGGGTCCTCACCACCTGTCGCAGCAACTAACTACTCATCTGTCCTCTCCTTGTCTCCTCCACCTTTCCCTGAGTGTCCACCGGCCCCAGAGAAGAACCACTGGATGATGGAACCCGAGGCCCTGGAGGATCCAGTTCCAGGGCCAGCAGTGTGTCAGCTCCCAGCTGCCACACCAGATGAGTCACCAGTGTGGGGTACTTTGCCTGGGGGCCTTAGGACTGCAACCACCATCATGCCTGCTGCGGAGACCACCGCAGCAGAGTCAGTAACTGAGCTGGACCTCCAGAGGGCCAAGCCCAAAGCTATATCATCACCCGGATCAACGGAGTCCTGATCGGTGGTGGAGCTTGAGCTCAGGCAAGTGCTCTCCTTTGTTTTTCTTGTTTCAGTTTTGGAGACATCTTGCCTGGCTCTTGGAGAGGAGAGCTGGGCGCAGCCGCCCACTGCACCTGAGCTCACCTCGCCGGGCTCTGCCTCTGCCAGTGACCCTGACCCTGCTTCTCTGTGTGTTTTGTCTGAGCTTCCTCCCAGGGTCACTGGAGATGTTCCAGTACCACCAGAGGTCTCCGTTGGCCCAGACTCGCTGCTGCAGGTCATCATGGGTGCAGCTCCAACCCAGGCCAGGTCCTCTGTGGGTGCAGCTTCCCCTCTGCCCGAGGCCATCGTTTGGGTTCCTTCTCGGTCTGAGTCTACGTGGGTGCTGCGTCCCGGCCAGGGACCCTCATGGGTGCTACGCCCCAGCTTCAACCCAACATTAGTGCTGCGCTCCAGCATGGGCCTGCCGTGGGGGCTATGCCCCAGCCCAGGGCCCACCAAGGGTGCAGCATTCCTCCAGCCCTGAGCCACTGCAGGTGCAGCATTGCTCCAGCCCGGAGCCACTGCAGGTGCTGCTACGCTCCAGCCTGGAGCCACCATGGGTGCTGCCGTGTCCCAAGCCAGGACCACCGAGGATGCTGCCGGCCAGTCTGAGGACGCCAAGGCCGGTTCTCCTCTGCTGGACACCGTCATGGTTCCCCTTCCTTCGCCACCAGACGCCGTTGGGGTCCCCCTCCTCCGGTCCCCCTCCTCCGGTCCTGCTTCCTGCCATTGGGCCTTCTGGTGTGGAAGCCAGTTCCTGGATCACCCCTCCGGTCCTGGTGGCTCAAGAACGCTGGCTGGCCGCCCTAGAGACTGGGTCTCTGGGTCGGGTGGCCCATTTTTTCCGGCAGGCCACCTGACTCTTTCCACTGGGCCGTCTGGCTGGCCTGGGACTTCGGCCGGCCACCCAAACCCTGGAGCTCTGGGACCTTGGGGCCCTAGGGGTCTGTTGGGGTGCAGGTGAAGGTTATGAGCTGGTTTGTTTTTTTCCCTCCTAGCCATTTTTCCCCACCTCCCTCCCAGGGTGGTTTTCCTTCTTTGGGGGGAGGGGGGATCTTTTTTGGTGTTTCCTTGGGGTGTCTGGGTACACCTCTTGAGGGGGGTCTCTGTCATGAGTCTGAGCCAGAGCTCAGACTCCCTTTGTAGTTTTGAATATTTTTCTGTCTGTTATGATTTTCTTATCAGTTTGTTGTTGGTTGTGTGACACAAGCCTCTTTCCTCATCTACCAGACACGCCACTCACTCACAGTTTGTGTTCCAGTTCCCAGCTGTGAGTGATTGCACTTGCTAGTCCCCCACTCACTGCTCCCAGTCTGCTTTCCTGTCAGCTGGGAGCAATTACACAATCAGCTCTTCTGCCAGCTCAGCTCTCACACCTGCATCTCATCTACGTTCATGTATTTAAGGACTGTGGTCTTGTCTTTCTTTGTGCCTGCATTGTCTTTCCTACATGGACTGCATTGTCTATTACCTTTGTACTCCATTCAAGGTCAACTCCTGCGTTTGCAGAGCGATTCCGGCTCTGGAACAGCATTTGTAAGTTTTTTCCTGATTTGCATTTTTGTATGTCTAACAGTTTTTGGACTTTTGTTCTCTTTTGTTAATAACTGTCACCAACAGTCCAGCATGTGAGTCTGTCCCTCTCCGCCCCGCGGGGCATTCATGACACAGCCAAGGAAACTCTCAACTGGCTCCAGAGAAGGAAAATAAAGCTGCTAGAATGGCCTAGTCAGTCATCTGGCCTGAATCCAATTGAAAGTCTATGCAACGAATTGAAGATCAGAGTTCATAGAAGACACCCACGGAACCTTTAAGATTTGAAGACAGTTTGTGTGGAAGAATGGGCTAAAATCTCTCCTGAGCAATGCCTGCACCTAGTTTCTCCACACAGGAGGTGTCTGGAAGCTGTTATTACTATTAAAGGCTTTTCTACTAAATATTAAATAAATTTCACCAAGCATGTTCAATATTATTCCCTGTGTCATTCCACTTTATTAAATATAACTTGTTTTGTGAACACAGTTGCCTTGATTTCTTTGTATGTATGGATTACTTGGGTTGTTACTGATATGCGGTCAAAAGTCAGGTCAATGGCTCCATCAGAATTATGTTTAATGAGAAAAATGTTGATGTGTTCAATACTTATTTTCTCTGCTATATTGTACACACACTGTGTGTGTTTATATATTTACGTATTTATTCCATCTAGCCACAATGCTCCGCACTGTGTTTATACATATATCTACATATTTATTCCATCTAGCTACAATGCTTCGCACTGTGTTTATATATTCATATATTTATTCCATCTAGCTACAATACTCCGCACTGTGTGTTTATATACTCATATATTTATTCCATCTAGCTACAATGCGCCGCACTGTGTGTTTATATATTTATTCCATCTAGCTACAATGCTCCGCACTGTGTTTCTATATATATATATATATATATATATTTACACTACCGTTCAAAAGTTTGGGGTCACTTAAGGCCCTTTTCCACTAGCCCCGCTTAGCCCAACACGGCACAGCTCAGCACGCTTTGTAGCTCTTTCCACTAGCCCCAACACGGTTTAACAGGCGCTATTTTCGTGCCTGCTCGAGGCCAGGGTACAACCGTGCTGAGTCGTGCTGAGATGTGATGTCAACAGCCTGGTCGCCGCTGATTGGTCAGGTCGTAACGTCACGAAAGCGACCGTCTTCTGATGAATCTACACGACCGCCATTTGCAATATTTCATGGACTAACTCGGTCACGGAGTAAATACAATATTAATACAGACAGCGTTGTAGGTTTTGCGGAACTCTACACCGTGGTCCAACGAAGAGGTGCGGAGTTTTCTCTGCTTGGTGGCAGATCCACAGTGAGAGGAGCGACCCGGACCAATACAGATGCAGCCCAGCATAGAACCGGACTACGGACAAGCTGAAGACGAACGTGAGAGAACCATCGATGGCGAGTGATTTGTAATAATGTGCATCTATTCGCTTATTTATCCTGTTGGTGGTAAGCTCACTTTTTTTGAGCTATACAGCGCCGTTCTGTGCTGGCTAACGAGTTTTAGCTAGTAGCTAGCTAGTAGCCAACTCTGCTTATTTGCGCTTGTTTTCTCCTAAGTATTCGCTTGTGAGAGCAAAGCGATGAAATATGTTAATCCTGGTGAAAGTCCTGGTTTGTGTACGTATTGCACTAGAATGTGTTTCCACATGCCAGGGGTTAGCCTCCCTCAGTGTTTATATTGTGGATACTGGTGAAATGGACCACAGGAGCCAAAATCTCATCATATTAAAATTGCTTTTTCAAACCAGTGATTTATAAAGTCATTCATATAATTTTCTAAAGCGTCAGAATAGACCCACACACCTATTCTGTGGATCCTGCAGTGCTTGTCAGGGAAACAAAGCATTTTTGTCACATCCCACCACTGACTTTCACAGGTGTATTTCCCTAATACAGGTACATCTCCAAAAATTAGAATGTCATGAAAAACTTCAATATTTTTTGTCACTCATTTCAGAAAGAGAAATCTGTATATTACATAGATTCATTACATAGACAGTGATATATTTCAAGCGTTTATTTATTTTAATTTTGATGATTACGGCTTACAGCCCCTGAAAACCCCAAATTCAATTTGGCAAAAAATTAGAATATTACATAAAATTAACTTTAAAAAATAGTTTTTAAATATAAATGTTGGCCGCTGAGGTGTTGGTTAATATGGGCTGTAGCTGTAATCATCAATATTAAAATAAACACTTTCAATATATCACTGTCCCTGTAATGAATCTATATATGGGTTTCACTTTCTGAAATGAGTGACAAAAATATTGAATTTTTTCATAGTATTCTAATTTTTGAGATGTGCCTGTATATGTGTTGAACTTGCTTGAACCTAACCACCATCCATTTCTGTCGTTCATCTAGGCAAGAGGAAAGCAGCCGCCCCACAACGGACCTCGCCACTGTGGAACGTACTGAAATCCTTTGCTTTTATAGGTAAAGTGTCAAAACCAAAGTAGCACAATTTCCACTTAATATAAAAGGGACTGAACTGAGATTTATTTGATTGTGTGAATATGGCATATCAACTGTAAAATAAACCACTTGTTAATGTATTTATTTTTTTTTTGTCAGATCACTTGTGTGATCCTTTGTGAGTTATGTTCATAACTGTATGTTTTGGCGAATGTGAGATGTTCAGTCGTCAATATAATTTACTTTATATGTGTAGTTTATAGTCTATCATCAATAAACTCATGCAGTAACAGGACACATTACAAATATTTGAGACCCATTGTAGTGCTTCCTTTTATATTTTAGCAATGCTAGTACAAAACACCGCCCACACATGAAGCCAGGGCAAGAAGAGACACTTTTACAGACAAGACAAACTTTTATTGATAAAAACTTCATATTTTGACTGAGCGACTCCATACTCGGTGATGCACACCTTCAGTTAAAGTACTATATTCCATTCAAGTGAATGTATGAATTCATTCTGATTGCTGAGGCCACAGTAAAACCAGATGATTTTAAATGTAACCCAGCCCTTGTAAAATCTACTGAAGCGCAGCTACATGAAAATTGTGGTTAAATACAACAACGAAGTACTTTATTGTCACATTCAAATTGTAATCCCTCCTGTTTTGTTTTTCTTTTGAATTCTTGGATGGAATATGGGTGGGCAATATAAGCTGCAGCTTCAGCCATCACCCATTTCAGATAACCTATGTTGAACTGTATAATCAGAGGAGTTATTGTTTAATTTGACCTTGTTAGATTTTTTCCCCTTTGTTATATTATTCTATTTTCTTTTAATCTTTACTTTTAATCAATCCGAAATAAAGATTCATTCATTAATTCACATTCCACCCCTGGCTTTTAGCAACAAGTGTATTTCCCAAATATGTTTTACACTTGCTTTAATTAACCACCACCCATTTGTCTTTTGTCTAGGCAAGAAGGAAACTGTCTACCCCAACTGGACCTTGCCTCACTATTTACAGAGATGCAGGCTGAAGATCTGCTGAACCAGGACCAGTACAAGGGGCCGATCCAGTTGCTTCTCAGTGAGGCAGCGTGGCTGGCGTGTGTGGCCCATTCCAGTTTTTTTTTTTTTTTTTTTTTTTACAGTTTGAATTTTGCACATTCTGAATAATCTGGAATTTGCTGCTGATTGTAATAAAAAATTTAGTGACTTATGTGTTTGCATCATGATTTTCTATTTTGTCTGTTAAGACACTGGTGGGAAAAGAGTCAACTGTACAAAGGATTTATCGGTGACCTTGAAAATAATGGCTCATTTTTAAGAAAAAAGTAACCAAAACAATTATTTTATTAACTGAAGACTGTATTGTTGGATGTGACACCGCAGAAGACCCTGCATACTTTAGTGACAGTACCAGTATATGGAGGAATTCTGGGTCATATTAGCATCTGCTCTTCATCATAATGGGTTTGGGCGGGGGTGTCTAATCATGTGCCATGGAGGGCCAAGACCCTGCAGGCTTTACCTCCAACCAGTGTCTTCAACAGCAGATTCCACTGAACTTCTTCCACTGACTGCTGATCAGTGAGAACACCTGCTGAAGAGACTGGGTAGAAGAGAGAACCTGCAGGGTCTTGGCCCCCCATGACACATGATTGGAAGCCCCCGGATTAGTTTTAATGGGATTTAACATTTTAACACAAACTGCTTTATGGTTCATAAATCTGTTGACAGACTTACACCAAACCAAAAGTGATTTCTCAAACTGCTGGATTGTTCTTAGACAGCTTTTCCAATCTTACAGTATTTAATTTGTGCCACATGGTGGTAACCTTCACATATAAAAAAAGAGACATCTGCAAAAACTTCAGAGGTTTATTGTCAGTGCAATTCCCAGTGCAATATTACATGAATGCATGTATAGTACATTGTTGATGCAGAGAATATATATTTCTACAGTACATGTATCTAGTAAATCAAGTATTTTCCATGTAACTTTGTGACTGCATTATTTTAATTGCTTTTAATCCTAGATCAAGTTTGTTTTGGCCTAGAATGCGTCATAACTGCCAAATATACAGTATCATATTATACGTAACTCAGTACTGTTTACTTTTTGAACATATATTTTGTGGCTAATATACAGTAGTTATTAACCTGGTGATCAAGTTGTGTCAGCTGATCATTTTTTGCTATGACACCACCTCAGACTCAGTGCTGCAGAAGCAGGTACATCCATGATGTCTCAACAGTCTCTCCATGATTTTCACGCAGATCAGAGCAATTTGTTGCACAGGAAATAAACGTTTCTACATTCTTAAGCTCTATAACCACTGATCATTTGTGAAGCTGTGTTGACATCAGTGACAGGCTGTGCTGAACGCCCAGACCGACCGTTTGAAGCGGTAATTTCCCCACAACAGAGCCATCTGAAACACACACAGCATACATATTTTAGTACCTAACAGCGATAACTTGCAGACGTTACAGTGTAGTACGACGTACTTATAGCAAACTAGCATTAGCAACATTAGCTTACCGTCATATATGACCTAGTTTGTATCCTCAAGTCTTCGGCTCTCCCAGAAGTTGCAGAACTATTCCAGAGTGTTTCATCTCGCTGCTTGTACCCGTGTCTGGCGGTCCTTTTTGGCATTTACGGTGAAAAAAGCCACAGACCGAGGAGTCACCTTGTACAGCTGCCATGATGTATGTGTTATGTTTTGCTTGGGTCGCGTGTTTTACGTCAAGGGAGTGTGGCGCCGCCTCGCTGTTATAGAAATCCCACCCACCCCAGATTAACACGGTTGTAATGGAGACACAACCAAGCTGAACCGTGTTGAAGTGAATCGAGACGTGGCGAGATGTGCTGGGCTAGTGGAAAAGGGCCATTAGAAATTTCCTTATTTTTGAAAGAAAAGCATTGTTTTTTTCAATGAAGATAACTTTAAACTAATCAGAAATACACTCTAATATCTAATATACATTGCTAATGTGGTAAATGACTATTCTAGCTGCAAATGTCTGGTTTTTGGTGCAATATCTACATAGGTGTGTAGAGGCCCATTTCCAGCAACTATCACTCCAGTGTTCTAATGGTACAATGTGTTTGCTCATTGCGTCAGAAGGCTAATGGATGATTAGAAAACCCTTGTGCAATCATGTTAGCACAGCTGAAAACAGTTTAGCTGGTTAGAGAAGCTATAAAACTGACCTTCCTTTGAGCAGGTTGAGTATCTGGAAAAAATTATTATTTCAAATACAAATCATTATTTCTAACCTTGTCAATGTCTTGACTATATTTTCTATTCATTTTACAACTCATGGTGGTAAATAAGTGTGACTTTTCATGGAAAACACAAAATAATTGTCTGGGTGACCCCAAACTTTTGAACGGTAGTGTATATATTTATATTTATATGTGCATATGTATACTCGCTGCTCTTGTTTTTCTCTTGCCTTCTGATTGTTGCTCTGAGTGTTGCTATCCCTGTGCTGTTGCAATCCTGGAATTTCCCCATTGTGGGACTAATAAAGGCTTATCTTATCTTGTCTTATCTTATCTTATAGATTCGTTACACACAGAGAGATATATTTCAAGTGTTTATTTCTTTTAATTTTGGTGATTATGGCTTACAGCTCATGAAAACATCAAATTCAGTTTCTCAAAAAAATAAAATATTTCATAAAATTAATTTATTTTTTTTAAGTTCAAAGTCAGTGCAGCCGTCTACCTGAAAATTTTAGAGCGCTTCATGCTTCCCTCTGCTGACAAGCTTTATGGAGATGCTGATTTCATTTTCCAGCAGGACTTGGCACCTGCCCACACTGCCAAAAATATGAAAACCTGGTTTAATGATCATGGTATCACTGTGCTTGACTGGCCAGCAAACTCTCTTGACCTAAACCCCATAGAAAATCTATGGAGTATTATCAAGAGGAAGATGAGATACCAGACCCAACAATGCAGATGAGCTGAAGGCCGCTATCAAAACAACCTGAGCTTCCATAACATCTCAGCAGTACCACAGGCTGATCGCCTCCATGCCACACCTCATTGATGCAGTAATTCATACAAAAAGAGCCCCGACCAAGTATTGAATGTGTACATGAACATACGTTTAAGTAGGTCAATATTTCTATTAAAAATCCATTTTTTAAAATTTATTTTATGTAATATTCTAATTTTTTGAGAAACTGAATTTGGGGTTTTCATGAATGTCCGCCATACTGGAGTTTGATCTGCGGATTCTGCCAGCCGCAGACAGAGAGCACCGGCATCCCACTTGTAGAGAGCACCCATTTGCCACAAATATACGCTCAGCACAAATAATTATGAATCTTTTATCATTATACTATTTTGGATGAATCACAAAAATAACAACCTGCTTCCTTTCTAATGTGAGTTATGCAAGGGACATATATAAAAACAATACTTGTGTTGTTTCTGCTGTTTCCATAATTGCACCCCTCCACAGTTGTGGTTAGTAGTTTGTGGGATAAAAGTATAAATATTTCATCAGAAGTAAATAATTCAACACCTGTGTATTCCTCTGTGGTTCGCTACCAACTCTGATCCAGTCACTTCAAGACGTCTTTTGTGGATGGAGAGCCCCCTCAGCCTAAATGACACTTGGCCAAATAGCACTTAAGTACATGCTCAATATTTTAACAGGGCAATGTAAGGAGGCCGTGGAGTGGTTGAGCAGTTTCCTGTAAGGCAGAACAGGTGGATTGTTTTTGGTGTGGAGCTATAAGCCCAAAGCTCTTATTGGAGAATGGGGAGTTGACTTGCTTACAGGTCTTGCACTTAACTCAGAATTGCTGTGGTGTTGATTCATTGGCAGCTGGATGTCATTATCTAGCAATTATTACCATTGCCATCTGCAAGTTGCTGCCTTTTAAAGAATATGAAGTATAGATTTTTTTACTTTAAGCAAACCCCATGAAACAACAGTGTGTTTGTCTCTGGTACGAGAACTTTAATTAATTACAGATTCAGGAAATGTCTTAGCTAGCTCTGGATGTAATCATTAGTTTTATTGTCTGTTACATAAGCTTTAGGGTTGGGCGATTGGGTAAATATATCAGCTGTCTGGTGGCTCAAGCTGGCCATTATTCCTTTACTAATGGCCCTTTTTTCCTGTTTTATGGCTGCTACAAGTGCCTTCTCCTTTTGTCTTCGAGAGTAGTACACAGATAACACTTACAGAGAAGCCCAATGAGTTCTCACCTCAGAATATGACCATATGTGCCTTCTCAAAGAGGGTGTTTCCCCTGTTTCTAAAGTGCATAAATATGTGTAAGGAGGTAGGTGGGATAACACTAAAAATAACACTCCCGCAACCATAGTCGAAAGTTCATGGGTCTTCATACATCATTGTTTACGTCCAGTAAGACAGCCACTTCCACTAGCCACTTTGGCAGGTTGTAGTTTTCTCAAACAGAATCTAAAATAATCAACCTATTGCAGTGTGAGACTACGAAACTACAGCTCCCATAAGCACTATCTGCACACAGTGCATGCTCATTGTTCCATTGTAACTGTGGATGGAGTAAGCCACGGACAGTCTACTCCACAGGTCGGTCTCCTGTCCTGGCCCTGTTCAGACAAGTGAGAAGAAATGGCATGGTGGGAAGCAGCTTCTCCTGTACCAGGTACAGAGTGGAGCCAGACTCCGCCCACAGTAAGCTTATTTTGCAGCCAGTCTGGAGACATGGCAAGGAACAGACAGCAGCCAGCAGAAATGGCCGTCCCTTACAATTACATGCTCGGCGTGATGATGTAACCAAACGGCTGCGTCATCACGCCGACATTAACCAAATTTGTGGTTTCACAACACCACAGTCTGTTTACATTATGTTTTCCCTGCGTTAGTCTCTATGTTGTTTGGTCTTTATGTTCACTGTCATTGTCATCCTGGTCTTTGTTGTATTCTTGTCCTGATCACAGTCTTAGTCCTTGTCATGGTCATGTCTCCCCTGATCCTTTGTTCATGTTTCATGTGTGTCCTTGGCTTTTGGTTACCCTTTTGTCTCAGCCCCTCATGTCTCCTGTACCTGTAGCCACTTCCCTGTTGTCTCCGTCTGCCCTTGATTGTTCCCACCTGTTCCGTATTGTCTTGATTACCCGTTGTCTATTTATGTCAGTGTGAGTCTCTGTCCAGTGCAGTGTCCTTGTCTCAGTTGGCATGTCACACACGCTCCTGCCAAGCCTGTTGATGTTCCTTGTCTGAGTTCATGTTATTTCCTATCCTGAGTTATCTTGCTTGTTATCTAGCCTTGTCTAGCTGTGCTTTCTGTTTCAGCACAGGAGCTGCATTATTTTCTGTTCCTGTTTTAGTTTTGCCACAATAAAATGGTTTACGAGATTTGCCTTGCATTTGGGTTCTCCTCTTCTTTGCCTCAGAGGGGCAGCTGTAACATTGAGTGTCCGGCTGTCTTTCAGCAGTTTGAGCCAGTGACTTTTGCTGTTTTAAAGGAGGTTGTCTCTCATCTGTGTCCTTCAAACTCCCTTTTTGATGTTATCCCCTTTTCCAATTATCCTTTTTGTTGCCCTGGAGGGGCAACCTTGACAGAAGGGCACCGCCCGTTTTGGACCCAGCGGGTGAGTCTGGTAGGAGGGAGAAAAAGTGGAGTTGGGATGAGCTGGAGGTGGTAACCATGATAGAGGATATGGCAGCCAATGCTTAGATCTGTGCTTCCCGTGAGGACGAAATGCTTTTCTGGGGTGGAGTCGCTAACCTACTGGAAGCCAGACCGAGCGTGCGCTTCTACCCCTGGGTGCAGAGACTCTCCTGGCCTGTACTACGTCCGCTTCCAACTGCCACCTCCTCATCGGAATTAGTAGTCTTCCCATCAACGTTATCTCCTGCAAAGCCCATTACATCATGGGCCCCTTGGGAGAGATCCGCCAACGAGAGAGAACAGTTTCGGGGATCTCAGTTGGCATTCGGTGGGCCCGGGAGAAGGAAGGCTCTGGGAGATGTCACTCCTCTCCATGCTTTACACCAACGTCAGCTCCGGCTCCTCTCCAGACAGCTCCAGCTGTCCCTGTGGTGTACACTACAGCTCCAGCTGTCCCTGAGGTACACGTTGTAGCTTCAGCTGTCCCTGAGGTGTGCGCCACAGCTCCAGCTTTCTCCATGGTGCACACATCAACTTCCGCTCCACTGTGTTCGTCTGAGCAGTCCGCTCCACCTGTTTTGTCTGAGCAGTCCGCTCCACCTGTTGCATCTGAGCAGTCCACTCCACCTGTTTCTCCTGAGCAGTCCACTCCACCTGGTTCGCCTGAGCAGTCCACTCCACCTGTTTCGCCTGAGCAGTCCGCTCCACCTGTTTCGTCTGAGCAGTCCGCTCCACCTGTTGCGTCTGAGCAGTCCACTCCACCTGTTTCTCCTGAGCAGTCCGCTCCACCTGTTTCATCTGAGCAGCCCACTCCACCTTCATTTCCTGAGGCCATCGCTCCTGCAGCCCTTCCTGAGGCCGTCACCCCAGCAGCAGTAGACCACGAGCTAAGGCAAGTTCTGCAGTGGGAATGGCTGTTCAGGTGTCTGAGCTGGACACTCTCGCACTTCAGCAGCTGTTTCTGGTGGTCAGTGCTCCCCAGCCACCATTTGTTCCAGAGGTCGATAAGCCTCCATCAGCTGTTCCTGAGGCTGGTGCGTCTTCGTCACCTGTTCCTGAGTTTGGTGTGTCCAGTCATCAGCTCCTGAAGTCAGCACACCCCTGTCGTCAGTACCTGAGGTTAGCGTGCATCAGTCACCTGTTCCTGAGATCAGCGTGCTTCAACCATCAGCTCCTGAGGTCAGCGCGCTTCAACCACCAACTCCAGAGACTGATGCGCTCCTGTTGTCTGTTGTCGAGGCTCGCGCACGCCTGTTATCATGGGTTACGGAGCTGGCTGCTCTCCTGCTGCAGTTTTCCACATTGGAGGATCCACTGGTGCATTTTCTGGAGCTTGAAGTCCCTCAGTCGTTTGCTGTTGGGGCTGGTGCGCCTCTGTCATGTGTTCCTGAGACCGGTGTGCCTCCGTCATGTGTTCCAGAGGCTGGTGCACCTCCACCATGTGTTCCAGAGGCCGATGCACCTCCATCGTGTGTTCCAGAGGTTGGTGCACCCCCACCATCTGTTCCCGAGGCAGGCGTGCTTCAGTCATCAGCCCCGGTGGTCAGCGCGCTTCTACTATCAGCTCCAGAGGCCGGGGTGCTTCCACCATTTGTTCCAGGGGCTGGTGCACCTCCGCCAACTGTTTCAGAGGCCAGTGCACCTCTGTTGGTTGTTCCAGAGGCCGATGCACCTCCACCAATTATTCCAGAGGCCGGTGCACCTCCATTGATTGTTCCAGAGGCCGGTGTGCCTCCATCGATTGTTCCTGAGGCCAGGGTGCCTCTGTCGATTGTTCCAGAGGCCGGTGCACCTCCACTGTTTGGTCCTGAGGCCGGTGAGCCTCCGCCTCCAGCTCCTGAGATCAGCGCATTCCAACCCTCAGTCCCTGAGTTCTGCGCACCGCTGTCATCCGCTCCTGAATTCAGCACGGCATTGTCACCAGCTCCTGTGGTCAGTACACTCCAACCATCAGTTCTGGAGCTCAGCACGCTTCAACCGTCAGTTCCTGGGGTTGACGTGGCGCTGCCATCTGGTCCGGAGATCAGCGCACCCCACCTACTGCCTGCCTTGCTGTACAAGCCCTGCTTTTTGGTCTGGGGGTCCAAGGATGCTGGACGACCTTCTGACTCCCCTTGTCCTGTGGTTTGGGAACCCATGAATTTTGGTAGGCCCCCTGACCCACCTTGTTTCATGGTCCAATTGCCTTGGGACGAAGGAAAACCACCCGACCTGCCAGTTTCCTGTTTTGGTGCCTTGGACTCTAGTTGGCCCCACAAAACTGTTTGCATGGTTTTGCACTCTGTGGGGTAAGAGAATTATTTTGACCCACCTGGCCTTATGCCCCCACCACCCACCCTGGGAGGGTGAATCTTTGTTTGGTTTTGAGGGTTGTCTGGAAGCCACCCCTAAAGAGGGGGGTAATGTCAAGTCGTGGGTTGGGCCCATGTCCTTGCCTTGTTTTATAGTTTATATTTTCTTGTCACCAGGACATGGGCTCAGCCCACATTCTCACTTTGAGATGGGTTTTCTTGTTTTTCTTTGTGTCTAGTATTATTATTATCTTGGTTTGTTTATATTATATTTCTCTGCCTTAGTCTCTGTGTTGTTTGGTCTTTATGTTCATTGTCATTGTCATCCTTGTCTTTGTTTTATTCTTGTCCTGGTCTCAGTCTTAGTCCTTGTCATGGTCATGTCTCCCCTGATCCTTTGTTCATGTTTCATGTGCATCCTCAGCTTTTGGTTACCCTTTGAATAATAATAATAATAATGAATTAGATTTAAAAGGCGCTTTACATGTCAAGTGACATCAGAATCAGAATCAGAATCAGAATCAGAATCAGAATCAGCTTTATTGCCAAGTATATTTACAAGTAAACATACGAGGAATTTGACATGACATGACATCTCAAAGCACTTACAGTGAGTCCATTATTCATTCATTCCAGACAGACAATGATAGTGGTAAGCTACTACTGTAGCCACAGCTGCGCTGGAGCAGACTATAACTGCAGTAGCTAGCCTTTTGTCTTAGCCCCTCATGTCTCCTGCACCTGTAGCCACTTTCCTGCTGTCTATGTCTGTCCTTGATTGTTCCCACCTGTTCTGTATTGTCTTGATTATCCATTGCCTATTTATGTCAGTGTGATTCTCTGTTCAGTGTGGTGTCCTTGTCTCAGTTGGCATGTCACACACACTCCTGCCAAGCCTATTGATGTTCCTTGTCCGAGTTCATGTTATTTCCTAGCCTGAGTTATCCTGCCTGTTATCCAGCCTTGCCTAGCCGTGCTTTTTGTTTCAGCCCACGAGCTGCATTATTTTCTGTTCCTGTTTTAGTTTTGCCACAGTAAAATGGTTTACGAGATTTGCCTTGCATTTGGGTCCTCCTCTTCTGTGCCCCGGAGGGGCAACTGTGACATTGAATGCCCGGCTGTCTTTCAGCAGTTTGAGCCAGTGACTTTTGCTGTTTTAAAGGAGGTTGTCTCTCATCTGTGTCCTTCAAACTCCCCTTCTGATGTTCTCCCCTTCTCCAATTTTTAAAGAAACTTTTCATGTTATTGGGCCTTGTATTCTCATGTTGTTAAATGTTTCAGTGTCTACAGGCTGTGTACCTGTTGCTTTTAAACACGCTGTTGTGCAGCCTATTCTTAAAAAGAGATATATGGACCCAAATGTCCTTTGTAACTATAGGCTAATATCAAAATTGCCTTTTCTGTCTAAAACTGCACTTCTTGAGGAAACTCAAACAGGCCTCTCTCCCCATCTGCATCCTCGGGACCTTCTACAGAGGTGTGGTGGAGAGTGTTCTGACGTACTGCATTGCTACATGGTACTCCAGCTGCAGTATGTCAGACAAAAAAGCCCTGCAGAGGATAGTCAAGGGGGCGGAGAGGGTAATTGGAGTCTCCCTCCCCTCTGTCCAAGAACTTTTTCAGAACCGTTGTAGGAGCAGGGCACTAAACATTGTCAAGGACCGTTCTCACCCTCTGCATAAACACTTTGAACTTCTTCCATCTGGTAAACGATTCCGGAGCATCAGAGGCAGAACCACCAGACTGATCAACAGCTTCCTTCCACAAGCTGTCAGGATGCTGAACAGTTGACCCGGAATCTCTCATACACACTACTGCACCTACGGACATTTTGTATATTATAGTTAGTTATTCTTTTTTTTTTTTTTTCCCCCCAAGTATGTCTCAGGGATGTGTGAATGGATGGGGGGGTTATGTGGGAATGTGTCTTAAATCATGCTGCTTCTTATATGGATGCCGAGAGAAACGCAATTTCATCTTGCCTGCACTACAGTTGTATGTACAGCAATATGACAATAAAGTTTGATTTGATTGATTTTGATTTGAAATCTTGGAAAAAGTTGTTTTTAATCAACTTCAGACATTCTTAAATGGTCATGATATTGACGAAGTGTTTCAGTCAGGTTTTAAATCTGACTACAGCACTGAGACTGCCCTTTTAAGAGTTGTTAATGATCTTTTTAACTGTTGATTCTGGGAGCTCTGCTGTTTTAGTTCTTTTAGACTGAACAACCACTTTTGATACAGTTGACCATACTATTTTGCTGTCAAGACTTAAACATGTTCATGTTAAACATGAAGCCTCTAAATTGAATGATTTGGCCTCTCTTCCTCATAATTTAAAAATTAAATGTGGTTTATTAAATATTAGGTCTCTAACTCCCAAGTCTCTGTTAGTCCATGATCTGTTAATTGATCATCAGATTGATTTAATATCCCTTACAGAGATTTGGTTAGGGCAAGAGGATTATGTTGGTTTAAATGAATCAACTCCCTCTGGTTATTTAAACTGTCAAAATCCCAGAAGTTCTGGTCGTGGAGGAGGAGTAGCAACAATTTACCATTCCAAATTACTAGTTAATGTAAAGCAAAAAACACGTTTTAATTCCTTTGAGGGCCTGGTCCTCAGTATTGGGCACTTTAGCAATTTTAGGCTAAACCCAATTTTATTTGCCATAGTTTATCGTCCTCCATCAACCTACTCAGAATTTTTATCCGAATTTGTTGAATTCTTAGCTGATTTAGTACTGAAATCAGATAGAATAATTATAGTAGGGGACGTTAATATACATGTAGATGTAGATAGTGACTGCCTTAATGTGGCATTTAATTCAATATTCGACTCGATGGGGTTTTCTCAGAAAGTAGGAAATTCTACTCATTGTCTCCACCATACATTGGACCTTTTTCTGACATATGGCATAGAAATAGAAAATCTGGTAGTGTCTCCTCATAACCCTGTACTGTCAGACCATTGTTTGCTAACCTTTGATTTTACTATTTCTGACTATTTGGCTCCTAAAGAAAAATATTACTACACTAGATGCCTCTCAGATGATGTTGTCACCAAATTTATGCAGATTGCTTCCTCTATGCCATGTGTCAACACAACAGAAATAAGCTATAGACAGCTTGCTCCTTCTGTAATTGATAGCATGGTAGATAGTGTTACAGCTTCTCTGCATCAGACTGTAGACATGGTGGCCCCTTTAAAAAAGAAAAAGTGTAATCAGAGATTTCTAACTCCTTGGTTCAACACAGAAACTCGTAGCTTAAAACAGAAGACTCGTCAATTAGAAAGAAAATGGCACTCTGTGATGGCCGAGCCTGCGCAAACAAGTTAAGGAGTGGGCAGCAGCCTGCATGGCTTGTCAACGAGCCAAGATACACAAACACACGAGAGCTCCCTTGGAGCCGTTTCACGTCCCGGCTAAGAGGTTTGACCATGTTCACGTGGACCTCGTAGGCCCCCTCCCGCCGTCACGGGGTGCACACACCTTCTGACAATAGTGAACCGCACCACGCGCTGGCCGGAAGTGGTCCCACTGGCGTCAACCACAGCCGAGGAGGTGGCGCGCGTGTTTTTAACAGCATGGGCAGCGCGCTTTGGAGTCCCGTCGGACATTACGTCCGACAGAGGCCCTCAATTTGTTTCCGAACTTTGGTCAGCAATGGCCCGCAGCCTGGGGGTAACGATCCACCGCACAACCGCGTACAATCCGCAGGCTAATGGGTTATGCGAACGTTTTCATAGGTCATTGAAAGCGGCTCTCAGAGCGTCGCTGACGGATGCAAATAGGGTGGACAGGCTACCGTGGGTTCTATTGGGGTTGCGTTCTGCACCTAAAGAGGACTTAGAAGCCTCCCCGGCTGAGCTAGTTTTTGCACAACCACTTCGACTGCCCGGGGAGTTTCTCCCAGACAATCCTGCGCCAGATAGCTCCCCGTCTCAGCGGTTGCAGCGTGGCACGGAATCGGGCACGCTGCCTGGCCCCGTTCACCACAGTTTTCTGCACGTTTTTGTGCCTAAGGCTTTGAAAAACGCAGAATTTGTTTTTGTCAGACACGATGCCCATCGCCCACCGTTGCGACCACCTTATGATGGACCATTTAGAGTGCTGGAAACAGGGGACAAACATTTTTTGCTAGATTTGGGGGGCAGGAAGGAAAAGATTGGCATAAACAGGCTCAAACCCGCCTTTGTGGTGGCGGACAAGGATGTGTTGTTGGCCAGCGCTCCTCGGCGCAGCAGACCCCCCCGGGGACATTCCCCAGAACACCCACAGGGAGTGACAAACAGTTCTCACCCCAAGACAGCAGCGCCCCAGCGGGATGGCACCGCAGAAGTGGCGAAGCCCGCTTACAGCAGATACGGGAGGAGACTGAGGCCCAAGCAGCACGTGGGTTAATGTGTAATGATTTTATCATGACATGAGATGAGATGAGATGAGATTCAACTTTATTGTCATTACACATGTATGAATACAAGGTAACGAAACGTGACTTGGCATTTGGGCACGCTCTGCAGAGCGCATCCAAGGCCGGGGCAGCCGCTAGGCGCCAGTCATGGCATGACATGCAGACTGTTATTCTGTTGTTCCATCTTAGATGTTTTTTTTGGGGGGGGGGGGGGGGTCATGTGGGACACGTGTATCACTTTAAGCTTCACATCTCAGAGAGAACAAAGAACTGGGTCTCCTTGGAGATAACAGGAGGATGTGAAAATCTAGTCTTTGGTTTGCAAGAGACGGCCTTGGGGGATTTCCTGTTCTGCCAGAGACTATGAGGAGGATGTTATAGGATTTAAGAGAAGACGCATTGTGACTTGTGATTAAATGCAATGTGACTGTGAGCTTTGAAGGTCCTGGATATATAAAGGACGAATGTCTGTGTTTTTCCCCTTTCTGCTTTGCTGATGTTGGAAGATGTGAATAAACCTGACTCGTGAGATAAACTCTGCCTCGTCATTTTCACATTTCCACACTGGTGATCCTAAGACGTATCATGGATGAAAGAAATTCCCCCGGGCCAGCCGAGTCAGGAGCTCCCAGCCAAGCGTATGCCGCTACCGTCCAGCTACCGGACTTTTGGCAAGACAACCCGTGCTCCTGGTTCCACTTGGTCGAAGCACAGTTCGCCCTCCGGGGGATAACGGTAGATGACACGAAGTTCTACCATGTGATTGCAAAGCTCGACAACCACATGGCTCGGCATGTGCAGAGCCTATTGGAGCGGCCACCGGCCAACGACAAATACGACGGGTTGAAGGCTGCACTTATCCAGCGTTTCACTCTCTCAGTCGAGGAGAGAGCGGAGAGGCTCCTGGCTCTGAACGACTTGGGAGATGGCACGCCCATTGACCTGATGGAGAACATGCTGAGGTTGAGGGGCTCAGACAACAACGACTTCATCTTCACCCACATTTTCCTCAGGACCCTACCGTCGGCCACGAGAGCGACCCTGGCCAGTTCGCCGTTGTTGGCCCAGCGGGACTTCTGCGCGCTGGCCCAGGAGGTGCACCAGATTCTCAACGTCAGCAAACAGCACGCGGCCACCGCAGCAGCGACGGAGTTCGGCGCGACGGCCGGAGATGGCGGGGGGCCAGACGGCGGCGGCGGGGGCCAAGGATCGCAGAGGAGACATCCTCTGTTTCTACCATCGCCGCTTTGCAGAGAAGGCACGCAAATGTATACCACCGTGCCAGTTCAAGCGCTCGGGAAATGCCAAGACCGGGGGTCGGTAGCAGCTGCGGCCCTCGGGGAGGAGAACAGTGGGTGTTCTGGGGAATGTCCCCGGGGGGTCTGCCGCGCCGAGGAGCCCTGGCCAACAGCACATCCTCGTCCGCCACCACAAAGGCGGATTTGAGCCTGTTTATGCCAATCTTTTCCTTCCTGCCCCCCAAATCTAGCAAAAAATGTTTGTCCCCTGTTTCCAGCACTCTAAATGGTCCATCATAAGGTGGTCGCAACAGTGGGTGATGGGCATCGTGTCTGACAAAAACAAATTCCGCGTTTTTCAAAGCCTTAGGCACAAAAACGTGCAGAAAACTGTGGTGAACGGGGCCAGGCAGCGTGCCCGATTCCGTGCCACGCTGCAACCGCTGAGACGGGGAGCTATCTGGCGCAGGATTGTCTGGGAGAAACTCCCCGGGCAGCCGAAGTGGTTGCGCAAAAACTAGCTCAGCCGGGGAGGCTTCTAAGTCCTCTTTAGGTGCAGAATGCAACCCCAATAGAACCCACAGTAGCCTGTCCACCCAGTTTGCATCCATCAGCGACGCTCTGAGACCCGCTTTCAATGACCTATGAAAACGTTCGCATAACCCATTAGCCTGCGGATTGTACGCGGTTGTGCGGTGGATCGTTACCCCCAGGCTGCGGGCCATTGCTGACCAAAGTTCGGAAACAAATTGAGGGCCTCTGTCGGACGTAATGTCCGACGGGACTCCAAAGCGCGCTACCCATGCTGTTAAAAACGCGCGCGCCACCTCCTCGGCTGTGGTTGACGCCAGTGGGACCACTTCCGGCCAGCGCGTGGTGCGGTCCACCATTGTCAGAAGGTGTGTGCACCCCTGTGACGGCGGGAGGGGGCCTACGAGGTCCACGTGAACATGATCGAACCTCTTAGCCGGGATGTGAAATGGCTCCAAGGGAGCTCTCGTGTGTTTGTGTACCTTGGCTCGTTGACAAGCCATGCAGGCTGCTGCCCACTCCTTAACTTGTTTGCGCAGGCTCGGCCATACAAATTTCTCTCCTACCATTTTGACCGACGCGCGCACTCCCGGGTGCGCCAGAGAATGAATTGAGTCAAAAATGCAGCGGCGCCACGCGGCCGGTACCACAGGACGCGGTCGCCCAGTGGAGACATCGCAGATTAGGGGGGGCATACCGTCTTGCAGCACCCAGTTCTCCAGCCTTAACCCTGTTGGTCCAGACTGGAGCGCGCGCACGTCCGCGTTGCTAACCTGATCCGCGGCCATGGCTGCATAATCTATCCCTACGCGGACTGGGGCCTCCACGGCGCGCCAGAGACACTCTGCCACTACATTCAATTTACCAGCCACATGCTGAATATCGGTAGTAAACTCTGAGATAGCGGCCAGCTGTCTTTGCTGCCGGCCTGACCACGGTTCTGAAACCTTGGCCATCGCGAATGTCAGTGGCTTGTGGTCAACGAACGCGGTGAAACGGCGTCCCTCCAGCCAGAACTGGAAGTGGCGAATGGCCAAGTGGAGAGCTAACAACTCCCTGTCAAATGCGCTGTATTTTCGTTCACTATCCCGCAAAGTCCTGCTGAAAAAGGCAAGCGGCTGCCAAGCCCCAGCTACATGCTGCTCCACGACCGCCCCTATGGCCACATCTGACGCGTCAGTAGTGAGCGCTATGCGGGCCGTTGGGTCTGGATGTGCTAACAATGCAGCGTTTGCCAGGGCTGTTTTGACCTCTGAGAATGCTCGCTCTCACTCCGGAGACCATTCGATCTTATTTGTGGGTTTTTGTTTTTTGAGTGCGGCATACAATGGTTGCATGAGCTGCGCTGTGCGGGGGAGGAAACGGTTATAAAAATTCACCATTCCCCAAAACTCCTGTAACGCCTTGACCGTTTGTGGCTGGGGAAAATTTGCTACCGCGCGCACTTTGTCAGGCAGCAGAACCGCTCCTTCTGGAGAGACGCGATGCCCCAAAAAATCAATCTGTGTCACCCCAAACTGACACTTCGCTGGGTTGATTATTAAACCGTGCTCTCCCAACCTCCGGAAAACTGACGTGAGGTGGTTTTCGTGTTCGTCTTCGGACGCGCTGGCTACTAAGATGTCATCCAGGTAGACGAATATGAAGGGGAGATCGCGCAACACCGCGTCCATCATGCGTTGGAACGTCTGCGCAGCGCCTTTAAGCCCAAATGGCATGCGCAAAAACTCGAATAGACCAAACGGAGTTATTACCGCTGTTTTGGGTATGTCCTCAGCGCGCACTGGGACTTGGTGGTAACCGCGGACCAAGTCTTAGAAAAAACACGCGCCCCCGCCAAATGAACGGAAAAATCTTGGATATGCGGGATTGGGTAGCGGTCGTGCGCTGTGGCGTTGTTCAACCTGCGGAAATCTCCGCAAGGCCGCCACGAGCCGTCAGCTTTCGGGACCATGTGAAGCGGGGAAGCCCATGGGCTGTTCGAACGCCTGATGATGCCCAACCTTTCCAGGTTGGCGAACTCCTCGCGCGCTATGGTCAGTTTAGCTGAATCCAAGCGCCGAGCTTTTGCAAAAACGGGCGGTCCGGTGGTAGTAATAAAATGTTCCACCCCGTGTTTAGCGACGGCTGCTGAAAATGTAGGAACCGTGAGTGCTGGGAACTGAGTGAGCAGTGTGTGGAACTTACCGCTTGCAGCTGTGATGTTGGCTTGTGCTGTTGGCGGGGCCACTCGGGCTGTACAGGGAATAGAATAAAAAGAAAGTGCATTAACCAGGCGCCTGTTAGCAAGATCAACCAACAAACCATGTGAGCACAGAAAATCAGCCCCCAACATATTGAAATTCACTGCAGCTATGACAAAAGTCCACTCAAATGTACGGCCGTGTAGGGACAGAAGCAGAGTCCTCTCACCAAAGGTCTTAATCTCCGAGCCGTTCGCTGCTGACACCCCGGGACCTCTGGAAACCGCCAGCCAGTCAGCGGAGGAAGGTGTGATGAAACTCAACTGGGAGCCTGTGTCCACGAGGAAATGCCTCCCCGAGCGCGCATCCTTCAAGTAGAGCAGCTTGTTCTCCTCCCCGAGGGCCGCAGCTGCTACCGACCCCCAGTCTTGGCGTTTCCCGAGCGCTTGAACTGGCACGGTGGTATACATTTGCGTGCCTTCTCTGCAAAGCGGCGATGGTAGAAACAGAGGATGTCTCCTCCGCGATCCTTGGCCCCTGCCGCCGCCGTCGTCGGTGGTTCTGCTACCGCCGTCTCTGGCCCCCCGCCATCTCCGGCCGTCGCGCCGAACTCCGTCGCTGCTGCGGTGGCCGCGCGCTGTTTGCTGGCGTTGAGAATCTGGTGTGCCTCCTGGGCCAGTGCGCGGAAGTCCCGCTGGGCCAACAACGGCGAACTGGCCAGGGTCGCTCTCGTGGCCGACGGTAGGGTCCTGAGGAAAATGTGGGTGAGGATGAAGTCATCGTTGTCTGAGCCTCTCAACCTCAGCATGTTCTCCATCAGGTCAATGGGCGTGCCATCTCCCAAGTCATTCAGAGCCAGGAGCCTCTCCGCTCTCTCCTCGACTGAGAGAGTGAAACGCTGGATAAGCGCAGCCTTCAACACGCCGTATTTGTCGTTGGCCGGTGGCCGCTCCAATAGGCTCTGCACATGTCGAGCCGTGCGGTTGTCGAGCTTTGCAATCACATGGTAGAACTTCGTGTCATCTACCGTTATCCCCCAGAGGGCGAACTGTGTTTCGACCAAGTGGAACCAGGAGCACGGATTGTCTTGCCAAAAGTCCGGTAGCTGGACGGTAGCGGCATACGCTTGGCTGGGAGCTCCTGACTCGGCTGGCCCGGGGGAATTTCTTTCATCCATGATACGTCTTAGGGTCACCAGTGTGGAAATGTGAAAATGACGAGGCAGAGTTTATCTCACGAGTCAGGTTTATTCACATCTTCCAACATCAGCAAAGCAGAAAGGGGAAAAACACAGACATTCGTCCTTTATATATCCAGGACCTTCAAAGCTCACAGTCACATTGCATTTAATCACAAGTCACAATGCGTCTTCTCTTAAATCCTATAACACCCTCCTCATAGTCTCTGGCAGAACAGGAAATCCCCCAAGGCCGTCTCTTGCAAACCAAAGACTAGATTTTCACATCCTCCTGTTATCTCCAAGGAGACCCAGTTCTTTGTTCTCTCTGAGATGTGAAGCTTAAAGTGATACAAATGTGTCCTACAGCTCCACTAATTTAGATGAAATCTATTTAGCTTGGAGAAATCATCTTTTAATTTATAAAAAATCTCTTAGAAAAGCTAGAACGAGTTATTATTCTGCATTAATAGAAGAGAACAAGAATAATCCCAGGTTTCTTTTCAGTACTGTAGCCAGGTTGACAAAGAGTCAGGACTCTGTCAATCCAAGCATTCCCTTAGAGCTTACTAGTCAGGACTTTATGAGCTTTTTCAATAATAAAATTTCATCCATCAGAGATAAAATCAATCAGATTCTTCCCACCGTTAACTTAAATACAGTAACTACTACAACTCCTTCAATTGATATCTGTCTTGATGAGTTTACTCCAATTGACCTTTTAGAGTTAGACAAAATAGTTTCCTCATCCAAGCCTTCAACTTGTCTTTTAGACCCTATTCCTACCAGGTTATTTAAAGAAGTCTTCCCACTTATTGGTAGCTTTATTCTTCATATAATCAATTCTTCATTAACTTTAGGCCATGTACCGCAGGCTTTTAAAACGGCTGTAATTAAACCCTTACTCAAAAAGCCAACGCTCGATCCAGGAGCTTTAGCTAACTACAGACCAATCTCTAATCTCCCTTTCATTTCAAAAATCTTAGAAAGAGTTGTTGCTACTGTCAGAAAATTGTATATACATGTTTATCATTTTATAATTATCATTATCACTTCATAACCATCTTATATGATTAAATGTATATTGCATGCATCTTTTATGGGTTTATTGCACACTGTTTCATTTCTGGGTAATAAGTGGACCTACTGAGTATCCTTCACTAAGATGTGCTTAGAAGTCAAAGTGTCTCACCAAAAGAAACTGTGTATATGATAAGGGGTCTGGGAATGAGGGAGAAGTAATCTTGTTTTCTTATGAAGTGCTGTGACTATGATTAACTTGGAGTCTGGAACACACCTGCAAGGCCATGTTGTTCTCAGTCCAAGCCAATGTTTTGCATGCCCATATTATGACTGTATATGGTATTATGGCATCCAGTAGATGTTTTCTTGTGATTGTATGACTGACGATGTATAAAAGCCTCTGGATTGTTTTTCATCTTTAGTGCTGGATTTTCTGTTAAAGGTATGCACTCCTTGCAAGTAAAGAACTCATATGAGGAATATTCTTGTCATGAATCTTATTTGAGGTAACGAACTGACATACGATCACTCTGAGTTTCCAGATTCTGACATACTTGGTGCCGGTGACCCGGATGGGCGATATCTAGACGGCGGATAGAGGCGACGCGCTCTCCAGTTTGAAAACCCATGCGCATGGTCTGACTGCATACACAATACGCAATTATTTGACCACCTGCAGGGAAATGGTTTACTTGATGAGTTTCAGTCTGGGTTTAGAATCCATCATAGTACTGAAACAGCCTTAGCGAAGGTCACTAACAACCTCCTCATCGCATCTGATAATGGACTTGTTTCTGTACTTGTTCTTTTAGACCTTAGTGCAGCTTTTGATACTATTGATCATAATATTCTACTTGATAGATTAGAACACTATGTTGGACTTAATGGAACTTCGTTGCAGTGGTTTAGATCTTATTTATCTGATAGGTTCCAGTTTGTTCATGTCAGTAATGAGTTTTCTTTCAACTCAAAGCTCAGTCATGGAGTTCCACAGGGATCTGTGCTAGGCCCTACTCTTTTTAGTTTATATATGCTTCCGTTAGGTAACATTTTTAGAAAGCACTGTATACATTTTCATTGTTATGCAGATGACACACAATTATACCTGTCAATGAAGCCAGATGATAGTAATCAATTAGCCAACTTAGAAGCCTATCTTAAGGAAATCAAAGCTTGGATGACTTGTAATTTCCTGCTATTAAATTCAGATAAGACTGAAGTCATTCTTGTTGGTCAAAAAAACCTTAGAAATACCTTTCCAAATCAAACTTTCAGTTTGGATGCAGTTACTCTTTCTCTTAATAGCTCTGTGAGGAACCTTGGAATTATTTTTGATCAAGATCTGTCTTTCAATTCACATATTAAATTTGTTTCTAAGACTGTCTTCTATCACTTGTATAATATTGCCAAGATTAGGAGCATCTTGTCTAAGAGTGATGCTGAGAAACTGATCCATGCTTTTGTTAGCTCTAGATTAGATTATTGTAATTCTTTATTATCAGGTTGTCTTAAAACATCTTTAAAAAGTCTTCAGCTGATCCAAAATGCTGCAGCAAGAGTTTTAACAGGTACTAGAAAGAGAGATCATATCTGTCTGGCTCTGGCCTCCCTTCATTGGCTTCCCATAGAGTTTAGAATTAAGTTTAAAATCCTTCTTCTTACTTACAAAGCTCTAAACAATCAGGCCCCTTTTAATTTTAAAAAAAATCTGATCCCACCGTATTATCCTAACAGAGCACTACACTCCCAAAATGCAGGATTACTTGTAATGCCTAGAATCTCCAAAAGTACAATGGGAGGCAGAGCCTTCAGTTATCAAGCTCCTCTCCTGTGGAACCAGCTGCCAATCTGGATTCGGGAGTCAGACTTGATCTCTGTTTTTAAGAATAGGGTTAAAACCTTCCTTTTTGATATAGCCTACAATTAGGGAGGGATCATGTGTTTCTGAACCCTCCCTTAGTTATGCTGCTAATAGGTTTAGTCAGCCGGGGGACCTCCAATAATGCACTGGGCTTCACTCCTTTCTTCACTCTCAATTAATTTTTTTTTTTTTTGCTGGTTATTAACATCTGTTTGTTCTCTCCCATAGATTGAGTCCCCATCATGCTGTTTGCTCTCTACATGTCTGTTCTTTTCATCTTCTCTATCCCCTCACCCCCCAGCCAGTCACAGCAGATGACTGCCCCTCCCTGAGCCTGGTTCTGCTGGAGGTTTCTTCCTGTTAAAAGGGAGTTTTTCCTCTCCACCGTCACCAAGCGCTTGCTCACAGGGGATTGCCTGATTGCTGGGGTCTTTCTGCAACTGTGGGGGTTCCCCCTACAGTTGAAAGTGCTATGAGATGACTGTTGTTGTGAAATGGCGCTATATAAATAAAGTTGAATTGAATGTTAGTCTAACTGGTACTGTTTTATCATGGTTTGAGTCTCATTTATCTGAAAGGTCATTTTCTGTTGTTATCGAAGATTTCTCCTCTTGCTCAGCCCCCATTTCCTGTGGTGTGCCACAAGGGCCCATTTTGGGTCCCACTTTGTTCTCTTTATACATGCTGCCTTTGGGTAATATTTCAGAAAACACAACATTCCATTTCACTGTTATGCTGATGATATTCAAATTTATCATCCATTATCCATTACTGGACTGTTTACATGAGGTCAAAGAATGGCTGACAAAATTTTCTTCATTTAAATGAAAACAAAACAGAAATCATTTTATTTGGAAAATGTACCTCTCTGAGTGACATTATCGATATGCCTGATTGATATGCTTCAAATTCCTGGGGACCCACATCTCGGAGGACCTGTCCTGGTCAGTTAACACCACCAGCCTGATCAAGAAGGCCCATCAGCGCCTCTTCTTCTTGAGGACACTGAAGAAGAACCATCTGTCATCTGACATCCTGGGCAACTTCTACCGCTGCGTGATAGAGAGTACCCTGACCAACTGTGTCACAGTCTGGTATAGGAGCTGCTCTGTTGCTGACCGTAAGGCGCTGCAGCGGGTGGTGAAAACCGCCCAACGCATCACAGGGACTCCACTTCCATTTATAGAGGACGTCTACAGGAAAAGATGTCTGCGCCGGGCACGCAGCATTCTTAGGGACTCCAACCATCCTGCTCATGGACTGTTCCAGCTTCTCCCCTCCAGAAGGCGTTTCAGAAGCCTTCGGACTAGAACCAGCAGGTTTAGGAACAGTTTCTTTCCAACAGCTGTCACGTTATTGAACTTAGTTCCCCGCTGACTCTCTTACCATCATCTCTTACCATCCTCACCTGTACATAACTGCCCATCTAACTTATTGTACATTATTTGCACATAACAGTACTCTTAACTTTCTGCACTGCTGCATATATTTGCATATATTTGCTTAAATTGCACATACTGTTAATTACCGTATATACTGCACTGCTGTCCTTTGCACTTCTGATTGGATGCTAAACTGTGTTTCATTACCTTGTATTCATACATGTGTAATGACAATAAAGTTGAATCTAATCTAATCTGATTATCTTTCCTCCTGTTGTTGTTTGACTGTTGTTTGACTGTTGGTGTGTTTTTAGATAGTTCTTTTAAATTGGAAAAGCTAGTGAACACAGTTGTTCAACCAAGCTTTTATCAGTTATGTCAGATTGCCAAGGCCAAACCTTATTTACCCCTCAAAGACCTGGAAAATCTTATTCATGTTTTTATCACCACTAGATTAGACTACTGCAACTCACTTTATTTTGGTTTGGAGAAATCCACTATCCACCATTTGCAGTTAGTCCAGAATGCCGAAGCACGCTTTCTTAAGAGGCACTAGAAAGTATGATCACATCACTCCAGTTTTGGCAGGTCTTCACTGGCTCCCAGTCCATCTTCGCGTCAATTTTAAAATTCTCTTATTTACTTTTAAGGTTTTGAATGGTTTGGCACCTTTTTATCTAATCAGGTTTCTGGATTTTTATTCTCCTGCTGGAGCATTAAGGTCATCCGGCCAGCTGCTTTTAGTGCAGCCTAAAAGTAAATTAAAACAGAGGGGATAGGGCCTTTGCAGTAGCAGCCCCTAGATTATGGAACAACTTGCTACTTCATATACCCACTGCAGAATCCTTACAGTCTTTTAAATCACAACTTAAAACTCACCTTTTTAATCTGGCTTTTACAGGAGTTCAAGTTCAGTTTGAGTCCTACAGGTCATGTTATGTAGTGGTCCCTGTGTTTTTTAGCTCGTCTTAATTTTATTACCTCCGCCAGGCCGAAAAGGCCAGGAGGAGGTAATGTTTTTGCCGGGGTTTGTCTGTGTGTTTGTCTGTTTGTCTGTCTGTCTGTCTGTCTGTCTGTTTGTCTGTTGGTTAGCAAGATAACTGAAAAAGTCTTGGACGGATTTCCATGAAACTTTCAGGCGTTGTTGGAAATGGTACAAGGAAGAACTGATTAAATTTTGGGGATGATCCGGATCACCGTCTGGATACAGGAATTTTTTAAAGCATTCTTTAACACTGTGACATACGGCTATTTTCAACATGTGCGCAGGCGCAATGGAGGGCGCTGGTCATCGTGTCTGACCAACATAAACTCCGCGTTCTTCAACGTTTTAGGCACAAAAGCACGCGGAAAACACTGGTGGGCTGGGCCCGCCACCGTGCCTGTGTTTGCGCGACGCTGCAAAAGCTGAGACGGGCAGCTGTCCGCCACCGGATTATTTGGCAGTAATTCCCCGGCCAGCCATAGGCGCTGCGCAAAAACGAGCTGCTCGGCAGCGTGCTGTGTGCCTGTGTTTGCGCAACGCTGCAAAAGCTCAGACGGCCAGCTGTCCGCCGCTGGATTATTTGGCAGAAATTCCCCGCTCAGCCATAGTAGCTCTGCAAAAAGAAGCTCTCTGCCGGGGAAGTTTCCAAATCATCTTTGGCCGCGGAGCGCAACCCCAATAAAGATAAAGATTAGATGTACCACGAAGGTCGAGTGCAAGCAAGATGTTTGTGTCTGTGAACATTCCGTCTTTTGGCGAGTTGATACGTAACAATGTTTACAGTTTGATGAGAAGGTTGCTGCCATGTAACAATCATCTTATATCAGCAACTGTCAACTCGTCACTCACACTTCACTCCAGCATTTGGAAGTGGTGGCGTTCCATTTTATACTGAGTCCAATATTGTATGTTATTGTTGTTACAAGACCGCCGACTGTCTGTTGATCTGTATATACTTTTATTTATTTATTTATTTATTTTCTACTCCTTTTAGTTCTGCATTTAATATGAACCCTGAGTTTGAAATAAACGTTTGAATTTTGAATAAAACCCACGCCAACCCGTCTACCTAATTGGCATCCGTCAGTGAAGCCCTCAGTGCTGCTTTCAGTGATCTAAAACGCTCACATAACCCATTGGCCTGTGGGTTGTACGCAGTTGTGTCATGACTTCTTTTGTTTTTTCTTTTGAATTCTTGGATGGAACATGGGTGGGCAATATAAGCTGCGGATTCAGCCATCACATATTTCGGATAACTTATGTTGAACTGTATAATCAGAGGAGCTATTGTCTAATTTGACCTTGTTGGATTTTATTACCCCCTTTGTTATATTATTCACTTTCTTTTAACCTGTACTCTTAATCTATTTAAAATAAAGATTAATTCATTCATTCATTCAATTGCAACGCCCCCAGCCTGGGAGTTTGCAGATGCAGGACATGGACACAACACCAACACTTCAGTTTATTACCTCCGCCAAGGAGGTAATGCTTTTACTACTGAACCACTAATCCTATCATTGTGAATCCAACTGCTACTCAGATGTTTTCATGGTCAAGGAATCTGACAACGTACACACAAACACTGTATGGGGGGAACTGTGGCGCTTGGCGGAGGTCTGCGCTCTCCGAGTGCTTTTCTAGTTTTATTTATACATTTTATACATTTATTTTATTTTATACATTTTATACATTTCATTTATACATATTGATTATGAGTCTCTTATCGGGTTCTTGAATACAGCCTTAGCTTGTCCATTTCGTCATGAATTCTGGCTGGAAAACGGTTGAAATGACGTGAATAGCCATCAGAGGCTAACAGCGACCTAACTTTAGGCATCTACATGCAAGATGGTTTTACACCCCGAACATCAGTTTTGGTTTTATTTTGGTTAATTGCACAGCTCTAGGTCATAAGAACTGCTAGCAAAAAATTATCATATAGGGTGCTTTCTGTTGGAGGATGAGCTTGAAAAGTCATGACGCAGGATTGTATGGCTTATTTTTTCTTTATTTTTTAAAGCATTGATAGTAAGGCAACAGTGGGGATCGCTGAAATTTTACAAATTTGCTAACACAGGTCTTCCAGAATCCACGCTAGATAAGCCAACTCTTCTACAGGTTACAGGTTTTAAACGCTGATAGTTTATTAATAAATATTATTCCCACATTTCCTATTCTAGAGGGTGCAAGGTGTCAGTCATGATTGCTCCATTGATAGTAGATCATTTGATTGGTTTGTTTTGTCACTCACTGATGCTGACAATTTCATGATGCTTAGTAATAATTAAACAGTCTATCATTAAATTTTATATCTATGAAGGTTGTGTTTTTGAGATTTTATTTTTTTTTTTGGCCGGGGGGTATGCTACATTATACAAAGAACAATTTCAGTTATTTGGTGCACTGTCTTTAATACAAATTGATTGGACAAGCATATATAGAAGAAAGAGTTCAACATTACAAACAAACAACAGCTACTCACAGCACAGCAGAATGGACACATCATGTTTTCCATTTACTTAGTAGCATCTTTGCTCCAGTTCTGGTAATCAAATTTACCACAAATGACAACAGAGTAGCAGATTTCTGAACTGTGCTAGAGTCAGCAGTAAAATGGCGACTGAAGAAGCACTGATTAATGCTCTGTTGATGAGAAAATTAACTTATATACACTTCATTATAAACCCAGTGGACCTCAAGGACTCAGACTTTTATGAAGCTGAGACCAGATGTCAACCAGCCACAGCCCCAATTAATCTCTGGGCCTTGTAACACGCCCTCAGAAACAACAAGACGGAAAAACCTGATTGGGTGTGGAGGGCAGAGACCGTGAGTAGAAAGCGAGGGTGAGAGATGCTATCCAGGAGCAGCCGGCCCTGCGAGTCTGCAGAGGGTGAGATAAGAAGGGGGCGGTGGCGACAGAGCCAGGGTCTCAGAGTGGAGGCCGAGGTTATTCATTGCTCTGCTGTGAAAGCTTGAGAAGATTACCCAGAGCCTGGTTGGCAGTGATACAAGGGGGACAGGCAGAGGGGGCCCCCCTCTCACCCCTTTGTTCCCCATCCATCTGCTTGAATCTCACAATGGCTCATCAGGACCAAGTAGGGTGGAGGGGTGGAGCAGCAGAGGCTTGCAGAAAGGGAGGAAGTGAGCGGGTGGGGTGGGGCTAAAGAGGGAGGGGGCCAACCTGCAAGACTTCGGGAGGTAATGTGTAGTGGGGGGGATTGTGGGTAAAGAAGGGAGAGGTAGTGCAGGACGAGCAATGAATCCTGGGTGCTTGTAGAGATTGAATGAATGGTGCAGCAGCTGACAAGCTCTGACAGACTACATTGGGAAGGGCTGGGGAGGCGGGTGTTCATATTGTTATTTCCTGGGAGGTAATGGGCTGGCAGCTCCTCTTCACTCTGAATAATCAGTACTTTGGTTAGACTCAGACACCACTTCAAACCATGATAAATACACCACTCAAAACCCCTCGTCACCAAGAGGACAGCATTTGTCTCTAAATGCCTTGACCACCATATTTATCTTGTTGAGGAATGATCAGATGATGAAGGGGGCTTTCTTCCATTATGCAGGTAATTACAGGGGTTTTTACACCAGCTTCAGCTTACCTTTATGATGGGGCTTTACAGTTCATTGCACTGATGGTGGAGGTGAGGAATAGATTTAAAGATGAAAGAGATCCAGTTTATGCTTGTCATGAACATGGTCTGTAGCTGCCAAGCAAATGTTTATGCACAAAAACAGCGAATGTACTCAACAGTTAGGCATTTAACATAATTATTTATTCAACATGATAACTGAACACCATAATCTGTTGCTATAAAGATTCAATGCATGCTTTTCACCGTGCAGGACCACTGCAAGTCTTTCTTAAGGAATCAGGGCAGACTTTTTTATTTGAAGTGCAGCAGGCTCTATTAATGGCAGTTCATCATGATCTAAGATTCACTGACTTGAGGAGATTCAATGCTCTGTTTCACCTTCATAGAACTAGCACGGAATCTCTGCACTACAGAAACTATAAATCTCCAACTAAATGCTGCAGAGTTGGAGCCTCTGAATAATGTTTGACAGATTCAGTCAGAATAAGAGAGATTGTCCTTTGTATCCCTTAACACCAGGTTAATTTTCTCAGCCTGCTTTCTTGGTAGCCTCTCTTGAAAAACTGACACTTGATCAACCTATCTTTTTGATTGTTCTCAGAGTAACTAGTTCAAGTGTGACTGTATGAATAGCTAGAGGCTATTACACTGCTGAATAGGAATAGCAGACCAATTACTCTGGCCCAGATGGAGCTGTGTGCTCCTCGGAGAACACTCTATCCTTGGCTAACACCCATGCACATGCACACAGAAGTCTAGAGACCTTGCACTCTCTTGGTACTAAATGTGGTGGAGACTTGAAGAGGGCTAATGAGGTATACAAATATAAATTTTAAACTGGCATCATGTTTTGACAGGTTTTTGTATCTGCAGTGTTTTGATTAATTGCTTTGCAGTGAGAGAGATATTCAGCAAAATTGCCATTTTAGTACATGCAAACCTCACGGGGGAAAGGCACACATTCCAGCTGACCAAAATGGAGTGAATGGATGTTGCAGCTGAATCCCTGTCTGTCCCAGAGGAGCTTTTACTGGGATGTTCCCAAAAGAATCCAATCTCAAACCGAGCCAGTGTAGCTGGCACTCACACACACAGTGGACATATGGCCAATCTCTAATCGTCTGCTGTGCTATTTACGGCTCAGTAGCCTGTCATTTGTTTTGCTTTTAGAAACCAGTATGACACCTGTTTGAATTCTCAATAAAAGGCTTTTTTATGTCTGGGAGAACACTGTTGTCACTTAATCTTTCTCTCTACATCACTGATGATTGGCACTGAGATTGACAGTAACGTGTTTGTTTTTGTGGATGCTCACAATGATTGTCAAGCCACCCATCAAAAGTCAAAGAATCAAAGAATTGTTGAAGCATCCATGTGCATCTGAACAATAATTAAAGCAGCATTCAATTCCCTCACTAAAATCTATTTTTTTGTAGCTGTGTATAGAACTGCTGACTGGTGAAATAATCATGAATGCGTTGTCTATTGTCACAGCTTCTTTCAAAGATGTATTTAATGTTAGTGGCCTGGGCTTAAAGTAGTGAAGGCAATGTTCTGATCAGGTCAGAAATCTGGCCCGAACTACATTTTCTTTCTGGAAACATGTATACAGGATCTCACAAAAGTGAGTACACCCCTCACATTTTTGTAAATATTTTATTATATCTTTTCATGGGACAACACTGAACATATGACACTTTGATACAATGTAAAGTACTCAGTGTACAGCCTGTATAACTGTGTAAATTTGCTGTCCCCTCAAAATAACTCAACACACAGCCATTAATGTCTAAACTGCTGGCAACAAAAGTGAGTACACCCCTAAGTGAAAATGTCCAAATTGTCCCCAGTTAGCCATTTTTCCTCCCCTGTGTCATGTGACTTGTTTGTGTTACAAGGTCTCAAGTGTGAATGGGGAACAGGTGTGTTAAATTTGGTATTATGGTTCTCATACTCTCATACTGGTCACTGGAAGTTCAACATGGCACCTCATGGCAAAGAACTCTCTGAGGATCTGAAAAAAAAGAATTGTTGCTCTACATAAAGATGGCCTAGGCTATAAGAAGATTGCCAACATCCTGAAACTGAGCTGCAGCATGGTGGCCAAGAGCATACAGCGGTTTAACAGGACAGGTTCCACTCAGAATAGGCCTCGCCATGGTCGACCAAAGAAGTTGAGTGCACGTTCTTAGCATCATATCCAGAGGTTGTCTTTTGAAAATAGACATATGAGTGCTGCCAGCATTGCTGCAGATGTTGAAGGGGTGGGGGGTCAGCTTGTCAGTGCTCAGACCATACACCACACACTGCATTAAACTGGTCTGCGTGGCTGTCGTCCCAGAAGGAAGCCCCTTTTAAAGATGATGCACAAGAAAGCCCGCAAACAGTTTGCTGAATACAAGCAGATTAAAGACATGGATTACTGGAACCATGTCCTGTGGTCTGATGAGAACAAGATAAACTTATTTGGGTCAGATGGTATCCCACGTGTGTGGCGGAAACAAGGTGATTAGTACAAAGACAAGTGTGTCTTGCCTACAGTCAAGCATGGTGGTGGGAGTGTCATGGTTTGGGGCTGCATGAGTGCTGCCGGCACTGGGGAGCTACAGTTCATTGAAGGAACCATGAATACCAACATGTACTGTGACATACTGAAGCAGAGCATGATCCCCTCCCTTCGGAAACTGGGCTGCAGGGCAGTATTCCAACATGATAATGCCACACACGGCTCTAGGGAGCCGCGCAATAAGAGCCAAGGGCGAGCCAGTGAGTCGTGATGTTTTATTTAGGGTGAGGGATGAGGGATGAGGAGAGCACAGATACTCATACAGAAGTACATTCACAGGTTGCACAGCGCAGGGGTAGGAAGCTCGTACCGGACGTAGGGGTAACAAGACGTACATACTCACAGCGGGTTACAATCACAGGAATGCTGCAAGGGGAGTAGAGGCTGACACCAGACGAAGGGGCTTCAGCCTAGCAGTGCTTATGTCGCAGCCCCGAGTCATCGAGGCTGCTCCTATTTATTCTCATTGGCAGCGCCCCAGCTGATGAGGACTAATTTGCCCCAGCCGTCCGTAATGCTGCCAGCTGGGAGCCTGCTGAGACGCTGCTCAATGGGAAGCAGGGATGAGGGAAAACATGGGCTGAGCGCTGAGACGGCATCTCAACCCATGGTGACAGAGCCTCCCCCTCAAGGTCGGGCTCCTGAACGACCAGAAACATCCCAGCCCCCCCCCCCCCCCCCCACCTAGGGTGGGAGGAAGGGAGGCAGGAGCGGAGGGGACGAAGCAAAGGAAAACACCAACAGGCCAATGTAGGGTAACGGGGCAAAAAAAACCAAACACAGTACTCCACATCGCACCAAAAAAAAGAGAGAAAAAAAAAAAAAAAGACCCAGGGCACAGATGGGGGGAATACAGAACACGGGAACAGATAACCCACCAAAAGAATGATAAAAAACGAATAAAGCGATTACAGAGTGTGGTTTGAAGGAAAACAAAGCACATGACTCTATAATGAACAGACAAAATTATAAACAGGGCACAAAAAAGGAAATGCTGAGTACGGGCAAAGGAAAACCCACAGCACTACGAATATAAAAATACACACAGTCACCTAAAGAAGCGAAAGTGACTGGAACGAACGGACAACTGCAGAGTATGGTCTGATAAGAAACAAAACACATAACTCTACAATGCAAGGACAAGGCTAAAAACAGGGTACAAAAAGTAAAATGCTGAGTATGAGGAATGGAAAACACACAGCACTATAAATACACATCCACCAACAGGACAAAATATTACACCCGAGTGACCTCAATAATGATAAAAGAAAAAGCGACACCCGAGGAGTATGGCAGGCAGAGTCCAACATGGCCGAGGTGGCTCCGGAGGTCTCCCCGCCCATTGTCCAGTCGGCGAACCAGGGAAAGGGAAATGTTCGGACGGCAAACTCCGGACCCAGATCCCAGGAATCCAGTCCACCGGCAGCCGAACCAGGCCACCCAAAGGCAAACACAGACCAGCGGGGGGAACCAGATCACCGAACCGAAAGTCTTGCGGGTCGAGTCGTAGACCCGCATCACTCAACCACCAGGACCGTTGAGACGGACGAAGGGTCAGAGCGGGTCCCGGTGGAAGAGGCACAGGGGAGAGCCGATGACGAGGGCAACGAGCGTTAGGCCGCAGGAAAGCGACCACCTCCTCACCGGACCTGAACAACACTGGGGCAGCACCCACGTCGGACCCCGATCGGGCCTTAGACGAACCCACGTCGGACACCGCTGGAGCAGCACCCACGTTGGACCCCGATTGGGTCTCGGGCGAACCCACGTTGGACACTCGCACCAGAACCGACCTCCAATGTCGAACCTGGACCCTCCAGCACCACGAGGAACAGCAACTCCTCGCCGGTGATCCTGGAAGAAGGCTCAGAAGAGAAAACAGAACCGGGATCAGGATCACCGGCAGCGCCAGAACCCGGCGAGACGAGCTCAGACGCAGCGGGCGGCTGCACCCGGCTCGTCTCCCCTAGAGACAGGCTGAAGTGCTCGAAGATAAAAAGGGAGAAAAGAAAGGAGAGCACTCGCCTGATCTTGGGTTCTGATGCCGTCCAGGACTGCGAAGATCCAGGATCCGTCGTCAGGAGGTCGTTGTCAGGCTCCCATCCAACCGCGTCGGGCCCCGCAGCCAGCACGATGGTCAGCGCAGCTTGAGGTTCCTCCAGCTCCGGTAACCCCGCCGATGATCCACTCGGCGTGAAGCCAGAAGAACCTCGTCCCGCTGGACCGAACCGCTCCTCCGTGGAGACCCGGGGACGCTCAGTCGTCGGCGCAGACTCCACGCAGCAGTCAGTCCCCCTCCTCCGTCCGCAACATAGCTGCGGAACCACAGGCCCTCTCCTTATCCCACCACGTTGACCCGGAGCCGGGGATCGCTCGGCGGAGAGAGACACAGAGGATGCGGGATTAGGAACACAGGTTACAGCAGGTGGGGGGAGTTCAGGGAGCTGCGAACCCTGAACTCCTCCTCCAGGAATGTGACAGAGCAAATCATTAAGCAGGTGTGAAAAAACAATGACTTGCCTGCCTCCTGGAGGTTGAGTATCGCCTGCTGTGGTGGATACTGCTTCTTCCTCTCCCCGCCCGGCGATAACGGAGGACCCCCCGGGAAATCGTCTGAGGATCGCTCGCGTTGTCTCCAGCAGAGAGCTCACCAGGCCGGAATTCCAAGCACACACAGCAGTCAGGGAGCGCGTCGAGGAGGAGGGGAAAACAGCCAGGGTGAGCCAGCCCGAATGTCCAGGAATGACAGCGGGGAAATGAGGCTCAGGGAACGAGGCTGTGAAAACTCCACACTGACGAGGCGAAGAGGTAACAGCTGCGTGGGAGGAACGGTCCTGGCGACGGCCCAGAACTGGATCCGGACGAGGTTCGTGCAGAGGTGACTCGGCAATGTGATGACGGCCATTCCCAGGGGACGAAGCAAGGGGGAAACCCAGGAATCGCCGCTCCAGATCGGAGATCAAGGCGAGGAAGGCGTCGAGCACGGGAAAGCTTCGTAGCCCTGGAGTCCTCTCCATCAATCTCTCTGCCGCCGCCACATGCCTGAAGATGGTAACAGGACACACAGTGGAGCTCGCGACAGCCACTCGACCCCAGACATAACTGCTGTCAGCTGCGGCTCCTTGAAGGGAATCCCGAGTGACGTGGCGCAGGTCGGGGGAAGCCCTCTGGTTGGCGCGAACTCCCGGACTGGAATGGCGGCAGGAACGGGATCCTGAAGCGGGAGGCAATGTCACCCACTTCGGCTTCCTGCCGGGATTTCCATCCAACCCGCGGAGCTTCTCTCGCTGTGTACCTGTGGCGTCTATCCTGGCACTGTCCTCGAGATGGAACACAGAATGAGGGTAACAGTCCAGGAGTTCCTCAGCATGGCCCGGATGCCAGCGTCTTGCGTTGGAGGCATCGTACAGGGTGAAGAGCGTCCCGTCGGCAGCCTCCGAGATGGACCTCAGCTCGTTGCCCTGGCGCCGGGAGTGACTCTTGGGAAACGGCATGCTAGTAGCGCTGACACCCGGACAGAAAGGTACAGTTCCACGGCGACTCACGGCCGCCGGTAACTCGCCTGGCTGCGACATACTGTCACACACGGCTCTTATTGCGCGGCTCCCTAGAGACGTGTGTGACAGATAATGACCCCAAACACACCTTCAAGATGACCACTGCCTTGTTAAAGAAACTGAGGGTAAAGATGATGGACTTGCCAAGCATGTCTCCAGACCTAAACCCTATTGAGCATCTGTGGGGCATCCTCAAATGGAAGGTGGGGGAGCACAAGATCTCTAACATCCACCAGCTCCGTGATGTCATCATGGAGGAGTGGAAGAGGATTCCAGTGGCAACCTGTGAAGCTCTAGTGAACTCTATGCCCAAGAGAGTTAAGGCAGTGCTGGAAAATAATGGTGGCCACACAAAATATTGACACTTAGGGCACAATTTAGACATTTTCACTTAGGGGTGTACTCACTTTTGTTGTCAGCGGTTTAGACAATAATGGCTGTGTGTTGAGTTATTTTGAGGGGACAGCAAATTTACACTGTTATACAAGCTGTACACTGACTACTTTACATTGTATCAAAGTGTCATATGTTCAGTGTTGTCCCATGAAACGATATAATAAAATATTTACAAAAATGTGAGGGGTGTACTCACTTTTGTGAGATACTGTATATACATGAAAGGGATTCTGCGATGTGTGTATGTATGTCAGTGGTTCCAAGGTTGTCATAGCCAGGAGCGGCATTGGAGTTAAGCTCCCAGTGCTCATAAAATGCTCCTTATGGCGTACGTCTCGAAAAGCCCCTGACAGCTAAGTCCAACTCCTAGCCTGCCCATGTGGTTTAGTCTCTAAGCCCGGCGGAACTGCTTTTACTAATAGGAGAAGGGGCGAGGGTGGATCTCTGGCGCCTTAAAACCAGATGCTTCGGGTAGATGGTGGCTCGTCAACCTGGGAAGGTAGCCCATCTAGGGGAAGGTAAACCCTGATTTCAAACCTCCGCTGCCTTGCGGCACACCTGGTCACGGGAAAGGCTTCGGGAGTCAACCCTGAGGAAAAATCCGGAGTCGGAGTCCCTAAGGCAGTTCTCTGTTGTGCTCAACATCGTTCTGGCAGCTCCTGCGACGGCGCTGGTGCCAAACTGTAGCAGTCCTGCTGTTTCTTTGGATTCATCAGTGACGTGGAGAAGGGGGACATGCTTCATGGGCAACATCTTGTCTTCCATATATTCCTGCCCAGGCTTGAATCCTACCAATGCCCAACACTGGAAGGTAGAACACCGGATCACTGGAGAGGACACTCCAGCTTCGCCTTTGGCGTAGACAAAACACGGGGAATGACAGTTACCGGTTATAAGCCACCGCTCAATTAGCGTAGAACGTGGCGCCAGGGGTTGTTCCCGACTGTGGGAGGGATCATCAGATCTCACTGGACAGCTACCGCCCGCCTCAAGCTGGGCAGCCCCCAGCCAATAAGGTGTTGTCCCACCACAGCTTGCTTTCCTCATTGGGTGCATGGAGTTGAGGAGAAGTCCAAACAGCAGGCTGAGAACCTTCTCACCAGGCAAGACAAAAAAACAAAAGAGACCAACTCTAAAACTGGGAACTTGGAACGTCCGCACTATGATGACAGGACTCGCTGCTAACCTCAAGGACATCAACGACACCAGGAAGACTGCCATCATCAATAATGAGCTGAAGAGACTGGAAGTGGAAATCGCCACTCTCCAGGAAACATGGTTGGCTGACGCAGGCACACTGAGAGAGAAGGACTACACGTTCTACTGGCAGGGAAAGGGCAGTGACGAACACAGGGAACACGGAGTGGGCTTCACAGTGAAGAACACCTTGCTGAAGATGGTGGAACCGGGCAGCAATGGCTCTGCACGACTCCTCACCCTCCGCCTGAACACCACTCAAGGCCCAGTCACCCTCGTCAGTGTGTATGCCCCTACACTGACAGCCACACCAGAGGCAAAAGACGAGTTCTACGAGAATCTCACAACAACTGTCAGGATCATCCTCAACTCTGAACAACTCATTCTCCTTGAAGACTTCAATGCCAGAGTGGGTGCTGACCACGACTCCTGGCCCTCCTGTCTTGGACCATTTGGCGTGGGCAGAATGAACGACAACGGACAGTGGCTGCTCGAGTTCTGCACATATCACGATCTGTGCATCACAAACTCGTTCTTCAAGACCAAGCCCCAACACAAGGTTTCCTGGCGACATCCGCGCTCAAAGCACTGGCACCAGCTGGACTTAATCCTGACCAGGCGCACCTCACTGAAGAACGTGCTAATCACCTGTTCGTTCCAGAGTGCAGATTGCAACACAGACCATTCATTGGTGTGTTGCAAGGTCAAGCTGCAGCTGAAGAAATTCCATCGTGCTAGACAGCCTGGAAAGGCACGGATTGACACCAGCAAGATGGCCCAACCAGAACTTGTTGAGCAGTTTGCCTCCACCTTTGAGAAGGAACTTGGTGTACCACAAGAAGGAGAATCTGCAAAGCAGAAGTGGGAAGAGCTGCGAAACACCATCCACCGCACAGCCTTGGCTACCTTTGGGAGGAAGACCTCGAAGTCACAGGACTGGTTTGATGCCAAGTTGACTGAGATGACCCCCGTCATTGAAGCCAAGTGCTCAGCACTTGCTGAGTACAAGAAGTACCCAAACGAGAAGAATCTCCAGATTCTCAGGGCTGCGAGAAGCAAAGTTCAGCAGACTGCTCGGCGCTGTGCCAATGAGTACTGGACTCAGCTCAGCCAAGACATTCAAACCGCTGCCATAACAGGGAACATCCGTGGTATATACGATGGCATCAAGAAAGCACTTGGTCCGGCTCAGAGCAAGACAGCCCCCCTCAAATCCTCCACTGGGGAGATGATCACAGAAAAGTACAAGCAGATGGAGAGATGGGTGGAACACTACTCTGACCTCTACTCCAGACAAAACACTGTGACACCGTCAGCCCTTGATGCCATCGACTGCCTGCCATCCATGGATGAACTTGACGTCGAGCCAACCATCGACGAACTCAGCAAGGCCATTGACAGCTTGGCTGTTGGCAAGGCACCCGGCAACGACGGCATACCCCCAGACCTGATCAAGCACTGCAAGACCACCCTACTGCTGCCATTGCATGACGTCCTCTGCCAGTGCTGGAAGGAAGGTGCCGTACCACAGGACATGAGGGACGCCAAGATCATCACCCTCTACAAAAACAAAGGGGAGAGAAGCGACTGCAACAACTACAGGGGCATCTCCCTCCTCAGCGTTGTTGGCAAAGTCTACGCACGAGTTGTTCTTGTTCGTGTACAGAAGCTTGCCGAACGTGTCTACCCCGAGTCTCAGTGTGGCTTCCGCGCTAAGCAATCGACGGTAGACATGATAGTCTCCATCCGCCAACTCCAGGAGAAATGCAGAGAACAGAACATGCCCCTGTACGTCGCCTTCATCGACCTCACCAAAGTGTTCGATCTGGTCAGCAGAGAGGGCCTTTTCAAGATCCTACCAAAGATAGGATGCCCACCAAAGTTGCAAAGCCTCATCGAATCGTTTCACACCAACATGCAGGGGATAGTGCAGCACGACGGCAACGTCTCAGAGCCATTCAACATACGCAGCGGAGTGAAACAGGGCTGTGTACTTGCACCAACCCTTTTTGGGATTTTCTTTGCTATGCTCCTGAGGCATGCCTTCAGCACAGCAACAGAGGGAATCTACCTGCACACAAGATCTGACGGCAGGCTTTTCAACCTCGCCCGCCTGAAAGCCAGAACCAAAGTATGTGAGGCTCTAATCAGAGACATGCTGTTCGCAGACGACGCTGCAGTCGCAACCCACACACAGCAGGAACTTCAGACCCTGATGGACCGCTTCTCCCAGGCATACAAGGACTTCGGGCTTAGCCTGAAGAAGACTAACGTCTTGGCGCAAGGCACGGAGGCACCACCAACCATCACCATCGACGACTACGAGCTGGAGGTCATGAATCAGTTCACGTACCTGGGGTCCACAATCAGCAACAACCTCTCCCTTGATACAGAGATCGACAAGAGGATTGGAAAATCAGCCTTCACACTCGCTCGCCTCACCACACGAGTGTGGGAGAATCCCAAACTCTCTGTCAAGACGAAGATGGCAGTGTACAATGCCTGCGTCATCAGCACACTGCTCTATAGGAGTGAGACGTGGACAACATACGCCCGGCAGGAAAAGAGACTGAACTCCTTCCACTTGCGCTGCATTCGCCACATCCTGGACATATCCTGGCAGGACAAAGTGCCCAACACAGAAGTTCTGTCCCGCGCCGGCCTTCCCTCCATGTTCACTCTACTCAGGCAGTGCAGGCTCCGCTGGCTAGGCCACGTTCACCGTATGGAGGATGGCAGAATCCCCAAAGACGTCCTCTACGGAGAACTGGCGACTGGCAGGAGAGATGTTGGCCGCCCACAGCTGCGCTTTAGAGACGTCTGCAAGAGAGACATGAAGGCCCTGGAGATCAACACAGAGCGCTGGGAGGACCTTGCAATGGACCGCTCCAAATGGAGAGGCACCCTGACCAGACAGCTCAAGGCGGGTGAAGAGAGACTGACTGCTGCAGCAGATGAAAAAAGGACCCGCAGGAAGAACCGCCACAGACCCAGCAGCACGGAGACCACCCACAAGTGCGACCTGTGTAACAGGGACTGCCATTCGCGCATCGGCCTGTTCAGCCACAGGCGGTGCTGTTCCAGCAGAGTAGATGTTTAGGATTCTCTTCCATGGTCATCATAGACCGACGGAGGCCGACGATGTATCTGACAGAAACTTTGTCTCCCTATTAATTCAGAGGCCACTTAACCACAGGCTCTCATCTCTTGCATGGTGATCCCACAATACCTGAAGGGTACACCTGACATGGTTTCACTGACCACTTGACCATAAAAGAGATCAAGACCTTTTTTAACTGACCTTTACCAGTGGAGGCGTATGCGGGGGGAGGAAACAAGCGCACCTGATACAGTCAGTTTAGGATCCGTGGGTGTCTCTCCACAATACAGGCCTTGTGGACTGATTAATGCCAGGTGCTGGGACACCAAAACTACATTTACATTTAACTATATTCACATTTATTTACTTTAATCTGCTCATATATCCCACTTTGAGATGTATGCCAGTGATAGAATTAAGAGCACCCTAACCATTTGTGTTGGAGTGTGATGGGGAGACAGCGACAGAAGCTGGAAGACTGAACCTGTATTTAATCTGTTCATTTCTCTTTGTGTACTCCTTTGAATGTGTTCTTGCATTGCCAAAACAGGTTTCTGCTGTGTCCAGTGATATGTGTTCAGACCGTGTCTTTTTGTTTATAAAATTGCGACAGACAAGGGCAGAGAACAACTTTTCATCTGATCGTTGCAACAGGGGAAAAAAGATAAGAAGACAAAACGGTATGTAGACTCATCGCCGCTGCCGTCATCTATTCCAGCATGTATGCAATTATTGGGGTTAGGACAAGTCAAACAAATGTTCTGTCTACTAACTTCCTCATTATTCTTTTGAATTTGGACTATTTATCCCACTCACTTTGGAAGTGTGGGAAATGTGAAGGACACAGTTGTCTTCTATTAAAAATGAGGTGTTTAAACAATATTAGCATACTGGTAGAAAGTGTGAATTATTATGGATTTAAAATGTTTGTAAAAACACCCAGGAAAATGTCTTTTTATGAAGATCCATCCATCTATCAAACAAAACCTTTAAAATGAACCATAAAACTTCCCTTCCAACAAAAACATTACAAAATAAATTTGGATCATTCTCCTGATCAGCAGAAAAGTAAACTATTACAGACAACAAAAATTTAACCAACATCCATGTGAACATTGCAAATTTACAAGAAAAAAGTAGCAAACAGGAAAAAACTGGTAAGTTTGAGAAAGTTTTTAATTTACAATTAAAAAGCTTATTTGAGAAAAAAAAGTGCAAGTTTATGAGAAAAGTTTCAACTCTATAAGAAAAGTTGCAAATTTACAAGAAAAAAAATCACATTTGAAGAAAAAAATGTCGCAAATTTATGAGACACAAATTTAAGTGGGAAAAAAGTAACTTTTTTTTAAAACAAAAGCTGGAAATTTACAAGAAAGAAGTAGCAATTTTCAGAAAATAAATTAATTTCACTGGTGGCGGAGTGGTTAGCACTGCGGCAGCACAGCAACCCACACTTGGCCAGGGGATCCTGGGTTCGATCCCAGCCCCCGACCAACAGTGATCTGTGTGGAGTTTGCATGTTCTCCCTGTGTCTGCGTGGGTTTACTCCGGGATTTCTCCGGTTTCCTCCCACATGCCAAAAACATGCAAGTTAGGTTAACTGGCATCAAAACTGGGGATTCGAAATTGTCCTTAGGTATGACTGCGAGAGTGAATGGTTGTCTGTCTCTCTGTGTTAGCCCTGCGATGGACTGGCGATCTGTCCAGGGTGTGCCCTGCCTCTCACCCAAAGTTGCTGGGATAGGCTCCAGCACCCCCGCAACCTGAAAAAGATTAAGCGGAAGAAGATGAATGAATGAATGAATGAATGAATGAATGAAGTGAAACAGTAGTAACAAGAGTAAAGCACTGTCATGCCTGAAGAATAAAGTGATGCATTAAGTAAATAAGGTAAATAAATGTCAATTATGTTTAAAGCCTGCATGCTATTATCAGCCTGTGGTGCATTTTACTTTGTGAAATAAAAAACTAATATGAAAAAATAATACATGTTTAATGCTTTATATATCCTTAAGAACATAGGAATACTGGAGTAGTAACCCTCCTTGAATGCTACACAAAAACAACACATTACCCACATTTGGAAACGTCAGCTTTTTAAGTCATGCTGACACACAACATATTTAATGCTGACATTGTTGCATGAAGGGTGCTGTCTGGGAAAGGGACCAATTATTCGGAAGGCCATCCTATTCAAAACGTTGTCATGACATGTAGTTACATTTCTGGAAAGGTGGATGTATATCTGGTCAACATAAGCTCTATAGTTATTGCAGCTCAGCTGAGCTCTGGGAGGAGTAGAGGTTGGTCAACAGGTCTTTGATATCACTGTTGTAGTATCATCAGGATTTAACACTGCATGCCGTATTTTGCTGGGTTTTGCTGCTAGTTAAGATATAAACAGTGTAGCCTCATGCAAGAACTATGCAATTTAACAAATTTGTTAGTAAACATGATGCATAATCAGTTTAACTGAACTTGTGGCATTCACCAGTCTTTTAGTATCTTGAAATTTCGTACAGATGCTAACTGTGGTATATATTACTCATATATTCCATACCTGCATATGTTAGAGCATGTGGAAATGTTTGGAGCAACATATGCAAAGGAACTTCACACCTCCGAAAGGACAAAGGAATCTCACCGCCGTGTGAAGACCAACGACGTCACAGGACGCGGCGGCGACAGACTTGACACCTTCACCCCCTAAGGCGAGGAGAAGTTTTCCCATCACCTCCCAAGACGAAGGGAGGAGTTAACAGGACAATGGGGGGATTAAGATACGGGGATGTCGGCTTGTGTTTTGCATGTCTTTGATGTGTGCCTGTATTTAACCAGCGAGCTGGGCAGAAATCTCTCTCTTTTGCCTTCTGCCAAGCTCTGCACCAGCTGAGACAAGATAGAAGAGTTGTTCATTAAAGACTCTGTTTTTGATACAAAACCGCCTCATCATTTCCAGCTCTTCTACACTAACAAATTTTAAGTGATCAAGACCAGTTGTAAGAGTTATGTATGTGCAACTAGTTTGCAGTTATTCTAACCTTAGTTTTCATGAAATGGTTCTATAGTTTATACATCTGAATCAGTTTTAGCATGAAAACCCTAAAAACCTAATAATTAGTTGACATGATTTTATATTTGATTCATGTTCTAATTCTAACTATATTCATATGGTGCCCTAATCAGTTTAATGAGACAGTGAGGCCACTTTGAAACAAAGAGGGTGATGGGTGTCAGTTCAAGATTCAAGATTCAAAGGCTTTATTATCATGTGCACAGTTAAGAAATGCTACATTTCCTGAGCAGTGAAATTCTTACTTTGCTCTCCGAACGAATGCCAAGTTAAAGGTACAGAAATAACAATTCTAATAGGTCATGACACACTAACACAGTAACTCAATCCTAATACTAATGGATGCTAATAACACACACACCAACACACAGTTAGGCAGTTAGGACTCTTTAAGCACACCTTGATACTAAATACTAAAACTAATGAGTACTAATAACACACACTAGGCAGTTTGGGCAGTTAAAGCAGTTAAAGCAGTCAGACAAGAGGAATGAAATTGAAAATTCACTAGATGACTAAAGTAATAGTGGTATATTGATATCAGAGATGATGTGAACCTGAGATGGCATGAACCTATGTACAGTGTGCAAATGAGCATTATGCAACCTGATGTGAGCCTGAGATGGCATAGACTTATGAACAGTGTGCAAATGAGCATTGTGCAACGAGCAGTGTATAATTACAAATTACAAATTAGCACCCGGTGCTAATTTCTGCAATGGCAGTACCAGTAGACTGTGCATGATAAGTAGCAGCAGAGATGATATGGACATCACACAGGTGAGACTTTATCTACTGTACAGGTGAGCAGTGTGCAGATTTAGCAGCCGGTGTGTGAGTTCCTATATGCAAAGCTGTGTTACAGAGTTTTGGGAGTTGTTATTTGTTCAAGAGTCTGATGGCAGTGGGAAAGAAGGAGTTTTTTAGTCTGGTTGTCCTGCATTTCACACTTCTGTACCTCCGGCCTGAGGGTAGAAGTGTGAACAGTCTGTGCTGGGGGTGGGTGGGGTCCTGGAGGATGGTGTCAGCTCTCCTTTGGACTCTGCGGTGGTAAATGCTCTGCAGAGAGGGGAGTGGAGTCCTGATGATCTTCTCCGCTGTCTTCACCACTCTCTGCAGGTGTTTGCGGTCCAGGGCAGTGGTGCTGCCATACCACGCAGTGATGCAGTGACTGTGATAGTGGACATGAGTAAAGGGAGGAGGAGACCCCACTGGCCGCTGTTCATCTGGAAGCTTGAGGTAGAGAGGGTGAGCAGCTGTAAATACCTGGGCATCCACATCAGCGAGGACCTTAAGTGGACACACTTCACCACAAAGCTGGTTAAGAGAGCTCAACAGTGACTGTACTTTCTGAGGAGGCTGAAGAAGTTTGGCATGTCTTCCAGGATCCTCAACAATTTCTACAGCTGCATCATCGAGAGCATCCTGACTAACTGCATCACTGCGTGAAATTACTTTTAAACAGTGTTGGGAGTAACACGTTACTTTGTAAGGCGTTACTGTAGCGTCACTACTTTTGCAGTAACATACTGTGTAACGAAATTAATGTTTAAAAATTCAGTAATGCATTACAGTTACTGAAATTTGATCAGATGTGTTACTCGTTTTTTTTAATACGGATAGATATTTTTAGCACAAATAAATGAATGTACAAAATAACCCTACCATAGCTGAGACGAGCTGTCAGTCGACGTGACCTGTTGCAGAGAGCCGAGTCTTCACTACTGAGTGGAGGAAAAGATGAAGCTACTTTGTTTTTGTGGAAATAGACAGATTAGTTTTCCTTTGTCATGGTTAAGGACAAAAGCATATTGGTAGGTTGGAAGCTAAGTGCCGGTTGAGACCTACTGCAATCTTCAGAAGCACTTGAAACAGCAACAAAGCTCAGACAAAGCTAGTGCTAAGTAACAGCTAACTATGCTAACAACACTGTGTTAGTGGATATATGCTATCTGAACAACCATGGCTGGATGTAAAGTGGAAATACTCTTGTCTCAACAGCCATGGCTGGATTTCAATCACGGGTATGCATCTGGACAGTTTGTGACCCAGCAAGAATTAAACCAACTGATAGCCAGATGCATCGTTACAGACTGAAGACATGATATAAACAGTGACTTTCCATCAGACAGCTGAAACTGCTAGCCACTGAAATTAAAACACATTTACTTGCTACCTGGACAAAGATTATTCAAAAAGGAATTTTGATCTCCAAAAGGAATTTGAGGGACTGGATCATGTCTCTGTCATAGCAGACATTTGGACTGTGGATAATGGGCATTTTCTTTGAATCACTGCACATCGGATTAAATCCATATCATAAAGGTAAGATAAACATGGACAGCTTTATGAAGTGTTGCCAACTCTCACTCCAAAAATGAGGAAATTATTGGCAATATATTGATTTTCATCATATTTTTCCCACAATAAGAGCTCTCAAGGCAGGATAAAGCAGACTGAACATATTCTAAAAGCTCTGTCTGAAACAGTCTGTTTTTAGCCTCACATTAATAAGCCCATAATGTAATCCATTTATTAAATAAATTATCTTGCTATGTGTGCAAGATAATTTAAGTATGCTTTTAAAAGTAATGTGAAAGTTACTTTTCCAAGTAATGAGTTACTTTATTCATTCAGCAATTGGTAAAGTAACTCAATTACTTTTGAAAAGAAGTAACTAGTAACTGTAATTAGTTACTATTTTTTAGTCACTTGCCCAACACTGCTTTTAGATGCATACTTAAATTATCTTGCACACATAGCAAGATAATTAATGGATTATATTACTGGCTTATTAATGGCAAGCTGAAAACGGACCATTCCAGACAGAGCTTCACAAACAGTTTTTTTAATGTTGGTGTTGCTGCACATGTGTCAGTGTGTGGGACATGAAGCTGTCCATGTTTATCTTACCTTTATGATATGGATTAATCCGATGTGCAGTGATCCAAAGGAAATGTTCATTATTCACAGTCCAAACATCTGCTGTGACAGAGACATGCTCCAGTCCCTTAAATACCTTTTGGAGATCAAAATCCATTTTTGAATAATCTTTATCCAGGTAGCAAGTAAATGCATTTTAACTTCAGTGGATCACAGTCCAGCTGTCTGAAGTAAAGTGACTGTTGATATCACGTCTTCATTCTGTAACAAAGTATCTGGCAAGCAATCAGTTTAATTCTTGCTGGGTCACAAACTGTCCAGATGCATATCCGTGATTGAAATCCAGCCATGGGTGTTGAGATGAGAGTATCTCCACTTTCCATCCTGGTGTGGGTGATCAGATATAGTAGGTCCACTTCACAGTGTTAGATGCTAGCATAGCTGGCCATTACTTAGCACTAGCTTTGTTGGAACTTGTTGCTGTTTTCAGGCACTTTTGAAGACTGCAGTAGGACTCGATTGGCACTTCATTTGCAACCCACCAATATGCTTCTGTCCTTAACCACAACAAAAGAAAAATAATCTGTCTATTTCCACAAAAACAAAGTAGCTTCATCTCGTCCGCTGCTCACAGAGATAAAGATTCAAGCTCTTTGCAACAGGTCACGTCGACTGAAGGCTATGTCTCAGCTATGGTAGGGTCAGTTTGTATATTCATTTATTTGCTCTAAAAAATATCTATCCATGTTAATAAAACGAGTAACGAGTAATGGATCTGATCAAATTTCAGAAATTACTGAATTTTTAAAGAGTAATTTCATTATACAACACATTACTACAAAAGCAGTAGTGTTACTCCCAACACTGGTCATGAGTAACTTGTTTGTGTTCAAGTCCAGTCAGAACTCACTGTAAATTTCCACTTTGCATTACTCTTTATAGAAATAAAAGAGCTGGTGTTTTATAGAACTACAGCCGTGGACAAAATTGTTGGTACCCCTCTGTTAATGAAAGAAAAACCCACAATGGTCACAGAAATAATTTGAATCTGACAAAAGTGGTAATAAATAAAAATTCTATGAAAATTAACCAATGAAAATCAGACAATGCTTTTGAATTGTGGTTCAACAGAATTATTTTAAAAAACAAGCTCATGAAACAGGCCTGGACAAAAATGATGGTACCCCTAGAAAACATTGAAAATAATGTGACCATAGGGACATGTTCAACCAAGATGTGTCCTCTAATTAACATCACAGGTGTCTACAAACTTGTAATCAGTCAGTCGGCCTATTTAAAGGGTAACAAGTAGGCACTGTGCTGTTTGGTGACATGGTGTGTACTACACTAAACATGGACCAGAGGAAGCAAAGGAGAGAGTTGTCTCAGGAGGTTAGAAAGAAAATTATAGACAAGCATGTTAAAGGTAAAGGCTATAAGACCATCTCCAAGCAGCTTGATGTTCCTGTGACTACAGTTGCACATATTATTCAGAAATTTAAGATCCACAGGACTGTAGCCAACCTCCCTGGACGTGGCCGCAGAGGAAACTTGATGAAAAATGGAAGAGACGGATAATACGAATGGTAACAAAAGAGCCCAGAACAACCTCTAAGCACATTCATGGTGAACTCCAAGGTCAAGGTACACTACCGTTCAAAAGTTTAGGGTCACCCAGACAATTATTTTGTGTTTTCCATTAAAAGTCACACTTATTTACCACCATGAGTTGTGAAATGAATAGAAAATATAGTCAAGACATTGACAAGGTTAGAAATAATGATTTGTATTTGAAATAATAATTTTTTCCTTCAAACTTTGCTTTCGTCAAAGACTCCTCCATTTGCAGTAATTACAGCATTGCAGACCTAACATGATTGCACAAGGGTTTTCTAATCATCCATTAGCCTTCTGACACAACGAGCAAACACATTGTACCATTAGAACACTGGAGTGATAGTTGCTGGAAATGGGCCTCTATACACCTATCTAGATATTGCACCAAAAACCAGACATTTGCAGCTAGAATAGTCATTTACCACACTAACAATGTATAGAGTGTATTTCTGATTAGTTTAAAGTTATCTTCACTGAAAAAAAAGTGTTTTTCTTTCAAAAATAAGGAAATTTCTAAGTGACCCCAAACTTTTGAACGGTAGTGTACATCAGTGTCAGATCGCACCATCTGTAGTTGTTTGAGCCAAAGTGGACTTCATGGGAAACGACCAAGGAGGACACCACTGTTGAAAACAAATCATAAAAAAGCCAGACTGGAATTTGCCAAACTGCATGTTGACAAGCCACAAAGCTTCTGGGAGAATGTCCTATGGACAGACAAGACAAAACTGGAACTTTTTGGCAAGGCACATCAGCGCTATGTTCACAGACGCAAAAATGAAGCATACCAAGAAAAGAACACTGTCCCTACTGTGAAACATTGAGTAGGTTCTGTTATGTTTTGGGGCTGCTTTGGCACAGGGTGTCTTGAATCTGTGCAGGGTACGATGAAATCTCGACTATCAAGGTATTCTAGAGAGGAATGTGCTTCCCAGTGTCAGACAGCTTGGTCTCAGTCGCAGGTCATGGGTCTTGCAACAGGATAATGACCCAAAACACACAGCTAAAAACACCCAAGAATGGCTAAGAGCGAAACATTGGACTATTCTAAAGTGGCCTTCTGTGAGCCCTGATCTAAATCCTATTGAACATCTGTGGAAGGAGCTGAAACATGTCGTCTGGAGAAGGCACACTTCAAACCTGAGACAACTGGATCAGTTTGCTCATGAGGAGTGGGCCAAAATACCTGCTGAGAGGTGCAGAAGTCTCATTGATAGTTAAAGAAATCGTTTGATTGCAGTGATTGCCTCAAAAGATTGTGCAACAAAATATTAAGTTAAGGGTACCATCATTTTTGTCCAGGCCTGTTTCATGAGCTTGTTTTTTAAAATTATTCTGTTGAACCACAATTCAAAAGCATTGTCTGATTTTCATTGGTTGATTTTCATAGAATTTTTATTTATTACCACTTTTGTCAGATTCAAGTTATTTCTGTGACCATTGTGGGTTTTTCTTTCATTAACAGAGGGGTACCAACAATTTTGTCCACGTGTGTAAGTACTGTAGGAACTGATATAATAAATATAGTTGCAAGTGGCGATCATCAGGTTCCAAGCAGGTGTGGACTTCAAGGTCTTGTATTGCTTAGCAACAGCATTTAAAACCTAAGTCTGCTACACATTAGTTTTTTAAATCAGCAGTATGTAACTTTCTTGCTCCCTGTAGGAACATTGAAAAGTCCACAACCACGGTGACCACGACCCCCGTCCCAACAGTCAACCACAGGGCTTTTTGTTGGTGGTGGCTTAAGTCGTGCCCTGTGATTCGCTGCTGGGACTGAGGCCACAGACCAAGGCCACATCTGCTGTACTCCCAGTAATGGCACCACAACAAGAGCTGTTGAAGGCAATGTGGGCCCACTCAGGCTATGGATGAAGTGGCGTTCACAAGGTCAGATCTTGGTGTACCATCAAAATAATTTTGCAAACATTATCTTGAGGTTAAATCTAACATAGTGCTGCTTTAAAATGTACAAAAGAGCCATGCTGTACTTCAGTTGTTTAGAAGAACAAGACTATCAGGGTGTGGGATGGGTCCCATGCCCTCATCCTAATTTATTATTCTATTATCTTGTTTTCAGGGCATGGGCCTCAGCCCTCGCCCTCACCCTCGCTTTGGGTTCATTTTGGGGATTTTTTTGTGTCTTGCTCTTTCCCTGGTTTGCCGTTGTTATTATTATTCTGTTTTGCATGTTTGCTTTCTCCGGTGAGCATCCTCTTGGTTTGAAGTTGTCAGCATTGTTTACTGTTGTTGTTGTCTTGTGGTCTTGTCTCCACTGGTTCCTCTGCCCCTGTTTGGTGCATCCTCTGTGTGTGATTGTCTGCTCTGCCCCGCCCGTCCTGTTCTCTGTAACCATGCCCCACTGTCTCAGTTTGCCCTGATTATGCCACCTGTTCTGTATTGTGTTGATTATTCCTATGTGTATTTATGTCAAACCCCAATCTGTATCTGGTTATGTCTGTTGTCTCGTCATACTGCATGAGCAACATGCTTCTGTTCTGACCTGTTTATCCTGACCTCATCCTGACTGATTTTGTAAGGGTTTTTTTACAGCCCCAGAGCTGTCTGTTGTTTTTGTGTTTTTTGTTTTTTTTTTGAGCTGCGCCCGTTTGGCCAGCTCATTAATAAATCACTGCCGAAACTCTGAATATCACGTTTGGGTCCAGTTTTCCACCTCACCGTGACAAAGACCTCCCTGGCAAGATTTGAACCCAGGACCTCCTGCTTTCCAAGCACTCATCATGACCACAACAGCTTTAGCTAATCAAACAGCAGAAACCTGGGGAAACCTCCGCTTCAAAGGTGTTCTAGTAACTGTTAATTACTAACAGTAATTTACTGTCAAGTCTGCAGACTTGAGAATTGCAATACAGTGTTGGATACCTTAATATCCACAGAGGTGCTGCTTGAAAAGCAACTAGACAGTCTCAGTTTAGCTGTCTCTGATCCAGAAGTCCTGTCCTTTTAAACATCAGGCAGCATATTTTACATCTGTTTAAACAAAACAGACAGGCTAGAGTTAATTTTATTGACTCCATTAGAAAACCATAATACCTTTGTGGTGATCAACTTTTTGTTTCATTTGAAAATGTCCCCCAAAAATTGAGTGAAGTGTGCCGAAGCCAAATCACTAGTATGCTAACAAGCCATTTGGCATTGATCTCGGCCCTTCTGCGGTACCGACTCAACAGGTGACCGGTATGTATTTAGGTGCTTAGCAACAGTTGCTGGCTACATTTAGAAGAGACTATTTTTTTCTCAGCTGTGCAAAGTAACTGGTTAAAAAAACAAATCATAATATTTTGTCCAGTACTGCAGTCATTTAATAAACTGTGCTTGCGGAACTGTTGTATAAAAGCAGAATTACACTCGAGGTTGTACGGTGTCAATGAATATAGTAACTGCATTAGACATATCACACTCACAATTACTATATTCACTGATAGCGTACTCCCCCTTGTGTAATATTGCTTAATTATGCACATTTTAATAGCAGTTAATTATTTCAGGTATTTTCTTTTTAACCAGTTATTAATATTCCAGATCCGCTCTATTTTCCCAAGAGGACTTGCGTTCATTACTGCTTTTAAACACGATATATTTATATTTCTAGAACTATCAAGGATTCAGTCATTTATGTAGGAGAATTGTGCATTTTTTGTAATTTAACAGATAAATCAATAAATCCAATACAAGACATTAAAATAGTATAGGGTGGGATGTGTGTGAAGCACAGTGATGGAGCATATATAGTGAACTTTTCTTGCCTTTGACAGTACTCAGGTTAAAAGGACTCAGAGGGTCATGCGTAATATTTTCTTGGGAAACTAATTGGTTTTCTGTGAAGGATGAAGAAATTAATCATTCTTAACCTTACACTTATATATACTTGATCAATAGTAAGAAAACATACTCAGCAGGATTTGTTTTTTTCTGTTTATAATGAGGGGTGTCTTCATTAATGTGACAGCAAGTCTTTGTTTTGAGATCAAAGGTTGTTTCGTGGGTGTAGACAGAGGAAAAAACACCTGCTACAGGGATGTAAGTCTTGGATGTGGATGATCTTTAGTGAATTGTTGAGATTTCATGATTCTCCACATAAGGAACAAAGACTGATGCTAGAAATAAGGTTTAACAGATTAAAGAAAGGCTACTCTTACATTTGTGGTGACATTAGAAACTCCATCCATCTTCTTCCGCTTAATCCTTTTCGGGTCACGGGGGGAGGGAGGGGGCTGGTGCCTATCCCAGCAACTTTGGGCGAGAGGCAGGGTGCACCCTGGACAGATTGCCACTTCATCGCAGGGCCAACACAGAGAGACAGACAACCAATCACTCTCACAGTCATACCTAAGGACAATTTCGAATCCCCAGTTTGATGCCAGTTAATCTAACGTGCATGTTTTTTGGCATGTGGGAGGAAACCGGAGAAATCCCGGAGTAAACCCACGCAGTCACGGGGAGAACATGCAAACTCCACACAGATCACTGTTGGTCGGGGGCTGGGATCGAACCCAGGATCCCCTGGCCAAGGGTGAGTTGCTGTGCTGCCGCAGTGCTAACCACTCCACCACCGCGCTGCCCGACATTAGAAACTTTTGACAAGCAATCGGGTGTTTATCATATTTTGTGCTTTCATAGCAAAATCCACAATATCAGCACCTCTAACATGATAACAAGTAGAAGCATAATGTTTACCATGACAGTTAAGTGGTAGCATTGATAACTACTGAAAACAAAGATCAACTGAGCTTCATAGACACCTCTATCAGCACAAAAACTAGAATTGCACTGTAGACCCATGCCTCTCCTCTGACTTCTCCTACCACCAGGAGCACACTAGGACAAAAAATCAGGTCAGGAATTTGATTCCATCCCAGGTCACTCTGTTGTTAAAATCCAGACATCCCCCCGATTTTTGTAGGCCAACATTTTAACATAACAGGTGTCAAACTAGTTATAAATGTAGTTCCAAGTTCAGCTGAGAGGAAAATTATTCTGATAGTAGAGCTGCAGCTAATGACTGTTTTGACAGTCAGGCTGTTGATCACACTGGTCAACACCAAATTTATTGTCTAAGATTTTTTTAGCTGATTTAGGACAATTTTGATGTACTGAATCCAAAAATCACATTGGTTTTGCTCAATCAGGTCAACTTTTTGAACTATGGCCACATGTTTTTTACGTTTTTGTTTACATGTACGGGTATTTTCACTTTATATGATGCAAAATTCTTTTGAACAATGATGACATAACATTCAATTTACATGTACTTACCTTTATCAGTGTCTACTATTCAGTTTACAGTACAACTGTACAACTACTATACAACTGCTTACAACTTAGCTTAAAAACCTGACTTGAATGAGGGGCAGCACCACTCTCTCGAAGCACTTCATGATGATTGGAGTGAGTGCTACCGGTCTGTAATCATTCAGACAGGTCGGCGGGCTTCTTTTGGGGAGGGGGATGATAGTTGTCGTTTTGAAGCAGGAGGGGACTATGTTCTGGTTGAGGGAGAGGTTGAAGAGTGATGTGAGAATGTCAGTCAGCTCGGCAGCGTATGCTCTGAGGGCTCGCCCAGGTACGTACACTACCGTTCAAAAGTTTGGGGTCACTTAGAAATTTCCTTATTTTTGAAAGAAAAGCACTTTTTTTCAGTGAAGATAACTTTAAACTAATCAGAAATACACTCTATACATTGCTAATGTGGTAAATGACTATTCTAGCTGCAAATGTCTGGTTTTTGGTGCAATATCTACATAGGTGTATAGAGGCCCATTTCCAGCAACTATCACTCCAGTGTTCTAATGGTACAATGTGTTTGCTCATTGCGTCAGAAGGCTAATGGATGGTTAGAAAACCCTTGTGCAATCATGTTAGGTCTGCAATTCTGTAATTGCTGCAAATGGAGGATTCTTTGACGAAAGCAAAGTTTGAAGGAAAAAATTATTATTTCAAATACAAATCATTATTTCTAACCTTGTCAATGTCTTGACTATATTTTCTATTCATTTTACAACTCATGGTGGTAAATAAAAGTGTGACTTTTCATGGAAAACAAAAAATTGTCTGGGTGACCCCAAACTTTTGAACAGTAGTGTATGTTTTCTGGTCCTGCTGCCTTGCAGGGGTTGAATATTCCTCAGTGCTTTGTTTACCTGGCCTGGTGAGACTTTTAGTGGGCGGGGGGGGGGGGGGGGGGGTGAATGTGTGTCTCTTCTCTGCCCTGTAGCTGGTGGTCTCAAAGCGGGTGTAAAAGATGTTGAGATCATCCGGTAGGCTGTCTGTGGAGCTAGTGGTGCTGCTGTTGGTCCTCTTGTAGTCTGTGATGTGTTGCAGGCCGTGCCACATGCGCCCCGGTTCAGGAGCGGAGTACAGGCTGTCCAGCTTTTCTCTGTACTGCCTCTTGGCTGTTGTTATAGCTTTTCTTAGTCCATACTTTGCAGCTTTGTACTCGACCTCGCTGCCTGATTTAAATGCAAGAGAGTGAGCATGCAGCATCTGAGGTACCTGACTGTTGATCCAGGGCTTCTGGTTGGGGAACTTCCTGACCTGTGTGGTGGGTACGATGGTATCAACGCACATGCTGATGTACCGAGTCACATATTCAGCATATTCCTGTATGTTTACAGAAGAGTCCTCTCCGGTGGCTGCAACTTTAAACACATCCCAGTCTGTGCAGGAAAAACAGTCTTGTAGGGTGCTCTCAGTCTCTGGAGTCCAGCGCTTAATTTGCTTAATAACAGGGTTTGTTTGTTTCAGCTTTTGTCTGTAGGCTGGGTATATAAACAGTGAGATGTGATCTGACTGTCCAAAGTGGGGGCGGGGTGCCACTCTGTAAGCATCACGTATATTGGAGTAAACATGATCCAATGTGCTTTTATTGTGGGTGGGAATGCCCACATGCTGGTAATATTTGGGGAGTACAGTCCGTAAATTGCACTGGTTAAAGTCACCAGCAACAATAAAAACAGCATTGGGATGCTTTGTCTCTACTGCGCTGATGACTTCATGGAGTTTAGCGCTACTGTGTAGTTGCTTTGCGGACGGATGAAAACAGCAGCTAAAAACACAGCGGTAAATTCTCTTGGTAGATAACAGGGATGGCATTTCAACAGTAAAAACTCTGCGTCGGGTGAGTAGTGCTTGTAAACAGTCTGTACATCTCCACACCACAAGTTGTTTACAAAAACACACACTCCCCCTCCCTTCGTCTTACCAGAGGCTCCGGTTCTGTCTGCTCAATGTGTTGAGTGAGTCTGTAGTTGAATGGCGAGCCTCCGGGATTCTGTCTGATAGCCAGGTCTCAGAAAATTAGGGCACAGCACTCTCTTGTCTCCCGCTGGTATTCAATTCTCGCTCTTAGTTCGTCTAGCTTGTTTTCCAAAGACAGAACATTCGCCAGTAAGAGACAGGGAATTGGTGGTCGACTGGCGGGGGCCTTTAGCCTAGCATATAGCCCACCTCTCTTGCCTCTTCCCCACAGCCATCTTCGACATGCTCTCTTGGGGTCAGCAAGCTCACGCGGGCTTGGTGCTTCGGGGCCTTCTTGGGGGTGGTGTTGATCGCTGCATGGACATACAATGCATTGCAGGTTGGGTGGAATGAAGCTAGTAAACTCTATGTGACTGCTCGTCTCGGCGATGTTCAGTGGTGTCCTTCGGTCGTATGTTAGCAGTACATGACTTTTATGCACTGCAGAAAGAACAGCAATCATGCAAAAAATGAGAAAAGTCGGCATTCGAGAGCGGAACAAGCAAAGACGGTTGCCATCGGTGGGCGCCATCTTGCAAATCCATGCTGGGTACAGGAGAAGCCACAGACGGTCTGCTCCGTGGGTCAGTCCATTTTGTGGCCAGTTTGGAGAAACATCGACGACCAAACAGCAGCCACCAGACCACACTTGTCCCTGCTCTTTGCTATCAGATCACTGGGACAACTGCCCCGGATCCCCCGTTGTCCCAGCGGTGAGTAGCTAATAACTTATGCTGTCCCCCCACATTAGCTCCTACCGCTGTGGTTAAACATTATTATTTTTAGAGCAAGAAGCTCCCATTTACTGTCTGCAGTTGTGCAAATTTAAGTTTTCGTATGATGGAGAGAAAAAGTGATTGCACTTAGATATGTTGCTGTAAAGAGCAAATGAAGCTTCTTCTGAGGTGAACTTTCATTTGTTTGTGATTATCTATGATATCTTTGATATGCAACTATTTCATGGAATTAAAACCTTGAATTATGTATTTTTAATGTGCTCGTCAGGGGCGTCAAACATATGGCCCGAGGGCCAAAAACGGACCACCAGGGGGTCCAGGTTTTTCTCTGTGAATTTACAGCTTTCTTTCAAGTAAATTTCTGACTTTTTCTATTGATTAGAATTGTTCATGTAAATTTGAAACATTTTTCTCCTTAAGATAAGACTTTTTTCCTCATCAATTTTCTTTTTCTTTTTTTTTTCTGGTGAAAACAGGTATTGTCCATTTAGATTAAATCCATCAGCAATTACTAATGATGTCGTGTACCCAATTCATAGGGGTCATTTTCAACCCCTACCCCTTGGCCCTTGATTTGATTTGATTCTTGCTATTTTTATGTACAGTGGTGTGAAAAAGTGTTTGCCCCCTTCCTGATTTCTCTTTTTTTTTGTATGTTTGTCACACTTAAATGTTTCAGATCATCAAACAAATTTAAATATTAGACAAAAATAACACAAGTAAACACAAAATGCAGTTTTTAAATGAAGGTATTTATTATTAAGGGCGAAAAAAATCCAAACCTGCATGGCCATGTGTGAAAAAGTGATTGCCCCCTAAACCTAATAACTGGTTAGGCCACCCTTAGCAGCAACAACTGCAATCAAGTGTTTGCAATAACTGGCAATGAGTCTTTTACAGCGCTGTGGGGGAATTGTGACCCACTCATCTTTGCAGAATTGTTGTAATTCAGCCACACTGGAGGGTTTGTGAGCATGAACCGCCTTTTTAAGGTCATGGTCATGCCACAGCATCTCAATCAGATTCAGGTCAGGACTTTGACCAGGCCACTCCAAAGTCTTCATTTTGTTTTTCTTAAGTCATTCAGAGGTGGACTTTTGCTGGTGTGTTTTGGATCATTGTCCTGCTGCAGAACCCAAGTGTGCGTCAGCTTGAGGTCACGAACAGATGGCCGGACATTCTCCACAGAATTTTTTGGTAGACAGCAGAATTAATGGTTCCATTTACCACAGCAAGTCTTCCAGGTCCTGAAGCAGCAAAACAGCCCCAGACCATCACACTACCACCACCATATTTTACTGTTGGTATGATGTTCCTTTTCTGAAATGCCATGTTACTTTTTTTTGCCCAGTCCCTTTCTTATGATGGAGTCATGAACTCTGACCTTAACTGAGGCAAGTGAGGTCTGCAGTTCTTTGGATGTTGTTGTGGGGTCATTTGTGACCTTTTGGATGAGTCGTCGCTGTGCTCTTGGGGTAATTTGGTCGGCCATCCACTCCTGGGAAGGTTCACCACTATTCCATGTTTTTGCTATTTGTAGATAATGGATCTCACTGTGGTTTGCTGAAGTCCCAAAGCTTTAGAAATAGCATTATAACCTTTTCCAGACTGATAGATCTCTATTACTTTGTTTCTCATTTGTTCCTGAATTTCTTTGGATCATAGCATGATGTCTAGCTTTTGAGGATCTTTTGGTCTACTTCACTTTGTCAGGCAGGTCCTATTTAAGTGATTTCTTGATTGAGAACAGGTGTGGCAGTAATCAGGCCTGGGTGTGGCTAGAGAAATTGAACTCAGCTTTCCAAAGATGTGATAAACTACAGTTAATTTATGTTTTAACGGGGGAAGGGGGGTCACTTTTTCACACAGGGCCATGTAGGTTTGGGGTTTTTTTAACCTTATTAATAAACACCTTCATTTAAAAACTGCATTTTGTGTTTACTTGTGTTATCTTTGTCTAATATTTAAATTTGTTTGATGATCTGAAACATTTAAGTGTGACAAACAAAAAATGAGAACTCAGGAAGGGGGCAAACACTTTTTCACACCACTGTATGTATAAGGGTAATTTACATTTACAAAGGTTGTAAATTTAGTTCAAGTCAGATTTGATCATATTAAACATAAGGCTGAATAATAGTAATAATGCATCAGACTTATATAGCACTTTTCATGGACACTCAAAGACACTTTACAATGGATTTATTATTCATTCACTCCACAGACATCGATAAGCTACTGCTGTAGCCACAGCTGCCCTGGGGCAGACTGACAGAAACGTGGCTGCCAATCCGTGCCAATGGCCTCTCCATCCACTACCAAACATTTATACACATTCATACCCAGTGTCATGGACGCTGGAGGCAAGATGGATAAAGTGTCTTGCCCAAGGATTGCTGGAGAGTGCTGGATTCCAACTGGCAACCCTCTGGCTACTGGATGACCCACTCTACCTCCTGAGCCACTGCCACCCCAGTGGCTAGTAACTGTAGAAAATTACTAGCCACAGTGGCTGGTGAGCAAAAAAGTTAATGTCAAGCCCTGCCTGTAACCATAGCTTTTCTTGTTACTATGGAGTGACAGCTGTGTAGAATCAGTTCCAACATCATTAAAGTGAAAAAGCAGTAACAGTAGGTAATATATTGATGAGTATGTAAGTCAGGTATTTTTCATCAAGATTTTTTTCCAGCTTTAGACCCTTTTGTGTCTTGACATTAACGGCAGCAGACGGCACGGACGTGACGTCGGATGCATGGGTGACGTCAGCACGTCGTGTCTATTTGAGGGGACTCTTGGTGGTAGTCATCCTCTTTGGCGCTCCGCTTCAAGCCAGCCACAGCCTGTAGTAGTCAACAGTTAGCTTGCATGTTAGCCACTGCAACACTTGTACCATCATTGTGTGTCTTGTAATAAAGTTTGGGTTCAGTACAACTCCAGCCTCCGCTGTCCTATTTCCAGACATAACAGACCCCACTTTAATTTTCCTATTTGGCCCTCATGTTGTTGAGGTTCAGTAGCCCTGACCTACAAGAATTTCATGGAGCCTGGTAAGTGAGTCAGTCGATCCATGCTGAGTAAAGCTTCCTGTCCTCCTCTGCATCCAGATGATCGCATGGCCACCGACAAGAGAGACACACTGTAGCACCGCAACCTGTTATGAAGGGCACAGGATGTAATGCTCAGGTTTAGTGTCACCCTCAGGCCACAGAGTGCTGAGTCAGTTGCCAGTGACAAGGTCTCTTCGCCCTGCTTTCACCCTGACAGATGAATTATTCATTAAAGCAAAGGAAAGCACAGGGGACCCTGCTAATTTCTCAATGGGATTGTTGGCTGTCCTCACAGTAAGCTGTCCAATGAAAAGACAAGCTCACAAGGCTGGTTTAGAAATGATCAGTGAGTATTCTACTCAATATATTTATGAAATGGACATCACCCGCTCTCCACACAATTAAAAGTGCTCTCAGTGACTCATTGACTCATGGCAGAGCAGATGGATCTTGTGTTTCCTGAGCTGATATGGTATTAGCCGCTTTCAAGGACACAGAATGCCGATGTGTGGGAGTCTGAATCAGACCCTTGTAGATTTATTGAGTGCACTCACACCATCGGATGCATCCAGCATCAGCTTGAGTTGTTTTAAAGGTTGGGGACTTTGCCAGTTGTCGTCATCAAAGAGAGTGCGTCTGTGTTAGTGTCCTTTTGTAACTGGCAATGAGCCATTGAGGCATGCAGAGGTTAACTTAGCATATGACATTCTTTCCAGCGCCGAATCCCCATAATGAACTAAATCATGATAAAGTGGCAGTATACAGGGAGTGAGGGCACCTGCATATACATGGTCCATTTACTCTTTTGCATCTATCTACTTTCAGAGCAGCAGTACAGGCAAGAGGGAGATCAATATATGTATGAGATAACAAATAAATCCTCAAAACTAGTTTCTAACAAACAACTGGAATTTCCTCTGACAGCAATGTAATGATGAAGAAGTTAATATTTCTCATTACAGCACTCAGAATAAAGGAAATAGTAACAAAGCATCAAGGCAGCACATGCTTCATTTCTGTTATCAATAAATGATTCATCAGTTTCTTATATAATATGTACATTAAATATGAACAGACTCAGCACAGAAGAACCCTATGCCTGGTTACAGTATCACACATCTTCCAGAAAGGTTCAATATTTGCAAGGTCAGTGGTATCAAAAATCATATTACCATGAGTTCTATAGAGGCAGATTTTGTTCTGTGTAATGCATATGCCATAGCTTGTCCTTACAGCCAAAGTCAACCAAAAAAGGAAGTGTTTTTGGAGATAAAGGCTTACTGTGTAAACAATAAATAAATGTAGATATAAATAACTCTTCTTTCTTTAGTTAGCATGCTTATAGTAAAAGTTGTCAGTTTTGTTTGAACACTGTCAGAAGCCCAAAATCACTTCCATATTATCTCAGAATGACTTGTCAGAGATAAATATAGAATTGCACCACATTACAACACATACACTACCGTTCAAAAGTTTGGGGTCACCCAGACAATTATTTTGTGTTTTCCATGAAAAGTCACACTTATTTACCACCATGAGTTGTAAAATGAATAGAAAATATAGTCAAGACATTGACAAGGTTAGAAATAATGATTTGTATTTGAAATAATAATTTTTTCCTTCAAACTTTGCTTTTGTCAAAGAATCCTCCATTTGCAGCAATTACAGCATTGCAGACCTAACATGATTGCACAAGGGTTTTCTAATCATCCATTAGCCTTCTGACGCAATGAGCAAACATATTGTACCATTAGAACTCTGGAGTGATAGTTGCTGGAAATGGGCCTCTATACACCTATGTAGATATTGCACCAAAAACCAGACATGTATAGAGTGTATTTCTGATTAGTTTAAAGTTATCTTCATTGAAAAAAAGTGCTTTTCTTTCAAAAATAAGGAAATTTCTAAGTGACCCCAAACTTTTGAACGGTAGTGTATTGTGAGATGTTTGGTTTAAATTAAATCCTTGAAAGAAAGAAAATAGAAGTAGGTATTTCAGGGGGGAACAAACTCAGCTCAGTCACACAGTCTGGCACCTGTGAACGCTCTTGCACCTCTGGTGCCCACCATTTACACAATGTTCTCCTCATCATGCTTGGGCTCTAAGATGGTATTTCACTGAGCTGCGACAACACACAACTAGTGGGGAGAACGGCATTTGCCATTTATTCTGATCTAGTTTCAGGTTTGTGTTGAAAGTATTCCCTGTGTAAATCCTTGTCTAGTTTAGTCTCTCTTGGTCTTAGTTTTAGTCTCAAAGTGTTTCATGTGTTGTTCTGGTTTACTTTAGTGTTACTTGATTTCCTGTTTTATTTTGACATGCATTTTCCTGTTAGTCCTCGGTTAAGATCTTCATTTTACTGTTAGGTTAATTCTGGTATTCCCTCATCAGTGTGCATCTGTCGATTATCTGCTTCCCTTTGAGCTGTCTTCTCTCCCGTCCTTGTGGCGACATTACCCGTACTTGTTATTACAGATGTTACGGTGTTCTCCTCATTCCCCATGTCTCCTGATTAGATTAGGTTTCCTTAAGTTTTATCTCCGTGTGTTTTTGGTTCAGTTTAAGCAGCGCTTACTGGCCATCGAGCAGCACTTTGTTTTCCACTTTAATAAATCATCATGAACTGGAATTCTCCTGCATTTTGGCTCCTCTCCATGCTCCAGCCATAACAGAAATGTGTCATTCAGGCTGTGGTGATCAGTATTGGTAAATTGTTCAGTACTGGCCATGATTAAGCTGATTCTCACTAGACAGCTTTTTCATTTTTTTTTTTTTTTTATGTTTAGTGTGACATGGTGTCCATTACAGAATATGAATTAAATTGTCTTCATGGTGATGTTTTGGGATGACACTGACCCCTAACTGCATTTGTGAACCCAGGCCTTAAACAAAAGCTCAGTGAATGAAAACCTTATGCAAATAACTCAACATCAGCTCGGGTCTTTGGGTTTGTGAGTTTATAATAATACAGTTGTCTAAAGCTTTACCCCTCTCTCCCAAGCTGTTCCTTGCATTCAATAAGTTGACATGGTTATCTTTAAGCAACTTTATGTCACAATCATTTACAGTGTTCCCCTTCACTGTTTTCCACCTTTAATTTAACTGAAACAGCATTTAATACTACAATGAAAAAGCTGTTCCTTGAGAAGATAAAATGCTCACGAACAACCATTTAATGCCGACTCAGCAGCAAATAAAAAATCTGTTGTTGGCGTATTCAAAAAACTTTTTGTCCTTTTTACCTCAATTTTTTTGCTTCATGTATGTCTTTACGTATGGTTATAGGCAAGATAAAAGTCTCAATATGCTAATTTTATTACAATGTACAGATTTAAGTGCTTCCCTGCGGCTCTGTTTGTACTAATTACACACCAGGCGTCTTACTATATAGGTTTGTCACCTCTTTCCACTTTAAGTATCACTTTCATGACTGCAGAGAGAGTGAGGAGCTGCAGCTCTAGCAACATGCGGCGCAACAAGAACAAAACCACAAATCACATAATTTCTGTAAAAGCTCCCTCTGCTGCTGCACGCAGATAGTTGACGGCCTGCATTCGGGCACATTCAGCCATGGCCAAACATCCTCACAGCAACAGATGGATGGCCTTGAGGCAGAGCCGGGGAGACTTGTGTGAGGGTAGAGCTGCCAATTGATTGCTAAGATCAGGTGTGCGTCTGCACAAAGACACCTCCTGCTCTTTTCAAGTATCGGGGTTTGATAGCCTCAGGACAAATGGAGACACAAAACAACAGTGGCATCTGTGGCAGGTAATGATCCCCTCACCAAAAATCTGGATAATGACATACCTCGACCATTTGTTGCAGTTAAAATCACTGTTGCTCATTCAGAGCTCCACGTGTGTCCTCCAGCAACATGTGCCAGAGCTGTGAGAGCGGCTTGGTCGGGTTACAGCCATACATCAGCAGTCAGCCTGTTGTTGGAGCGGAGCCAGTGAGAGCAGAGCCGGATGAAACGATTTTAGCTTGTGTTTGCTGCTGATCCAACCTGTGTCCATAAGTTGGGCTGCACACATTGCATCAGGTCAAAGGTGGATTAAACCACGCTGTATCAGCTAGTGAATATGTTACTGTTTTCCCTGCAGCTTTTGTACATTTTTTAAAGACATTTTCAGTGTCCAAAAACCCATCCAAAGGGAAGTACTTACTTAAATCATAAATATGAGTTATCTTATTTACCACATTTTCACCTCAGTCCTATGTTACAAGCACAAGATCCTCTATTTGTCAGGCTACCTGTCTAGAGCATCATTCAAAGGCTATTACTTGGAGAGATACACTGCCTAGCCACCGAAAAAAGTTACCACCTGGATTTAACTGAGCGAAGAGACAAGAGCCTTCATTGGATGATTACTGCTGTGATTACATGGTTTCAGCTGGACACAAGTTCTTCAACTCCAGTGATTACTCTCATTTCTTAAACAGTTATGTGGGAAAATGTAGCTTGTGATCATGGAAAATTCTACTTTGTTTCCGAAGGGTCAAATTATGAGCCTACATCAAGCAAAGAAAACTAAGGGCTCCTTTACACCGCACAGAGATCGTTTGGGAAATTGCTGTGTGTTTTGTACAGAGTCAAAACTTCGAGGAGACTGTAGATCAAAAATTGGCCAGGTCTCTTAACGATCTCTCAATGATCTCCACTCCTGTGTAAGGGAGGTATAAGTAGATTGCTGAGACTACTTAAATTGGATTAAGAATTATCCAACACATCCACACAAAACCTGGAAGGACAGTTAACCATCTTTGAAGAAGAGATGTGACTGGCTCATTCATCATTACTGAGCACCTTAAAAGGGGATATATTATGCACTTTTTCCACATTTTGACACAGTTCCCAGAGGTCTTAATGAAATGTCTGTGACATGCTTTGGTCAAAATGCCTCAGGGTTTAATTATTTCAGCACTATTTTGACCCATCTTTAGCAGCCTTCCTTAAGGTGCTTTCAGACCAAACGTGAATGGGAGTCGCAAATATATACAAAGTCAATGGAAAGAGGCAAGCACACACAAATCTCGTGCATTTGTGCATTCACATCCAAGGGATCACGCTAGCCCTGACATTCCGCCATCACCGGAGTAAAAGTATCAACACTGGAGAGTAAACTAGTTTGAAAATGAGCCTGACACTCACCTGGAGACAGAAGGACCAGGAGCTTGCCTCTTTCCATTGATTTTATATGTATTTGTTCTGTCCGTTCCTGTTTGGTCTGAAGGCACTGTCAGAATGGCTCATTTCAGTGTATGTGTCTTTAAATTCTCATGAGCCCCAGTTCACTCCACTCTCCCTCTTCTGTCACTGCTGAGGTCTGAGGATGATGTCATATTGCTAATGTTAGCTGGCTAGCTCCCATCTCCAGTATCAAACACTGCCTACCTAATTAACTAATAGCATTGTAGTCAAGATCAGACCAAGACCAGAGTCTCTTGAGACCAAGACCACTGTGTATGTAGGTCTTAGACTACGGTCACACTGCAGGTTTTAATGCTCAATTCTGATTTTTGGCTGAGATCTGATTTTTCTGTGTGGCTATTCACATTGTAATTTAAATGCGACCCCCATCAGACTCCAGTGTAAACGGTCTACAGCTATCAAGTGACCCGCATGTGCAGCAGAAAACGTCACGTCAAACACAGCATTCTGTTTACTGAAGTAAATATGAGCCCCGAACAACTGAAGGGGACAGAACTTAAAATCATTCAGAAATGATTATGCGGAAAATAAATATGAGACCAGCTTCATTCCTCTACATGCCAGATGATCGCTGTGATCAGCTCTGCTTTAACAGAACTGATCAATTAAATGGCTTCCTTGAAAATGAGACTCCGTGTCTCAATGGGATTACCTGTATAAATAAGGTTAATAATAAATAATCCTAGCGAATACAATAGGGCTCTCTCCCTAATAAACAGCACAGCTCGTAGCAGCAGCGTAACATCGGTTCTGCACGGGAAGGAGAAGCCACCAGAGACTCCCCTCTCCTGGACAGTGTGTTTTTGTATGGCCCTATCTGGCCATTCCGCTCCAGTCATTTCGGTATTAACTTTACATATTACAGCAGCCAGGACTGTGCTGTTTACAGGGAAAAAGGAATTTGCAGCATCCAGTAAGTGTGCCGTTGTTTTTTTTTAAATGTTCCGTTACTGTGCGCCTGCTTGTCTGATGATTTCAGCCCCAACCCCACCCTACCCCCGAAATTTTGAAGTTATTGTGCAGTCAGCGCCAACAAAATTACAATCCAATGATAAAAGGAAGAAGACTGATTAAAAAGAAAGCACAAATCAGCTATGTCTGCCATGCTTCCAGCATCCTCCACTGCAGAATTGTAGTGTCTGTCTCAGTTCAATGAGGAAAAAGTCAGATGAAATGCAACATGAGCGTTCAGACTGAGGTCACTTTGGAAAATATCAGATACGTATCCGAATTAGGACCACATATGAAAGTAGCCTGGGTCTGGTGTGAAAAAAATCGGATACTATATGTGCTGTTCAGACTGTCATTAAACAATTAGATATGGGTCACATTTGTGCAAAAAAATCGGAATTGAGCATTAAAACCTGCAGTGTGACCATAGCCTTAGTCTTGGTCTTGACTTAAAATGTTTTCACACCTGAAAATCTGCACCAAAGTCCAGACTAAAGTTTTTATTTTGTTACATTGTATACATTTGGTCTGGTTAGGTTAGGTTTCATACCGCTCTTTATTCGAGCAGACCAAACAACTTTACATAATGCACTGACGTATTGTTGTCATGACAACGTTTACGTAGTTAGTACAGATGGCGCCGTTAGCAAGTGTGCTACTCACCATCAGAGATGTTTTCTGCAGCTCTGGATACATTGGCAACCATGCTTTGAGTGGAAACTGGGTCAAACTCCATCAGATTAGTTGGTGAACTAGTTTAGTGAGTCTAGAATCTTATCCAGGTATTACATTTGCCCTTCTCATCAGCTGTGATGATTTTCAGCTGGCATTGCTCCTCCAATCTTTCACTACTCCCCATCACATCCCCTCCGAAAATATATGGTAAGTTTCTGCATTTTTATGATTTTATTTTAATTGTCTTTTTATGCTGCTAACAAACCATATTTAAGTTAAAATCTGGATCTCTTCCTCTATGACCCTTCCAAGTCATGCCATGGCTCATTTTCCCTTTCATCGGCTGCCTAAACTGCCTGTCTTTGGTCCGAAAGTATGAACCTTTCTGAAAACTGCTTTCACGTTCTTAATGAACTGGACCAAGGTTCAGTTTTTTCTGGACTGAGACCACTTCTTTTAGCCGAACAAAATTTTGGCTGTTTGGTGCAGACTGTGGTTCGCAGGAGCTTTCACACCTAAAATTTTGGTCCGAACCAAACGGAAAAGTCCGAAAATCTGGACCAAACAGGTTAGGTGTGAAAGCCCCCTAAGTCTTGGTCTTGGTCCTGATCTTGAAAGACTCTGGTCTTAACAAGGTCTTGACAAGGCCTCGACTACAACACTACTAACTAGGGATGTTAATGATTAATCGACTTTTGATTAATTGTTGATAAGAATTTAGTTGACTAAATTAAATTAGTTATCAGTTAATTGATAACTCGACAGTCCTTTTCAATGGGAGTTTATTTTATGAAATGTAGTGGCATCACCAGTCCAGGTGGAGGCACACGTGGTCACTCTTTGCTGCCTTCCAACCACAACCAAAGAAAAAGAACAGAAGAAGATACCATCCCCAAAGCATATGCGCTGTGCAGGTCGAAATGATTCGTCTTTGTGGAGTAAGTTCAGAGAGCCAAAACAAGAATGGCCAGTTCAGATGACATGCAAGAGCTGGAAGATCCGCCCGTCTGCTTCAAATCAGCAGCACAGGGAAACGAACGAGTGGTGAGCAAGTTTCAGTACTGCAAGATGGCTATATGGCACAAAAGTGGAAACACGCCCAACATGAAGACACACAACACATCTGACATCACCTAGACTCGTCGCTGGTCGGAGCAAGGGAATAGACTATGCAAGTGCAAAAACCCATCCCTGCTGCCTTCAACCAGCCACTAGGCGTGAGAGCAGACTTGATCCAAGTTACACCATCGAGGTAATTGACATTTACATTTTAACACACAGCAGCAGAGGAGCCTGGCTTGGACTAAGTCTACATAATTTTTTATTCAGAATTTATTTTATGCTGCTGAAGTTTAATATCAGCCAATGATAATTAATTAAACAGTAATTAACTTTTTATGCTATAGATAGAAAGGCCATACTGCACTGAGGGAAGTTCAGATTCTCAGGAAAATTGCCACTTATCAATTAATCGATAACTGATCGATAAGATGAATCAACCAGTGATTAATGATTTAATTGATAATTCACATCCCTACTACTAGCATACATAAAATTGACATAAAGAATGAATGAAACAAAGCATCACTGATGGACAGCAGTGTGTGGTCCTGACGTATCAGCCTTTCCCGCCAAGGCAAGCTCTAATGCGGAAGACAGACCGACTCCAACCACCTAGCCAAGCCCAGTACTGGTCCAGTAAACCTGACGATCACTACCAAAATAAGCCAGAATAATGGGAGATGTGTTATCATCTGTGGATTAACAAACCAGTGGGAACAAGGATGTCTACTACTGTGACTAGATTTTAAAGAAAATAATAACGGTGCTTGCTGAGCTAACTTCATAGTAGCACTGCCAGTGTATACATTTGGATGCTCATGGGGATACTCACCTCATCATTGAAAAGGATGGAAATGAATTTGGGAGGGTGGTATCATTATGGTGAGCTCATGTTCTTACATTACAACTGGACCAGCGAGAGGTACTGAGACAAAGGCTGAGCCTAAGAAAGTTGTGTTTTTCAGACTTTTTCCATTGGCAGCTATTCCAGATACCCAAAATAGATGTACAAAAGTACTGAAAAGGTGAAATTATCATCATATGCCCCCTTTAGGGGAGATTGTGCAAAGACAAAAATCCTAATTTGAGGCCACATTAACTAGTTTGAGGGAACACCAAGATCTCTCAAAGATATCTCAATGATCTTTCAGTGATCTCCACAGTCTCCACAGTTGAGAGGGTCAAAAGAATCTCTCAACTGTGTAGACCATGGAGATCACTGGAAGATCTTGGTGATCGCCAAGAGATAATTGAAAGATCATTGAGAGATTTGGCCCCTTTTTTCATCTATCAATGATCTTGCAACAATCTCTATCCCTGTGTAAAGTGGGTAGAAGAGCACTACAAACCTCTGGCCGTCCAATAAACTCAGTTTTGTTTTTTAACCTTTTATTATACAGAAAAGGTACATTGAGAGGCATCCTCTCTTTTTAAAGGACGCCCTATTGACATTCATACCTGGAAATGGCCCAGTACAACCATAGACTGGCCTGTGGCCACTGAGCAGCTCCACTGGAGCTGTTGGGGTTAAGGGCCTTGCTCAAAGGCACCACAGTGGGGTTAAAGAGGGTGGGGCAAACATCACTATGTTATCTGCCCCACCCATTCCAGGGATTTGAACCGGTGACCCTCTGGTCACCAGTCCACATCCCTAGCCATTAGACCACCACTGCTCCCCCTCAATAATCCCTCATAACTCTCTTCTGGTCTCTCAGCAATCTCTCAAGGATATTTCAAAGTTCTCTATAGATTACCATGAAAATCTTACAATGAACTCCTAATCATTTATGCAGATGGAGATCATTTGAGAGATCAGGTCAATTTGTGACCTCTTACTGGTCTCCCAACAATGTCCATGCTGTGTAAAGGGGCCTTTAATGGCACCTTGAATTAAATAAATGGGACCAGAACAATACACAAAGTTGTACAAGCTATGAATATATACTGCTCAAAAAAATTAAAGGAACACTTTTTAATCTGAGTAAGCTGGACTAGCCTGCCACAATTTCTTCACTTTAAGTTTTAGAGTGTTTTCATTTCCATCAAAAAACGTGGCATCTTTTCATTCTTAACACATTATCCAGTCCATATCAGTGTAGATATCCAGCTTATTTTTTCCCATTAAAATTTGATGTGTTTTCAAAGTGTTCCTTTAATTTTTTTGAGCAGTATATTTTAGCTCTTAAGGTGTACACTTTAATATTAGTTAACACATTTAGAGATGACTTGCCTCACTCAGTGATTATAGAATAACTAAATTTTGGCACTTATGCTTTGGTTTCCTTTTCCCACTTCTACTTGTGTGATTTATTTAAGTACAGGCAGTTTACAGCTGAGTCTAAAGCTCCTCTTGTTCATTATAAGTTTATGTTTAGCTGTCTGGCCAAACTACACGGACTCAGCTTCTCGCTTATGAACACAGTGAATTGATAAAAGAGACAGATATTTCCCCAAGGAGTTGGCAGAGACTGAAAATAACTCAAAATAGTGAATGCTGGACTTAAACGTTCTTTGGATCAGTCGCAGCTGCTGTTTTTGACTGAGGTGCAATAGCAACAGGAAATGCACGGGCTGTTGAAACAAAATTTTGTGAGTCATTGAGCACAGCGTGACTTTTCTTTGGTATGTTTTGTGGCAAAGCAAATTGGAACAAATGTGCAGGAGCTACTCCGTGATACTTGCAGTATAAAGGGTTCACTAATAGTCACAATGTTCCTAGAGGTCAACGTGCAAGGCAACAACACATCACCACGATACACTATCCAAACAACCTGTTCACTAAAACCTCAGCTGACATGTTGACATACCATCTCCACCTGGCTATGAGCAATCCCATGTCATGTTTCCCCACAGAAACACACTGCAGCTCAGGCGTCAACCAACAGGGTCTCCCCTTGATCCCCTCTTCTCTCCTTTTGCTTTAGTAAACACGATAATAGCGGTGCTGTGTTCATGTGGGCTCCATGTTAACACTGTGGCTGTCAAAGGCCATCATGCCCCTTCAAAGGATGATGGCTCTCTAAAGTGGGCTCTCTTAGTAGCAGCCATTTTCCACTTGACTGGCCCCACACACGAAGGGGGACTGGTAGCCCCTACCAGCTGGGCTCCAGTGGTCATTGGGGGTGGGGCGAACGATGAATAGGGGAGAGCTAATGGCAAGAAGAGAAGGCGTAGGCTTGCATATGCATCAAGAGGTGTGATATTTTCTCCCAAAATGTAACCTTTGCTGTCCCAAAGCACTTGTGATAATGCACCTTAATGCCCATTGTCACTGTTTATCAGACCAATATCTGCAGCTGCGGGTGCTGACATGAAGCCTATTGTGGGTGTCAGCTGAAATATTTTGCTACTCTGCAAAAACCTGGCAAATGTCTTGGACTCCATAATGAGAAACAGACTGGCAGTATGTCATCAGGAGCTAGGAACCAAACCCCATAGAGATGTTATGATGTGAATGATAATTCAGCGGTCGTTTGCTCGGCTGTTTGGGCTTTGTGTCAACACCCTGGGTCCAGCCAGGTCTCGCCCAGGACAGCAGGGAGAAGGATGCATTTTCATAAATCATTTCTTGACACCAAATCAAGGTTGTGTGGTTGGCAGTCTGTAGCCTGTAAATTGCCTTTGCATTGACAATGCAAAGGGGCTCCGCTGGGATTTAGGTAGTTCAGAAGCCATTTATGACTGGAAAATTAGGCTGACCTTTTCCCAAAATGTGATGATGGTGTTTTCACTATAAACTAATTCACAGAAGAGGTTTGCCTTATGTACGGGAGCTGTGAATCGGTCATTTGGAAGATACATGCATAGAGACAAGCCTGCTTTTGTTACCCATCCACGATGCAATGGTTATATACTGCACTCAGTGTGGAGGTAATAATTAGCTCACTATGGCGTTGTAACAAGTTTGCATCCCCGTCCTGCTGCGCAGAGCTGTAATTGGTCCCCTCATGTGCCACAGTCGGGCCCCAGAACAAAGGGTTCCCAGAGGGGGAATCTATGCTGACCCATGCTGAACCCTCCACAACAATGACAGGCAGGAAGCATTTACATATGCTGACAGACTTGTCTCCTCCTAGGGTGGAGTGCTAGGCACTTCATTAAAGCAACATCAATACCTGCTGATAGAAAACGAGGAATGGCCCGCACGCATCACTGTCTGCTCTGAGACACTATAGCGAAATGACATGGGGCTGTCACATCCAATTTCGAATAAATGGACGGCATTTATTAAACGGAGTGTGTGCGGAAATTGATGGGAGAGAGGCTGAGAGATGCTGTCTGAGCCGTGCTTGTCTGCATGCATCAGCAATTGGTTTGCCCACAAGCTGTTCACCTGAACATCAACTGCCAAAATCTGTCAGCCCCTGGGTACACCCGAGCAAATTTCCACACTTTCTGACCATTGTTTTTGTTATTTCTTTAACCTGAAAAAACAGTTTAAAATTGTTCTTGTATGGCCGTGCTTCTACACTGCGTCTTGTCAGAGGGGCAACATGCAACCCAGTGAACCCTTCAGAGCGAGAAGAGCGTGCAAAGTCAGACACAGGTGACATATCTGTCGATTCAGCGGGAGTGCAGGTGGGCTCAGCCACTCATTGCATCATGGTGCTCTGAACTAATTCTCTTATCTAGTTAAAGGAAGGGTAAATACCCCTTCCATTTGATGTGCTGCTCATTTAGTTGAGAGGCCCAGTGGCTGGTTGGAGGGAGGAGAGCCGAGGGGGAGCTGTAGCGGCGGTGAGGAGGGGACTCTTGGGGAGGTGTCGACCTGAGCAGATGGACTTCTCAGTAGTGTAGTAAGCGGAGTCTTCACATGGCAGAGGAGAGCGCAGGATCTCACAGGACCGGGACGCAGCATCCAGGTGGCCACAGCCCCTCCTGACCAGCTGGAGCAGCGATGGGACCATCTGACACTCGCAGGAAAAATGATACACTTTTTCTTGCTGCTTTGTTGTGTCTTGACACAAAAGCCCAGAGCCAATCATGGAATTTGGCTAATGAAGCGTAGAGAAAATCCTTTTGATTACACACAAGCACTCAAGGTCACATTAACAGCAAGAGAACTGCATTTCACATAGTCTCCAGGTGAATAATCCTGCTTTACAAGCTATCAGATTTTGTATTTGAAACCTATAGTAATAACTCTGATTTGTTGTTTGAGGTGATTAAAATTTCATACAAATCCATCCATGAGATCTGCATCAGCAACTGACTGCAGTGATTTCTGCGCGTACTGCAATGTAGATTCAGCAAATCCAAGTGAGAAAGTCCCATCTGTGCTTCTCCTCCACTGATCCTGGGCCCTGGAGGCTACATAGGGCTAATTGTGGCCTCGTTTTTCCTTCCTTATCTTTTTGTTTTTACTCAGTGTCGGGGTCAGGGAAGCTCCCAAGTGACCAGCAGCAGGAGCAACAGCCATTGGCCCCCGCTGAGCATCAGTAATTAGAGCCCCCCCCCCCCCCTTGTCTGGGGAACCTCTTGCTCTCCTTCTGAAGGGCGTAGGGGGCAACGAGGGGGAACAGCTGCTGACGGGAAACCACTCTCTGGTTCCACTGGATGACCAGCGTCTTCTTCAGAGGATGTGCAGCAGCATCTTTGATAAGGATGATGGGGGGGGGGGAGGGGGATCGATCCAGATACACCATGCATCGTGCATCTGCTTTCTTGAAGCTGCTTATCTCACCTTATCTTTTTTCTGTTTTTAATGCAGTCACCATATTCATGCTTAGTGGGAGGGAGCATTTCTGTCTGTATTTGAAAAGTGGTGCCTTACACAGACACATGAGTTGAAATAAGTCGAGCATATCACACATTGTCTAATGAATTCTACCTTTTATGAAGCTTATAATGGTGCCTTTAATTAAAAATGGATTTGAATATTTCTTTTTCAGGGCGAGTGACCAAAGCAGAATATTGTGGACAAGATTAGTAATAGCAATGCAAATGTACTCTGCATTCTCAGAGAGAAAAATTAGTTTGACTTTAACCTTTTTTTTTAAATGAAAGGGTTTTAAACTGATGCAAGAGCTTCATATTAAAGAGGTATGAACTGAGGATACTGGCAAAGAAATTTCAGATGAGTTATGAAAGGCTAGACTGCAATTTATTCACTTTAAACACTGGTTGCACTTTTCTAAGACCAAACTGAACAAAATCTTTCCCTCAGTTTCTTTCACTTGTGACAAACGTAAGTCAACTGATGGGACTTAAAAACATCTTTTCTGGTCTTGCCCCAAACTCTGGAGCTTTAGATGTGACATTTCATCTGTATAGTAACATATACACTCCTTCAGCTTCAAAATGCAAAAAGAAGAAACAGGAGCAAGGGACAAAAAATAGAGAGTAGGCAATTTATTGAAACTGCATTTAAACTCAGGCTGTTCATCAGCTGATCAAAATTTTAAAACCATAGCCCCCCCCCCAAAAAAAATAAAAAATCAAAAAAAGAACAAGTGTCAAAAAAGGTCTAAGTAGTGAGTAGCCCCACCATTTTTGTTGATCATTTCAAAAATTCCTTTAGGCATGAATTGATGCAAGTGTTTCCAGGAGGCTGGTGGGAACATTGCTCCATGTGGTGAAGATGGCTTCACGAGGGGCATCCACACTCTGGAACTGATGTCCATTTTTGTAAACTTCCCTTACCATCCATGCCCAAAGGTTCTCAGTGAGATTTTGCTTCTTGCTCCTGTTTCTTCTTTTTGCATTTTGAAGCTCTACTTACGATCTGGTTACGATCCACCAGCACGAAATGCGAATACTTGTAATTTTTCCCCCAATCTTAAGATTTTGATCAAAAGGGTACAGCCAACCATACAAAGGCTCTTTTCCACTAGCCCCACTTGGCCCCGACTGGCTAACACGACACGACTTACAACGACTCGTTTCGGCCTCGATTGCGTTTCCACATTACTGCTGATATGCCTGCAGTGGGTGGGATTTCTTGAACAGCAAGGCGGTGCCACACTCTCGTGACGTGAAGCGCGCAACCCAAGCAAACATAACATGGCGGCTGTACAAGGCGACTCCTCGGTCTGTGGCTTTTTGTCATTGTAAATGCCAAAAAGGACCGCCAGACAAGGGTACAGGCAGCGAGATGAAACACTGGAATAGTACTGCAGCTTCTGGGAGAGCCGAAGACGTGAGGATACAAACCAGATCATATATGACGGTAAGCTAATGGTTGCTAATGCTAGTTTGCTTTAAGTACGTCGTGCTACACTGTAATGTCTGCAAGTTATCGCTGTTAGGTACTAAAATCCAGTACCGGAGTGGTGGCTCAGTTGGTAGAGCATCCACCCCACACCCGGGAGGCAGGGGTTCAAATCCCGGCTGGATCATGCCGAAGACCATATAAAAGCGGAACTTCCTGCCGTCCAGCTTGGTGCTCAGCAAAAATGGAATGGAGGAGGGAAATTTGTGGCGGCGCCTTGCATGGCAGCGGCCCTCTGATTCTGCACATGGGGTGTGTGTGATTAACGCTGTAGATAGGAAAAGCACAATCTCGTTCAACTGTACATCGTATGGTTGAATGACAATAAAGGGTGATTTAATTTAATTTAATTAAAATATGTATGCTGCGTGTGTGTGTTTCAGATGGCTCTGTTGTTGGGAAAATTACCGCTTCAAACGGTCGGTCTGGGCGTTCAATACAGTCTGTCACTGATGTCACCCCAGCTTCATCAACGATCAGTGGTTGTAGAGTTTAAGAATGTTTGTAGAAACGTTTATTTCCTGTGCAATAAATTGCTCTGATCTGCGTGAAAATCATGGAGAGACTGTTGAGACATCATGGACGTACCTGTTCCAGCAACACTGAGTCTGAGGTGGTGTCATAGCAAAAAATGATCAGCTGACACAACTTGATTGCCAGGTTAATAACTATATTAGCCACAAAATATATGTTCAAAAAGTAAACAGTTCTGAGTTAGGTATAATAAGATATATTTGACAATTATGATGCATTTTAGGCCAAAACAAACTTGATCTAGGATTAAAAGCAATTAAAATAATGCAGTCACAAGGTTACATGGAAAATACTTGATTTACTAGATACATGTACTGTAGAAATATATATTCTCTGCATCAGCAATGTACTATATATGCATTCATGTAATATTGCACTGGGAATTGCACTGACAATAAACCTCTTAAGTTTTTGCAGATGTGTCTTTTTTATATGTGAAGGTTACCACCATGTGGCACAAATGAAAATACTAACAGATTGGAAAAGCTGTCTAAGAACAATCCAGCAGTTTGAGAAATCACTTTTGGTTTGGTGTAAGTCTGTCAACAGATTTATGAACCATAAAGCATTTTGTGTTAAAATGTTAAATCCCATTAAACCCTAACCCGGGGGTTTCCAATCATGTGTCATGGGGGGCCAAGACCCTGCAGGTTCTCTCCTCTACCCAGTCTCTTCAGCAGGTGTTCTCACTGATCAGCAGTCAGTTGAAGAAGTTCAGTGGAATCTGCTGCTGAAAGCACTGTTTGGAGGTAAAGCCTGCAGGGTCTTGGCCCTTCATGGCACATGATTAGACACCCCCGCCCAAACCCATTATGATGAAGAGCAGATGCTAATATGACCCAGAATTCCTCCATATACTGGTACTGTCACTAAAGTATGCAGGGTCTTCTGCGGTGGCACATCCAACAATACAGTCTTCAGTTAATAAAATAATTGTTTTGGTTACTTTTTTCTTAAAAATGAGCCATTATTTTCAAGGTCACCGATAAATCCTTTGTACAGTTGACTCTTTTCCCACCGGTGTCTTAACAGACAAAATAGAAAATCATGATGCAAACACATAAGTCACTAAATTGTTTATTACAATCAGCAGCAAATTCCAGATTATTCAGAATGTGCAAAATTCAAACTGTAAAAAAAAAAAAAAAAAAACTGGAATGGGTCACACACGCCAGCCACACTGCCTCACTAAGAAGCAACTGGATCGGCCCCTCGTACTGGTCCTGGTTCAGCAGATCTTCAGCCTGCATCTCTGTAAATAGTGAGGCAAGGTCCAGTTTGGGTGGATTGTTTCCCTCTTGCCTAGACAAAAGACAGAAATGGGTGGTGGTTAATTAAACCAAGTTTAAAACATATTTGGGAAATACATTTGTTGCTAAAAGCCAATGGTGGAATGTGAATGAATGAATGAATCTTTATTTCAGATAGATTAAAAGTAAAGATTAAAAGAAAATAGAATAATATAACAAAGGGGAAAAAAATCTAACAAGTTCAAATTAAACAATAACTCCTCTGATTATACAGTTCAACATAGGTTATCCGAAATGGGTGATGGCTGAAGCCACAGCTTATATTGTCCACCCATGTTCCATCCAAGAATTCAAAAGAAAAACAAAACAGGAGCGATTACAATTTGAATGTGACAATAAAGTACTTCGAATCTAGTACTTTAACTGAAGGTGTGCATCACCGAGTGTGGAGTCGCTCAGTCAAAATATGGAGTTTTTATCAATAAAAGTTTGTCTTGTCTGTAAAAGTGTCTCTTCTTGCCCTGGCTTCATGTGTGGGCAGTGTTTTGTACTTGTATTGCTAAAATATAAAAGGATGCACTACAATGGGTTTCAAATATTTGTAATGTGTCCTATTACTGGATGAGTTTATTGATGATAGACTATAAACTACACATATAAACTAAATTATATTGATGACTGAACAACTCCCATTCCACAAAAGATACAGTTAACATAACTCACAAATGATCACACAAGTGATCTGACAAAAAAATAAATACATTAACAAGCGGTTTATTTTACAGTTGATGTGCCAGTCATTTTCAATTATTCTGTAATTAATATTCACACAATCAAATAAATCTCAGTTCAGTCCCTTTTATATTAAGTGGAAATTGTGCAACTTTGGTTTTGACACTTTACCTATGAAAGCAAAGGATTTCAGTACTTTCCACAGTGACGAGGTCCGTTGTGGGGCGGCTGCTTTTCCTTTCCTCTTGCCTAGACGAACGACAGAAATGGATGGTGGTTAGTTCAAGCAAGTTCAACACATATACAGGCACATCTCAAAAATTAATCATGAAAAAATCATGAAAAAGTTCAATATTTTTGTCACTCATTTCAGAAAGTGAAACCCATATATAGATTCATTACACGGACAGTGATATATTGAAAGTGTTTATTTTAATATTGATGATTATGGCTACAGCCCATATTAACCAACACCTCAGCGGCCAACATTTATATTTAAAAAATATTTTTTAAAGTTAATTTGATGTAATATTCTAATTTTTTGCCAAATTGAATTTGGGGTTTTCAGGGGCTGTAAGCCATAATCATCCAAATTAAAATAAATAAACGCTTGAAATATGTCACTGTGTGTGTAAGGAATCGATATAATATACGGATTTCACTTTCTGAAATGAGTGACAAAAACTATTGAATTTTTTCATGACATTCTAATTTTTGGAGATGTACCTGTATTATGGAAATAGACTTATGAAAGTCAGTGGTGGGATTTGAAAAAAAATTCTTTGTTTTCCTGACCAGTGAGCACTGCAGGATCCACTCTGTACATCTACAAGTACATTTTCAATCCAGGGATTTATGGTGGAACAGCACAACAACACTGTTCCAACACCTTTTACGGAAAATCCACAGAATAGGTGTGTGGGTCTATTCTGACGCTTTAGAAAATTATATGAATGACTTTATAAATCACTGGTTTGAAAAAGCACTTTTAATATGTTGAGATTTCGGCTCCTGGGCTACACTTGACCTGTATCCACAATATAAACACTGAGGGAGACTAACCCCTGGCATGTGGAAACACATTCTAGCATTAAATTGCACACAATTTAATGTGCAGCACCAAAGTGCAATACGTACACAAACCAGGACTTTAACCGGGATTAACATATTTCATCGTTTTGCTCTCACAAGCGAATACTTAGGACAAAACAAGCGCGAATCAGCAGTTGGCTACTAGCTAGCTAGTAGCTAACACTCGTTAGCCAGTACAGGATGGCGCTGTATTGCTCAAAAAAGTGAGCTTACCACCAACAGGATAAATAAGCGAACAGATGCACAATATTACAAATCACTCACCATCGATGGTTCTCTCACGTTCCTCTTCAGCTTGTCCATAGTCCGGTTCTATGCTGGGCTGCATCTGTATCGGTGCGGTTTGCTCCTGTCACTGTGGATCTGCCACCAAGCAGAGAAAACCCCGCACCTCTTCGTTGGACCACGGTGTAGATTTCCGCAAACGCTGTCTGTATTAATGTCGTATTTACTCGGTGATCGAGTTAGTCTGTGAAATATTGCAAATGGCGGTCGTGTAGATTACACAGACGACGGACGCTTTCGTGACGTTACGCCCTTACCAATCAGTGGCTCACAGTCTGTTGACATCACATCTCAGCTCGACTCAGCGCGGATGTACCCTGGCCTCGAACAGGCATGAAAATAGCGCCTGTTAGTGCCTGTTAACCGGTGCTGGGGCTAATGGAAAAGGCTACAAACGCGGGCCGAGGCGTAACGTGTTGGGCCAAGTGGGGCTAATGGAAAAGAGCCTTAAGTCTGACTGCCTTACTGTCATACTGAGATGTACTAATTACTCCCTAATACTTCCAGCGGAAACACAAAAAACTCTGATGTTTGGTATGATCATTGCAAAAAGGATTATTTTGAGAGAATGGAAATCGGTTTCCCCTCCTTGTTTCAAACAAATGACTGAATGATTTGGTCTCCTGTCTGTACATTGAAGAATTCTGTTATACCAGAGCTAATCATGTTTGGCCTCCCTGCAATGCAAGATAAGAGATGGGCAAGCTTCTGTGGGAGAGCACACGTTGATGCAATCATGGCAACAAGCAAGAGAATGATCATTTCTGTCCGACCTAAAAAGAGCAGCTTACTGTATAGGAGTCATTGACTTGCCAGTGTGTGCTATAACCAGAGGCAGATTTACCATTAGGCAAAGGTAGACAACTGCCTTGGGCCCCGATCTGCTAAGGGTCCTGATCTACTAGGAGCCCCATATATTTTTTAAAAATGTTTAGCATATTTAACATGATGTCCAACAAAAAACACCAGTATTTACAAAAACGGCAAATCAAATCTTAAATGTAACGTCCTCCCCCCTTCTCCTCAGACTGCTGGACTCTTCCATGTTGTCTCTGAGGCATGTGCCTATCTTTGATTACGATTGTAAACAAACCATACGGTGTTTAAAATAGCGGCAAAATTAAACAAAGTTATCCAAGAAGGGCAGAGAAATGGAGAAAAAGGGAAAAGCACAGAAATTTTTTATCAAAGCTACTGAAGGTAATAACCTTTTTCACTTCAACCAGTCAGGAAACCAACCCTCCCGAGGAGCAGATAGAGAGTAACGCTGCTTGTACAAGTACACATATTCCTGATGCTACTAATGACAAGCCTGAGAGGAGGCAGTGGCGACACCGGTTGCTGACAGTACAGGTAAACAACTAAGGGGCAGATTTTCTAATGTGCTGCGCAATCGCAAAACCCTGTTTTGCGTTAAATAACTACTGTTGATATTTATTAAAGGGCACAGGGCAAAATTAGAGGTGGAAAGGCGTGGACTATGTTAATTTTGCACCTTGCCTCATTGCATATGTATTTGTGGGAGCTGTCATGTCAACGTGCAAATTTGAGGGAGGGGAGTATTTAAATGACTGGTGAAAGATGAATTACTAAAGTCAATCTCCTGCTAAATGTGCCAGGATTTAACACCCAAAAAAGCATGTCTTAATTCATCTACACCTGACATGATAGCGATCGTTGGTGCCAGGAGGAGACACTGGCGAGAACTGAGGGTGGATGGCAGAAGCTTCTCTCTGCCCTTGACTTTATTTGGCATGACAGAAGAACAGATTATATGAATATCAGTGGTCTCACAGAGATTGCTGTTATGCTGAACTGGACATCAGCCTGCAGTTTTTTTTTTTAAATTTCATTTGTTGATACTGTGGGGGATCCACTCAGTAGTTTTCCCTCAGACTGAAGAGCATGGCAGATCAAAGGTGCTGGGGGACAAGGGAAATTGTGATGGGGGATTGATATGTTAATACAGCGCCTCAGGTAGCGGAGGAGTGTTGTGATATAAAAGAGAGAGCCTGCAACCTGAGTGTTTAATGCTTTTGATTCTGGTGGATGTGAGAGGGAGAAGAATAAAGTTTCCTCTGCTCTGAATGCTCGGCCTGGTTATTCCTCTCTCCACACTGGTGACCCTTGACGCACAATGGAACACGAGGCGAACACCCCGGAGGTGACCCGGACGGGAAGTGCCAGCAATGCGTGCACCGTTTCGGTCAAACTCCCAGACTTTTGGCTACACGACCCGAAGTCTTGGTTCCTTCACACCGAGGTCCAGTTCGCGCTCCGGGGAATAACGGCAGATGATATCAAATACTACTACGTGGTTGCAGCACTGGATGCACACACAACCCAGCAGGTGGATAGCCTGCTCCAACAGCCCCCAGCCCACGACAAAAACGGTGCTCTCAAAACCACGCTGACCCGGAGCTACACGCTCTCGGACTGTGAGAGAGTGGAGAGGCTCCTGACGTGCTCCGACTTGGGAAACGGGTCGGCGGTCAAATTGATGGAGAAGATGTTGGCGTTGATGGGCACAGATGACGGGCATTTCCTCTTTGCCTACCTTTTCCTCCGGAACCTCCCAACAGCGGCCAGGGCAGTCCTTGCCAATTTGCCGCTGCTGGCCGCGCGCAACTACTGGGCTCTAGCCCAAGAGGCAGATCGGATCATCCTCACCACCAGAGCCCTCACAATGAACGCAGTGGCGTCAGAACCCAACGAGACAGCCAGCGGAGGTGAGGAGCCAGCGACTGTGGCTGCAGCGGAGGCCAAGAAGCATCGGAGGGCCACGCTCTGTTTCTACCACCGCCATTTTGGAGAGGACGCACGCCAATGCGTGCCACCGTGCCAATTCAAGCGCTCGGGAAGCGCCAGGGCCGGCAGTCATAGCAGCTCCGACCGCCGGTGAAGCAAGCAAGCTGCTCTATGTGACAGACTCACGCTCGGGGAGACGGTTCCTCATGGACTCCAGCTCCCAAAAGAGCCTCATCCTGCTGTCCTACTCCGACCGGCTGGCGGGAACTAGCGGCCCCGAGCTGACGGCCGCAAATGGCTCAGACATTAAGACTTTTGGTGAGAGGACTGTACCCTTGCACGGCATACATACCAATGGACATTCATCATAGCGGCATGCAGCTTCCCCATTTCAGGTGCAGATTTTTTGTGTGTACACAGACTACTAGTCGATGTTGCTAACAGATGCCTGATTAACTCAATGTCTTTTGATTCTCTCCCCTGTACAGCTCAAGGAGCCGGGCCCACAACACTAGCCAACATCACAGCGCCAGGGGGTAAGTTCCACACACTACTCACCCAGTTCCCAGCACTCATGGTCCCGACGTTTTCGGCGATCGTCACTAAACACAGGGTGGAGCACTTAATTACCACCACGGGGCCGCCCGTTTTCACACAATCTCGCCATCTGGACGCAACTAAACTGGTCATAGCGCGCGAGGAGTTTGCCAACTTGGAAAAGTTGGGCATCATCAGGCGCTCAAACAGCCCATAGGCATCCCCGCTACATATGGTTCCTAAGGCCGAGGGATCGTGGCGACCTTGTGGAGATTTCCGCAAATTAAATAACGCCACAGCGCACAACCACTACCCCATCCCGCATATTCAGGATTTTTCCATTCACCTCACCGGGGCATGCATTTTTTCCAAGATAGACCTGGTCCGTGGTTACCACCGGGTCCCGGTGCACGCTGAGGACATACCTAAAATGGCAGTAATAATCCCGTTTGGTCTTTTTGAGTTTTTATGCATGCCTTTCGGGTTAAAAGGCACGGCGCAGACATTCCACCGCATGATGGATATGGTGTTGCGCGACCTGCTGTTTGTGTTCGTCTACCTGGACGACATCCTGGTGGCCAGCACGTCCAAGGACGAACATGTAGCCCATCTCAGGACAGTTTTCCAGAGGTTGGAGGAGCACGGATTAATAATCAACCCAGCCAAGTGCCAGTTCGGGGTGATGGGAATTGATTTTTTGGGCCACCGCATCTCACCGGAGGGCACGATAACCTTACCGGACAAAGTGCGCGCAGTAGCAGATTTTCACCGGCCTCAGACGGTCAGGGCGCTGCAGGAGTTTTTGGGGATGGTTAACTTTTATAACCGTTTCCTCCCCCGCGCAGCTCAGCTCATGCAGCCGTTGTATGGCGTGCTTAAGAAACGGAAACCGGTGGACAGAGTCGACTGGACTCCTGAGTGAGAGCAGGTGTTTTCTGAGGTTAAAATAGCCCTGGCAAACGCCGCACTGCTGGCGCACCCGGACCCGGCGGCTTGGATAGCGCTCACTACCGACGCCTCGGACGTAGCCATAGGAGCCATCATGGAGCAGCACGTCATCAGTTCTTGGCAGCCGCTTGACTTTTTTAGCAGGTGTTTGCGCGACAGTGAGCGTAAATACAGCGCATTTGAGAGAGAGTTACTGGCTCTCCACCTGGCCATACACCACTTCTAGTTCTGGCTGGAAGGGTGCACCTTCATTGCGTTCGTGGACCACAAGCCGCTAACGTATGCGATGGCCAAGGTTTTGGAACCATGGTCGAGCTGGCAGCAGAGACAGCTGGCTGCAATCTCGGAGTTTACAACCAACATTCAGCATGTGGCCGGTAAACTCAATGTGGTGGCAGACTGCCTCTCGCGCGCAATAGTGGCCCCAGTCTACGTGGGGATAGATTACACGACCATGGCGGCTGAGCCGATCGGCGACGCGGACGTTTGTGCGCTCCAGTCTGGACCAACAGGGTTAAGGCTGGAGAGCAGAGTACTGCAGGACGGGACCCAATCTGTGACATCTCCACGGGCCGCCCGTGGCCGGTGGTCCCACGCGCTTGGCGCTGCCACGTTTTTGAGTCGGGTCACTCCCTGGCGCACCCAGGAGTGCACGCGTCAGTCAAAATGGTGGGAGCGAAGTTCATCTGGCCGAGCCTGCACAAACAGGTGAAACAGTGGGCGACAGCCTGCGTAGCATGCCAACGAGCCAAAGTGCACAGGCACACAAAGGCTCCCTTGAAGCCGGTCCATATCCGGGCTACGCGGTTCAACCACATTCACGTCGACCTCATGGGCCCCCTCCCGCCATTGCAGGGGTTCACGCACCTCCTGACAGTGGTGGACCGCACCACGCGCTGGCCCGAAGCAGTCCCGCTAGCTTCCACCGCGTCCGAAGATGTAGCACGCACTTTTTTGACAACATGGGTGGCACGCTTTGGCGCCCCTTCGGACATCACGTCCGATCGGGGCCCGCAGTTTGTTTCTGACCTCTGGTCCACGATGGCCCAGAGCCTGGGCATCACAATTCATCGCACAACCGCGTACAACCCACAGGCCAATAGGTTATGCAAGCGTTTCCATAGGTCACTTAAAGCAGTGCTCAAGGCTTCGCTTACGGATGCAAACTGGGTGGACCAGTTGCCGTGGGTTCTGTTAGGGATGCGTTCCGCACCGAAGGAGGATTTGGTGGCCTCACCAGCAGAGCTGGTTTTTTCCTAGCCGCTGCGGCTCCCCGGGGAATTTTTGCTGGATAACCCCGCGCCAAACACCGATCCGTCCCCGCATTCACTGCATAGTGCAGAGGCATGGACACTACCTGGCCCGGCCTACCACTATTTTCCCCGCGCTTTTGTGCCAAATACCTTGAAGGAAGCGTTGTTCGTATTTGTCAGGCACAATGCCCACCGGACCCCATTGCGCCCACCCTACGATGGCCCATTCAGAGTGCTGCTACCCGGGGACAAACATTTTGTGTTAGACTTGGGGGGTTGCCGGGAGACAATCTGTATAGACAGGCTTAAGCCCGCCTTTGTTTTAGCAGATGAACAGGTGGGGTTGGCCCAAGCTCCTCGGCGCGGAAGGCCCCCCCCGAGAACTCCCCAAGTAAATGACTCGTTAGATCAGTCACACGAGCATGCTGAAGGTGCCCCCCCCCCCATTGTCCCCACACAGACAGACACACACCAGCACAGCAGCACCTCGGAGCCGAAGACCCCCCATTACAGCAGCTATGGATGGAGGCTGAAGCCCAAAGGACATGAGGGTTAAGGCTCGGTCTGAGAGTCTGAGGGGTGCGGTGTGGGGGACCCACTCAGTAGTTTTCCCTCAGACTGAAGAGCATGGCAGATCAAAGGTGCTGGGGGACAAGGGGAATTGTCATAGGGGATTGATATGTTAATACAGCACCTCAGGTAGCAGAGGAGTGCTGTGATATAAAAGAGAGTGCCTGCAACCTGAGTGTTTAATGCTTTTGATTCTGGTGGATGTGAGAGGGAGAAGAATAAAGTTTCCTCTGCTCTGAACGCTCGGCCTGGTTATTCCTCTCTCCACAATACTATATATAGCCTGCTACATGAATTTGTATCCATAAAATAGAAGCCCTTATACCTGCAGTGGACATACAGATGGTGTCAGCCGATAATGATTCTTTTTTTCTTTTCTGCAGAGGTTCGACTCGGATCTGGAGTTTCCCTATCAGCTCCCCCTTGCTCTTAAAGCAAAATCTTCCACATTGCTAATTTTCTTTGTTTTGTTTTTTTTTTCTCTATCCATATTTCTATATTTACAGTATTTCTTTTTGCTGTGCATAAAACTAATTCAGTTCCCTCTTCTCTCTATTTCTCTCTCCCAGTTCAGGATACGCAATATTGGAGGAAAACAACAATGAGATTATTTACAAAAAGAGCGCACAGATCCATAGAAACGTCTCCTGAAATTGCAACACCATAACTCAATGGCATTTGTACAAAGTTGTGAACTGGGAGACCTGAAGATTTTGTTAAAACAAAGTTATTCACATAATAAAACCCTAGAGTCTCCATCAGACCATCTTGATGGATCTAGTGTTAATAAAATAAACACGCTGATTAAATAATAAATTTATTTATGAGTAGTCCTTTATTAAATTAGATACAAATCATTGATACATATTAAACAAAAAAGTCTGCCATGTTAAATGAAAATATAAATTTTGAAATATCCAGCCATCCATCTTCTACAGCTTTTCTGGAGGTCCAGGTTGCGGAGGCAGCAGTTCAAGCAGAGAAGCCCAGACTTCCCTCTCCCCAGCCACCTGCTCCAGCTTTTCAGAGAGGATACCAAGGTGTTCCCAGACCAGCTGGGAGACATAGTCTCTCCAGCGAGTCCTGGGTCTGCCCCAGGGTCTCCTCCCAGTGGGACGTGCCCGAAAGACCTCAAGTGGGAGGCGTCCAGGAGGCATCCTAATCAGATGCCCATACCACCTCAACTGACAACTTTCAATCTGGAGGAGCAGCGGTTCTACTCTGAGCCTCTCCCGGATGACTGAGCTCCTCACCCTATCTCTGAGGGTGAGTCCAGTAATCCTACGGAGAAAGCTCATTTCAGCCGCTTGTATCCGTGATCTTGTTTCTTCGGTCATTACCCAAAGCTCGTGACCATAGGTGAGAGTAGGAACATAGATTGACTGGTAAATCGACAGCTTTGCCTTAGAACTCAGCTCCCTCTTCACCACAACAGACCGGTACAACGTCCGCATCACTGCAGATGCTGCTCCAATCCGTCTGTCAATCTCTCGCTCCATTTTCCCCTCACTCGTGAATAAGACCCCAAGATACGTAAACTCCTCCACTTGGGGCAGGAGCCTGTCCCCAACCCAGAGAGGACAATCCACCTTTTTCCGGCTGAGGACCATGGACTTGGACTTGGAGGTACTGATTCTCATCCCAGCCGCTACACACTCAGCGGCAAACCATCCCAGCAAGAGCTGTAGTTCATTGCTGGATGAAGCCAACAGGACAACATCATCTGCAAACAACAGAGATGAGATCCTGTGGTCGCCAAGCATGACACCCTCCATTCCCTGGCTGCGCCTAGAAATCCTGTCCATAAAAATTATGAACAGGATCGGTGACAAAGGGCAGCCCTGGCGGAGTCCAACTCTCACTGGGAATGAGTCCGACCGAGTGTTGGCAATACGAACCAAACTCTCACAACAGTCATACAGAGACCGAATAGCTCGTAACAACAAGCCCGATACCCCATATTCCCGAAGCACCCCCCACAAAAAAACACGAGGGACATGGTCAAATGCCTTCTCCAAGTCCACAAAACACATGTAAACTGGTTGGGCAAACTCCCACGAACCCTCGAGAATTCTCGAGAGGGTAAAGAGCTGGTCCGATGTGTCACGGCCAGGACGAAAACCACATTGCTCCTCCTGAATCCGAGGTTCAACCAATGGCTGGACTCTCCTCTCTAGTACCTTGGCATAGACCTTCCCAGGGAGGCTGAGGAGTGTGATCCCTATAAAGTTGGAGCACACCCTCCGGTCCCCTTTTTTGAAAAGAGGAACCACCACCCCGGTTTGCCATGCCAAAGGCACTGCCCCCGACCTCCACACAATGTTGCAGAGGCGTGTCAACCATGACAGCCCAACAACATCCAGGGCCTTGAGGTACTCAGGGCGAATCTCGTCCACCCCCGGGGCCCGGCCACCAAGAAGATTTTCAACCACCTTGGCGACCTCAGCCCCTGTGATAGGCGAGTCATCCCCCTCGTCCACAAACCCTGCTTCCTCTGTGGAAGGCATATCAGTGGGATTGAGGAGATCCTCAAAGTGTTCCTTCCACCGCCCCACGATATCCCCAGTCGAAGTCAATAGTGCCCCATCTGCACCATACACAGTGTGGACAGAGAGCTGCTTTCCCCTCCTGAGCCGCCAGACAGTTTGCCAGAATCTCTTCGAGGCCGACCGAAAGTCTTGTTCCATGGCCTCACCGAACTCCTCCCATACCCAGGTTTTTGCTTCAGCAACCACCAGAGCTGCACTCCGCTTGGCCTGCCGGTACACCTCAGCTGCTTCAGGAGTCCCACAAGCCACCCAAGCTTGATAGGACTCCTTCTTCAGCTTAATGGCCCCCCTCACCACTGGTGTCCACCACTTGGTTCGGGGGTTGCCACCACGAGATGCACCGACCGCCTTGCGGCCGCAGCTCTAGACCACCGCTTCAACAACAGAGGTGGAGAACATGGCCCATTCAGACTCCATGTCTCCAGACTCCCTCGGAATGTGGTTGAAGTTCTTCCGGAGATGGGAGTTGAAGACCTCCCGGACAGGGGCCTCAGTCAGACGTTCCCAGCACACTCTCACTATACGTTTGGGTCTACCAGGTCTGAATGGCTTCCTCCCCTGCCATCGGATCCAACTCACCACCAGGTGGTGATCAGTTGACAGCTCTGCACCTCTCTTTACCCGAGTGTCCAAGACATACGGTCACAGGTCTGATGACACGATAACAAAATCGATCATCGACCTGCGACCTAGGGTGTCCTGGCGCCAGGTACACATATGGACACACTTTTTCTTGAGCATGGTGTTCGTTATGGACAAACTGTGGTTAGCACAGAAGTCCAATAACTGAACACCACTCGGGTTCAGATCGGGCAGGTCGTTCCTCCCAATCACCCCCCTCCAGGTTTTGCTGTCATTGCCCACGTACGCATTGAAGTCCCCCAGTAGGACTTGTAGTTGAAATATAATGAACAAAAATACAAAACTAGTTGCCTATACCCTTAGTTGCCTGGGTATTACAACTCTCTAGTTTTCTGTTTATAGGACTGCTGGGTTTCATCATCGCTAATCGTTTATCTCTATTTGCACTATGGGAGGTCTGGGTCTATCTTTTGTTGCAATTTGCACTACGGGTTGCATTACTGTACGTACATAGACCGCTGTTGTTGTTGTTTTGTTTGTTTGTTTTTCAGCCCTATTCCTTTTTCTTTTTTTTTTTGATATTGTGGACACCACTGAAGAGCCAGAGAAACGCCATTTCAATTCTCCTGTATGTTCTGTATGTATAGCAGTATTGACAGAAATAATTTTAGTGGGGTTTGCACTTAAACAAAAACTAAAAAAAAAGCTTTATATATTGTGCTCCTCCAAACTGGCTGTGCCTGTGCGTAGTTTTGCAGTGCTCTTGGCGGATGGGTGGGCATTATTGAAATGAAGTGTCTGCGTCTGTGTTCATAATTTTACATGTTGTGGGTAGATCACTGGCAAAAACTGGCCACTCCTTGAGGTGCTCTGTCTAATTTGCACACTCGCTAATTTGCACTGCCTTAGGTAAATCTGCCCCTAAATTTTTTGTACTATTTTTTCTATTTGCAAGATTTGCTGAGGCCAAGGCTCAAGATTAAATTTTAAATATGAGCAACTGTGCTCCCCAGCCACGCACAAGATATCTGCAGCCTCACAGCAGACGACATTACATGAGATTAAATATAGTAATTTTGAGTATCCATGAAAGAGTTCAACCACTATTCTTTTTATCCTGTTCATTATTGGAACAATGGCCCAATGTTTGTCTTTGAATGTTCCTTATTATCCTCTGTAGCTTGTTGACTGGTGAGAGAATGTAAAGCAAACCTGACCAACAAATAATCTTTAAATGATAATAAAAACATTGAAAAGCGGAAAGGAGAATAAAATGTACAGAAAGAGAGAAGGGAGAAGAAGAGAAGGATGAACTGTGAGGAAAAATAAAGACAAGGGAGAGGAAGTGATGGACAAAGACTGGTAAAGATGAGGAGAAAAGGAAGAGAAAGTTACAAGTGAAGAAAAAGGAAAAGACAGTATGCAACGGGGTGTAAATTCCAAGGGTGTATTAGGTTTAATGTTTTTTGTATTTATCCTTACATTGTTTAGTGTGATATATTCTCCCTTGTGTCTCCATAGTACAGAGGAGGGAGCACAAGAGATGCCTCTGCAAAATGGACCAGTCAGCAGACCATGTACAGGATCCAGCTGGCAAATGTGGGTAAGTCAGTCCCTCCAGGATTTCCTGGGACATTTTTATGATTGTTGAGGCCCAAAAAGCCTGAATTTGCAGGAGCTTTTAAAAAAGTTGTGATAAAAGTTGTGATGTTTTGAGAGTATTTTTGCATTAAAAGTTGTGGGAATAATTACAAATTTTAAAACAGATGCTTTTTTCCATAGTTTACTGCAATGATATTCTATATAACACCACAAGAAAAGCACAGGACTGTCAAAAATTTCCTAGTAAACAGTGAATTGTAAATTAAGCAGAAACTTCTGCTATACAAAAAAACTTGTTTGTGCAACAGCAAATAGACTTTAACACAATATCCATTACAACAGCTAAATTACACTGAATGTATGTTAAAGAGTATAGATTTGGAAATTAAGGCAGCACCTTCATTTGAAAACCACAGCAGTCCCCAACCACTTGGTATCGAGCACAGAGAAAAAAGAAATAATTTATTCTGTTGCTCTGTACTGTCCATCGAAGTCTGTGTATTTCTGAAAAATAATTACTGAATATTTTCTCTATGCCTGACTTTTACTTTCTGCTGCACATCTTGACACACACCTGCCTCGTCAGATACTCATCCCCCATCTTTTCCCCTCCTCCAGCCGTATCGAGAGGAGGGCCTCTTTTTTGGGGTTTGCCGGGGGCACACGCTGGTCTAGGTCCAGGCCGGAGATTCACAGCTTTAAAGCTCATTGACAACATGTAGTAATGATTTTACCTCTAAAGATGTATAAAATGTTACAACACTGGCTGTAGTGTTAGATTTGCTCGTTTGTTTGTGGTTTTATGGCATCTCTCCTCATGCGCACTTCTGTGACGGGGTGCTTTTCAGGCAGACGGACTTTTTTCAACACAAACCCAGCACTTCGTACATATGGTCAGGACAGAGACGTGAGGAGACGTCCACCGACGGGCCAGGGAAGATGGAGGAAGGGATGGTTTGGGAAAACTCGCAGGTGAGTGGGGTTTTTTTAAAACATATACACTGTTTTTTGCTGATGCATTCCATTAATACTCACTGTAAACACAGAAGTGAGCATGGTGCAGTGACACATTTGATTTGTTAGACTGAGTGTTTCAGCATTACTTAGCAAAATTGGCGGAAGCTGATGAGGATTGCCCAAAATTGCGGGAAAGTTGTGGTGATTGGACAAAGTTGCAAGGCTGTGCAAAGGATGTGGCGAATCACTGATTGCGCATGAATTAGTGCAATCGCAACATCATGAAATCCTAGAGGGACTGGTAATGTTATGACCCGAGCACCGGCCTTGTCCGCGCTCGGGCTACGTATAGCTCGCTGCCAGATTTGACAGCTGTGGGTTATATTCTGGCTTCACCGGGCTCTTATTGTGAAGGCGCTCGGTGGGGCTTCCGTCTGTCAAAGTCGGTCAGCTGTCTGTCATTACTGCTCGTTAGCGTTCGGCTTTATTAGGCGGGCGCTGACGGCAGTTAGATTGCAGGAGTATCGTCAGACATCGTCTAAACCTCATCAGACATTCATCGTTCTGGTCACGCCAGGTTCGTGTGTATATTCTCGTGCTTTTGCTCGTTCATGTCATGTCATGTTTTAGACCGTAAGTGGCTGGGGTTAGCCTTACGGTCCCAAGCTCTATGTTCAGTGTATCTTCGCCACAGTCATAGTCTTGTATGTGTGTCTTGTGTCTTGTAAATAAATTACCATCATTGCAAAACTCATCGGTGGACTCTTGGCGTCTTATGGTGATCCGCGAGGGTAGCATGACAGTATACTCCTGTCACAGACGTCTAAACGGAGACGCCACACCAAGACGCCTTTCTTCCATGAGTTTTGCCATTGTGTGGAGTTTTCTCTCCTGTAGTTGGACTTGGTAGGGAGATGCCCGCCAGTGAGTGTGATTATTGCCCGGAGTGGCTGGAGGAGATTGACAGCTATCTGGCAGAAGCCGCCCGTCTCATGCCCACTAAAGCGGCTGGTTATCACTTAGACCTCACCCAGCGGGCCGTGCACCGTTACCATCTTACCTATATTCCGGAAGGGAGAAAGAGGTTATCATGGATTTTTGCACAGCGCACACTGAGGGAGAAGGCGCTCCAGGAAACCCCTCCACCTCCCGCGAGGACAGCATCCCTGGCGAGAGTGGAGATCCATCGGCTGGAGGGAAAGCCCGGCAGGGGACCTGTGGATCGGAATCCAGTACCTGTTGCCTGCCCAGTCCCAGCGTCATGTGTTCCTGGGCCCTTCGCCACTCCATCGGCCAGTAGGCCCCATAGCCAGGCTCCTACCAAGCCCCAACGAGAATCCCGTCCGGATCCAGCTCCGGGTCGTCGGAGGGACCCAGCCTCCCTGTTGGCCGCATCGTTCACGTCACGACAGAAGGGAATCCCCGCAGTCGCCGCTCACGGGTCATCTGTTCCAGCTGAGCTGTCAGCTCCTCGTGCCCGCGTCGCCCCGACTGCCATGTCCTCCTCTTTGACATCACCCCCTGCGGCTGGGAGTACTGTGAGTCGTGCTTCGGCGAGGCCTGTCAGCAATCCATCCCGAGCGGCTCCTCCTCCTGGCCCTGAGATGCCTGCCGTTTTCTCCCGGAGGGATAAAAGGAGAACTCCACCCGCTGCAGCAGGCACCATCTTCTCTTCAGGAGACAGGCAAGTGCAAGTTATTTCTTCCCACCATTATTATGGTCTGCCTTGTCTGACTCCTGGGGCCGGAGTTCGGGGTTCGCAGCCCCCCGAGCTTCCGCCACCTGCTGTAACTATTATTCCTAAACCTGCTGCCTCTGTGTCTTCCCCTGCCGAGTGGTCCGCAACGCCAGGTCTACGTCGCGGGAGGAGGAGGGGGCCTGCGTGGCTGGAAAGCCTGGATCCAGCCCAGCAGCCACGTCGTGGACAGAGGAGGAGAGCAGACTGCGGCCCGGAACCTGTGCCGACGGAGAAGCATCCCCGGATTTCCTCGCCGGAACGGTCTGAGTCAGCGGGTCGAGTGTCCCCTGCCCCCACGCCATACGGGTCATCGGCGTGGACATCAGCGCGGGAGGAACCTCAGGCTGCAGACGTTATCTTGCCAGCTGCGGAGCCCGACGCAGCTGAGTTGGAGCCTGCGGACGAGAGTCGCCACCCTGAACCTGGATCGACGGAGTCCTGGGTGGCAACAGAACCCAAGTGCAGGCAAGTGCTCCCTCTTGTGTCTCTGTCCTCTGTTTCAGAGCATTGGTGCCTGCCTCTCGGGGAGGCAATTGAGGAGCAGCTGCCTGCTGTGCCCGAGCTCGTCTCGCTGGGTTCTGTTGCTACCGGTGATACTGATCCCGGTTTTCTTGTTGTGTGTGAGCTTCGTTGCAGTGTCGCCGGCATGGAGCCAGTCGGGGTCACTGATTTGGAGGTTCCAGGTTCGGGGGTGGAGATCGTCAGCGGAGCTGCACCGACCCAGTCGGGGTCCGTTGTGGAGGCTGCGGTGGCTCAATCGGGGTCCGACGGGGGTGCGCCCGAGACCCAATCGGGGTCCATCGCGGGAGCGGCTTTGGCCCAATCGGGATCCGACGTGGGTGCGCCAGAGGCCCAATCGGGGTCCACTGCAGGCATGGTTCTGGCCCAATCGGGGTCCGACGTGGGTGCAGCTGGGACTCAATTGAGGTCCAGCGGAGGTGCAGCGCCGGTGTGGTCCGCGGACGGTGGAGGAGCTGCAGACCCTTCACCGTCGGATGGAGTACGGGCTCATCTTTGCCTTCTAGTCCCTCTACTGAGTCATCGCCCCTGTGCATCATCGCCAGGGGCTGTGGGGGTCCCTTTTTGCTCGCCCCGGCTCTTCCGAGTTTTGTCTCCGACAGGGAGGCCGCCACGGGCTGTTTTCCCCCGGTACTGGTGGCTGACGGACGCGGGTCGGCCTCCTGAGGAACTGCTTCGCCGGTTCGACACTTCAGGTCGGCCACCCGACTTGTTATGTGTTTTGCTGGGCGACCTGGTTCGGCCACCAGAGGAGCGGATGTGCTGGGCTTTGGACTGTGGTGAGCCGCCAGGTCATGTCCCGCCTCCCATGACCACCCGTCGGCCGTTGGACGCGGGGAGACCACCTGAACTGTTCCTGTGGCGCCTGGTCTCTGCCAGTCAGCATAAACTGTCGCGGGGGTAGTGGTCATTTTCTGGTGTGATCTGTCCCAGTAATTTTTTTTTTCTTGTTATCCTGTGTGTTTTTGTAATGGTTATTTGGGTATCTGTGGGTATTTGTGGTTATGTCCTGCAGTTGCCTTATTTTGTTCTGTGTGCAGTTAGGGGTGAGCCAGTAATTGTTCTGTTTTCTGTACATAGTTATTTTGGAAATTCTCTTGAGCATTCACACAGGTGAGAAGCCATTTTCTTGTGAAACATGTGGGCAAAGATTTAATTTTCTCTTGCTGTGCTGTGCTGTTTGCTGTAATTGTTATTTGGGCACTTATTCTGATCTGAGTATTTGGTATATTTTTTTGTCATTGTGCTTAGTTTTTTTTTGTTTTTTTTTTCCCTTGCCTGGTCTTGATTGTGTGCTTATTGTACTGATTCTGGGTTTGGTCTCTCTCTCCCTCCGGACCTGCCTCCAGCCGCCCACCCTGGAAGGGGGGGGCAGGGTGGTCTATGGGCGTTCTGGAAGCCCGCCCTCGGAAGGAGGGTACTGTTATGACCCGAGCACTGGCCTTGTCCGCGCTCGGGCTACGTATAGCTCGCTGCCGGCTTTGACAGCTGTGGGTTATATTCTGGCTTCACCGGGCTCTTATTGTGAAGGCGCTCAGTGGGGCTTCTGTCTGTCAAAGTCGGTCAGCTGTCTGTCATTACTGCTCGTTAGCGTTTGGCTTTATTAGGCGGGCGCTGACGGCAGTTAGATTGCAGGAGTATCATCAGACATCGTCTAAACCTTGTCAGACATTCATCGTTCTGGTCATGCCAGGTTCGTGTGTATATTCTCGTGCTTTTGCTCGTTCATGTCATGTCATGCTTTAGACCGTAAGTGGCTGGGGTTAGCCTTACGGTCCCAAGCTCTATGTTCAGTGTATCTTCGCCACAGTCATAGTCTTGTTTGTGTGTCTTGTGTCTTGTAAATAAATCACCATCATTGCAAAACTCATCGGTGGACTCTTGGCGTCTTAAGGTGATCCGCTCGGGTCACCGCATGACAGGTAAGAAGAAAAAGCCACCTTTATTGTCATTCAGTCCATACAGCCAATCATTTTTTTTATTTTTGATTTTGTATACTTTATTGATCCCCAGAGGGGAAATTGAGGGCATCCACCTGGATGGATGAAGCAGCCACAGTACGGCGCTATCCCTTAACCGTTCACACACGCATTCACACCTACAGCCACTTTAGAGTCTCCATTTCACCCAACCTGCATGTTTTTGGCCTGTGGGAGGAAACCGGAGAAATCCCGGAGTAAACCCACGCAGATACGGGGAGAACATGCAAACTCCACACAGATCACTGTTGGTCAGGGGCTGGAATCGAACCAGGGATTCCATAGCCAAGGGTGAGTTGCTGTGCTGACGCAGTGCTAACCACTGCGCCACCGCACCGCATGTACAGTAGAATGAAATTATGTTTCTCCTGTCTACTGTTATGAATGCCCCTTTCAGGGCATAAATGAGGCACCAAACGCCAGCAGTGAGTTTGCTTATTTATTATAGAAAAAGGAACAAAAGAACGTGCCACGAGGGGCAAACACAAACAGCTATACACACGACTTCACTGGGAGATAACGTGAGACATACAAAGAATGAAAAGAGAATCAATGCAGTAACTTACATATAAATAGCGAGGACGAAACCTTTGCTGATGTGTTCCGTTAATACTTACTGTAAACACGGAAGTGAGCACAGTGCAGTGACACATTTGATTTGTTAGACAGTGTTTCAGCACTACTCAGAGACAAATTTAATTAGCAAAATTGGTGGAAGCTGACAAGGATTGGCCAAAATTGCGGGAAAGTTGTGGCGATTGGACAAAGTTGCAAGGTTGTGCAAAGGATGCGGCGAATCACTGATTGCGTGTGAATTAGTGCAATCGTAACATCATGAAATCCTGGAGGGACTGGTAAAAAGAAAAAGCCACCTTTATTGTCATTCAGTCCATACAGCCAATCATGTACAGTAGAATGAAATTATGTTTCTCCTATCTACTGTTATGAATGCCCCTTTCAGGGCATAAATGAGGCACCAAACACCAGCAGTGACTTTGCTTATTTATTATAGAAAAAGGAACAAAAGAATGTGCCACGAGGAGCAAACACAAACAGCTATACACACAACCTCGCTGGGAGATAACGTGAGACATACAAAGAATAAAAAGAGAATCAATGCAGTAACTTACATATAAATAGCGAGGGCGAAACCTTACGCTGACAAAGGACTGGAATCAGGGTTGGGGATTCCAGTCTAGATAGGGCAAGGTCGCAGCGAGGAATAAACCCCACTCGCGATCTTAAATAGAACACAGAGAACTCAAACTACAAACAGGTATGGAGTTAAAGTAATTAATAAATACACTCAGATGTGACAGGCCACGAGCAGGCTTGGCAGCAGGAAGTCCTGCCGCAGCGCTGTCAAAATAAAAGCACAAATAATCCCCATAATAAATAAGACAGAATATAAAGACAGAAAATGGGGAAAATAATAAGCGACTCAAACACAGGGCAGACCCACGCTCGGGATCACCACAGTGCCCCCCTTTTAAGATTCCAGGCATCCCTACGTAACATCAGACCCGGAGACGCTTCGTCGTCAGCTCAGACTCCCTGAGGCAGGCAGCCTCCTCCTCTGTCCGTACCATGGCTGTGGGGCTGGGACCAGGTTCACCAGGGCTGCAGGCTCCTTCTCCGTCTGGCTGTTTAATCCTGGCACCAACGGACACTTGGGGAATATAGGGGAATATAGGAGGAGACACAGAGGATGCAGGTAATGTATTTGTGGCTGCAGCAGGTGGTGAGAGCTCAGCGGACTGCATGACCTGAGTCTCACCCCCAGGAATCAGACAAGGTAATTCATCAGTTAGAGATAAAGAATGAAAAAAGACTTGCCTGTTTTCCTGGGGAACGGTGATCACTGCTGCAGCAGACTCTATTCTTCCCTGTCCCGTTGTAGCAATGATGGTGGGCCCCTCGGGAAGACAAGGAGGAGCCGCTCCAGAAGGATCAATCATAGGTGCAGCCGGAGAAGAAACATCTGGGCTTGCAGCAGCTGGAGGAAGCACCATAGAGGAGGAAGGAGCAGCTGGGGCACTCTGCGGTAGGGGAGTTGGCGAAATAGCTGACAAATAAGACCCGGAGGCTGAAGCTGCTGTCCTATCTCTCTGTAGTGGCGAAGAAAAAACAGCGGCTGGGAGACGAAGGAATCTTTCTGACAGCCCGTAGCTGGATCCGAACAAGAGCCTTGCTGCGTGTTGACCCGGTGGTTCTCCTCCTTCCGCTTTGGGACAGCCGTGTCACAAGAAGGAGAAGGGTTCTGTGCCGGGCGCTGGCGTCTTCGGGCAGGAGACAAACCTATCGTCAAATCAGGAAAACGCTGCTGCTGAGCGGAGACTGTGTCTAGCAGCTCGGCGAACTCTGGGTAATTGCTCAGACCGGGATGTGCCTCCACAATCCTAACAGCTGCCACCACGCTCTTCAGAACTTTATCCGGGTTGCAGGAAGAGAGAGCTTCAGCCATACGGTCCCCAATGAAATCAGTTGCCCACTGTTCATCCTTGCTGGGAACCCTGGCTGCCCTCCTCCTCTGGCATGCTGGCAAAGCAGACACGGGGGCTGGAGCTGTGGCAGGAACCTGATAACAAGGCAAGGATCGGGAGTGCCTCGCCGTTGACCCCGTCTTAGGCTTCCTGCAGGACTTCTTCTCCAACTCACAGTTCATCTGCTGATGCGCTGATAGCTCCAAAATCCTCTCCCTGTCTTCAGCACGCTCAGCAAGGCGAGGATGACGTTTAACAGACGCCCAGGTACCATAATGCATCTTCGGGGGAACGATGATGAGCTATGGCCAGGAGATCATTTATTTCCATTAGAGCCTGGACAAGCTCAAAACCCAGGCTCATCGGACACCACCTAGTGAAGGACACCATAACCCCCAAAAACACTGGCACCCAGAAAAGGGAAAAATTAAGAGCCAAAAAACAAAACTCACTGTGACTGGCACCTACGCGCTGCGACCTACTGTTATGAATGCCCCTTTCAGGGCATAAATGAGGCACCAAACGCCAGCAGTGAGTTTACTTATTTATTATAGAAAAAGGAGCAAAAGAACGTGCCACGAGGGCCAAACAAAAACAGCTATACACACAACCTCGCTGGGAGATAACGTGAGACATACAAAGAATAAAAAGAGAATCAATGCAGTAGCTTACATATAAATAGCGAGGGTGAAACCTTACGCTGACAAAGGACTGGAATTAGGGTTGGGGATTCCAGTCTAGATAGGGCGAGGTCGCAGCGAGGAATAAACCCCGCTCATGATCTTAAATAGAACACAGAGAACTCAAACTACAAACAGGTGTGGAGTTAAAGTAATTAATAAATACACTCAGCTGTGACAGGCCTTGAGCAGGCTTGACAGCAGGAAGTCCTGCTGTGGTGCTGTCAAAATAAAAGCACAAATAATCCCCATAATAAATAAGACAGAAAATAATAAGTGACTCGAGCACGGGGCAGACCCACACTCGGGATCATCACATCTACAATGTTAATCACATGTAGAATCAGAGGGGTCGCTGCCATGCAAGGCACCGCCACAAACAACTTCTCCTTCCTATTATGCTGAGCACCAAGCTAGAAGGCGGGAAGTACAATTTTTATATGGTCTTTAGTATGACCCGACCAGGACTTGAACCCCCAACCTCCCAGTTGTGGGGCTGATGCTCTATCAACTAGGCCACCACTCCAGTTTATGTGAGCAAACAACAGACCTTCCATGTGAATTGTTGTTGTTGTTGTTTTATAATACACAAGAGACTACATTCAATTTGTTAAACGTCTTTGTTTTTCTACAGATGTAATTCCTAATGCCTGAATGATATCATCTGAAGACTTCTGAGGGCAATAAGTTTCAGATAAGATTTCAATAAGGTCTGAAAAGAAAGTGTAGAAAAAAGAAAAAAGTGAAGAGTTCTTTTGCAAAACAGGTAAGTCCAATTGGTTTAATATTGAGGAAAAACAACATTTTCATCTGTTGGTTTGTAGGTGTTTGTCATGAACCGAGCCGAGTTGTTCTTCGGGCTCAGTTCTGACCTGTTGTGGCTCAGGTTTATCTGTGTAGTTATGTATTATGTTGTTTTTCGAGTTTCTTGTAGTTTCTATTTCCCCTTGTTTATTTCCCTACCTGTAGCCACTGCATTCTGGCCGGTAGCTGTGAGGCAGCCTCCTTTGGCCTACATTCATGTGGGTGCTGTCTGACACTTGCCGGTCTGACCACGCCCCCTCTCTCATGACAGCCAGCTGGTTCCACTCTGGTAATTTTCTTGCCCGTGCTTCGCCCAGGTGTACCCAAACTACCGTTGCCAGCAATGCTTGTACTTTAGCAGCTCTTTGCCAGTCAAGCATTGCTGGACTATTGTATTGTCAGCGTTTGTGTTTTGCCACCCTTCACTGTGGTCTGCCTGCTGTACGTCCCGTCGTGTGAGCCTGTAAGTGAACCTTGTCTCCTTTTTGTATGTCAGCCTTGTTTTTGAACTGTTTGTGTCGGCCACTGTACACTGTGGTCTGCCCGCTTCACGCCCGTCGTGTAGCCATTAAGTGTACCTTGTCACCATTTTTGTATATTTTGAGAACTGTTGCCTTCGTTAATAAATGTGTTGTGGTGTAACCCTGCGCTATAAATCCATTCTTTCTCCTCACTCCTCCGTGCACTGCATAAAAGTGCACGGGGAGAACGTGACAGAATAGTCCAGCCAGCAGAGGATTTAGCAGGTTACACCTACACATCACTTTTTCTTTTTTGAACTGTTTCCTCACCCACCTGTTTTTGCCCCACAATGCCTTCGGCGAGTCGTTCCCACACCGGCCAGAGCAGACGGTCGCAAGGCATCCCACGGTGGAGGAGGAATGGGCAGCAGTCTTTATCCAGGACTTTATGGACGAGGCCCATAAAGCCCATGACCGAAGACAAAGTGGAGCTGCCTGGATTCAGCCGTAACTTTCCTCAAGGCGCATCCAGGGCTCTGGAGCTATCCGCAGTACGAGGGGCTGTTGTCTTCGGTCTGTGCATTGGATGATTCAATTTCAATTCAATTCAATTCAACTTTATTTATATAGCGCCATTTCACAACAACAGTCATCTCATAGCACTATCAACTGTAGGGGGAACCCCCACAGTTGCAGAAAGACCCCAGCAATCAGGCGATCCCCTGTGAGTAAGCACTTGGCGACGGTGGAGAGGGAAAACTCCCTTTTAACAGGAAGAATCCTCCAGCAGAACCAGGCTCAGGGAGGGGCAGTCATCTGCTGCGACTGGCTGGGGGGTGAGGGGATAGAGAAGAAGAAAAGAACAGACATGATGCGTTTACCAACCTGAGGAGGGCAGCGCTCTCCATGAAGCCCAAGCGGAGACACTCTCCACAGCCTGCTAGCACTGCTTCCTCAGCCTCGCCATTAGCTTCAGCCGCCCATAAGCAGTGTCATCCGGCGTGGAGACGCCAGGAGAGGCCCTCATCACCCTCAGCAGCCATCATGCCTCCAGCTGCCATGAGGTCTGCCAGGGCCACCCTGGGAACGCCCACCTCCATCACCATGGAGACGGCTCCTCCACATTCCTTTGAAGGGGCCAAAATCACCGTTGGTACGGAGAGGGATAACTGTCTGCCTGCCGCAGCTGTGAGCATCCAACACCGGGATGACAGGCAAGTGTTTTTTCATTCAACTCAATTAAATCACGATAAACCTTGTCTGTCTCCTGAGGGAGAGGCCCAGTCTCTGCAGTCCGTTGGGCTCTCTCCTCCAGCTGCAAACATTTACTCTTTTCCTGTTTTCTCTGTGTTTCCTCCATTTTTTCTTGAGCGCCCGTTGGCCCAAGGTCAGAGCCATCAGACGGTGGAGGAGCCGGAGGCCTCGGAGGATTTTGCTCCGGAGCCAGCACGGAGATGTCCCCCTGCAGCCACGCCGGAGGAATCCCCAGCATTGGAGCAGTTGCAGGAGGACTGTGGGATTGCAATCACCATTTTGCCAGCTGCGGAGGCAACTGCACTGGATTGGGAGCCAGAGCTGGACCTCGTAGAGGCCAGGCCCGAGTCTTCATCACCAGGCTTGATGGAGTCCTGGACAGTGGTGGAGCTCGAGCTCAGGCAAGTTACCTCTCTTGTTTTTCTTATGTCTGTGTTGGAGACAGCTTGCCTGGCTCTAGGGGAGGAGAGTCAGGTGCAACCCTCAACTACAACTGAACTCCCCTCGCCAGGCTTCGCCGCTGCTGGTGACCCTAACCACTTTTCTCCCTCTGTTGTCCCCGAGCTTCCTCTTAGGGCCGCCGGAGGAGATCTACCATCTTCTGGGGTCTCCGGGGGTCCAGTCTCGCCGCCAGATGACGTCACGGGTCCAGCTCCCCTTCTGCCGGAGGCCGTCGTGTGGGTCGGTCTGCAGGCTGAGTCTCCGTGGGTGTACTGTTCTGGTCTGGGACCCTTGTGGGGGCTGTGCCCCAGTATTAGCCCAACATGGGTGCTGTGTTCCTGCATGGATCCATCATGGGCACCACACTCCAGCCCGGAGGCCACCGAGGGTGCAGCGTTGGCCCGGTTGAGGTCCACCAAGGGTGCAGCGTTGGCCCAATCGGGGTCCACTGAGGGTGCAGCGTTGACCCGGTCGGGGTCCACCAAGGGTGCAGTGTTGGCCCGGTTGGGGCCCACTGCAGGTGCTGCAGAGCTCCAGCTGGAGTCGACCGCGGGTGCTGCAGAGCTCCATCTGGAGTCCACCGTGAGTGCTGCAGAGCTCCAGCTGGAGTCCACCGCAGGTGCTGTAAAGCTCCAGCCGAAGTCCACCGCAGGTGCTGCAGAGCTCCAGCCAGAGTCCACCGTGGGTGCTGCATCCAGCCAGAGTCCACCGCGGGTGCAGCTGTGTACCAAGCCAGGACCACCAAGGGTGCTGCTGGTCAGCCTGAGGACGTCGGGGCCTCCACTCCTCAGCCTGATGCCATCATGGCCTCCTCCTCCTCTCTGTCTGATGCCGTGGGAGTTCCCTTCCTACGGTCCGGTCACCCACCAGTGAGCCTCCCGGTGGGCAGGCCGCCTCCTGCTCCACCTCTCCGGTCCTGGTGGCTCAACAACACTGGCTGACCACCGGAAGGACTGAGTTTCTGGGCCAGGTGGCTGTGTTTTCCAGCAGCCCACTGGACTCTGTTCGCCAGACTGTCTGCTGGGCCTGGGACTCTGGGCGGCCTCCTGAACCTCCACGCCTTTGGACTTGGTGGGGGGGGGGGGGGGGGGGGGGTTAAGTGTGTTTTCTGTTGTGGGCCCTGTGCGGGGTGTATTTTGTTCCCTCCTTGCTGTTCCCCCTACCTCCCACCCGGGTTCGTTGGTTGTTGTTCCTGTTGGGGGAAGGGGGGATTCACTCCTCCGTGCACTGCGTAAAAGCGCACAGGGAGAACATGACAGGTGTTAATATTTCCAATTCAGCTTCTAAGACATGGTCACTTGAAATATGAGTATCTCAGACATAATAAAGCAAAAAATTGAACATCAACTCATAGTTACTTTTTGGCAATTTATTAGTACTTTTTTTTTTTTAAAAAACATATAATTCCACAAGCCATTCTTCTGCAAAAACAGACATGTCCCAAAAACTATGCTAGTTTGCCTGGAACGTACTTGAATGTCTATAAGCATTAATGTAGTATGATTGATACACTGATTTAGTCATATCCACTCAGTAAAATGGTATAATATAGCTATAATTCAAGATTCAAAGATTTTATTGTCAATACTACTATACGTACAGGACATACAGGAGAATTGAAATGGCATTTCTCTCTCTCTCCATTGGTATGCACAGTCTAAAAAGAAAAGGAATAATGCTGGAAAAAAAGAAAACAACAACAGCTGTCTAATGTACAATATGTACAGTAATGCAAGCCGTGGTTCAAATGGCGACAAGAAAGACCCAGACCTCCCATAGTGCAAAATTGAAATAAACGATTAACGATGATAAAAACCCAGCAATCCTATATACAAACAACTAGAGATGTGATACCTGTAGTTGCAGTTCAGTGTGGTAGTGTAGGTGCAGATAGTAACAGATAGGACTGCATGTGGTCAGTATTGCAGTGACAGACTGACAGATGGCAGCAGATATGGCATTTGTGCAAATGGTTCAGGTTCAGGTTCAGGTTACTTTATTTGTACCCGTAGGTAGATTTGTTTTGCAGTTGGTGACATCCATATTTACAAGCCACTAATTACATTCAACATAGACACAAACACAGGCACACATCTTACAAAATAGGTAAATATAAAATATGTACAATATAGTTTTTATAGCTTGTTCAACTCTTTGACAGCAGCAGGGACAAAGCTGTTTTTGTAGCGCTGAGTTCTACTTTTTGGGACAGCAAACCTCCGTCTGGAGGGAAGAAGCTGAAAGTTGCAGTGCAAAGGGTGGGAGTCATCATTTAAAATCGAGTCGGCCATCCTCTGTACTTGTCTGGTGTACAGGGATGTCAGGCTCAGCTGTGACTCACCAAGCAAACGACTGGACCATCTGACTACCTGATCCAAGGATTTCCTCTGTTGCAGTTTTATCTGACCAAACCATGACATTAAAGAAAAGGATAAAACAGATTCAATAAAAGCCCAATAGAACATAGTCATTATGGTTCGGTCAATTTGGAAGCGTGCAAGTTTCCTCAAACAATGCAAATTTTGCTGACCCTTTTTGCACACCCTTTCACAGTTCACCTCAAAGTTCAATCCACTATCAATAATCGTCCCAAGATATTTGTACGATTGTACACATTCGGTGGTCTGGCCTTTTAGTATGGTGACTTTGTGCCTGGGAGTTTTCCTCCTAAAGTCAATAATCATATCTTTCGTTTTTGTTGTATTCAGCTGCAGGTAGGAATCCTCACACCAGTGAACAAAGTCATCAACTACTGGGCCGTGGCCACTCTCACCATCCTGGAGGAGACTGACAATGACTGAGTCATCAGCATACTTTATAATGTGTCTGTTGTCATGTCTGCTCCGACACATGTTTGTGTACAGGATGAAGAGTAGTGGTGACAACACACACCCCTGAGGAGAGCCAGTAGAAGAGCACTTTAGGTCAGACAATGTGCCATTGACCCTTACTCTCTGCGTCCTGTTGGTTAAGAAATCCAGAATCCAACCCACCAGATTATTGCTTAAATCAAATTGTTGCAGGAGCCTTTCAACTAAAATATGAGGTTGGATTGTATTAAAGGCAGAAGAAAAGTCCACAAATAAAAGCCTGGCGTGTGTCCCATTAAAATCCAGATGTTTAAAAAGCATGTCAAACAGAGTGACAGTGGCATCCTCCACTCCTCTGTGAGGCCTATAGGCAAACTGCAGAGGATCCAATGCATGTTCAGTCTGCCTTAGGACCTCACATCTGACCAGTTTTTCAAAAATTTTCATTAAAATTGAAGTCAAAGCAACTGGTCTAAAGTCATTTACCGTTTTAGGACAGCTGGATTTTGGAACGGGAACAACCACGGCATCTTTCCAGATCTTAGGCACATGTTGTGTCTGTAAGGACTTATTGAAAATATAATGAAATATAGGACTCAGTTCATGTGCACAGGACTTTACCAGGCATCCACATATATTATCAGGGCCCTGACTTTTGTTCACTTTTACAGCGCGGAACTCCCTTTTAACATCCTGCATCTCAATATTAAAGTGCTGATTGTCTTTGAGTTTCTGTTTCAAATCTTGGATTTCTGTGCTAAAATCAAAGGAGTCAAAACGACCATAAAAACAGTTAAGAGCATTAGCCAGCTCTGTGTCTGAACTAAAACCATCTAAAAACACACGATTACTGCGCTCTGTGCTCTGAAGGCCTGCAATAGTTTTCATACTGGCCCAGGCCGAACCAAGTTTATTTGCTGCCATCTTGCTTTCCAACTCTGATTTATAATTCTGTCTTGCTCTTAAAATTTCGGCCTTCAGCTCCTTGGTGGCAACCTGTAGCTCAGAAACAGACCCCTGTTTAAAGGCAAGAGCTTTCCTCTGTAAGCAGGATTTAACTGATTTAGTTACCCATGGTTTGTTGTTGGGGTATATTTTGACACGTTTACGTGGAACAATCTTATTTTGACAGTAAGCCATGTATGAGCATGTGAGCTCAGCCAGAGAGTCCAAATCATCCCCGCAGGCCATTATGAACATCTTCCAGTCTGTACAGTCAAAGCATTCCTGGAGGCTGTGCTCTGAATCTTCTGTCCACACATCAATGTCTCTCATCTCCACCTTGCCTCTTCTGAGAGCAGTTTTATATGTGGGCAGCAAATGAACACAGTTGTGATCTGATGATCCTAAAGGAGGAAGGGGGAGTGATTTATAGGCCCTCTCTATGGATCCATAGCACAGGTCCAATGTCTTTTTTCGCCTGGTTGGGCAAGAGACATACTGATGAAAGTTTTTAAGTGTCTTCTTTAAAGAAACATGGTTAATGTTTGCGGTTAATGTTAATGTGCAGAGACATACAGCAGCAAAGTCAGGTCAGATTATATCTGCTACTGGTAAACTGTAACCCAGTACAACCTGTCTCAGTCCCAGCTATGGGTAAATAGCCCCACTGCCTTCTTGACTCTGTCTTGCCACTGGATCCGGTGTCTCAGGACGAGAGAGTGAGGCTGATCCTGCGCAAGTCTCCCTCACTTTAATCAAAGTTCCGCGCAAGTCATGACATCACCACTTAGCCAACTCTAAGCCCTGTGGCGATGGGGGAGCGGCAAAGCAGCAGGTGAGGATACACTGGAAGCTGTAGTCGCAAACCTGCACACAGGCAGCTCAGGACAAGTGGTCACTCTCCACTGAACCAAGACAGCAGTGAAGTTCGGCAGCCTCCTGAGCGACTGAGCAGCCCTTTTCAGGATCACTCTGCTCGCCTCCTTAGCAAGAGGACGGGGCTAGAAAAGGTGCCCCAAACATAGCTGGTCTCACCTCACCCTGGTCAGCATGCCGCGGCTGGTGGGGATACCCAAATAGCGGTCGAAACACAAAGAGAAATAAAGCAAAGGCGCTCACCTTAGCATCATGGAACGTAAGGACACTGCTCGACAATGCCAAAGCGAACAGACCAGAAAGACGAACTACACCAGTGGCCTGAGAACTAGCTCGCTACCAGATCCCACCAGAATGACCCTACCTGCATGGCAAAGAAAGCAGCCTTCACCAACATCCATAGTGCAATTCAAGCCAAACTACGCCACATGCAGGACTCCTGGCTCAGTGCCAAGGCCGACGAGATTCAATGCTTTGCTGACAGGCATGACACAAAGAGGTTCTATGATGCCCTGAAAGCTGTCTATGGACCTCAGTCCTCCGGATCATCCCCTCTTCTCAGTGCTGATGGTTCTACCCTGCTGACAGAAAAGAAGCTGGTCCTGGAGAGATGGGCGGAACACTTCTGTAGTGTGCTCAATCAGCCTGCACAGATCAACCATGAAGCCATTGCTCGCCTTCCCCAGGTGCCAATAAACTACGAGCTGGAAGATGAGGTCAGCAAAGCCATCAAACAGCTCTCCACTGGGAAAGCCCCAGGCTCTGATGCCATCCCTGCAGAAGTCTACAAGACAGGCGGCCCAACCACCCTTAGACAGCTCACCAGCCTGTATCAGTCCATGTGGAGCAAGGAACAGCTACCACAAGAGCTCAGAGATGCCACAATTGTCCACATCTACAAGCGGAAAGGAAATCGCCAGTCCTGTGACAATCACCGAGGAATATCCCTTCTGTCTATAGCAGGCAAGATCCTGGCCCGCGTCCTCCTTAACCGCTTGCTGGAACACCTGGAGCAGGGTCTCTTCCCTGAAAGTCAATGCGGCTTCCGTGCAGGTCGAGGGACCACCGACATGATCTTTGCCACCCGCCAGCTCCAAGAGAAATGCATGGAACAGTACCACGACCTCTACACAACCTTTGTCGATCTGACCAAGGCCTTCGACACAGTCAGTCACGAGGGACTCTGGATAATCATGAAAAAATTTGGCTGCCCCCGCAAGTTCATTGCAATTGTCCGCCAATTCCACGATGGAATGACAGCCAGAGTCCTGGATGATGGTGAACCATCCAAAGCCTTTCCAGTGACTAATGGAGTCAAGCAGGGTTGTGTTCTGGCCCCGACACTGTTCAGCATGATGTTCTCGGCAATGCTCTCAGATGCTTTCAGAGACTGTGAGCTTGGCATCGACATCAAGTACAGGTGTGACGGAAGACTTTTCAACCTTAGGCGTCTGCAAGCCATCACGAAGGTGAAGGAGACTGTCATCAGAGATTTCCTCTTTGCTGATGACTGTGCACTCAATGCTGGTGCTGAGCAGGAAATGCAGTCGCAGATTGACAGATTTTCCTCAGCCTGTGACAACTTTGGCCTTACCATCAGCACCAAGAAAACCCAGGTGATGTTCCAGCAAGCCCCAGGAAACCAGTACCACGAGCCACAGATACAGGTAAATGGACAGACCCTCCAGGCGGTAGAGACCTTCACCTACCTGGGTAGCACCCTCTCCCGTAATGCCACCATCGACGCTGAGATCAACAACAGGATCTCCAAAGCAAGCAGCGCATTTGGGAGACTGAGAAAAAATGTCTGGGAGAGGAGAGGGATCAGCCTCACAACAAAGCTGAAGGTCTACCGTGCAGTCGTCCTAACCACACTGCTCTATGGCTGCAAAACGTGGACTGTATACAGAAGGCACGAGTGACAGATCAACCACTTCCATCTCAGGTGTCTTCGCAACCTCCTCCATATCTGCTGGCAAGACAAAGTTCCAGACACGGAGGTGCTGAAGCAGGCAGACATCCCCAGTGCCATTACCACCATGCGCAAGGCTCAGTTGAGATGGGCAGGCCACGTCTCCCGTATGTCAGACGACCGCATCCTAAAACAGCTCTTCTATGGAGAACTCGCCCAAGGGAAACGCAGAGTTGGAGGACAAAAGAAGTGCTTCAAGGACAACCTGAAGATTAACCTTAAAGACTTCTCCATTAGCACAGAGTCCTGGGAGACGCTTGCTGCTGATTGCCCCTCCTGGCACAGTGCTATCACAACAGGAGCCCAAAGAGCAGAGGAGCAGCGTGTACAGCATGCAGAGCAGAAATGTCAGATGCGGAAGGGCAGAGCAACTAGCACCAACATCACAACCCCTTCCCACTTCTGTCCTACTTGTAGGAGAGGATTCGTTGCCCAGACTGGCCTCACCAGCCACCTCTGGACTCACTGCAGCAGCTCAACATCAAATTGATGTCACTGGTCATCTTCGAGCACGAAGGACGAACATCATCATCACAGCAGCAAAGTAGCAAGAATTCTGATAATAGAAGATAATAGTAGCAAGAATTCTGAATATTGTTCGGTGTTCTGATCATGTTTGCGCCCTACTGGTGAACACATCACTGGTTCATCTGCTTCATCAAAATTATCCATATTTGATATAAAATGCAACAAAATTGTATTTAAAAAAACTGGCAGAGAAATCACTCACAGCAAGTAGGTACTGTGTTCGAAATGTTCATTCCTTCCCCATATAGTGAATGCGCAGCCAGCGGAGCAGTGAGAGAAGAGCTTCACATCACAACATAAACTACCTTAAGGTATTTATATTTAATAATTCAGCAAAAACGATTTGATTTAATACATATTTACTACAAATTACATGCAGGTATTCATTTTTTTTACCACTGTTACGTTTTACTGTCTCACGTGATGACATCATTTACCATGCCGCGAAAACAAGCCCAGTAGTGTCCGAAAGTGGTTCATTTTATTGTTATATTAAGTTTACTTTACAGTCCATTATATCTAAGTTAGATAGATAGATAGATAGATAGATAGATAGATAGATAGATAGATAGATAGATAGATGTACTTGATTGATCCCAAACTGGGAAATTAAAGGAGTTCACTATACTATATATAAGTATATAAGTTCACTATATAGCAAGTAGGGAGGGAGTGAGTGAGTGAACATTCCGAACGCAGCCAGGGAAATCAGTCAGAGCGAGCAGACTAGGAATGCAGCCAAGATGAGTCACGTGATCCAAATACCAAGTACTGATTTGTCGTGTGGAGTCATCTGCTTTTGTAAAAAAAAAAAAAAAAAAAAAAAAAAAAACACTCCCGGCGTTTATCGGCTTTTAAAAAAAACATGAATTTGTAGTGTCTATAACAAAGGACATATCGGATTTTGAGAAAAAAACATTTTGAACTTCTTTAAGTAGGTAATGTTAACAGTTGTTTGATGTAAAGAAGGATATTTTCTTGGAACTGGCATTTATTGGTTTTTGCAAACAAACTCTTCAAGCAGGACCCCATTTCTGTCTTTGCCTTGTGTCCCAAATGGACTAAGTCCGCCCCTGGCTATAACTCATGTCTGTCCTGTCCTCAGTTTGGCAACCTGAATGGCTCTGGTCAGGACAGGAGGAAGAAAATCCTAAATTTGGACTGCAGTACCATTTTCAAACGCTAGTTGTCAGGATTATTTAATGTTTCTATAAGCCTCAGTTACACAGATCTGTAGACATGGATACAGGTGAATACGCCCACTGAAGTAGTGATCCTGTATATATTTGAAAATGCAGCAAACTCAAACTCCTTTGGTTTACACATGCCATGCATGTGAAATGCATTTGAAAATCTGTCTTTGTGTTTGCTTCATGTGACTGCAGCTGTTTGCAGGTGATTGCTAGCAAGTGTAGGTAAGTGAAGCCAAGTAAACCAACACAAACCCATGTAAACCCAAGTGAAGCACAAGCCCAAGGAGCACAGACATGCTGAGCAGATGTACACCTGTATACACCTATGTTTACACATACAGTATATGCCCATTTGTATAAACTTGTATTCTGCATGGTCATACATGGGAATATGTCAAGGTGCGTGGACACACAGTTGGGCACAGGTACAAATGCATGAATGCTGAGGTGGATAGACATGCAAGTGAAAGGATGTATACTGACGCAGAGTCAGGTAACATCCATGTGTGATACAAAAGTGCATTTTGTTCACTCCAGATAGGGTCTAACAGGTATTTACAAGGATTCCTGCATGAATTACAGTCACACAGCAAGTTTTTGTCTCTTGAAAGCAAAAATGTGGGAAACCATGGGCTCAATGAAACGTAATATTTCTATTGTATTTCAATTTGAAGTCTAAAGAGTTCTAAAATGGGAATGACTAGAGCTGCTGCCTCTTTTGCACAGCTAAGTAAATCACCTTCCACCATAAAGTTATTTCTCTAAAAGTGAAACTTCAAATAAATGTAACTAATCCATATTTCCTCTCGTATGTTTTTTCTGTAAAATATGTACTATAATAGGCATTGACATCCTGAGCTGCTGTTTGTGCAGCACTATATGTAGTTGATCAAGTCTCTAAGTTCTGTCATATTCAGTAGTAAAATACATCAACATCCAGTTTTTACTGGCTTTGCAGTACATACAGTACATGGATGATTTTAAGACAAATACCCATTATGATAGTTGCATAAATATCAGCCTTTATTCTGTTCTAATAATCTTTGTTTTATGTGCACAGTAAACTGTATTGCTTGTGGATTTGTAGACACAGTGCTGCCAGCTGGAGATCATCATGGTTTGTTTAGGGCTCTTGGGACATCTAGTGGACAGGTAGTTGTCAACTTCTCTTTTCTGTGCATTTTTGTAATATTAAAGATGAGCAAGACATTTTGAAAAATAATACATCAACAAAGTGTTTACCCTTCTGTGGATGGGCACCTTATCGTGGTGGAGGGATTTGTGTGCCCTAATGATCCCAGGAACTGCATTTTTGGGGGCAACTTGTTCAGCGTAGGGTCTCCCAAGACAAATTGGTCCTGGGTAAAGTGCCAGACCAAGATCCAATGGATCCTCATGAAAAAAGAATGAAAAAAAGAAAAAGAGGCAAAAATAGCATCAGTATTAAAAAAAAAAAAAAAACTTTATTTGTGCTCATTTCACAATTCAGTCTTAGCAGGAGAATATCTACCAAACTGCTCATGATTTTGTGTGTGTGTGTGTGTGTGTGTGTGTGTGTGTGTGTGTGTGTGTGTGTGTGTGTGCGCGTGTGTGTGTCCAAAGATGTGATAGAGGTATAATTTTTTTCAGTGAACAAGTGTAGTCATTTTCAATATTTAAATCACTATAAGTGTCAGTTCAATATTCTTTATCGTATTCTGTTGATAAACAGTGAGACAGAAAAAACATTTTTAAATCACTTGCATATACAGGAGAAAATCTTTAAAAGTTGCTACTTGTTGTTTTTATCATTACTATTATGTATCTATAAATGTGTGTCTGTCTGTCTGTCTCTGTTCCTCAGATATCTCCCAAACCGTTTGTCAGACTGACCTCAGATTTTATATGTGCTTTGCTGAGGTTACGAGGGTGTGCATCCCCGAGTATGGAGTTGCTTAGTCAAAATGTGTAATTTTTATCAATAAAAGTTTAGCCACCGCTCTGTCTCTTCATGCCCTGGCTTCAGGAAGTGTGGGCAGGGTTTCGGATTGACTCCATGCTGATTGGATAATACGTGGCATCACAGCCATGCTGATTGGATGTAATACATGGGATCATGGCCATGCTGATTGGATAATATGTGGCATCACGATCGGTCAGTCACCAGAGCGCTTTGCAAACCAAAAAAGTAAGTGAAAAGCAACAAATTCGGCAAGAAAGACAGAATAGTGAAGATCCATCCATCCATCGATCTTCTACCGCTACCGCTTCTTAGCATCCAGAAGAAGATAGAATAGTGAAGATGTAATGCTTAAAAAATTATACTACAATGTTGCTGTGATTGCATATGCCTGAAGGATAATTCGGGGAATGCCACATGCACAGTTTGCGGTCACATGCGCAGTTTGACTAAATGATGACCATCATCAAACTGGACATAAAAACACCCAAATAACGAAATAAATAATTTTTAATTAAATATTGACCGACAAATGGGCAACACTGATGTAACAGTTGCAGCCAAACAGGTCATTTTGCTGTTTATAATATTGGTGTTTTGTACTTGTAATGTTCCTAGAATATAAAAGGATGCACTAGAATGGGTCCCAAATATTTGTAAATGTGTCCTGTTATAGTAAAGCATGACTTTACTGACGATAGAGTATAAACTACCCATATAAACTAAAACAATTATAATGATGACTAATGACAGCTGAACAACTCCCATTCCCCAAAGTGCAAGATACAACACCTATGAATATGTCATAAAAGATCACACAAATAAGTGATCTGACAAAAAATAAACAAGGGTTCTTAAACAGTCGCTAATATTGGATGTCCCATTTATTTTCATTAATTCTGTAATTAATATTCACACAAATAAATCTTAGCGCCATTCAGTCCCTTTTATATTTGGCAAAGTCTAACATGCGTGATTGCCTACATATAGGCTACACCTCTGTATTCCACTTTCAAACGCAGCCTACATTTGGGCCTGTAAAGCCTAATTGGGCTACCTGTTTTCAGACAAGAATACTTGCTTTCTATGGGCATGCACTAGTTATTAGAATTAACTATTATTAGTATTATTATAATTATTAATAGTAGTAGTAATTTTATTTTTATTAAAATTAAGCTCTTCTCAAATTACCTACCCTGTTTGGACTTGCCATCCTCATGCAATTCTGTGAATGAGCATTACTATAAAAAGCATATGAATATAAGAAGAACGAAAAAAACAAAAATCACTCCATACAGAGACATGGAGTCTCATAATGACCGAAAGAACAAGATCGCGGATACAAGCGCCTGAAATGAGCTTTCTTCGTAGGATTGCTGGACTCACCCTCAGAGATAGGGTGAGGAGCTCAGTCATTCGGGAGAGGCTCAGAGTAGAACCACTGCTCCGCCACATTGAAAGGAGTCAGTTGAGGTGGTTTGGGCATCTGATTAGGATGCCTCCTGGACGCCTCCCACTTGATGTGTTTTGGGCACGTCCCACTGGGAGGAGACCCCGGGGCAGACCCAGGACTCGGTGGAGAGACTATGTCTCCCAGCTGGTCTGGGAACGCCTTGGCATCCTCTCTGAAGAGCTGGTGCAGGTGACTGGGGAGAGGGAAGTCTGGGCTTCTCTGTTTGAACTGCTGCTTCTGTGACCCGGACCTCCGGAAAAGCGGTAGAAGATGGATGGATGGATGGATGGATGGATGGACTCCATACAGATACAATCTTGAAATGTCGGATACTTGGGAGCTGAAAACAGTCACATCAATGTTTACGTAAATCATTTAATAACGTTAAAATCAAGCATCTTTTATTTTCCTTAATTTTTTACCATGCTCAGGCATTGTGCCTGATGACAAGTGCTGTTTATTTAATTTAATGTTTGACTTCTTGTGCAAAAATGAAGAAAATGCAGTACATGCCTATGTGGCTCTATGGCATGTTTGTTTTTTATCAGCACCAATATGGCGTCCGTGCTTAGCCACCTAAAACTAGCCTGGTTGCTGGCGATGAGCACTCTAGCCTATTATATCTCTGTGGCTAAAAGCATAAATGGGTTGATGTCACGTCTCTACACTAGTTGGGACCAGGAGGTCAGAATGTTGTCTATCACTTTTAAAGTACAACACCTTCACCTAAGGGCTGGGAGATATGGCTTTTAAGATGTATCGCGGTACATTTAGGGTTTTATCACGATACACAATATATAACACGATATCTCAAGATATCGTGCTATATGTATGACCCGTGTATTGCATTTTTTAGAATTTCATACGGGGGGGGGAGTGGTTAAAGCAAGTAAAATTTAGCAAACTTTATTGAACCAGTCAGACAAGCCAACTCATTGATTTGCAGCAAATCAGAATAAATAATGGTAGACCTTCCTATTATGGCCTATAATAAAAACCAAAACAAAAAAGGACTCAAACAATAAAAAGTGCATTAAGCAAGAATTCCAAAGAAAGATATTTTAAAACCATACAAATTAAAGTCCACTTTTCTGTGTGGTCATGTTTTAACAATGAGGGCCATGTCTCTGGTAGTATAACTTATGACTGCAGTTGTTATCTCTTTCCATTTTGCACTTATGTTGTAAGGGATAAATTTTCCAAATGAAGAAGTCATATAGTCATTTTCTTAGGGTTGGTTCATTTTTTTTTTTTTTTTTTTGTAGGGGCTACCTGGGATGTTGAGAGTGGATTTTAATGTGAGAGTGGATTTTAATGATTTTAATTCAAGTGGATGACATCTCACGTGGTGAAAAAAATTATTGGTAGTGTGATATAATTTGTACAAAACTGTATTTTGCTCAGTTTCTACCTTCTGAAGTCCGAACCACTGCCATAGAAAGGAGCTGGTGCTTTTTATCCCTCGCCGAACAAAGCCCAAAGGGGTCAAAGAGCCCTTTGGGCGAAGACCAAAGGGGGATTATGTTATGGGTCAGTCCGCCCGTCTGTCCGTCCGTCCACCCATCCGTCTGTCCCACTTTTGTGAAATCAACTCCTACAGTTTCATTCCGATTGTTTTGAAATTTGGTGCCAGGGTTTGATGCACATTGAGGGTGCACATATTGGTTCTGATGAGATGATTTTTGCAGAAGTTGTAACCCCTGACCTATGACCTCTTATTTCACCTCATTTCAGAGACAGTAAAGCACACGTTATGCACCCGTGGCAACATGACGCAGCTGTGACTGTATTGATGCAGCAGCAATGTGCGTTCCTATTGCATCGCCCAATGTGCACCTCTACAGAGAAGGAGAGGTGCACGTCGGCGACGCAGGCCGTAAGAGTTGTGATTGGTCCGTTTTATCTCCTCCTTCACATTTCCTAGTTCTCGCCTTTGCTTCGCTCTACCTGTTCACGCTGGCACAACTTTCAAGGCGAGTCGGTTAAACAGTGATCCAAATTCAAAAGAATATTGAGGAAGTAAGCACATCCAGAACATTTTGTGGCTCATCATAACCCCAGTAATTACACAGACTGTCAAAACAGCAGTGGCGGTGGTTGCACGCATCGTTTTCTCCGACTTCTCTTTTTCTCTGGGCAACAATCGTATTAAAAGTTGCTTTTTCTTAACATTTTTTAGCTCCAACTCCAACATAATCTGCTCTTGGCTTTCACTATTTCATAAACAAAAACACAAGATGACACAAATCACTACACACATCGGCTGAAACCTGTTTTGGTAACAGAACAAAGCATTTCACCCAATACACAAGAAAAAATTGCCGATCACTGCGTTTGCGACAGATGTCGGTAATGGCGTTGACGTGATGCAGGTGTATAAATCCAGCTTAACTGTCTTGTGAAATCAACTTCTCCTACAGTTTGGTTCCAGTTGTTTTGAAACTTGGTGCCATGGTTTGATATGCTCTGATGATGCGCATATTGCAATTTCACTCTCATCGGCAGATCTTGAGGTCAAAGGTCAGGGGTCATATTTTCCCCTAAATCTTCTAAACACAGTAACTACTAAAAGAAACTATGTAGGCTTTTCAAATCGATACAGAAGTTGTCTTTAATACACATCCTGGACAGTTTGCACCAGGGGTGTCCATTCATGTGCTATGGAGGGCCAAGACCCTGCATGTTTTACCTCCAGCAAATTCCACTGAATTTCTTCACACGGATCGCTGATAAGTGAAAACACCTGCTGAAGAGACTGAGTAGAAGAGAAAACCTGCAGGGTCTTGGCCCTCCATGACACATGATTGGACACCTCGATTTACACCCTGACCTAACTATAGGTTTGGGGTCAAGGGGTCAAAGGTCAGAGTTCAAAGTTAACATTGCAGTTGCACTATGGTAAACGCTACATTTACTATTACTATAAAACAAGTAAAGCTAGGGCCACCAAACCTGGTATACAGGTTCACCTTGGGATCCTGACCTCTAACTATGGGTTTGGGGTCAAAAGGTCAAAGGTCAATGTTAACATTCCCTATGCCTTGTTGTTGTACAACGAGTAAAGCTAGGGTCACCAAACTTGGTACACAGGTTCACCCTGTTACCCTGAAGCATGACTATGGTTTTGGGATTGCAAGATCAAAGGTCAACATTAAAATGGCTTATAAACTATATCTCAACAACAAAGAAAGCTAGGGTAACCAAACTTGCTACACAGGTTCACCTTGGGATCCTGACGTCTGACTATGGGTTTGGGATCAAATGGTCAAAGTTAGCAGTCCTTATGCCTTATTACTGTACAACCAGTAAAACTAGGGCTACCAAACCTAGTACACAAGTTTACTTTGGGATCCTGACCTCTGATGATAAGTTTGGGGTCAAAAGGTCAAGGTTAACATTCCCTATGGCTTATTACTGTACAAAGAGTAAAGTTAGGGTCACCAAACTTGGTATACAGGTTTACCCTGTGACCCTGAAGTGTCACTATGATTTTGGGATTGCAAGGTCAAAGGTCAACATCAAAATGGCTTATAAACTATATCTTAACAACAAAGAAAGCTAGGGTCACCAAACCTGGTACACAGGTTCACTCTGAGACCATGACCTCAAGTTTGGAGTCAAAAGGTCTAAGGTCAATGTTGACACTCCCTATGATCTCTTACTATAGAACGTGTAAAACTCTATAGGGTCACCAAGCTTGCTACCCAGGTTCCCTGAGGTCAGCCTGTCCTACAGCTATGGGTTGTATACTTTGTTGTATATTCGGGGATGATGGGTTTATCATAATTTGGTTCTGCCACAGTAATTATATTGAAAAGTTAAAAACTGTTCTCCGTCAGTAAGTATTGGGATCTTCAAAGAAAGCGGAGGTGGGGGATACTGCACTCACCTCAGAGTGCTCTTGTTTCTACTTTTGTTCAAGTGTTCTTCCACTGCAGCTGGTGTGTGTGTGTCACTTCATTTTTCCCCTTTTCCCACGCTCTGCCAGTGTTGCCAGATTGTGCATAAAAACCAAGCCTCTCTGCTCCACGAAAACAGGCTCAAAAGAAGCAGTTTCTAAAGAAAAAAATTGCAGGAAAAGAACGGATCTGGCAACAACCCTGAAATGAAACACGGCGTGTGTGCAGGGGCGTGTGGGAGAGGGAATAAGTGCAGCTGTGTGAGAGGAGAGAGAAGATGACAGCTTACACTGCCGCTACAATGCTCGATATCTGTGATAAAGATATTTTATGTGTCGTGCATAGTAGAATGTATCGATATAACAAATATATCCGGTGTATCGCCCATCCCTACCTTCACCTAGTATGTTTTATTGAATTAAGTACAAAAATATCTTAAAATACAAAACTGAAAAGAAAAACAGAGTGAGAAAAGCATGCCAGTCTCATGTCTGTAAACTGAAAATGAAACAGTCAGCCGATAAGTAGTCAGAAACAGTTTCACCACTCTCTCCAAACTAGACAGTTAAATCACTCACTAAATAACATTAAGTAGTGCTCATTTAATCATTACACAAAAATGTTAATGAGACAAGGTGTGATAGTATGAATCATTTGTTTTTTTTACCCTCTCCAGCTAAGACCTTATTGATAAGGTATTACAGCAGATATTTATATACAGGCATATTATCCATACACACACACACACACACACACACACACACACACACACACACAACTGATTGTTCCGACCGAGCAATTTGATTAGACAATAGGGGTTCCAGGAGTTACTATAGTCCGCAATAATTGCACTCCATTTTCACTGAATGTCACAATCTGATCACAGGGTGATCCCGTTGTGCTCTGTCTCTGCCTTTTATCTATATTTGTTGTATTTTGTGTTCTTTGGTTTTTGCATATCTCATATTATTTTTTTATTTTCCTCATCCCTTTGTTTATGTCATCATAGTTTCATTACTCTTTTATCTGGTATTAGTTTGTATGTATTTCTCAGTCCTTAGTTGTCAACATTTTATTCTTTGTATCGTATTGTTGTGCTCTCTCTCTGGGGTGACAGTTGTCAGTGGCATTTCTGGGTTTTTGCTCCGTTGTGGGCGGTGTCCCTGTCAGCTGTCAATCCCATCTTCTCCCCTTTCATTGTTCCCATCTGACCCAAGTCTGTAATCATTGTTTCCTCCTGCCTACTCTGGTGTCCATACCTGTTATCATTTGTATTATGCATTATTTAAGACCCGCTGCTCCGTGTATTCCTCACTGTGGTTGTCATGGTGCGGTCCTGGCGGACCACTAATGAAACACTATAGGTAACCAGTGAGTTTGCGTATTTATTTAAGGAAGGAACAATGTATAAAATAATGAGCCACGTGGGGCAAAACACAAATAAAGACTGTGACTAGAACACACCAACGATAAACAGAGAACTAGGGAGACTGACAGGAGACAAGGATACAACACTTACACACGGATAGCGAGGGCGGAACCTAACGCTGAAAGGAGTTGGCTTCAGACGTAGGGAAACCAGTCTGGAAAAGGCGAGGTCGCAGCCCGGAGTAACCTAAGCTGCTCCCTTAAATAGGGAAGAGGAATAATCAGCTGATGAGGATGTCATCAGCTGAAATGGCAAACAGCTGTCACAGAGGAACTTTGCTCTGACAGCCGGAAACCCCATCGAGACGCTGTCACAATAAGAGCCCGGAAAGGCCATAAGGAAAACTGCTACCGAATGGGAGGAAAAATACTGCATGACCCGAGTGCGGACGATATCGGCGCTCAGACCATGACAGTGGTCTTCAACTAACCAGACGTAAGTCTGACATCATCCTTTTCCCCTCTTTGTTACCGTGTCAGTCTCCCTGTAGCCTTATAGTGTTTTTATGCACTTTGTACTTTATGTTTGTAATAAACCGTCACAAACTCACAGTTCAGTGAGTGGGTCTCCTCTCTGCCCCGGAGGGGCATTCTTGACAATGGATATGTATTGCTCCGCTTCAGAGGTGCTCATGTAACTGTTAATTACTAACAATAATTTACTTTCAGCTCTCTGATAATTTCCACAGTGAGGAGCTGTTTGACAAGAAATTATACATCTGTGACCTGGAAGTCCCACCCTTTTGAAAAGGTTTATCTCCATCTACCACATTCCTGCTGTCATTTTTTCAGCTCATTAAGCAATTTCACGTCTGTTTAAAAAAATAGGCAGTGCTAGAGTGCTAGAGTTTCATTTATTGTCTCGAACAAACCACAATACCTTCGTGGTGATGGACTCTTTGGTTCATTTGAAAATGCAAAGAAAAATGAGCAAAGTGTGCTAAATCGCTAGCATGCTAACTGCTAGCTACTAATTATATACAGTATATATATACAGTATATACTGTATATGTATATATATATATATATATATATATATATATATATACAGTATATACTGTATATGTGTATATATATATATATATATATATATATATATATATATATATATATATATATATATATATATATATATATACACAGTAGTGTGAAAAAGTGTTTGCCCCCTTCCTGATTTCTCATTTTTTGTATGTTTGTCACACTTAAATGTTTCAGATCATCAAACAAATTTAAATATTACACAAAGATAACACAAGTAAACACAAAATGCAGTTTCTAAATGAAGATGTTTATGATTAAGGGGAAAAAATACAAACCTACATGGCCCTGTGTGAAAAAGTGATTGCCCCCTGAACCTAATAACTGGTTGGGCCACCCTTAGCAGCAACAACTGCAATCAAGCATTTGCAATAACTGGCAATGAGTCTTTTACAGCGCTGTGGAGGAATTCTGGCCCACTCATCTTTGCAGAATTGTTGTAATTCAGCCACATTGGTGGGTTTTCAAGCATGAACCATTTTAAGGTCATGCCAAACTATTTCAATCGGATTCAGGTCAGGACTTTGATTAGGCCACTCCAAAGTCTTCATTTTGCCTTTCTTAAGCCATTCAGAGGTAGACTTGCTGGTTTGTTTTCGATCAATGTCCTGCTGCAGACCCAAGTCAACTTGAGGTCACGAGCAGATGGCTGGACATTCTCATTCAGGATTTCTTGGTAGACAGCAGAATTCATGGTTCCATTTACCACAGCAAGTCTCCCAGGTTTGGAAGCAACAAAACAGCCCCAGACCATCACACTACCACTACATTTTACTGTTGGTATGATGTTCCTTTTCTGAAATGCTGTGTTACTTTTACGCCAGATGTAACGGGACACACACCTTCCAAAAAGTTCAACTTTTGTCTCGTCAGTCAACAGAGTATTTTCCCAAAAGTCGTGGGGATCATCAGATGTTTTCTGGCAAAACTGAGATAAGCCTTTATGTGCTTTTTGTTCAGCAGTGGTTTTCGTCTTGGAACTCTGCCACGCAAGCCATTTTTGCTCAGTCTCTTTCCTATGATGGAGTCATGAACACTGACCTTAACTCAGGCAAGTGAGGCCTGCAGTTCTTTGGATGTTGTTGTGGGGTCTGTTGTGGCCTCATGGATGAGTCATCGCTGCGTTCTTGGGGTAAGTTTGGTCGGCTGGCCACTCCTGAGAAGGTTCACCACTATTCCATGTTTTCACCATTTGTGGATAATGGCTCTCACTGTGGTTCACTGGAGTCCCAAAGCTTTCGAAATGGCTTTATAACCTTTTTCAGACTGATAGATCTCAATTGCTTTGTTTCTCATTAGTTCCTGATTTTCTTTGGATCACACCAAGATGTCTAGCTTTCTTCTTCACTTTGTCAGGCAGGTCCTATTTAAGTGATTTCTTGACTGAGAACAGGTGTGGCAGTAATCAGGCCTGGGTGTGGCTAGAGAAATTGAACCCAGCTTTCCAGAGATGTGATAAACCACAGTTAATTTATGTTGGGGGGTTTTTTTTTGGGGGGGGGGCATCACTTTTTCACATAGGGCCATGTAGTTTTAGATTTTTTTTTTTACCCTTAATAACAAACACCTTCATTTAAAAACTGCATTTTGTGTTTACTTGTGTTCTCTTTGTCTCATATTTAAATTTGTTTGATGATCTGAAACATTTAAGTGTGACAAACATACAAAAAAAAGAGAAATCAGAAATAATCAGAACACTTTCACACCACTGTGTGTGTGTGCATATATGTATGTGTGTGTGCATATACAGTATATATACATGTATATATAATTAAAGCTAAATGAAAACTTCCAACAAATGCATAAATATGTTCTCTCACCCCAATTTCTGAATATATGTGCTATGTCAAAGACTGTGACGTCATATGGTGGGAATGTTACTTAAATTCTGGTACAGAAAAGAGCAATCCCACACTGAAGCCCCATATTCACATTGCTGTGTTGCCTTTTTGCCACTTCCTCAGTCGTGATTCACTTCTGGCTTTGCATCTAACTTCCTTTACGCTTTAAATACACTTTTTTGTGGTTGTGATTCAAATAATGTTGAGAATTAGGCACTTAAAAATAACTGCCTATGGTTAGGGAAATGGTTAGGATTATTGGAATGTGAGGGTCTAGTTTAAACATATTCCAACTGTAACCTTCTACCATGTCACGTCATGTAATTTTTTACATGAATACTAGAGGTCACCTAATATCACAATGTACAGCACATATAGATCATAATTCTTGCTGATAAAAATGGTCATATAGCGTATTCTCTCTTGGAGGACAATCTCAAAAATTTGGATTGAGTTGCCTGGATTAAACAAAAGCTACGCTGGTTACTGAATGTAAATTGAACAGAACCGATTAGCTGTCTCTCTGTGTTTCCTGTTGTTGAGCCAAGTCAGCCACCTGCTAGTTCCAGCTTCATATTTTGCTGAAGAAGTTTATTTCTGTTCCTTCGAATGAGAGTCTCTGGATCCCTCTTCAGTACTCCCCTGCTCACAGACTCACTGTTATAGAGGACATTCAGTGCTGCAGAAATCTCCAGATTTAAACAGGCTGTAGATGTTGACCAGAGGAAACATGATGATGGAGCCAACTAGTGAGCCCATCTGTGTTGCCGCTCCACACCAAACCAGGGCACTGTGGCTCCGGTCTCTCATGATCACACCTGCCATCACTTTGACATAAGACAATGTTCCAGTGAAGAAGAGCCATGAGAGCACCTAGTAATAATGAAACAAAAATCATTGAGTTTCCTTACACACATATTCTAAATAAGGTCCAATGCCCTGTTAAAGACTGTATTCCAAATCAGGTGTTTTCATGTGCAGCAACAACGGGGACAATTCATATTTTCATGTTAATAAGCATTCTGAATTAACCACCATTCCGAGGCACAAAGTTACAATTTTTTACACTTGTCACATAAATGTGGTTAATATAGTTTTATTTCATACAAATCTCATCCATGTGCTTTTGAACATGCCTTCATTCAGATGATTTAATTGGTTTTTATTTTGTATTATATACATGCTTGTAGTCGAAAAATGAAAATATACTGTATATGGTTGTGTAAATTTTTACCCCACTGCCAGGGAAAGTTGTTACATATACCAGGGTAAATTGTTACAGAGGGTGGTAAGTTGATAAAGTCACAAGATAAAAAGTACTTCTTTCTTTAATTATTCAAAATGTAAACAAAGGCTTATAATTTGGCACCATGCTTTATATCTAAAAAATTTTTAGCTGATACTGACACAGATGATTAAAAATAATAAATTGGTCAATGGTCAATAGCAATACAGGTCTCTTCAAGCATGTCTTAATGAAATGATTGTGACGAGTGAGTGTGTACATGGACATACTTTTCAGTTGGCCAACATTTCTATTAAAAATCTTTTTTAATTAACTTTATGTAATATTCTATTTTTTGAGACAGTGAATCTGGGGTTTTCATGAGCGTTAAGCCATAACCATCAAAATTAAAAGAAATAAACATTCTGATTTATTTAGTTGCACCTGTGTGTGCGTGCGTACGTGCATGTATCCCAAGACTCAATATAGGTAAGTGGAAATTATGAGCAGAGATTAGAAGAGACATGGCCAAGGTTAATACAAAAAAGTGAGAGGTTGTGCAAATGAATCATCTTCACTGAAAGTACTAATTTAAACAACTAAAAGTATTATCATTAACGTTACACTTATTTTAAGTATGCACTTAAAATCTGTCTTTATAACATTCCATATTACTTATTATAAGTTGTAACATTCCAGTTTATTCATATGATAACAATAAATACAACAAACCATTATTTGGATGTCTGATTATCACAATGCTGCAAGAGCCGTCAACGGGACTATATCCAGTACCAATATGGCGCCTAAATTTGCAGTCAAAATGTTAGCTGTGTGCATTCCAGCCTATTATATCTCTGTGATGTGGGTGTTGTAAATCTGGATTTGTGTAATAGTTCTAAAAAACATCGCCATAAAACAGGGCAGTTAGTCCTTATCAGAAGTTTTCTGATAAGGACTAACTGCCTAATTCTGTTTTCACCAGAATGTTGGGCGTAGCCAGTGAAACTCAACCAAGGGTCCTCTGAGTAGAGGGAAGCAGGGTTTAATTTTGTCTTATACTGCTACAACACATAATGGCCAGCATCTCTCCTGAATGACAATAAGTGATAATTTTCTTAAAATTTGAGCCCGATTAAAAAAAAGGAAGATTATACACTAGCTCTCACTATGTTGCCTGATTGTCATCATCAGTCATGAAAGTGAACAGAGTTCAACACTCAGGACATCAGTGAAAGAGGAGTTGAACTTTGCCACACCTATTTCCCAGATACAGCTGCTGTTTTCTGTTTGGTGCACCTTCACCACACCTCTCATACAGAACGTGTTTGTGCTTTACTCACAATTATGGTTTCTCCTAATGCAGACCCTCGAAGCAAAGGGCACGGACTCATAGCAGCCATCGCCATGTTATAGCTGCCAAATCCTGTCCCCACTGCCGTTAGCACTCCAAGAAAGACCAAAGACCTGAACACAAGATGAGAATCTTATTTTTAATTTCCAAGAATCCACTTAGGAATAATATATAAAACAGAGCTAGGTTTTTTAAAGGAATAATTTGACTGACAGGAACCTTTGGCCCAAGTTGGTTTTGACTGATTGTAAAAAAAAAAAAAAAACCTAGGTTTGTCAGATCATTTACATGTCTGTCTTTAAACACTAACATGACACCCAAATGTTCACTGAACTGGACCTGGCTTCTTCTGATCTTTACAAACTTAACATTTTATCACCACCCCTTTATTCTCAGTAAATCTGTGCTAGTTATGACCCTTCCACTTGCTTGTACACTCACAAAGGGTTAAGGCAGTGGCCTTCAACCTGGGGCTGTGGAGCCACATGTGGCTCTTTTTTCTCATAACTAGTGGCCCCCTCCACAACTTTAAGAAAAGCTGCAAATTCAAAAGAAACAAACCCTCAAATTTACAATAAAAACACATTTTTATTTAAAAATAGATTTGCAAGGAAATGGTTGCAAATTTACAAGAAAACTTCCAAATTCACGATTTTAAAAAAGCTGCATGTTTACAATTAAAGTTCCAAATTTATAATACTGACAAATTTATGAAGAAAGTCCAACTTAAAAAAATGTTTTAGATTTCTGTAAATGTGGGAAATCTGTGAGAAAAAGTTGGAAATTAAGAGAATTTTCTTAAAATTATCATTTATAACACTTATGTTCAAAACTTATGAGAAAAATGTCACAGATTAATATAGAAAAATAGCTCATTTTCATACATTTGCAAGAAAAGTCTGATCCGATCTTTTGCATTTTCACACTCCAGCCAGGGCGCTTCAGTCCTTGAAAAACCTATTACTAGAAGTCCCCAAGACTAGACTGAAGACCAGAGGTGACCGAGCCTTTGGAACAGCCTGTCCTGCCATGTCAGATCTGCTTAGTCACTAGAAAATTTTAACTCTTCTTTGAAGACTCACTTTTTTTTGCCTTGGTTTTAATTCAGGTAGAGCATTTATTTTGTATCATTGTATTGTTTTAGTGTTGCTTCATGTGTACACTTTTGCTCTTATATGTTTTGATTTTGTTATATGCTTTTTATCTGTGTAGTAATGTTTTATTTTTATTGCTATTGCTTTATTGCTGTAATGCTTTCATTAATTTTGACCTGCATGGCACTTTGGTCAGCCTCGATTGTTTTAAATATGCTTTCTAAATAAAAGTTGAGTTGAGTTAGCATGAGTCACTATAGCATACTGTATATTTTAATGATAAAACAAAATATATTACCAAGATTGGCAGGCTGGTCTGTATTTAAATTGCTGTTATTTTAACTTCGTTTTAAGGCTCCAATATGTTTTGTGGCTCTGTGCAGTTTTTAACCCAAAATGTTTTCAATAAATGTCTCTTTCCAAAGAAGAGATGGCTGACCTCTTATCTAGGGTTTATTGGAAGGACAGTTCAGGAAGTACACCTAAACATGCAGTGCTGTGGAAAAAGTCTTTGCCCCCTTCCTGATTTCTTATATTTTTGTCACACTTAAACATTTCAGATCAAGCAAAATTTTATATTAGGCAAAGATAACCAGAGTAAATACAATGTGATTTCATTTATTAATGGAAAAAGCTATCCAGACCTACCTGGCCCTATGTAAAAAATTAAGTGCCCCCTAAACCGAATAACTGGTTGGGTCACCCTTGGTGGCAACTACTGCAGTCAAGTGTTTGCGATAACTGGCAATGAATCTTTTACATCGCTGATGAGGAATGCTGGCCCACTCTTTTCTTCAAAATTGTTTTAATTCAGCCACATTAGAGGGCTTGAGGTCATGAACTGATGGCCAGACATTCTCCTTCAGGATTTTCTGGTAGAAGCAGAATTCATGGTTCCATCAATTATGGCAAGTTGTCCAGGTCCTGAAGCAGCAAAGCAGCCCCAGACCATCACACTACCACCACCATGTTTGACTGGTGGTATGATGTTCTTTTTATGAAATGCTGTTAGTTTTACGCCAGATATAATAGAACGCACGCCTTCCAATACACACACACACACACACACACACACACACACACACACACACACACACACACACACACACACACACACACACAGAGTGGTGTGAAAAAGTGTTTGCCCCTTCCTGATTTCTCATTTTTTGTATGTTTGTCACACTTAAATGTTTCAGATCATCAAATTTAAATATTAGACAAAGACAACACAAGTAAACACAAAATGCAGTTTTTAAATGAAGGTGTTTATTATTAAGGGGAAAAAAATCCAAACCTCCATGGTAAACCTAATAACTGGTTGGGCCACCCTTAGCAGCAACAACTGCAATCAAGTGTTTGCGATAACTGGCAATGAGTCTTTTACAGTGCTGTGGAGGAATTCTGGCCCACTCATCTTTGCAAAATTGTTGTAATTCAGCCACATTTGATCAATAAACTGGACTGGTCACACAACACTGACGCACTCTACAAGAAGGGACAGCGCAGGCTGTTTCTACTGAGGACGCTCAGGTCTTTTGGTGTACAAGGGGTGCTCCTGAAGACTTTCTACGATTCGGTGGTAGCATCAGCCATCACATTTGGAGTGGTCTGCTGGGGCAGTGGCATCACAGCAGCCGACAGGAAGAGACTGAACAGAGGGATTAAGAAAGCTAGCTCTGTCCTGGGGCAGCACCTCGACCCAGTGAAGGAGATAGGAGAGAGGAGGATGGTGGCTAAACTGTCATCTCTTCTGAAGTCCACTGAGGAGCTCATTTAGCAGTAGGTTGCATCATCCTAGGTGTGCAACTGAGAGGTTTCACAGGTCCTTCCTACCTACGGCTGTCAGACTTTACAACCTAAGCAGGGCTGCTCGTAGAGGTTGTAAAAAAAAAAAAACAACCTTATGACCTAATAAGCATTGAATGCAAAAGACGCAACAAACTTGAACAATAATGGTCCCCTCCATTACACAACTAGGACAATATCAATCGCTACAGAGGGTGACAATTAGACTGACTCAAATACGAAATATGCTGTATGGGTACAAAGTCATACTAGGTGAGGTAACTGAATAGACCATTATGCTGTTTATTCCATCTAGCTACAATGCTCCGCACTGTGTATATACAGTATATTTATGTGTACATATGTACTGTATATTCACTGCTCTTTTTATCTTAACTGCTAAATTATTGCTCTGAGTGTTGCTATCCCTGTGCTGTTGCAATCCTGGACTTTCCCCACTGTGGGACTAATAAAGGCTTATCTTATCTTATCTTATCTTACATTGGAGGGTTTTAGAGCATGAACCGTCTTTTTAAGGTCATGCCACAGCATCTCAATTGGATTCAGGTCAGGGCTTTGACTAGGCCACTCCAAAGTCTTCATTGTGTTTTTCTTAAGCCATTCAGAGGTGGACTTGCTGGTGTGTTTTGGATCATTGTCCTGCTGCAGAACCCAAGTGCGCTTCAGCTTGAGGTCACAAACAGATGGCAGGACATTCTCCTTCAGGATTTTTTGGTAGACAGCAGAATTCATGATTTCATTTACCACAGCAAGTCTCCCAGGTCCTGAAGCAGCAAAACAACCCCAGACCATCACACTAACACCACCATATTTTACTGTTGGTGTGATGTTCCTTTTCTGAAATGTTGTGTTACTTTTACACCGGATGTAATGGGGCACACACCTTCCAAAAAGTTCAACTTTTGTCTTGTAAGTCCACAGACTATTTTCCTAAAAGTCTTGGGGATCATCAAAATGTTTTTTGGCAAATGTGAGAAGAGCCTTTTTGTTCTTTTGGATCAGCAGTGGTTTTCACTCTGAAACTCTCCCATGGATGCCATTTTTGCCCAGTCTCTATCTTATTGTTGAATAATTCCAAAAACATGCATGTTAGGTTAAATGAAGACTCTAAAGTGGTCCTAGGTGTGAATGGTGAAGGGACCGGCACTGCACTGTGGCTGCCTCTTCCAGATAAGATGCAGTTGGATGCTCTTGAATTTCCTTCTGAGATTCATAAAGTATTTTAAAAAATCATGGATCACTAATGATCTCCTGTTAGCATCTGATAATGGACTTGTTTCTGGACTTGTCCTTTTAGACCTTAGTGCAGTTACTTGATAGATTAGAACAACTTATTAGACATAATGGAACTTCTTTGCAGTGGTTTAAATCTCATTTGTCTGATAGGTTCCAGTTTGTTCATGTCAATAATGAGTTTTCTTCAAATTCAAAGCTCAGACACAGAGTTCCACAGGGATCTGTGCTAGGTTCTAGCCTTTTTAGTTTATGTACAGTGGATATAAAAAGTCTACACATCTCACTGTTCAAATGCCAGGTTTTTGTGATGTAAAAAAAATGCGACCAAGATAAATCATTTCAAAACTTTTTCCACCATTAATGTGACCTATAACCTGTACAACCAACTTGAAAAACAAACTGAAATCTTTTAAGGGGAAAAATAAAAAATAAAAAAAACTTACAATAACCTGGTTACATAAATATGTACACCCTTAAACTAATACTTCTAAGGACAGAGCTGCATTGAGGAATCTGATCAGACCTAAATGAAACAGTCATTGTCGCCCATGACAGGCTGCTATGATGATGATGATGACGTTGCAGCACCTTTGGTTTTTATTACAGCACTCAGTCGTTTTGGGTAGGAGTCTATCAGCGTGGCACATCTTGATGTGGCAATATTTGCCCACTCTGCTTTGGCAAAATGCTCCACATCTGTCAGATTGCGAGGGTATCTCCTGTGCACAGTCCTTTTCAGATCACCCCACAGATGTTCAATCGGATTCAGGTCTGGACTCTGGCTGGGCCATTCCAAAACCTTAATCTTCTTCTGGTGAAGCCATTCTTTTGTTGATTTGGATGTGTGCTTTAGGTCATTGTCGTACTGAAAGATGAAGTTCCTCTTCATCTGCCTAGCAGAAGCCTGAAGGTTTTGTGCCAACATTGACTGGTATTTGGAACTGTTCATAATTCCTTCCACCTTGACTAAGGCCCCAGTTCCAGCTGAAGAAAAACAGCCCCAAAGCATGATGCTGCTACCACCATGCTTCACTGTAGGTATGGTGTTCTTTTGGTGATGAGTAGTGTTGTGTTTGCTTCAGATATACCTTTTGGAATTATGACCAAAAAGTTCAACCTTGGTTTCATTGGACCATAACACATTTTCCCACATGTGCTTGGGAGATTTCAAATGGCTTGGATGTTTTTCTTCATAAGATAAGGCTTCTGTCTTGCCAACCTACCCCATAGCCCAGACATATGAAAAAGATGGGAGATTGTTTTCACATGTACTAAACAGCCAGCACTTGCCAGAAATTCCTGCAGCCCCTTCAATGTTGCTGTCGGCCTCTTGGCAGCCTCCCTGACCAGTTTTCTTCTCATCTTTTCATCAATTTTGGAGGGACATCCAGTTCTTGGTAATGTCACTATTGTGCCATATTTTCTCCACTTGATGATGACTGTCTGCACTGTGTTCCATGATATATATATAATGCCTCGGGAATTCTTTTGTACCCTTCTCCTGACTGATACCTTTAAGCAATGAGATCCCTCTGATGCTTTGGAAGCTCTCTGCAGACCATGGCTTGTGCTGTAAGATGTGACTGCAAAAATGTCTGGTAAAGCCTACTAGAGCAACTGAACTTTATTTGGGGTTAATCAGAGGCACTTTAAATGGTGGCAGGTGTGTGCTGACTCCCATTTAACATGAGTTTCGATGTGATTGGTTAATTCTGAACACAGCCACATCCCCAGTTATAAGAAGGTGTGCATATTTATGCAGTCAGGTTATTGTAAGATTTTTATTTTTTATTCTTCCTCTTAAAAGATTTCAGTTTGTTTTTCAATCGTTGTACATGTTATAGGTTACATTAATGGTAGAAAAAGTTTTGAAATGATTTATCTTGGTCTCATTTTTTCACATCACAAAAACCTGGCATCTGAACAGGGGTGTGTGGACTTTTTATATCCACTGTATTCTTCCGTTAGAAGAAGATGCCAACTTTATTGTCATTCAGTCCATACAGCCAATTATGTACAGTAGAACGAAATTATGTTTCTCCTACCTACAATGTTAATCACATCTAGAATCAGAGGGGCCACTGCCATGCAAGGTGCCGTCACAAATAACTTTCCTTCCCTCATTCTATTATGTTGAGCACCAAGCTAGAAGACAAGAAGTACCATTTTTATACGGTCTTTGGTATGACCCAGCTGGGGCTTGAACCCACGACCTCCCAGCTGTGGGGCGGATGCTCTACCGCTAATCTACCACTCTGGTAATATTTGTATAATAATACTGTAATAACTTGGTAATATTATTAGAAAGCACTGCATAAATTTCCATTGTCATGCAGATGACACACAATTATATTTGTCAATGAAGCCATATGACAGTAATCAACAAAATTAGAGGTATGTCTTAAGGAAATCAGAGTGTGGATGACTTGTAATTTATTCAGACAAGACTGAAGTCATTCTAGTTGGCCCAAAAAGCCTTAGATACACTTTCTTAAATTGAACTCTTAGTTTGGATGGGGTTACTTTCTCTCCTAACAGTTCTGTGAGGAATTAAAGAACAGAAATCTGTTCTTTAATTCACATGTTAAACTTGTTTCTAAGACTGCTTTTTATCATTTGCGTAATATTGCCAAGATTAGGAACATCTTGTCTCAGAGTGAATCTGAGAAACTAATCCACGCTTTTGTTAGTTCTAAATTAGATTATTGTAACTCTTTATCATCAGGCTGTCCTAAAACATCTGTAAAAAGTCTTCATTTGAACCAAAATATGGCAGCTAGAGTTTTAACAGGTACTAGAAAGAGAGATATATCTCTCCGGTTCTGGCCTCCCTTCATTGGCTTCCCATAGAATTTAGAATTAAGTTTAAAATTCTTCTCCTCACTTGCAAAGCTCTAAATGATCAGGTTCCTTATTATTTAAAAGATCTGATAGTACCTTATTATCCTAACAGAGCACTACGCTCCCAAAATGCAGGATTACTTGTAATACCTAGAATCTCTAAAAGTACAATGGGAGGAGGCAGAGCTTTCAGTTATCAAGCTCCTCTCATTTGGAACCAGCTGCCAATCTGAATTCCGGAGTCAGACTCGATCTCCATTTTTAAGAATAGCATTAAACCTTTCTTTTTTGACAAAGCCTATAGTTAGGGTGGGATCAGATGACCCTGATCCAGCCCTTAGTTATGCTGTTGATAGGTTTAGACAGCCGGGGGACCTCCGATGATGCACTGGGCTTCACTGCTTTCTTCACTCTCAATGTAATACTTTTGCTGGTCATTAAAGCATAAGTTATCCACCTATGTTAATGCGGCGCAGCTGTGATGGCATCAACGCAGCTGCGACACAGGTGGGTTTGGATAGCTTTTTTCCCTTAATAAATGAAATCATTATTTAAAAACAGCATTTTGTATTTACTCAGGTTATCTTCGTTTAATATTAGCATTAATTTAATGATATGAAAACAAATATGCAAAAATATAAGAAATCAGGAAGGGGTAAATATTTTTTCACAGCACTGTATGGAATGATATCATACAGCAGTGCTGAGAAGAGCTCTGTTCCAGCTCCATTATATTTTTGATTTTGATTCTGGCTTCCTCACAGCTGCAGATGCACTTTTAGAAGAACATTTTTCATGAAATATTTCAATGGCTAAAGAAGAAAAGTGATCATAAAAAGGGTACTTTGTGAGTCATTAGGTTGTGACACACTTAAAGCTTTTCTTTCATAAAATACACTTACTTGTTTTGGAAGTACATCGCAATAGTGCAGGCCACTGGGTTGGCCACTGAAGCCAGAGCTGCAGAGAGGTGATAGGCCAGGTTTCCGTAGGGCATGCAGGAGTATGTCTGCACCGATGGCAGCAGGCCATTGGTTGCCGAATTAACCCACACCACCAGAAAGTAGATAAATATCAGCTGGTACACTGAGTGTTTTACCAGTAGAGGCCCGGTCTGATTTGTTCTCTCACGGTAGCTTTTGACATCTCCACCCTTCTCTGCCCCCCAATTGTCCAGACCAGAGCCGACAGACGCCACCGAATCGGGCACCAAGTTTTCATTAGAAAGTTCAAATGTCCGAGGAAGTCTGCGTAGTGCAAAAAAAGCAGCCAGACTTACGCACATCATGGCAGCTAGTAAGATGAAAAACACCTCTGTGGAAAAGTTTGGAGGAAGGTACACTGTATGCAGTGTCCATGTCAAGTTTCCATCTGTGTGGTTCCCTGTGGCATCAGAGGAGTTGACACATTTGGCAATGCCCACACCTTGTGCAAGAGCGACTACACCAGGTATGAAACCGCTGAGCCCTTCTCCAATGTAATATGTGGTGATGTATTTGGCTGGCAGCTGCATCATGAAAGGCAGGAAGGTGACTGAGGAGGTGCAGTCCACCAGTGAGAGGAAGAAAGTGATGATGAAGAAGGCCGTACTACGTGGTGCCCCAGCCACAAACGTAGTTCTATCCCAGAAACAGGCAAGCAGGATGCAGGACAGGACGCCAATGGAGAGGATGATGTAAATGACAATGTGCTCTTTAAGACGACCAGGATAGAGTTTGTGGGTGAGAGTGATGAGTAGTGGTCCCAGGTTGGCGAGCTGGATGATGACTGTCAAGTAGGAGGGGAGCTCCCAAGCCTCGGGGAGAGCGTTGACGATGAGCGGCAGTTCCACCCACAGACCGTTCACTGCCACCCAGGAGCCGAGACCGAAGGCGCACGCCAGAATGTGGACGATCAGAGCCATAATCCAGGCAGATCAGTCTGGAGGGAAAAGTCTGAAGAACCCGTTCTACTATTGCTGTCTGTGATACCTACAGAAACAATTCAGAAACAGTCAAACTTAGTCAGTTTGAGTGTAGATGCTGTAATTCATTTTCTGAGTGCTAAATCCTCCTAATAGCTGAATGAGTTTTTAGCTTTTACTGTGTCTGATTTTAAGTTGTTTCACAGCACCACCTATGACTCAAACAGGATTACTAAACTATGGGAGCTGAAAGAACTTTATATTCATTCATATCTTTCAGGCAATTAAACACATGTTGAAATGGATTGAAGAATTTGAACTTCTCTCTCTCACTCTACACACTTGTTGCTGTCACACTGTTCGAGTACAAAAATATCAGAACATACTTGTTTTTTTTAAGGAATATTCAATAAACTGCTACAATAGCTTCTGAGAACAAAATCTTGTGTCTTTTATAACAAGGTATGACTCAGATAATTAATTTGAAGCATGGCCTTGGTTTGGGCCCACAGCAAATGTTCTTCTTTTTAAAAATGTAAATGTACTTACAAGCTTCTTTAGTTTCTGCAGGTCCTGGCTTGCTGTCATCTTACGTGGAGGTTAGTGGTGAACTTCCTTTGGCCATTCTTACATAGACACACACTGATGGGCTTCTGCTGGCTGCCAGGTAGGTCAGAGTCCACTGCAGCTCCAATGTTTACTGGGTAACAAAGGCTAAGTGAGTAATTGTGCTCTGCTTTCACCATGCCAGTTTTCTTCTTTAGGTAGACTACAAGGTGTCATTGGCATTTTGGCTCAACCACAACAGTAGCATAATCGACAGGGATGGGGCTGAACAACAGGGAGAGTCCCCATAAATGAAGCAGGAGTGGACAGAGTAAAAAGTCCCACTTAAATACTGTGTGCCAGTACCAAATAATTCTCACTGCTGAAATACTAAAATGTCAACAGTAAGGCTCATTGACTCAGTAAATTTAATGCAACAGCATGTTTAAGGGAAATTGCATTGTTAGGTGTACATTAATGCTGCTTGTTAATTTTAATTTGTACTATATATATATATATATATATATCAGCATGTTTCATTTTATTTAGTCCATACTAAATAACACAGTGAAACATACTATACAAAACTCAGTATGTGACATTGTCTATTTACTCTCAAGCCCACACCCCCCTCTACTGGCTATGATTGGATGGTGCAGCATGTGATTTGCGTGTTGTGTCCACTTCAAGGGGGTCATTGAAAAATTGTGTTTTTGTAAGTTTTAACCTTCTGAAATGTGTCTATTGATCACGTGAGTAGCGAAAAAATATCAAAACACTCACTTCTCAAAAAAAAAAAACAAAAAAAAAACACAGCCTTTATCTTGTTTTTCTCTCCAAGAAGTTGGCCAATAATTTCTTGGCCAGAAAACATCTGGCCAAGAAAAGTTGAGACACATCCTACCCCCAGTACCAACAACGAAGGGGACACAAAATGCCAAAATAATGGTACCAAATTAAACAGAATGCATTATATTTGTAAAAGTGTTCTGTTTGTTAACTTGATGTCATTTGGTCCTATGATTTAATGCATTATTAGGAGTTATGTATCTCGTTAGTTACTACAAGAATAGTCATTTGTCGTTAAATATTAACACAAAAATGATTTAATAGATTGGGGGGGCACTTGGCGGGCTTTTGGTGTCCCATAAAAATGATTTAATTCATAATTTGGGCACTTTGTGTCCTGCTTGGTCCCGTTCGGTGCTGTTCGTTATTAAGTCAAACTGAACACCAATGAAAAATATTTTCCACAATCATATAAAGAGTTGAAAATAAAACAGAATATAGGTATAGACATAAACAGGAGAGAAATAGATTTTACTTCACCGGTTACCGTGTCTTTACATGGCTCTGGATAAACCATCATGTCATCAAATCCAGTTGTAATTGTTGTAAAATGCAAGGCCAAGGCTAGCGTTGCTAAGCCGGTTAACAACTCCACTCATCCAGGTATCCTGGGCACCATCCTGGTGCATCCTGATTTCTTTATAATGTCCAGTTTAGGGGAAGGCTTTAGACAGTTCTTCTTTTTTTTTTTTATCTGAAGCTGGTGTTCAAATTGTACTTTCCAAAACTTGTTATTAAGTAAATACTGCAGGATATCCTGTCCATGCACACCAGTAGTAATCAGCATGTTGAAATGCATTGATACGGTGACATTGTCAAAAGACTCATTGTTTAGAGCCTCGCCTCCTTCCTTTTTTTTTCTTCAGTGCAAGGAGATAGTGAATTTTCCATAGCAACACATATAAACTGATTTCTGACTGGCTAAATAATTTCAGAAAGGATGCTCACCCCCTTACATTTTACATAGCAACAAAAACGAACTAATTTCTGATTGGCTGATTAATGTTCCCACGGCGGCAAGCCTGTTTTTTCCTCCTGTGGACTTCTGACAGGATTCTGACTACATGTTACACAATATACATATAAAATACATTGGGGGGGGGGCTTAAAAGTTCATAGGCTGAAAAGTTCATAGTGGCCAAATCTGACCAAATGTGGTTTGTTTTTCCAGCCGCAGGGATCCAAGCACCGCAACACTGATGGAAGAAGTGTGTGGACCGAAGGGGAGACCATGTTGAAAAATAAGCCACATTTGGTCAAATTTGACCACTATGAACTTTTCAGCACCCTCCCACCTCTCGTATATCACAATGTTGAATCATTTCTTCTCTTTTTCTTCTCAAATTTCTGAGGGGGCTCCACCTCCTTTGCCTCCTCCTACGAGCTGCCACTGAATGTCGCTGGCCTTGATATCTGCTTACTGCTGTATTGTTGGCCAGCCTAGCTGTTTGTCATGTAGCTGGGCAGGGAGTCAACGGCGCTAGCCTGAGAGCTAACCATGGTGCTAGAAAGCTTGCATTTATTTTGTTATTTTCTTTAGATTTCAGTAACCCTAATAGACATCCCTGTTTCCACCTGGTTCATTAATCCACAGTCAATAATAATATATCTTGTCTGTTCTGCCTTAGTTCCTTATATTTTCACTGTGATGCTACCTTGCTGAAGCTAGCAGTTTAGCCACTAGTCTTGGCTCATTCATGAATGTTTCTGTGCTTATTGTAGTCCAGGGATATCCAATCGACCACTGAAACCACACACCCCTGTGTACCGGTGATGCATTATTTCATTCATTCTTTAAGACAAATTTCCGTTAGTTGGCTCCGAACTAGGAGCTAGAATCTAGCTAGCAAAGATTAGCAATAGTGATGTAAGAGGGAAGGCGGCATTAAATACAGCCTTAGAAATTTAAAGAAACATGCACTGAAACCACCCGTTCTCAGAAAGGCTGCAAAAGACAATTCACACTAGGGCTGTGCGATATGACCAAAATTTCATATCATTTGGAAAGCTGAGCTCAATTTCTCTAGCCACACCCAGGCCTGATTACTGCCACACCTGTTCTCAATCAAGAAATCACTTAAATAGGACCTGCCTGACAAAGTGAAGCAGACCAAAAGATCCTCAAAAGCTAGACATCATACTGCAATCCAAAGAAATTCAGGAGCAAATGAGAAACAACATAATTGAGATCTATGTCTTGAAAAGGTTATAAAGCCATTTCTAAAGCTTTTGGACTCCAGCGAACCACAGTGAGAGCCATTATCCACAAATAGCAAAAAACATGGAACAGTGAACAGGGAAGGCCACACCTTCTCTGGAGGGCCGGCCAAAAGTGCAAGAGCCAAGAGCCAAGAGAACCCAAGAGCGCAGCAACAACTCATCCAAGAGGTCACAAAAGACCCCACAACAACATCCAAAGAACTGCAGGCCTCACTTGCCTCAGTTAAGGCCAGTGTCCCATGGCAGAGTTCCAAGACAAAAACCACTGCTGAGCAAAAAGACATAAAGGCTCGTCTCAGTTTCGCTAGAAAACATCTTGATGATCCCCAAGACTTTTGGGAAAATACTCTGTGGACTGACAAAACAAAAGCTAAACTTTTTGGAAGATGTGTGTCCCGTTACATCCGGTGTAAAAGTAACACAGCATTTCAGAAAAGGAACATCATTCATTCATTCATTCATTCATCTTCTTCCGCTTAATCCTTTCCGGGTCGCGGGGGGCTGGAGCCTATCCCAGCATCTTTGGGCGAGAGGCAGGGAACACCCTGGACAGATCGCCAGTCTATCGCAGGGCCAACACAGAGAGACAGACAACCATTCACTCTCACAGTCATACCTAAGGACAATTTAGAATCCCCAGTTTTGATGCCAGTTAACCTAACTTGCATGTTTTTGGCATGTGGGAGGAAACCGGAGAAATCCCGGAGTAAACCCACGCAGACACGGGGAGAACATACAAACTCCGCACAGATCACTGTTGGTCGGGGGCTGGGATCAAACCCAGGACCCCCCGGCCAAGGGTGAGTTGCTGTGCTGCCGCAGTGCTAACCACTGTGCCACCGCGCTGCCCAGGAACATCATACCAACAGTAAAATATGGTGGTGGTAGTGTGATGGTCTGGGGCTGTTTTGCTGCTTCAGAATCTGGAAGACTTGCTGTGGTAAATGGAACCATGAATTCTGCTGTCTACCAAAAAATCCTGAAGGAGAATGTCCAAACATCTGTTTGTGACCTTAAGCCGAAGAGCACTTGGGTTCTGCAGCAGGACAATGATCCAAAACACACCAGCAAGTGTGTTTTGGATCATTGGATCAACATTGGATCAACAGTTTACCTTTGGCCGGGGGATCGTGGGATCGTGGGTTCGATCCCAGCCCCCGACCAACAGTGATCTGTGTGGAGTTTGCATGTTCTCCCCGTGTATACGTGGGTTTACCCCGGGATTTCTCCGGTTTCCTCCCACATGCCAAAAACAAGCAGGTTAGGTTAATTGGAGACTCTAAAGTGGCCCTAGGTGTGAATGTGTGTGTGAATGGTTAAGGGATAGCGCCGTATCGTGGCTGCTTCATCCATCCAGGTGGTGGATGACCCTCAATTTCCCCTCTGGGATCAATAAAAGGTGGTTCATGCTCGAAAACCCCCCAATGTGGCTGAATTACAAAATTTCTGCAAAGATGAGTGGGCCAGAATTCCTCCACAGTGCTGTAAAAGACTCACTGCAAGTTATTGCAAATGCCTGATTGCAGTTGTTACTGCTAAGGGTGGCCCAACAAGTTATTAGGTTTGGGGACAATCACTTTTTCACACAGGGCCATGTAGGTTTGGATTTTTTTTTCCCCTTAATGATAAACACCTTCATTTAAAAACTACATTTTGTGTTTACTTGTGTTATCTTTGTCTAATATTTAAATTTGTTTAATGATCTGAAAATTTAAGTGTGGCAAACATACAAAAAAATGAGAAACTCAGGAAGGGGCAAACACTTCTTCACACCACTGCACATTTTCTATAAATTCTATAGTTTATATATGTAACCAAGGGGAGGGCGATTACCAAGCCCCAACTGGTGACTTCGAACTCATGACCTCAGAGTCCAGTACTCTACCTGTGTCACCAATAGGGTCAACCCACGTAGGAATGCTTTTATTGACTCTGCTACATATTTCCCTTTGATTTTTGACATTGTCCCAATGTCAGAGTTGCATTTTAGCTTTCAGGTTCCGGGCCACCCTTCTGACACTTGTGGGGATACCTCATCCTGAGGTCAGAGGTGCATTTTAGCTTTTCAGGCCCCATGGCTGCCTTCTGACACTTGTGGGGGTATGGAGAAGGAAACTGATACGCCACCAGTAAATACTGCCAACAACACCAAGTGGAGGGTGTTTACCAAGCCCCAACTGGCAACATCCAACCGGAGGATTTGAACTCATGACTTCCGGCTTCAGAGTCCACCACTCTACCTGTGTTGCCAATAGGGTCAACCCACTTGGCAAGCCAAGTAGGAATGCTTTTATTGACTCTGTTACATATACATATGATAACCAATAAAAATGACTATCTCTTTTTCTATATTTTAAATTACATACAGAAGAAAATCAATTGTCAAAATTCATCTGTCATTAATTTTATGCACTTTATTCCCTCTTAATTTTGTAGTGCTGTTATAAAATTGTTTTTAATGTGAATTTGAAATGATTTCAGCTTTATTCTTTATCGCTACTGGACTAATTAAAAATGATTAGAAATTGCGTTACAATAAGAGCCAGTTTGTTCCTCCAGCATATTTTAATTTATTATTTATTTAGTGTGTATGCGGCCGCTGTCAAGCACTTTTTCAGCTTTAGCAATGTTTTTTCAGACAAAATTAAGAAACTCGTGAGTGATTACAGATAGATGTACTTTATTGATCCCAAACTGGGAAATTACAGATTTGAACCAGAACGATGGTCTGATACACTGCGTTTCCTATTAGCAACAAGTTAGCATCCTCATTTAGCATTTGCTGTCTTATAATTAGAGAGAGATGGTGTTAATGTGACTTACCTCCAATAAGCGACTTTCGCATTACAAGTGCGCATGTGCGGACTATGTGAGTTCAAAGTTCATGACTACCAAACATTCCGGTAGCCGCCTTGATTTTGTATAGAGATAGTGCTGCCACACCTAAACAACTGTCGTTTAAAGTCTGCTTCAAGCTCTCAGTCGTTGTTATGCCAGGTGCACATTGTGCCATAGTTAAGTGTGGAACGGCATGTATCATCTGGAGCGGTGGAAAATGCAAACTTGCAGCATACATGTGTGTAACTTCGGGACCAGCGTGTGTACATGTCCGCCGCCATTCGCATTATACACATTCCCCACGGGGCTGAAGGATCCGGACGGACGTAATTGTTGGATTAAAGCAGTAAGTCTACTGTATATTATAACATAATTAAATAGTGTTGTGTATTGTTCAAGTGTCTAAACCCTGGGCTGCACGGTGGCACAGTGGTTTAGCACTGTGGCAGCACAGTTTTACCCTCGGCCGGGGGATCGCGGGGATCATGAGGTCGTGGGTTCGATCCCAGCCCCCGACCAACAGTGAGCTGTGTGGAGTTTGCATGTTCTCCCCGTGTTGCGTGAGTTTACTCCGGGATTTCTCCGGTTTCCTCCCGCATACCAAAAACATGTAGGTTTAGGGCGCTCGCGCACGCAGCGACCAGCAGCCGGTGGCTTGTCACCAGACTGCAAACCAAGTCTACCTACGGGTACAAATAAGTAACAAAAAAAAAAAAAACCCTGAAGTAGTAGGTACAGACAGGCAGGCCTGGATCTAGGATATACAGTAGTTCTTTGTATATTGGTAATAGCCTAGCGGCTGCCCCGGCCTTGGATGCGCTCTGCAGAGCGTGCCCAAATGCCAAGTCACGTTTCGTTACCTTGTATTCATACATGTGTAATGACAATAAAGTTGAATCTCATCTCATCTCATCTCTAATGAAGCTTGATCTACACATACATGTAATTAAAGCCATTGATAAGTAGGCTGGTATAAAATAAAATTGCAAATCATTGAAAACGTGTGGTAGTTAAACTATAGTAGTATCGACCTATAGATGTAAGTAAGCAGGCTATGCCTTGTAGTGAAATTTTCTCCAAATGACAAAACCAAAGTTGTGCTGTCAAACCATTTGTTTACCTTCTTTGTAGTTGTTTGGGAGTGTCGCAAGGAAGGGTGCTTGGTCCGATAGATAGATAGATAGATATATAGATAGATATATAGATAGATAGATAGATAGATAGATAGATAGATAGATAGATAGATAGACAGACAGACAGATAGATAGATAGATAGATAGATAGATAGATAGATAGATAGATAGATAGATAGATAGTTTATTTCGAACAAAAAAGTAAAAAAAAACAAAACAAATGACAAGTGCGATAAAGTGACAGTATACAGTGCTCGAAAGGGAGAAGGAAGAAGTGAACACTTCTTCCTTCTCCCTTCCTCTGACAACAAAAAATCTGCTATGACATACTGGGCTGCACGGTGGCGCAGTGGTTAGCACTGTGGCAGCACAGTTTACCCTCGGCCGGGGGATCGCGGGGATCGTGAGATCGTGGGTTCGATCCCTGCCCCCGGCCAACAGTGATCTGAGTGGAGTTTGCATGTTCTCCCCGTGTTGCGTGGGTTTACTCTGGGATTTCTCCGGTTTCCTCCCACATGCCAAAAACATGCAGGTTAGGTATAAGGGGCGCTTGCGCACGCAGCGACCGACAGCTGGTGGCTTGTCACCAGACTGCAAAACAAATCTACCTACGGGTACAAAATAAGTAATAAAAAAAAAAATACATACCGGGGGGCCATTTTGGCCAATTTCTGCAAGATGGCCGCAAATACGCGCAACTAGTTGATCCTTGCATTTGCGGGTACAACCGGGAAGACCCCTATGCATACAATATGCTTGTAGATCAGGAACTTTCCATAAATTAAATGTATCGATAGAGCGTGCTTGGTGGCCACGTTCCCATAATGCTTTACACGAGCCGAGATGCGAAAGTGGCTTATCAGTGATGGCAAAGTCAAAACAGTGTTTTGGTATGTACCTAAGCCTAGGTGGAACTTCTGATTCGAACCACTGTTCCGAGGTCTGTATCAGAAAGAGGATGTCATGTGACTGTTGCATGTCGTATTCCATTATGTCACCGACTGTTTTGAAACGTCACAGTTTTATATCAGTGAAACACAAGTGACTATGCGGTGATTTTGTTATCCCGTTTCTAAAATGGAATAATAAACAAAATGCTACCATTACACAATATGAAAATGCCGATTCTATGCACAATATATGTATTATATACAGTATATACTATATATACTATATATATTATATATATACTGCATGGGCAACATCTTGTCCTCCATATCTTCCTGCCCAGGCTTGAATCCTACCAACGCCCAACGCTGGAAGGTAGAACACCAGATCACTGGAGAGGACACTCCAGCTTCGCCTTTGGCGTAGACAAAACACGGGGAATGACAGTTACCGGTTATAAGCCACCGCTCAATTGGCGTAGAGCGCAGTGCCAGGGGTTGTTCCCGACGGTGGGAGGGATCATGGGATCTCACTGGACAGCTACCGCCCGCCTCAAGCTGGGCAGCCCCCAGCCAATAAGGTGTTGTCCCGCCACAGCCTGCTTTCCTCATTGGGTGCATGGGGTTGAGGAGAAGTCCAAACAGCAGGCTGAGAACCTTCGCACCAGGCAAGACAAAAAAACAAAAGAGACCAACTCTAAAACTGGGAACTTGGAACGTCCGCACTATGATGACAGGACTCGCTGCTAACCTCAAGGACATCAATGACACCAGGAAGACTGCCATCATCAATAATGAGCTGAAGAGACTGGGAGTGGATATCGCCACTCTCCAGGAAACACGGTTGGCTGACGCAGGCACACTGAGAGAGAAGGACTACACGTTCTACTGGCAGGGAAAGGTCAGTGACAAACACAGGGAACACGGAGTGGGCTTCGCAGTGAAGAACACCTTGCTGAAGATGGTGGAACCGGGCAGCAATGACTCTGCACGACTCCTCACCCTCCGCCTCAAAACCACTCAAGGCCCAGTCACCCTCGTCAGTGTGTATGCCCCAACACTGACAGCCACACTAGAGGCAAAAGACGAGTTCTACGAGAATCTCGCAACAACTGTCAGGATCATCCCCAACTCTGAACAACTCATTCTCCTTGGAGACTTCAATGCCAGAGTGGGTGCTGACCACGACTCCTGGCCCTCCTGTCTTGGACCATTTGGCGTGGGCAGAATGAACGACAACGGACAGCGGCTGCTCGAGTTCTGCACATATCACGATCTGTGCATCACAAACTAGTTCTTCAAGACCAAGCCCCAACACAAGGTTTCCTGGCGTCATCCACGCTCAAAACACTGGCACCAGCTGGACTTGATCCTGAACAGGCACACCTCACTGAAGAACGTGCTAATCACCCGTTCGTTCCAGAGTGCAGATTGCGACACAGACCATTCATTGGTGTGTTGCAAGGTCAAGCTGCAGCTGAAGAAATTCCATCGTGCTAGACAGCCTGGAAAGGCACAGATTGACACCAGCAAGATGGCCCAACCAGAACTTGTTGAGCAGTTTGCCTCCACCTTTGAGAAGGAACTTGGTGTACCACAAGAAGGAGAATCTGCAAAGCAGAAGTGGGAAGAGCTGCAAAACACCATCCACCGCACAGCCTTGGCTACCTTTGGGAGGAAGACCTCGAAGTCACAGGACTGGTTTGATGCCAAGTTGACCGAGATGACCCCCGTCATTGAAGCCAAGCGCTCAGCACTTGCTGAGTACAAGAAGTACCCAAACGAGAAGAATCTCCAGATTCTCAGGGCTGCAAGAAGCAAAGTTCAGCAGACTGCTCGGCGCTGTGCCAACGAGTACTGGACTCAGCTCAGCCAAGACATTCAAACCGCTGCCATAACAGGGAACATCCGTGGTATGTACGATGGCATCAAGAAAGCACTTGGTCCGGCTCAGAGCAAGACGGCCCCCCTCAAATCCTCCACTGGGGAGATGATCACAGAAAAGAACAAGCAGATAGAGAGATGGGTGGAACACTACTCCGACCTCTACTCCAGATAGAACACAGTGACACCGTCAGCCCTTGATGCCATCGACTGCCTGCCATCCATGGACGAACTTGACGCCGAGCCAACCATCGACGAACTCAGCAAGGCCATTGATAGCTTGGCCGCTGGCAAGGCACCCGGCAACGATGGCATACCCCCCGACTTGATCAAGCACTGCAAGACCACCCTACTGCTGCCATTGCGTGACGTCCTCTGCCAGTGCTGGAAAGAAGGTGCCGTACCACAGGACATAAGGGACGCTAAGATCATCACCCTCTACAAAAACAAAGGGGAGAGAAGCGACTGCAACAACTACAGGGGCATCTCCTTCCTCAGCGTTGTTGGCAAAGTCTACGCACGAGTTGTTCTCATTTGTCTACAGAAGCTTGCCGAACGTGTCTACCCCGAGTCTCAGTGTGGCTTCCGCGCTGAGCGATCGACGGTAGACATGATATTCTCCATCCGCCAACTCCAGGAGAAATGCAGAGAACAGAACATGCCCCTGTACGTCGCCTTCATCGACCTCACCAAAGCGTTCGATCTGGTCAGCAGAGAGAGCCTTTTCAAGATCCTGCCAAAGATAGGATGCCCACCAAAGTTGCAAAGCCTCATCGAATCGTTTCACACCAACATGCAGGGGATAGTGCAGCACGACGGCAACGTCTCAGAGCCATTCAACATACGCAGCAGAGTGAAACAGGGCTGTGTACTTGCGCCAACCCTCTTTGGGATTTTCTTTGCTATGCTTCTGAGGCATGCCTTCAGCACAGCAACAGAGGGAATCTACCTGCACACAAGATCTGACGGCAGGCTTTTCAACCTCGCCCGCCTGAAAGCCAGAACCAAAGTACGCGAGGCTCTAATCAGAGACATGCTGTTCGCAGACGACGCTGCAGTCGCAACCCACACACAGCAGGAGCTTCAGACCCTGATGGACCGCTTCTCCCAGGCATGCAAGGACTTCGGGCTTACCATCAGCCTGAAGAAGACTAACGTCTTGGCGCAAGGCACAGAAGCACCACCAACCATCACCATCGACAACTACGAGCTGGAGGTCATGAATCAGTTCACGTACCTGGGGTCCACGATCAGCAACAACCTCTCCCTTGATACAGAGATTGACAAGAGGATTGGAAAATCAGCCTTCACACTCGTTCGCCTCACCACACGAGTGTGGGAGAATCCCAAACTCTCTGTCAAGACGAAGATGGCAGTGTACAGTGCCTGCGTCATCAGCACACTGCTCTATGGGAGTGAGACGTGGACAACATACGCCCGGCAGGAAAAGAGACTGAACTCCTTCCACTTGCGCTGCATTCGCCACATCCTGGACATATCCTGGCAGGACAAAGTGCCCAACACAGAAGTTCTGTCCCGTGCCGGCCTTCCCTCCATGTTCACTCTACTCAGGCAGCGCAGGCTCCGCTGGCTAGGCCACGTTCACCGTATGGAGGATGGCAGAATCCCCAAAGACGTCCTCTACGGAGAACTGGCGACTGGCAGGAGAGACGCTGGCCGCCCACAGCTGCGCTTTAGAGACGTCTGCAAGAGACACATGAAGGCCCTGGAGATCAGCACAGAGCGCTGGGAGGACCTTGCGACGGACCGCTCCAAATGGAGAGGTACACTGACCAGACAGCTCAAGGCGGGTGAAGAGAGACTGACTGCTGCAGCAGATGAAAAAAGGACCCGCAGGAAGAACCGCCACAGACCCAGCAGCACGGAGACCACCCACAAGTACGACCTGTGTGACAGGGACTGTCATTCGCGCATCGGCCTGTTCAACCACAGGCGGTGCTGTTCCAGCAGAGTAGACGTTTAGGATTCTCTTCCATGGTCATCATAGACCGACGGAGGCCGACAATATATACTTTATACACTGCCGTTCAAAAGTTTGGGGTCACTTAGAAATTTCCTTATTTTTGAAAGAAAAGCACTTTTTTTCAATGAAGATAACTTTAAACTAATCAGAAATACACTCTATACATTGCTAATGTGGTAAATGACTATTCTAGCTGCAAATGTCTGGTTTTTGGTGCAATATCTAGATAGGTGTATAGAGGCCCATTTCCAGCAACTATCACTCCAGTGTTCTAATGGTGCAATGTGTTTGCTCATTGCGTCAGAAGGCTAATGGATGATTAGAAAACCCTTGTGCAATCATGTTAGGTCTGCAATGCTGTAACTGCTGCAAATGGAGGATTCTTTGACGAAAGCAAAGTTTGAAGGAAAAAATTATTATTTCAAATACAAATCATTATTTCTAACCTTGTCAATGTCTTGACTATATTTTCTATTCATTTTACAACTCATGGTGGTAAATAAGTGTGACTTTTCATGGAAAACACAAAATAATTGTCTGGGTGACCCCAAACTTTTGAACGGTAGTGTATGTAAAATACTAATTTCTCGTGTCCTTGCCTGACTGGCTGCTGATTCATCACCCCACATGCCTAAAGCATTTAAAAGCTCCTCTAAAGTGCAGTTTGTTTGCAAAGTCTTGCCTCTCTGAGTGTCTTGTACTGAGCGTGCTTTTGGATTTACACTATTTGGAAATAGATGGGGGTAGAAAGTGTCCCAGGTCAGCTGTCTGGGATCACGTCAACCTTCTTGAGGGAAAAAAGTTCAATGCATGCATTGTATGCAACATCTTGCATTTTGTAATAATACAACTGTGATGATGCCGAGCACGGATTTGTTCTGCGCTCGGGTTTTTGTTATTATTCTTTTTCTGTGTATATATTTAGTTCTGTTTCTCTGTTGTTTGTGTTGTGCTTTTATTTTGGCAGCGCCGTGACAGGACTTCCGGCTGTCAGTCTGTTTGCGGCCGGTCACAGCTGTCAATGCTTTACTGATTGCTTTCATTCAACACCTGTTTGTCCTTTGTGTTAGTAGTATTATTTAAGCTGGCGAGCGAGGCTTATTCCTCGCTGCATCCTCGCTTCACTCAGGCCGGAGTCCCCTATCCTGACTCCAGTCCATTTTCGGCAGAAGCTTTCGTCCTCGCGAGTTTATGTAAGTTGTAATACTGACTCGCCATTCTTTATGTACTTGGTATTATCCCACGGGGGTTCATCCTCCTTAGTTTTTGTATGTCCGTCCCTCGAGGCGAGTGTTTGTATTAGTGATGGGATGATGATACCTCAAGGAGTGTATTGACACATTACCCAAACTGTGTTGGCACTGTATTGACACTGTGTTGGTCACTCAATAGTGACCTCTGCAGTAGTTCTAAAATCATTGCAGGTAAACAAAATGAAAATAAGATGGAAAAGCTTACACGCTGCAAACCCAACATCAGCCTGTGAAATAATATTTAATCTTTATTTAATTGCTAGTCTTTTACTTAAAATATGATCTCATCATTGTATAATTTCATTTGCTCAATTTGTTTGCTGAGTTAAGTTGTTTATGAGAAGAGTTTAAAATATGCTTAAAACCTTGTTTGTGTAAATGCTAAAATGAGTTGGTATGTAAAATATAGCAAATTTGTCTATAATAAAATTCAGAGTTAAAATTTTTAACTTATGTATGGAATTTTTTTTTTACTTAAGTGTTCAATCATACAAAATAACAGACTAAAAATGGATTCATTCATACATTTTTATTGAGGAACAAAAGTTTTTGTAGTGTCTTTGCTCCAAGGTGATTTCTCTTCTTAGACACCAGTTCCCCTGCCTTAGAAAAAACTCTCACAGGGTACAGATGAGGATGGTATGCATAAAAATTTAAGTGCGAGTTGATAAAGGTGTGGATATGTTTTCTGGTTATTTTTCCAATATTGTAACGGGTCTTGTGTTCTGGGTGTGTTGGTTTCAGCCAGGTAGCGTTGGACTTCAATTATGGAATCGGTTGTAGTATTCGAGTTCATCTTGTTCTCCTCAACCTCCATATCAAGAGGTTTCCAGAGACTGTGCCCTAAGAAATATTTTAGAAATAAATTGTTAGTCTTAGTTTATTCTCACATGACAAACTGCAACAGAAATATACAAATAAACACAAAAAAAATGTGTTTTCATACCTGAACTGGGTTCTGATCCATGTGAAGAGCTAGGCTCTTCTTCTGCTGGGTCAGGCTCATGGCTCCTCATTTCAGCAGCGCACTCCAACTTCAGTCTCTTGACAGCTTCAGTTGCTTTTAGTGGACTAAAGAAGCCAACTGTTTTAAACCTGGGGTCCAACAGTGTTGCCAGTATCATCACACTGAGCGATTCCAGGTTGCAGATAGACTCAGTTAGCCGCTTTCTCAGATTTTCAGCCAGCTGCTGAGCAGCTGTTTTTGTCACTGTTGAGGCTTGATGTTGAAGCTCACTGTGGATCATTCTCATCAATGGAATAACCTTTGACCCTGAGACTCTTTTTTTTTTTTCCTCAGAGAGTTCTATTGTGGCTTGGTTAAAAGGAGCGAGCACCCTGAGCATTTCTTCAATGATTTCAAATTCCTCAGGAGTCAGTGGAGTGATATCAGTTTTTAATGAGGCCATTGACACCCAGACTGCCTCCTTCTGCTCAGTTATTCTTTCCAGCATGTGGTAGGTGCTGTTCCATCATGTCGGCACCTCATTTATTAATTTATGGAATGGTGTTCCCAGGTGTTGCTGCATTTGAGTGAGCTTTTCTTTGGCTGTGGTGCTTGATCGAAAGTATGTCACAATTTGCCGTGTTTTGTGTATTTCTGTTAGTGTTATTTGATCACATGATTTTTTTTTTTTACAATTAAATTCATGGAATGGGCAATACAAATGGTTTGCCGTATTTACAGCATTCGAGCACATGAAATCATGTTTGCTGCTGCATCAGTGACAAGACACCTGACCTTGCCCGCTATGCCCCACTCCTCCATGAGGCTCCTTTTAACCGTGGCCATGTTTTCTGCAGTGTGTTTCTGAGGAAAATGCTGCACTCCCAAGACTGATGAATGGAGTTCATGGCTTTCTTTGTCCACATAGTGGCAAGTAACAGCAAGATATGCCTTCATATTAATGGACGTCCACATATCAGCTGTTAAACTAACAGCAACGACACTCTGGAGGTCCTTTTTTGTTTTCTCCTTTTTCTCCAGATATTTCTGGTTTACCAAGTCCTTGAAGGCCTAAAAATAACCATACAAATACTGTAATACATTATGAATATATATATATATATATATATATATATATATATATATATATATATATATATATATATATATATATACATATATACTGTATATGACAGTACTCATTAATTAATTCAACCATACATTTCCTACACATACCTTCCTGCTCGGTAGAACATATGAGGGTGCAATAAGTGTCGGGAGCTCCCTGAATCCCTCATTTTCAACAATGGTGAGTGGCTGACAGTCTTTGATCATGTTGACCACAGCCTCATCCACTGCTTGCTTGTTAGGAACTGCAAGCCAAAAGGAAATATTTTGTTTAAAGCTTGTTAAAGGACTGTAATTTTTACAAACAATATTACAGAGTCACACAAAGCCTTTTGTGTGTAAACTATTTTTGAAAATTCAAATTTTTTGTGAGAATTTCAACATACCTGGGGTACTCACACGAGTATCTGCCAATTCTTCATTGCCATGCCGAGCTCTATAATGCCTCAGCATTGATGAAGTGCTCTTATTGATGTAAAATAGCTCTGTGGAGCAGAGCCGACACTTCACCTACAATAAAATAAAAAGTTAATTTATCTGAAAACAATTCAAACCTCTTACAGAAAAGAGTAGAAACATATTTAATTCAAAACTAACAGTAAACAATGCCCAAAGGAGAAAAAGATTTACCTTATTGGCCTCATCTCCAATGGAGATGAAGCTGAGTACAGAGGGCTTATCCAGGACTTCGTGGACTGGTGCCATCGGAACTGCCTCCAGATCAACGCGAGGAAAACTAAGGAGCTGGTGGTGGATTGCCGCAGGCATGGGCAGCCCCTCACAGTACCAGTAAATATACAGGGAACAGACATCGAGATGGTGACATCCTATAAGTACCTGGGTATTCATCTGAACAATAAACTAGACTGGTCACACAATACTGATGCACTCTACAAGAAGGGACAGCGCAGGCTGTTCCTGCTGAGGAGACTCAGGTCTTTTGGTGTACAAGGGGCGCTGCTGAAGTCATTCTATGACACGGTGGTGGCATCAGCCATCACTTTTGGAGTGGTCTGCTGGGGCAGTGGCATTACTGCAGCCGATAGGAAGAGACTGAACAAACTGATTAAGAAAGCTAGCTCTGTCCTGGGGCAGCGCCTTGATCCGATGGAGGAGATAGGAGAGAGAAGGACGGTGGCTAAACTGTCATCTCTGCTGGAGTCCGAGTTCCACCCTATGCAGGACATACTGAATGCACTGAGGAGCTCATTTAGCAGCAGACTACATCATCCCAGGTGCACAACCGAGAGGTTTCGTAGGTCCTTCCTACCAACGGCTGTCAGACTGTACAACCTAAGCAGGGCTGCTCGCAGAGATAGCAAAAAGACGTAACAAACTAATAGTTTTTTGAATGCAAAAGATGCAATAGACTTACACAATGGTCCCCTCCGGCATACAACTAGGAACTTACCGGTCGCTATGGAGGGTGAGAATATGTATGGGCACATAATCATACCATGTAGGATAACTAAGTAGACGGTTATGCTGTTTCATTCCATCTAGCAACAATGCTCTGCACTGTGTGTGTTTATATATTTACATATTTATTCCATCTAGCTACAATGCTCAGCACTGGGTGTGTTTATATATTTATATATCTACATATTATTCCATCTAGCTACATTGCTCCGCACTGTGTGTGTTTATATACTTGCATATTTATTCCACCTAGCTGCAATGCTCCGTACTGTGGGTGTTTATATATTTACATATTTATTCCATCTAGCTACAATGCTCTGCACTGTGTGTTCATATATTCATATATTTATTCCATCCAGCTACAATGCTCTGCACTGTGTGTCTGTGTGTGTGTGTATATATATATATTTTATAGTAATACGTACATATGTATATTAGCTGCTCTTGCTTGCTTGTTTTTTTTTTTTTTTCTTGCCTTCTGATTGTTGCTCTGAGTGTTGCTATCCCTGTGCTGTTGCAATCCTGGAATTTCCCCGTTGTGGGACTAATAAAGGCTTATCTTATCTTATCTTATCTTAAAAGATCAAAATGATTCCAGACTGGGGAAAACTTATTGGAACGATCCATGAAGTCAGAAGTTGAGCAAGGTGAGGGCAAGCAAAAATCCAACAGACACAGCAACACCAAACACAGTTTCATCTCCATTCAACAAATCCACAACGGTATGTCAATACAGTTTTTAGGCACTTTTCCACTAGCCTAGCACACCTCGGCACGCCTCAATTCACTTCAATACAGTTCGGCACGCTTTTGTCTCCATTACAACCGTGTTAAGCTGGGGTGGGTGGGATTTCTATAACAGCGAGGCGGCGCCACACTCCCGTGACGTATAACACGCAACCCAAGCAAAACATAACACATACAGCTGTACAAGGCCACTCCTCGGTCTGTGGCTTTTTTCACCGTAAACGCCAAAAAGGACCGCCAGACAAGGGTACAGACAGCGAGATGAAACACTTTGGAAATAGTTCTGCAGCTTCTGGGAGAGCCAAAGGCGTGAGGATACAAACTAGGTCATATATGAAGGTAAGCTAATGTTGCTAATGCTAGTTTGCTATAAGCACGTCGTACTACACTTTAATGTCTGCAAGTTATTGCTGTTAGGTACTAAAATATGTACGCTGTGTGTGTTTCAGATGGCTCTGTTGTGGGGAAATTATTGCTTCATTCGCTCTGGGCGAACCTGACCTGTCACGGATGTCATCATCCTGTCACTGATGTCAGCACAGCTTCACAAACAATCAGTGGTTGTAGAGCTTAAAGTGTACCTGTGGTGGTCGTGAAAAAAAAGATTATATTGAGCCCCTGTCTCACGTTCTAGTTCAAGTTTAAGTTGAAATTCACGTTCAAAGCAATTTGATATAAATCCATTGCTGATGTACTGGTTCAGCTATGTCAGCAAAACATGGGTACAGCCATACTAGCAGCTACATGGACTTCCAGGACGCTTCCTGTGACATAATTTCGTGGCTACCGCGATCTGGATCAGTATTGGCTGAGCCTCGAGTACCCGGATGTGCAGCAGCTTTGGGGATATTCAAATTCAAATTCAAACGTTTATTTCAAACTCAGGGTTCATATTAAATACAGAACTGAAACGAGTAGAAAATAAATAAATAAATGCTTAAATTCGGCGGGTCCTATTGTCTGATCTGAGGTCGTTAACAGCCGCAACAGGGCAGATTAATTCGGCTCTTCCCTCGCCACTATAAAGAGCGGCAGACAGTGCGTTGCGTTTTGTGAGGACCAAAATTCAAATGTTTATTTCAAACTCAGGGTTCATATTAAATGCAGAACTGAAACGAGTAGAAAATAAATAAATAAATGCTTAAATTCGGCGGGTCCTATTGTTTGATCTGAGGTCGTTAACAGCCGCAACACGGCAGAATAATTCGGCTCTTCCCTCGCCGCTATAAAGAGCGGCAGACAGTGCGTTGCGTTGTGTGAGGACCAAAATTCAAACATTTATTTCAAACTCAGGGTTCATATTAAATGCAGAACTGAAATGAGTAGATAAATAAATAAATAAATACTTAAATTCAGCGGCTTGTCTCATGTGATCTGAGCTGCTAACTGCCGCAACACGGATGATGATTCTACAACTATATACAGAGCAGCAGACACTCGGTGCTCTTGGAAAAACAAAAACATACAATGCGATATGGATATCGCAACATGGCGGAATGTAAAGCCTTTGGATGTCTGAATAATAAGCGAAAAAAACAAAGAAACACTTTTTTTGTGTACCCAAACCCAGCTCACCTTGTCAGAAGATCGGAGCGGGAACAGGGCACAGACGAATTATTTCAGACGAAATTGCGTTGTGTGTGAGGACCACTTCGTCACTGTAACCCTCAGAAGACCTTTCTGGCTCAAACCTGTAGCCATGTTAGACAAATTCTTCCTCAGAGTCCGACAATTCAGCCATAATAGAATAAAAACACTCACAACAGCACCCTAGTCTCTCATAGAGGCGGAGCATTGGCTGTTGAGTATCAACGAAGTGACGTTACATCCGCATGTGTCATGGCTGCGCCCACAGTTTTCATTGGCTGCCCATGGCCAAGGTCCTATTTGAATATTTGTCTGGTGGTATATGGCTGGCAAAAATTATTTACCAAAATAAGAAATACTTTTTCATAATGTTTTCAAGTCAAATGCATCTTCACGACCACCACAGGTATGCTTTAAGAATGTCTGTAGAAACGTTAATTTCCTGTGCAACAAATTGCTCTGATCTGCGTGAAAATCATGGAGAGACTGTTGAGACATCATGGACGTACCTGCTTCTGCAGAACCGAGTCTGAGGTGGTGTTATAGAAAAAAATGATCAGCTGACACAACTTGATCGCCATGTTAATAACTATATTAGGCACACAATATATATTCAAAAAGTAAACTTTACTGAGTTAGGTATAATAAGATATATTTGACATTTATCATGCATTTTAGGCTAAAACAAACTTGATCTAGGATTAAAAGCAATTAAAATAATGCAGTCACAAGGTTACATGGAAAATACTTGATTTACTAGATACATGTACTGTAGAAATATATATTCTCTGCATCAACAATGTACTAGACATGCATTCATGTCGTATTGCACTGGGAATTTCACTGACAATAAACCTCTGAAGTTTTTGCAGATGTCTCTTTTTTTTATATGTGAAGGTTACCACCATGTGGCATAAATTAAATACTGAAAGATTGGAAAAGCTAAGAATAATCCAGCAGTTTGAGAAATCACTTTTGATTTGGTGTAAGTCTGTCAACAGATTTATGAACCATAAAGCAGTTTGTGTTAAAATGTTAAATCCCATTAAACCTAATCCGGGGGCTTCCAATCATGTGTCATGGGGGGCCAAGACCCTGCAGGTTCTCTCTTCTACCCAGTCTCTTCAGCAGGTGATCTCCCTGATCAGTCAGTAGAAGAAGTTCAGTGGAATCTGCTGTTGAAGACACTGGTTGGAGGTAAAGCCTGCAGGGTCTTGGCCCTCCATGGCACATGATTAGACACCCCCGCCCAAACCCATTATGATGAAGAGCAGATGCTAATATGACCCAGAATTCCTCCATATACTGGTACTGTCACTAAAGTATGCAGGGTCTTCTGTACAGTCTTCTAACAATATAGTCTTCAGTTAATAAAATAATTGTTTTGGTTACTTTTTTCTTAAAAATGAGCTGTGGCGATGTTAAAATAAGACACGGCGTCTGGAGTTTTAATGAAGTTTATTGATCAAATCATCGCCATCACGGAGCTCACCCCAGCTGCTGTATAAGCATGCTGGGGATCGCTCTCAGGCTCTCATGAGCTGTAGTCAGAAGAAGAACAGAGGGTGAACATATGAATTCAGCTACTTAAATACCCAGCAACGGACAATACATCAAAGGCATTTTATCATCAAAGGAAATGCATTCAGACGTGACATTTGTACCACAATGCGAGCAGGAAGCATGAATGTTTGCATTTGCGTCATACATATCCACAGGATGCTGGTGCCTGAACTAAGCACAGGAAGGCTGCCTATTGATCTCAACACACACATCTCACTGTCCTGTTAATTGCTCTAGTCGAGCGCTGTGTTTGTCCGTGGCTGCTGTGGGGGGGGTACCCCATACACTCCCCCCCCAGAGGGCTTAGCGGGGAGCTGAGACCTCGGTAGTCCCGCTTTGGTGGCGAGCTGCGGAGAAAGTCTGTGCCGGGGAAGGGAGGAGGGTGGGGGTAGCAAGTGGCGGGGATGTCCATGGCTGTGGGAAGAAAAGTTAGTCTCTGATTCCTCTCGCGATTCAGTCCGGCAATGAAGAAAAACAGGAGCTGAAGCTATGTGAGGGACTTGCCGTTTAGGCTTTAGGTGCGTTCGCGGCCCTAAAGCCCTCGGGGACAGCTGACGGCTGGATTCCCGTCGTGCGCCGTGGCTGAGACTTACACCAAATCCTGTGTGCGGGCTGCGTGTGTGCTTCAGGTGTGTGAGCAGTCCTGAAGAGCCGTGTGCAGCGGCGGAGGATGATGTATAAGTCTGTAGAGCCAGCTTGTCTCTGGTGCGTGGCACGCGCTGCGGCCACGTGCCTTCCAGCTGCGCTGTTCTGATGCGAGGCTTCTGTGCATGGCTGGTCCGCTGTCGCGAGGCGAATCAGGGTCAGGGGGCTTGATGGAGATCTGCGCAGTCGGCGCCGATTGTGTCCCCTGTTCGGGCTGTTGGTCGTCGCTCGTGCCGGGTCATGGTGCGTTCAGGTCCACGCGTTCTCCGTCGGCCATGGGCCGCCGTCGTGGAGAGAGGGCAAGGTGTGTGCGCTCTCGTATGGAGACACAGAATCGTGTGTCAGGAGCCGTGAGAGCGGCCGGTCCAGCGTGGATGTGCCGATGTAGGCGTGCAGACCTCACCATGAAATTTCCTCAGCTTTCCCGGTCGTGGGTGGTCTCCGAAGAGCGTCAAAGTCTCCCTGAAGTAGAAAGGAAGGGCAGATCAGTCGGGCTGCCGCGTTCGCTCGTCGTCGGAGAATCACTGCCGGGTGCTGCGTTTGCTGGCAGCGTGTTCTTTTCAGCGTCGGGTCGCCAGCGTGGTTGTCCAGACCAGAAGGTTGCGTCGCACAAAGCGTGTGCGTCTGCGGGGTCACCAGTGTGGCGATGTTAAAATAAGACACGGCGTCTGGAGTTTTAATGAAGTTTATTGATCAAATCATCGCCATCACGGAGCTCACCCCAGCTGCTGTATAAGCATGCTGGGGATCGCTCTCAGGCTCTCATGAGCTGTAGTCAGAAGCAGTCAGAAGAAGAACAGAGGGTGAACATATGAATTCAGCCACTTAAATACCCAGCAACGGACAATACATCAAAGGCATTTTATCATCAAAGGAAATGCATTCAGACGTGACATTTGTACCACAATGCGAGCAGGAAGCATGAATGTTTGCATTTGCGTCATACATATCCACAGGATGCTGGTGCCTGAACTAAGCACAGGAAGGCTGCCTATTGATCTCAACACACACATCTCACTGTCCTGTTAATTGCTCTAGTCGAGCGCTGTGTTTGTCCGTGGCTGCTGTGGGGGGGTACCCCATAGAGCCATTATTTTCAAGGTCACCGATTAATTCTTTGTACAGTTGATTCTTTTCCCACGGTGTCTTAACAGACAAAATAGAAAATCATGATTCAAACACATAAGTCACTAAATTGTTTATTACAATCAGCAGCAAATTCCAGATTATTCAGAATGTGCAAAATTCAAACTGTAAAAAAAAAAAACTGGAATGGTTACACGCTGCCTCACTGAGAAGCAACTGGATCGGCCCATCATACTGGTCCTGGTTCAGCAGATCTTCAGCCTGCATCTCTGTAAATAGTGAGGTAAGGTCCAGTTGGGGTAGACAGTTTCCTTCTTGCCTAGACAAAAGACAAATGGGTGGTGGTTAATTAAAGCAAGTTTAAAACTTATTTGGGAAATGCACTTGTTGCTAAAAGCCAGTGGTGGAATATGAATTAATGAATGAATCTTTATTTCGGATTGATTAAAAGTAAAGATTAAAAAAAATAGAATAATATAACAAAGGGGAAAAAATCTAACGAGGTCAAATTAAACAATAACTCCTCTGATTATACAGTTCAACATAGGTTATCTGAAATGGGTGATGGCTGAAGCTGCAGCTTATATTGCCCACCCATATTCCATCCAAGAATTCAAAAGAAAAACAAAACAGGAGGGATTACAATTTGAATGTGACAATAAAGTACTTCGTTGTTGTATTTAACCACAATTTTCATGTAGCTGCGCTTCGGTAGATTTTACAAGGGCTGGGTTACATTTAAAATCATCTCTTTTTACTGTGGCCTCAGCAATCAGAATGAATTAATACATTCACTTGAATGGAATCTAGTACTTTAACTGAAGTTGTGCATCACTGAGTGTGGAGTTGCTCAGTCAAAATATGAAGTTTTTATCAATAAAAGTTTGTCTTGTCTGTAAAAGTGTCTCTTCTTGCCCTGGCTTCATGTGTGGGCGGTGTTTTGTACTAGCACTGCTAAAATATAAAAGGAAGCACTACAATGGGCAACTGTACAACTACAATTTGTTTCCTTATAAACACAATTTGGCGTGGTACATCCAAACGACACACTTCCTGTATCGGTCACATGATTTTTTTTTCTTAAAGCGATACACGCACCAATACGGGGTTTCACTCTTGTGCGCTCGGCACAGTGCTGACGCACCAGTGTTGTTCGTCCCATCACTAGTTTGTATTGATTATTATTTCTTATTAAATCACCGAACTCACTGCAGGCGAGTGGTGCCTCATTAATGCTCTTAATGGGCCAGAGCTAACAACAACTACGTGGAGACACCTACGGACAAAACCTCCTGACGCTTGCATTCCAAGCACAGCACAACTGAGTGCTGAATCAAGCCATGCCCAGCATAGTCCATCCATCCATCCATCTTTTACCGCTTTTCCGGAGGTCCGGGTCGCGGAGGCAGCAGTTCAAGCAGAGAAGCCCAGACTTCCCTCTCCCCAGCCACCTGCTCCAGCTCTTCAGAGGGGATACCAAGGCGTTCCCAGACCAGCTGGGAGACATAGTCTCTCCACCGAGTCCTGGGTCTGCCCCGGGGTCTCCTCCCAGTGGGACGTGCCTGAAACACCTCAAGTGGGAGGCGTCCAGGAGGCATCCTAATCAGATGCCCATACCACCTCAACTGACTCCTTTCAATGTGGAGGAGCAGCGGTTCTACTCTGAGCCTCTCCCGGATGACTGAGCTCCTCACCCTATCTCTGAGGGTGAGTCCAGCAATCCTACGGAGAAAGCTCATTTCAGCCGCTTGTATCCGCGATCTCGTTCTTTCGGTCATTACCCAAAGCTCGTGACCATAGGTGAGAGTAGGAACATAGATTGACTGGTAAATCGACAGCTTTGCCTTAGAACTCAGCTCCCTCTTCACCACAACAGACCGGTACAACGTCCGCATCACTGCAGATGCTGCTCCAATCCGTCTGTCGATCTCTCGCTCCATTTTCCCCTCACTCGTGAACAAGACCCCAAGATACTTAAACTCCTCCACTTGGGGCAGGAGCCTGTCCCCAACCCGGAGAGGACAATCCACCTTTTTCCGGCTGAGGACCATGGACTCGGACTTGGAGGTGCTGATTCTCATCCCAGCCGCTTCACACTCAGTGGCAAACCGTCATAGTTATAGTTATATTTGTTGTAAATAATGTGTATTCAAAGACCAATAATATATATACCATAATCAGCCCAGCATAGTGATTATGGTATATATTATTGGTCTTTGAATACACATTATTTACAATAAATACAACTATGTATTTGATCACTAAAAGAAGCCATATTGTTGTACACTTACGTAAAATATGTAACTATATGCATGTTACATATATTTACAATACATCAAGTTGCATGGCAGCGTTCCTCCTAACTCAAATCTTTTTTCTTTTTTTTTTGACAGGAAGGAAAAAGAATTAAGAGGCACTAACTGACCTTATTGTGAAGGACTCAACCTTTTTCAATTTTGGAAGATGAGGGTTTCAGCCACTTTATCAAGAAACTTGATCCCAGTTACATCCTTCAATCTAGAAACGCACTGAAAACAGTGCTGAAGTCCAGATAAACAGAGAGCAAGGACAAAGCAATAGCTGAAGTGGGGAAAAAAGGCCAAAGCTGTGAGTTTGACCTCAGATATGTGGACTTCATGGATGCCTACCTAGCACATGCCACTTCACTGATGAAAACAACAAGCTTTCCACCACTGTCCTTAGGGTCACTAAATTCCCTGAGACACACACAGCTGAACACTTGAAGGAGGCCAAGAGTGTTCTTTTGCGTTCATGGGGGATGGAGAAGAACATCACATGTTTAGTCACTGATAATGCCTCCAATATAATTGCCTGTGCACAACTTTTACAAGTACGACATGTGCCTTGTTTTGCTCACACCTTGAATTTGGTGGCGAAAAAAGCCACAGAGCAAATCCCTGAACTGCATGCACTACATCTACAATCGAGGCAGATAGTTGGCCTCTCTAGATCTAGTGCCACTGCGAAGCAGAAGCTCTGACATCCAATAGCGAATGGGGAAAACCAGTGATGAAACTCGTACAGAAAATTGAGACAAGATGGAAGGGAATATAGTCAATGTTTCAGTGTCTGCTGGAGCAGCGTGAAGCAGTGGCAGCAGCCTTGTCCTCTCTGAATACAATTTTGACTCTCAACAGTGCTGACCAAGAAACGGTGAGTGCCTTCAGCTTCTTGCTGTCTTCAATGAAGAAACTGTGGAGCTGTCATCTGAAAAGAGTTTCTGCCTCAAAAATGATTCCAAGTGTGTCAAATAAGAGGCAGATTCATGGCAGACGGTTTATTACACACTTCACATCTCTCAAGCACAGAACAGAATGAATGATCTCAACAAGCTCTCCTCTCTTCCACACCGAGGGGCCCTAGCCAACAGCACTTGCTCGTCCGCTGCTACAAAGGCAAGTTTGAGTCTGTCTATGCCAATTTTCTCCCGCCTACCCTCCAAGTATAGCAAAAAATGCTTATCCCCTGTTTCCAACACTCTGAACGGTCCATAGGGTGGGCACAATGGAGGGCGGTGGGCGCCGTGTCTGACGAACACGAACTCCGCGTTCTTCAAAGTTTTAGGCACGAAAGCACACAGAAAACAGTGGTGGGCCGGGCCGGGCAGCGAGCCTGTGTTTGCGCTCCACTGCAAAAGCTGAGACGGGGAGCTGTCCGGCGCGGGATTATCTGGCAGAAATTCCCTGGGCAGCCGTAGGGGCTGCGCGAAAACAAGCTCTGCCGGGGAAGCTTCCAAATCCTCTTTTGGGCAGTGCGGTGGTGCAGTGGTTAGCACTGCACCAGCACAGCAACTCACCCTTGGCCATGGGATCCCTGGTTCGATCCCAGCCTCTGACCAACAGTGATCTGTGTGGAGTTTGCATGTTCTCCCCGTATCTGCGTGGGTTTACTCCGGGATTTCTCCAGTTTCCTCCCACAGGCCAAAAACATGCAGATTAGGTTAATTGGAGACTCTAAAGTGGCCCGAGGTGTGAGTGTATGTGTGTGAATGGTTAAGGGATAGCGCCGTACCGTGGCTGCTTCATCCATCAAGGTGGATGCCCTCAATTTCCCCTCTGGGGATCAATAAAGTACACAAAATCAAAATCAAATTCATTGTAAGGTTCATGAACAACGTGAGAATTTAACAAGCCCAACTGCCCTTCAGTTAAGCAGCAATCTTCAGAACTTGAGGGAGTGATGTGGGGTGAAGGTTGTGAGGATCCTTGCAGTGTCAACTGTCTTAGATCCTCGATTCAAAGTTCTGGCTTTTGGATGTCCAGAAAATGCAGACAAAGCTGTGAAGGCTTTGACAGCTGAGTGCTGTGCTGTCATTCGAGCAGCTTCTCAATTACAAATAAGCTCTCGTGTTCCATCAACATCAGCCACAACAGGACCGCGGACCAGTTGACACAAGGAGGGGTGCCTCTGGGATGGTTTTGACAGCATGGTAGGGGAAACCACCAAAAGACGGAGTGCCACTGCTGATGGTACTGTTGAGGTAGGCAACCCCCAAACACCCACTATGCTCAGAATGATTGAATGAGGTGGTAATTGTTTGATTCTCATTTGTTATGTAACTTGTCTGTTTATCTATCAATCTAGGTTCAGTGCTATCTCTCAGCCCCATACCTGCCCAGACGAGATGACCCTCTAGATTACTGGAAACATGCCGCTATATTCCCTCATCTGTTCCAGCTGGCCAAGACGTATCTCTCTATTCCAGCCACATCAGTCCCTTGCGAGAGAATATTCTCAAAAGCAGGAGAGATTTTAAACAAGAGGAGAAACCATCTAAGTCCGAGCACTGTTAAACAGATTGTTTTTCTGAATAAAAATACTTGAATGTACACAAGCACCCTCTACAAATACTGACTATTTTGTACACAAGCACCCCTACAAATAGTAATTGAAAAAAATGTTTTTATACAAATGATACTATAAACCCAAACAAAACATGGAACGTTAAGAGATTAAAAAAAAACAACAACACAAAAACACTTGACTGTTTGTGTAGTATTGTAACATCGGGGTTGTATTGGAAGGGGGAGCAGCGATTTTCCCCAGCATGCTTTGCAACAGAGGACGTTATTGTATGTGTGTATTAAATGTTATTACTGAGTTATTATACTGCTGTGTCATTATAACTGCGTTATAATCACCCAGCAGTGTTTCATAGGCAGGATTAGGGCAAGATTTATTATGTGTGTGTAACCATGATTTAAACGGAGGTCTGGGAGAATGACCTCCGCTCCTGTCTGTGCTCAGAGTGTGTGTGAATAAAACCTGTTTGTCACAACTATCTGCTCCTCTTCTTTGTGTGAACCTTGCCTACGTCACACTGGTGTCAGAAGTGGGATGGAGCAGATGGAAGCCAGGATCAGAATGGAGATCCAGCAGCTGGAGCGACTCATTGCTCAGCTGACGACGGACGATGGGACCGAGACACCACCCCCGGGAGCCGCTCGCCGGGACGAACGAAGCAGCGGACTTGACGGGGCCAGCGCACCCCGCCCTCTGCCTTTTTCAAGGCAGAGCGGGCAGAGCAGAGCAAACCAGCCCCACATCCCGCCCTTTTCAGGGCAGGACGGGCTGGCGATCCCACGGCGATCAGGAGTGGCGATCGATGAGGAGGCGACCGTCCCATCTGTCCGGCAGTGGGCCAAGATCCCCCGCTTCAACGGCGAGACCCCGTTGGATGACTACCTGACCCAGGTCGAGCTGGCCGCTGCGCTGAATGGCTGGTCACCAGAGGAAACTGCCGTGCAAGTCGTGCTGGCCTTGGAAGGGAGGGCTCTCTGCACGCTCTCTGATCTCCGGCCTGAGGAGCGCTACAGCTGGCCAGCGCTACAAGGAGCGCTCCGGAGACGATTTGGGAGAACGGCGGACGCTGAGCACGCCCAGGAACAGCTGACCCGCCGCCGTCGAAGCAACCAGGAAAGCCTAGGAGCCTATGCTGCAGACATACGGCTGCTAACCCAGCACAACTACCCAGATTTCGCACCGGAAGTGGTAGAGAAGCTTGCCCTCCGGAACTTCATCTAAGGTCTCCGCCCGGCCCAGCTCCAGAGCCACGTACGGATCCACGCCGCGAGCGACTGGGAGACTGCGGTGGCAGAAGCAGAGCTGGTGGAGCCGCTAATGAATCGCACAATTGAAGTGCCAACGCACAGACAAAGAACCTTCCAGGCCACGGCTGAGAGCGAGGAGGAAGAGGAGGAATTACGGCAGACCAGGTCGGCGCGTCCACGGAGAAGATGGCCGCGGCGGCACGAGAAAGGGTGCTTCCGCTGCGGAGAGCTGGGACACATCGCACGGTACTGCCCTGCACCCACCCCACGACAAACTGGCCCCTCGCCAGCGTTAAACTAGAGCGAGGTGGCGTGAACGGGGACAGGCCGCCTCCCGCAGATGTTTCCTCCGAGGAGCCGGCGCCACACGTGGGCCGAATTGGACACTCTCCAGGGATGTATCTACAGTGCAGCTTGGAGAAGACATCGATCCGGGCCCTGATTGACACCGGCTCTACAATCTCCTTGGTCCGACCCGGTGTACTGCCAGGCACGAACAAGACGGCCCCATGGGGGTGGGAACCCACCGAGCACTGCGTCACCACGGCTACCGGTGAGCGCGCCAAACTGAGGGGGCGGAGAGTTCTCGGGGTGGGGGTGACCGGTCAGAACATAAGACACCCGTTCTGGCTGGTTGACATCCAAGACCCCTGTATTATTGGACTAGACCTGCTCACAGCCTGGAACGCCAAGATCAACACCACCGGACCGTCCCTCCAACTGGGAGACCGGACCATCACACTCCACAGCAGAACCCAGAGAAGGAACACGGGGGCCTGCGCGATTGAGGGACCACCAGGATGGACCGGACCAGGCGGGCCACCGCCCGGACACGATGACGCCACCAGCGCGGGCAGAGAGAGCACGAACACACACAGGGACAGCAAGGGGAGGGGCCAACGTGTCAGCAGAGACGCAGCAGGCGGTTGAGGAATTATTTCAGCGGAGCTGCAGCGGGCTGGACCCGGAACAGAGACACCAGCTGCAGGTGCTATTGGACTGTTATATGGGTGTTTTCGCCGCGAAGGATGAGAAATGCAGCCGGACCGGTTTGGTGCAGCACGAGATCGACACCAGTGAGAAAAGGCCGATTCGACTCCGCCCACGCCGGCTGCCCTTTTCAAGGCGGGCAGCGGCAGAACAAAAAGTGCGAGAAATGCTGGAGGCAGACGTCATTGAGCCCTCCAGCAGCCCCTGGGCAGCGCCGGTGGTGCTGGTCAAGAAGAAGGACGGGTCGTGGCGGTTCTGTGTGGATTACCGGCGCCTGAATGACGTCACCCGGAAGGATTCCTACCCCCTGCCCCGCATCGATGACACGCTGGACCACATTGCCGGCTCCAGCTGGTTCAGCTCGCTGGATCTACGCAGCGGCTATTGGCAGGTAGAGCGGTCACCTGAGGCCCGCCAAAAAACAGCCTTCTCCATCGGGCAGGGACTGTACCAGTTTAGAGTGATGCCGTTTGGACTCTGCAACGCTCCGGCCACCTTTGAGCACTTGATGGAGCGAGTGCTGGCTCACGTACCCCGGAGTCGCTGCATTGTTTACCTGAATGACCTACTAGTGCATGCAGCTGATTTTGACAGCGCCCTGTCAAATCTCTGAGAGGTGCTGGATGCCATCCAACAGGCGGGGCTACGGTTACACCCTAGAAAATGCCACCTATTGCGGCGGTGAGAGACTGGCCAGTGCCGCAGAACGTGGGAGAGCTGAGGAGTTTTCTTGGATTGGCCTCCTATTATAGGAGGTTCGTGAAAAACTTTGCCACCATCGCCAGCCCGCTGCATCAGCTGATGCAGAAAGGACGCACGTTTCAGTGGAATGAGAACTGTGCTGCTGCTTTCTCCCAGCTCCGCGCGGCGCTCATCGGAGCCCCCATCCTGCAGTATCCTGACCCGAACCGCCCTTTCATCGTGGACATGGACGCCAGCAACCAGGGCATCGGGGCGGTGCTATCCCAGGAGGGAGAGCAGGGAGAGCAGGCAGTCGCTTTTTTCAGCTGCACTCTCAGCAGAGCCGAGAGGAACTACTGTGTGACTCGCAGAGAGCTGTTGGCTGTCATTCAAGGACTGCGTCATTTCCGCCCGTATGTGTACGGGGGGAGGTTCCAGCTCAGGACGGATCACGCTTCCCTGACCTGGTTTTTAAACTTCAAAGAGCCGGATGGACAGTTGGCGAGATGGCTGGAGGCACTGCAGGATTATAATTTCCAGATTGTGCATCGGGCAGGCCGCCTCCATGCCAACGCTGACGCGCTGTCTTGGCGCCCCTGTGCGACAGAGGAGTGTCGTCACTGCCAACGGGCTGAAGATCGAGACCAAGCCGCCCCACGGGCTGCTGCTCTCCGGACCTCTGCGAGCAGGAATAACGCAGCGGCGCACAGCCCCCCCTCGGATGATCAGGCAGCTCTCCCCAGCGATGACGTCACAGAGGTCCTTGGCACGCAGCAGCTGCAGAGCGAGCAGGGTAGAGACCCAGTCATTTCTCGGGTTCGGCAGTGGCTGGACGCAGGACAGCGGCCCGCCTGGGAGGTTGTGTTACCGCTGGACCCAGAGACTAAGGCCCTACATTCCCAGTGGGCCAACCTCCGCTGCCACAAGGGCGTGGTGTATCGACAGTGGCAGACTCCAGCTGGGCAGCGGCAAGTCTGGCAGCTGTTGGTTCCTCGTCGACTCCAGCCCAATGTACTCCAGCTGGTTCATGGGGCGGTAGGAGCAGGCCACTTCGGAGTGACAAAGACGCTGCCTTCGAGCCCGAAGACGCGCCTTCGAGCCCGGTTCTACTGGCCCGGCTGTCATCAGGACGTGGAGCTCCACGTTCACCGCTGCGACATCTGCACAGCTCAGAAAGGGCCAACTCAGCAATCCCACGCTCCCCTGCAGCAGTACCGGGTGGGAGCGCTGATGGAGCAAGTGGGAGTGGACATCCTGGGCCCTTTCCCGACCACGGACCGGGGGAACCGCTACGTGCTGGTCACGATGGATTATTTCACTAAGTGGCCAGAGGCGTACGCGGTCCCGGACCAGAGCGCCGCTACGACGGCATCAAAGCTGGTGGACGAAATGTTCTGTCGGTTTGGCGCACCGGAGGAGCTGCACAGCGATCAGGGTCGGAACTTCGAGGCAGAGGTCTTCGGAGAGGTCTGCAAGCGGCTGGGCATCCGGAAAACCCGGACCACCCCGCTGCATCCACAGAGCGACAGCCTGGTCGAACGATTCAACCGGACCCTCACCACCCAGCTCGCTATCCTAGTGGACCAGCGACAGCGAGACTGGGACCTGCATCTGCCTTTTGTTTTGTGGGCATACCGGACGGCAGCTCAGGAATCTACTCGGTGCACCCCTGCAGCGCTCATGTTTGGACGCGAGCTGCGCACACCGGTGGATTTGGTATTCGGTTCCCCCCCCCCCCCCTGAGCCGGAGGTGGAGGGAAAACCCGGGTTGGATTATTTTTTTTGTTTGAAAGAACGTCTCCACACGGTGCACGAACTGGCTCGAGAGGCCCTGGCAGCGGCGGGGAGTCGGCAGAAGCGAGCGTATGACTCCCGCTGCCAGGGGAGGGACTTTGCACCGGGAGATCGAGTCTGGGTTTTCTGCCCTGAGAGAAAAAGAGGACGATCACCGAAGCTGGCAAGCCATTGGTCGGGACAGTGCGTGGTTCTGCAGAGACTGTCGGATGTGGTGTACAGGGTGAGGCTTAGGAAAAGGGACCGGGTTGTGGTCCTTCATCGTGACCGTCTCGCCCCGTATCAGCCATCCGCACCGCTGGTGGACGAATCGGAGCCTTCATCCCGACCAGATACCCCGACCGAGACTCAGATGGACACTAGGGGGCCTGTACGTGCTGGTCGCCGGCACCGAAGGCTGCCCCGACACCTGGATGAGTTTGTATTGGACTTTTGAACTGGACTTTAATTTTTCTGGGGACAGAAACCAGTCCAGGAGAGGGGCAGTGTAACGTCAGGGCTGTATTGGGGGGGGAGAGCAGCGATTTTCCCCAGCATGCTTTGCAACAGAGGACGTTATTGTATGTGTGTATTAAATGTTATTACTGAGTTATTATACTGCTGTGTCATTATAACTGCGTTATAATCACCCAGCAGTGTTTCATAGGCAGGATTAGGGCAAGATTTATTATGTGTGTGTAACCATGATTTAAACGGAGGTCTGGGAGAATGATGTCCCCTCCTGCCTGTGCTCAGAGTGTGTGTGAATAAAGCCTGTTCGTCACAACTATCTGCTCCTCTTCTTTGTGTGAACCTTGCCTACGTCACAGTATTATAACATTTGGCCACCAGATGTTGCTGTGGGGAGATGTTCCAAAAGATCAATTCTTTTTCTGAATCAATTGTTCCAAACGATTCAATCTCTCAAACGTTCCATTTCTGCCATCACTACCTCCAATTAAAACAAGGTTAGAGGACTATTCTCTAACACAGCACGGTGGGGGGGAAAAGTCCAATATCCCTGGCTGGCACAGAAGTAGCACAATGTGGCACCCGGGGAGAGCCTAATTGTGTACCATCTCAGACAGGAACAAAGAGCAAGGGTTCCCTAGTGAGATAACAGGGAGGTGTTAAGGATGAGTGGGTTGAATGCAATGTGATGCGAAGGTCATCTTTTGTGTGTGAGAAGATTCTAGAAGAATGCCATGATATTTAAGAGAGGAGCTTCTGCTGGAATGTCATTCTGTCTATGCTTGAAGATGTGAGAGTGTGTAATAAATCGTCTGAAACAAATCTGCCTCTTCATTTACACGCTCCACACTGGTGACCCAAGACGTATCATGGAACACGAGTCAAGATCCCCAGAGCCAACCTCGACGGGAACCTCCAGCCACACATGTGCGGTCGCAGTCAAGCTACCGGATTTCTGGCAGAACAACCCGCGCTCTTGGTTCCACCTCATCGAGGCACAGTTCGCCCTCCGGGGAATAACGGCAGATGACACCAAATTCCACTATGCGGTCGCAGTGCTCGACGCCCGCACAGCTCAGCACGTAGCGAGCCTGCTCGATCAGCCACCAACCCGCAACAAGTACGAGGCGCTAAAGGCTGCGCTCATCCAGCACTTTATTCTCTCGGATGGTGAGAGGGCAGAGAGGGTCCTGATGCGGACCGAGTTGGCAGATGGGTCGCAATAGACCTCATGGAGAAGATGCTGACGTTAAGGGGCACGGACGACGACCACTTTCTGTTTACCCACCTCTTCCTCCGGAAACTTCCGACAGCGGCGAGAGCGGCCCTGGCCAATTCGCCGTTGCTGGCCGAGCGGGACTTTCGTGCGCTAGCCCGGGAGGCAGACCGGATCATCATCGCCACCAGGGCGTTCACGACCATCGCGGCAGCGATGGAGCTCAGCGAGATGACCAGAGGAGGCGAGGAGCCACCGACAGCAGCAGCAGCGGGGGCCAAGGAGCGCGAGGGAGACACGCTTTGTTTCTACCACCGCCGCTTCGGAGAGAAGGCACGCAGATGTACATCACCGTGCCAATTCAAGCGCTCGGGAAATGCCAAGACCAGGGGTCGGTAGCAGCCGTGACCCTCGGGGAGGAGAACAAGCTGCTCTACCTGACGGACGCACGCTCGGGAAGGCATTTCCTCGTGGACACCGGCGCCCAGAAGAGTTTCATCCGGCCGACCTACGCTGACCGGCTGGCAGGATCTAGCGGCCCCGAGATGGCGGCAGCAAACGGCTCGGAGATTAAGACCTTTGGTGAGAAGACTCTACTCTTGTCTCTACACAGCCGTACATATGAGTGGACTTTTGTCATAGCAGCATTGAATTACCATATACTGGGGGCTGATTTTCTGTGTGCACATGGTTTACTGGTTGATGTTGCTAACAGGCACCTAGTTAATGCACTGTCTTTCGACTCTCTCCCCTGTATAGCTCGAGTGACCCGGCCAACAGCACAAGCCAACGTCACAGCAGCAGGCGGTAAATTCCACACACTGCTCACCCAGTTTCCAGCACTCACAGTCCCGACGTTTTCGGCAGCCATCGCTAAACACGGGGTGGAGCATTTAATCACCACCACCGGGCCGCCCGTTTTTGCACGACCTCGGCGCTTGGACGCAGCTAAACTGGCCATAGCGCGCGAGGAGTTTGCCAACCTAGAAACGTTGGGCATCATCAGGCGCTCAAACAGCCCATGGGCATCCCCGCTACACATTGATTTTTGACAGACAAAATGGCTGCCGGGGTGCAGACACACAGTTTGGCAAGTCCTGTGTGTTTGCTTAAAAAGTCATCTAAAGAGCAAATTGGACCGTGGATTGTGATATCAATGTACTCCTCTGTTGTTTGGATAATTCTCTTTCTTCTGCTAAGTTCAACCTGTCCAAGAAAAAGGGACACTTTAACCTTGTATCCAGCCAGATGGAGTCTGCACATGCTATTCACAAGGGTACTGGACTATGGCCATGCCAGGCCACCCCCAGGTGAGCAGGAACAGGCTGTTACAGGCAAACCACTCCTGGGTGTTTTTAATCTCTCGCTGATACTTCTTTTGGCTGGTGATGTTGAATTAAACCCTGGGCTAGTGCCAGCTGGGCCTCCACCTTTGCTAGCTGGGTCTCCACCTCTGCTATCTGGGCCTTTACCATTGCTACCTGGGCCAACACCATCATTAGCTGTGCCTCCACCTCTGCTAGCTGGGCTAACATCATTGCAAGCTGGGCTTCCACCTCTGCTGGCTGGGCTAACACCATTGCTAGCTGGGCCAACACCATCATTAGCTGTGCATCCACCTCTGCTAGCTGGGCTAACATCATTGCAAGCTGGGCCTCCATCTCTGCTAGCTGGATCTCCACCTCTGCTAGCTGCATCTCCGTCTCTGCCAACTGGGCTTCCAACTTTGCTAGCTGGGCCTCCACCTCTGCTAGCTGAATCTCCACCTCTGCTAGGTGGGCCTCCACCTCTGCTAGCTGGATCTTCACCTCTGCTAGCTGGATTTTGATCTCTGCCAACTGGGCTCCCGACTTTGCCAGCTGGGCCTCCACCTCTGCTAGCTGGATCTCCATCTCTGCCAACTGGGCTTCCAACTTTGCTAGCTGGGCTTCCACCTCTGCTAGCTGGATCTCCACCTCTGCTAGCTGGATCTCCACCTCTGCCAACTGGGCTTCCAACTTTGCCAGCTGGGCCTCCACCTCTGCTAGCTGGATCTCCATCTCTGCTAGTTGGATCTCCACCTCTGCTAGCTGGATCTCCATCTCTGCCAACTGGGCTGCCAACTGGGCTTCCAATTTTGCTAGCTGTGCTTCCACCTCTGCTAGCTGGGCCTCCACCTCTGCTAGCTGGATCTCCATCTCTGCCAGCTGGATCTCCATCTCTGCCTACTGGGCTTCCAACTTTGCTAGCTGGGTTCTCATCCCTGCCAGCTGGGTTTGGACCTGGGCTAACAACACAGCCAGCTGGACCTACATTGCAGTCAGTCGAATCACCTTCAATAATAGCCGGGCCACTTCCGTTGATATTTGAGTCATCATCACCTCTAACTGAATCTTCACCAACATCAGCCGGGCCTTCACTATGTGCAAACATTGCCAATAAAAGAAACAGGAGGCTGCCAAATCCTGCAATATTAAAACACCGGAAATTCAGGGTGTTTCAAACTGTTAATAACTCTAAATTAATATGGGACTCAGCACATAAACCAAAAGGCATTCTTTGTGCACACTTAAATATACGAAGTATTCTAACAAAAAGTGATCAGGTTCATCATCTTCTCATTGATTCAAATATTGACTTTCTTTGCCTATCTGAGACATGGCTCCGTGAATCTTCGCCCTCAGCAATACTATCTGTACCTGGTTATAAAATGTTTAGAAAAGACAGACAGGGTTCTAAGGGAGGAGGCGTTATGATTTATGCCAAGGATACTTTTAATTGTAATGAGATACATGTTACAGATGAGAATGGACTGGAATTTCTTGGACTAACTGTTTCTTTGTCACAGCAAATGTCTTTTATTCTTGTAGTTATTTATAGGCCTCCTTCATCAAATGTAGATTTTTATGAAAAGATGGAAATTTTATTGAAACAACTTAATTTTGCAAAAGAAGTAATAATAATGGGTGACCTAAATGTTAATTGGGAAGTCAACAAAGTTAGGAAAAATCTGAAAAAGGTTATGGATGACATGGATATGACTCAGGTAATTAATGGCCCTACGAGAATCACAAACTCCACTAGCACTCAGATTGATCTAGCTTTTACTAACAGGCCAGAAAGGATCTTGAAGTCATACAATATGCTCACAGGATTGTCTGATCACAATCTTATAATGGTCACAAGAAAATTAAATAAAAAGCGCTTCAAATCCTTGACCGCCACTGAATTCTATAGGATACCAAAACAGGAACAACAAAATTTTCAAGATTCAATTCAAGAAGTAAATTGGGATGAATTACTCGTTGGCAAAAATTTAGATGAGGATTGTTCTAAATTTGCCAACAAAATACAACAAATTATTATACAATTTACACGGATAATTAAACTAAAAGCTAGAAAGAATGGCCTTCCTTGGTTAAACAAATTTATTCTGAAATTGATGAAAGAACGAGATCACTTTTTGAAGTTGTCAGTTAAATCAGGACAAAACAGGCACCAATTTATTTCATTGAGAAATAGGGTAGTGAAAGAAATAAGAAAATCTAAAGCTGACTTTTTCATTACTGTTTTGAATAGTGCAAGGGGAAATTCTAAAATAACCTGGACATATATTAAAAACCTATTGGGTGATTCCCAGAAAAACAAAGCAAAACTAATGCAAATTCAATTGAATGGAAACATCTTGACAGAACCTCAAGTGATGGCTGATGCTTTTAACAACTACTTCATTGAATCTGTGTCAGAAATCTCTGATAAGTTTATAGTAAAACAAAGGAAGGAATACCCTGTATTGTCTGCATCGCAGTCTTTTACTATTACAAATATTACTGAGACCAAAGTTATCAATTTAATTCAATCACTCAAACCATCTAAAGCAAAGGATGTTTTTGGAATGGACACGAACATGCTCAAAGATTTAGGTTCAACTCTCGCCACTCCTATTGCCTCAGTCATTAATCTTTCAATTTCATCTGGCCATTTTCCAAAGGCCTGGAAATCTGCTATTGTTTCCCCTGTTTTTAAATCCGGTGACTCAACTCTTCTGCATAACTACCGACCAGTAAGCATTCTTCCGGCCATTTCCAAAATTGCAGAAAAATGGGTGGCAGAACAGATTGTCCATTATTTAAACAGTAGTTCCCCCTCTCTCCATGCCATGCAGTTTGGTTTCAGATCCAAGCATTCCACTGAAATGGCTACATGCCTCTTCATTGAGAAAATAAAATGTTTTCTTGATAAGGGTGGAGTTGTAGGGGCGGTGTTTTTGGACCTCAGGAAAGCATTCGATACAGTAAATCACTCTGTTCTTCTTACCAAGCTCTTTAAATTTAACTTTTCTCACAATGCTGTGAGCTGGATTGAATCATATCTGCATGATCGAACACAATCTGTATCAGTTAACAACTGCAGATCTGATTTTCTTAGGCTAACTTCTGGAGTCCCTCAGGGATCAATATTAGGCCCCCTTTTATTTAGTCTTTATATTAATGATTTGCCCACTGTTTGTTCTGAAGCTGAATGCTTAATGTATGCAGACGACACAGTTTTTTTTGTTCATGGTCGCTCCAAAGACACTGTTGCTGCTAAACTTAGTAAAACAATGTCCTGTGTCACAACTTGGTTGCAGGAGTGCTGTCTACAGTTAAATGTTTCTAAAACTGTAGGCATGTATTTCACTAAAATAAATAGTGTCACCTGACCCTGACATACATGTTAATGGAGGAAAAATACAAATTGTTAGCCAATATAAATATCTTGGGTTAATAATAGATTCACAGCTTTCCTTTAAAGCCCATATTGCTAAATTGTGTAAAAAAATCAAGTTAAATCTTGCAAATTTTCGTGCAATTCGAAATGAAATGTCAACTGAAGCCGCAAAAATATACTTGCATTCAGTGATTCTGAGTCACTTCAACTATTGCCTAACTAGCTGGTCCCAGGTGGGTTTGAGTGCAAAAAAAACATTGGAAGTTTTGTACAAACAAGCAGTTAAAGTTATGGATAAAAAACCTAGGCATTATCATCATTGTGCAATTTTAAAAAAATACAGTCTTTTAAATTGGGATAGTCTTCATACATTTGCAAATTTAAATTTGATTTATAAAGTACTGCATGATTTGGCTCCAGATCCTCTGGCAGAGTTCATCAGCCAAAGAAACAGCTCTGAGCGTGTCACTCGAGGCTCTGTCAGAGGTGACTGTTTCATTCCTCTGCTCAGGAGCACTTTCAGTAAGTCGGCCTGGTCAGTGAGGAGCGCTAGTGAGTGGAACTCAGTACCTGAGGAGGTTAAACTGCTCACAACACTCAAGGCCTTCACAAAAAAATTGAAAATGTGGCTTATAAACACCTACAGCTGCCAACACTAAAAGATAAGTCTGCTGTGATGTTTGATGTTGTGTTTAAATGTACAGTTTGTTATGTATGTTATTTGTTACATTAGTGCCCTCTTAAATGTCTAACCATGTTTTTTTTTTCTTGTAGATGCATTTTACTGCTTTTTTTACATCTTGGCCAGGGGACTACAGATGAAAACTAGCCTTTTGGCTAATCCTGGCTTTTTTAACCATGTGTTTTATGAAATTGCATTGTCCCTTTTCAAATAAACTAAACTAAACTAAACATGGTCCCTAAAGCTGAGGGTTCGTGGCGACCGTGCGGGGATTTCCGCAGGTTGAACAACGCCACAGCGCACGACCGCTACCCAGTTCCTCACATACAGGATTTTTCCATTCACCTTGCCGGAGCGCGCATTTTTTCCAAAATAGATCTGGTCCGCGGTTACCACCAAGTCCCAGTGCGCGCTGAGGACATACCCAAAACAGCGGTAATAACTCTGTTCGGTTTATTCGAGTTCCTGCGCACGCCATTCGGATTAAAAGGAGCGGCACAGATGTTCCAACACATGATGGATGCAGTGCTGCGCGATCTCTCGTTCGTGTTCGTCTACCTGGACGATATCCTAGTAGCCAGCGCGTCCGAAGACGAACACGAAACCCACCTCACGACGGTTTTCCGGAGGTTGGAAGAGCACGGGTTAATAATCAACCCAGCGAAATGTCAGTTCGGAGTGACGGAGATTGATTTTTTGGGGCACCGCATCTCTCCCGAAGGAGCGATCCCGCTGCCTGACAAGGTGTGTGCAGTAGCGGATTTTCCCCGGCCGCAAACGGTCAGGGCGCTACAAGAATTTTTGGGAATGGTGAACTTTTATAACCGTTTCCTTCCCCGCGCAGCCCAGCTCATGCAACCATTGTACGCCGCACTCAAAAAACAGAAACCCGCGGATAGGGTCGAATAGACCCCGGAGCGAGAGCGGGCGTTCTCGGAAGTCAAAGCAGCCCTGGCAAGCGCCGCATTGCTGACACATCCAGACCCAACAGCCCGCATAGCACTCACCACTGACGCTTCAGATGCGGCCATAGGGGCTGTCGTGGAGCAGCGCGTAGCCAGGGCTTGGCAGCCGCTCACCTTTTTCAGCAGGACTTGGCGCGACAATGAACGTTCGACAGAGAGTTGCTTGCTCTCCACCTGGCCATTCACCACTTCCAGTTCTGGCTGGAAGGGCGCAGTTTCACCGCGTTCGTTGACCACAAGCTGCTAACATTCGCGATGGCCAAGGTTTCAGAACCGTGGTCGGGCCGGCAGCAGAGACAGCTGGCCGCGATCTCAGAGTTTACTACCGATATTCAGCATGTGTCGGGTAAACTGAATGTAGTGGCAGACTGCCTCTCGCGCGCCGTGGTGGCCCCGGTCTGCGTGGGGATAGATTACGCAGCCATGGCCGCGGAGCAGGTTAGTGACGCGGACGTGCGCACGCTTCAGTCTGGACCAACAGGGTTAAGGCTGGAGAGCAGGGTGCTGCAAGACGGCATGCCCCCCCTAATCTGCGATGTCTCCACGGGTCGCCCGCGTCCCGTGGTCCCGGCCACGTGGCGCCGCCGTGTGTTTGACTCGATTCACTCTTTGGCACACCCAGGAGTGCGCGCGTCGGTCAAAATGGTAGGAGAGAAATTTGTGTGGCCGAGCCTTCGCAAACAAGTGAAGGAGTGGGCGGCAGCCTGCATGGCGTGCCAATGAGCCAAAGTACACAGACACACAAAGGCTCCCTTGGAGCCGTTTCGTATTCCGGCTAAGAGGTTCGACCATGTTCACGTGGACCTTGTGGGCCCCCTCCCGCCATCACAGGGGTGTACACACCTCCTGACAATGGTGGACCGCACCACGCGCTGGCCGGAAGTGGTTCCGCTGGCGGCAACCACGTCCGAGGAGGTAGCGTGCGCTTTTTTAACAGCATGGGTGGCACGTTTTGGAGTCCCGTCGGACATTACGTCCGACAGAGGCCCTCAATTTGTTTCCGAACTCTGGTCAGCGATGGCCCGCAGCCTGGGTATTACAATTCACTGCACAACCGCGTACAACCCACAGGCTATTGGGTTATGCAAACGTTTTCATAGATCATTGAAAGCGGCTCTCAGGGCTTCATTGACGGATGCAAATTGGGTAGACAGGCTACCGTGGGTTTTATTGGGGTTGCACTCTGCGCCTAAAGAGGATCTGGAAGCTTCCCCGGCAGAACTCGTTTTTGCACAACCACTCCGGCTGCCCGGGGAGTTTCTGCCAGATAATCCCGCGCCGGGCAGCTGCCCATCTCAGCTTTTGCAGCGTAGCGCAGACACAGGCACGCTGCCGGGCCCTGCCCACCACAGTTTTCCACGTGTTTTTGTGCCTAAAACTTTGAAAAACGCGGAGTTCGTGTTTGTCAGACACGACGCCCACCGCCCTCCACTGCGCCCACCCTATGATGGACCGTTCAGAGTGCTGGAAACAGGGGATAAGCATTTTTTGCTAGACTTGGGGGGTAGGGGGGAAAAAATTGGCATAGACAGACTCAAACCTGCTTTCGTTGTGGCGGACGAGCAAGTGCTGTTGGCGAGGGCCCCTCGGCGTGGAAGACCACCACGGGGAGCTCCCCAGAGAAACGATTCCCCAGAGCACCCACATGGACAGACAGAAAGGTTTCCCCCCCAAACAACAGCCCCCCAAAGGCAGGGCAGTGCCCCGGAGGCGGTGAATTCTGGTTACAGCAGATACGGGAGAAGACTGAAGCCCAAGCAGCATGTGGACTGATGTTTAATGGTTCTATCACAGCATGTGGACTGTTATCCTATTGTCCTATCTAAGATGCTGGGGGGGGGGGGCACCCGGGGAGAGCCTAATTGTGTACCATCTCAGACAGGAACAAAGAGCAAGGGTTCCCTAGTGAGATAACAGGGAGGTGTTAAGGATGAGTGGGTTGAAAGCAATGTGACGCGAAGGTCATCTTTTGTGTGTGAGAAGATTCTAGAAGAATGCCATGATATTTAGAGAGGAGCTTCTGCTGGAATGTCATTCTGTCTATGCTTGAAGATGTGAGAGTGTGTAATAAATTGTCTGAAACAAATCTGCCTCTTCATTTACACGCTCCACAACAAAACATTAGCTCGCAGTTAGCTGCTGTGGCGCACTGCGGGGTGGTGACAAGTAGAAACGGGTTTCTCTTAAATCCCGATATAATACAATTTTGTATGAAACGGTAGATGTTTTTTTTTATTGCATCACTGATATATACAGTCATATTGCACAGCCCTAATTCACACGTATGCAGCAATAATTATGTTACAAACATTTCCTTAAGACATGTGAACTGTTAAAATCTGGAAAAAAGTGCAGTCAATGACTCCTTTAAAGCAGCACTGGTAGGAGCAATGAAAAAACTACAATTATGACCTCAGGCAACAGCCAATGGCAGGGTGGTTAGTTGTTGGTGTTTAAAGTTGTGCCCTGTGACCTGCTCAGGCTACATGGGGGAAGTGACATTCACCCCGTCAACGATTGATGTACCATCAAAATAATTTTGGAAACATTATTTTAAAGTGAAGATCTTACATAGTGTTGCTTTAACACAGGGACTGTATATCTACTAAGAAACAACAATGAAAATTATTCTTGGGGAAAATGTCATCACCTTCATTAATTACCTCCGCCAAGGAGGTTATGTAATCAGGGTGGTTTGTCTGCCTGTCTGTCTGTTTGTTTGTCTGTCAGCAGGATTACACAAAAACTACTGGACGGATTTGATGAAATTTTTACCAGAGGTAGCCCTTGGGCCAAAGATGAACCCATTAAATTTTGGTGATGATCTGAGAATGCATATCTCCACCAAAGACCATGTTTGTGTTTGTGCAGCAGGATTACACAAAAACTACTGGATGGATTTGGATGAAGTTTTTACCAGAGGTGGTCCTTGGGCTAGAGAGGAACCCATAACATTTTGGCGATGATCCCAGAATGCATACCTCCACCAAGGCTCTTATCTTCTCACACTGTGTTAATAAGAATCTTCCAAAACAAACCCATTACATTTTGGAGATGATCCATGAGGGGCGGAAAGAGCCTTGGCAGATGTATGTGCTCTCTGAGTTCTTTTCTAGCTCAGTAATGTAGTATCCCTATCCCCATGTAAATGCAGCCCGCAGTCCTGAGCTGTACACCTTGACCACAAATTACTGGATCAGTGCAGTGTGGCCTGGAGGCTATCAGCTTGTGGCACTGCCAAGGTGTTAACATTCAAGAGAGGCAGAAATCTACAAAACTGAGCAATTATGTGACACCAAGATATTCTAGATGGTTGAATAACACTACAGGATAGCGATGACACCTAAATTAAAGGAATATTGTGGTGACACAAAGGAGATGACACTCCACCCAGTACTTCGGGGTGTTGGGGGGCCAGCCAAGGGCACCAGAGCACCGGGGGGTATGAAGTAAATAAAGGTGTGCCTTTTGCCCCCTCCATGCCAGACTCACACCTGAGGACGCAGGGGCGTGAATGTATTGTACTAAGCCTTGCTCTGTGACGTGTATTTTAATGTGTATGTTGATGTGTTCACTCTCTGTAACTGGTATGTTAATGTGTTTACTCTGAGTGCCAGAAGTGGGAAGAAAATGTATAAAGCAGTTCGCTTTGGCACTCAGAGTGAGTCTGTTCTGTGTTGGAGGAGAAATAAAGTTCTGTGTCGTCAGCTCATGTCTCGTCTGCTTTCATCCTCCACATTGGTGACCTAGAGACGTGGAACGGAAAACGGACCGAGTACCACCACAGAGATACTCCCACTGGAGTCTCCCACCACTGCATGCGCCATTGCAGTCAGACTCTCAGATTTTTGGCTTCACGATCCGGCTACTTGAGGCCCTTTTCCACTAGGGTCAGTACGGTACAGTTCGGTATGATTTGTCCACTTTTCCATTGGGGACCATAACTGCTTTCAGTTCTGTTTTTTCAGAACTGTTCCTTTTTTTCAGAACCACTCGATTGAGGTTCCAAGTGTACCATCCCGGTGACGTAAAAACACTGCAGGCCACTGATTGGTCCGGGCATAATGTCATGAGAGTGGGCATAACGTTGACTTTCCAGAATCGCTGGTGATCCGCCATTTGCAACGATTCGTCCGTGAGCCAGCCAACAAGTGATATTATAAACAACAATGATAGAATGGCTTCACAGAAATCAACACCGTGGTCCAGCAGAATTTTCTGTGCGTTTCAGCTGATGAGAGAATCCAGAGGGAAGCAGACGGAGCCACCCTGGAAAGTAAACGGAGCCGCCCAAACTGAATTGAATGTACAGCCGCGGGAGCACCCAACTTCAGCAGCTGAAGCCGTGATACTGGGATATAGAGGACAGTGTTTAAACAATGACCTAGCTAGTTAGCCATCAATGCTACGTCCGTCCTTGTATTTTACGCTTGTATTGACAGTATCTGATGAAATAAGCTAGTTGTAATCCTGGTTAAAAAGGTGGGTTTTTTTACATGTTGCACTTTCGTGCTGTGCATGTACTTAAGTTGTGTGTATTTTCATTGCAGAGTCAGACCAGGCTGCATTTGGCATCACAGCAATGTATTCTGACAGGTAAGCTGCACATCTTGTTATTTATAGTCAAATCTTTTGCTTTTTAAGTTAAAGTATAGGTAAAGTGCCAAATTTAAGGTAGTACAATTTCTACTTAATATGAAAGGGACTGAACTGAGATTTATTTGATTGTGTTGTGGTGACCCACCACAATCTACATGGACATTCAATCCTCACACTCAGCTAGCCTGCACTAAGCAGGGGACAATTTGCATATGGACAGAGAGCCCCTAGGAGACAATCAGAACAATGGACTATTGTTATACATCCCCGGATTAAGGAGAGGACTTCTGGGTGCCAGTTGATCAGGCTAATTATATGTATTGACTGATAGGTAAGATAAGATGAGATAAGATAAGCCTTTATTAGTCCCACAATGGGGAAATTCCAGGATTGCAACAGGTATAGCAATATGCTAATGTACCATGCATTCTCTCTGTCTGTATAAAAGAGCTTACAATACATGCCCCACGAAGACACACAGATCACTGCAGCGCACAGCGTTACAAGTGCGTCTCATTATGTTGGAGGAAAATAAAACTCCGCCACCTTCCAGCTCGCCGCACCTCGCCTGAACTTATTTTTCCTCCACAGGCTAATTTAATTATATGTATTGACTGATATGTATATCAATATGCTAATGTGCCATGCATTCTCTCTGTTTGTATAACATATAAAACGGCAGCACAGCACTGTACAGCACAGTAGTGCACTGCACTACAAGTGCGTCTCATTTTGATGGAGAAAATAAAACTCTGCAACTTTCCAGCTCGCCGTATCTCGCCTGAACTTATTTTTCCTCCACAGTGTGAATATTAATTACAGAGTAATTGAAAATGAATGGCACATCCACCGTAAAATAAACCGCTTGTTTATTTATTTTTTAAACAGATAATTTCTGTGATCCTTTATGAGTTATAGTCATAATAGTGTATCTTGCACTTTGGGGAATGGGAGTTGTTCAGTCACCATTAGAATTTAGTTTATATGTGTAGTTTATAGTATTTCGTCTTTAAACTCATCCAGTAAAAGAACACATTACAAATATTTGAGACCCATAGTAGTGCTTCCTTTTATATTTTAGCAATACAAGCACAAAACACCACCCACACTTGAAACCAGGGCGACACAGCGGTGGCTAAACTTTTATTGATAACGTTATTCAGTCCCTTTTCTGCTGCACATCCACCAACCACAATGCTCCGCACTGTGTGTCTATATACAGTATATATATATATTTATAGTAATATTGTGTTGATGTGAAAATGACATTCACAACACCATCATCTCAAAGCAGAGAAAAAGAATGACACAGTAAACTCTCGTCCTTAAATATCAGGAACTTCACACTTCACAGATCACATGTCACACAGACCACCTTGCATTATAAAGACAGTCACAATGCATTTCTCTCCATGATATCACTTCCACTGTCTCCAATGCATCCCTTCCTAAATCCTTTAATTGAACCCCCCACAGTCTCAAGCCTTGCATACCAAGGCTAAGATTCCTGCAGCTTCCTGCCTTTGTTCTGACCTAAAATGTGAGCCACCAAACAGGTCCCATGTGTGTGTCCACCACAATATGTACATATGTATACTAGCTGCTCTTGTTTTTTCTTGCCTTCTGATTGTTGCTCTGAGTGTTGCTATCCCTGTGCTGTTGCAATCCTGGAATTTCCCTGTTGTGGGACTAATAAAGGCTTATCTTATCTTATCTTATTTCACACCATCACAACAACTTAGTATCTAAACTCATAAATGATGTAGAGATTGAAAGGGTATCCGAAATTAAATTCCTTGGCGTAATAATTGAATATAAACTGTGCTGGAAGTCACATATTAATTATATTAAAGGTAAAATATGCTAATGCTAACAAGTAACAAAAAAAATAAATAAATAAAATAAAAAAAAAATATATATATATATTAAAGGTAAAATATCCAAATCAATCGCAAAACTGCACAGAGTGAAATATTTGCTGAATCAACCCACACTATAGACTTTGTATCATTCATTAATACTCCCATACATGACATATTGTACTGAAGTATGGGGAAATACATATAAAACAAACATATATCCAGTCTTTATACTTCAGAAGAGAGCTATTAGAATAATAAACCAGGCTGCTTACAGGGAATCAACAAACCCACTTTTTCTTAAATTAAATGCTCTAAAGTTGAAAGATCTGGTTGATTTTAAAACTGCAGTAATAATGTTTAAAGCTAAGAATCTATTACTGCCCACAAATATCCAAAAGTTGTTCCAAATAAGGGAGAAACAATATCATTTCAGAGGAACATGTACGTATATTTCAAAAACCTTCAGTGAGAACTACCACCAAGCAACACTGTGTTTCAGTGCAAGGAGTCAGATTATGGAACAATTTTGGACCTGAATTAAAATCAGGTACAACGCTTGGACAATTGAATTGGTGAATTCAAAAAGGGCCCAAGTCCACACTTTTTCAATGGGGACTTGGGCCCTCTTTGAATTCACCGATTCAATTTAAACAAAAACTAAAGGAAGAAATACTCCAAACATATATACAAGATGACATGTAAAATCACATAAGGATTATCATATCCAGTCTGTGTTGTGCTGTTGCTTACTTTTTGTCACATTTTGTCTTGGCTTTGTTCTGATTTATAATCACTCTTATTTTATTTTATTTTTGAATTCTTAGATGGAACATGGGTGGGCAAAATAAGCTGCGGCTTCAGCCATCACCCATTTCACATAACTTATGTTGAATTGTGTAATCCGAGGAGTTACTGTTTAATTTGACCTTGTTGGATTTTTTCCCCCTTTGTTATATTATTCTGTTCCTTTCTTTTAATCTAATCTATCCAAATAAAAGATTCATTCATTCATTCATTCATTCATTTCTCAAATATGTTTTAAACTTGCTTTAATTATCCACCACCCGTTTCTGTCTTTCATCTAGGCAAAAGGAAAACAATCTACCCAAACCAGACCTTGCCTCACTATTTACATGATGCAGGCTGAAGATCTGCTGAACCGGGACCAGTACGAGGGGCCGATCCAGTTGCTGCTCAGTGAGGCAGCGTGCCCGGTGTGTGTGACCCATTCCAATTTCTTTTTTTTTACAGTTTGAATTTTGCACATTCTAAATAATCTGGAATTTGCTGCTGATTGTAATAAACAATTTAGTGATTTATGTGTTTGCATCATGATTTTCTAGTTTGTCTGTTAAGACATTGGTGGGAAAAGAGTCAACAGTACGAACCATTTAACAGGGACTTTGAAAATAATGGCTCATTTTTAAGAAAAGTAACCAAAACAATTATTTGCTGAAGACTGTATTGTTGGATGTGCCAGTGCGGAAGACACTGCACACTTTAGTGATAGTACCAGTATATGGAGGAATTCTGGGCCATATTAGCATCTGTATTTCCTAGTAATGGGATAGAAGAGAGAACCTGCAGGGTCTTGGTCCTCCATGACACATGACTGGACACCCCTGAGTTTGGGTTTGATGGGATTTAACATTTTAACACAAACTGCTTTTTGGTTCATAATTCTGTTGGCAGACTTACACCAAACCAAAAGTGATTTCTCAAACTGCTGGACTGTTCTTAGACAGCTTTTCCAATCTTTTAGTATTTATGTCACTTGGTGGTAACCTTCACATATAAAACAAAAGTAGAAACACATCTGCAAAAGTACAAAGGTTTATTGTCAAAATTCCCAGGGCAATACTACATGAATACATGTATAGTTCACTGTTGATGCAGAGGATATATATTTATACAGTATCTACATGTAGTCACCAATACTCAATATGATATATTTCCAGTTAATCCATGTATTTCTCCATGTAACCTTGTGACTTCATTATTTTAATTACTTTTAAACGTAGATCCATTTGTTTTGGCTCAAAATGCATCATAATTGTTAAATATATCTTATGCCTAACTCAGTACTGTTTACCTGTTGAAATATATATTTTACAGCTCATATACTACAATATGGCACCTGACTGATCCATGTTTTGCCATGACACCACTGGCTGGAGCAGGTACATCCCATGATGTCTCACCATCTGAAACAGACACACAGAGAATACATATTTTAGTACCTAATACCAATAACTTGCCGACATTACAATGTTGTATGGCGGACTTAAAAGCAAAGTAGCATTAGCAATCATTAGCTTACCATCATACGTGATGTAGTTCGTATCCTCATGTCTTCCCCTTTATACTGCTCTATGGTTTCCTAAACACTCCAGTACTTTTCCAGTGTGTCGTATCACCGCCTTTGCCTTCTGTTCTCCTTTTTTGCCTTTATTCTGGAAAAAAAAGCCAGAGAATGCAGACGCCTCGTATCCTGCCAGCTTGTGTTTTGCATAACATTACGCTTGTTTTACGCCAGTTACGCTTGTTTTACGTAACAGGAGGGAGAGGGTTGTGCCACCTCCCCTGTAACTATTCCCACTCACTTCAAGTGGGACCTAGTGCAGTGGAAACACAAAGCGGGCAAAACTGTACCATCCCGTCCCATACCAAACAGTACTGTACTGACCCTAGTGGAAAAGGGCCTTTGGTTTATTCATGTGGAAGCCCAGTTTGCCCTCCGCGGAGTCGTGGCGGACGACACAAAGTACCACCATATGGTGGCATCGCTAGACGTGCGTGCCACGCAGCATGCCATGAGCCTACTCCGAGCCCCGCCAGCCCAAGGAAAATACAGCACTCTCAAGCGACTGCTGCTGCGCTGTTATACCCTTTCAGATGCAGAGAGGGCAGAAAAGCTCCTCACCCACTCGGAGCGCTGTGGACCTGATAGAGAGCATGCTTGTGTTGATGGGCACAGACGACGGATCTTTCCTTTTCACCCACCTCTTCCTCAGAAACCTACGAGCTTCTGTGAGAGTGATTCTCGCTAACTAACCACTGCTGGCAGCCAGAGACTACCGCGCGCTGGCAGAGGAGGCAGCAGACCGCATCATCCTGGCAAACAAGGCTTTCAGCATTCAGGCAGTGAGACCGGGATCTCCGGCGGAGCCCAGCAAGGTCGAGGAGCCAATGGTGGTGGCCGGGACTGCCAACCAGAGAGACAAGACCAGGACGCTGTGTTTTTATCACCACCATTTTGGCAAGGAAGCGCAGCATTGTCTGCTGCCGTGACACTTCAAGAAGCCAGGAAATGGGACAGCCAGCAGTCAGTAGCAGCTGCAACCGCTCGCAACAGAGAGAAGCTGTTTTTCATCATGGACACACATTCAGGGAGACGTTTTCTGGTAGACTCTGGCTACCAGAGGAGCCTCATTTTGCCAGTCTGGCAGAAGGCTGTGGGCCATCTGTAACAGCCGCAAACGGATCCTGCATCAGGACGTTTGGAGAAAGGACGGTGACTGTATGTTTACATGGACGCAATTACCAGTGGGACTTTGTGGTAGCTGCATGTTCGGTCTCCATCATAAGTGCTGATTTTCTGTGTGCTCATGGACTACTTGTTGATGTTGCCAACAGACGTTTAGTGGATGCTGTATCTTTTTCCTCCTTGCTCTGCACAGCTCGGGGAGTTGGGCCGCCAACACACGCAAATATTCTAGCTCCAGGGGGTAAGTACCAGCATTTGCTTTCTGAGTTCCCAGCACTCACAGCGCTATGGTAACCAAGAACGGGGTCGAGCATTTTATCACCACGAAAGGTCTGCCCGTGTTTGCGTGCCCTTGCCGCCTGGATGCAGCTAAACTAGCCATCGTGCATGAAGAGTTTTCTAACTTAGAATGCTTAGGCATCATTAGGCACTCCAACAGCGCTTGGGCATCCCCGCTGCACATGATGCCCAAGTCCGTTGGGACGTGGTGGCCGTACGGCGATTTCCAACCCTTAAACAATCCCAGGGAATACGATCGTTACCCCATCCCGCACATCCAGGATTTTTCCGTGCACCTGGCTGGGACGTGTATTTTTCAAAAGTGGATCTGGTCCACTGTTACCACTAGGTCCAGGTGCGCGCAGAGGACATCCCCAAAATGGCAGTAATAACTCCTTTCGATCTGTTCGAGTTTTTGCACATGCCGTTCGGGTTAAACGGTGCAGCACAAACTTGCCGAAGGATGATGATGTTCCATGATTTGCTGTTCGTTTTCGTCTACTTGGACAATATTTTGGTGGCTAGCGCGTCAAAGGAGGAGCACCTCACCCATCTCAAACAAGTTTTCCAATGTTTGGAAGCGCACGGGCTGATTGTTAAACCAACAAAGTGTCAGTTCGGGCTGCCAGTAATCGACTTTTTGGGCCATTGCATCTCGCCAGATGGTGCGATCCCGCTGCCGGATAAAGTGCACGCAGTGTTGGATTTTCTGCATCCACAGACCGTGAGGGCACTACAGGAATTTTTGGGGATGGTTAATTTTTACAACCGTTTTCTTCCCTGAGCAGCACAGCTGCTGCAACCACTGTACGGCGTGCTCAAAAACAAGAAGCCTGCGGATAGCATCGACTGGAACCCCAAGTGGGCTCAGGCTTTCACAAACTCCAAAAGGGCACTCACTAACAAAGCTTTGCTGGCCCACCCAGCCCTGTCAGCGTGGATAGCGCTCACCACAGACGCGTCTGACGTCGCAGTAGGAGCCGTAGTGGAGCAGCATGTCTCCGGTTCGTGGCAGCCCCTTGCCTTTTTCAGCCATACTTTGTGCAACAACGAGCGTAAGTATAGTGCTTTCGACACCTCCACCTCGCTACGCGTCATTTTCATTTCTGGCTCAAGGGTCACAAGTTTACTGCATTTGTCGATCATAAACCACTGACCTACACAATGTCCAAAGTCTCAGAACCGTGGTCAGCTTGGCAACAAAGGCACTTGGCCGCAATTTCGGAGTTCACAACCAACATCCAACATGTAGTCAGTAAATTGAACGTTGTGGCAGACTGCGTGTCATGCACGCTGGTCTCTCCGGTATACATGGGCATCAATTTTTCCGCAATGGCTTCTGACCAAACCAGGGATGCAGACATTTGCGTGTTCCAGTCCACAGCTACCGGGTTAAAACTTGAGAGCAGAGTGGTACAAGAAAGGTGCCCACCCTTGCTCTGCAACATCTCCACCGGCTGCACCCACCCCGTGGTTCCGAGCTCTTGGTGCCGCTGCATTTTCGAGTCTGTCCACTCCCTTTCACATCCCAGTGTGCGAACCTCGGTTAAACTAGTGGGGTCCAAATTTGTCTGGCCTCACTTATGCAGGGATGTGAAAGAATGGGCTGCAGCGTTCGTCTCGTGCCAATGAGCTAAGGTGCACAAGCACACCAAAAGACCCCCCTCAAGCTTTTTCATATTCCAGCCAGGAGGTTCAACCACATACATGGGGATTTAGTGGGTCCCCTTCCACCGTCACAGGGGTTCACACACCTTTTAACAATCGTGGACCACACTACACATTGGCCAGATGTGGTTCCGCTGAGTTCCACCACGTCGGCAGAGGTAACCCGTGCGTTTTTGTCAGCTTGGGTTGCACGGTTCAGCTCCCCGTTGGACATCACTTCCGACAGGGGTCTGCAATTTGTTTTGGAGCTTTGGTCCACAATGGCTGACAGCCTGGGGGTCAAAATCCACTGCACCACCGCATACAACCCACAGGCTAACGGTTTGTGTGAGCGCTTTCACAGGTCGCTTAAAGCAGCGCTCAGAACTTCGCTAATGGATGCAAATTGGGTCGACCGCCTGCCTTGGGTCCTATTGGGGTTGTGCGCTGCACCTAAGGAAGATTTGGCAGCTTCCCCGGCAGAACTAATTTTTTCTCAACCATTGCGGATCCCGGGGGGATTTTTGCCAGAGAGCCCTGTGCCCGCTACCAATCCGCCCATGCATCTTTTTTTCGGTACAGGGGCTGCCAGTGTTCCAGGCCCAGAGCACCATTGTTTTCCCCGTACTTTTGTTCCAAAGCGCTTAGAGAACGCCAAATTCATTTTTGTCAGGCACGACACCCACAGAACCCCGCTGCATCCGCTGTACGATGGCCCATTCAGAGTGTTGGAAACTGGGAAGAAACAGTTTGTGTTAGACTTGGGGGGGGGGGGGGGCGTAAGGAAACCGTCTGCATAGACAGGCTGAAGTCTGCTCATATGTTGGCAGACGAGCAGGTGGTGTTGGCTTAAGCTCCCTGGCGTGGGTGCCCACCTACAGTGGGTCCGCAGGTTGGTGCTCCCCCTACAGAGGACTTTTTTCAAGAAACTAACTTTTTCCCCTCCCCACCCTTTCCCTCTCCAGAGACCAAGTCTTTCTCTTACCCACCTCGACAAGAAGGCGTTTTGACCGGCCCACATTACAGCCGCTATGGGCGTTTGCTCAAGGCCAAAGGTCTAGAGGGTTAGGACCTCTTCTGGTTGTTTGGGGGGGAGGGGGGCTGTGTGGTGACTCAATGGAGATAACAGTCCACCCAGTACTTTGGGGTGTTGGGAGGTCAGCCAGGGGTGCCAGAGCACTGGAGGGTATGAAATAAATAAAGATGCGCCTTTCGCCCCCACCATGCCAGGTTCACACCTGAGGACGCAGGGGCGCGAATGTACTGTATTAAGCCTTGCTCTGTGATGTGTATGTTAATGTGTATGTTGATGTGTGTTCACGCTTCGTAACTGGTATGTTAATGTGTTTACCCTGAGTGCCAGAGGTGGGAAAAAACTGTATAAAGCAGTTTGCTTCGGCACTCAGAGTTAGTCTGTTCTGTGTTGGAGAAGAAATGAAGTTCTGTGTCGTCAGCTCGTGTCTCATCTGCTTTCATCCTCCACAATATATAAGAAAAAAATCTTGAAGCATCTTCATTCTGTCTGATACCATCTGACTCAGTATTCAAGAGCACCATGTCTGACAGAACATGTATACACTTGTTAAAAAAATGAGGCCTCTTAAAAAATATTGTAGGAAGAGAATTAAATGAGGTCACTGACTCACTTGACCTGATTTCCTTGGGCAGATTGTTCCATTGCCTCTGGTCCCTGACAGCATAGTTTTTTTTAATCCACAATCCAAATCTGTCCCCTAGAAACTGAAACAACTCATTAGTACAGTATTTTAGGGGAATTTTGGAAAACAGGAGCAAAACAACAAAGCTACTTTTGAATTTTAAACTTTTTAGTGTGGTGGCTTGTTGAATTTATAACATTTATAAAAAAGTAACTGTCATGTACTGGCGAACACTCGCCCCCTCCTTCCCGTTCACCTGTCTCCTCATCAGATGCACCTGCTGTTTCCTGCTGGGCCAGCGTTTATAAGGAAGTGCTCTTCAGTGATTCAACGCTGGCTTGTTTGGGTATACTGCGTTAGCAGACAGCTCATCAAGTAAGCGGTAGTGCTGTGAGTGATCTTAGCTTACACACATTCTCCTATCCACCTCTTCCAGGTTGCTGCCAACGTAGCAGTGTGTCTTCAGGGATTTGGTGCGCTCGCCAGCCTGTTGCTCCTCCACTACGCAGCTCATCAACTCCACCCGGTCAGACTCCATGACTCATTCCCTTACCAGCAGTTCCAACCTGCTTGTTCCTCTCCTTCGCTGAGTTCTGTGCCGGTCACTCCTCTCCTCCCATGTAAGTGGTATAAATTAGACTTCATTATTTCCCCTCTATTCCTCACTAATCAGCCTCATCTCACCCTCTACAGGTTTGCTGCTCCTCTGGCGAGTGATTGACTTTTTCCTCAAGTTGCAGTTTTTGAAAATTCAATAAAAGGTCAAACGTTCTCTGTGTGTGTTCTTTTGGTGATTGCACTTTGCACTCAGGCTGCTTGTCCGGTCAATATGACAGAACAAGCCAGCCAGGGTCACAGCCTGGCAGGTGCTTCAACAACAGAGCACGCCGCGCTCCACCGCCTTGACGTTACAGAGAGGCAGGTGGCCAAACACACTCAGCTGCTGCAGATTATCACACAGCAGCTGAGTGTCATTTCTGATTAGTTGGGCCGTACGTCTGCTCCGGTCACTCCACCTCCACCTGCTCCTCCGCCTTCTACTATTATCCACCAAACTCTTGGAGTGGAAATGGAAAGATTTTTTGTGTCACATTCAGCTTTACTTCAAGCAGGTGAAGGAGGAGTTCCCGGATGACATCTCCAAAATTCACCAGTTTACTCTTCTGCTTTGGGGCCGCACTCTTAGTTGGGCGCGAGCTGTTATCGATAGCCAGAGAGATTCGCCACCAATGTTTGACCAATTTATATCCAAGTTTTCCCACACTTTCAACTGTACCGAGAGTGAAGGGAACATCATGAGTCGCCTGTTTTCGCTCCGCCAGGGCAGTCGGTCAGTGGCCGACTTCTCGGTGGAGTTCCAGGTCGAGGCAGCTGATTCGGGGTGGAACGAAGTTGCTTTGAGCAGCGCGTTCCTCCACGGATTAAATCCTCGGCTTCGTGACAACCTGGTGGTTCATGCCGTTCCTGCCACCTTCGACGGCCTCATAGATCAGGCAGTCAGGTTGGATAACCGGTACCGCAAGGGCGCCCAGGAGCGCGGCACCTCCTCTCTCCCGTTCGCCACATGCACACTCCCGGCGCCTACTGACCAAGGTGAGTCCAATTCCGCCCCCGAGCCCATGGAGCTCAGCTCTGCTAGCCTTCTGCGGGCAGAGGTTGAGCGGCAGCGGCGGATTGGGGCATGTGCCTATTGTGGTTTGCTGAAGCACAAGTGGGACACATGCCACCTACGGCCAAAGGACACGGCCCGTCAGTAGCCGCGGGGGGTCTGGCGGGTAGGACTCAACCTGATCCCCCAGGTAATTTTTCTATTTCGGCCCTGGTTCAGTTGCCGGTGGTCGAGAGGAGAGTCTCCGCCCTAATCTATTCCGGGGCAGAGGGTAATTTCATCTCCTCTGTGCTGGTTCATGAGATGGGGATTCCGACGATTAAACTGCCGGTTCCCCATCTCGTTCATATCCTTTCCGGCCAGATGGTGGCATCCGTGACTCATTGCACGGCGCAGCTATTCGTCCTATTGTTCGGCAACCACCGGGAGAGGCTTACTTTTTACGTGCTTCCACGTGCCTCTCATGCGGTGGTGCTAGGGCAGGGGTGCTCATTACGTCGATCGCGATCTACTGGTTGATCGCGGCGGTAGTACTGGTCGATCGCAGCGTGACATTAAAAAAAAAATATTTGTCAGCCTATGTACTGGTCGATTGCAGCGTGACATTAAAAAAAATATTTGTCAGCCTATCAAACATCCCGTCACTTGATTGACATACAGGGCAACCATTCAGATGACAACTGAATTTTGACCTTTAGGTCACCGCTCATGCGTAAACAATGGCGCTAAGCGCAGCAAAACTTACAAGCTAGTCAGCGAATTACCTCAGATTTTAAGCCCTTGCTTGAGGATTTAACCCAGCAAATGTGGAAGGACATCGGAGATTGTGAGTGTGTCTCACTGCAGTTGGACAAATCTACAGATGTGAGTGACACAGCCCAGATGTGCATTTTCATTCGTATGGTGTTTAGTGATCTCATTGCAAAAGAGGAGCGAATATCACCCTTTTCACATTCCCCACAATGCAATGCGCAACCGGCAACATCCGGTAGTTTGTTTACACTGGCTCACAGGCATACACAGAGACAGAGTTCAAGATACGTCGAAATAAAGCCACAAATCAGGGTTCCAGATGTATAGTACCTTTCTGTAGTAACCGCCAGATTTTGCTCTCCCAAATTCGCCGAAGATCTGCGTTTTTTTCACCGCTGGGAAACCTATAGTATGATCTTCTTATGCCCTGTTCCTTGTCTGTACCCTGGCGATTACTACAGAAAGGTACTACGCATCTGGAACCCTGATTTGTGGCTTTATTTCAACGTGTATGCATGTGAGCCAGTGTAAACAAACTACCGTTTGTTGCCGGTTGCGCATTGCATTGTGGGGAATGTGAAAAGGGCGAACTGACAGCACTTCCCATGAAAGAACAGACACGAGGAGAGGACATATTTCAGACGTTAAAAAACTTTATCGAGAAAACTCAGCTCCCAGTGTACAAATTGGTGTCTATCACCACAGATGGAGCACCTGCAAAGGTTGGGCGTGTGAATGGATTTATTGCCAAGTGCAGGCAGGACGATGCGTTCCCAGACTTCTTGAATTACCACTTATTTATGTGAGTCAGCCTTTTCCTACATGAAGATCATTAAGTCCAAATACCGTTCCACCATGACTGATGAACATTTGGAAATGTGCTTGAGGCTGGCTGTCAGCAGCTACTGTCCGGACTATGCATCCCTGGCTGATTCAATTGAGTGCAAGTCATCAAAGTAAACTCAGGTAATTACAAAAAAATGTTAATAGTTATTTATTATGTGTGTTGTGCAATATTGGCTTATTCAGTTATGCAAGGTACATCAACATACATTGTACATACAAAGAATCCTTAATACATTTGAAATGTATACATTTATATATAATGCATTATATATAAATAATTATATGTTTTGCATTTTTGTAGTGGGTAGATCATTTTGACTTGATTGTTTTATAAGTAGCTCGCATGCTGAAAAAGTGTGAGCACCCCTGTGCTAGGGTATCTGTGGCTCCGGATGCACAATTGAATTCTTAATTGGGCACAAAATTCCATCACCTCTTGGAGTCTGAACTGTTTGGCTACGTGTCTACATTCGGCCCAGTGTTCACCATCCCTTTCCATCTCCTCTCCTCAGGTTGAGCCGCTGGACCTTAGCCTCATGCCCAAGGTTTATCACGACCTCAGGGAGGTCTTTAGCAAGTCACAAGCGTTAGCGCTTCCTCCGCATCGCTCGTATGACTGTGCCATCAACCTCCTTCCAGGTGCGAGGCTGCTGTCCAGCAAGCTCTGTAGTATTTCTGGTCCTGAGAGGGAGGCGATGGAGAGGTACATTAAAGATTCTCTGAACACCGGCCTCATTCAGCCATCCTCGGCTCCCCTCGGGGCAAGGTTTTTCTTTGTTGGCAAGAAGGAAGGGTCTCTGCGTCTGTGCATTGACTACCATGAGCTTAACGCCATAACTGTCAAAGATAAATACCCTCTGCCCCTGATGAACTCCGCATTCGAGCTCCTGAAGCGCTCATGCGTATTCTCCAAACTTGACTTACGCAACGCTTAGCACTTAGTCAGAATACGCGAGGGGGACGAGTGAAAAACAGTGTTTAAAATATAATTGGGGCAATTTGAGTACTTAGTCATGCCTTTTGGGTTAACTAACGCCCCCACCGTTTTCCAACGTTTAATCAATGATGTCCTCCGCGACATGTTAAATCAGTTTGTTTTTGTTTATCTGGATGACATCCTGATTTTTTCTCACACGCCTGAGGAGCACGAAACCCATGTTAGAGCTGTGTTACAGCGGCTCTTAGAAAACCAACTTTATGTCAAGGCTGAGAAGTGTGAGTTTTCCACCACATCCACTTCCTTCCTTGGCTTCATTGTAGCGGAGGGAGAGCTGAGGGCCAACCTGGCCAAGGTGAAGGCTGTGCTGGATTGTCCAGCACCCCACTCCCGCAAGGAGCTGCAATGCTTCTTGGGGTTTGCAAATTTCTATCGCAGGTTTATCCGTAATTATAGTGGGGTAGCACAGCCTTTAACGCAGCTGACCTCTGTTAAGGTACCATTTTTATGGACTGAGGCAGCTGAACAGGCCTTTGTCAAATTAAAGGGCCTGTTCGCAGATAAATCCACCTTGGCTCAGGTTGACCCCCAGCTCCAATTTACCCTGGAGGTGGACACTTCAGAAACAGGGGTGGGTGGTATTTTGTCCCCCCCCCCCCCCCACCAGACTTGAAGCTCCGCCCGTGTGCGTATTTCTCTCGGTGGCTCACCCCAGCTCAGAGGAACTACGATGTCGGGGATTGAGCGCTGTTGGCCATTAAATTGGCTTTTGAGGAATGGAGACATTGGCTGGAGGGAGCTCTTCACCCTGTAGTCATGTGGACCGACCACAAGAACCTTGAGTATCTGCGGTCGGCCAACGCCGGCTGAATCCTAGGCAGGCTCATTGGGCCCTATTTTTTCAGTGCTTTAATTTCACTGTTACCTATCGGCCCGGCTCCCATAACAGGAAGCCTGATGCTCTCTCCAGGCAGTTCAGTCAGGACCTGGCTGACCACCCCGCCCCCCACACTCCCAGCCCATTCTTCTGCCTTTGTGCGTACTGGGAACCCTTACCTGGGAGGTTGAGAGGGGAGTCTGCCAGGCCCAGTCCTCTGAGCCCGAACCAGCGGTTTGTCCCCTTAATCGCCTTTACGTCCCTGCTGCCCTCCTCAGCGAAGTTATCCAGTGGGGGCACACCGGATGCCTCGCCTGCCACCCTGGGGTGTTATGTACTGCGGACATTATTAGGTGGCCCACGCTGCGGTGGGACGTGCAGGAATACATGAAAGCTTCCCAAACATGTGCCCGTAATACCCCCCCCCCCCCCCCCCCCCCCCGCTGGTCTTCTTCACCCCCTCCCCATCCCCAGCCAGCCCTGGTCCCATATCACTATGGATTTTGTCACTGGTCTTCCCCCTTCCCATGGTAACACTGTGATATTGACCATTGTGGACAAATTTTCCAAGGCCGTGCATCTGGTTCCCCATCCTAAGCTGCCATTCGCCTCCAAGACTGCTGAATTACTATCCTACCATGTTATCAGACTGCACGGTATTCCCATGGACATTGTGTCTGACCGGGGTCCTCAGTTCATCTCACGGGTATGGAAGTCATTTTGCCACTGCCTTGGCACCACTGTCAGCCTCACCTCTGGTCATCATCTGCAGAGCAATGGGCAGGCTGAGCGTGCCAACCAGTCCCTGGAGGCTGCCCTTCGTTGCGTGGCAGCCGATGATCCTGCTTCTTGGAGCTCCTATCTGATCTGGGTGGAGTATTTGTTAAATTCCACAGTCTCTTCAGCCACGGGGCGATCGCCATTTTTAGCTTCCATGGGCTACAGCCCCCCTCTGCTATCCATGATGGAGAGAGAGGTAGCGGTGCCGTCCATGGGGCCCCATTTTCATCGCTGCTGCCAGGCCTGGAGATCTACCAGAGGGGCTCTCCTTTGCTCCACTGAGCGCAATCGGCGCTACGCTGACCACAAGAGGGTCCCGGCACCGGAATACAAGATTGGACAGCAGGTCTGGGTGGCCACAGATCAGGTCCCGCTCAAAGCTGAGTCTTGGAAGCTTGCTTCCCGGTTCGTGGGCCCCTTCCCTGTCACCAACAACGTGGGCGACTCTGCTGTCCAGCTCCAGCTCCCACGGGCACTCTGTGCGCACCCAACTTTCCATGTCTCCAAGGTCAAGCCTCTCTCCTCCAGCCCCCTCTGTCCCCCCCCCCCCCGAAGCCACCTCCTCCTTCTCGGGTCCTTGACGGGCTCATTACCCACAATGTCAAAGAAATCCTGGATGTTTGCCGTTGGGGCCGGGGGTTCCAATACCTGGTCGACTGGGAGGGCTACAGTCCGGAGCATCAGTCATGGGTCCCTTTGTCAGGATTCCACGATAAAGGTATGGTCCGAGCCTACCACCGAGCCCACCCGGAGAAGCCTGGGGGACCGCCAGGAGGCGTTCCTTGTCGGGGGGGGGGGCACTTTTATGTGCTGGCGAGCGTTTGCCCCCTCCTTCCCGTTCACCTGTCTCCTCATCAGAAACACCTGCTGTTTCCTGCTGGGCCAGTGTTTATAAGGAAGTGCTCTTCAGTGATTCAGCGCTGGCTCGTTTGGGTATACTGCATTAGCAGACAGCTCATCAAGTAAGCGGCAGTGCTGTGAGTGATCTTAGCTTACACACATTCTCCTATCCATCTCTTCCAGGTTGCTGCCAACATAGCGGTGTGTCTTCAGGGATTTGGTGCGCTCGCCAGCCTGTTGCTCCTCCACTACGCAGTTCATCAACTCCACCCGGTCAGACTCCATGACTCATTCCCTTACCAGCAGTTCCGACCTGCTGGTTCCTCTCCTTTGCTGAGTTCTGTGCCGGTCACTCCTCTCCTCCCACATAAGTGGTATAAATTAGGCTTCCTTATTTCCTCTCCATTCCTCAATAATCAGCCTCATCTCATCCTATGCAGGTTTGCTGCTCCTCTGGCGAGTGACTGACTTTTTCCTCAAGTTGCAGTTTTTGAAAATTCAATAAAAGGTCAAACGTTCTCTGTGTGTGTTCTTTTGGTGATTGCACTTTGCACTCAGGCTGCTTGTTTGGTCAGTATGACAGTAACATTAATTGTTAAAATCCTTGAGTCAAAACTATGACTGAGCTTTATAATGGCACTCTAATGTTCTGTGATGGCCAAAACCAGATATATTCATATGCTGAAAATGAGCATCTGCATTCTTATCCAGTTCATTTAAAGTGCTGAACTGCCTGACAGACTATCCCCTAACAGCAGTCACTTTTCTGTTTGATTGGGATGTACTAATAGAACACAAATAAAAATTAGGCTGCACTACAAAGACAGTAGAAAATAAAATAAAAAACAGGGATACAAACATCCGCTGGTGTTTTACACAGTATGCAAATAAGGCATTGGAAAACAGAAATATAGATGTAAAAAAATACAGGGAGTACAGCATCACGATGAGAATGGTCTCAGGCTGATTTTTCCAGACTCAGAGCCCTGATATTACCACTCTGTCCCCTTCAGTTTAATCTGCCATCCATATCACTGACAGAAAGACCATGACCAGTTTAAAAGTAAATGGAAGATTAATCTATCCGAAATAAAGATTGATTGATTGATTGATTGATTGAAATCAAAGAAACCTATGGCAAAAAGGGGATACAGAATTTATTAAACAGAATCTTTACTAGAAGTGCATGCTTTAAAACTATCTTGTTATTCAGCTTTCCTCAGTCAAAATTTGTCATATCAGAATCCAGTAGGCATCCATCAATCCTGTAAAAGTATGGAGTAGTGCCCTGTATATCCGGGTGAGTACAGCGTCTGCTGTGACTGCAGAGTCCGATGCAGGAACGACAGTTCCGTCTGCAGCACACGCAAATGAACACTGAGGCAGGTCTGTCCGCTGGTGGCTGAGTCTTCCTCTGGAGTCTCTTCTTTTCTGCCTGCCACATAAGTTCACTCTCAAACTGCTGGAGTCCTACCTGCACTTAGTGCCTGCAGGCGGATTTGTCTACAATTACTGCCTGCCAGGTGTTGGTGTCAATGGCAAGTGCCTTGAGGTCCCGTTTGCAGGTGTCTTTGAAGCGCAGCTGAGGTCTTCTGGTTGGCCTCTTTCCAGACAATTTTCAATTCAATTCAACTTTATTTATATAGCGCCATTTCAAAACAACAGTCATCTCAGCACTTTCAACTGTAGGAGAAACCCCCACAGTTGCAGAAAAACCCCAGCAATCAGGCGACCCCCTGTGAGCAAGCGCTTGGCAACGGTGGAGAGGAAAAACTCCCTTTTAACAGGAGGAAACCTCCAGCAGAACCAGGATCAGGGAGGGGCAGTCATCTGCTGCGACTGGCTGGGGGGTGAGGAGATAAAGAAAATGAAAAGAACAGACATGTAGAGAGCAAACAGCACGATGTGGACTCAGTCTATGGGAGAGAACAAACAGATGTTAATGACCAGCAATATATATATATATATATATATATATATATATATATATATATATTTCATTGAGAGTGAAGAAAGGAGTGAAGCCCAGTGCAATTATTGGAGGTCCCCCGGCTGTCTAAACCTAATAGCAGCATAACTAAGGGAGGGTTCAGAAACATATGATCCCTCCCTAATTGTAGGCTATATCAAAAAGGAAGGTTTTAACCCTATTCTTAAAAACAGAGATCGAGTCTGACTCCCGAATCCAGATTGGCAGCTGGTTCCACAAGAGAGGAGCTTGATAACTGAAGGCTCTGCCCCCCATTGTACTTTTGGAGATTCTAGGTATTACAAGTAACCCAGCAATTTGGGAGCGTAGTGCTCTGTTAGGGTAATAGGGTAATATTAGATCTTTTAAATAAAAAGGGACATGATTGTTTAGAGCTTTGAAAGTGAGAAGAAGGATTTTAAACTTAATTCTAAACTCTATGGGAAGCCATTGAAGGGAGGCCAGAACCGGAGAGATATGATCTCTCTTTCTAGTACGTGTTAAAACTCTTGCTGTAGCATTTTGGATTAACTGAAGACTTTTTAGAGATGTTTTAGGACAACCTGATAATAAAGAGTTATAATAATCTAAACTAGAGCTAACAAAATCATGGATCAGTTTCTCAGCATCACTCTGAGACAAGATGCTCCCAATCTTGGCAATATTACGCAAATGATAGAAGGCAGTCTTAGAAACAAATTTAATATGTGAATTGAAAAACAGATCTTGATCAAAAATAACTCCAAGGTTCCTCACAGAGCTATTAAGAGAAAGAGTAACTGCATCCAATCTAAAAGTTTGATTTGAAAAGGTATTTCTAAGGTTTTTTGGACCAACAAGGATGACTTCAGTCTTATCTGAATTTAAAAGCAGGAAATTACAAGTCATCCAAGCTTTGATTTCCTTAAGACAGGCTTCTAACTTGGCTAATTGATTACTATCATCTGGCTTCATTGACAGGTATAATTGTGTGTCATCTGCATAACAATAAAAATGTATACAGTGCTTTCTAATAATGTTGCCTAACGGAAGCATATAGAAACTAAAAAGAGTAGGGCCTAGTACAGATCCCTGTGGAACTCCATGACTGAGCTTTGAGTTGAAAGAAAACTCATTATTGACATGAACAAACTGGAACCTATCAGATAAATAAGATCTAAACCACTGCAACACAGTTCCATTAAGTCCAACATAGTGTAACGTCGGGGCTGTGTTAAGGGGGGCAGTGTAATATCGGGGCTTTTTCCCAACATGCCTTGCCAGTAGAGACTTTATCTTCGTGTGTGTGTTTTATGTTATTACTGTGCTATTATACTGCTGGGTCATTATAACTGCGTTATAATGACCCAGCAGTGTTATAGGTAGAATAGGAGCAGGAGTGATGATGTGTGTGTAACCCTGATATAAACGGAGGTCAGTGAGAATGACCTCCCCTCCTGTCTGTGATTGTGAGTGTGTTTTAATAAAGCCTGTTGTGTCGCAGCCGTCTGCTCCCTTTCTTTATGTGAACCCCACATATGTCACACTGGTGTCAGGAATAGGAACCATGGAACAGATAGAAGCCAGGATCAGAACGGAGATCCAGCAGCTGGAGCGACTCATCGCTCAGCTGGCGACAGACAACGGAGTTGAGACACCGACCCCCGGAGCCGCTCGCCGGGACGAACAAAGCAGCGGACCTGACGGGACCAGCATGCCCCGCCTTCTGCTTTTTTCAAGGCAGGGTGGGCTGAGCAGAGCAAACCAGCCCTACTCCCTGCCGGCGATTCCACTGCGACTAGGGGCAGTGATCGATTGGGAGACGACCAGCTCATCCATCCGGCAGCGGGCCAACATTTCCCGCATCAACGGCGAGACCCCGCTGGACGACTACCTGGTCCAGGTCGAGCTGGCCGCCTCGCTGAACAGCTGGCCACCAGAAGAAACCACCGTGGAGGTCGCGCTGGCCTTGGAAGGGAGAGCCCTCTGCACGCTATCTGACCTCCGGCCCGAGGAGCGCCGCAGCTGGCCAGCGCTACAGGGAGCGCTCCAGAGATGGTTTGGGAGAACGGGCGATGCCCAGGAACAGCTGGCCAACCACCGTCGAGGCAGCCAGGAGAGACTAGGAGCCTACGCGGCGGACATACGGCTGCTAACATGGCGCAGCTACCCAGACTTCGAACCAGAGGTAGTCGAGAAGCTCGTCCTTCGGAACTTCATCCAAGGTCTCCGCCCGGCCTGGCTCCAGGACCATGTACGGATTAACACTGCAAGCAACTGGGAGACTGCGGTGGCAGAAGCAGAGCAGGTGGAGCCGCTAATGAATCGTACAGCTGAACCAAGACAAAGAGCTTTCCAGGCCATGGCTGAGAGCGAGGGGGAGGAGGAGGCGTTACGGCAGACCACGGCAGTGCGTCCACGGAGAAGACGGCCGCGGCGACGCAAGGAAGGGTGCTTCCGCTGCGGGGAGCCAGGACACATCGCACGGTGCTGCCCCGCACCCACCCCACGACAAACCGGCCCCTTGCCGACGTTAAACTAGAGCAAGGTGGCATGGACGGGAACAGGCCGCCTCTCGCCGCAGATGTTTCCCCCCGACGAGCCGGCGCCGCACGTGGGCCGAATTGGACACTTGCCAGGGATGTATTTACAGTGCAGCCTGGACAAGACGTCGATCTGGGCCCTGACTGACACTGGTTCTACAATCTCCTTGGTCCGACCCGGTGTGCTGCCGGGCACGAACGAGACGGCCCCACAGGGGTGGGAACCCACCGAGGGCTACGTCACCACAGCTACCGGTGAGCGCACCAGATTGGGGGGGAGGAGAGTTCTCATGGTGGGGGTGGCCGGTCAGAACATAAAACACCCGTTCTGGCTGGCTGACATCCAAGACCCCTGTATTATTGGACTCGACCTGCTCGAAGCGTGGAACGCCAAGATCGACACCGCCAGACCGTCCCTCCAGCTGGGAAACCGGACCATCATGCTCCACAGTGGAACCCAGAGAAGGAACACGGAGGCCTGCGCGATCAAGGGACCGCCAAGACGGACCGGACCGGACCAGGTGGGCCACCGCGAGAACTGGACACAACGGCGCCACCAGCACGAGCACACACAGGGACAGCAAGGGGAGGGGTCAACATGTCAGCAGAGATGCAGCAGGCGGTCGAGGAATTATTCCAGCAGAGCTGCAGCGGGCTGGAGCCGGGACAGAGACGCCAACTGCGGGAGCTGTTGGACTGCTATATGGGTGTCTTCGCTGCGAAGGACAAGTAATGCAGCTGGACCAGCTTGGTGCAACACGAGATCGACATCGGTGAGACCAGGCCGATTCGGCTCCGCCCATGCCGGCTGCCCTTTTCAAGGCGGGCAGCAGCAGAACAAAAAGTGAGAGAAATGCTGGAGGCAGACATTACTGAACCCTCCAGCAGCCCCTGGATGGCGCCGGGGGTGCTGGTCAAGAAGGACGGGTCGTGGCAGTTCTGCGTGGATTACCGATGCCTGAATGACGTCACCCGTAAGGACTCCTACCCCCTACCCCGCATTGATGACGCACTGGACCACATCACTGGCTCCAGCTGGTTCATCTCGCTGGATCTACGCAGCGGCTATTGGCAGGTAGAGTTGTCACCTGAGGCCCGCCAGAAAACAGCCGTCTCCATTGGGCAGGGACTGTATCAGTTTAAAGTGATGCCGTTTGGACTTTGCAATGCCCCGGCCACCTTTCAGCGCTTGATGGAGTGAGTGCTGGCTCACGTGCCCCGGAGTCGCTGCATTGTTCACCTGGACGACCTACTGGTGCATGCAGCTGATTTTGACAGCGCCCTGTCCAATCTCCGAGAAGTACTAGACGCCATCCGACAGGCTGGGCTACGGTTACACCCGAGGAAATGTCACCTATTCCGGCGGGAGACCACCTTCCTGGGCCACGTCATCAGCGCAGCGGGAGTCGCCACTGACCCAGAAAAAGTGGCGGCGGTGAGAGACTGACCAGTGCCGCGGAATGAGGGAGAGCTGAGGAGCTTTCTCAGACTGGCCTCCTATTATAGGAGATTTGTGAAGGACTTCGCCACCATCGCCAGCCCGCTGCATAAGCTGACGCATAAAGGACGCGCATTTCAGTGGAGTGAGAACTGTGCTGCTGCTTTTTCCCAACTTCGCGCAGCGCTCATCAGAGCCCCCATCCTGCAGTATCCCGACCCGAACCGTCCTTTCATCATGGACACGGACACCAGCAATCAGGGCATCGGGGCGGTGTTATCCCAGGAGGGAGAACATGGAGAGCAGGCAGTCGCTTTCTTCAGCCGCACTCTTAGCAGAGCAGAGAGGAATTACTGTGTCACTCGCAGAGAGCTGTTGGCTGTCATCCAGGGGCTGCGTCATTTCCGCCCGTATGTGTACGGGGGGAAATTCCAGCTCAGGACGGATCACGCTTCCCTGACCTGACTGCTGAACTTTAAGGAACTGGATGGACAGTTGGCGAGATGGCTGAAGGCACTGCAGGATTATGATTTTCAGATTGTGCATCAAGCAGGCCGCCTCCATGCCAACGCTGACGAGCTGTCTTGGCGTCCCTGTGTGGCAGAGGAGTGTCGTCACTGCCAGCGGGCTGAGGATCGAGACCAAGCCACCCCACGGGCTGCTGCTCTCCAGACCGCTGCGAGCAGGAATAACGCAGCAACGCACAGCCCCTCCTCGGATGATCAGGCACCTCTCCCCAGCGATGACGTCACAGAGGTCCTTGGCATGCAGCAGCTGCAGAGCGAGCAGGATAGAGACCCGGTCATTTCTCGGGTTCGGCAGTGGCTGGACGCAGGACAGCGGCCCGCCTGGGAGGCTGTGTCTGCACTGGACCCAGAGACTAAGGCCCTACACTCCCAGTGGGCCAACCTCCGCTGTCACGAGGGCATGGTGTATCGACAGTGGCAGACTCCAGCTGGGCAGCGGCACATCTGGCAGCTGCTGGTTCCTTGTCGACTGCGGGCCAACGTACTCCAGCTGGTCCATGGAGCAGTAGGAGCGGGCTACTTTGGGGTGACAAAGACTCGGCAACGTCTTCGAGCCTGGTTCTACTGGCCCGGATGTCATCAGGACTTGGAGCTCCATGTCTATCGCTGCGACACCTGCACAGCTCAGAAAGGGCCAACAGCGATCCCACACTCCCCTGCAGCAGTACCGGGTGGGAGCACTGATGGAGCGGGTGGGAGTGGACATTCTGGGCCCCTTCCCGATCACGGACCGGGGGAACCACTATGTACTGGTCGCAATGGATTATTTCACTAAGTGGCCAGAGGCGTACGCGGTCCCGGACCAGAGCGCTGCTACGACGGCATCAAAGCTGGTGGATGAAACGTTCTGTCGGTTTGGCGCACCAGAGGAGCTGCACAGCGATCAGGGTCGGAACTTTGAGGCGGAGGTCTTCGGAGAGGTCTGCAAGTGGCTGGGCATCCGGAAGACCCGGACCACCCCGTTGCATCCACAGAGCGACAGCCTGGTCGAACGATTCAACCGGACCCTCACCACCCAGCTCGCTATCCTAGTGGACCAGCGACAGCGAGACTGGGACCTGCATCTGCCTTTTGTTTTGTGGGCATACCAGACGGCAGCTCAGGAATCCACCCGGTGCACCCCTGCAGCGCTCATGTTTGGACTTGAGCTGCGCACACCGGTGGATTTGGTATTCCTCCCCCCACCCCACCCCTGAGCCGGAGGTGGAGGGCAAACCCGGGTTGGATTATTTTTTTTGTTTGAAGGAACATCTCCACATGGTGTACGAACTGGCTCGGGAGGCCCTGGCAGCGGCGGGGGGTCAGCAGAAGCGAGCATATGACTCCCGCTGCCAGGGGAGGGACTTTGCACCAGGAGATCGAGTCTAGGTTTTCTGCCTGGAGCGAAAAAGAGGACAATCACCGAAGTTGGCGAGCCATTGGTCGGGACCGTGTGTGGTTCTGCAGAGACTGTCGGATGTGATGTACAGGGTGAGGCTTAAGAAAAGGGACCAGGTCGAGGTACTTCACCGTGACCGTCTCGCCCCGTACCAGCCATCTGCCCCACTGGTGGTCGAACCAGAGCCTTCATCCCGACCAGATACTCCGACCGAGACTCAGATGGACACTGGCAGGCCTGTACATGCTGGTCGTCGGCATCGAAGGCCGCCCCGACACCTGGACGGGTTTGTGTTGGACTTCTGAGTTGGACTCTCATTTTTCTGGGGACAGAAACCAGTCCAGGGGGGGACAGTGTAACGTCGGGGCTGTGTTAAGGGGGGCAGTGTAACATCGGGGCTTTTTCCCAACATGCCTTGCCAGTAGAGACTTTATTTTCGTGTGTGTGTTTTATGTTATTACTGTGCTATTATACTGCTGGGTCATTATAACTTATAATGACCCAGCAGTGTTATAGGTAGAATTAGAGCAGGAGTGATGGTGTGTGTGTAACCCTGATATAAACGGAGGTTGGTGAGAATGACCTCCCTTCCTGTCTGTGAGTGTGAGTGTGTTTAATGTGAAACATTATTGGTTATGATCTCAGGACTTCTATTTTTGGCTGTGAAGTTCCCTGATGTATCAGAAATTGAAGGAAGGTGAGAGAGCTGATCAAAGCAGACCCAGCAAGCTCCTTCATCAAATTTGACCAGTTGGGGAGTGCATGTGTAGCGGCAAACGGTGAACTGAATGACAGTGATTCAGTGAAGGAATACATCTGGAGCCCTGTGCTCTCCATGGAATGGAATGCCTGTTTAAGCCTGTATATTAATATTAAAATTATGAAGCACAAGCGCATGAGAGAGGAAAATTCTATTCTCCGTGGGCTCTGAGCTGTGTAGATTTGACCTTGTTTTGATGCCCTGTTTACATTCCTCCTCGATGAGATAAGGCAGTAGTGGCGGCTGCTAACCCAAACAATCGACAGACAGCTGCTGTTTTCAGCGGATGAACTTCTCAAGGACAGTCCATGTGCCTTCATCTGCAAGCGAAGAGACAGACTCCGGACTTGTTTATAAGTCACATGATTATAACATCCATCTACTGCCTGAAGGCGCCCTCTGCTGTTCATTAGCAACTGTCACACCTACACTACACAAATGCATACAACATTACACGAACTGACACATACATGTCACTGACACATACATGTATATACTGACTCATACATACACTGCCTCTCTCAACTCTTGTTTGTGTGATCTATATTGTCTGCTAATTGTGCATAGAGGGTTTTTTTCTGTATAGTCAAAATTTGGCTCATTTGAGCTTTATATGAGCTTATACGAGCGTTATTCTGATTAACTATGTTTTTTTTCTCTCTCCTATTGTGTTTTCCTCCCCCTCCCTTCCCCTCTTTACCTCCATTGTATGACAGGCGCCTTGCATGGCTGCCGCGTCATTGGATGCGCCTAACGTGCGCGTCCAATGTCAAGTCAAATTCCTCGTATGTTTACTTGTAAATATACTTGGCAATAAAGCTGATTCTGATTCTGATTCTGATTCCGGTTTTAATAAAGCCTGTTGTGTCGCAGCCATCTGCTCCCTTTCTTTGTGTGAACCCCGCATACGTCACAATAGTGTTCTAATCTATCAAGTAAAATATTATGATCGATAGTATCAAAAGCTGCACCAAGGTCTAAAAGGACAAGTACAGAAACAAGTCCATTATCTGATGCGATAAGGAGGTCATTAGTGACCTTCACTAAGGCTGTTTCAGTACTATGATGGAGTCTAACCCCAGACTGAAACTCTTCAAATAGACCATTTCCCTGCAAGTGGTCAAATAATTGCATAGCAACAACTCTTTCTAAAATTTTTGAAATGAAAGGGAGATTAGAGATTGGTCTATAGTTAGCTAAAACTCCTGGATCCAGTGTTGGCTTTTTGAGTAAGGGTTTAATTACAGCAGTTTTAAAAGCCTGCAGTACATGGCCTAAAATTAATGAAGAATTGATTATTTGAAGAATAAAGCTACCAATAAATGGGAAGACTTCTTTAAATAACCTGGTAGGAATAGGGTCTAAAAGAAAGGTTGAAGGCTTGGACAAGGAAACTATTTTGTCTAACTCTAAAAGGTCAATTGGAGTAAACTGATCCAAACAGATGTCAATTGGAGGAGATGTAGTAGTTACTGTATTTAAGTTAACGGTGGTAAGAATCTGACTGATTTTATCTCTGATAGATGAAATTTTAGTATTGAAAAAGTTCATAAAGTCCTGACTAGTAAGCTCTAAGGGAATGCTAGGATTGACAGAGTCCTGACTCTTTGTCAGCCTGGCTACAGTACTGAAAAGAAACCTGGGATTATTCTTGTTCTCTTCTATTAATGCAGAATAATAACTCGTTCTAGCTTTTCTAAGAGATTTTTTATAAATTAAAAGATGATTTCTCCAAGCTAAATAGATTTCATCTAAATTAGTGGAGCGCCATTTTCTTTCTAATTGACGAGTCTTCTGTTTTAAGCTATGAGTTTCTGTGTTGAACCAAGGAGTTAGAAATCTCTGATTACACTTTTTCTTTTTTAAAGGGGCCACCATGTCTACAGTCTGATGCAGAGAAGCTGTAACACTATCTACCATGCTATCAATTACAGAAGGAGCAAGCTGTCTATAGCTTATTTCCGTTGTGTTGACACATGGCATAGAGGAAACAATCTGCATAAATTTGGTAACAGCATCATCTGAGAGGCATCTATTGTAGTAATATTTTTCCTTAGGAGCCAAATAGTCAGAAATAGTAAAATCAAAGGTTAACAGACAATGGTCTGACAGTACAGGGTTATGAGGAGACACTACCAGATTTTCTATTTCTATGCCATATGTCAGAACAAGGTCCAACGTATGGTGGAGATAATGGGTAGAATTTCCTACTTTCTAAGAAAACCCCATTGAGTCTAATATTGAATTAAATGCCAAATTAAGGCAACCACTATCTACATCTACATGTATATTAAAGTCCCCTACTATAATTATTCTATCTGAATTCAGCACTAAATCAGCTAAGAATTTGACAAATTCGGATAAAAACTCGGAGTAGGTTGATGGAGAACAATAAACTATGGCAAATAAAATTGGGTTTAGTCTAAAATTGCTAAAATGCCCAATATTGAGGACCAGGCCCTCAAAGGAATTATAACGTGTTTTTTGCTTTACATTAACTAGTAATTTGGAATGGTAAATTGTTGCTACTCCTCCTCCACGACAAGAACTTCTGGGATTTTGACAGTTTAAATAACCAGAGGGCGTTGATTCATTCAAACCAGCATAATCCTCTTGTCCTAACCTCTATAAGGGATATTAAATCAATCTGATGATCAATTTACAGATCATGGACTAGCAGAGACTTAGGAGTTAGAGACCTAATATTTAACAAACCACATTTAATTTTTAAATTATGAGGAGGAACAGAGGCCAAATCATTAAATTTAGAGGCTTCATGTTTAATTTGAGTTTTACCAACTTTTTGTTTAATCACTTTGGGATGCTTATACATTATATTTTTATTTACTTTGGAGGGAGCAGACAATGATTCTCTGATGGGGAAGACAGGGGCTAAGTTGAGGGGTGGCGGATGAAGAGGAGCTGCAGAGAGGCGTGTAAGACTGCGATTCTGTTTCCTGGTCCCAACTCTGAGTTGTCAAGGTTTGGGAAATTTGGATAAAAATTATGCCAGATTGTCATACCCGTCAAGTGATACGGTTTCGCCGTAATTTAATACAGGGAAAATGCAATTTTAGCAAATACAGACATATTGCCATTTCTGTACGCCAAAAAGAAAAATATACAGTGAAAAAAAAAATTATTGAGAGAACCTAAAATCAACTGAACAGTAATTCGATGCCTGGCAAAATTGAGCACACCTTAGCAGTCTTTTTGTGATTTTCAAAATGGCTTCATGCAGCATGCCGCCGGCGAAGAAAACACAGCTTGAAGAAAAGGGAAATCGAGGGACTGGACGTCACCGAAAAGAATGGGAGAGTCCGAGCTTCAAGAAGGGAAAATATGCTGGATGGATAAAGGCTTCTCCAGAGGGCCCTACACACTCCTTGTGTGTTCCATGTAGGAAGAGCATAAAAGTGACTGCATTGGGGATTTTCGACCTGAAGTCACACTTCGCTACACAGGGCCACAAAAACTGTGTAGCCAAATCGAAAACGTATCGATCGATGGATGAACATTTTCAGCCAGTGAGAGAACCGACGCCTTCCAAATCCAATGCATCACTAGCAGAAGTGATGTTTTGTCATTTTGTGGCAGAGCACAATCTACCCCCATCGATGGCAAATCACTTCAGTGATTTGGTGTCAACATTGTTTCCTGAAATTGTTTCCTAAGAACTATATTCAGAATTATTCTTATTGTGTACTTTCAAATTAAGCAATCTACCTTGTGCTTATGTAAATTTGAAAAATATTGTTTTTTTAATTTATTTATTATTAATATTATCATTTATTTTTTATTTATTTATTTTTTACTTTTTTATTTATTTTTTTTTTGTGCTACTTGGCTTATTATTTTCACATTACCAAAAAGTTGTGGCTCAAGATTGTGTCCATATAAGTGTATTCAAATTCAAAATTCAAAAAGGGCCCAAGTCCACACTTTTTCAAAGGGGACTTGGGCCCCTTTTGAATTCACCGATTCAATTGTTGTTGTTTGGTTGGTTTTTGTTTGGTTTTTTTTGCTTCAGTTTTCTTTCATCTGCCGATAAATACAGTTTTTAAGTACTCAGTACAGGTGTGAAAGCCCCCCCAATAAGGGAGGCATGAGGTATGCCTCGACAGGTATGGATTGTTAGATAAATGAGACGCACCATCCAAAGTGGGATGGACGCCGTCTCGTCTAATAAGACCAGGTTTTCCCCAAAATGAGCTCCAATTGCCTATGTAGCCCACATTGTTTGCAGGACACCACACAGACAGCCAGCGGTTGAAGGATGACAAGCGGCTAAACATGTCATCACTGGTCAGATTGGGGAGGGTCCCAGAGAATGCTACAAAGGCAGACATTGTTTTGGCAAAGTCACACACCAATTCCACGTTAAGTTTTGAGACTTTCGACTGCCGGAGTCGGACGTTGTTAATGCCGGCGTGGATAACAATTGTGGAGTATTTACAGTTACTTTTAGCCAGCATTTTCAAATTTGACTCGATGTCACCTGCTCTGGCCCCAGGAATGCATTTGACTATGGCCACTGGAGTCTTTATGTTCACGTTTCTGACTACAAAGCCGCCAATGATCAGAGTTTTTTCCTCAGCAGGTGTGTCGCTGAGCGGGGAAAAGCGATTAGAAACATGAACAGGCTGGTGGTTAACTGGGGCTTTGTGGCTAGGCTTCCTTCTCACCGTCACCCACCCAGTCTACTTGCTGCTGAGGAGGACCAGAGGACAGCTAGCAGGCCGCCCTAAGCTAGGGAGCTCCGCTGCAGCTAGGGGACGTCCGTCATTATTAACTGCCGCAGATGGTGTTTCAATACAGCAGAGCTGGGATTCCAAATCAGACAACCTCGCCTCAAGTGCCTCAAAAAGACAACATTTATTACATTTACCATTATCACTAAAAGAGGCAGAGGTGTAGCTAAACATCTGACATAGAGTGCACACCAGAGGAGAAGGGGAAGGAGAGCTAGTAGCCATAGCTAGTGGCTAACCCGAAGCTAACAAAAACACTGATGAAAGGTGAACAGAAGGCTAAAGAGGGTGATTAGATGGCACTGAGTGCACACACAGGTGCAAGAGGCTTGATAAATAGAAGTGAGAGCTAACGGTAGATGGAAAAAAGTGATTAAAATACAATTAAAGGCAAAATCCTCGGGAGAATGAGGAGAGCAAACCACAGACAGCCAACAACACAGGAAATGATGATATGTTACCACAAGAAGGTCCCGGAAGTCCCCTAAGGATTTTCCGTAAAGGAAATCCTTAGGGATGTGTCCGTCCTCCATATGGGTGACATGGCCCAGCCAGTAAGCGTCTCTGTTTCAGGAGGACAAAAATAGAGGAAACTCCTGCCCTCTCAAGCACTGTGCTGTTGGTAACGTGGTCTCTCCATGAACTACCCAGGATGTGCTGCAGACAACGCACAATGACAGTGCACGATGCTCGAAACGATGCTCATAAGACTGCTGTGATCAACAATGAACTGAGTAGGCTCAAGATGGATATCGTCATCGTATAGCAGACACGATTGTCCTCATCCGGAAGCATCAGAGAAAGAGACTTTACTTTCTTCTGGTATGGTAAACTGCCTGAAGAGACCAGGGTGCACGGCATTTGCTTTGTCATCAGAAACATATTGCTGGGCTCCATTGTCCCACCCACAGAGGGGTCTGAACGTATCCTCAAGTTTCAGTTTCAAACAGCAGCAGGAATGGTCAGCCTTATCAGCGCCTATGCAACCAACACTGACCTCCTCTACAGAAGTGAAGGACAAGTTCTATGATGACCTCTGTGCATAGCAGAATAGCCATTTATTTACATGTTTCAAAATCTTTTCCCAGTGAAATATTATGAACATTAGTCCATACAACCAAAGTGCCTTCCACTTTAGAGACAGGTGACTGTGCTTCCCTCTTCTTCTTTGTGACGGTTTGAATGTTCTCACTTCTACTTTCAGCTTTAATAATACTCAGAGTTTGTTTGATAAACAAATATTTACTGTTTTTTTTTCCCCTGATGAACACACCACGATGTTGCCAAAAGAATCATGTCTCTCTCTACAGATTTTTACATGTTTAGTATAAAGGCTAGGGCTTCTCAAAGCTAAAATGACACATACTTATAGCTTGTCACCCATGACCTTGAGAAAAACCTAGATGCAGACCCACATGAGGATCACTCCGTGTGAGTTTGGTGAGCATCTGGCCAGTTACCTAGTTGTAGAAATTGTTGTGACTCAAGGATAGACAGGCAGATGAAGCCTGCAGCTCTGTGGTATTACCTCATTTTGCCTTGACCAGAACAAGCTAAAAACTGCTCCCTGAAATAGATAACACTATAGAGACCAAAAGCTAGATTTTCTTTCTGCTACTGTTATAGTCAAGACCAGAGTCTACCTAGACAAGAGACACACCAAACTGAAGACTGGCCATCTGGCAAGTTTGAGCCATCAGTGAGCCTCGTTTGCTTAGTGTCCAGCACAAAACAAACCTCACCTGCACTTTTTTTGGCCAATTCAACATGTTGAACCAATTTTGGATTTGTCAGTGAAACAGCATTCTGGTTAGCTGTTGAGTGTAGTGAATGAGTGAGCACAGGCACAGAACATAATGCTTTTTGCCTTTGGTTGTAGTCTTCCCAGTGTGCACAGGTGGAACTTTTTTTTTTAACGCTGTCAAACTCAAAAAAAGGGGATGCAGCAGGACATCATTCATCAGGGTTGTTGGCTTGATGTGTTTCTGGCCTAAGGGGTCAATACATTCATACACAGTGGTCTTGGTCTTGACTTGGTCTCTGCCTGGCTTGATCTTGAGGTCTCAATTCTTTAGTCTTGGTCTGTCCACACTCTGGTCTGTCAGGTCTTGACTACAGCACTAGTGTCTATTTTCAAGTACTGTATTCTGTGTAACTGCAGGCCTATACAGGTGCATCTCAGAAAATTAGTATACAGTACCATGAAAAAGTTAAATATTTTTTGTCACTCATTTCAGAAAGTGAAACCCATATATTATTTAGATTCATTACACAGAGAGTGATATATTTCAAGTGTTTATTTATTTTAATTTTGATGATTATGGCTTACAGCCCAGAAAACCCCCAAATTCAGTTTCTAAAAAAAATTAGAATATTACATAAAATTAATTTAAAAAAATAGTTTAATGCAAATGTGGACCGACTGAAAAGTATGTCCATGTACACACTCAATACTTGGTCTGGGCTCCTTTTGGATTAATTACTGTATCAATGTGGCGTGGCATGGAGGTGATCAGCCTGTGGCACTGCTGAAGTGTTATGGAGGCCCAGGTTGCTTTGATTGTGATCTTCAGCTCGTCTGCATTGTTGGGTCTGGTGTCTCTCATCTTCCTCTTGACAATACTCCATAGATTCTCTATGGGGTTTAGGTCAGGAGAGTTTGCTGGCCAATCAAACACAGTGATGCCATGGTTATTAAACCAGGTTTTGACACTTTTGGCAGTGTGTGTGTGTGTGTGTGGGGGGGGGGGGGGGGTACCAAGTCCTGCTGGAAAATGAAATCAGCTTCTCCATAAAGCTTGTCAGCACAGGGAAGCTTGAAGTGCTCTAAAATTTCCTGGTAGACGACTGTGCTGACTTTGGTCTTGATAAAACACAGTGGACCAACACCAGCAGATATGGTTCCTCAAATCATCACTGACTGTGGAAACTTCACACTAAACCTCAAGCAACTTAGATTCTGTGCCTCTCCACTCTTTCGCCAGACTCTTGGACTTTGATTTCCAAATGAAATCCACAATGTACTTTTATCTGAACAGAGGTCATCTGCTGGTGTTTGTCCACTGTGTTTTATCAAGACCAAAGTCAGCACAGTCATCTACCAGGAAATTTAAGAGCACTTCATGCTTCCCTCTGTTGACAAGCTTTATGGAGAAGCTGATTTCATTTTCCAGCAGGACTTGGCACCCCCCCCCCCCCCACACACACACACACAGCCAAAAGTATCAAAACCTGGTTTAATGACCATGGCATCACTGTGTTTTATTGGCCAGCAAACTCTCCTGACCTAAACCCCATAGAGAATCTATGGCGTATTGTCAAGAGGAAGATGAGACACACCAGACCCAACAATGCAGACAAGCTGAAGGTCACCATCAAAGCAACCTGGACCTTCATAACACCTCAGCAGTGCCACAGGCTGATCATCTCCATGCCACGCCACGCCACACTGACACAGTAATTAATCCAAAAGGAGCCCCGACCAAGTATTGAGTGTGTACATGGACATACTTTTCAGTCGGTCCACATTTGTATTAAAAAACTATTTTTTTTAATTAATTTTATTAATATTTAATTTTTGTAGAAACTGAATTTGGGGTTTTCATGGGCTGTAAGCCATAATCATCAAAATTAAAATAAATAAACACTTGAATTATATCACTCTCTGTGTAATGAATCTATATATGGGTTTCACTTTCTGAAAAGAGTGACAAAAAATACTGAACTTTTTCATGATATTCTAATTTTTTTTAGATGTACCTGTAGTACCTATACATATCAATGTTAAACAGAACATGTGCATTTGAAGAGCTCCTTTGCAAAAACAGGTCCAGTTGTGTTCAAAATGAGAAAAAACACTTTTTCATCTGTTGTGTGTTAGTATTTCCAATTCAGCTTCTAAGACATGGTCACTTGAAATATGAGTATCTCAGACATAATAAAGCCAAAAACTGAACTTCAACTCATTGTTATTTTTTGGCAATTTAACAACAGATAAGTCCACAACACATACTTTTACAAAAACAGACATGTTCCAAAAACCATGCTAGTTTGTCTGGTGAACGCGTCACTGGTTCATCTGCTTCATCAAAATGATCCATACTTGATATAAAATGCAACAAAATCGTTTATAAAAAAAAAAAAAAAAACTGGCAGGGAAATCACGTAAAGCGAGTAGACCCAAATAGGGGTCTCTGCAGAACGCTGCTGCAGCAGATAAACATGATTGGCTGGTCTCAGCATCTACACACGTGATTGGCTGATCCTCGCTGCACCATTGAGTCACATCACCCAAATACAAAGCACTGATTTGCCGTGTGTGGAGTTATCTGCTTTTGTAAAAACAGTGTCCCGGCATTTATCGGCTTTTGAAAAAAACGAACTTTGTAGTGTATATAACAGCGGATATAGCGGATTTTTAGAAACAACAATTTTAACTTCTGTAAGTAGGTAATGTGAACAGTTGTTTGTTGTACAGAGGGAAATTTTCTCGGGAGTGGCATTTATCAGTTTTTGCCAACGAATTCTTCATTTATTATACGAGCATTTGAACAATGTATGAGGTGTGTCAGAAAAGTAACAGGACTTAGTGTGCTGTTCGTGAGGGGCATTGTCCACATTGAGTTCTTGCCACAGGGCCAGACGATCAACCAGCATGTCTACAAAGAGATCCTGCAGTTGCCAGTAGGGAGCAATGTCCCTACTCACCTGACCTGGCCCCATGTGATTTTCTCCTATTCCCCAAGCTCAAAGAGGCCATCAAGGGAACACGTTTTCAGGTCGTGGAAGCCCTCGAGAGGGCCATGACGAAGGAGCTGTGGAGAATCCTGGGAGAATCCCTCCAGAAGTGCATGGAGGTGTCGCGGAGAAGGATGGGAAAGTGCGTTAGACTGGAGGGGGACCATTCTGAAGCGGAAAACTTGTAGTTTACATTCGAAATAAATTTGTTGTGACCCCAGTCTTGTTTCTCTTCTGACACACCTCATATCTGTGCTATTCTACACATAATGAATTATTTAATCAGGCCACATGACACTCATACTTAACCTTACTGACAGTATTCTGAAAAAGGTTCTCATACCTACTCTCTACAGACAAGAGATGCTGATGGATTCATGAACTTATTGAACATTAAAGTGTTTTCAGGCGAACAAAGAGGCTGGACACTCAAAGATACACGCAATAAGATTATTTATGTTATTGTACAATCTGCATTTTTAAACAAATAATAAAAAAAATTAGTAAGATGTACAGTATCGGAATGATTGTATCTGGTGAGGACTGAACACTCGAGCCCAGCCAGAGCTCCAGTGATGGCAGAGGGAGGGGTTCGGGGCTGGAATTAATTTTATGAATGCTTACATAGTGTATGTGTGTGTCTGCATGAAAGGGTGTCTGAATGTATCCATATATGCCTGCATGTTATCCAGTATTGTATTCATAAGTATTCTGGTGTTTGTATGGTGAGCCAAAGTGTTGGCAGGAGATGGAATGTCACATGGAGGTTGGAGATAAAGAGATAAAACCAAAAATGAGGACAGAGTGAGGAGAAAGAAATGGAGTCTAAGAAGCAGGGACTCAGTTGGTGTAGATCTGGCCCTCAGGTGGCTGAGGAAGCTTCATGTTCTCCTTGCAGGTCATGAGCCGTCGCAGCTCCAGCAGCACCATCCGGATACTGTAGGAGGTCTGCCACTTGGCCAGTGCACTCACTGCATGCATGTCAACCTGCAGAGCAGACAGCATGTAAGGAATAATCTAGCTATACACACTACCCATGTAGCTTATATACATCGCAAAAAAGTTTAGCCAATGTAAGGAACCAGATTTTAAGTTAAAACCAAATAACAGAAATATATCACAACAAACTGTATCAAATGCATAAAGTGAGAAATGTTACTATTTCATGAAAAATACCAGCTCATCTTGAATTTGACCCCTCATCTTCGATCAACAACCTGTCTGGGAAATGAGGAGACCAGTTGCTGGACCTTTGAGACAGTACTATTGTCCCATTCTTGTCTAATATAGGATTCTAGCTGTCCTGGGTCTTGTCACATTTTGTATTTCATCATGTGCTAAATGTTTTGAGGCAGTTAAAGGTCTGGACTAAAAGCAGGACAGTCCAGCACCCAGACTTTTACACTAAAAAGCCAGGCCATTGTGATAGATGCAGTATCCAGTTTAGCACGGTCTTGCTGAAATATGGAAAGTCTTTCCTCAAATTAATGTCTAGATGAGCGCAAATGTTCCTCTAAAGTGTATATACTTTTTTGGCACTGATGTTGTCTTTTAAGATGTGCACCTTGCCAGTTCCATCGGCACTAATGTACCCCCAATACCATCAGAAATACTGTAGTCTTTTGAACTGAGTGCTGATAAGACAGATGGCACCTCTCCTCTTTAATCTTAAAAAAACATGGCATCCATGATTTCCAAATAAGAGTTTTAAGTTGTGATTCGTCTGATTACTAGGGGTGGGAATCGCGAGGGACCTTGAGATTCAATTCAAATCGCGATACTTGGGTCACAAATCGATCCTATGACGATTCAACGACAGTCACGATATCGCAATAATCAAGTACCATGATCCCTTATATATCCAATTTTTCCCTTTTTTCAATCTCAAATCATGTCCCAAAGTAAAACTGTTGACAGCTCTTTCATATAATATTCTCAGGGCTTCATTTTCCATGGAGACACATCTCTGCACACAGGGAGGGTGGTGGACGGTACTGTTTGAAATAGACTCCCACTCCAGATATGTTTAGCTGACTCTGTGGACTCTTAAAAAGCAGTTGAAAACTTTTTTGTTTAACGAGGATTTCCATTGAGTTTCAACTGCTTTTTAATGGTAAGTCTGATATTTTTAAATTATTACCTCCGCCAAGGAGGTTATGTGATCATCGGCGTTGGTTTGTCTGTCTGTCTGTTTGTTTGTTAGCAAGATAACTCAAAAAGTTATGGACGGATTTTCATGAAATTTTCAGATTGTCAGAAATGGGGTATCCTACAGATGATTAGATTTTGGTGGTGATCCGGATCACCGTCCACAAGAAAACCGCCATTACGCAAAATGCCATTTTCGTGAATAACTACTAAACCACTAATCCTATCATTGTCAATCCAATTGCTTGTCATATGTTTTCATGGTCAACGAATCTGAAAGCGTACACACAAATACTGTATGGGGGGGAACTGTGGCGCTAAACTGCCATTACGGAAAATGCCATTTCCGTCAATAACTACTGAACCACTAATCCTGTCATTGTGAATCCAATTGCTAGTCATATGTTTTCATGGTCAAGGAATCTGAAAACGTACACACAAACACTGTATGGGGGGGAACTGTGGAGCCTGGCGGAGGTCTGCGCTCTCCGAGTGCTTTTCTAGTTTTAGTCTTGTTTTAACTTGTTTTCGTATTTTTAAAATTATTTTTATCTATCAACTTCCTTTTATTCCATTTTATTGTACAGCGCTTTGTGACTATACGTATGTCTCTGAAAAGCGCTTCATAAATAAACTTTACTTATTTTACACTGATGCCGCCATCAGAGTGTGAATGTGTGTGTGAATGGGTGGATAGCAGGATCTGTAAAGCACTTTGGTCATCAAGGGATGAGAATAAAAGCGCTATATAAGTGAATGCCATTTACCATTTATTTGGAGATCGGAGAAAAAACTCCATGCCAGTGTCTCTTTAGCGTAGCGGTTGCTAATGCTGCTCTCAGACGTGTGTGGCCTGCCATGTTCTGAGTGTTTCTTCTTTTTTTCCATGCAGCAGTTCTTGCAGGTTGTGTGTCATGTCAAGATCTTTCCTTCCATCTTTGTTATAAAATCCAAAAAAGGCCCGGCATTTGAGCTGCTTCCTAACTTTCAAAGCTGGCTGCCGAGACAAGCTACGACTTCACTTGACTGGGTGCTTGCTTTGCACCATCTAGTGGACTGAAAATGCCACTGATTATTTTTGATTAACCCAAAAATATATATGTGTGCACATTTTTTTTAAAGAAAAGATCGATCCGTGCGTTTATACATCGATGGATGCATTGTCGCCAGTGCCAAGTATCGTGATCCATCACTGAATCCATCTTTTTTCCTACCGCTACTGATTACAGAGCAGTTTTCAATTTTTCCTCAGTTCATGTTAAATGAATTTTGGCCCCCGAGAAAACGGTGGCATCTGGATCATGTTCACATATGGTTTCTTCTACATGATAGAGCAGGGGTCAACAATTGGCGGACTCCACTCCACAGCCGGTCCCCGAAGCCTTTTGATACAATTTGGGAAAAAAGGAGACAGTTTTATTTGGTGGGTGAAAAAAAGCGGAAAAAAGTGGAACTGCACTGCTGCATCGGTGACCGCCCGGACTGATTATGGCACAAGCCCTTGGGTGCTCTTCTGTTGCTGCAGACTCCCCTCTTTGCTACCAGGTCTTTACCACAAAATGAAGCACTGTTGTGAAATTGAATGCATTTACCGAGGTACATCTTTCTCTATTCTGCCAAGAGCAGTCTGTGTTGGGATCCAGAGGTGAGGTCGTTGGTATGGAGGTCCTCTTTGTAGCCTCCGATAGCCTATCACGTAAAAACTCAGTAAAAGCTCAGCGTGTTACTGAACATGAAAAGTTCCATCTCCCCTCTCCCTGTAACCATGGAGTTACAGCTCCATCCATGATGTAACAGAATTTACTGCTGAGATGTTTAAAAAAACATCGGAGGAATTTTGTAGTCTATTCATCTTCTATCGCTTATCCAAGTGGTATTATATTTTGTGTCTTTTTTTGTCGTCTTACAATTTGAAACAGTCTTTTCTGCACTGAAAATACTGTATAGAGGTGGACTTTTTGTGAAGTTTAGTTTTTTAGATATTAACCTCTTGCACTCCGGTGTACCGCGGGCGGCCACGTCTCTGTGTCCTAGGGCGCCCTAGGAGTGCGCACTAGGACACTGCACTGAAAAAAAAAAAAGCTGCATTTCCATTCTTCCACTACAGACACAGCCGCGAACAGAAAGCCAAAGGAGTGCTTTGATTGGTTTAGATGTGATTGACCTCTCATTCGACTAATAAGAGCCTTGAATTGGGTTTCTGAAACCTTGAAGAACCAATGACTGAAAACCTAGCAAGAAGGACCCACCTACCAACGGCTGCGAATACAACGAGCCAATTGAAGCACAGAAGTTCGAAAGCGTGCGTCCCTTGAGTAAAATCTGTTTTGTGTAAGGCTGGGTGACACACACGCGTTCGCCAGTCTTTTTTTCTTACTACTGTTCTTATTTGTTTTGAAAAATCGTTCGCCAAAACCGCAATCATGGAAGTGCAAAACCGCAATAATGGAATTATGGTTTGACCGGGTCGCGTGACCAGAACCATGAGTCCGTAACAAGCGGACCAGCGTCATGTTCGTCTGACAATGAGGAAGAGAAGTTCGCCAGCGACACTGCTGTTGTGGACAGGTTAAGTGTCATAAGCTAAATTATTCTTTATCCCTGAAAACTATAATCAAAATGACTTTTGACCGATCGGTAAATTACAACTGTGCATCATCGCCACATGACGGACCAGTCCGTGCGCCGCGTCCGGACCGTGAACGCCCCCCCCCCCCCCCCCGCTACTCTTCTGTAGCGGATTGCAGATATTATTGCAGATATTTTAGTACAACTGTGCGTAGTAGACCGCGGCGCACCATCCCCGCTTTCTGTCATGTAGCGATGGGCGATGTCCGTCCTCTGTAGCGGGGGGGGGGGGGGAGTTGTTATCTTCTACATTACAGATATTTTAGTATAATTTTTAGTGCACTGTAGGTTATTTTTTTCTTGGGGAAAAAAAAAAAAAAAAAAAAGGCCACACATTTTTTACGTGGCATGCTTCTTTGTGTGTGGGGGCTTATTTGATCATTCATTCATTCATGAATGAATAAACAACCCCCCCCCCCCCACACACACACACACACACAGCCCTTCACCTTTCATTAGAGCCCAAGATGAAGCTTCTATATTGAATCATTCAAAAGTTACAGACGTTTTTCCAAACTGTGCCATTTGGCACAATTTGGCACAGTTCAAAAACGCCTGGGAACAACCTAAGAAAAAAGCTGTGTAATATATTCATTTTTTGTGGTATTGTTACAAAATTTTGACCTCAGCTGGATAACACTTGGTTCTACATTTCTGTTGCATTTTCCAGCCCGGATCTGACAGCTGTGTGTTATTTGCAAGCATTTGTATCCAAAAAAACACCCAGGCCAAATTTATTTTCTTCAAGTTCAGTATGTTTAGATGACTGTTACTCAGTGGCAGGAGCACTTAGAGAGATTATGACTGTTTTGCCAAAAAATTCAAAGTGTTTTCTTTTAAATGAGACCAACCCCATGAAGATGCTGCAAAGGGTTGAAGAACAGCTTTTTGATTTACTTTGGGTACGTTATTTTTAGGCGTTTTTAGGGAAATTGACCAGAGTGCAAGGGGTTAATCTTTTTTTCAAATGCAGTACAATTTAGTTTGTGTTCTCCTGTAAAACATTTTTAGGATTTTAGCTGTAGATTTCAGAATTTTAGATCTATTAATTTGGAGTCAATAAACACATTTAGTGTTCTCCTGTATTATAAAATTTTATATTACGTTTTGTTTGAAACTGAACAAATAATTCATTCTAATTTTTTTGTTTAAAAATTAATATAAAGCAGCTAAAACATAAGTTCAATAAAATAATGTGTGAAAGCAAGTTAAATGATACTGGCCTGTCTGTAGACAGCTTTGGTCTTCTGAAAGCATGTCCATGAAATGATGGCAGCTTTTAAAAGCACATTTTGAGATAAATTTGTCCATGTGTCCGATTTCGCTTCCATTTGTTTTAATAACAGATAAAAGATGTTGGAAATAAATTCATAGGTCATTGCAAATACTTTGCTTTAAAAGGGCCAAGTTGTCACACAGTGGGAGGGAAAAATCTTGAATAGAAAAAAATGCGTCAAGATGCATTGAGAATGGTTTTAGAATTGGGTGGTGCGGTGGCGCAGTGGTTAGCACTGTGCCAGCACAGCAACTCACCCTTGGCCATGGGATCCCTGGTTCGATCCCAGCCCCTGACCAACAGTGATCTGTGTGGAGTTTGCATGTTCTCCCCGTATCCGCGTGGGTTTACTCCGGGATTTCTCCGGTTTCCTCCCACAGGCCAAAAACATGCAGATTAGGTTAATTAGAGACTCTAAAGTGGCCCTAGGTGTGAATGTGTGTGTGAATGGTTATGGGATAGCGCCGTACCGTGGATGCCCTCAATTTCCCCTCTGGGGATCAATAAACTATACAAAATCAAATCAAAAAACAAAAACAAAAAAATTCTAAATCAGAGTTCTGAATCATAATCGAATCATGAGGTGCCTAAAGATTCCCACACCTAGTCCAGACCTCGGCTGGGGAGGAGGACCGACTTATCTGACCTTTGCAGTTTTAGTTGGTGACCCCTGTGATAGAGCTTTAACCTGCATTTGTGGAGGACACAGCAAACTTTTCACACACCATGATTTCTGGAAGTGTTCCTAAGTCCATACAGTGCTTTCCTTGACAGAATTGCCCGTTTTAATGCAGCGCCGCCTGAGGGCTCAAAGATTATGGGAATCCAGTGTTACCTCTGGTAACATTTCTGGGTGGCGGCCCGCCTCGCCAGAAAAATTACCGCCACCCTAATGAGGAGATATGAATTTAAAAATATATATATATAAAGCAATGACTTTCTGCAAGTGCGCACACGAACAACGCGCATGGCCATCATCCACACGGAGTTTAGAAGCGCCCCGCCCACGCAAGCTTTCCAGTCAGGCAGAGTGTCTCGCTAGCGTGACTGTCCGACAGAAACATGAGTTTATTAAAGTACTTTAAACGCGAAAAAAAAAAAAATCAGAAGAGGTATGCAAGCACTGGAGGCATTTATCATGGTTTTAATCCGCTGGAAACAGAAGCAATAATGGAAGAGCCGCTTAGCTAAGAAATGTGATTAGAAGTCATATGCAGCCAGCTTCATATGAAGGGAAAGGCAAGGGGGACTGATGAATTGCTGAGTATACATTTCACCAGCCACTACAATATTAAGTTCATTCATTCATTCATCTTCTTCCGCTTCATCCTTTTCGGGTGTTCCCCATTATGTACTTGGTAAATTAAGATGACCGAAATTCAAGAAGTCAATGACTTTAATCCGTCAGCAGCCTTCAGACAAACTAAACGTGTCAACATCTGGATTTCAAAATAAGATGAGCCTTTATTAGTCACACAATGGGGAAATTCCAGGATTGCAACAGCACAGGGATAGCAACACTCACAGCAATAATTTAGAAGATAAGAAAATAAGAGCAGTGAATATACATATGTACACATAAATATATAAATATACACACACAGTGCAGAGCATTGTAGCTAGATGGACTAAACAGCATAACCGTCTATTTAGTTACCCTACATGGTATGAATATGTACCAATACATATTGTCACCCTCTATAGCGACTGATATTGTCCTAGTTGTATACTGGAGGGGACCATTTGTGTAAGTCTGTTGCGTCTTTTGCATTCAATATTATTAGGTCATCACGTTTTTTTGCTATCTCTGCGAGCAGCCCTGCTTAGGTTATACAGTCTGACAGCCGTAGGTAGGAAGGACCTGCGAAACCTCTCAGTTGCGAACCTAGGATGATGTAGTCTGCTGCTAAATGAGCTCCTCAGTGCGTTCAGTATGTCCTGCATAGGGTGGGACTCGGACTCCAGCAGAGATGACAGTATAGGGCAGCAAGGTGGTGCAGTGGTTAGCACTGTTGCCTTACAGCTAGAAGGTTCCTGGTTCGAATCCCCAGGCTGGCAGGGGTTGGAACCTTTCTGTGTGGAGTTTGCATGTTTTCCCTGTGCTGCATGGGTTTACTCCGGGGGCTCCGGTTTCCTCCCACAATCCAAAGACATGCATGTTAGGTTAATTGGCTGTTCTAAATTGTCCCTAGATATCTGTCTCCTATAGGCCCTTAGAATAGAGGGTTAGTACTAGTGAAAGCGCTTTGAGTGGTCTTTGTGACTAGAAAAGCGCTATATAAGTGCAGGTTAGTTAGTTAGTTTAGCCACCATCCTTCTCTCTCTCCCTTATCTCCTCCACTGGGTCAAGGTGTTTCCCCAGGACAGAGCTAGCTTTCTTGATTAGTTTGTTCAGTCTCTTCCTATCGGCTGCTGTAATGCCGTTGCCCCAGCAGACCACTCCAAAAGTGATGGCTGATGCCACCACCATGTCGTAGAATGTCTTCAAGAGCACCCCCTGTACACCAAAAGACCTGAGCCTCCTCAGTAGGAACAGCCTGCGCTGTCCCTTCTTGTAGAGTGCGTCGATATTGTGTGACCAGTCTAGTTTATTGTTCAGATGAACACCCAGGTACTTGTAGGATGTCACCATCTCAATGTCTGCTCCCTGCATGTTTACTGGTACTGTGAGGGGTTGTCCTTGCCTGCAGCAGTCCACCACCAGCTCCTTAGTTTTCTTCGCGTTGATCTGGAGGCAGTTCCGATGGCACCAGTCCACGAAGTCCTGGATAAGTCCTCTGTACTCAGCTTCATCTCCATTGGAGGTGAGGCCGACAATCGCAGAGTCGTCAGAGAACTTCTGTAGCTGGCAGTGTGTTGTGTTGTGTGAGAAGTCCGCAATATAAAGGGTGAACAGGAAGGGAGCCAAAACCATTCCCTGGGGGGCCCCCGTGCTACTGATGATCATGTCGGACACACAATCCCGGGTTCTCACAAACTGTGGCCAGTTAGTGAGGTAGTCCAGGATCCATGATGACAGGTGCCGGTCCACCCCTGCGCACAGCAGCTTGTCCTTCAGGATCATCAGTTGGATGGTGTTGAAAGCACTGGAAAAGTCAAAGAACATGATCCTCACCACATTCCCGGGCTTCTCCAGGTGGGACAGGGAACAGTGAAGGAGGAAGATCACTGCATCCTCCACCCCAATGTCATGCTGGTAGGCGAACTGGAGTGGATCCATCGCTGGTCCCACCAGGGGGCGGAGGTGAGCAAGGAGCAGTCTCTCCAGGGTCTTCATCAGGTGAGACATCAGGGCCACTGGTCTGTAGCTGTTCAGGTCTTTGGGGTGGGAAGTCTTTGGTACAGGTACCACACAAGATGTTTTCCACAACTGTGGTACCCTCCCCAGCTTCAGGCTCAGCTTGAAGATGTGCTCCACGATCTCACACAGCTGGTCTGCGTAGGACTTGAGGAGCTTCGCACTGATGCCGTCCGGTCCCGAGGCCTTCCTCGCCTTGATCTTCCTCAGCTCCGTCCTCACCTGGGTCTTCGTGATGGTCAGGTTGGGGGGCTGTGTGCTGGGAGTGGGGGGGGGGGGGGGGGGTGTTGGTGGAGTGGGGTGTGGACAGCAGGTCTCGATGACTTTAGAGGCAGCAGTGGTTGGTGTGCAGTCGGGGGGGAGGGCGGTTGGTCAAACCTATTAAAAAACAGGTTCAGATTGTTCGCCCACTCCCTGCCCCCGTGGCCTGGGAGGAGGTATTCTGGAGCCCAGAGATGGTTTTAAGGTTTCTCCAGACCCCACTGATGTCACTCTGTTGCAGCTTGTCCTCCATCTTCTTCCTGAAGCTGTCCTTGCCTTCTCTGATCTTCCTCCTCAGCTCCCTCTGTACGGACTTCAGTATCTCCCTGTTGCCTGACCTGAAGATCCTCTTCTTCTCTCTCAGAAGTGTTTTTATCTCAGGGCTGATCCAGGGTTTGTTGTTCAAGCAACACCGTATGGTCTTGGTGGGTACGGTGTTGTCCACACAGAAGTTGATGTAGTCCGTGATGGTGTGAGTGAGGCCATCGATGTCCTCACCATGTGGATCGCAGAGCTGCTCCCAGACAGTGGTTTCAAGACAGTCCTTTAAAGCGTCCATTGCCTCCTCAGACCATATCTTCACCGTGCGCATGACCGGAGGTTGTCTGTGTACTAGGGATTTGTACACCGGCAGGAGATGAACCAAGTTGTGATCCGATCTTCCAAGTGGGAGGAGTGGTGATGAGGTGTACGCCTCCTTAGTGTTAGCATAGAATAAGTGCAGTGTTTTATTGTCTCTAGTGTGGCATGTGACATACTGGGTGAAGGTGGGCAGAATGGGGGTCAGTGAAATATGGTTGAAATCACCTGAGATGAGGAGAAGAGCATCTGGGTGTTCTGTCAGCAGCCTGTCAGTTACTGAGTGAATGGCGTCACACGCTGTCCCCGCGTTCACCGTCGGATTTGCATAAATAACTAGAAAAGCACTCGGAGAACGCAGACCTCCGCCAAGCGCCACAGTTCCCCCCCATACAGTGTTTATCATAAATATCAATCCTACATTTATTTTGTCTAACTTTATAGATTCCTTGACCATGAAAAAAATGCCATTCGCAAGTGGCATATATTAGCTATACTGTGATGCTTGTTTTGTTTTAGTTTTTTTTCCAGACGGTGATCCGGATCACCACCAAAATCTAATCATCTGTAGGATACCCCATTTCTGACAATCTCTGAAAATTTCATGAAAATCCGTCCATAACTTTTTGAGTTATCTTGCTAACAAACAAACAGACAGAAAAACCAACGCTGATGAAAACATAACCTCCTTGGCAGAGGTAACAATGCAGATCACGTGCGAGTATTCCCTCGGGAGATAGGTAGGCCGCATGCTAACAGCTAGCAACTCAATGTCTTTGCTGCACTGATGTTGTTTAACCGTGATATGTCCCAGTCTGCACCAGCTATTATTGACATACATCATCACTCCTCCGCCCCTTGCCTTCCCACTGTCTGGTGTCCGGTCTGCCCGTATTGCGTGGAAACCCTCCAGTTCGATGTTAGCATCTGTTGCTAGTTCTGTTAGCCACATCTCAGTAAACAACATCATGCTAATCTCTCTGAAGACGCTCTCGTAGCGGGAGATGGCTGCTAGCTCGTCGGTCTTATTGAGTAGCGATCATACATTCCCCATAATGACGGATGGAAGGACAGGTCTGTACCTTATACTTCTCGCCCGCCGTCTTGCTCCAGCACGGCATCCACGTTGTTTCTGTCTTATTTCACCCGGTATGTCAAAATCTTGCGCTAGCATCTTGGTCCGGTTAAGTGCTAACAGCTGGTCTCTGCTGTAACGTATCCTGCTAAAAACAGTGGCTCCATCGGCCGGCTCAGGAGACATTTGGTGTCTCAAAGTGTCGCAAATTTAGATAAATTTATAGAGAAAAGTAGAAAACTATAAGAAAATTGTTATAAATTTTGGAGAAAAACTGCAAACCTTCAAGACTGAAATCATTACTCAAGTTTTTAAATGGGTGCACTTTGTACCCTTAACTCAACTAGAAATTTTTGGTTGTCTACTTTTAATTATTAATTTCATAGTACTGCTTTTACATGAGTAGAATTTTAGGCTACTATCCCCACCTCTGATCATATAATTTAAGTATGAATGAGTAAATTACTATTATGAATGTTTTTTTCCCTTCCCTTTCCTACTCTTTGTCAATGAAAAAAAAAAAAGAAACACTAGAATAAAAATACACATTTTGGTTATTTATGTAAACCATGAAAAAAAAAACTAGAAAAGCACTCGGAGAGCGCAGACCTCCGCCAAGCGCCACAGTTCCCCCCATACAGTGCTTAACATCATAAATATTAATCCTACATTTATTTTGTTAACTTTATAGATTCCTTGACCATGGAAAAAATGCCATTCGCAAGTGGCATATATTAGCTATACTGTGATGCTTGTTTTGTTTTTTGTTTTTTTTCCAGACGGTGATCCGGATCACCACCAAAATCTAATCATCTGTAGGATACCCCATTTCTGACAATCTCTGAAAATTTCATGAAAATCCGTCCATAACTTTTTGAGTTATCTTGCTAACAAACAGACAGACAGACAAACCAACAATGATGAAAACATAACCTCCTTGGCGGAGGTAATCATGCTGGACAAAACATGACTCTTGGCATTTTCTAACCTGTTTGTATACCACCATAGACAGAGAGAGAACCTGAATTAGACAGGGCTCAGAGAGGGAAAGATGAGACAGAAGAGAAGAGCCAAGGAGAGGAAAGTGTTCAGGCAGAGGGTCTGGGAGAGGTCAGAGCAGAGGAAGGAGAGAAGGATGACACCAGTAAAAAGTCCAAACACAGGACATCTGGGTGGGACCCTAACTGGCCCAATATTCCAATATTCAAGCCTTGGTTGTACAATACTTCAGATGGTAAGTTCCATTATGCAATATTACTGTGCAAAATTTAAAAAATAAAAAGTGTAAAATTAACATATTGTGGTTACAATCATGTCATGTGTTTTCTAACCCCCCCCCCCCCCCCCGGAAAAATATGTTGCCACCACACCAAGATCTTTAAGCCAGAGGAAACACAGGAATCCAATATTGATTTTTGGCTCCACAAATTGTATATGCAATCTTTTAGCAGATTGCAAAACCTCTGCATATCTTTATTTCTGAAAGACTGCTTCTCTAAGATGCTTTTTTAAATACACCATCATGTTACTGACTCAATCGCAACTTGTCTCTCCAGCTGCCCCTGTCCCGACTGCTGACACGTGAGGCTGCCATCAAATTTAAGATGAGCTAACCAATTTTTGGAATTAGGGTGGTATTTTATGCTGCAAGTTTTGTGAGAATAAAGGTCTTTTTCATCCTCTTGTGCTAGCATCTGCTATGATTTCACACACATTTACAGTTGCCTTAATCTGTGGTGTCATCAAGTAAAGAAGTATGAAAAGATAAAATAGAAGAGAAAACCGACCCACAAAGAAATGTTGTAGAATAGGATCAATCATGTATGTACAGGTATGGCCATCCTGACATTACAGGCTGAGTGTATTTGTGTGGACTGGTATGGCTCTATAGCACTGCATCAGCCTTGAAGAAAAACTGCCATATTACCACATGAAAATAGATTCAGACTTAATTGCTAATATAAATAAAAAATAACAATGCAAACTAATAAATATTTCCATAAGCTAGAGTCTGATCAATACTGGATTTGGGGAAATTATGCTGATTTCTGACTGCAGTGCACTTTTGGGAAGAATGTAGCTTATTACAGTTACGCAAACCAATGAACAAAAATTTATAAGTGGATTTGATGAGCGTTTCATAAGACAGGTGAAGAACATACAGATGATGATTTTTATTTTGTTATATATGCAAGAGTTGTATTGTGCACGCTGCTCTGATCCAGTATAATTTGAGATCCCAATTAGGGTAACAGAGCTAAAACAAAGGAGGTTTATATGGTTTACGTACCACACCATTGGAGGTGTGCACGCCATTCAAATTTATCTTTGTGACAAATCTGACAAATGGTGGCGACTCTGGGTATCCTGGCCCACATTCAACCTTCAGATTGTACATCCTGTTTTCATAGCTTGTCTGTGGACAGAAAAAGGTAGTTAGAGGGGACACTGTGCACAACAATCAGGACACAATCCTGAAAAAACAAACATTTTGGTCTGACCTCTGGAAAAGAAAGTAGTATAACTGCCCTACGGACTGAACAGACGTATAACACCCATTCTTCAGTTTCAGCCTTCACATTTAGTAGTATGCCACTTTGCAAAAATTAGTGCTTCTATGTCTCCTCCTTCATCACATGCAGGTCCCCATTTGCCTCCTGACACAATGAAATGCACTGAGCAAACCTAGTAATTTAGGACTGTGTAACAGTTAATCTCCTGGCTTTGCCCCCTTAAATACCTCTTCAGCGCATTCAGTGAAGTGTAAAAAATGGCACCACTAACCCTTGGAGGGCCAAGGATCACCCCTCTCCATTTTGTTAAGGTCATGTCCTCGTCGTCCTCGAGACCCCAGCTCACTGTTCCATCTCCAACGCCTTTCTGACCTTCCTCCAGCTCCTCCAGGAGCCGGAAATTGCGAGGAACTTTAACTCCTTGTAGACAAAAACACAAACACACCACCATGTCATGCTCACACATGGAACACTTCCAACACAACAGGTGGATTTCAGGCACAGGGGGACTTGCAGGAAAACGGGAAACGTCTGAGACTGGCAGCTTCGCCCGCATTTATATAAACGGATATATTTTGGAATAGGCGCTACATCCCGGTGCCGCTGCATCATTCAGCCTCTGCAGTGAGACGGGATGGGGCTGAGCCATTCAAACAAAGCTAAGTCACACTGCCAGCTGCTGCAGTAGTTCACCTGCAGATCACCGCTGCCTCTGAAACTCAACACAGGCCATGTTTTCATGATGAGCTTCCAGAGCACGTACAATCACGTTAAAAAAAAAAACACGCACGGAGATCGTGGGTTTTACGGCGCTTCATTCACGTAGCGGCTCCGGAGTGTGACACAGTCGTTAATCTGAGCTGACAGGGTGGCGGTGTTGTTGTGGTTCGACTAACGGCAGACACAGACATCATCCGAAATTACGTTATTCCAAGTTGCACCGCCTTATTTTAATACATGACCGGTGTTAAATGATGGCATTATTTAACAGCAATGAAATCCTGATCCGACACCCCTTCTCTGCGTCTCGTCGTCCCTTTATCTCAATTAAGTTAGCTTGGCCAATAGCCTCCTATTCATTGGCTGTAGCAGCAGCTGTGTTGTCCTTCGTTTCTCTTCGTACTGCGGCCGCATCATTAGATAAGCTGCCTCGCTATGAAAGCTAGTAGATGCACAAGTTTAAAAAAATAACTGAACGGACAACACCACCAGCTTCTCGTTGTAAATTAATACGGCTCAATCCCTTACCTGATCCGACGGCAAGCGCCATCTTGTCGCTATTCAGCGTGACCGCGCACGCACCGCTGGACAAAGCGTGCGCGACAAAGAAAAGGGTAATCTGTCTGTCCGTTTAATCTAAAACACGGGGTGTGTGTGTGTGTGTGTGTGTGTGTGTGTGTGTGTGTGTGTGTGTGACGCCGAACCCGCCCACAGGGTGACGTCAGGCGGGCACAGCTACTAGTGTATATAATTCTGTGTTTTGATAATAAAGGGTGGTTCGCTGTTCAGTTCAGCACGGCTCCTCTCGTCCATCCATCCATCCATCCATCTTCTACCGCTTTTCCGGAGGTCCGGGTCGCGGAGGCAGCAGTTCAAGCAGAGAAGCCCAGACTTCCCTCTCCCCAGCCACCTGCTCCAGCTCTTCAGAGGGGATACCAAGGCGTTCCCAGACTAGCTGGGAGACATAGTCTCTCCACCGAGTCCTGGGTCTGCCCCGGGGTCTCCTCCCAGTGGGACGTGCCTGAAACACCTCAAGTGGGAGGCGTCCAGGAGGCATCCTAATCAGATGCCCATACCACCTCAACTGACTCCTTTCAATGTGGAGGAGCAGCGGTTCTACTCTGAGCCTCTCCCGAATGACTGAGCTCCTCACCCTATCTCTGAGGGTGAGTCCAGCAATCCTACGGAGAAAGCTCATTTCAGCCGCTTGTATCCGCGATCTCGTTCTTTCGGTCATTACCCAAAGCTCGTGACCATAGGTGAGAGTAGGAACGTAGATTGACTGGTAAATCGACAGCTTTGCCTTAGAACTAAGCTCCCTCTTCACCACAACAGACCGGTACAACGTCCGCATCACTGCAGATGCTGCTCCAATCCGTCTGTCGACCTCTCGCTCCATTTTCCCCTCACTCGTGAACAAGACCCCAAGATACTTAAACTCCTCCACTTGGGGCAGGAGCCTGTCCCCAACCCGGAGAGGACAATCCACCTTTTTCCGGCTGAGGACCATGGACTCGGACTTGGAGGTGCTGATTCTCATCCCAGCCGCTTCACACTCAGCGGCAAACCGTCCCAGCAAGAGCTGTAGGTCATTGCTGGATGAAGCCAACAGGACAACATCATCTGCAAACAACAGAGATGAGATCCTGTGGTCACCAAGCATGACGCCCTCCATTCCCTGGCTGCGCCTAGAAATCCTGTCCATAAAAATTATGAACAGGACCGGTGACAAAGGGCAGCCCTGGCGGAGTCCAACTCTCACTGGGAATGACTCCGACCGAGTGTTGGCAATGCGAACTAAACTCTCACAACGGTCGTACAGAGACCGAATAGCTCGTAACAACAAGCCCGATACCCCATACTCCCGAAGCACCCCCCACAAAAATCCACGAGGGACGCGGTCAAATGCCTTCTCCAAGTCCACAAAACACATGTAAACTGGTTGGGCAAACTCCCACGAACCCTCAAGAATTCTCGAGAGGGTAAAGAGCTGGTCCGATGTGCCACGGCCAGGACGAAAACCACATTGCTCCTCCTGAATCCGAGGTTCGACCAACGGCCGGACTCTCCTCTCCAGTACCTTGGCATAGACCTTCCCAGGGAGGCTGAGGAGTGTGATCCCTCTAAAGTTGGAGCACACCCTCCGGTCCCCTTTTTTGAAGAGAGGAACCACCACCCCGGTTTGCCATGCCAAAGGCACTGCCCCCGACCTCCACGCAATGTTGCAGAGGCGTGTCAACCATGACAACCCAACAACATCCAGGGCCTTGAGGTACTCGGGGCGAATCTCGTCCACCCCCGGGGCCCGGCCACCAAGGAGATTTTTAACCACCTTGGCGACCTCAGCCCCTGTGATAGGCGAGTCATCCCCCTCGTCCCCAAACCCTGCTTCCTCTGTGGAAGGCGTATCAGTGGGATTGAGGAGATCCTCGAAGTATTCCTTCCACCGCCCGACGATATCCCCAGTTGAAGTCAACAGTGTCCCATCCGCACCATACACAGTGTGGACGGGGAGCTGCTTTCCCCTCCTGAGCCGCCGAACAGTTTGCCAGAATCTCTTTGAAGCCGACCGAAAGTCTTGTTCCATGGCCTCACCGAACTCCTCCCATACCCGGGTTTTTGCTTCAGCAACCACCCGAGCTGCACTCCGCTTGGCCTGCCGGTACACCTCAGCTGCTTCGGGAGTCCCACAAGCCAACCAAGCTTGATAGGACTCCTTCTTCAGCTTAATGGCCCCCCTCACCACTGGTGTCCACCACTTGGTTCGGGGGTTGCCACCACGAGATGCACCGACCACCTTGCGGCCGCAGCTCTGGGCTGCCGCTTCAACAACAGAGGTGGAGAACATGGCCCATTCAGACTCCATGTCTCCAGACTCCCTCGGAATGTGGTTGAAGTTCTTCCGGAGGTGGGAGTTGAAGACCTCCCGGACAGGGGCCTCAGCCAGACGCTCCCAGCACACCCTCACTATACGTTTGGGTCTACCAGGTCTGAATGGCTTCCTCCCCTGCCATCGGATCCAACTCACCACCAGGTGGTGATCAGTTGACAGCTCTGCACCTCTCTTTACTCGGGTGTCCAAGACATACGGTCGCAGGTCTGATGATACGATAACAAAATCGATCATCGACCTGCGGCCTAGGGTGTCCTGGTGCCAGGTGCACATATGGACACCCTTATGCTTGAACATGGTGTTCGTTATAGACAGACTGTGGTTAGCACAGAAGTCCAATAACTGAACACCACTCGGGTTCAGATCGGGCAGGCCGTTCCTCCCAATCACCCCCCTCCAGGTTTCACTGTCGTTGCCCACATGCGCATTGAAGTCCCCCAGTAGGACAATGGAGTCTCCAGGAGGAGCACCCTCCAGCACCCCAGTCACAGACTCCAAAAAGGGTGGGTACTCTGAAACATCATTTGGTGCATAGGCACAAATGATGGTCAGGACCCGTTTCCCAACCCGAAGGCGCAGGGAAGCAACCCTTTCGTCCACCGGGGAAAACTCCAATATAGAGGCAGCAAGGTGGGGCGATACAAGAATACCTACCCCTGCTCGTCGCCTCTCGCCCGGGGCAACTCCAGAAAAGGCCAAGCTCCAGCCCCTCTCCAGGAGACTGGTTCCGGAACCGGAGCTGTGTGTTGAGGTGAGGCCGACTATATCTAGCCGGTATCGCTCAATCTCGTACACCAGCTCAGGCTCCTTCCCCACCAGAGAGGTGACATTCCACGTACCAAAAGCCAGTTTAGAAAGCTTGGGATCAGTCCGCCAAGGTCTCCGCCTTTGACTGCCACCTAATCCACATAGCACCGGACTTCCATGATCCCTCCTGCAGGTGGTGAACCTACTGGAGGGCGGACCCATGTAACTCCTTCGGGCTGAGCCCGGCCGGGTCCCATGGGTGGAAACCCGGCCACCAGACGCTAGCCTTCGAGCCCCTCCCCCAGGCCTGGCTCCAGGGTGGGGCCCCGGTAACCCCATACCGGGCGGGGTACACTGAATCCTTGATATACAATTTATCATGAGAGTCTGTTGGATCGTTCTTCGTCTGGCCCTTCACCCAGGACCAGTTTGTCTTGGGAGACCCTATCAGAGGCAAATTGCCCCTCGTATTGGCTCCTCTCGTATTATTCATAAATTGTGGGGATCCACCTCAGTATATTTACACTCGGACGTAAAAGACAAAAAGGAATTGTCATGGGGGGTTTGTGTGTGGATGTGGGGGTGGTGTGTTGGTGTGAACAGTGACAAAGAGAATGGGAATTACAAAGGCTTTGATGTTAAGGCAGCACACAGAAGGCAGACCGACTGGTATGATTTAAGAGCAGAGGTGCCTGAGAGTTGTTACTCTTTTGTGGCTTGTGTTTCTAGAGAAATGGACTGAGAGCTGAATAAAGTCTGATATGATCTGGACCTCTCTGCCTGATTATTTCTCTCTCCACAACATAACATATTGGCGACGAAAATAATTATGGCAGCGTATGGGCTACCTCGGGGGTGTCCAATCATGTGCCATGGAGGGCCAAGACCCTGCAGGTTTTCTCTTCTACCCAGTCTCTTCAGCAGGTGTTTTCACTTGTCAGCAATCAGTGGAAAGAAATTCAGTGAAATCTGCTTTTGAAGACTGGTTGGAGGTAAAGCCTGTAAGGTCTTGGCCCTCCATGCCACATGATTGGACACCCCTGGGCTACCTCAACCCCTCATGCCATTTCTGGAGTACACGGGAGAGCCGGTGATCCTGTGGCCAAAGTGGAGGGCCATGTTTGAGGGTTACATCGGGACGCTGGGTCTAGGTGGACTCGACGGGAGAAGACGACAAGTGCTCCCGGCCCATCATCTTGGCTCAGAGGGCCGAAGAATTCTCGGTATGTTGGGAGAGATGGAGTGCTAGGAGGTTGCTGTCGAGCGGTTGGCCAATTTTTTTCGCTGGGCAGACGAGGACCACAACACTGTGGGTGACGGGAGTGTTGGCGCCAAACGAGGCTAAGCTAGTTAGCTGGGAGAAGCTAACGGCACAGTCAGTGTCTATGGACGGGCTAGCCACGAAGCTAACTGCGCGCCAAAAGAGGGCTTCAAGCTACCAGCTGGGCATTGAGGTGGGACCGGAGGAGTCCCCGGTCACTGAAAAACGGCGGGCCAGCCACGAAGTGCAGAAAGGTGAAGGACCGGAGCGCTGATGAGTTGGACGGCACAGTGTGCAACAACAGCAGAGAGGGAGAGCAGCAGGAGTCATCTCCGCAGCTGGAGGCTAGGCAGCGAGTGAGCGGGACCATGGAGGCTGAGAACTCCGGGGGAGAGCAGCAACAGCCCGGCATGGAGACGACGCAGCGGAGCGCCTGGGACGAGGGTGCTGAGAGCAGCGATGAGACGTCTGGGTCGGAGAGTGGAGCCGACGAGAGTGACGCTGAGAGCCCCGAGGGAGAGCAGCTGCAGCCGGACATGGAGTCAACGCAGCAGAGCGCCTGGGACGAGGGTGTCAAGAGCAGCGACGAAACGCATGGGTCGGAGAGTGATGCCGACCAGAGTGAAGCTGAGAGCCCCGGGAGAGAGTAGTTATGACTGGGCATGGTGACAGCACAGCGGAGCGCCTGGAACAAAGGTGCTTGGGAGCAGTGGGTCGGGAAACGACGCCGACGAGCAGGCTTCGGTTTTCCCCGGAGTGCGGCCACGAGGGGCCGGGGTGTTTAGAGCCACAACGGCAGTGTTGAGAGCAGTCGGGAGCGGACCGACGAGCACAGAGGGACGGTGTGCTGGACAGCAGCACAGCGGGTCCCGAGGAGTGACGCAGTCGGTGGTGAAGAGGGATGTTATGGCGAGAGAGATTGTTTTTAATCCCAGGGGCAGATAGCAGCCACAGGCACACGTATTGTGGGGCTGCCCGGGGCCTCCAAGCCGGTCTTATCTTCAGCGGCCAGGGACATATATGATTTGGGGCTGCCGTGGGCCCCCCGGGCCGGTTTTACCACTGGCTGCCAGTGGACAGTGGTGTGACTTGAACACCATTAATGTAAATACATGTACATAGTGCTGGTGTGCATGAGAGTGTGTATGTGGTGTGTTACGGGATTATTTTACGTATTTTAGAGACGTCCAGTTTTAGTTGTTTTGTGTGTATGTGGTAGGTTATTTCATTGCAGTTAATTGTTCCCATTTTTTTAGTGCATGATTCGGGTCCTAATTTGAGGAGGGTCTCGACTGTGTGTGTGGTTTTGCATTTTGTAAGGGGGAGGGGAAGTGTAGTGTTGAGAGTGTAGTGTGTGTGTGATGCTGTACCCGCCCACAGGGTGACGTCAGGCGGGCACGGCCACTGGTGCATATAATTCTGTGTTCTGATCATAAAGGGTGGTTCGCTGTTCAGTTCAGCACGGCTCCTGTCTCGTATTATTCATACATAACACAGGTGTCTGTCGTCCACCCCTGCAATAAATTTATGAGTCCCCCCCTTCTCTTTCTTCTAAGTTTGCTACTTTTTCAACAGTTTCATAATTTTGCACCCGGTCTGAAAAGAGGGTTTGCAGCTGCACCCCTCCAGCAGGTGGCGCCCTCACACTAATAAATCAAGGTACAGAAACGGACCTAAAAAAAAGTACAAAAGCTTGTCGCTCCAGCAGTACCCTGAAAGGTATGAGAACTGTACCTTGGAAGAACATATCTGGAGACCCAGTGGCAACTATGGACCTTTGGATTTAAAGGTACATTTTTGTCACTGGGGCTCCACAGATGTTCTTCAAGGTACAGTTCTCATACCTTTTAGGGTACTACTGGAGTGACAACTGTTACCTTTTTAGGTCGATTTCTGTACTTACGGCCGGCACTGTTCAGATGGACTCGACACGATTGAGGGACACAGGTCGTTTGCTCTACCATTGCCCCATTTCACTTACCTGCTCACAATAGAGTTCAGTGTCTATTTAGAGCACTTTTACACATGTTGCACATCACAATGTTCTGCAGACTCTTATGAAAACATTCATACATAATTGTGAGAAATCAAATGGTGATGTGCAAATCAAAGAGACTTTATTCCAGACAGACTGATAGATGAGTGGATAGATGATGGATGATTTTCATTAAACAGAGAGATTAAATGCATTTTTTTTAATTAACACAACTTGATAAAACCATCCAAAATCACAGGTTAACAGTAGAAAGAGTAACTGCAAGATTAAATGAATTAGAAAATAACCAGTGAAACTTGGATCACTGCTGTGTCCAGCATTTGCTGTTTCAACAAGTCATTTGTTCACTGGTTGGGTTGCTAAGGGCTACTTCATATTAGGTTAATTAATACGTTAGTGCAATGTGATCATTGTGATTGAGCAGTGCATTTGCCATGAAGGATGGGTGTGGTTACTGGTAGATGTACCAAGTTAACATGAGCTGTCATATAGGGTGCTGCTATTCTTATTCAATATATACATTATGAATCATAACTTACCTTTAACTTCTGTCTTTACAACTGTTGTTCCAACTAATTAAATCCCCTGTGTGTGTGCACTTTTAAGTGGCAACAAGTGAAATTTAGTGTTCTGGCCAAAACAGCTCAGACTCTTCGGGACATGGAGACCCTCTGAAATGTTTGCTGCAGTGCTTCCAGCCCATCCTGGCACACTGTTCTAATGAAGCCTGGGCTCACGTTTCATCTTGTGTAGATTTTGGTTTGCAGTGGCTCCTTACCCTGCTGGGAGAGGCCACTGCCATTAAAGAGGGCATCTGTGAGGAGTGCATGGTCTAATAAACGTATGGAGCAGCATCCACAATGATAGAACCGGGGATGCACCCGGCAGAACATTGCACAGCAGCAGTGTCACCCATGTGCCATGCTGACCTTTTGTTGTCATTTATGTGTAAGCAAGCAATGGTGTGTGACGTAAAAGTTGCCTCATCTGTGAGGAGTGTATGGATGAGTGGCAAATGTTTATTCAAGTGTGGCTAACAAAAAATAAGGACTGGGCTCCAATCAGGTGCTGCTTACTATCTGTTAGACTTTTTTTTTCCTCTCAGTACATAGTTTGACCTGCTACAACAGGTAGTGCTGCTGCCCTAGAGGTCCCATTCGCACAAACGTTGTGTTTGTGGGTTTTAACCTTCTAGAAATGCTTTCTTGGGTCATATGACTACAGTAAAATGCTAAAATCTCTTCACTTAGAAATAACATTTCGGCAGAATGGACAGAAGTCAGTTTTGCTCTTCCAGATCTTTTTCCCTACGTTATGGAAGTCAGGTTATTTCGCACCTCAGACAGAGACAATGAATACACATGGGAGAACAATGCCCAAGAGGGTGAGAGGAGGTTGAATGAAGTGTAGTGTAAATATCATGCTGTGTATGAGGAAGTGCCTTGAAGCTTGTGAAGGTGACTTGGGATATAGAGAGGAGTGCTTGCTGTAACCAGTTCTGTGCTTGTGAGATGTGAGTGTGTAATAAATCATCTGACATGAAGCTGCCTCTTCATTGACACACTCCACAACGTCACCAATACATGTTTCAGTTTTCGGTTACAACCCATCACTGTGCTATTGACCGTGATGATTCAGGCTCCGCCCAGAGGAGCGCAAGTCCAAGGTGTTTGCTTCAGAGCTAACAGTGCTCCCAGGGAGTTGGCTTACCAAGCACAGTTTATAGTGTTATTTTCTTTAAATTTCAGTCAGTAGTAGACTGGTTCACTAATTCAATGTTGATAATATATCTCTTGTCACGCTGGCTTATTCTGATATATTTTCACATTGATGCTACATTGAACCAGAGTTGATCTGTCCAACCATCAAAGCTGGCCTCAGTGGGGAGAGGCCGACAGACAGGCCGCCTCATATTAGCTTAATTCTGTTCACCCCCACTGGAGTCCTTGTTCATTTACCAACACTGGACCATATACGTCATATTAAGCAACTATTCCAGCTTTGCTTACGATAGTTTATTTTTTCTAAAAGAGACCCAAGACATTTTGCTGCAGCTAGCAGTTAGCTAGCTGCAGCTCTTGGAGACAGAAGATGATTCGCAGTGATACTGTCTTCTGAGCAGCTGGATGATGAGACTCCAGTCTGTGCTCCAGTCAGCGGCTGTAACCTAGACGTGACACCCTAGATAGGACATGGCTGACATTTTCATGCCAAATGGAGGTGCCATATTCTCTAGGTAATTATCATGGCTGACAGTGCCTTCAACATTGTGATAAAGGGATACACAAACAATTATTCATTGTAAGCGGAAGAAAATGGATGGATGGATATAAGTAAGCAATGTATATGAAATGTGACTAGCCTTGTGGCTAGCCATGTTCTATCTAGTGTTTACATATCTATGACCGGTAAAGATATCACAGCCGGTTTCAGCCAATGGCATGACTGGGTTGATGCCATGTGTCTCTACCAACCAGCAAGTAGTAAGGAGGTCAGAATCTTGTCTCTATCACTGTTAAGACCTGTACGAACTGTCAACATGTAGAAAAAGTGGAGTAAATGGGACCTTTAAATAAGTCCAGATAACATTTTGAATTACCCTATTGATTAACCCTCATCTAGATCTAATCTTGGAAGATGTCAAAATGTCTGACATAGGCCATAAACTCTAAAAGGTAAAGCAAACAAAAGCACAAGGGAAGATGTTTATTAGTTTATTTATAAATACAATTTATTATATACATTGTAAGCCTCCCGAATGGAAGGCAACAAAAAGGCATCAAGGCATTATTCTGATATCTAAAACCCCTTCTGCAGAACCAACACCACCATCTATATGGATCTGGCCTCAGAAAGACTCAGAGTCCAATGAAGGGCAATTTACAGACGGTCCAAAGTGTTTTCCCACATTGTTGGCAACAGGATAAGGCAAGTCAATAAGAAGTCCAAAGACTTTCAGATGTGACTTCAGCACAGCATGTCAAACATACTGACAAGTGTCCGCCGCACTTAAGCACAAGATTGTTTCACAAAATTGCTTCAAATGGGGAGGGGAAAAGGTTAAATAACCACACAAGATCAATTAAAAAAAACCTTTTAATCCACCGATGAAAGCTTAAAGTCTCAAGTTAAATAAATTTAGATTTCTGATTAACAGGAAGAGGAAAGATTAACTGCTGGTTACTTTGGACGATAAAAGCTGACATTGTGCTGATTTCCAGTTCTATAATGTAATTTGTGGATTAAATATGTATGTAAAACAATCCTCGCTTAGGCCTTAGTAAAGCTCCTCAGTTTACCCTCTAAAACAGTCAGAGCATTGTGTTTGGAAAATTATATCAAGGTTATCCTTGCTGCAACAGTAGAATGTAAAAGAACAACAGACCTAATTTAAACCAGGGCCTTAAATGCTTTGAGTTGAGCAGTTTTCAAACTATTTTAATCACTTTAATCAAATCCTGAGATCATCTTCAAAATTAAAACAAAAAATATGGTGATGCTTGTTAGATCTATGCTTTCAACCAGACTCTTTACTGAAACAGCCATAAATGATAATTACAGCAAATATGTCTGAACTAAGACTGTCACGCTGTGGATTCCTTTTAAACTCGTCACACATTTTAAATTCAAAACCATTACTTTTGTCAGTCTTCAAACTTTTTGTTCAGTACTTCAAACATTTATCCTTAACCAGTGTCACATGTTGAAACTTCACAAAATGCACAAAAGATCCTTAAATGAGTCATTACTTTAATCATAGAAAGCAACTTGCTGAAGCACCAAAACATCCAGTGGAGCCGATGTTGGGATTCCCATTTAGAAAAGTTGCCTAGCAACATTTAATCGTGTCCGCACGCTCCAGTTTTACAGTGCACGTACGTTTTTCTAATACTGATCAAGAACTACTGTAAGCGTAGATCTGACGCAGTCCTCAAACTTTGATGCAGTCACACAAATAACAACCATTAACCAGCATATAACATTATCAAGCGCACACAAAACTGCTTCTCAAAATACTCTAAAAGCACTATGCAATCTGCTGCGTACTTCTGCTTTGACCTACGGTGAATCATGGGACATAGTCAAGTATGAAGGATTGGAAAACTGGAATAGAACAAAACATGTAGCACAACTTTGGCTGAAACAAAAAAAACTATTTCTATCAAACTGTCAGTACAAAAGCTTAACAATAAGTCTTTAACCTGGCCAAACCGGAGGAAAAATATACTTAGTTTCTCATATTTTAACCTGAACGCCTTTACTGGGATTTCCTTGGAATGAAATAACACTTTGGTGGGTTAAACCTGGGACCATTTGGTCAAAGTTTGGGGTCATGTTTTGAAAGCGGTACCAGTCATTTAATCTGGAGCACCATGGCTGCCATTCAGTGGCTGTTTTACTCAAACTCAAAGGAAACCTTGTGACCCAGCGTATTGCTTGTGCAAGTTCACATGCTCTATGCATGCATGCATGCATTCTTTTGTCTGGCCAAGTCTGAACTAGAAAAATTCATTTTATTATGCAGTTTTTAAAGTAGCTCCAGGTTTTTAACATAGCTGATATTTGTAAACTATATAAAAAAGGCATTTTGACCTAATCAGATGAGTTAAGACTTATAGTTAAGAGCCTCTTTTTACACTGCATAGTCATTTGCTGTACAATACCTTTACAAATCACTAAAGCATAAAAAAACCTTCAATCAACTGATCTCATCTATAGGTTTAAAGGAAGTTCCACAGTTGTCACCAATCACAGAAGCCCTTGAAGTACTACCAAGTCCGTTTGTCACGTTTACCAAATCAGTAGACAGTGACAGCATTACTCATCAGGAATGATTCGCCCCCACATCTAACATGTTCCTCCCACAATACAACAAAGGAAGCAAGCACTGACAACAATGTAACACATAGCTGGCACATAACATAGGAGGCTGTGTCTGAATTACTGAGACACAGAATGACAAAAATGTAGAAAGTGCAGCTGAAACAAAAGAAATGCAAGTACTGCATTTGTGGTGTGTAAGGCTATTTCACTGAACTGCATGAGCTTCTCGCTGGCAAAAACTGCTTGTTTAGCAGGAGTCCAATAAAAGTGGAAGTGCTTTTCACATAAGACACATAACCATCTGAAGAGACTATGTAGACCAGTGGAACAGAATTATTTTTGTCCACATGTTATAATGACCTATCAATGAGCCTGACTACAGTAACGCACATTTCTGAGACTTATAAATTATTTTGTTTGAACTGGCAAGATACCAACTTTCAGTCAAATTGCTGCTTATTTTTTGTTTTGAGTTTTTTCTTATCATCTTTGTTGTATCTTTAACTTTTCATTTATAACAGGAGTAATTTAAAATACACAAACTATTATTAATGACATCAACAATGCATTTTGTTAGCACTGAAACTGACCCTTTGAGCACATCTTGGCATCATGTTTGCTTTAAGAATCAACATCGAAGGGATGAGCCCACATGAGCAAGACCATATATGCAACAGTAATCGATTCATTTGTTCTTAAGCTATCAACATTGCTAAAGCTTCCAGAAGTCCTGCTATTCATCATGGCCTAAATCCAGTGTTATTACTTGCACATCAAGTAGGCCCTTGACAAGATGGAGATGCACAAGACTAAAAATAGAGGAGTGCTAAATATAATGGGATTTATTGGCGATCCCAAATTAGCTGTGGCTCTGGAGGAGCAAAGAAAGGGGAGTGTTAATTCTTTTAACCTCACTGGAAAGTGATTTCAGATGTGTATGAACAGATGTTCTAAACGGATACCTCAAAAAGTGATGAGTTGTGGTAGATATACAATGAATTCAGGATATACTGTCATTCAAAAAGATTACCTTAATGGATGTGAAATGAAAAAAAACAACAACAACAAAGCCCTCCATTTGAAAAAGTGAAAACATGTGCAAAACTTAAAGCTATGGTATTAGAATCTGCGAGTTTTTCCCCCCTATGGATTACAGTTTAAGAGAGGCAAAAAAAGGAAATGAGAAGCCTGGACGGAGCCAGTGCAGTCTGAGGTAGGGTGCAGTTAGCCTGCAGTTTTACTTGACTTTCTGAGCCCACTTTAAGTCGTCTGCCCTGGGCTTCTCCCCTGTCACTCCCTGGATTAGGTCCTCCAGGTTCCTCCAGAAACCCAACTTCTCCAGTGGGTAATTCAGCCAACCTGAGGGAATAAGAAAAGAAAATCATATTGACTTTTAGGTCATAAATTGTTTCTTTCTCCAACCTGACCCCGAATCTCTTTAGTATCACACCGTCAGCTGAACGGGCCACAGAGCTGTGCAACAGCCCACAGAGTATGGCCATATTTCCTGTTTTCTCAGTGGCAGTCATCTGATGACTTCACATCACGGGTCAACAGCAAATGTTTCAAGACTTTTTGGAGTAGCCAACAGACTAAACATCAGACTAAACATCAGACTAACAGAGAATCAGTTTTAATCAATATTTACTGTCTGACTATGACTGCAGAAATTAAAATAAAGAAAAAAAACTTATGAAAAGCCACATTGTCTTCAGACAATAGCTGCATGTTGGCCAAAGTGTTCTTTGTTTAATCTCCACACAGAGTTTTCATGCACAGACAGGACTGTTCGATACTATGAACATGAATGGAAAGCAGAAAGCTTCTGCTATTAAAAGACTTCCTGGCTTAAATATTGTGTATTGTCTGCAGTTACCCGCTTTCAGATACAGCTCTTTTCAGAAAAGAGAATAGGTAGTTTTTTTAATGCTGAGCTCTGTGAAACTTCCAAGTTTTGAACTCTGGTGTTTAATCGAACATATTACTTTGGGTCCCCTTAAAGCACTGAGATTTTTTTATTTTATTTTTTTTTGGGGGGGGGGGGGGGCTAACGGACAACTTTACATTCAAACAACTTTATTAATCCAACTGAGCAATTAATTTATAGGAAACACTATGAAGTATGGGATAAATCGCAAAACAAAACAATTATAATATTTATAAAACAGCAAGTCCTGTGAATATCTAAAGTGTCAGTATTGAGGAGCTTAACAGCTGAAGGAATAAAGTACTTGGATTAGCCATTAGTTTTCATCAGAAGTGGATTATAAGGTCGGCCTAAAGGCAATAAAGAGAATTCCAGTGAGACAATGTGGTCTAGTTGCCTGAGAGAATTTAACGTGTTATTTTTATAATCAAAATAATCTGTTACTTGGTTCCTTTTTCAAATAATAATCTGCTAATTTTAAAATGATGTGAAACTCCCTTGTGTGTTTGCAGCTTTCCTTCCTCTGACTCACTCCCTGCAGCTGTGTAACCTTTCACATGATGGCAGCGCCAGCTCAATAAGTGTGTAAGTAGCTCTCTAAGAGGTTTCCAAAGTACAATAGCAGAAATATTTCATTTTAAAGTGTTTGTTAGCTGTACTATCTGAAGAAGCACCTCCTAACTAAAGCTACTAAGGCTCTTTATAGCTATTAATATCAGCTCTTTGTGCAGTAAGACAAATTAAACATATTTAAAGGATTCATACTGTGCAAAATGGTGTTTTATGGGATGTAACCTTATAAAATATGACCATGGGTCATGTATATACTGTTAAGATATTTAAAATAAGTGGCACTTCATAGATAAATACATACTGGCCCCCATTTATCAAATGTGCATAAGACAGAAAAGTGGCCATACGGTCATTTCAACACAGAGATCAGTATTTATCAATCTGAACATGATTGTACAGAACACTCAAATCCAGGGATGAGAATGGGGTTTGGGAAAAAAAGAGGAAACTAAGCCAGGGGTCTTGGGGGACGTAGGCCCCCAAGTCGGATCCAAGGCGGAGCCTTGGTGGGGGGTCTAGAGGGGCAATGCCCCCCCAGAAGTTAACGAAATTTGGTGTTTTAGAATGCTCAAATGTGGTCTTATATTTAAAGCTAGAAGTAAGTACAAATGCATTTATAGGTTACCTTTTTAATCTGCTGCTGCATCACATGTGTAATCATGTTCAATACTGTTTTGATTCAGTGTCACACTTGATTGAGAAACAGAAAATGTCACTTCCATATTTACATGCCTGTGCTACTACTCTATGAACTTATGTACAAGTCAATGTATTCTTCCCATCTAATTGTGCAATTTCTTCTTCTTGGCTACCAAAGCCTGGAGCCGTTCTGTAGCCTTCCTCTTCTCTGATTTTCTGTGGGCAAGCAGTGCCTGCTTAGCCGCAGCTTCTCTGTTCTTTTTCATGGCTGCCTTGCTTGCCACAGAATCATGTTGAAGATTGAGTTCTTTCTGTTTCATTTCCTTCTCTTTCCTTTTTTCTTCCTTTTCATGCCTGTAGGCACTTGCTGGATATGACAAAGGAAATCTAACAAAATCGCCGATTGGTTGCTTCAATAAGTATCAGCCAATCAGTGGCCTTGTTACATTACATTACTGATCTCGCTGGGTAGCACGTTCTGCGTGGTGGATTTTAGCAGCCGATCGAAAATACGACTCGCCGGTCATAACATACCTCACCCCCCCCTCCTAAAATTTTCTCCTCGAATTTAGACGATTCACGAGAATGACCCTAGACATGATCAAATCCGCGGAATTCTGCGGATCCGCGGAAAATTCTCATCCCTGCAAATCTCACGACAGGTCTGAGCCTGTGTACACAAATTTTCAAATTGCTGTACTTGCAATACAGCAGAGAAACCTGGCTGTATGGGAGAATTTATTGATCATATCAAATTATATTGAGCAGTGCATCCTTTCAGGTGACGTTTGCCTTGTGTTATATTTAGATGAGTGTTTTAATGATTTAAAGACTAAAGAAGCTGCTTTTAGTAATTATATATGTTCTATATGCATTTACAGTGGACATCAAAATTAGAGAACAATGTATTAATACTTTATTTATTCTAACATGTTATTCTTCATTGTTGAGAATTTGACAGAATATCAGCTGTGGTTATATCACTGCTGTACTAGCATGTTTTTTTAAATAACTAAGGCACTACAACACAAACATTTATTTTGTAAAAAAAAAAAAAAAAAAAATCAGTGTGCAGAATTAAGAGAACAGTGACCACTGTGTCAGAAGAGAAGATTTAAACTGGTTTTTTTTTTTAGGGCTATAGGATTCAAAAATGAATAGGAAGTATAGAGGCCCTTGCTTTAAATGACTTCAGCACAGCTGCGCCCACAGGACATCACTAGTTTCTCACACTGCTCTGGTTTGATCTTGGTCCATTCTTCTTCAGTCTCTTCCACAGTTCAGTAACTGTAGTGGGTTTCTTAGCCATTACTTTGTCACCAAGGATTTTCCAGAGGTTCTCTATGGGGTTTAGATCTGGACTCTGGGCTGGCCATTTCATTGTTTTAATATTGTTAGATTCAAGGAACTGTTTAACCCGTTTTACAGTGTGACAGCGGTCATCGTCTTGTATGAAAATTGCAGGCTGACTGGGAGACAACTGTGGTAAAGAAATTGCATTTTGCAGGAGGTTCACATAAACATTTGCATTCACCCTGCCATGTAGCTGTACAAAAGGCCCAACTCCTGCAGCAGAAAACATCCCCCAAACTATGACACTTCATCCTCCAAATTTAACTAACTTCTTTACACACTTTGAGTTCAGTCTTTGCCCAGTTTACCGCCAAACATACAGAGGGGAAAATAAGTACTGAACACGTCAACTTTTTTCTCAATAAACATATTTCTGATGGAGCCACTGACCTGAGATTTTCACCAGATATCAGTAACAACCCAAGTAATCCATGCATACATAGAAATCAAGGCAACTGTGTTCACAAAACAAGTTATACTTAATAAAGTGAAATGACGCAAGGAAAAGTATTGAACATGCTTGGTGAAATTCATTTACTATTTAGTAGAAATGCCTTTGTTGGTAATAACAGCTTCCAGACCCTCCTGTATGGAGAAACTAGATGCAAGAATTGCTCAGGAGTGATTTTTGCCCATTCTTCCACACAAACGGTCTTCAAATCTTGAAGGTTCCATGGGTGTCTTCTATGAACTCTGATCTTCAGTTCGTTCCATAGATTTTCAACTGAATTCAGGTCAGGTGACCGACTGGGCCATTCTAGCAGCTTTATTTTCCTTCTCTTGAGCCATGTGAAAGTTTCCTTGGCTGCATGTTTGGGATCATTGTCTTGTTGAAATGTCCACCCTTGTTTCATCTTCAGCATCTTGGCAGATGGCAACAGGTTCTTATCAAGGATGTCTCTGTACATTCATCTTTCCTTCAATTATATGAAGACTGCCTGTACCATGTGCCAAAAAACACCCCCACACCATTATGCTCTCACCTCCAAACTTCACTGTTGGTATGGTGTTTTTGGGCTGATGTGCAGTGCCAGGTTCAGGTTCCTTTATTTGTACCCGTAGGTAGATTTGTTTTGCAGTCTGGTGACATCCATATTTACAAGCCACAATTACATTCAACATAAACACAAACACAGGCACACATGAAGCTGACTATAAACATAGTCAGCTTTCTACTGCCATTTCTTCTCCAAGCATGCTGGTGTTGTGGCACATCTGGTCTCATCTGACCAGACTATATTCTCCCAGTATTTTACTGGCTTGTCCAAATGATGTGCAGCAAACTTTAAACAAGTTTCAACATGCTTTTTCTTCAGCAATGGAGTCTTGCGAGGTGAGCGGGCACAGAGCCCATGTGCTGTTGAGTACATTACTTATTTTCTTTGAAACAGCAGCACCTGCTAACTCCAGGGGCCTCATGTACAAAGGGTACTTGTGCACAAAAACATGGTGTATATCCTTTTCCATAGAAAATTTCAGATGTATCAAGAATGAAATGACGGTGAAAATATGCGCAGCCCCACGCCAACTTCATGGCTGGCGTATATACGTTTCTACTGTTATTGGTCCATTGGCAACACTTAGAGGTGATGTTGGGAGACTGATAATGATGTGAAAATTATTGTACACACCAGTGACACATGATGAACAAACATCCAAGTGTGCGCAGTTAGATGAGTGGATATAAAAGCAAGCGCAAAGAAGTGCAGAAAATGCCTCTAAAAACAGAGGATTAGAGGATATTGCAAATCGTGCAGTGAGAAGAGAAAGGGTACTTAGAGACAGAAGATTTTCTGGCTCAGGATGATGACTGGCTTGTCAGCCGGTTTAGGTTTCCACAGGCAGGCCTTGTGGAACTGTGCTCAGAGTTGTCACTCTTGGAGCGTGACATAGCGAGAAGCCGTGCACTGCCCGTCCCAGTGCAGGTGCTGACAACTGTGGGGTTTCTGGAAACAGGGGCATACCAGAGGGAGCTGGCAGACCAATCGGGAATTTCCCAGTCAAGCTTGAGCCGAGCTATGCCAGCTGTGTGGGATGGCATTATCCAGCTGTCATTCAGGTACATCATATTCCCATACAATGCAGTTGAACAGGCCAAAATCAAAGCACAATTTGCAGCGAGAGCCAGTTTTCCTAATGATTCTAATGAACCGCATTGTTGGGAACAAACTACAAGCTGGCACTGTGCGGATGGGTGGCTTCTTGGTGAGTAAATTCATGTAATTGTCCTAATAATAACCTACCTCATGCGCAACGCACCTGTGCGCCCCAACTATTGCCCTGTCTTCAAGGCTTCATTACAACTTAGTGGTTTGAGTAAGTGACTTACCGTTTTTGCTGATTAAACTACAGTTTAATCATCCAAGCCCCCAATTGCCTCTGTGTGTACAGTTAGTTATGTCAATAAACACAAGCATAAAGTCTGAAATGCAACAGTGTCACCCTTTCCCCAGCGCACTCCATTCATTTACAGTAGTAATGTGTGTAATCCATGTAAGTTGTATATAACTATAAAGGATGAGATTTGCATTTTGGACATAAAATATGTACTTGTGGAGTCTAATATGATCTGCTTTCAACTGACAGGTGACCTTGGCTACCCACTAAATAGGTTCATATGGTCTTCTTTTTTGTGACCGTTTTCCTTTAATTCAACCAGCTTATCCACCCGGCTGGTCACAAATTGATTGATTTATTCATCATTTAAAATAACACTGTATAAAAGATACAACATATATTTAAAAACAATGGGATGACACAAGAAAGTGTGCACACTTATTTCCATTGTGGTCCCTTAAAGGGATTGCAGCTAGTCTTGTACCTGGAACCTTTTGTTTTGAAGTCTGGCACTTTAACCACTCAGCTATACACACTCCAAATCACAGCGATCAGTTGACGCTTTGAGGACGACTGCAGACGTCAGTCTAAGCATGTCAAAGTGAAGTAAAAATCTCCTCATTCCTGTCTGAATAAAGAAAAAACTAATCTTATAGGGCTGTGAGAAGGCTATTGAATTGCCTGTATCCGTTGCTAATGCCGGAGGACAGCGTGCCAAACAAAATGTTTTTAACATGCCTCAACCTCATTCAGGAGCGCCTCCAACTCACAGTCCGTGAAATTCCATTAAATCCATTACTTCTGATCGTGGATACAGGAGAATCAAATGTGCAGGGCTTGTATATATCTATTTGCATATCTATTTGCATCTAATTGCATATTCAAATGGAGGCGTGTCAAGGGAGGAGTCCGATATTTCCTCACATGCGTTCAATTTCAAGCAGCTTGGTATGTACAAAGGAAATTTGCTTGGATTCCTGCATACGGACAGTTTCATACAGCTGGATTTTTTTTTTTTTTTTGCTTACGGCATTTTCTTGATTTAAACGTACGTCATCTTTCAGTAGGAAATCCACGCAAGTCTTTGTACATGAGGCCCCTGGTCTTTCTAGAGCTCTCCACCAGTGGTCTTTGGCTCTTGGATAACTCTTCTGATAATTCTTTTGATTCCTCGGTCAGAAATCTTGTGACGAGCTCCTGGTTGTGCTTAGTTTATGGTAAAATGATGTTCTATCCACTACCAAATGATGGCTCCAACAGTGCTCACTGGAACATTCAGCAGTTTAGAAATGCGCCTATAACCAATGTCATCATTATGTTTTGCAACAATAAGGTTGTAAAGGTCTAGAGAGAGCTCTTTGCTTCTACCCATCATGAGTTCTTTAAAAGCTATCAGTCAGGACTTAACCAGCTGAAATTAATTTGCACTGATGGGGGATGAGAATGCGTCCTAAATTCTGATGAATTTCTGCTGATTTCTTGGCTTTCTATGTCTTTTTGCACCCCTTTCTCTTCATATTTCCAGTATTTATTACCTGTGTCATTTCATTTTATTAAATATAACTTGTTTTGTGAACACAGTTGCCTTGGTTTCTTTGTATGTATGGATTACTTGGGTTGTTACTGATATCTAGTGAAAATCTCAGGTCAATGGCTCCATCAGAAATATGTTTAATGAGAAATTGTTGACGTGCTCAATACTTATTTTCCCCACTGTATTGTTTCCCATCAGACCCATATAAATTGAACTTACTCTCATCACTGAAGTACACTCTGGAGTCTGGACCAGTTATCCTCTGTCCAGATAACATGCTCCTCAGCAAAGGCAAGTCTAGCCTTTTTATTCTTTCTGCTGATGAGAGGTTTGGTCACTGCGGAGTGAGCTTTGAGTCCAAATTGTCTTAAACAGAGAGGCACTGTGTGCCGAGACAGATCCTTGCCCTGTTCAGCAGTGAACTGGTGAGCAATTCCAGCTGCAGTGTTGAACAGATTTCCCATTGAAAGTCTTCGCATAATCCTGTTCTCCAAAAAAGAGCAGTGTGAGAAACTAGTGATGTCCTGTGGGTGCAGATGTGCTGATGTCATTCAAAGAAAGGGCCTCTACACTTCCTATTAATCTTTATAGCCCTAAAAAAACCACTGTTTAAATCTTTGCTTCTGACAGTGGTCACTGTTCTCCAATTTTGCTCACTGTTTGTGTTGGAAGTGCCTTGGTTATTTAAAAAAACATGCTAGTACAGCAGTGGTATAGCCACAGTTGATATTCTGTCAAATTCTGAACAATGAAGAATAACATATTTTAGAATAAATAAAGTATGAGAGAGTAGACTGTTCTCCAATTTTGATCTCTACTATATATCAGTGCAGCCAATATAGCAGATTTAAGCAGAAAGTCAAAATGTAATTGAGCAGATGTAGAAAACCGAATTACACATTTACAGTAATGTCTGAACTTTAAAATATTTTTCATACAGTTAGGATTGGGTTTAGAGCTTTTCAAGAAGAATGTCATTTTCAAATGGGCACCAAGTGCCCATATTTACTGTAATTTACTGTGGTAAATTAATTCTATAAAAATAAAGTGTAGCGAAAGACTCTTAAAAAGATATTTCTTTGACCAACTGTGGTGTTATGTACTAATTAATAACTAGCATCCATCACAGATTATCTGGTTAACTCCCTTGGTCAATCCATCAGGGCAGCTCAGTGGCACAGTGGTTAACACTGTGGCAGCACAGTAAGAAGGTCACAGTATCGATTCGACCCCTGATCATCATGGGTTTGATCCCACCCCCTGACCATCGGTGACACTTCTGTGTGGAGTTTGCATGTTCTCCCCGTGTCTGCGTGAGTTTATCCCAAGTACTCCGGTTTCCTCCCACAGGCCAAAAACATGCAAGTTAGGTTAATTGGAGACTTTAAGTGGCTCTAGGTGTGAATGGTGAAGGGACTGGCGCCGTACCGTGGTTGCCTCATCCATCCAGATGGATGCCCTGAATTTCCCTCTGGGATTAATAAAGTATACATTTTATTCACTTATCCCACCGATGTCTGTAATAGAACCAATGAGTGCAGCCACTCACTCCTCTGCCAGGGGTCCAAGTCAGACCGCTTTTTTTACCTCAGCATAAAGAATTGTGATTATATAGATAATATAGCCGAGGCTAAACAATTTATATCATGGCTATATAGATTTAAATTAACCCTAAGCTGGAGCTCACACCATTTCAATTCCTCTGTATGTCCTGTACATACTGAAGTATTAACAAATAAAATCTTTGAATCTTGAATTTTGAGTTCACACCCAGCTGTTGTGCAACAATGATCTCATTCCAGCCATTGTTCTTTTGCCTTTAATGCCACATTTGAGTTTGCCAAGTAACACATCTTTATTATTTTTGTCTTCTCATATAATCTTGTCAATTTCTACTTTGGAGAAATTTCTCTTTTTGCAGTCTTATATTCCGCTGTATGGTAAAGGCCAGAGGCAAGGCAAGGGTGTGATATTTAAATGAGGATCATTTCCAGCTATCAGATTTATCAATGGATGTTTGATTGTACAGTATGATGAACTTGACCTCATATGCACAGTTCCATAAATGCAACGTGGACCTTTTCATAGGATTATTTCCACACCTGAATGTGCACTGATTTGATAAGAGAGGGCTACTTTCTTAGTTTGACTCTTACAGAAATCAGTAGACTGGACTTCCTCAATTTTATGAAGCATCAACCCTATAAGCACCACCTTCAGTAATCAAAGTTAGCAAAACAAGCATACACTGACTCATTATTTGTGATTAGCCCACTCAAAAAAAAAAAAAAAAAAAAAATCAAATAATAGGGTCTTCAATATTAATGAGCAGGCTAAAAACTGACTAATTACCATCTATCTCAACTTTAGAGAGACTTTTTGATGAGTTACAAAACAACACAAATGTTTTAGTTCATTAAAACTACAAGTATGTCCTTGAGGATGTCAAAACCTAAAACTAATTCATGGAAAATGTACATTATGGGACACTTAAAGCATATAAATATATATAGCTTCCCTGGTGGTCTAGTGATTAGGGTTTGGTGCTCTCACCACCAAGGCCTGGGTTCGATTCCCGGTCAGGGAACCTGTTTTTTTTGTTGTTTTTTTTGGGGGGGGCGCAGCTCAGTGGAGCAATGGTTAGCACTGTGACAGCACAATAAGAAGGTCACGGGATCGATTCCACCCCTGAACATCAGTGACCCTTCTGTGTGAAATGTGCATGTTCTCCTCGTGTCTGCGTGAGTTTACTCCGGTTTACTCCCACAGGCCAAAAACATGTAAGTTAGGTTAATTGGAGACTCTAAAGTGGCCCTATAAGTGTGACTCTGTGTGAGTGAGTGAGTGAGTGAGTGAGAGAGAATAGTGAAGGGACTGGCGCTGCACCGAGGCTGCCTCATCCATCCAGGTGGATGCCCTGTAATTTCCCCACTGTGGGACTAATAAAGGACTGTAAAATAAAAAATAAAATAAAAAATATTGCAAACTATACATCCCTTGGACGGTATCCAAAAATCAGAAATACGGGTGCTTTCGCACCTATAGGCTTTATTTCGTTTCAATCGAACTCAAGTTCGTTTTCTCTGTTAGTGCGGTTCGTTTTGTCTGGTGAGAATACGGTAATTGCACTCAGGTGCGCACCAAAAAGACCTTACCAAGACCACCTCAATTTGAATCAACTGGCAAACGCTGGTGCGGTCCTACAGGTGAGAAAGGGGCCACACTAAAACAGGACCAGCGGCAAACAGTAAAACATTTTATGCCACTGTACCTACCCCGATAGCTCTTGGAAAATATCTGTGGCTGAGCATGTCACGGTTCTGGAGGATTAATGAACATCAACACGTTATTTTCCAACTGTAGCAGTGCTTCATTTTCAAACTCTACGATTTGCCAAAAATGGTATATGCACATAATGTATTAAACGATAACCAGGGTGATAAAAACCCTCTGTAGATTATACTACAATTATTATTTTTTCCCCAGAAATGCATACATGCACAGTAGTCATCCTACTTCCTGTATTTACCTTTACTGTTCTTGTGGCAAAAAAATCTGACCAATCAGAACAGAGAACATTCTGATGCAAGTCTCGCGGGATTTAATGTGAGGGAATTTGGTCCTCTTGAAATTCTGCCTGTGTGAAAGGGAACCAAACCAAGGAGAAAATGATACAAAGTAACAAACTTATTAACTGATTTGGACCAAAGTAAACGAATTTAGGTGTGAAAGCACCCTTAGTGTTAATTTATGGTGATACAATGAGTTGCCTTTCTCAGGAGGCAACTCAATGACATAGTAAAAGACTTTTATTGTCAGTAATCTTATAATGTATTACTTTACTTTTAAAAATACCGCTACCCAACAAAATGTATCTCATTTTAGGCAGTATCATTAAATGTACAGGGAGTTGAACTTAAGATAAGGATTCCTCCAGATGAGATTGGTAAATCTGCAATGGTGAAGGCCTGCTCTGTTGGAAAATTTCCTCCTGCATTTTAACATATGGCTTATTGTTTGGGATGATATCAAATGAGGTAGACAAAAGTGGGAAGAAATGGTGTTGGAGGTGGTTTATGAAAGCCCAGTGAGAATTCATCTGCAAAAGGCTGTACTGAGAATACAAACCTGTGGTGATGCAGAAGTACGTCTCATGAGGGGAGACGTGATGGATGCGGTGGTGTTTGCGGGGAAGGATTATGTGGCAGTCCTGCAAGAAGACGACCCATTGAGGCAGGCCAAAGTATGTGTGAGACCACTTGTGAATCTGGTTGGTAAGCGTCACAAAAATGGCCAGTGCAAACAGGTAGCAGTACCAGGGGTAGATATGGTAAATCTCTGCTGCAAGTTGCAGAAGACACAAAGTGGTTAGTTGTCAACTTTTTTTCTTCTATGTATGCACAGTACAGTGGAGATCAAAATTAGAGAGCAATGTATTAATACTTGATTTATTCTGAAATGTTGTTATTCTTCATTGTTCAGAATTTTACAGAATATTAGCTGTGGCTATACCACTGCTGTACTAGCATGTTTTTTTTAAATAACCAAGGCACTTCACCACAAACATTTATCTGTTAAAAAAACATACATAAATAAACAGTGAGCAAAATTAGAGAACAGTAACTACTGTGTCAGAAGAGAAGATTTAAACAATGTCTTTTTTTTAGAGCTATAGGATTAAAAAAAATTAATAGGAAGTGTAGAGCTCCTTGCTTTGAATGACTTCAGCACATCCGTGCCCACAGGACATCACTAGTTTCTCACACTGCTCTGGTTTGATCTTGGTCCATTCTTCTGGCAGTTTCTTCCACAGTTCAGTAAATGTAGTGAGTTTCTTAACCATTACTTTGTCGCCAAGAATTTTCCAGAAATTCTCTATGGCAGGGGTCTGCAACCTTTGCCAACCGAAGAGCCATTTTGCCCATCTCCAACTAAAATAGAAGTAGCTGAGGGCGCAAACAGCAATTTGGCCTTTAAAAAAAAGATTATGCTGCTTATAAAGTTTTTTATTCTGAATATTACAATAGTTCTGAATATTATGTGGCATTAATGAATTCCTACTAGTGCACTGAAAGGCCAAAAGAAGCAGGAAGAACTTACACAGGAAATGGATGAAAACTTGAAAGACTGGGACAACAACAACTCAGAGAATGACACAGAAGAGAAATGGGCAACACTGAAGGATACGGTGTATCAGACTGCGAGTGATGTATTAAACCACCCTGAGAGGAAACATCAAGATTGGTCTGATGAGCATGAATGAATGAATGAATCTTTATTTTGGATAGATTAGATTAAAAGATTAAAAGAAAGGAACAGAATAATATAACAAAGGGGGAAAAAATCCAACAAGGTCAAATTAAACAGTAACTCCTCGGATTATACAATTCGACATAAGTTATCCGAAATGGGTGATGGCTGAAGCCACAGCTTATACTGCCCACCCATGTCCCATCTAAGAATTCAAAAATAAAATAAAAGTGATTACAAATCAGAACAAAGCTAAGACAAAACGTGACAAAAAATTAAGCAACAGCACAACACAGACTGGATATGATAATCCTTATGTGATTTTACATGTCGTTTTGTATATATGTTTGGAGTATTTCTTCCTTTAGTTTTTGTTTAAATTGTCCAAGCGTTGTACATGATTTTAATTCAGATCCAAAAGCGTTCCACAGTCTGACTCCTTGCACTGAGACGCAGTGTTGCTTGGTCGTAGTTCTCACTGAAAGTTTTTGAAATATACATGTTCCTCTGAAATGATATCGTTTCTCCCTTATTTGGAACAACTTTTGGATATTTGTAGGCAGTGATAAATTCTTTACTTTAAACATTATTACTGCAGTTTTAAAATCAACCAGATCTTTCAACTTGAGAGCTTTTAATTTAAGAAAAAGTGGGTTTGTTGGTTCCCTGTAAGCAGTTTTGTTCATTATTCTAATAGCTCTCTTCTGAAGCATAACGACTGGATATATGTTTGTTTTATATGTATTTCCCCATACTTCAGTACAATATGTCATGTATGGGAGTATTAATGAATGATACAAAGTATGTAGTGTGGGCTGATTCAGCAAATATTTCACTCTGTGCAGTTTTGCGATTGATTTGGATATTTTACCTTTAATATATATATATATATTTTTTTTATTTTATTTATTTATTTTTTTTGTTACTTGTTTTGTACCCGTAGGTAGATTTGTTTTGCAGTCTGGTGACAAGCCACCAGCTACCAGTCGCTGCGTGTGCAAGCGCCCTGTATCCCTAACCTGCATGTTTTTAGCATGTGGGAGGAAACCGGAGAAATCCCGGAGTAAACCCACGCAACACGGGGAGAACATACAAACTCCACACAGATCACTGTTGGTCGGGGGCAGGGATCGAACCCACGATCTCACGATCCCCGCGATCCCCCGGCTGAGGGTAAACTGTGCTGCCACACTGCTAACCACTGCGCCACCGTGCATCCCATATAATGTGAGTTCCAACACAGTTTATTATCAATTATTACTCCAAGAAATTTAAATTCTGATACCCTTTCAATCTCTACACCATTTACACTGAGTTTAGACATTGAGTTGTTGTGATGGTTGTTAAAAATTATAAATTTTGTCTTACTTAAACTGAGCGTTAATTTGTTTGAATCAAACCACAGTTTAAGCTTTCCTAATTCCTTTCCGAGTGTATCCAAAAGTTGTTCCAAATTGCTTCCACTGCATAATAAACTAGAAAAGCACTCGGAGAGCGCAGACCTCCGCCAAGCGGCACAGTTCCCCCCATAGAGTGTTTGTGTGTACGTTTTCAGATTCCCTGAGCATGAAAAGATATGAGTAGCAATTGGATTCACAATGATTATTTGTTTATTTGACATGGACAGTGCAATAAACAGACAATTAATGAATGACAATCAATGTGATAGTGATAGGATTAGTGGTTCAGTAGTGTAAAACGGGGCTATAAGGGACGGCGGGTTAATAAGGGACACTTTTGTGGGAAATGTTTTAAATGTAATTGTGCTTTTTTTATTTTGAGCAGGACGCTGAGTTGTGTTGTTATTGTCAAATATCCATGAATCCTTCATCAAATCTAGGCGGAAGCAAAATTAAAAAAGCAGAATTACATTTAGAAAAGTGTCCCATATTACCCCGCCGTCCCTTATAGCCCCGTTTTACGGTTGTAAAAGCATTGCCTCCTTGGTGGAGGTAATAAACTGAAGTGTTGGTGTGTCCATCTCCTCCACTGACGGATGCAGATTGGTTAGACAGGTTGCCGTGGGTTTTATATTATATTGGGGTTGCGCTCCGCGGCAAAACAGAATTTAGAGTCTTCCCCGGCAGAGAGGTGTCCGTGTCAGGTTTTGCAGCGTGGCGCAAAAACAGTCACGCTGGCGGGCCCAGGGCAGCAGTGTTTTCCGCGTGCTTTTGTGCCTAAAACGTTGAAGAACGCGGAGTTTGTGTTGGTCAGACACGACGACCAGCGCAATGTGCGCAGCGCCTATGGCTGGTACAGGCATGCTGGGGGTCCGAGGCCAGCAGTGTTTTCCGCATGCTTTTGTGGCTAAAACGTTGACGAAGGCGGAGTTTGTGTTGGTCACACACGACGCCCAGCGGCCTCCATTGCGCCTGCGCACATGTTGAAAATGGCCCTATGTCACAGTGTTGAAAAATGCTTTAAAAAAATTCCTGTATCCAGACGGTGAACCGGATCACCCCCAAAATTTAATCAGTTCTTCCTTGTACCATTTCCAACAACGCCTGAAAGTTTCATGCAAATCCGTCCAAGACTTTTTGAGTTATCTTGCTAACCAACAGACAAACAGACAGACAGACAAACAGACAAACACACAAACCCTGGCAAAAACATAACCTCCTCCTGGCCTTTTCGGCCTGGCGGAGGTAATTAGCATCGTCTGCAAACAATATTAAATCCATTTTTTCCAAAACTTTACATATATCATTTATATACATATTGAATAACAATGGCCCCAAAACTGAACACTGTGGGACTCCGCGAGTAACCTTCAGTAACTGCGAGTTTTTGCTACCAACACATACATACTGATATCTGTTCTTTAAGTAACTACATAACCAGGACAGTGATACCCCCCCCCCCAATACCATAATTTTATAGTTTCTTTAACAATAATTTATGATCCACTGTATCAAATGCTTTTTTAAGATCCAGGAATACCCCAACTGAACACTCTTTATTTTCTACAGCATTTGATATTTTTTCTATAAATTCCATTAGAGCAAATGCAGTTGTCCTCTTGTATCTGAACCCATATTGCTGGTCACACAATAAATTATTCTTCATTATAAAGCTGTCAATTCTCTCACAGAACATTTTTTCGAGTACCTTAGAAAATTGTGGCAATAGTGAAATAGGCCTATAGTTTGAATATTCCCCTCTGTCACCCGTCTTGTATATCGGAATTACTTTGGCTATTTTCACTGCACTGGGAAATATACCTGTTTGGAGAGACGGGTATAATAGTTCTGAATATTATGTGGCATTAATGAATTCCTACTAGTGCACTGAAAGGCCAAAAGAAGCAGGAAGAACTTACACAGGAAATGGATGAAAACTTGAAAGACTGGGACAACAACAACTCAGAGAATGACATAGAAGAGAAATGGGCATGATGAACATCTGAAGAAACTACTAGAAGCGAGGAATACAGCTAGGCAGGAAAACCTACAGTGTAACACAAGGTCGAAGAAGAAGAAATACTCAAAGGCTCAGAGTGAGCTACAGAAGTACACCAGAGAGATGAAGTCCAACTGGTGGGATGAAAAAGCGGAGGAACTTCAAACTGCAACAGACAGGAAGTACATGAAAACATTCTTCACAGGTTTGAGAGAAATCTACGGCCCTAAACCAAGAGGATTGATCCAACTAAAGGCTATGAATGGTGAAACGGTTTTGCAGGAGAAAGACAAGATTCTGGACAGATTTGCAGACCACTTTGACCAACTACTAAACAACCCTAGAGATCTCACTGAAGAGGCTAAAGAGGCTCTAGTGTAGCGACCAGCTGTGTCAAGTCTGGATGAACCACCAAATCTTGATGAACTAATGGCAACTATCAGGACAACACAGGATGGTAAAGCTTCAGGAAGGGATGGAATTCCAGCAGAAGTGTGGAAATTTGGTGGTGTTCAGCTGACCAACTGCCTGCACAAGCTCATCCAAGAGATATGGGATGCCCAGAAAGTACCTCAAGACTGGAAGGATGCAAGTATTGTGCCTTTGTTCAAGAAAGGTGACAGGAAAGATTGTGGAATCTATCTGATCTATCTAATCTGAGGTATATCACTGCTAGCCACTGTTGGTAAGATTCTGTCACGTGTACTACTGAACAGACTCAATGAACACATCTCACAGAATGTACTACCAGAAACCCAGTGCGGCTTTAGAACTGGAAAAAGCACAATGGACATGATTTTCTGCTTGAAACAGGTTCAAGAAAAGTGTATCGAACAGAACATGCCGCTTTATGTAGTCTTCATAGACTTCAGTAAAGCCTTCGATACTGTTTCACGACAAGGACTTTGGCAGGTACTCAAGAAACATGGCTGTACAGAGAAGTTTGTCAGCCTGATCGAGGCACGCCATACAGGTATGCAAGCAAACGTGGTAATGAGTGGTTCAGTATCAAGACTTTTCAGTAAGCAACGGGGTGAAACAAGGGTCTGTGCTGGCGCCTACACTCTTCTCGCTATATCTGGCAGCCATGCTTGAGGTGGCCTTCAAAGACACTTCAGAAGGAGTATACATTCAAACAAGGAAAGAAGCAGACTTGTTCAATGTGGCACAGTTTAAAGCCAAAAATAAGACATCGATAAAGGTAGTAAGAGAAACGCTCTTTGCCGACGACAGTGCTCTAGTTGCACACAGTGCGGAAGATATGCAATCTTTAGTGGAGAAATTTGCAAGAGCAGCTAGCCAATTCAGCGTCAAAATCAACATTAAGAAGACAGAGTGTCTTTATCAACCACCAAAGTTCCAATTATCAACATCACTACCAGAAGAGATCAGCATTGGTACAGAGCCACTAGTCAAGTGCAAGACTTTCAAGTATCTAGGGAGTACTGTTTCAGAGAATGCTAGGCTGGAGGATGAACTATCTCTCAGAATGGGAAGAGCGAGCGCTGTGTTTGGAAACTTGAGGGAGAGACTGTGGAACAATTGACATGTGTCTATCCGTGTGAAATGCAAAGTGTACAGAGTGACAGTACTGGCTACTCTATTGTACGGAGCTGAAACTTGGACTGTCTACAGAGTGCAGGTGAAAAAACTCCATGCGTACATGATGAGACACCTTCGAGCCATAATGAACATCTCATGGAAAGACAAGATAACCAACACAGAAGTGTTGAAACGAGCTGGTCTACCATCAATGGAGGACATGCTAATACAGATGAACCTGAGATGGCTCGGACATGTTGAGAGGATGGACCACCAGTGTCTCCCTCGGCAGTTACTCTATTCACAGTTATGCGAGGGCAAACGCAATCAGGGTAGACCAAGGCTCAGATTTAAAGACACTGTAAAAAGAAACTTGAAGAAGCTGGATATAGACAGGAGTTCCTGGCAGCGGAAGGCTAAGGACAGAGCTGCGTGGAGGAATCTGATCAGACCTAAATGAAACAGTCACTGTCGCCCATGACAGACTGCTATGATGATGATGATGACCACAGTAGTGGAAAAAAACTGTCAGGCTTTATATACAGTATATATATATATATACATATATATACATATATATATATATATATATATATATATATATATATATATATATATATATATATATATATATATATATATATATATATAGCTTGATTCATGAAATAGAAGTGTTAGAAACTGTTAAAATCTGAAAACTATCATCCATCTCCTACTTTCAACAGTGATCAAACAGCTTTAGTTTCTGATATTTTAATACATTAGAGACGAAAGTTTTATTTAGAAGAAGCTACTTTTCATCCTTTTTATGTTTCCTCAATGCTCCTTATTCAAATGCATTAACATCATATAAATCTGGATCCTTCACCTGTTCTCCAGACTCTCAATTTGACAGCTAGCGGATTGGTTGTCTGATATTCTTCTTTATTTATTTTGAAATAAAACAAAAAGAATTCTAAACAACTTTCTGAATAATATAACATTAAAAATCATTTGGTGTTAATTAAGCCAATAAGAAATGACTACAGCAGAGTGGAAAAACATTTTAAAAAGATACTTTATTCTGCTGAGCTAAATATTGGTTATAATTTTTTTTAATGCGCGGCACTGACAGACAGTCTGCACTTACAGTATAATTCACTGTCCAAAACCCCACAGGTAACGAACTAGCAGTTATCCTACAAACAAAAAGCTGAAAACATCCTTAAAATAAAAGGCTCACCTCTACATCACTGTCACAGAATCTTCTCTCCTCTCTTTTCACTCATTTGAACTCCTATTTTTTTTTTCCTTTTTTATTTACAGATTGTGAGGAAAAACTGGTGGCTGTATGTTGTTGATTTCAGATAAGTATATCCAGTTGACGGTGTTTTGTAATAAAAGCACATAACAAAAACAACCATTCTGAAAACTGAATCGCTGTAGATGGCTTTTACTTTTAAATAACTCAGGATGTACTGAGCTGTGATGGTGAAAATAAATTTACACTAATTCAGACTTCGGTCATGTCTGGTGAATCCAGCATTTTACTGTATTGTTTCCAACCAGACCCAAATAAATTTAACTTACTCTCATCACTGAAGTGCACTCTGGACCTGTTCTCCTCTGTCCACATAACATGCTCCTCAGCAAACGCAAGTCTAGCCTTTTTATTCTTTTTGCTGATGGTCACTGCAGAGTGCACATTGAGTCCACATTGTCTTCAACGGCGAGGCACTGTGTGTCGAGACAGATCCTTGCCCTGTTCAACAGTGAACTGGCAAGCAATTCCAGCTGCAGAGTTGAACCGATTCCCCATTGAGAGTCTTCACATAATCCTGTCCCCCAAACCAGAGCAGTGTGAGAAACAAGTTATGTTCTGTGGGTGCAGATGTGCTGAAGTCATTTAAAGCAAGGTGCTCTACACTTCCTATTAATTTTTGAATCCTATAGCCCTAAAAAAAATAAACCGTTTAAATCTTCTCTTCTGACACAGTGGTCACTGTTCTCTAATTTTGCTCACTGTTTTTTTTTTTTTTTTTACAAAATAAATGTTTGTGTTGAAGTGCCTTGGTTATTTAAAAAACATCCTAGTATAGCAATGGTATAGCCACAGCTGATATTCTGTCAAATTCTGAACAATGAAGAATAACAATATTTCAGAATAAATCAAGTATTAATACATTGTTCTTTAATTTTGATCTCCTCTGTATATACTGGGGAAAAGGCAGGCTTACCAGGGGAGAGGGTGAGAAAATTGAAGGCCATGTTTGCTAGTGGGACTATAGTCAACATGCAGTTGTCACCGTTTGTCTCGATGAAGTCATGACGGGTGATGGCTGTTGGGTCAATGTGGTGCTCTCTGAATGGACGAATAAAGGCCTACACGGATACAGCAAATAAAGGAAAATCTTTCTCCTTAACATGAATATATGTTGACATATTATACAGTTCCACATATTAGCAGAGTTCCCACAGCTCTCATGTTTATGCTTTGGTTGAAAGACCTCACGGGATGTGTGTGTGTGGGGGGGACACTACGCATCATAGTATCGTGATACTCTGTGGTGGTGATACTGTACTGATTCAGCCACACAGTATTGTGACACTTTATTAAGAATTATTAATACATGTTGCAAACACAAACTTCTCTATTTTTCAACAGATTCTTATTATTTAGTGATAAACCATTTTCAGTCTACTGGATGGTGCTAAATGCTCATTGTCTGGTTAGGTCAGCACAGTAAAGGAGCAACTTGTGAGATCTAGCTGGGAGTTGAACAAGACAGAGACTGGAGTGGGAAATTGCAATTGCAATACTTTGCCTATTGCAAGATTGTGATAGTATTGCATCGCAGTCCAAGTATCATGATAGCATTGCATTGTGCAGCCTCTGGTGATTCCCACCCCTATGGTTTATAGAGCACTATTTGTCCACCCAAATTAAACACCCTGCTTCACAATGACCCATTTCAGTGAATGTTTTTTTCCTCCTTCTTCTGAGATCCACAGTTGATGCTAATGCTAGCTGTTAGCTCCCATTGTAAGACTCAGCCTCAGCTAAGGTTAAATTGAGTGAATATGAGAATGTAAAAAACAAACCAAACCCCCCCCCCCAAAAAAAAAAAAACAAATAAAGCATCACTGGGCACAGGGGTGTGTGGTTTGAGTGGTTGATAGGATATAAACCACTCTAAAAGACTGAATGGTTAAATCCATTAACTGCAGTTAACCCTGGTTGTTGGATGAGCTGTCCCAGATAGAATATCATAACCATGGCAAAACAAACTTCAGTAACGCCTACAAACGAGACATATGGTCAGGTGTTGGTAGATGTTCCAGCTGGGAACATGAGTGTTGGATGGGGTGGGTGAGTTATGGCAAGGGGAATAGCAAGGGCTATCAGTGATTAGTGGGCTATCCCAGCCAAAATATAACTAAATAAGCCAGAATAATGCCTGAAAAGGAGATATCCAATTGTCTGTGGATTACCTTTCCAACAATGGGTAGATCCACTGATCCCCACGTGTCAGCACCCCAGTGAACAAGCCCCGATGCAAAGTCTGCAGTGAGAATTCCTGCAACTAAAAATTAGAAAATATCCACACACTGTAAAAGCAGTCAGTCAGTGAAAATAAAATGTTAGGATATAATATCGTCATACTGGACTAAAGACTTACCAATGCCCAGCAGGATGGACCATGAGTGACCCAAATGGAAATTGGCGAGGAGGTGGAAGAAATTGAAGGCCATGAGAGAGAAGCAGAAGATGACACTTATCCATTCTTGACATCTTTTACCTTAAAAAAAAATATTTATTTTCTCGTGAGAGATCACTTGTAAAATTTCTGTGTTCAATCCACATAGCAGTAAGCTAATCTGATGTCAAAAAATAAAATGTCAGGAAGGTTAGGAAATGAGTCAGAACACTTATCTCCCAAAGGTGTATACCAAGAAGCAAGATTAATGGGCTATTATGGAGGTGCACAGAGCCTAAAGTCAATAGTTTAATGCAATTTTAATCACTATGTAAGAATTGATTAACATATACCCTAAAAGTATTTTATCCAGGGTTCTGTTTTTTTAAAAAAGGCTGCAAGCAGCAAGTTTAACATTTTCATGACTGTGATTACTAACTAACTAACTAACCTGCACTTATATAGCGCTTTTCTAGTCACAAAGACCACTCAAAGCGCTTTCATTAATACTAACCCTCTATTCTAAGGGCCTATAGGAAACAGATATCTAGGGACAATTTAGAACAGCCAATTAACCTAACATGCATGTCTTTGGCATGTGGGAGGAAACCGGAGAAATCCCGGAGTAAACCCACGCAACACGGGGAGAACATGCAAACTCCACACAGATCACTGTTGGTCGGGGGCTGGGATCGAACCCACGATCCCACGATCCCCACAATCCCCCGGCCAAGGGTAAACTGTGCTGCCGCAGTGCTAACCACTGCGCCACCGTGCAGCCAACTGTGCAGCCAACTGTGATACCAATCATCTCTGATTTGGTTCTTTGGTTTGGTTTCAAGCTTCCTGCCCAGTACGCCCCTAAGTTCTGTTTCAGGATAGTAGTGAGCCGTTGGGGCTGAAATACATGTCTGGATGTTACAGACTTAAAGAAGTTGAGTTCTACATGCTTACATGCACTCTGCAAATCCTCACCTCCAAATCAGCTAATACAACACAGCTTCCTCATTCCCAAAAGTTTAATTTTACTGAATTCTTTTCAGATTTGTTTATCTCTTGCTGTGGGTGGTACATACACTACTTACAAAAAGTTAGGGATATTTGGCTTTCGGGTGAAATTTATGGAAAATGTAAAAAGTTTAAGTTAGTCAAATTAATCCCACCCATCTCTGTTTCACTGACCCTTTGCCACACAGCTACTCTTAAGTAGTGAAAGCTACAGTGGGGCGGAGGGTGTCAGTCCTCTGGTAGTTCTGTGTGTTAACTTTCCTTGCCCCATTCTATTATGCTGAGCACCAAGCTAGAAGGTGGAAAGTACCATTTTTATATGGTCTTTGGTATGACCCAGTGGGGAAGTTCACGCTACAGTGATATTATAACATGAAAGTAGGGCATTTAAGTAGAAGCATACAATGGTGATTTCCTCATCTCAATTTATTGCAACAAAAGCCAACAACAATGGGGGTATACCACAACAAAATATGTCAATGTCTCAGTAACTTGTCATGTGCCCTTGAGCATCAATTACAGCTTGACAACGATGTCTCATGCTGTTCACAAGTTGACTTATTGTCTGCTGAGACATGGCATTCCACTCTTCTTGAAGGCGGCCCTCAGGTCATTGAGGTTGTGGGGTTCAGGATTATGAGGCTCTACACACCAACTCTACCGATCCCAAGGGTTTTCTATGGGATTTAGGTCTGGAGAAAGCATAGGCCACTCCATCTGAGGTACCCCAGCCTCCAGCAGCCGTTCCCTAATGATGCGATGTTGATGAGCTGGACGGAACATTGTCATCCATGAAGATGAAATTAGGTCTGTGTCGTTCATGCAGGGGCACAATGACTGGATTAATGATGTTATTCAGGTAGTACTGACTTGTCACTGTACCATTCACAAGGTGTAGGGCAGTTCTGTATTGACTAGACACACCTGCCCAGACTGTAACACCACCACCACCAAAGGCTTGTCTGGTGACAACAGTGGTTGATGCATAGTGCTCTCCTTGAGATCTCCAACATCATTGGTGGCCATCATTTCTGCTCATCGTGAACCGACTTTCATCAGAGAACAGCACTGAGGCCCACAGGTCCAGCGTAAATGCTCCCTGGCCCATGCAAGACGATGACGTCTGTGCCTGGTGGTGTGGTCAGGTACCCTTGCAGGTTGTCTAGCACAAAGACCACGCTGACGTAAAGGGTTTTGAATGGTCTGACGTGACACTTAGGTGCCTCTCACCTCCCTTAAATGTGCCTGGAGTTGACTGGCATTCATCATCTGGTTCCGCAGGGCACTGTTCACAATGAAGCGGTCATCAGTGTTGGATGTGGCCAAAGGACGTCTATTTCTATGCCTTTCTGTGACTCTTCCAGTCTCTCTGTATTTCTGTTGGAACCTGCTGATGACACTCTGTGACACTAAGCTCAGTGGCTACTTCCCTCTGAGAACATCCTGTTTGAAGCCTCACACCCAATGGCGAGGTACTGTTAATCAATTGTTCGGTGTTGTTTTGGTCTCATGATGTCAAAATGTGAACAGCATGGTAAAGAGGACTGTTTAAATACCAATTCTGAACCAGAAAGTTTAATGGTTGATTCATGGACCAAACACCTGTTGTCAATTTTGCTGTTAAGCACCTTGTTGGAGAACAGCAAGTTATGCAAACAGTACTGAAATACTGAACAGCTGGACATGTGCATTCAAAAGGTTAGAGAAGGTCAAATTAAGTTCACCTGTAAAGGTAAAAGTGCATTTTAGGCGTATCCAGAAATTTCACCCAAAAGTCGAATATCCCTAACTTTTTGTGAGTAGTATATATAACTAGCTTTTTATTTTGGTTTATAAAATAATCAGTCTGTGCACTGAAAATAAAGCGGGGGGGGGGGGGGCTTTAACGTTCATAATGCTCAAATTTGACCAAATGTGATTTTTCAACATAGTCTCCTCTTGGGTCCACACACTTCTTCTATTGGTGTTGCGCTTGGATCCCTGCAGTTGAAAAACAAACCATATCTGGCCAAATTTGAGCACTATGAACTTTTCACCCCCCCCCCCCAAAAAAAAAATAAATAAATAAAAAAAAATAAAAAATCAGTGCTCATCGCCTTTATTTTTTAAACTTAAATGGTGATTAGTCAACTCATATTTTGCCACTCATCAACTATTTCACAATGCATGCTTTTTCAAAAAATGCTTTTGGTATCCAGAGATGTATTTTTAAAGTAAATTAAATGGTTTAATTTACTTTAAGTAAATTTAGTGAAATGGTTATGGGTGGATAAAAGGAACAACTGATTGGGCGGTACAACCTGAAGCACCACTCCAAATTTGACTGGCCGTCATAAAGTGAAAATATTCCTTTGCACAACCGAGTTAGCTGTACGAGGCTGTGCATGTATCTGTGTAATGGACGTGAAAGCCACTCACTTGGTAGGTATACTTCCAATTGCATGAAAGAAGGGAGGACACCATTTAGAGCACCCGTTTTTGGCCATGCTCACAGTCTTTATAAACTGACTGAACACCAACAGCCCTGTTATTAAAGGTCAGAGCAGCTCCGTGGACAGATGATGCTGCTCAGCCTAAAGCAGCAACTGTGGATTCTTCTGTAACCGCTGCCTAATGCTCCAAATGTCAAAGCAACGCAGCCACTCACACAAATTCAGCCAACATGACATGATTCCCTATTGTGTAACAAGAGCACTGTGACTGGTAACACAACCAAACTGCCGGCCACTGTTGGGTGTAATCTAGATCAAGCAGGTAACCCAGTCAGGTCCCATTTTTTTGTTTATTTAGTAGTTCTTTTCCTAAGTTTGTTTCTCAGTAACTAAGCAGCAGAGCTCGCCGTTATGTCACACCACTCAGCGGGACTTGAACCGGGAGAAAAAGCCTACGAAGCTGCCGCCGAGGACATCCACTCACCTGGCGAGTACAAATTGGCCAGTTCTCGGGCACCGGCGTGCTGTGGACCCCATCTGGACGCGCCTCGGCCCGGTCCCTGCGGCTCCGGGCTCTCTGTTTCCCCACTGTACCCGCTCAAGCTAACCTCACTCGCCATTTCTCCGCTATGGGCCCGGCCCCTCTCCGCTCAGTCACAGCCAGGAACCAACGACAGCAATCAACTTCTCAGACCACAAGGCAGCGATGCGTTTTCGACCAATCAAGTGCGAGTCGGTGAGCGCAACGGCGAATCACCGCGCTTGAAACCGTACCGTGTTGGCCGACTGACCAATGACGAGAGAGGATTTAGAAAGAACCCCACCCGTCCGCTCCGCTCTCCCCCTGTTGGAGAAAAGCGGAACAGGTATCTGTCACACGTCGCTCCGTCACACGGCAACAGGCTGTCAACTAAAGGTCAGGTAAGGTTTTAACAGCAAAGCAACAGTAATGGTAGTCGAAAACGCAATGTTTTGTATATTTTATTACAGTGTTTTTCAACCTTTTTCGAGCCAAGGTACATTTCTTTCATTGAAAAAATCCCGCGGCACACCACCAGCTGAAAATGTGAAAAAAAGCTTATATTAACAATATAAGTGTTATATTGTTAATATAAGCGTCTTTTTAACATTGAAGAATGACGTTATATTATAACGTCTTGAATAGGAATCAAATAAACACAAAGAAAAAAGTATTTTATAATCTTTCATATTTATACTCACTCAGTGTGAAACCTGGGCCTGTTTGGATGAACACAGAGCTGATATCCTGGCAGGAATCGATGAAAGACACACACGAAGCTCTTCCTCCACAGCTCTCAGTCTTTCTCTGTTTTTAGTTTTTACAGCAGTCAGGCTTGAAAATCTCACCTCACACAGATATGTTGTGGAAAATGGGAGCAATGTCAAAATAGCTTTGTTGGCCAGCATGGGGAACTCCTTGGCAGCTGCCAACCAAAAACTGTCCAAAGGTAGATCAGCAAAGCTTAGCTTGAGACCACGATCTTGTCTCAGTTCAGTTAGTTCCTCCTGCTCCTGTAAAGTCATGTCCTTTCCAACAGCTGATGCTGAGCTGAATGGGTCCCTAACCCAGTCAAGGCACTCCGTGGAGGCTGAAGAGAAATAAAATGACATCTTCTCCTCAAGAGTTTTCAAATGTTTAACTATTATCTCACACAGTGCAGCAGTATTAACATCTTGCCATTTATTGGTGAGTGGGAACATTTCAAGATTGCCACTTTCCACATGTTGCTGCCAGAGTTGCACCTTTGAACGGAATCCATTTATTTTATCTGTACTTGTAAGCAGGTTTTCATTTCGGCCTTGCATTCATGTGTTCAGTTCATTCAGATGATGAAAAATATCTGCCAGGTATGCCAGCCTTGCACACCACTCATCACTTGCAAGTAGCTTTGCGTAATCGGACCCCTCATTTGTCAGAAACACTTTAAGTTCCTCTCGCAGCTCATACACACGGGCCAGCACCTTGCCGCGCGACAACCATCGGACCTCCGTATGAAACAGCAAGGCTTTATGCTCCACTCCCATTTCCTCACACAAAGCCGCAAATATGCGACTTTTCACAGGTCGTGACTTCACAAAGTTTACCATGCGCACAACATCATCCAACACAGGAATGAGGTCTGCTGGTAAAGTCTTGGCTACGAGGGCTTCGCGGTGTAAAAAACAGTGCGTAATGATCACATCTGGGTTTTTTCCTTCACTCTGCTTACAAAGCCTTTGGTCCGCCTGACCATGGCTGCAGCTCCGTCAGTGCAGACACTCGTGCAGTTTTCCCACTTAAGTCCTCCTTTTTCCAGATATTCTGATGTGACCCGAAAAATTTCCTCTCCTGTTGTTTTTCCTGGCAAAGCCTTGCAAAATAGAAAGTTTTCTCTGATTGTGTCTCCATCCACAAAACGCACATTGGCCAAGAGTTGAGCATGCCCACTTATATCGGTAGACTCATCAAGTTGCAACGCAAATTTATTACTGATACGGATCTTGTCCAAAACCACACTTTCGATGTCTGCAGACATCACATCAATACGTCTGGAAATTGTGTTATCTGAGAGAGGGACTTTGGCTATTTCTTTAGCCGCTTCGGGTTCAAGCATCTCATTTACAATGGCTTTGCAGGCGGGAAGTATTAATTGCTCTGCCACAGTGTGGGACTTTTTTGATTTAGCCACAAGTTCAGCGACGTGGTAGCTAGCTTTAAGGGCTCTCTCGTTTACCTTTGCGGTTTTTCTAATGAAAGTTGCTTGTTTCTCCGTGTGTTCACACAGGCGAACAAAATACTCCACATTTTTGTTTTGAAGTGAAGGGTGTTTCGTTTGGAGATGGCGTTTAAGCTTACTTGGGACCATAGCACTGTTGGAGAGCTTTTCACCACATACCAAGCACAATGGAGTCGGTGCCGTTGCATCTCCGGTAAAAGTAAATCCAAATGAAAGATAGCTTTCGTTGTATTGCCTCGCGCCAGAAACTTTGCTGGACGTCACCGTCTTTGCTTTCTTTTGACCTCTACTCACACTAGGGCCTTCATCTGGGTCCGGATTTTGTCCAGGGTCCAGTTCAGAGTCAGCATTTTTCCTCTTCAAAAACTTATCCATCACTTTCACCGTCGTCCTGCTATCCACAATGCCACCGTCAACGCCACCTGTCGCTGCATCCATGCGTCACTAATTCGCTTGTCTCCAAGCACAAGGCAATTAGCTACCTGCTGCTGCTGCCACCTACTGGTATGGAAGAGTACTACATGATTACTCTGCCAGGCGCGAGACCGCACAGGCACACAAATTGGATAATTTCCCACGGCACACCTGACAAGGCACAGTGGTTGAAAAACACTGTTTTATTAAAAAGAAAACAAATATCAAGTCAACCCCATCTCTGTTCCCTTTGGTCTTTCCACACAACTAGCTTGCACACAAGGATATTCAAACTAAGCTAGCAAGTACTGGGACGGATTAACCCAGGGCCCTTGAGTATATGAAGGTCCTTCTTAACTTTGACCTTCTTAAGATATATTAATTTTTATGTCTAAAAACAAACAGTAGTGTGACAACTCAGTCAGACTGTTTTGTAATTAAGAAGAAGCCATCTCTATTGTCATTCAGTCCATACAGCCAGTCACATACAGTAGAACAAAATTACATTTCTCCTAGCTACAGTGTTAATCACAGGGGTCGTTGCCATGCAAGGCCCTGCCGCAAACAACTTCTCCTTCCCCCATTCTATTACACTGAGCACCAAGCTAGAAGGCAGGAAGTACCATTTTTATATTGTGATGTATTAGAGGTTCACACAAGAAAAGGAGCAGAAGGCTGCGACGAAACAGGCTTTATTGAAACACAACCCTGAACACAGACAGGAGGGGAGGTCATTCTCACAGACCTCTGTTTCAATAAGGGTTACACAGACACATAATCAATCTTGCTCTAATTCTACCTATAACACAGCTGGGTCATTATAACAGCAGTATAATAACACAGTAATAACACTAAATATACCGTCCTCTGCTGGCAAAGCATACTGGGAAAATCCCTGCCCCCCTTAACACAGCCCCGACATTACAATATGGTCTTTGGTATGACCCAGCCAGGACTTGAACCCCCAGCCTCCTGGTTGTGGGGCAGATGCTCTATCAACTAGGCTGTGGGACACATATGTGGGTTTCATATGCTTCACATGTATATTACTGTATGCTTATTGTATGCTTCACGTCTCACAGGAACAAAAGGACTGAACCTCCTAGGGGTAACAGGAGGATGTGAAATGTGGCCTTTTGTATGCAAAGAGATGACCTTGAGGGATTTCCTGACCACCAGTGACTTTAGGTGGAGGTGAGAAGACCTGGAAGAAGACGCATTGTGACTTAGGATTAAAAGACAATGTGACTGTGTGCTTTGATGTCCTGGGGTATAAAAGGGACAGATGTTGGGGGATTCTTCCTCTTTCTGTTTTTGGATGATGTTGGAGAATGGAATAAACCTGACTTGTGAAATAAACTCAGTTTCGTCCTTCCACACTCTCCACACTGGTGACCCTAAGACGTATCATGAGCGGAAGTAATTCCCCCGAGCCAGACTCGTCAGGAGCCAGCCAAACGAATGCAGCCACAGTTCAGCTACCAGACTTCTGGCAGAACAATCCGCGCTCCTGGTTTAACGCGGTCGAGGCGCAGTTCAACCTCTGGAGGATTTCGGTAGACGACACAAAGTTCTACTATGTGGTTGCAAAGCTGGACAACCACACAGCCCAGCGGGTGGAGAGCCTGATCAACCAGCCGCTGGACAGCGACAAGTACAGCGCGTTGAAGGCTGCACTCATCCGTTACTTCACCCCCTCGGTGGAGGAGCGAGCAGAGGGGCTCCTGGCGCTGACTGAATTTGAAAGCGACAGGCCTGCGGACCTGATGGAGAAGCTGTTGAGGTTGAAAGACTCTGACGATGATCACTTCATCTTCACCCACCTTTTCCTCAGGACCCTACCGTCAGTGGTGAGAGTGACCCTGGCCAGTTCACCACTGTTGGCCCGACGAGACTACCGCGAGCTGGGCCAGGAGGCGCAGCGACTCGTCAATGCCAATAAACGGCACGCGGCCACGGCCGCGGCAGCAGAGCTCGGTGCAACGTCCGGAGATGGCAGGGGGCCAGAGGCTGCAGTACCAGACTTACCGACGACGGCGGTGGCAGGGGCCGGGAGACACGGCGCAGACGACGTCCTTTGCTTCTACCATCGCCGCTTCGCAGAGAGGGCACGCAAATGCATACCACCATGCCATTTTCAAGCGCTCGGGAAACGCCAAGACCAGGGGTTGGTAGCAGCTGCGGCCCTCAGAGAGGAGAACAAGCTGCTCTACTTGAGGGATGCGCGATCGGGGAGGCATTTCCTCGTGGACACAGGCTCCCAGCTGAGTTTCATCACACCTTCCTCCGCTGACCGGCTGGCGCCTTCCAGTGGTCCCGGGGTGTCAGCAGCGAACGGCTCGGCGATTAAGACCTTCGGTGAGAGGACTCTGCTTCTCTCTTTACATGGCCGTACATTCGAGTGGACTTTCGTCATAGCGGCAGTCAATTTCAACATGTTAGGGGCTGATTTTTTGTGCTCACATGGTTTGTTGGTTGATCTTGCTAACAGACGCCTGGTTAGATTTGTTTATTTGACAGGGACAGTGCAATAAACATAGACAATTAATCAAATGACAATCAATCTGATGTGTTGCACAAAGAGTGTATAGCTATTAGCTAATTTGCAACTCTTGTCCCTGGATGGGCTTTAGAAAGGAGAAACAAGTAAAAAGAAAAAAAAAGGATAAGGAAAAGAAAAAATGAAAACAGAATAAATAATAACCACATACATCAATGCAAAAAAGATTATAAATACATTATAAATACACAATTATAAATATTATAAATATTATAAAGATAATAAATATTATAAATACACAATATAACAACCTGACTCACATTTGCCTATTTCAGGCCTCCCTCCCTTCGTCACTCACTATAAACAAACACATTCATTCCTTCCCTTCATTCACTCTCACCCTGCAGACAATCATTTCATACATGGGTACATTCTTGTTTATTTTTCAGCCAGTTTTTAACCTTTTTAGTGAATGTTTTAAAGTCCGTTATTATTTTAATTTCATTTGGCATTGTGTTCCAGATGTGACTGCCCTTTATAGAAAAAGCTGTTTGTCCAAATGTGGTTCTGCGGTGGGATATTTTACAGTTATTGTTAACAGAACTCCTGGTGGCTCTGCTGCTGTCCTGTCTTTGGATGAAACCAGCAAGTGGCTCAGGCGCTGATTTATGGAAACATTTGAAAATTAATTTCAGAAAACAGAGGTCAATGAAACTCTCAAAACTCAATAGGTTGTATTTTTTAAAAATATAACAGTGATGCCACCTAATGGGCTTTTTATCCAAGATTTTTAGAGTTTGATTATATAATGAACCTATATGTCTTATTGTAGAAGGGGCTGCTTGAGCCCAGACTGTCAAACAGTATTGTGACATATGCAGGGTTCACACAAAGAAAATGGAGCAAGATGGTTGTGATCAATGGGCTTTATTCACACACCACCGACCCCCAGCCTACTTCTGAGCACAGAGAGGAGGGGAGGTCATTCTCCCAGACCTCCGTTTCAATCATGGTTACACACACATGATACATCTTGCCCTAATCCTGCTAAACACTGCTGGGTCATTATAACGCAGTTATAATGACACAGCAGTATAACTCAGTAATAACACATTTAATACACACACACAGTAACGTTTTCAACTGGCAAAGCATGCTGGGAAATCCCTGCCCCCCTTAACATGACCCCGACGTTACACTGCCCCCCCCCCCCCCCCCCGGACTGGTTTCTGTCCCCAGAAAATTCAAAGTCCACTTTCAGAAATCCAACGCGAGTCAGCCCGGTGCCGGGGCGGCATGCACGGGCCATCTGAGTCTCAGTCGGAGTATCTGGTTGGGGTAGGGTTCCGGTTTGGCCACCAGCAGGCGGATGGACACATCTGACAGCCTCTGTAGGACCACGCACAGTCCCTTCCCTGGCAGCGGGAGTCCCATGCCCGCTCCGGCCGACTCCCACCGCTGCCAGGTCTCCCAGGCGGCCGCTGGCCCGCGTCCATGCGTCCAGCCCTTGCCGCGCCTGGAAAAATGGCCGGATCTCCGTCCTGCTCGCTCCGCTGCGTCACTGCTGCGCCGAGGGCCTCCGTGACGTCACCGAAAGGGAAAGCATCTGCGGGTGGCGGTAGGACATGCACAGTTCCTCCTCTGGCAGCGGGAGTCCCATGCCTGCTCCGGCCGACTCCCACCGCTGCCAGGTCTCCCAGGTGGCCGCTGGCCCGCGTCCATGCGTCCAGCCCTTGCCGCGCCTGGGAAATGGCCGCATCCTCGTCCTGCTCGCTCCGCTGCTGCTGCGCTCCAAAGGCCTCTGTGACGTCACCACCGGGGGAAGCATCTGCAGGAGGCGGCCTTTACCCGTCCATGCCACCTCGCTCTAATTTAATGTTGGCGAGCGGCCAGTTTGTCGTGCGCTGTGTGCGGGGCAGTACCATGCGATGTACCCTGGCTCTGTGCAGCGGAAGCCCCCCTTCCTCGCGTCGCCGCCGCTGTCTCCTTCGTGCATGCGCTGCTGTGATCTGCCGTAGCTCCTTCTCCCACTCGCTCTCAGCACGGTGGTTTCCTCCGATGACCAGTCATTCAGCGCGGCAGCCAACTCGACCTGGGCCAGGTGGTCATCCAACAGGTTCTCGCCGTTGTAGCGGGGGATCTTGGCCCGCTGCCGGATGGATGGGACGGTCACCTCCCGGTCGATTGCCGCTCCTAATCGCTCTGGAATCGCCAGCCCGTCCTGCCCTGAAAAGGGCGGGAAATGGGGCTGGTTTGCTCTGCTCGGCCCGTCGGCTCCACTGCTCCGTCCATCGCGGCGAACCTCTCCGGGGGCCGGCGTCTCAGCTCTACACTCCGTTCCCAGCCGAGCGATGAACCGCTCCGGCCGCTGGACCTCCGCCTGGATCCTCATCTTGCTCCATCCCCACTCCTGACACCAGTGTGACGTTTGCGGGATTCACACAAAGAAAATGGAGCAAGATGGTTGTGATCAATGGGCTTTATTCACACACCACCGACCCCCAACCTACTTCTGAGCACAGAGAGGAGGGGAGGTCATTCTCCCAGACCTCCGTTTTAATCATGGTTACACACACATGATACATCTTGCCCTAATCCTGCTAAACACTGCTGGGTCATTATAACGCAGTTATAATGACACAGCAGTATAACTCAGTAATAACACATTTAATACACACACACAGTAACGTTTTCAACTGGCAAAGCATGCTGGGAAATCCCTGCCCCCCTTAACATGGCCCCGACGTTACACTATGATATATGAGAAAAAACCATAGAATGCATATACAGTGCAGCTGCTTCGTATGGTATGTAATATCTAATTAATTTAAAGCAGTTCAGATTTTTCTTTACTGTTTTTGAAATTTTCTTTATATGAAGATTAAATTTGAATTGAGGATCTAGTACAATGCCAAGGTATTTGAATTCTGTAACTAAACTGATGTCTTGATCATGTATATTAACTTTAAAACGTTGCAGGTTACATTTTTTGATTGAAAAGCACATTGAAACTGTTTTCTGAAGGTTCTGGAAGAGCCACTCTTGGACATCAACCGTACTTGTGGACAGTACATCTGCAGCCTGTGCTGGAGTCTTGGCAGCTGTGTAAATAACTGCATCATCTGCATAAAGTTGACATGTTGCAGCTGAGCAGTGTAGCGGCAAGTCATTAATAAAAATGCTGAAAAGTAAAGGACCAAAAATGGACCCTTGTGGGATACCCATACGGTTGTTTAAAAATGAGGATTTATCCTGGTGAACTTTTACACACTGTTCTCTATTCTGGAGATAAGATGCAAACCATTCTAATGTATCTGGAGAGAAGTTAAAAGATACCATTTTGGATAAAAGCAAACTGTGGTTTACAGTATCGAAAGCCTTTTTGAGATCTAGAAAAACAGCCCCTACCACATTACCCCTGTCCAAGGACTGTTTGACATTTTCAATAAGGCAACAATTTGCTGTTTCTGTTGAGTATCCTGGTCTAAAACCAAATTGATGTGGATGAAGAAGTTGACTATCTTGTAAATAGTCTATCAGCTGTGTAGCTACAACTTTTTCAAGAACCTTAGACAGGACTGGTAAAATAGAGATTGGGCGGTAATTGCATATATCGTCTTTACTGCCTGATTTATGAACTGGTGTGACGACAGCTTTTTTCCAACCTTTTTTCATGCCTTCCTGCTCTGTACTGTGATGCAAATGTCCATGCTTACTGCTGCGCATGTATTGTCTGTAGCTGGGTATATAAGTGACTGAATATCGCTTACTCTCTCTCTCTGACTGCTCATCTGACTACACGCATTGCCTGAGAGCCTGAGGGCTCGCTCCAGTACGCTTACACAGTGCTGGAGTGAGTTCTGTGATGGCGGATGAATAAACACCCCTTTTAAACCTCAGTTCGCCGTGCCTTATTCCATTCCGCCACACTGGTTAATGCACTCTCTTTTTATTCTATTCCCTGTACAGCTCGAGTGGCCCCGCCAACAGCACAAGCCAACGTCACAGCTGCAAGTGGTAAGTTCCACACACTCCTCACTCAGTTCCCAGCACTCACGGTCCCAATATTTTCGGCGACCGTGGCTAAACATGGGGTGGAACATTTTATTACTACCACCGGACCGCCCGTTTTTGCAAAAGCTCGGCGCTTGGATTCAGCTAAACTGACCATAGTGCGCGAGGAGTTCGCCAACCTGGAAAAGTTGGGCATCATCAGGCGTTCGAAAAGCCCATGGGCTTCACCGCTTCACATGGTCCCGAAAGCTGATGGCCCGTGGCGACCTTGCGGTGATTTCCGCAGGTTAAACAATGCTACAGCGCACGACCGCTACCCGATCTCGCACATCCAAGATTTTTCAGTTCATTTGGCGGGGGCGCGCGTTTTTTCTAAGATAGACTTGGTACGCGGTTACCACCAGGTCCCAGTGTGCGCTGAGGACATACCCAAAACAGCGGTAATAACTCCGTTCTGGCTTTTCGAGTTTTTGCGCATGCCATTTGAGCTTAAAGGTGTGGCGCAGACGTGCCAACGCATGATGGACGCGGTGTTGCGCGATCTCCCCTTCATGTTCGTCTACCTGGACGACATATTGGCAGCCAGCGCGTCCGAAGACGAACACGAAAACCACCTCACGGCAGTTTTCCGGAGGTTGGCAGAGCACGGGTTAATAATCAACCCAGCGAAGTGTCAGTTCGGGGTGACGCAGATTGATTTTTTGGGGCATCGCGTCTCTCCAGAAGGAGCGGTTCCTCTGCCTGACAAAGTGCGCGTAGTAACAAATTTTCCCCAGCCACAAACGGTCAAAGCGTTACAGGACTTTTTGGGAATGGTGAATTTTTATAACAGTTTCCTCCCCCGCGCAGCGCAGCTCATGCAACCATTGTATGTTCCACTAAAAAACAAAAACCCACAAATAAAATCGAATGGTCTCCGGAGCGAGAGCGCGCATTCTCTGAAGTCAAAACAGCCCTGGCAAACGCTGCGCTGTTAGCACATCCAGTCCCAACGGCCCGCATGACGCTCACTACTGACGCATTAGATGTGGCCATAGGGGCAGTCGTGGAACAGTATGTAGCCGGAGCCTGGCAACCACTCACCTTTTTCAGCAGGCCCTTGCACGATAGTGAACGAAAATGCAGCGCATTCGACAGGGAGTTGTCAGCTCTCCACTTGGCCATTCGCCACTTCCAGTTCTGGCTGGAGGGACGCTGTTTCACCGCGTTCGTTGACCACAAGCCACTGACTTTCACGATGGCCAAGATTTCAGAACCTTGGTCGGGCCGGCAGCAGAGACAGCTGGCTGCGATCTCGGAGTTTACTACCGATATCCAGCATGTGGCGGGTAAACTTAATGTGGTGGCAGACTGCCTCTCGCGCGCCGTGGCGGCTCCAGCCCGCGTAGGGGTAGATTTTGCAGCCATGGCCGCGGATCAGGTTAGTGACGCGGAAGTGCATGCGGCCCCAGTCCGCGTAGGGATAGATTATGCAGCCATGGCCACGGATCAGGTTAGCGACGCGGACGTGCGCGCGCTCCAGTCTGGACCAACAGGGTTAAGGCTGGAGAACAGGGTGCTGCGAGACGGTATGCCCCCCCCCAATCTGCGATGTCTCCACTGGGCGACCGCGTCCTGTGGTACCGGCCGCGTGGCGCCGCCGCGTTTTTGACTCGATCCATTCTCTGGCGCACCCGGGAGTGCGTGCGTCGGTCAAAATGGTGGGAGAGAAATTTGTATGGCCGAGCCTGCGCAAACAAGTTAGAGAGTGGGCGGCAGCCTGCATGGCTTGTCAACGAGCTAAGGTACATAGACACACGAGAGCTCCCTTGGAGCCGTTTCACATTCCAGCTAAGAGGTTTGATCATGTTCACGTGGACCTCGTAGGCCCCCTCCCGCCCTCACAGGGGTGCACACATCTTCTGACAATGGTTGACCGCACCACGCGCTGGCCGGAAGTGGTTCCACTGTCGTCAACCACAGCCGAGGAGGTGGCGCTCACGTTTTTAACGGCATGGGTAGCGCGTTTTGGAGTTCCGTCGGACATTACGTCCGACAGAGGTCCTCAATTTGTTTCCGAACTTTGGTCAGCGATGGCCCGCAGCCTGGGGGCAACGATCCACCGCACGACCACGTACAACCCGCAGGCTAATAGGTTATGCGAACGTTTTCACAGGTCATTGAAGGCGGCCCTCAGAGCATCGCTTACGGATGCAAATTGGGTGGACAGGCTACTATGGGTTTTATTGGGGTTGCGTTCTGCACCTAAAGAGGATTTAGAAGCCTCCCCAGCTGAGCTAGTTTTCGCACAGCCACTTCGGCTGCCCGGGGAATTTCTCCCAGATAATCTGGCGCCAGAGTGCTCCCCAGCTCAGCGGTTACAGAGTAGCACGGACTCAAGCACACTACCTGGCCCCGTTCACCACAGTTTTCCGCGCGTTTAGGTGCCTAAGGCTTTAAAATATACGGAGTTTGTTTTTGTCAGACATGATGCCTATCGCCCACCGTTACGACCACCTTATGATGGACCATATAGAGTGCTGAAAACAGGGGATAAGCATTTTTTGCTAGATTTGGGGGGCAGAAGAGAAATGATTGGCATAAACAGGCTCAAACCCGCTTTTGTGGTGGCTGACGAAGGTGTGCAGTTGGCTAAGGATCCTCGGCGCGGCAGACCCCCTAGAGAGCATTCCCCAGAACACCCACAGAGATTGACTCATCCTCAGACAGCAGCTCCCCAGCAGGAGGGCGCCGCGGAGGCGGTAAAGCCTGCCTACAGCAAATACGGGAGAAGACTGAGGCCCAAGCAGCATGTGGACTGCTGTGTAGTGATTTTATTATGACATGCAATCTGTTATTATGTTGTTCTATCTTAGACGTTTTGGGGGGGGGGGGGGGTCATGTGGGACACATATGTGGGTTTCATATGCTTCACATGTATATTACTGTATGCTTATTGTATGCTTCACGTCTCAGAGGAACAAAAGGACTGAACCTCCTAGGGGTAACAGGAGGATGTGAAATATGGCCTTTTGTATGCAAAGAGATGACCTTGAGGGATTTCCTGACCACCAGTGACTTTAGGTGGAGGTAAGAAGACCTGGAAGAAGACGCATTGTGACTTAGGATTAAAAGACAATGTGACTGTGTGCTTTGATGTCCTGGGGTATAAAAGGGACAGATGTTGGGGGATTCTTCCTCTTTCTGTTTTTGGATGATGCTGGAGAATGGAATAAACCTGACTTGTGAAATAAACTCAGTCTCGTCCTTCCACACTCTCCACAAGGCCACCATTCCAGTGGTTTTAACCAATCATTTCAGTTCAGTTGACAGTGTGTTTATCAAGGAGAAATTGATGAACTCTTCAAGGAACTTTGCTTCAAAAGACAACAGACAAATGTAATATTGTAATATCTCAGTACTTTGCAGCGATGATGTTGCATTAATTTAGAGACAACAGTACTGCAATATTTTTTATTAAAAGTTATTAATAAATGCAGTAAAAACAAACTTGACTTTTTGGTTACCAAATTAATAAAAACAGTGAACTTTTCAGTCCACTAGAGGGTGATAAGCGCACTGTCTATTTTAGGTTAGTTTGTTACCTCAGCCAAGGAGGTTATGTCACTGGGATGGTTTGTCTGTCTGTCTGTCTGTTTATTAGCAGGATTATGCAAAAATTACTGGACAGATTTTGGTGAAAAATTCGCCAGAGATAGCCCTTGGGTCAAGGATGAACCCATTACATTTTGGTGATGATCTAAGCGTGCATACCTCCACCAAGGACTTTGTTTGTATTTGTGCAACAGGATTACACAAAAACTATTGGATGGATTTGGATGAAATTTTCACCAGAGGTGGTCCTTGGTCTAGAGAGGAACCATAACATTTTGGTGATGATCCAAGAGTGCATACCTCTACCAAGGCACTTACCTTCTCACAGTGTGTTCACAAGAATCCTCCAAAACTATTGGATAGTCTTTGATGCAATATTCACCAGAACTTGCTCATGGCCTACACACGAACCCATTACATTTTGGAAGTAATCTGAGTGCTTTTTTAGTTTATTTCTGTGTCTCCAACAATCATCATTATCAGCAATCCTCAAACAAACACAAATAACTGAGAAATTAGCTTAAATCAACCTTAACATCTCAAGACACAGGGTGTAGGTGTAGGCTGAAGCACAGCTTTTATATGCTTACCCCATTTACTTAACCCTTCGCTGGGTGAAGAACCATAGTTAGTAACTTCAGGAGGCATAATACTGTATATTGTAATACTATAATGAAAGCACCAAGGTGCTGATGCCTGGGTGCCAGAGCCTTGGCGGAGGTATGCATTCTCTGTCATAGCCCGAGTGTCGGTTCCGTCCACACTTGGGTCTTATATCATATTTCCCTGGCTTTGACAGCAGTGGATTCCTTCTAGCTCCTCGGGCTTTTATTGTGAAAGCGCCCGGGGGAGCTCCCTGCTGTCAGAGTCAGCTGCTGCGCTGTTGTCAAACTCAACAGCTGTGCTGCATCGGGGTCATTAGTTACCAGAGTTAAAAGCAGGGGCTTAATGCTCCCCGATGCGGCAGTCTCTGTTTCTCTCGGTTCATTGCTGTTCGTCTCTGTTATCGCTGTTAACCTACCTGGGAACCGCCTGTTAACCCATCTGTTAACGCTCCCGTTTGTAAGGTACGTTCTGTGAGACTTCACCTTCATTATTATTTCGTCTGGCACATCGGGTGCTCCCCGGCTCAGACGTATCCTTTCACTGTGTGTAATCCTATGCTTGTCCAACCCGCACTGTCAATAAACATCACTGCAAACTCACTGGTGACTGTGGCGTCTTATGGTGGCTCGTGAGGGCCACCGTGACAGTAGACTGCCGCCAGAACGCCCGGAGAAGAGGCGTCGCACTGAGACGCCATTCACCGTGAGTTTGCAGTATTGGACTCGTCCTCCCTGTCTGAGTGTCTGCTGCTGGGAGAATGCCATCCTCCAGGGCCCGCGAAGGGCGCCTGGGCAGGTGGCTAGCGGAGGTTTTAGAGAATGTGGACTGCACGATCTTTACCGCTATGCTCTGGGATGCTCCCAGCGACATTCAAAGACATTTGGACTATGCTGAGAAGTTTCTGGACAACCTACCCCACGAGTTCGACGGTCACCCGGAGGTGATGGCAAGGTGGGAGGAACTCGCCATCCAGCGCGAGTTACTTCGTGGGCTGGAGGAGAAGAGCAGGAAGCAGAAGAGGAGGCATCCTCGCTCCCTGCGTCAGTGTTCCGTCCCCGTCCCGGAGCAGGTCCAGGAGTATGCGCCGTCTGGTGGCCGACGACGACGTCGGCGTAACGGCGCAGGCAACCCTCAGCAGAATCCCCGGCTGGACTCGCTGCCGGCGCATCCCGTCAGCGAACCTCCAAGAGCGGCCCCACCTCGTCTTCCCAGAGGGCCCTCTGTCGCCATCCAGCGGGGAGAAGGAGGAACGACGTCCCCCACAGCAGGAACCATCTCAACCCCAGAAGGAAGGCAAGTGCACGATAATTTCTCACATCTTGATATTGTTCTGCCTTGTCTGACTCCTGGGGGTGGAGTTCGGGGTATGCAGCCCCCCGAGCTCCCTCCACCTGCTTTGGATGAAGTAATTAAACCTGCTGCCTCTGTGTTCTCCCCCGCCGAGCGGTCCACGACGCCAGGCCAGCGTCGTTGGACGAAGAGGGCCCCTGCAGCGCTAGAAAGCCTGGATCCGGCCCTGCAGCCGCGTCTCGGGCGGAGGAGAAGAGAGGACTGCGGCATGGAGCCTGAGCCGACGGAGAAGCGTCCCTGGGTCTCCTCACCAGAGCTGTCCGAGCCAGTGGGTCGAGGGTCCTCTGCCCCCACGCCATACGGGTCATCGGCGTGGACAGCAGCGTGGGAGGAACCTCAGGCTGCCGATAACATCTGGTCAGCTGCGGAGCCCGACGCAGCTGAACCTGAGTCTGCTGACGAGAGTCGCCTAGAACCTGGATCGTTGGAGTCCTGGTGGCAACGGAACCCGAGTGCAGGCAAGTGCTCCCTCTTCTGTCTCTGTCCTCTGTTGTTGAGCATCTTTGCCTGCCTCTCGGGGAGGTAAGTGAGGAGCAGCCGTCTGCTGTGCCCGAGCTCGTCTCGCTGGGTTCCGTTGCTACCGGTGATGCTGATCCCGGTTTTCCTGTCCTCGAGCTTTGTTTCAGTGTCGCCGGCGTGGAACGGGTCGGTGTCATTGAGTTGGAGGTTCCAGGTTCAGGGGCGGAGGTTGCCAGCGGAGCTGCGTCGACCCATTCGGGGCCCGACGTGGGTGCACCGGAGGCCCAATCGAGGTCCACCGTGGGTTCGTTTCCGGCCCAATCGGGGTCCACCGTGGGTTCGTTTCCGGCCCAATCGGGGTCCACCGTGGGTTCAGCTCCGGCCCAATCGGGGTCCGACGTGGGTGCAGCACCAGCTGGTTCCAGGTTCGGTGTGGGAGCTGCAGATCCTCTACCGCCGGATGTTGGGTGGACTCATCCCCTTCTTCATCCTCATCACCATCGTCGCCCTCCTCGTCCTCCTGAGGAGCGCAACCCATCTCCACCTGGGGCCGTTGGGGTTCCGAACGCTCCGCCCAGTTCTCCCTCGTCTCTCCCTTTTTCTGCGAGACCGCCGGCTACTTCTCCCCTACGGTTCTGGTGGGCTGGCGATGCGGGCCGGCCGCCTGAAAGACTGCCGTGCCAATTTGGCTCTCTGGGTCGGCCTCCCGACATATTGGACCCTTTGTTTGGCGACCTGGTCCGGCCACCTGAAACTTTCTGCTTCCAAGCATGGGACCGGGGCAGGCCGCCTGAACTGTCCTTTTTCCCCCTGCCTGTTCTGTGGCCACTTGATGCCGGACGGCCCCCCGAACTTTTTGCCTCCATCCCTCAGGGCCAGAACTGCACTCTTCCCGGGGTTTCTCATTTTGTCTGTGAAACTGTTGAGGTGTGCGGGGGTGGGGTGGTGGTTGATATGTGATCTTTTGTGCCTCACTCCTTTTTCGTTCCTGTATTTGGTAGTTCTTTTCCTTCCTCCATCCAATGTCAATTTGTTGTTTAGCCAATGTATGTACTGCCTGTCTGATTCTGTTCTTGTTACTGTCACGCCGCGCCGCTCATCAACGGCGCCACCTGCTCACACACCTGTCAGTCATCAGCGGCGAGGGATATAAGCCGCCTCGCCCTGAGCTTCGGTCTGAAGCCGTAGACTTCATTTCCCTTCCATGGGCTTCTACCACATTCTCTTCAGCATCCTCGTTACCGGTAAGAAGATCACTTACCTCATCTTTCCAGTCTGCTCCCCTGTGCACAGGTGGATTCCTCGGCGGCGGACTATCCCGTCCCTCGTCTCTCCTCGCTGCTGCACCGAGCCCTGCAGGTGGCTGTCTCCCGGGCTTCCATCCTTGAAGCGCCAGTCATCTGTCCTAAACAAGTAAGCTTCTCTCCCTCGCCTATTCTCCTCCTGTGTTGGTGTGTGCTCATCACCCTGTGTCTAATTTCTCCCATAGGGTTGCCGGCTGAACGGTCTCCTGCCTCTGGGTCCGAAGCAGACGCCACCACCAACACATTAACATTCCGCAGACACGCACCCAAACATCCCTGTTGTTAATAAACAGTTTGAACTACTCTGAGCCTGTGTGTGTGCGTCTCCTGAGCCGAACGTTATGTCAGTACGGCTTCAGCAGAGCGGCTCGGCAGACGGCGGGCTCGCACACCGGTTTACCATCCTCGAGGCTCGGGTGGATCAGATTGTTTATCAGCAACAGGTGGTACTTAATCAATTATTAGAATTAACTAACCGATTGAACCGCTTGGACCCCCAACAGCCGTTCCCCCCGACTCGCCAGGGTGGCGCGGCTCCTGCTGTTCCAGCGGCCGTCCAGCCGGCTCCAGTGGCACCGGTTCGGCTCACACCGATTCCGACCCCCGCCCGCTTTAGCGGTAAGCTCGGCGGAGCGCGGGGGTTCATTATGCAGTGTGAGTCCGTGTTCCACCGTGTGCCCGGAGATTTTCCCTCAGATCACAGCCGAATTGGTTAAATAGGGAATCTTCTGGAGGGGCGTGCGTTAACTTGGACCTACGCCGTAATGGCGAGGCCCAGTTATGCCACCCTCACCTATGACCAATTCGTGAGGCGCTTTCTGGAGGTCTTTGACCATTCTCAAACCGAGACGGTCCAGGTCGATCGGCTTCTCGCTCTCCAGCAGGGAAGCCGGTCGGCAGCGGACCACTCGGTCGACTTCCGGGTAGCGGCGGAGGAATTGGGCTGGGAGGAACGCTCCCTCTGTGGCCTGTTCCTCCGCAGCCTCAATAGTGATCTGAGGGATGAACTGGCTGGTCGGGATATCCCTGGGACGCTAGCGGAGCTGACGTCCTTAGCGGTAAGTTTGGATACCAGGCTGCGCGAGCGCTCCTCGGGGCGGAAGTCTTCTTCTTCTCGCCCTCGTGGAGCCTCGCTGCACCTGTTCCAAGCTCGCCCCCTGGCGGCACCGCCAGCATCGTGCCCCGAGGAGTCGGAGCCGATGGTGACGGGCTGGACCAAACTTTCCCCTGTGGAGAAACAACGCCGCCATGAGTTGGACCTCTGCATGTATTGCGGAGGCGACAAACACACCGTGGAGCGTTGTCCACGGAAAGCCAGTCGGTGGGGTCCGCGAGTCACTGTTGGGGGCCTCGCGGACGTCAATCGGTTAGGATCACTCACCCAATTGAAGCTGCCCATCCGTTTCTGCCATAACCCCACTGGGCACCTCACCCACGCACTGGTGGATTCGGGCGCAGAAGGCAGCTTCATTTCACAAAGCCTGGCAACCCGATTGGGCATCCGCTGCCAGGCACTCAACACTCCCATCTCCCTAGTCCACCTCTCCCGTGCCTCCCTTGGGAGAGTGACACATCAAACTGTCCCCGTACCGGTCATCATCTCGGGAAACCACCGGGAGGAGATGACCTTCTACGTCCTCCCCAACTCTGTATCGCCCGTCATCCTGGGGTATCCCTGGCTCCGTCTTCACAACCCGGTCCTGGATTGGAGATCAGCTGGGATATCGGCATGGAGTACATTCTGCCTGGGCACCTGCCTCCAGTCCGCTGCCTGCTCGCCGTCCGCTTCTCCCCCCGTGACGGACGCTGCACCCCCGGACCTGTCCCTGGTGCCTCCGGAGTTTCACGACCTGGGTATGGTGTTCAGTAAAGCGAAAGCTATGTCTCTTCCCCCTCATCGGCCCTACGACTGTGCCATCAACCTCCGCCAGGGGGCTCCGTTACCTTCTGGTCGGCTCTACAGCCTGTCAGCGCCGGAGAAGGAGACGATGAACACATATCTGAAGGAGTCATTAAACGCTGGGATAATCCGCCCATCATCGTCACCCGTGGGGGCAGGGTTCTTCTTCGTGGGAAAAAAGGATGGGTCCCTCCGCCCTTGCATCGACTACCGGGCCCTCAACGATATCACGGAGAAGGACCGTTACACCCTGCCCCTCATGGACACTGCCTTCCACTCCCTCCAGGGGGCGACCTGGTTCACCAAGCTGGATCTACGCAGCGCTTACCACCTCGTCCGGATCCGGGAGGGAGATGAGTGGAAGACAGCCTTCCGTACCCCGAACGGCCACTTTGAGTACCTGGTCATGCCGTTCGGGTTGACCAACGCTCCAGCCGTCTTTCAGCGCCTTATAAATGACGTCCTCCGGGACTTTATTGGCCTTTTCGTGTTCGTCTACCTGGACGATATTCTCATCTTCTCCAAGTCCAGGGATGAGCACCAGGTCCACGTGAGGCGGGTCCTCCAAAGACTGCTGGAGAATCGTCTGTACTTGAAGGCAGAAAAATGTGAATTTTACGCCAGAACTACGTCCTTCCTGGGGTTTATCATCGCCCACGACAAGGTGCTCCCAGACCCAGAGAAGGTGAAAGCGGTGGTGGAGTGGCCTACACCTGCATCTCGGAAGCAGGTGCAACAGTTCGTTGGCTTCGCCAATTTCTACCGCCGCTTTGTCCCCAACTTCAGCTCCATCGTTGGGCCACTGACCCGCCTCACGTCCCCGAAGGTCCCGTTCCGGTGGACCGAAGAGGTCGCTGCCGCCTTTAAGGCGCTGAAGGCGGAGTTCTCCTCCTCCCGGGTCCTTCGCCAGGTCGACCCCGCGCTGCAGTGCATCGTTGAGGTGGACGCCTCGGACACGGGAGTGGGAGCACTGCTGTCCCAGCGGTCGCCGGACGATGGCGCCAAACGACCATGCGCCTTCTTCTCCCGGCGCTTGTCCCCGGCGGAGAGGAACTATGATGTGGGGGACAGAGAGCTCTTGGCCATCAAGCTCGCCCTGCAGGAGTGGCGCCACTGGCTAGAGGGGGCGAACCTGCCGTTTGTGGTCCTCACGGACCACAAGAACTTGGAATATTTCCGATCTGCCAAGCGCCTGAACGCCCGCCAGGCGCGCTGGTCTCTGTTCTTCGCCAGGTTCCAATTTTCTATCACCTTCAGGCCTGGCTCTAAGAACGGCCTGCCTGACGCCCTCTCTAGGCAGTTCACTCCCGTGGAATTGGAGGAGACGCCCCACTCCATCCTGCCCAGGTCGTGCGTCGTGGGAGCCATCTTGTGGGATATCGAGGCCAAGATCCAGAAGGCACAGGAGGTGGAACCTGATCCTGGCGGCGGACCGGAGGGAAGACTGTTCGTCCCATCTGCGGTCCGAGGAGAGGTCATCCACTGGCTCCACACCTCCCGGCTCACCTGTCATCCCGGCACCTCCCGGATGATCAGCCTCCTCCAACGGTCTTTTTGGTGGCCAGGCCTGCGGAGGGATGCAGCCCGCTACGCCCGGGCTTGCCCAGTCTGTGCCACCAGCAAATCAGGAAATGCCCCTCCAGCGGGTCTGCTCCAGCCTCTGCCCGTCCCCGGCAGGCCCTGGTCGCACATCGCACTGGATTTCGTCACCTGACTCCCCGTTTCCAACTCCTTTAACACCATCCTGACCATCGTGGACCGTTTCTCCAAGGCGGCACACTTCGTCCCCCTGCGAGGTCTTCCTACCGCCCTGGAGACGGCGGGCCTCCTCGTCCAACACGTGATCAGGCTGCACGGGATTCCGGTGGACGTGGTCTCGGACCGGGGTCCCCAATTTTCATCCGAGGTTTGGAGGTCCTTTTGCAACGCCATCGGAGCCAAGGTGAGCCTCTCCTCCGGCCATCACCCCCAGTCTAACGGGCAGTGTGAGAGGACCAATCAGGAGCTGGAGGCTGCGCTCCGCTGTGTTGCAAGATCCAAGCCGACGTCATGGAGCAACCATCTCGCCTGGGTGGAGTACGCCCACAACACCGCCTGCTCTTCTGCAACGGGGATGTCCCCCTTCAAGGCGTCCCTGGGTTATGACCCCCCGCTGCTTTCAGCGCAGGAGAGCGAGGTAACTGTCCCGTCAGTTAGGGTGCACCTGAGGCAGTTCCGCTCCATCTGGGCTGCCGCGCGTCATGCGCTTTTACGCACAGCGGAGCGCAACAGGACCGTGGCGGACCGGCGTAGAAGACCTGCCCCGGCGTACAGAGTTGGGCAACTTGTCTACGTTTCCACCCAGGACGTCACCCTAAAAGGCGAGAGGAGAAAGCTGGCACAGCGCTTCATGGGTCCCTTTCCCATCTCCCGGATCATCAACCCGGTGGCTGTGCGCGTGGCTATTCCCCCCCCCTCCGCATCCATCCCACTTTCCACGTGTCGAAGGTGAAGCTGGCAGTTACCGACCCCCTTTGCCCTCCTCCTGCAGCGCAACCCGCACCCCGGATGGTTGGTGGCCATCCGGCCTGGTCCGTCTCCTCCATCCTGGACTCCCGGCGCCGGTGTCGTGGGTTGCAATACTTGGTGGACTGGGAGGGCTATGGGCCCGAGCATCGACAGTGGGTGCCCCCGTCGTTTGTGTTGGACCCATCGCTCATCGCGGACTTCCACCGAGCGCACCCGGATAAGCCATCGCCAGGAGGCGCTGCTAGAGGGGGGAGTACTGTCACGCCGCGCCGCTCATCAATGGCGCCACCTGCTCACACACCTGTCAGTCATCAGCGGCGAGGGATATAAGCCGCCTCGCCCTGAGCTTCGGTCTGAAGCCGTAGACTTCATTTCCCTTCCATGGGCTTCTACCACATTCTCTTCAGCATCCTCGTTACCGGTAAGAAGATCACTTACCTCATCTTTCCAGTCTGCTCCCCTGTGCACAGGTGGATTCCTCGGCGGCGGACTATCCCGTCCCTCGTCTCTCCTCGCTGCTGCACCGAGCCCTGCAGGTGGCTGTCTCCCGGGCTTCCATCCTTGAAGCGCCAGTCATCTGTCCTAAACAAGTAAGCTTCTCTCCCTCGCCTATTCTCCTCCTGTGTTGGTGTGTGCTCATCACCCTGTGTCTAATTTCTCCCATAGGGTTGCCGGCTGAACGGTCTCCTGCCTCTGGGTCCGAAGCAGACGCCACCACCAACACATTAACATTCCGCAGACACGCACCCAAACATCCCTGTTGTTAATAAACAGTTTGAACTACTCTGAGCCTGTGTGTGTGCGTCTCCTGAGCCGAACGTTATGTCAGTTACCCACATTCAAGGGAGTATGTTTTTTTTTTTTTCGTGTCTCTACAGCCTTGTTGGCTCCCTGTTATTTTCTTGTCTTTTTTTGTCTCTCTCCCTCCTGCCAGCGCCCCATCCGCCCACCCTAGGGGGGGTGGGGGTGGGGGGGGGGCTTGGGTGTTACTTGGGCCGCTCAGGGGCTCGGCCTAGAGGGGGAGGTACTGTCATAGCCCGAGTGTCGGTTCCGTCCACACTCGGGTCTTATATCATATTTCCCTGGCTTTGACAGCAGTGGATTCCTTCTAGCTCCTCGGGCTCTTATTGTGAAAACGCCCGGGGGAGCTCCCTGCTGTCAGAGTCAGCTGCTGCGCTGTTGTCAAACTCAACAGCTGTGCTGCATCGGGGTCATTAGTTACCAGAGTTAAAAGCAGGGGCTTAATGCTCCCCGATGCGGCAGTCTCTGTTTCTCTCGGTTCATTGCTGTTCGTCTCTGTTATCGCTGTTAACCTACCTGGAAACCGCCTGTTAACCCATCTGTTAACGCTCCCGTTTGTAAGGTACGTTCTGTGAGACTTCACCTTCATTATTATTTCGTCTGGCACATCGGGTGCTCCCCGGCTCAGACGTATCCTTTCACTGTGTGTAATCCTATGCTTGTCCAACCCGCACTGTCAATAAACATCACTGCAAATTCACTGGTGACTGTGGCGTCTTATGGTGGCTCGTGAGGGCCACCGTGACATTCTCGGATCATCACCAAAATGTTATGGGTTCCTCTGTAGTCCAAGGATCACCTGTGGTAAAAAATTTCATCCAAATCCAGCTAGTAGTTTTGGAGTATTCTTGTTAACACACTGTGAGAAGATAAGAGCCTTGGTGGAGGTATGCGTTCTGGAATCATCACCAAAATGTTATGGGTTTCTCTCTAGCCCAAGGACCACCTCTGGTAAAAAGTTCATCCAAATCCATCCAATAGTTTTGGAGTACACGCATGTGCAGTGAAAATAATCTGCAATTCACATGCCCGTACCGTCGGCAGCAGCCAAGAGCCACTAAACTGATTTGAACAGCTGCAATCTAAACACAAAGAAAAGTATGGTGGCAGACGTTTTAAATGGCAAAAGCGATGGAGGTACGTAAATACAATGACAATCGAGACGAACAGGAGATTTTGCTGTTTAGTGGCAGAGGAAGAAAACAGACGGGCAAAAAGATGGACATTTGTTCACCCATTATTGGCGGATTGCTCAGTACTTCCCTCACTACCACCACCATATTTTATTGTTGCTATGATGTTCCTTTTCTGAAATGCTGTGTTACTTTTACGCCGGATGTAATGGGACACACACCTTCTAAATAATTCAACTTTTGTCTCATCAGTCCACAGAGTATTTTCCCAAAAGTCTTGGGGATCATCAAGATGTTTTCTAGCAAAACTGAGACGAGCCTTTATGTTCTTTTTGCTCAGCAGTGGTTTTTGTTTTGGAATTCTGCCATGCAGGCCATTTTTGCCCAGTCTCTTTCTTATGGTGGAGTCATGAACACTGACCTTAACTGAGGCAGGGGAGGCCTGCAGTTCTTTGGATGTTGTTGTGGGGTCTTTTGTGACCTCTTGGATGAGCTGGCGCTGCGCTCTTGGGGTAATTTTGGTCGGCCGGCCACTCCTGGGAAGGTTCACCACTGTTCCATGTTTTCTCCATTTGTGGATCGTGGCTCTCACTGTGGTTTGCTGGAGTCCCAAAGCTTTAGAAATGGCTTTATAAGCTTTTCCAGACTGATGGATCTCAATTACTTTGTTTCTCATTTGTTCCTGAATTTCTTTGGATCATAGCATGATGTCTAGCTTTTGAGGATCTTTTTGTCTACTTCATTTTGTCAGGCAGGTCCTATTTAAGTGATTTCTTGAATGAGAACAGGTGTGGCAGTAATCAGGCCTAGGTGTGGCTGGAGAAATTGACCTCAGCTTTCCAAAGATGCGATAAACCACAGTTAATTTATGTTTTAACGGGGGGGTAATCACTTTTTGACACAGGGCCATGTAGGTTTTTTTTTTTCTCTTAATAAACACCTTCATTTAACAACTGCATTTTGTGTTTACTTGTGTTATCTTTGTCTGATATTTAAATTTGATTTTTTTTATTTGATTTTGTATACTTTATTGATCCCCAGAGGGGAAATTGAGGACATCCACCTGGATGGATGAAGCAGCCATGGTACGGCGCTATCCCTTAACCATTCACACACACATTCACACCTAGGGCCACTTTAGAGTCTCCAATTAACCTAACCTGCATGTTTTTGGCATGTGGGAGGAAACCAGAGAAATCCCGGAGTAAACCCACGCAGATACGGGGAGAACATGCAAACTCCACACAGATCACTGTTGGTCAGGGGCTGGGATCGAGCCAGGGATCCCATGGCCAAGGGTGAGTTGCTGTGCTGGTGCAGTGCTAACCACTGCGCCACCGCAATTTGTTTGATGATCTGAAACATTTAAGTGTGAGAAGCATACAAAAAGTTGAGAAATCAGGAAGGGGGCAAATACTTTTTCATACCACTGTAGGTCTTAGGTTGCTTAAAATTTTCTTATCTTTTCCAGGTTTTGGTATCAGTTTTATTACACCTTGTTTCATTGTTTCATTAGTTCTTTTTGATTAATACATTCAATTAAAGCTTGGAACAACAGGAGTTTTATTTCTTCCCAAAAATGTTTTTAGAAATTTGTTATTCCATCTGGCCCTGGGGAGTGGAGAGGTGCCATGTTTTTAATTGCATAATCAAATTGTGCAGTTGTTAACTCTTCATTGTCATGAATCCCCATGCGCTGCATGCTAGCTAGGAGAAGAGATGGATTCACGTGCAGGGTTACACTACAGACAAATTTATTAACATAAAGACTCATCATCATCATAAGGGCCTTTTCCACTAGCCTCACTTAGCCCTACACCGCACCACTCAGCCCACATTTGAGCATTTTCCATTAGCCCCAGCACCGGTTAGCAGGTGCTTTTTTAGTACCTGATCCAGGGCAGGGTCTAACCGAGCTGAGTAGGGCTGAGTATGGCTGTGATATGACTTTAACAGACTGGTCGCCGCTGATTGGTCAGGTCGTAACGTCACGAAAGCGACTTTTTCTGCTGAATTTACTACACGACCGCCATTTGTAGTTGTTCAGCCAGTGAACACAGTGCGCCCCTTTAATACTGTATTTTCACACTTTGAAGATGTCTTCTCGTAAGGCTATCCCCTGGTCAAACGAGGAGGTGCGCAATTTTCTTTCTATATTAGCCGACGATCGCATCCAGTGCGAGTTGGACGGATCTACTCGAAATGAAAAAATATACCAGCAGGTGTCCGAGCAGATGGGTTCCCAAGGGCACATCCGTACTGCCAAACAGTGTCGGGAGAAGCTGAAAAAGCTGAAAAGCGATTACCGAGCAGTGAAGGACCACAATGCTTGAAGTGGAGTGGATCGGAAGGAGTAGAAGTGGTTTGCTGAGATGGACGCGATCTATGGACATAGGCAGAGACATTGGGCTCGACACGGCCACAGTCACGGCCACAGTCACGACCTTGGAAACCGTGGATGGTGAGTGTTGTTTTGATATTGCGCGTCTTTTCGCCAATTTATCCTTTCTGTGCCAAGCTCACTGTTTTTAAGAAATAGGAAGGTTGTTAGATTGTGGGTAATGGTTGTTACTGAGGCTTGCCTATTGTTTTGCAGCCAACTGCAGCTTCACGCTTGCTTTGTGTTAAGTATTAGCGTGAACAAAACGCTGAATTACGCTTATTGTATTCCGGTTAAAAACTTTAGTGTTGTGTACATGTTGCACTTTGGTGTTAAGTTTTAAATTGCGTGCATTTTCTTTCTAGAATCGCAGTTCATATCACAGGGGACCACCTCAGTGGACATGGACACAGCGGACTCTCCTGCGTCTTCCTCTGCGTCTGCGTCTGGTGGAGCGCCAGCTGGATCGACTACGATGTCAGCCACATCACCAGCTCCATCTGGATCACGTTCAAGTGCCGGTAAGGCACAATAACCACAATTTTTTTTTTTGGGTGAAACAGGTTCAGCGGAAACCAGGGTCGAAAATCCATCCATCCATCCATCCATCTTCTACCGCTTAATCCTTTACAGGTCGCAAGGGGGCTGGAGCCTAACAAGTTATGTACCAAAATGATTAATGCAATTTCCTGTAGCTGCATATTAATTAATTGAAAATGTCTTTTTAAATGTACAAAAAGGATATTCTTTGGTCTTCACTTATCGGTGTTCCACAACGCGGTCCCATTTTTAGGTGTGGTGATTGAAGTGCTGTTGTAACTCCTGTTTTAGAAAAACAAATAAAGCTCATGAACTGCCGCTGAAATCAACATGCTTCACTGAAATGCTTCGCGTCAGCTGATTGTATTAACCCATTCAGATTTCTGCGGCCACACTACAAGCAACTATTTTAAACATTACCCATCCATCCATCCATCCATATTCTTAATCTTAATCCTTTTTAGTTTTGCAGGGGGGCTGCAGCCGAAGACAGCACCCTGCGTGTTGCAAAATCTGCTCTACTGAGGGGCAGCAACATGACAGTTCAGCTTATATACAACAATGAAGCATAATATAATAGTGACATTCCACCACAGACTTTCACCAGTGTAATTCCATAATATATGTAGTGATCCAGCTTTAACAACCATGCCTTTCTGTCTTTCCATCTAGGCAAGAGGAAAACGGACAACTCCATCGCTGACCTTACATCAGCAATGGTCAACATGCATGACGAAGAGATGCAGCTCTTGGAACGGCAACATGACCAGTGGCAAGAACACCATCAGGAGTACATGCAGCATTTGCGACAGGTGGCCGCAGATGTGCGGGCAGATGCGTGTGAAGCCCTGGAGCAGGACACTGCGTTCCGAAGGGAAGAGCTCGCAGAGATGTCAACATTCAACAGAGATTTCCTGACCCTATTTGGCAGGCTTGTGGACGCATTTAGCAGTTGGCGTGTCTAACCATGTCTCCCCACGCCCAGTCTGTTTTTTTGTTTGTAAATTTTGCTTCTGGAATAAAATTGTATTGTTTGCATCAAAAGTCTGGTTTATCTGTTATGACACCATATGAGAAAAGCCAATAATTACATACACATTCCATTCTCTGTTCACTCCACATGCTGCTGTTCATCAGGTCAGGTGTATAGCCTTCTAATGGTAATTTAATTTTTAACAACACAACGAAACGTAATGTCTTGGTAGGTTTTTTTTTAAATTTTTTTTTTTTTTTGTAACTTAGATTTTTATTCATTTTTCATCATATATAATGCATTCAGATCACATTCTACATTTAAAAAACAAAGGGGCTAGGGTAAGGAAAAAGAAAAAAAAAGAAAGAAAAAGGGGGGGGGGACAAATGTTGGAGCATCAAGTTTTTAGTTTCCATCTCTTAATTCTTCTGGTTTTTTCAGTGTCTTTGGTTATTCTTTCACTTTCTGCCGCGTTGTTGCACTTTGTAGTGTGTCCATTTCCGCCATTTTTTTTCCCATAGTCCTTCTTGCATTCTTTGTCGATATGTTAGTTTTTCCATCATACGTATGTCCTCAACAATGTCAGTCCATTGCTCTTGGTCAGGAAGAACTTCTGATCGCCATTTTTTTGTGATTGTTTTTTTTACATGCAATCAACAAGATTTTAACTAGATATCTGTCCTCAGCCTGTATAACATTGTCTCTTTTAAGATCACATAAGTACATCAGGTTACAGTTCATTGGTATATTATATCCTAATATCCTCTGTATTGTCACATGTATAGATTTCCAGAATGATGATATTTTGCAGCATTTCCAAAACATATGTGAGTGGTCTGCATTTTGAGCCCCACATCCCCTCCAGCATAAAGATTGGGTATTTGTATATTTTCCTTGAATCTGTGGTGTAATGAAAAAGCGAATCAGGTTTTTCCATCCAAATTCCCTCCATGTCCTTGAATTTGTTGATGTGTGTTGTGTTTTCCATATTTCCTGCCAGCTTTCTTCTGTTGTGTTTAAATTGAGCTCTTTCTCCCATTTCTCCTTTATATAGTTACTTGTATGATTGTTTGCCATAAGTTTCTGATATAGCTTTGAAATAATTCTTATTTTATTTCCTGTATATGAGCTTAAAATGAGTTGTATAATCTCGCTCACATCTGTTTGGAGGTTATGCCTAATCTTCTTCATATAATAATCTCTCATCTGCAGATATCTGAAAAATTCCGATCTTTCTAGTTTAAATTTTCTCCTGATGTTTACAAAGCTCCCGAGATCTTTTTTTCCGATATTGCCCCATGCTGTGAGTCCCTTGTTCACCAGATTTTTGTATCCCCTATCTTGTTTTGCCGGTTCAAACTGACTGTCAAATGCTACCCATTTCAATAGTTTTATGTCTTCCCTTATATTATATTTTTGTACTATTTTATACCACAGTTCTAAAGTAAATTTAGTGATTGGGTCTATTTGTTTGATTTGCTTATATGCATCTTTATCTCCTATTATGCTTTGTACTGGGAGTCCCTCAATTTCCTTTTCCATTTCTTTCCATTTTGCCTCATATCCCTCGTCACACCAACATATGATATATCTTATTTGTGCTGAGTAGTAATATTCCTTTAGACTCGGTAGGCCCATGCCTCCTTTCTCTTTTGGTAATTGGAGAGTTTTATATTTCACTCTTGGCTTTTTACCTCCCCAAACAAATCTCGATATCATCCTGTCCCACTTTGAGAATTGGGCATCTGGAATCTCTGTTGGTATAGCCTGGAAGAGGTAAAGTAATCTAGGTTGTATGCTGATTTTGACTGTCTCAATTTTTGAATTCAGATCCATATTTAAGATTGACCATCTATCAATATCTTTTTTTATTTCTTGTTCCAACCTATCATAGTTTGCTTTATATATTTTGCTTAGGTCTTTAGGTATGTTCACTCCAAGGTATTTTATTTCTTTTTGTTTCCAGTTTAGTTTGATCTTATCAGTTATCTGGTTTAGAGGGTTATAGTGGAATGTCAGTATTTGTGTTTTTGTTATGTTTATCTTGTATCCTGATAATTTTCCAAAATTTTCTATCAAGTTCATCATTTCCATTATTGATTCATCTGGTTGTTCAAGGTAAACTATAATATCGTCTGCAAATAGCCCAATCTTGTGTTCCGCCCCCTTTATTGTTATACCTTTTAATTTCTTATTTTGTCGTATCGCTTGAGCCAGTGGTTCTATGAACAGAGCAAACAAGGTGGGCGATAAGCAGCATCCCTGCCTAGTTGATCTTTGTATATTTACTTTGTCTGTTAAGCTACCGTTTATCTTGATTCTTGCCACAGGTTCTTGATACAGCGTCCTTATGCATTGTACTGATTTTTCGTTAAATCCAAAGCGCTCCAGTACACTATATAGGAATTTCCAGTTGACCCTGTCAAATGCTTTTTCTGCGTCTAAACTCATTATTACTGCGCTTTTCTTTTCTTTATGTATTTGGTTAATTATATGTATTGTTCTCCTGATATTGTCATGTGTTTGGCGTCCCCTCTATGAAACCAGTTTGATCATCTTCTATCAATTCCGTCAAGAATGTCTTTATTCGTTTACATATAATTGTTGTATATATTTTATAATCCACATTTAATAAAGAGATTGGTCTATAGTTTCCGCATTGTTCTTTATCTTTCCCTGGCTTTAAAATAACTGAAATGATAGCTTCGTTCCATGATGGAGGTATTTTGTTGTTGTTCAACGTCCAATTAAATGACTTTAGGAGCTGTGGCGTGAGTTCTTCTATAAACAGTTTATAAAACTCAGAAGGGTATCCATCACTACCTGGTGATTTACTGTTTTTAAGTGACTTAATCACATCTCTGATCTCTTGTGTTGTTATTTCTGCTGTTAGCTTTTCATTTTGTTCATTTCCTATTGATGGCAAGTCCAATGTGCCTAGAAATTTTTTGATATCTTTAGTATTTGTTTCTTCAGGTTGCAAGTATAGTTCTTGGTAGAAATTATGGAATATTTGTTTTCTGGGTTAACTGTGGTTTTATTTGTGGTGGGGTCTTTAATCTTGTATACATTATTCATTGTTTGTTGTTTTCTTAACCGTTTTGCCAGCAGTTTCGTGGCTTTTGGTCCCGTTTCATAATATTTTTGCTTTAGATATCTATTTTTCCTTTCAATTTCATCCATTTGTGTTTCTTTTATCTTTGTTTTTTCTTCTTTAATTTCTTGATATATTTTTGGATCATTTGTGCTTTGATGTTTACGTTCTAATTCCCTGTCTCTCACATCTTTGTTCATACGCTTCCAGTTTAGTCTTATTTGCTTTTCCTGTTTCAACAATTAATTTTCCTCTTAACACGGCTTTTAGTGCGTCCCATAGTATTGTTGGGTCCACTTCTTCATTGTCATTCTCTTGGATATATTCGTTTATGTTTATTTTTATTCTTTCTTTCATTTTCTCATCATTTAACAGTCCTACGTTAAGTTTCCATGTTGTTTGTCGTTTTCTATTGTTTAGATATATTTCCATGTATATAGGATTATGATCTGATATTTCTACCCCTCCAGTCCAACAATTTCTCACCCTGTGTCTGTCACCTTCATTCATAAGGAAGTAATTTATTCTAGAGTGTACTTTATGGACTGCTGAATAATGTGTATAGTCTTTTTCGAGTGGGTGTAGGTCCCTCCATATGTCTACCATACCCATTTCTGCCAGTGAGGTTCTTATGAACTTTGTTACATGTTTTTTTTGTCTTCTTAACACTTGTTGTATCAACTTCATGATCCATGACAGCATTTAAGTCTCCTCCACAAATTAGGACTCCTTCACTGTGTGTTGCTATGAGATCAAACAGATGTTGAAAAAAACCCTTGTCACTTTCTGGTGGGGCATAGATGTTCACTAATGTGATCTGCATACCATCTATTCTTCCCTTTATTATTACATACCTGCCTTCTTTATCCTGGATTTCCTGTTCACTTTCAAATTGTATTTTGTTTGAAATTAGTATCATAACCCCCCTTTTAGCTCCTCCCTTAAATGAACTGTAGTAGGAGTTCTTATAGCCAAATCTCTTTAGTTCCACATGTTCTGTCTTGCTCAAATGTGTCTCTTGCATAAATATAATTTCAGCTTTTTCCTTCTTGAATTTTCTTATTATTCTTTCCCTTTTAACAGGTGAGTTCAGACCAGGGGTGGGCAATCATGTGCCATGGAGGGCCATTCCACTGCAGATTTTCTGTTCCACCCAGTGTCTTCAGCAGGTGTTTGCTCTGATCAGCTTCAAGGATCGCTAATAATTGAAAACACCTGCTGAAGACACTGGGTGGAACAGAAAATCTGCGCTGGAATGGCCCTCACTGCCCACCCCTGGTTCAGACCATTCACGTTTAGTGTCATTATCTTAAGATTTTTACCCATATTCATGTTTTTCCATTTTTTTAACTTGTGCTCCTAGCCCCTTTAACAACAAAAATAACACATATTTATATAAAAACACATTAAAAAATCTCGACCTCCGTACTTTGGGCCTTTCTTCTGCCCACTGGTCCCTGTTGGTGGGTGGGGGGATTGTCTTCACAGAGTGAAGGGCCCTCCCTAGACCTCTAATTTCTATCCAAGTAATAGTCATTAGTCTAGAAATGTCCAACAAATATCACTTAAACCTCTCCTAGCCGTCTGTTTCTCTTTTACCTTGTCTTCTTGGCCTTCATTTCTTCTGTGCCTTTCTTAATCTTTGTTATGATCTAGGCTTTCAGTTGAAAGCCTTGTAGTTTGTCCTGGGCCCGCTGCTCTACGTCTCTCCCCCTTCTTCCGCCGTTCACTCGTCTCCACTCCGGCTGTTGTGATGCGTTCAGGGCCGCCGCTGCTCCAGCCGTTTCCTCCGGCACGCTCACCTCAAGGCCCCGCTCCATCATATCCCGCGCTGCCTCTCTGGCCGTGTTGTAGGTTCTTACGCCGTCCTCCCAATGAATCCTCATTTTCGTTAGCGGCGTTTGGAATCTAATTTTTTTCTCTTTCAGCGTTTTTTTAATGTTGGCATATTTCTTCCGCTGCTGCACAATTTCTGTCGGGTAGTCATGGTCAAAGAATACCTGTTTGTTGCCGATTCGTATCTTTTTTTTCCATGCTTGTGTCAGGATTCTTTCCTTTATGTCATATTTCACAAAGTTTACCACAACTGACCTGGGTGTAGAGTTTGGTTTCGGGTTCTGTGCCGGGGTTCTGTGCGCTCGTTGAATCTGCAGATCTGTTTCTCCGGGCAGTTCCAGCTCTTTTTTAAAGAACTGATCCATGAATTTCGTCATCGAGTTGCCTTCAATGCCCTCCGGAATTCCAAAGATGCGCATATTGCTTCGTCTGGACCTGCTCTCCAAGTCGTTTATTTTCTCCTGCATCCTCTGCGTTTGCGTCGTCAGGGTCTGTAGTTGTTCGTTTGCCTTGTTTTTCCAATCTTCCAGCTCCGATATTCGGGCCTGCGCTTCTGTCATACACGCCCGCTGGGAGCGCAGCTCCTCCATGTTTTCTGTTAGCTTGCGCTCCATTTCTCTTCGGAGGCCCATAATTTCCTCCTTAATCTCTTTTTTCAGCTCCTCCTTAAGAGCCGCTAAATCCTGCTGTAGCTGCCGCTTGAATTCTCTTAACTCTTTACCCAAACTGGCGATGCCAGTGTTCATGTTTTCGAGTCTGGCGTCCTCCATTTTCTCTGCTGTAGACACCTCGTTTTTTTGGGCTTCGTGTTCAGCGGTTTTTCCTGCGTTGTTGGAGAGGAATTCTTCAATTTTACCCTGCTTTTGTCCTTGTGCCCGGCTTCTTCGTGTTTTCATCCCTTAGTTTATTGATCCGCTTATGTCGAGTTGGCCATTTACCGATGATTTTTAATCCGGCTAGGGAGAGCTCTCTGTTTAAGCGTTATGTCTCTCCGCCATCTTCCCGGAAGTCCATTATGGTGCAGTTTTGAAGCATGTGGGGACAACAGCTTGAGACAGGGAGATGTTGAAGATGTTAGCTACCATTTAGCAATGGTTGCCAGCATTGTGCTGTGTTGTTGCATCTGTTTGCTAATTTCAGCCATGCGGTCATCAACACATTTTCCAAGAGAGTCTATAGCTTTCAATATGGTGTCAGTTGAAGTGTTACAGCCATCTTCTTGAGACATCCCTTTCGGTTTCTTGTCCTTGTGTGCTTTTTCTAGAGTGTTCACGGGGAGTTTCTCCTGTCTCTCATTTGTTGCCGCTATCATTAGCGTTAGCCATCTTCATCTGCGTTGAATAGTCATGCTCGTTTGTGATCAAACAACCAGCAAGTGGGAGTTTTTTCACTGCTGGGGTTTTTGTGTTGTTTTTACTCATATTCTGGCTAGTTTATTTCTGTCTATTCATGATAGTGGATAAAATCTCTTCAAAGGCTGTAATTTCGGGACCTTATTTTGGAGCTCAGGCATATGCGACTACTCAGCTCGCCATCTTCTGGCTCTGGACTATCCACCTTATTCCTGAGGGTGATGCTGTAGAAGTGATTACACAGGGTTACAAAAATATTTTTTTGTAAGTTGTCTGTGTTTTTTCAACTGATTTAAGACAATTTTGCACCACTGAATCCAAAAATGACATCTGTTTCTCTCGATCAGGTCAGGTTTTTATGCTAAGTTGATTTTTAAAAAATCTGATCTTCAGACTAAATCAATTACATTTTTGTGACGTTATTGGTTGATTTTTGTGAATATTTCTCATCCGAAATAGATTTTTAAGAGAAAAAATTGTTTTCTAACACAATTTATTGATTAAATGTTACAAACTTCAATTACTGTAAATTGAATAGTAGACATTGATAAAGGTAAGTACATGTAAATTGAATGCTACGTCATCATTGTTCAGAATTCAGAGCTTCAACTTCCGTTTATTCGAACCTCTAGAATCTTCAGAGGCAGGGATGTCTCTCTTCAGAGTCCAACAGTAATCAGCCATCATGACAATTTATGACATCATGTCATAAATTGGCACATGCAAACTCTTCAGAGTTTGAGAAATTTCAAGAAATAAAAAAGAATTTTGCATCATATAAAGCGAAAATACCCTTAACAAAACAAAACAAAAACGTAAAAAAACAACATGTGGCCATAGTTCAAAAAGTTGACCTGATTGAGCAAAACCAATGTGATTTTTGGATTCAGCACATCAAATTTGTCCTAAATCAGCTAAAAAATACTTAGACAATAAATTTGGTATTGACTAGTGTTATGTGTGCAACTTCAGCTTTTGGCCGGAAGTAGTGTTAAGTCAGTCAGCAATAGTGGAGTAGCGGGGCATTTAAAATAGCCTTTTTTTTATTCAAATTTGTTTTAATGTATAGTCCACATATGTGTTTTGCAGTCAAGTGGCAGCTAATTTCCACGCTTGTCATTTTTGTATTTTTGAATGTTTTTGCATAGTTCTGGTACTTGTTGCTCCTGCTTGTGGCTGTGCCATAGACTGGATAAATGGAGGCTCCTTACAAACAAGCACAGCTAAATCTGTAGCTTCAACAGCAATGCGTAGACCATGCACTGAAAATTAAAAAGGACTGTTTGTTCGTAGTGATCGGTGGTACAGACACAAGAGCACCAGGTACAGTGCGTTTTCACTTGTATGAATGTCACAGATTTATGCAAGGCTGCATGAAGTAAAATAATAAATAAATAAATAAAAATTGTTATCAATTTGCTTCCTAAGGCTTAATGATTAAGGAAAGATATCAAATAGTTTTTTGCTGCACTCGTTGCACTGCTCAATTTTGCAGTACAGTGATGTGGACTTGATATTAGCTGCTTCGGCATGCATTAATTGATTTTTAAATTGTCACAAAATATAGATCAATAAAATTTTCAACAATTGTACATGTTAAGTTAAATAATAAGCATTCACGGCATGACAGCAGCATGAGCATTTTAATGTCATGGTAAAAGGGACAGCTACCACGACATCCAAACACAATGTTGTGGTTCTTTGTGGCTCTGACTAGATTCTACGTCTGATGTAAGGTAAATATAGATTATGTCCAACATCTTTTAACAAAATGTGGCCAACTTTATTGCGGTGGAGATATTGATATATCTGAGCTTTTATTTGTTTACAGCATTAGCATCTTAGCAGCGGAGCTAACAAACAGAGCTACAGTCTGACAGGCCACTTTTTAAGGTCATCTTTCCATCCCCCCGATAGTCGTGGGAAGTGGTATGATTATATTACTGTTTCTGAAGTGTAAAAGACTGTGTTCCCACATTTCTGATGCCAAAGTCATTGTTTTTTTTTTAACAAGGAAAAGCATCTATTTCAATGACAAATCCATGTTCTAAACTAGTACCGGAAGTACATAATTCACACAAGGAATAAGGTAAATAGAGAATGGTCATTGGCGTCATACCGTGCTGCATTCTGGGCCGTTGTTGCCATCGTCATGGTCTGGCTTCTTTGTTTACCTGTAGTCTAGGCAACTGCATTGCACTGTACGTGCAATGGAATGGACCAAACAGAAAATTAAAATTCCTTATTCAGAGAAGCTGAATAAGGAAAATGGTAAGATGGTGTTCACTTATATAGCACTTTTTCTCATCTCTAAATAACCAAAGCACTGTACAGATCCTGCCATCCACCCATTCACACACACATTCACACACTGATGGCGGCAGAGCTGCCATACACCAACGCTGGCCTGACCCACCAGGAGCAGCTAATGCAGAGGAGGTAGCAAAGGAGTGCTACCTCCAAAAAATTTAAGAAATAAATGGGATCGATCAATATGAACACAAGAAATGGACCAGTTTTGGATCTGTTTTGTGGGGTGAGCGCATAAACCCATGAGCAATTTAAAAACTATAAATCATTACAGGCTCATGTTAATGGATGGGTCCAGCCACCTCAAATCTTCTGGGTGAACCACTGTTTGCGCAAAGGTAAGCAATCATTGTTTCTGCACGGTCTTCTGCACTAGCATGCATCTCTACAACTACAGGTATTTCTAAGTCCCAGCAGTGAAATGTTGGATTTATGTTCAAATTAGTCATATGATACTTGATGAGTATATACACAACAGGACATAAAATACTAATCCAGCAGTGTGAGTAAACCCGACGCTTGCACTGGCGCACCAAAAAAATTACCGGTATAATTATAATGTAGCATATCAAGATGGCCGTGCCTCCTGTGCTTCTGGTTGTCTCCGCTTGTTGCCGTGTTTGTTTGTCCTGTTTTTGGTTGTGTCATTGTGTCTGGATTATGTGCAATCAGCCATTGTTTATGATCACCAAGTGCTGCTGAATATTCGATCTTCCATAGTGGGTTTCTGCTGTCAAAATCAGGAGGGAAGATTCTTCCACCGGTCTCTGCGTCAGCAGCTTCCTGTTGGTACCTGGGATCCCCGCTGTGGTTATACTGGCAGAAAGCGATCCAAACCTTGGGGAAGACGTGCAGGTGCTGCAGTGAAACCCAGAAGGCTTGCTCGGTACCTGGTCAAGTCCCCCCATTACCAACTCGCCCCAGCCAGTTACAGCCGCCCCATAGCCAACTCGCCCCACAGCAAACTTGTCCCAGATGCATATAAATGTAGGCGGTGCATTACCTAAACTGTCATCATGGAAAACAACAGCATGTTCGGGTTCTGCGTCCTTCAAGTGCGCATTTGTAGGCCAGATACGTCACTGTGCTGTTGTATAGTATGGAGGTTACCCAATTAGTGGAAAAGAATTAATTAACTCTCTAACAAACCTCCAATAAAACAAATCTCTTTTAGGTTCCTACTATGGGGGTGAGCAGTATTTAATAACCATCAGACACCAAGGTTGCAAGCACAAACATTTATTACACTGTGGAGAGATGAATAACCAGGCCAAGCGTTCACGGTATAAGGGACTTTATTCTCACTCCATCTCTCTCACATCTACCGTCGTCAGCCTCCGTCGGTCTATGATGACCATGGAAGAGAATCCTAAACGTCTACTCTGCTGGAACAGCACCGCCTGTGGCTGAACAGGCCGATGCACACCAGTGTTCTACCTTCCAGCGTTGGGCGTTGGTAGGATTCAAACCTGGGCAGGAAGATATGGAGGACAAGATGTTGCCCATGCAGCATGTCCCCCCTCTCCACGTCACTGATGAATCCAAAGGAACAGCAGGGCTGCTACAGTTTGGCACCAGCGCCGTTGCAGGAGCTGCCAGAACGATGTTGAGCACAACAGAGAACTGCCTTAGGGGCTCCGACTCCGGATTTTTCCTCAGGGTTGACTCCCGAAGCCTTTCCCGTGACCGGGTGTGCCGCAAGGCAGCGGAGGTTTTAAATCAGGGTTTACCTTCCCCTAGATGGGCTACCTTCCCAGGTTGACGAGCCACCATCTACCCGAAGCATCTGGTTTTAAGGTGCCAGAGATCCGCCCTCGCCCCTTCTCCTATTAGTAAAAGCAGTTCCGCCGGGCTTAGAGACTAAACCACACGGGCAGGCTAGGAGTTGGACTTAGTTGTCAGAGGCTTTTCGAGACGCACGCCATAAGGAGCATTTTATAAGCACTGGGAGCTTAACCCCAGTGCCGCTCCTGGCTATGACAACCTTGGAACCCACATCTACCAGAGTCAAAAGAATTAAACACACACGTTGCAATCACTCCCTTTCATCACTCCACACCTTCACTACGAGAGGTGCTGCATTTACATATTAATCCCCCATTATTCTCTCTGTCCCCCAGCACCTTTGATCCGCTAAGCCATTCAGTCTGAGGGGGAAACAACTGCTTGGTCCCCCCCCCATCCCAGATTCTCAGACTGAGCCTTAACCCCCATGTCCTTTGGGCTTCAGCCTCCGCCCATATCTGCTGTAAAGGGGAGTCTCCGGCTCCGAGGCGCTGCTGTGCCGGTGGGGGGTTCCTGGGGGTATGTCCGTCTGTGGGGGGACAATGGGGGGGGGGGACCTTCAGCATGCTCATGTGACTGGTCTGAAGAGTCATTTACTTAGTCATACTGAACGCACTGAGGGGCTCATTTAGCAGCAGACTACATCATCCTAGGTGCGCAACCGAGAGGTTTCGCAGGTCCTTCCTACCTACGGCTGTCAGACTGTATAACCTAAGCAGGGCTGCTCGCAGAGATAGCAAAAAAACTTGATGACCTAATAGTATTGAATGCAAAAGACACAATAGACTTACACAATGGTCCCCTCCAGTATATACAACTAGGACAGTATCGGTCGCTACGGAGGGTGACAATATGTATGGGTACATATTCATACTATGTAGGATAACTAAGTAGACGGTTATGCTGTTTATTCCATCTTGCTACAATGCTCCACACTTTGTATATATATTTATATATTTATGGGTATGTATGTATATCCACTGCTCTTATTTATATCTGCTGTATCTTCTTAATTATTGCTCTGAGTGTTGCTATCCCTGTGCTGTTGCAATCCTGGAATTTCCCCATTGTGGGACTAATAAAGGCTTATCTTATCTTATCTTATCTTATCTTATCTTATCTTAACCTGGGGAGTTCTCAGTGGGGGTCTTCCACGCCAAGGAGCTCGGGCCAACACCACCTGTTCGTCTGCTAAAACAAAGGCAGGATTAAGCCTGTCTATGCAGACTGTTTCCCTGCGTCCCCCCCAAGTCTAACACAAAATGTTTGTCCCCAGGTTCTAGCACTCTGAACAGGCCATTGTAGGGCGGGCGCAAGGGGGTCCGGTGGGCATCATGCCTGACAAATACGAACGCCACGTCCTTCAATGTCTTTGGCACAAAAGCACGTGGAAAATAGTGGTGGACCAGACCGGGTACCGTCCCTACTAGGGATGGGCTTTCGGTGAAATTTTCTTCACCGATCGTCGGGAGAATTAATGATTAATAATCGGTTAATCATTAACATTTTTAGGTACGTAACAAGGCAGGTAGACTACATTAGAACATCAGGTGCACGGAGAGCCGCACAACTCAAATCCACCTCTCTCTCTCAAATCTCTCTCTCTCTGTTCGCTGTTCTCGTGTTGGCTCGCTCGGGAATCTCGCAAGCTGATTGGCCGAGACGTTTCACCCCGCAAGCTGATTGGCCGAGACGTTTTACCCAGCTTCTGTGCCGCTCGCCACCCAACAAACGAAGACCGCATTCATTGCTCTATCGCTCGTGTTACTTAGTCTAGCCGCGCGGAACTTTTTGCTGTTCTCTTGTGCCATTTTGTGCGAAATAGTCTTCCCGTCGAGCCACTACGCCGCCTCCTGCTGTTTCTCTCGACGATTCTGCGCCTCTAGCACCTGAGGAGCAGTAAAGCTCTCATTAACCTGTGCAGTAAATCATTTTCATCTTGAGTTACGTATCTTGTTATAAGAATAAAAGAGTTCTAAAAACATATTTATGTACACTTTATTTACATCTACGTATGTATGTACACTTGCACACACACACACACACACACACACGTGTGTGTGTGTCTTCTACCGAATCTTCATGACCTTCTCAATAAAGTTTCTGAAAAAAAAAAAAAGAATCTTCACGACCGCCATTACTCAGCGCGCAACCACTGTTGGTGGTTTCTTCGCGTAATAAGGGTGTTCCATGGACCCTGTCGATGAGGTATATTTGTATGCTGCATTGCAGTGATTGCAGTACACCTGGTCATTTTTTAAACTGAAATGGTCCCACGCAACACTTCGCCGTAACCGCTTCATGATTTGGCGATTGCCCTACGGAAGCGCGCATGTATCAACTGAGGCACGCCAGGGTATGGCGATGGTGTAATGTTGCCCCCTGGTGCCCAAATTTTGCCATTGCATTGTTTGAGGACGGCCGTGCACTAGGTCTAATAACCTCGGATTGTTTAAAAAAAAAACGGTTTGTCGACGAAAATGAACTTCCTCGGTGAAATTCTTAATGATCAATTATCGGTTAATCGGTAAATTATGCCCATCCCTAGTCCCTACCACTGCGCTACACGGTGAAAGCGGGGATGGATCGGTGCTCGGCGCGGGGCTGTCTGGCAAAAATTCCCCTGGGAGCCGCAGTGGCTGGGAAAAAACCAGCTCTGCTGGGGAGGCTGCCAAATCCTCCTTTGGTGCTGAACGCAACCCTAATAGAACCCATGGCAACTGATCCAGCCAATTTGCATCCGTCAGCAAAGCCCTGAGCACTGCTTTAAGCGATCTGTGGAAATGCTCGCATAACCCATTGGCCTGGGGGTTGTACGCAGTCGTGCAGTGGATTGTGATGCCCAGGCTCCGGGCCATGGTGGACCAGAGGTTGGAAACAAATTGCGGGCCCCGATCGGATATGATATCCGAAGGGGCGCCAGAACGTGCCACCTATGTCGTCAAAAAAGCGCGTGCAACTTCTGCGGACGCGGTGGAAGCTAGCGGGACTGCTTCAGGCCAGCGCGTGGTGCGGTCTACCACTGTCAGGAGGTGCGTGAACCCCTGCAATGGCGGGAGGGGGCCCACGAGGTCCACGTGAATGTGGTCGAACCTCTTAGCCAGGATATGGAACGGCTCCAAAGGGGCCTTTGTGTGCCTGTGCACTTTGGCCCATTTGCATGCTACGCAGGCTGCAGCCCACTCTTTCAACTGTTTGCGCAGGCTCGGCCAGATGAACTTCCCTCCCACTATTTTGACTGATGCGCACACTCCTGGGTGCACCAGGGAGTGAACCGACTCAAAAACGCGGCGGCGCCAAGCACATTGGACCACCAGGTACGGGCGGCCTGTGGAGACATCACAGATTGGGGGGGCCCCCCGTCTTGCAGCACTCACTCTCTCCAACCTTCCCTGTTGGTCCAGACTGGAGCACGCAAACGTCCGCATCGCCAATCTGCTCCGCGGCCACGGCCGTGTAATCTATCCCTATGTAGAGTGGGGCCACTAATGCGCGTGAGAGGCAGTCCGCCATCACGTTGAGTTTACCGGCCACATGCTGAATGTCGGTCGTAAACTCCGAGATTGCGGCCAGCTGTCTCTGCTGCCGGCCCGACTATAGTTCCGAAACCTTGGCCATCATGTACGTTAGCGGCTTGTGGTCCACAAATGCAGTGAAGGTGCGCCCTTCCAGACCGAACTGGAAGTGGTGTATGGCCAGGTGGAGAGCCAGTAACTCTCTGTCACACGCACTGTAGTTACGCTCACTGTCGCGCAAAGACCTGCTAAAAAAAAGGCGAGCGGCTGCCAAGAACCGTCAACACATTGCTCCACGACGGCCCCTATGGCCACGTCCGAGGCGTCAATAGTGAGTGCTATCCGAGCCGCCGGGTCCGGGTGCGCCAGCAGTGCGGCGTTCGCCAGGGCTGTTTTAACTTCAGAGAACGCCTGCTTCCGCTCAGGAGTCCAGTCGACTCTGTCCGCCAGTTTTCATTTCTTGAGCGCGGCGTACAACAGCTGCATGAGCTGGGCTGTGTGGGGGAGGAAACGGTTATAAAAGTTAACCATCCCCAAAAACTCCTGCATCGTCCTGACCGTCAGAGGCCGGGGAAAATCTGCCACCGCACGCACTTTGTCCAGTAAGGGTATTGCGCCCTCTGGTGAGATGTGGTGGCCCAAAAATTCATTTCCCGTTACCCCGAACTGGCACTTCGCCGGGTTGATTATTAATCTGTGCTCCTCCAACCTCTGGAAAACTGTCCTGAGGTGGGCTACGTGTTCGTCCTCGGACGCGCTGGCCACCAGGATGTCGTCCAGGTAGACAAACACAAACGGCAGATCGCGCAACACCGCATCCATCATGCGTTGGAAAGTCTGCGCCGCGCCTTTTAACCTGAAAGGCATGCGTAAAATCTAAAAAAAAAAACAAACGGAGTTATTACTGCCATTTTAGGTATGTCCTCAGCGCACACCGGGACCTGGTGGTAACCGCGGACCAGGTCTATCTTGGAAAAAATGTGTGCCCCAGTGAGGTGAATGGAAAAATCCTGAATATGGGGGATCGGGTAGCGGTCGTGCATTGTGGCATTGTTCAATCTGTGGAAATCTCTGCACGGTCGCCACGATCCCTCAGCTTTAGGAACCATATGTAGCGGGGATGCCCATGGGCTGTTTGAGTGTCTGATGATGCCCAACTTCTCCAAGTTGGCAAACTCCTCGCACGCTATGGCCAGTTTAGCTGCGTCCAGGCACCGAGGTCGTGCGAAAACCGGCGGCCCCATGGTGGTAATGAAGTGTTCCACCCCGTGTTTAGTGACGGTCACTGAAAACATCGGGACCGTGAGTGCTGGGAACTGGGTGAGTAGTGTGTGGAACTTACCCCCTGGAGCTGTGACATTGGCTAGTGTTGTTGGCCCGGTTCCTCGAGCTGTACAGGGCAGAGAATCAAAAGACATAGCGTTAATCAGGCGTCTGTTAGCCACATTGACGAGTAGTCCGTGTGCACACAAAAAATCAGCGCCCAAAATGGGGAAGCTGCATGCCGCTATGACGAATGTCCATTGGTATGTACAGCCGTGCAAGGATACAGTCAGTGTCCTCTCACCAAAAGTCTTAATGTCTGAGCCGTTTGCAGCCATCAGTTCGGGGCCGCTAGTTCCCACCAGCCGGTCGGCATAGGATGGCAAGATGAGGCTTTTTTGGGAGCCGGAGTCCATGAGGAACTGTCTCCCGGAGCGTGAGTCTGTCACATAGAGCAGCTTGCTTGCTTCATCGGCGGTCGCAGCTGCTACCGACTGCCGGCCCTTGCATTTCCCGAGCGCTTGAATTTGCACGGTGGCATGCATCGGCGTGCGTCTTCTCCAAAACGGCGGTGGTAGAAACAGAGCGTGTCTCTTCGGTGCTTCTTGGCCTCCACTGGCGCCACCGTCACTGGCTCCTCACCAACGCTGGCCGTCTTGCTGGGTTCCGACGCCACTGCATTCACTGTGAGGGCTCTGGTGGCGAGGATGATCCGATCTGCCTCTTCGGCTAGTGCCCGGTAGTTGCGCGCGGCCAGCAGCGGCGAATTGGCAAGGACCACCCTGGCCGCTGTCGGGAGGTTCCGTAGAAAAAGGTGGACAAATAGGAAATGCCCGTCATCTGCGCCCATCAACGCCAACATCTTCTCCATCAATTCGACCGCCGACTCGTCTCCCAAGTCGGAGCGCGTCAGGAGCCTCTCCACTCTCTCACAGTCCGAGAGCGTGTAGCGCAGGGTCAGCGTGGTTTTGAGAGCATCGTATTTGTCGCGGGCTGGGGGCTGTTGGAGCAGGCTCGCCACCTGCTGCGTTGTGCGTGCATCCAGTGCTGCAGCCACATAGTAGTATCTGGTGTCATCTGCCGTTATTCCCCGGAGCGCGAACTGGGCCTCTGTGTGAAGGAACCAGGCCTTTGGGTCGTGTAGCCAAAAGTCTGGGAGTTTGACTGAAATGGCGCACACGTTGCTGGCACTTCCCGCCCGGGTCGTCTCCGGGGTGTTCGGCTCGTGTTCCATTATGCGTCTAGGGCAGTGGTGTCCAATCATGTGCCATGGAGGGCCAAGACCCTGCAGGTTTTCTCTTCTACCCAGTCTCTACAACAGGTGTTTTGACTTATCAGCAATCAGTGGGAAGAAATTCAGTGAAATCTGTTGCTGAAGACATTGGCTGGAGGTGAAGCCTGCAGGGTCTTGGCCCTCCATGGCACATGATTGGACACCCCTGGTCTAGGGTCACCAGTGTGGAGAGATGAATAACCAGGCCAAGCGTTCATGGTATAAGGAACTTTATTCTCACTCCATCTCTCTCACATCCACCAGAGTCAAAAGAATTAAACACACATGATGCAATCACTCCCTTTTATCACCCCACACCTCCACTACGAGAGGTGCTGCATTTACATATTAATCCCCCATTATTCTCTCTGTCCCCCAGCACCTTTGATCCGCTAAGCCATTCAGTCTGAGGGGAAAACTACTGCGTGGGTTCCCCACAACACAAGGCAAAATAAGATAAAAATCACAAATATTGCCAATGTGACCTTAAAAATGAGGCATGTGGGGAGCGTGGAATAAAGAGACTGAATTGTGTTTTATTCCAGTTTATTCAAACATTCATTTCCCCAGCCTGCTCTCTCCAATAAGCAGGAAGAAAAGAGAGTGAGCCACATCAGAGTTTCACATTTATACCTTTTCTCATACAGACTTCCTACACACAGGGGGGATCACATATCCCCGTCAAAACCCTTTATTGACATTTCTTCCCCCTCCAGCCTTCCGTCTTCTACCTGCGTCCTGGAGGTCAGGAAGTCCTTCGTTCGCACCCCTGTCCTCTCTCGTTGTCCTCCGCAGGTGGTCCAGACTTACTGTCCTCTTCGTCGTGAGGTCAGTCCACATATGTGCTGTCAGCATCTCTCTTATGTTTAACATACGTATGCACAAATACACCCCTTTTATGTCTAAACATATGTATGCACAAATACACAGCTATACAACCCCCCCCAAACGATGAAGAATGGACGATACATAAAAATTCTGCGAACATGTTACTCTCAACAGTACAACCAACATCAAACACTCAGTCTGTGCGCCGTCTGGGCTTCAACCGTCTCCCGAATTTGCTGTAAGCTGGCCCCGCCTTGCCTGTGGCGCCCTTCTGCCCAGGCTCTGTTGACTGAGGAAGAGAGTGGTTATTTGACCTCTGCGGGGACTCCGAGATGCTCCCCCTGGGGGGTCTGCCGCGTCGAGGCGCCCTCGCGACCGGTACAGACTCGTCCTTCATGACAAAAGCAGGTTTCAGTCTGTCAATACTAACTGTCTCCTTTCTGTCTCCCAAATCTAGCACAAAATGCTTATCCCCTGTCTCCAGCACTCTATATGGCCCATCATATGGCAGTTTGAGTGTTGATCTTAGTGCCTCGTGCCTGACAAAACAAACTCAGCACTTTTTAAAGCTTTGGGAACAAAAACGCGCGGAAAAGCGTGATGAGCAGGGCCCGGGAGCGCGTCCGCTCCCGTGCCGACTAGCGGCCCAAGAGCAGGGGGGAGGGGGGCGGCTCCGGGTGCTCTGGTAAAAACTCGCCTGGCAGCCTGAGAGGTTGTGCGAACACTAGCTCCGCTGGGGAGGCATCTAAGTCCTCCTTGGGCACAGAACGCAACCCTAATAAAACCCATGGTAGTTTGTTTACCCAATCTGCATCCGTGAGTGCCGCTCTGAGTGCTGCCTTCAAAGACCTATGAAAGCGCTCGCATAAACCATTAGCCTGAGGGTGATAAGCCGTAGTGCGGTGAATTTTGGCTCCCAAGCCGTTGGCCATCGCTGACCAAAGCTCAGAGACGAATTGAGGCCCCCTATCGGACATAATATCCGACGGAACGCCGAAACGCGCTACCCAAGCCGTTAAAAAAACACCTCCGCGGCCGTGGTCGTCGCCAGCGGGACCACTTCCGGCCAACGTGTGGTTCGGTCCACCATTGTCAAAAGATGTGTGAACCCCTGTGACGCCGGTAGGGGGCCCACGAGGTCAACATGCACGTGGTCGAACCTTCTGGCCGGAATGCGAAACGGTTCTAACGGGGCTCTTGTGTGCTTGTGGATTTTGGCCCGTTGACAGGACATGCAGGCCTTTGCCCACTCCTTCACGTGCTTGTGCAGGCTCGGCCAAACAAACTTTTCCGCTACCATTTTCACCGAAGCGCGCACCCCCAGGTGCACCAGCGAGTGGCCCAAGTCAAAAACGCGGCGGCGCCACGCGGCCGGACCCACCGGGCGTGGGCGCCCAGTCGACACATTGCAGATTAGGGGGGGCGTACCGGTTTGTAAACACTTGCTCTCCAGCCTTAACCCTGTTGGTCCAGACTGGAGCGCGCGCACGTCTGCATCCGCACCCTGCTCTGCTGCCATGGCTGCGTAATCTATACCTATGTGCACCGGGGCTGCGCGCGCTCCCGCGCCGCCGCTCTGCTGAGCGGTCGTGGCAGGCTGGTCCGCCTCTGCACGTGCCGGTGCCGTGACCGCGCGTGAGAGGCAGTCTGCCACCACATTGAGTTTACCCGCTACGTGCCGAATGTCAGTGGTAAATTCCGAAATTGCAACCAGCTGCCTCTGCTGCCTGCCTGACCACGGATCTGAAATTTTGGACATGGCGTATGTGAGCGGCTTGTGGTCCACAAAAGCGGTGAAACGCCGTCCTTCCAGCCAGAACTGGAAATGACGAATAGCCAAATGCAGCGCCAACAGCTCCCTGTCGAACGCGCTGTATTTTCGCTCGGCCACGCTTAAGGATTTGCTGAAAAAAGCCAGCGGCTGCCAAACTCCGGCAATCTGCTGCTCTATAACGGCCCCTATGGCCACATCTGATGCGTCTGTCGTTAGCGCGATGCGTGCCGCTGGGTCAGGGTGAGCCAGGAGCGCAGCGTCAGCCAAGGCTTTTTTCACCTCTGTGAACGCGCGCTTCCGCTCTGGGGACCATTCAACAGCATTGGTTGGTTTTTGTTTCCTGAGCGCGGCATATAACGGCTGCATGAGTTGTGCTGCGTGGGGCAGGAAACGGTGATAAAAATTCACCATCCCCAAAAATTCCTGCAATGATTTGACCGTTTGTGGTAAAACGATTTTCCGTGTGGGAAAATCTGTCACTGCGCGCACTTTATCCGGTAACGGGACCGCCCCCTCTGGGGAGACGCGGTGGCCCAAAAAATCGATCTGCGTGACGCCGAACTGGCACTTGGCTGGATTAATTATTAAGCCGTGCTCTCCCAACCTCTTAAAAACCACAGTGAGGTGCTTTTCGTGTTCTTCCTCTGAAGTACTGGCGACCAATATGTCATTGAGGTACACAAACACGAAAGGGAGATCGCGTAACACGGCGTCCATCATCCGTTGGAACGTTTGCGCCGCCCCTTTAAGACCAAACGGCATGCGTAGAAATTCAAAAAGTCCAAACGGGGTTATTACCGCTGTTTTAGGAATGTCCTCCAGCCGGACTGGAACTTGATGGTAGCCGCAAACCAGGTCTATTTTGGAAAAAATGCGCGCCCCCGCTAGATGTACTGAAAAATCCTGGATGTGTGGGATGGGATAACGATCGTGTGCCGTGGCATTGTTCAGCCGGTGGTAATCGCCGCACGGTCTCCAGGAGCCATCAGCTTTCGGGACCATATGCAGCGGCGAAGCCCATGGGCTTTTCGAACGGCGAATGATGCCCAGCCTCTCCAGGCTGACGAACTCCTCACGCGCTATAGAGAGCTTGGCAGCATCTAAGCGCCGAGCTTTCGCAAAGACGGGGGGGCCAGATGTAGTGATAAAGTGCTCCACCCCGTGTTTTGCGACCGTTGCTGAGAAAGTGGGTACCGTGAGTGCTGGAAACTGGGTGAGGAGTATGTGGAACTTACCGCCTGCTGCGGCGACGTTGGTCTGTACTGGTGGCGGGGACACTCGAGCTGAACAGGGGAGAGAGTAAAAAGAGAGTGCATTTACCAGCCGCCTATTGGCAAGATCAACTAACAGACCGTGTGAGCACAGAAAATCGGCGCCTAACATGTTGAAACTCACCGCCGCTATGACAAAAGTCCATTCATATGTGCGGCCATGTAAGCATAAAGACAAAGTCTTTTTCCCGTAGGTGCTGATGCTCGAGCTGTTTGCCGCCGTTGCTCCACTACCACGGTTTCCAGCCAACCGGTCAGCATATGTCGGGGTGATGAAACTCACTTGGGCTCCGGTGTCTATAAGGAAATCCCGTCCGGAGCTCGCATCTGTGATGTAGAGCAGCTTGCTGCTTTCACCGAGAGTCAAAGCTGTTAACGACCCTCGGTCTTGCCGTTTCCCGAACTCCTGAAGCTGCAGGGCGGCACACACCTGCGTGCCCTCTCGGCGAACCTCCGATGATAAAAGCAGAGATCCTCTCCTCCGCTGCGTCAGGGCCGCGCCTCTGCCACTGAACCATCACCTCCACCGCATCGAGGCCGCGCTGCTGCCGTTGTTGGTAAGCTTGGGTCTGCTGCCTCTGGCTCCCCGCTGCTTTGGGTCGCCGCTGCAGTCGTCTGCTCGCCGCAGGCATCCAGGATCCTGTCTGCCTCCTGGGCCAGCTCCCCGAAATCTTCCTGGGTCTGACAACGTACGCCGGCCAGCGTCCCTCTCATGTGCACCGGGAGGTTGGTGAGGAAGATATACTGGAAAAGGAAGTCGTCGTTGTCTGACCCCCTCAGCTGTAGCATATCCTCCATCAGGGCGCTTGACCTGTGTCCTCCTTGGTCGAGCAAAGCCAGGAGCCTCCTAGCCCTCACTTCGGCTGAGGGCGTGAAAAACTTGATGAGGGTAGCTTTCAACCTACCGTATCTGTCGGTGGCGGGTGGCTGCTGTACCAAGCTCTGCACACACCGAGTCGTGCGGTTATCCAGCTTAGCGATGACATGGTGGAACTTAGTGTCATCCACCGTTACTCCTGCGAGCGTGAACTGTGACTCCGCTTGTAGGAACCACGACCGCGGATTGTCCTGCCAGAATTCCGGCAGCTTGACGGCTACGGCGCTCGCCAGGGCAGACTCCAGCAAGTCTGGAACGCGGAGACCTTCTCCAGGCATTCTCTACGTTGATAGGTCACCAATGTGGGGAGCGTGGAATAAAGAGACTGAAATGTGTTTTATTCCAGTTTATTCAAACATTCATTTCCCCAGCCTGCTCTCTCCAATAAGCAGGAAGAAAAGAGAGTGAGCCACATCAGAGTTTCACATTTATACCTTTTCTCATACAGACTTCCCACACACAGGGAGGGATCACATATCCCCGTCAAAACCCTTTATTGACATTTCTCCCCCCTCCAGCCTTCCGTCTTCTACCTGCGTCCTGGAGGTCAGGAAGTCCTTCGTTCGCACCCCTGTCCTCTCTCGTTGTCCTCCGCAGGTGGTCCAGACTTACTGTCCTCTTCGTCGTGAGGTCAATCCACATATGTGCTGTCAGCATGTCTCTTATGTTTAACATACGTATGCACAAATACACCCCTTTTATGTCTAAACATATGTATGCACAAATACACTGCTATAAGGCAGCATTTAAAAAGGCAAAAGTCATTAAAACGTTCTTATCAGCCCCAGAGGCTCGCTGTCACACTCCAGGCCTTGTCCTTCAATATCCTCGATTGAGCCCACACCAAACAGGCCCACACATCCAGAAGTCTTCCTCACCCACACCTAGAAGAAAGGAAATTGGCCAGCAGGCTATTCTTCACACAAAGGGGTCAGTTCTACTCAAACCTCCAACAACAACAAAGTGTATTGGGTTGAAAAAACTCACAGCTTTGCTTCTGCCCCCCCCTCCCCCGCGCCCAAGGCCTCCAATACATTTCTGACCCCATCACATTGAAACTGCATGGAAGCTGCTGCAGACTCTCCAGCCACCTGGGAAGATTGTGGGCCTCAGTTCAGGAGAAGAAGGGCTCCTTTAATGCAGGTCTCTCCCTGCTTATATCCACCTTATTCCTGGGGGTGCCGCTGTTGGAACGATTATGGGCGGGACTTCCGGTTTCGGCTGAAGTAGTGTTAAATCAGTCAGCAAGAGTGAAGTAGTGGAGCATTTAAAATAATGTTTTTAAAAGTTTTTCAAATTCATTTTAATGTATAGTCCACATATGTGTTTTGCACTCAAGTGGCAGCTAATTTCAGCACTTGTAGTTTTTGTATTTTTTTGAATGTTTTGGCATAGTTCTGGTACTTGTTGCTGGTGTTCATGGTTGTGCCATAGGCTGTATAAATGGAGGCTTCTCACCGACAATGCGTAGATGATGCACTGAAAACTAACAAGGACAGTTGGTGTGATTGGTGGTACAGACGCAACAGCACCAGGCATGTTTTCACTTGTATGGATGTCACAGATCTGACGTTTATGTGTCATATACTGTATGTCTCCACATGCGAGGCTGCCTAAAGTAAAATAGTAAATAAAAAATAGTAACAGTGTGCTTCCTAAGGTGTAATGATTAAAGAAAGATATCAAATAGTTTTTTGGGGGTTTTTTTTGCATTTGTTGCACTGCCTTGGAACGATATGGGCTTAGTGTTAGCAGCTTCAGCATGCATCAATTTTTCAATTATCATAAAATATAGAACAATACAATTTTGAACAACTGTCAGAAAAGGTCTGTACGTGTTAAGTTAAATAACAAGTATTCATGGCATGACAGCAGCGTGAGCATTTTAATTTCGAGGTAAAACAAACGCCGGGCAGCGCGGTGGCGGAGTGGTTAGCACTGTGGCAGCACAGCAACTCACCCTTGGCTGGGGGATCCTGGGTTCGATTCCAGCCCCCGACCAACAGTGATCTGTGAGGAGTTTGCATGTTCTCCCCGTGTCTGCGTGGGTTTACTCCGGGATTTCTCCAGTTTCCTCCCACATGCCAAAAACATGCAAGTTAGGTTAATTGGCATCAAAACTGGGGATTCTAAATTGTCCTTAAGTATGACTGTGAGAGTGAATGGTTGTCTGTCTCTCTGTGTTGGCCCTGCGATGGACTGGCGATCTGTCCAGGGTGTACCCTGCCTCTCGCCCAAAAGATGCTGGGATAGGCTCCAGCCCCCCCGTAACCTGAAAAGGATTAAGTGGAAGAAGATGGATGGATGGATGGATGGATGGATGGATGGTAAAACAAACGGCTGCAGCCGTCTGTATTTACCATGACAGCCAAGCACGGTGTTGTGGTTCTTTGTGGCTCTGACTAGATTCTACATCTGCTCTGAGGTAAATTTGATTATGTCCAACATCTTTTAACAAAATGCATACAACTTTATTGCGGTGGAGGCATTGATATATTTCAGAGCTTTTATTTGTTTACAGCGTTAGCATCTTAGCAGCGGAGCTAACTAACGGAGCTACTGTCTGTCAGGCCACTTTTTAAGGTCATCTTCCCATCCCTCCATAGTCGTGGGAAGTGGTGCGATTATATTACTGTTTCTGAGGTGCAAACGGCCGTGTTCCTGCATTTTTGATGCCAAAGTCATTGTTTTTTAACAAGGAAAAGTGTCCCGTTTCAGTGACAACCATACGTTCTAAACTAGTACCTGAAGTTGCGTCCATAATTCATGCAAGGGATCATGGGGACGAGGAATAAGGTGGATAGGAATTGGGAAAACCCGCCCCTGTATTCCCATTAGGTCATGTGGGCAGCCTGTAGCAGTCAATTGGCTGGTTCAGGCTGTCAGTCAGTGCCTGAGTTTCCCACTAATTGTGTCCAGCTGTGTTCAATCACTCAAAAGCATGCATATAAAAAGAAACAAGAACACACTACACTCCAAATAATCATAATTATCAACAACAATAGAAATATAAACATGCAAAAGTATAACAGTCAACATACAGATAAGAGTACACACACACACACGTCCAAGGACGGATAATTTTTTCACATTTAAGGAGTTGTTCAGAACTCTTTATACAAGGATATAGAGTGATGATAATCGAGTCAGTGGCGGCAAAGCACCTGTAAGCTGGTTGCCAACCGCCAATCAAATCTAAAAGAAGAAGAAGATTAAACAATATGTCCAAAACAGCATGATACTCAGCATGACATCCCCCCACAGTTTACCATTATTATGACTATTGTCTATAGCGAGCAGGTCGTTGACCTAAATTTACTCTGGTTGATCGACGTGGCAGGGGCATTATAAAGACAAAAAAATCATCCGTTCTAACTAAAACAAACCCAGTGGCACAGTGGAGGCAGTTTTCCCTTAGTCATCAGGATCCATCTCCAATTGCCAGTGCACACTAGTCAGATGCAATGTTGTAAACCACTCTGCTTGGGTAAGGGAGGGAGAAAGCATTTTCGTGAGTTACAGAGTTCAACTTTCTATAATCCACACAAAACCTCCAGTGTCCATCTTTTTTTTTCCCCCACCAACACAATAAGTACTGCCCATAGACTAGAGCTTTCACACATCACCCCTTTTTCAAGCATATTAAAGAGAAGTATCCTCACTTCCTTATGCATCATTGGTGGTAATGATCTAAAGCGCACTCTAGTGGGGCTAGCATCCCCAGTAGGCATCTTATATTTCGCGATACCTGTTCTCCCAAAATCTTCCTCACGGGTAGCGAATACCTCCCTCCAATTCTCTAGAAGTTCCTCCAGCTTCTCTTGCTCCTCAGCAGTTAAATCTGGTCTGTTTGTTTATTTAGCAAAATCGAAAGGGCATCTAGCTCACCTCCCACGGTACTCACAAACTTTGACCAGTCCTACGTCAACTGCACCATCAGTCTCTGGGGTCAAGCACATGTCCTTGACTCCCACCACGTCTGTCTCCTCCACATGAAAAAGCTTGTCCAACTTCTGATAGCAATCTAGGGCCACAAGTACTCGGCTCCTGGTGCCCCTCTACCAGTACAAAGTAGTCCTTACCACAGGGGCCTGCTCGAGCATGGCCCTGCACCACCACTTCACTTTGGGCCGGTACCTGGATCCCTGCATGTCTCACTGCCCAGGCATAACCCAGAAACCCGTCTACAGGGGTGGCGGCACTCTTCTGGCACACAGCAAACGCCTCTGTCCAGGCTCACTGAGACTTTGGATTCTGGCAGGAGAATGACAGTGGGCCCCTTGACCCTTGAAGACAGCATCCCAGCAAGTGTGGATAACATTCATTCCCACTATCAGTGGTAAAGTAATAGTCCCGTCCCCTACAATAACTACACCACCACCAGACATGGTTATCCCTTCTATTTCAAAGTCCATAACAGCATCATCAGTATAAGGGATTTTAAGTCCATTAGCAGCCTTATCATGATCCCCCAAATCTAAAACATCAATTTGTCATTTAGCCTCCCCACTGGATTCGATGAAAGGATTAGCTGTTACAATACCTGCTGTCTGCACCACTTCTGAGTCCGTGGGGAGTTCTTGAGAGATGGCTGCTATAAGGCTTCACCGCCAGGACCCATCGTCAGTTGTGTACCTCAGCATCACAGGGTGTTTCGGCCATTTATCACAAGACACCCTACATTGAGGCAGGCCCACCACAGGATGATCAAGCCTGGGTGTGTGTCACGCTGTTAAGCTACTTGCCTTACAAGCTAAGATGGTATCTCTCCTTTTCATTCCCAGCCAGCAACTGGTCCTCTCTTCTTCGTCTTCTTCTTTTAGATTTGATTGGCGGTTGGCAACCAGCTTACAGGTGCATTACTGCCACATACTTGGTGTTGTTCACAACATTATAAGTTCTATTTTCTACTTTCTTGCACATTAGAAAGTCTTAAATAATAGGCCAACTACACAGACTCTGGAGACATGCTTCTTCTATCACTTCTTTTAGATTTGATTGGCTGTTGGCAATTCTTCTTCTTCTTTTAGATTTGATTGGCGGTTGGCAACCAGCCCACAGGTGCACCACCACCACACACCTCACTCTACATCATCACTCTATATGGCGGTTGGCAATTTGTCTTCTTCTTCTTTTTGATTTGATTGGCAGTTGGCAACCAGCCCACAGGTGCACCACCACCACGCATCTCACTCTGTATCATCACTCTATATATCTTGGCCGTAACATACTGGTCCTTTTACTTCACTCTTCTTCTTCTCCTTCTTTTAGATTTGATTTGTGGTTGGCAACCAGCCCACAGGTGCACCACCGCCACTGACTTGATTATCATCACTCTATATCTTCTTCTTCCACCGGCACCTCCCCCGCCTCCATCAAAACTGCATTGCCAGGCGCCGTCCCAATGGCTCTAATGCACAGGCAAAGCACCCCATGCTGCACTCCGTCCACCCTCCCCCAGAGTTGTCCCCGCTGCCGCTCCACAAATCACGCATCCACAGTCCATCGCCAATCCCACCAGTGCTCTGCAAATGTCAATCAACGTCCATCCATCTGCACCCCACTCACGCCCAGCCACAGCCCCCATGAGACCAATGACCCCTCCGCACCCTGTCCCCAGATCCCCAACATGAACCCCCCAGGCGCACGCACCACCAAACCAGAATCCTAGATACCCGAAGAGTTGAGTTTGCAGGGTTCTTTGGCGGCCAGCTGTTGGTGCATGCGTCAGGTGAACAGCAGCAGGAGAGGATGCTGGTGGTGACGTGTCTGGAGGGGGAGCAGATGGGGGCTCATGTTCTTAGTGCGGCAGCAAGCTTGGGGGGGTTGTATCGGGTGTCCCTTTGGGCGTGTCTATGGAGGAGGTGAGGGCGGGATCAGGGAGGAGGGGTGGGGGATGTGGGGGGGGCTCGGGAGTGGGAGAGGGGGTTCGCTGAGGTGCACTGTCTGTGGTGATTCAGTTTGGGGGGCCACTCCCTGGATCGGTTTGGGTGGGGTGCCTGTGTTGCAGTGTCGGGGGTGCGTCCCAGGGCCACTCGGGTGCTGCGGGTGTCGTGGGGGTGGGTCATGTGGCTCTGCGATGTGGGGAGGGTTGAGGTGTGCTGGATGTGTAGCCACTGGTCCTCTCGGCAGTATCGACCAGCTCTTCCCACACACTCTATACCGCCACACACTCTCTATATATCTGTCTTTCTTCTTCTTCTTCTTCTTCTTCTTCTTCTTCTTCTTCTTCTTCTTCTCTCGATTACTGGTGGATATCAAACAACTGAAAGGTGCATACCGCCACCTACTGTACAAGAGTGTGTAACATTATGTCATTTGAGCCCGACCCTTAAATTCTATGACTTAATCCTGTGTTATTTAAAAAAGAGAAAAGAGCCCTTCTCGTAGTTCTTAGTGCCTCTCCATCTCCATCTGTTCCCAGAATGCCAGTTAAATCCCATTCCCTACCGGCCTCTCGTACTTCATTTTTCAATCTCTCTCTTTCAGTTCCATACTTGTGACAGTATAATTGTCATGAACTGGGCTGATGTTTAGGCCCAGTTCTGTGACGCCGTGGCTATTTTGTCTCTTTGTGTGTTTTTGCTGTTTATTTTCCATCGGGCATGTTCTGGGAGCCTCTGGGGTCCATTCGGCTCCCTGACAGCTCAGCAACACAACCCTCTCCTGCCAGTCTGATGAGCTGTGTGTCATTATCACTATTAGTACTCTGTTCACGCATGCACACACACACACACACACACACACACACACACACATGCTTCCTCTCATTCTCCCACTCATGCACGCTCCTACACACATACACACACACACACACACACACCTATTCATCCTTACCCTTAGGCTCTCAGATGTTATTGCACACAGCTGTTTTCACTCAATCCTGCCCACTCTTACTTCTCACACCGGCAATCTCTTTAAGATTTGCATTACTTAAGCCCTGTCTTGACTGGAGGAGATTGCTGGATCATTGTCCCACACCTGTTGTCCTACACTGTGGCTGTTGTACTCAGTGTATGTATGCCGTCACTCATGTCTAGATGCCCTGCCTACTCTCCACGGTACCGCATCACACTGGGTGGCGTGATCATCTGTAACTGGTTGGTTTTGTTCATCGAGATAACCACTCGGACTACTCGGACTGCTCCAGCTGTGTGAGTACAAACTGTTTCACCCCTGCCGACCAGTCCCGTCTGGCAGTTCCTTCCCGGGCACTTTTCTCCATTCCCCTGGCACAGCAACGCCTGCTTTTGCTGGAACATTTTCCCTGTTCACTCACCTGTTCTGTAGAGCGTCCTGGAGGACTTCCCTGTGTTTCCCGAACTGCTCATCTGTTATTTTGTACTGCTTAATCACCTTCCGTCACGATCTTTTACCTGTAGTGTTGAACTGTTGAATCTCATCCTGACTTCCATCTGTTATTTTGAACTGGTTGTCCACCTACTGTTAATAAAATGCACAACATACTCCTGCGAGTGGGTTTAATTCTTTCCTCCGTGCGCTGCATAAAAGTGCATGGGGAAATCATGACAGTAATAAGATGTGCTTGACATTTTCTTTTACTCCACATTCTCTACATTTGTCACTTTCGCTTTTCCCCAAGGTAAAAAAAAAAGTGCTGTTTAAACCTGTATGATCCAGTCTGAGTCTTGCCATAATGATGTCTTCCCTCCTGTTTATTGTTTTATAATTCTTTATTGCAATAGATTTTTGTATTTTGTAATATGATCTACCTTTATGATCTTCATCCCATCTTTTTTGCCATTGCTCAATTCCTTTTTTCTTGATTACCGCTTTCCCTTCACCTTTTCCAAGAGACAGTGGTATAGTTATTTCTTTCCCAAGTGCACTTTTTGCTAATTTGTCTGCACAGTCATTCCCTTTCAATCCTTCGTGTGCAGGAATCCAACAAAATTGAACTTCTCCACCACCCCTGTGTACCCTAAATAAACTGTGATATAGCTCAATCACCAAGTCTTCCCTTGTAGATTTTCGTGTCTGTACGGTTTTTAAAGCTACAAGTGAATCTGTGCACACCACCACCCGTTCAGATCTGACCTCCTCCACCCACTGCAAACCAATAATTATTGCCACCATCTCTGCTGTAAACACGGATGTATTGTTGGAGAGTCTTTTTGAGATGGTCACTTTAAACTCTGGAATGTATACTCCAACTCCAATAGAGCCCTCTTTGTTTTTTGAACTGTCAGTATAGAGCTGTAAGTAGTTACAGTAATTGTTCTTGAGGTAAATGTTTGTTTTAACACCAACTTCACTGATATGCCAATCCTTTTTCCTCATTAGCAGACTAATGTCTACTTCTTTTCCCGGAAGCAGCCAAGGGGGAACATTACTCACTGGACTGGTGTTAGCTATATCAATAGTGTCTAGCCCATACATTCTGGCTTTTCTTTCAATTGTCCACCCAAACCAGTGTCCCTGGAAGTTAGAATATTCCCAGCAGTCTTGTAGCGTTGTTTTTGAAATATTCGCTTCATCACTTCCTTTCAGCTTGACCCAGTATGATAATGTGAGTTTATCTCTTCTCAAATCCATTGGCATTTCTCCTGCTTCTATTAAAACTGCATTGTTTGGTGTTGTTTTGACGGCTCCGATGCACAGGTGAAGCGCTCTATGCTGCATTCTGTCTATTTTTTCCAGAGTTGTCTTTGCTGCTGCTCCATAAATCATACAGCCATAATCTATTGTCGATCTCATTAGTGGTCTGTAAATGTCATTTACAATTAATGCCTGTTTATCTGCACCCCATTTGTGTCCAGCTACAGCTTTTATGAGATTAATGACTTTTTTGCATTGTCTCCAAATTTTCAACATGAACTCTCCATGTGTATGCACTATCAAACCACAATCCTAGATATTTGAACTCACTCACTTTCTCTATTGGTTGATTATATAATGGTAATGGTTCTGTACCGGTTCTGCATTTTGTTGTGAAGATCATATAGCAGGTTTTACTGTTTGAAAATTTAAATCCCCACTCATGTGACCACTTTTCCACTTTCTCCATTGCTTTCCTGATGTTTTTGAACACAAATTTCTCATTTCTTCCCTTCATCCATATGGCTCCATCATCTGCATATAGTGCTGTTTTGATGGATCCCTCTTGATCCTCAAACATGTCATTAATCATTATGTTGAATAAAACTGGGCTTATCACACTCCCCTGAGGAACACCATTTTCAATTTCAAAGTCATTAGAAACTTCTGATCCTACTTTAGCCCTAATTGTCCTGTGTGTTAAAAAAAAATCCATTACCCAATTATGCATCCTACCACCAATGCCCATTTTATTCAGTTTGATAAGAAGTCCATCCCTCCACAGTGAGTCATAAGCCTTTTCAGGAGTTTCTTCTTCTTCTTCTACTTCTTTTAGATTTGATTGGCAGTTGGCATCCAGCTTACAGGTGCATTACCACCTGTAAACAAACCCACAAACTACTCAAAACTACTCAAATACCCATTTTATATATATATATATATATATATATATATACAGTATATATCCCGTAGATTTAAAAAAAAAATTTAAAAAAAACATCATACACACCTGTTATCACCAAACAAATATTGTGCATTGTCCTCTTACATATAGCACCAACAGTGCCATGTTGGGCAGCTATGCTGCCATCAGTGTGTGAATGTGTGTGTGAATGGGTGGATAGCAGGATCTGTAAAGCACTTTCGTAAAGCGCTTTACGGGATCTGTAAAGCACTTTTATTCTCATCTAGAGATGAGAATAAAAGCGCCATATAAGTGAATGCCATTTACCATTTACCATATACTGTATATTTTCTTTTTTAAATTCCCCCTTCTCTCTATTTCTCTTTTGTCCGTGCATGTCTGAAGTGAGTTTTGGTCTAAAAACATCTGCTTTCACCGGCATTTCAGTCAACATTTGCCAATAGAGCTTAATTTACTGTAGGCTGAATTAGGCAAACTTTGCATAACTTAGCTCAGCACTCAGGAACTTCTACAAACTGAGCACAACTTTCACCAATATTATTTCTAAACATGGGCAAATTTTCGGCATGCTGAAAATTTTCAAGAAATCAAAGTCAAAAAAGTAAAAAAGTCAAAAGTGAAATAAATACAACTTTTGCCAGCGTTTGCCAACAAACACCAACCATCATTAACTTTTATCAACTTTTGCCAGCAGAGCCAGACGTTTGCCAAACCGTCAGTAAAAGTTGGTCCAAACGTTGTAGTGTGAATCCACTCAAAAAAGCAGATCCAGAATGGCAGGAAGCCTCCATAAACACTGATCTTTATGAATGTCGCCTGACGCTGATGTCAGCTGACCTGCACTGAGTATTTATTTGCTTAAGTTAACATAAATTGGCAACAGCTTTTTAGGGCAGCATGGTGGCAGAGTGGTTAGCACTGCGCCAACATAGCAACTCACCCTTGGCCGGGGGATCCTGGGTTCGATCCCAGGCCCCGACCAACAGTGATCTGTGTGGAGTTTGCATGTTCTCCCTGTGTCTGCGTGGGTTTACTCCAGGATTTCTCCGGTTTCCTCCCACATGCCAAAAACATGCAAGTTAGGTTAATTGGCATCAACTGGGGATTCTAAATTGTCCTTAGGTATGACTGTGAGAGTGAATGGATGTCTGTCTCTCTATGTTGGCCCTGCAATGGACTGGCGATCTGTCCAGGGTGTACCCTGCCTCTCGCCCAAAGATGCTGGGATAGGCTCCAGCCCCCCCACGACCCGAAAAGGATTAAGCATAAGAAGATGGATGGCAACAGCTACAGATACACTAGCCTAAGTTGGCAAAAGTGTGCCAACAGTGAATGCAATGCTAGCAAAAGTTTGTAAAAGTTCATAAAAGTTGGTGTGCGCTGAATTTTAAAAAAAAAAACTGCTCACAAACGTAATTTCACCAATGTTTGGACTACTTTCTCTGATTTTTCAAAACGTCAGTAAAAGTTGGTCCAAACGCTATAGTGTGAACCCAGCTTTAAGGCTAACTTGAATTTTGCGGGGATAACAAGTAATATTTAAATGCATTTATATTTAAGGACCGGTGGTCGGAGTAGTTTTTGTTTGTACTTGATAAATGTTCAGAGCTGCTAACATTTTGATGAATGCTGAAACACATAAATTTCACTCTAACAGCTCATGAACAAATCCATTCTGATCACATTTCATGAATGATTAATACAATGTAAAGATCAAATTTGCTCAAGAAGAGCTAATCATTTCTCAAATCAGCTAAATTCTATCAGACAGCACATTTATTCTGTGGTGTACTCCCACAGCTTTAACTCATATTAGCAAACTAGCAACCAGCTAACTTAAGGCAACAATTCACGAGCTAAATCAATAATGTATTTACCTTGTTTTGAACAGAGGGGGGTGTCCTTTTATTTGACAACCAATTTAAAATGGTTTGTTGCCCTTGTGGAGTTCTTTTCATTTTCTCTCACTTGTGAGCTGAATGCATTCTAGACAAGCATTCCCACCTGCTGCAGCCGCCAGCTGCCCGTAACTGGCTCCGACTGAGAGAAGGCCCACATCAAAAGGAGTCAGTTGGGCATCTGATCAGGATGCCTCCTGGACGCCTCCCACTTGAGGTATTCTTTGCACGTCCCACTGGGAGGAGACCCTGGGACAGACCCAGGACTCGCTGGAGAGACTATGTCTCCCAGCTGGTCTGGGAACGCCTTGGTATCCTCTATGAAGAGCTGGAGCAGGTGGCTGGGGAGAGGGAAGTCTGGGCTTCTCTGCTTGAACTGCTGCCTCCACGACCCAGGCCTCTTGAAAAGCGGTAGAAGATGGATGGGTGGATGGATTTTGTAATATTGGTATTATGACATATTTCATAAAGTTTATTACCAATTTATTCCAAAATGCTACAGTAAAAATAGTTGAAAAACCTCTAGAGTTGTAGTCAAAGAAGCCCTCTACAAGAATCAAGCAGTTTCCTGACAACAAAATTATGTGACAGTTTTATGGACAGATTAATATAGGTAATATGACATATTTCATAAAGTTTATTATCAATTTATTCCAAAATGCTACAGTAAAAACAGTTGAAAAACCACTAGAGTTGTAGTCAAAGAGGCCCTCTACAAGAATCAAGCAGAGTATTCTGATAACAAATTGATAATCCATTTCATGGACAGTTGAATATTGTTACAATGATCCAGTTATTAGAAAATGCAATGAAAATGCAACTGCAGTGGGACTCAGAGATCAGGTTCCAACAATTAAAACAATCAATAATTATTATCTCTATAATATGCTTAAAAATGACAGTTGTAAATAACAGATGTATTCTCTGTATCTCAGCTAAATCATTTCTATTGTCTTGTAATGCAAGTTTACCCTTTTTACAACTTGACCCTGAATGCACCATTTATTATGCATGCCCCTTGACCATAAAATATGAAAGCATCAAGGCGCTGATGCCTCGGTGGCTGTGGCATGGTAGCATGGGGGGCTGTAAAAAAAAGTCACACTGCCACTTCTAGTGGGTGGGAATAGTTACTACAATAGCTTTTTTCGCAGCTGCATTGATGGTAAAGGTGAGTCAAATTTGTGTTTATTTTGAAAACAAAGCCTTGTCTGGAAATTGTGGCAAATTAAAAGTCGAGAAAATATGGTGATACAATGATACAAGCCTTTAGTTCCAGTTGATTTTGAGTGGGTGAGCTGAAAAGCTGCTAACAGACAGACAGACAGACACATGCAGTGATTACCATATGCCTACGTTGGCTTTGTGCCAAGGCATAAAAATACAGAAGCACAAGAGTAAAATTAGGAGTACAAAGAAAAATGCTAGCGTAAAAGATTTTATTAATTGAATGCATGTATAGTTACATGATGCCGTGCAATAGCAGGTAAACATATCAAAATTTCCAAAAGTAAAAGCATAATTATGAAGATTAAATCAGAACGGTTTGGAATGTTTCACACTTATGTAATGAATATTGAGAGTTTCTTAAATAATCTTCCAAAAAATGAAGTTTTTCCAAACATTAATTTATTGAAATACAGTAGCAGTTTCTGGTATAAACAGTAAACGTGTAATATTTTTATTTAGTTTCCAGCCTGTTATCTTCACAGCTGCTCTGACTGCTGACCCTCAGGTTCACCACCATGGACCTCAGAGAGACGAAGAGGAAAGAAAAAACAGCATAAAAATGTGATTACTGTTACAGATGTGATATATATAAAAATACAGATGTTGTGGAGATGAAATAACTAGACCGAACTTTCCGAGCAGATGAACTTTATTTCACTCTCACATCTTCCAGAATCAGAACATTAAACTCGTGAAGCAGGGACTCGCTCTTTTATATCCCAAAACTCACACCTCCCTGCTACCTGAGGTCCTGCATTCACCATTCACTCTCCCCAGACAATTCCCCTTACCCCCCTGGCCCTTTGATCTCCATGCTCTCTCAGTCTGAGAGGAAAACTACTGAACTCTACAGCATGGGTCCCCCACACCGCCCCCTCCAGAGTCTCAGACTGGGTGTTAACTCTCCCGTCCTCGCGGCTTCAGCCTCTGCCCATAGCTGCTGTAACGGGGGGTCTTCAGCTCCGCGACTCTGCTGTGCCAGTGGGGGGTTCCTGTGGGTGTGTCTGTCTGTGGGAGGACAATGGGGGGGGGGAACATTCAGCATGCTCGTGTGACTGCTGTGATAATCATTTACCTGGGGAGCTCTCAGTGGGGGTCTTCCTCGCCGAGGAGCTCGAGCCAACACCAGCTGCTCGTCTGCCACAACAAAGTGCGGGCTTAAGCCTGTCTATACAGATTCTCTCCCGGCGACCCCCCAGGTCTAACACAAAATGTTTGTCCCCAGTTTCCAGCACTCTGAACAGGCCGTCGTAGGGTGGGCGCAATGGGGTCCAGTGGGCATCGTGCCTGACAAAAATGAACACCGCATCCTTCAAGGTTTTTGGCACAAACGCGCGGGGAAAACAGTGGTGGGCCGGGCCAGGGACCGTCCGTGCGTCTGCGCTATGCTGCGAACGCGGGGACGGATGGGTGTTTGGCACGGGGTTATCTGGTAAAAACTCCCCGGGGAGCCGCAGGGGCTGCGTAAAAACCAGCTCTGCTGGGGAAGCCACTAAATCCTCCTTCGGTGAAAACGCAACCCTAATAGAACCCACGGCAACCGGCTTGGTGGAAATTTTTAAAAATAACAGGGTCTTCACTTGTCCCCTGTAAACTCACACCCATTTGGAATAATCCTGATATCCTGCAACAAAAGAGGACATTAAAATTTCCACTATGGCAAGAGAAGGGAATAAACAACTTAGAACATCTTATTCAAGGTGGAAATTTTATCCAATTTCAGGATCTAGTGTCACAACACGAAATCAGTGATAAAAAGTATTTTGAATACCAACAGTTTGAATCCATAATAAAAGCAAGATTTAATCTTAATCAGACAGATTTAGAAGTACCAGTTAAGGTGGCAGAGTTTCTAAATCTCCGTTCCCCAAAATTGATATCGAAAATATATAGACTATTATCAACGTTGGATGAGTCCATATCTCTTCCAATATCAAAATGGAAGACAGACTTATCGATTAATAAGGAGGAAAGTTTCTGGACACAAATATATTTAAACACTTTTAAGATGACTAAAAACTCTAACTTACAACTTATACAATATAAAGTTCTACATAGAATTCATTATACAGGACAAAGGATGTTCAAAATGGGCCTGAGTCACACAAATATCTGCCCTCACTGTACTAGCAATGTCCCGGATAGTTATATGCATGCTATGTGGTCCTGTGCACCAGTTCAAAAGTTCTGGCAGAAGACATGTGAAGACCTGTCAGCATGGCTTGGGTATAGTGTCCCACCCTCACCCGCACTTTGTATATTAGGTGATTTAAGTGAAATAAATATAGATGCAAGGATGTCACACATGGTTCTCACTGCCTTATGCATCGCAAAGAAAGCTATCCTCATGAACTGGAAAACAAGAAATAACTTGTGCACGACTTACTATAATAACTTACTATTGGATTATATTAGCCTGGAAAGAATGTCAGCCTCCTCAAATAATCAATTGGCGGAATTCAATTCTCTCTGGTCCCCGCTTATTAATTCTATAAACTGAGGGGTGGCGGGCAGTGACTCACTCTCCTTGGCACCTCTGGCGGCTGGCTGCGCCCCAACCGCAGGTGTCCGGGGGACCTGCTCCGGGGTGGCCGTCTGTCTGGCCCTGGGGGGGGGGGGTTGGTGGGGGGGGGGGGCTGTGGGGTGGACCGGGGGGGTTGGGCTGTGGCCCCTGGCCGGCTGACCTCGCCCCTCGTGGGGGGTCTGGGTCTGGCCCTGGGCCCCTGGTGCTGGGGGGGCGTCCCCCCGCCCCGGGCCGGGGTCGGGTGTGTGCCGGCGGTGGGGGTTATCCCTGATGCATCCTTGCGTGGTGGGGTCGTGTGTTACCTGGGGCCCGGGTGCCACCCAGGGGCTGGTGCCCACATCCTGGGTTGCCCTCCCCGTTCACGGGGGTCTGTGGGTGGGGGAGAGGGTGTGTGAGTGTAGGCTTGTGTATGAGCGGATGTGGAAGTGGGTGTGTGTTGAGTGGGCAGGTGGGGTTGTGTGTTTGTGTAGGTGAGTATGTGTGATGGTGGGTGGAGTTATGTGTGTGTATGGAAGCGGTTACTTGTGGGTAGATGTCTAGGGGGCGGATGATGTGTGTATGGGTAGGAGAGCTTTGTTGGGTGGCAGGGGTTGGGCAGTCCATCCAGTGGCATGGGGGCTGGCGTTTCGGGGCTTGCTTGTACCGGCCGCCCTGCTGTTGTGTTGGGGGGTGAGGCACTTTGCTACATCGGCCCTGATGTCATTGGCAGCGGGTGTGCGTTGGTGCTTGGGGTTGGCTGGGGGGGTCATTGGTGCGGGTTGTTGGCTGTGTTTCCATTGGGTTGTTCCGGGGTGGCTGTGGTTGCAGGGCGGCCTGCAGCTGTCGGTGTGTGTCTGGGGTGGGTGGTCGTGGGCCTGCGTGGGCGCTTGGGTGTGTCGCCTGGCGTGTTGGGCGCTGTGTGGGTCCGGCCCATTGTTCACTATTGTGACTGTTGTTGTCCATGTTCGTGTGTGTAAGATGAGTGGTAGTATGTTTGGCTGCCCCGTCATGTTAGTGGTGCTGGAGTGCCGGGACGTGATGCTGGTGGGTCCTGGGTTGTTTCCACTGGCGGCCCTCGCCCTGGGTTGGGATTTGGGGGCAGTGGGTGGCCTCACATGCCAGTCTGCAAGCTGGCTTCTGGGGGGGGGTGGGGGTGGCCTTGTTTTTGGACCGCCTACCTCCCAGTCTTATTTCCCACCCTCCTCCTCCCCCTGATCTTTTTTGTTACATTTAGGGCTTTGGGGTGGGGGTGTGCCGCACTGTGTCGGTGAAAGGGATACCTTTGCCGCGTGGTGGGGCTGCACTCACCTCAATTTTAATTGCATTTTAGACACTGAGGGCTTGGGGGGATGGGGGCTCTGCTGCCCATCACAGTGGCTAACAATGCTTCAATTACTATCCCCCCAATTTTAATTGCACTTTAGTAGTCCACACATTTATACACAATTATATCATATAACCGACACACATCCACCATGTTCTGTGCGGGGGGAGGAGGTGGGGGTCTTCCCCCACCCCTGTTGCCCTGTCTTGCTGGGGGCGTGGGGGCCTGGTGGGGAGCCTGGGACCTATCATGTTGTAAAAATCCCTGGATGCCACTAATGTATAGATATAACCAAGGAAGTGACGGGGAGCTGAATATGAGTTTAAGTGTGAGTGAGAGGGTGATGAATGGAGGTGGTGATGGTGGGTCGGTTTTGTGCAGCGCTTTGCATGCCGGGTGGCATCTGGGGGCACCTGCGGTGGTCTGCTGATTGTTCGCTCAGATGGGCGCCGGGGGGTGGGGGTCTGCTTCTGTGGCCTGCGCCGGTGGTGGTCGAACCTCTTAGCCGGGATATGGAACAGCTCAAGGGGGGCCTTTGTGTGCCTGTGCACTTTGGCTCACTGGCACGCTACACAGGCTGCAGCCCACTCTTTCACCTGTTTGCGAAGGCTCGGCCAGACAAACTTTGCTCCCACCATTTTGACTGACGCGTGTACGCCTGGGTGTGCCAGGGAGTGAACCGACTCAAAAACGCGGCGTCGCCAAGCGCATGGTACCACTGGATGCGGGCGGCCCGTGGAGACGTCACAGATTAGGGGGGGCCCCCCCGTCTTGCATAACTCTGCTGTCCAGCCTTAACCCTGTTGGTCCAGACTGTAGCGTGCAAACGTCGGCATCGCCAATCTGCTCTGCAGCCATGGCCGTGTAATCTATCCCCACGTAGACTGGGGCCACTAAGGCGCGCGAGAGACAGTCAGCCACCATGTTGAGTTTACCGGCCACATGACGAATGTAAGATAAGATAAGATAAGATAAGCCTTTATTAGTCCCACAATGGGGAAATTCCAGGATTGCAACAGCACAGGGACAGCAACACTCAGAGCAACAATCAGAAGGCAAGAAAAAACAACATCTAGTAAACATATGTCCATATTACTATAAATGTATATATATAGACACACAGTGCAGAGCATTATGGCTGGTGGATGTGCAGCAGAAAGTCTAAGCTCTCTCTCCGCGGATGCAGCGGGCCAGCTGGAAGTCTTTGGGCATGATGGTGACCCCCTTAGCGAAGAAGAGACCACCAGGTGGGTCTCGCTGGTCTCCTGCAGAGCCATGACGGCGAAACTCAGGAAACGCAGGACGGTCTTGAAGTCCTGAGCGATCTCCCTCACCAGGCGCTGGACGGGCAGCTTACGGATGAGCAGCTCCGTGGATTTCTGGTAGCGACGGATCTCTCTCAGAGCCACGGACCTATGACGGCGAGGCCTCTTCACTCTGCCGGTGGCCAGAGCGCCTCTCCGAGCAGCCCTGGTGGCTAGCTGTCTCCTGGGGGGCTTCTTCCTCCAGTAGATTTTACGGGCGGTCTGCTTGGTTCTTGCCATCGCTCTTTATTATTCTGTCTTATATTTCTTTCACGCCGCCTAAACTCCAGCCCGGCACCCGCTTCGTTTTCGCTACAGCTCCCGGTATGTCGAGTTTCCCATTAGCACCGGGCGGCGGCCAAGTGCTAGCTAGCACTAGCTCCTCCCCGCTGTAACGTCTCCCGCTGCAAACCGTGGCTCCGTCCGCCGACCCGGGAGACCCCCGGGGCGATCCGTGCGTCCGTGATATATATACAGAGTGAAAGGTGTAGAAAGAAGAAGGAAGATAAAAAAAAGGCTGTTGCAACAGGCAGCCGACTCGTGTGGCGCCGCCGGATTACGAATGTCGGTCGTAAACTCCAAGATTGCGGCCAGCTGTCTCTGCTGCCGGCCCGACCATGGTTCTGAAACCTTGGCCATCGCGTACATTAGCGGCTTGTGGTCCACGAACGCAGTGAAGGCGCGCCCTTCCAGCCTGAACTGGAAGTGGCATATGGCCAGGTGGAGAGCCAGCTACTCCCTGTCGAACGCACTGTATTTACACTCATTTTCGCGCAAAGACCTGCTAAAAAAGGCGAGCAGCTGCCAAGAACTGGCAACACACTGCTCCACGACGGCCCCTATGGCCACGTCTGATGCGTCTGTAGTGAGCGCAATTTGAACCGCCAGGTCTGGGTGCGCCAGCAGTGCAGCGTTCGCCAGAGCTGTTTTAACCTCGGAAAACGCTTGCTCCCGCTCAGGAGTCCAGTCAACTCTGTCCGCCGGCTTCCGTTTCTTAAGCACGGCGTACAACAGCTGCATGAGCTGGGCTGTGTGGGGGAGGAAACGATTGTAGAAGTTCACCATCCCTAAAATCTCCTGCAGCGCCCTGACCGTCTGAGGCCGGGGAAAATTCACCACTGTGCGCACCTTGTCCAGCAAGGGTATCGCTCCCTCCGGTGAGATGCGGTGTCCCAAAAAATCGATACCCATCACGCCGAACTGGCATTTCACCGGGTTGATTATTAACCCGTGCTCCTCCAACCTCTGGAAAACCGTCCTGAGGTGGGCTATGTGTTCATCCTCGGACGCGCTGGCCACCAGGATGTCATCCAGGTAGACGAACATGAACGGCAGATCGCGCAACACCGCATCCATCATGCGTTGGAATGTCTGTGCTGCGCCTTTTAACCCAAAAGGCATGCGTACAAACTCAAACAGACCAACCGGGGTTATTACTGCCATTTTAGGTATGTCCTCCGCACGCACCGGGACCTGGTGGTAACCACGGACCAGGTCTATCTTAGAAAAAATATGTGCCCTGACGAGGTGAACAGAAAAATCCTGAATATGGGGGATCGGGTAGCGGTCGTGCACTGTGGCGTTTTTTAATCTGCAGAAATCTTCGCAAGGTTGCCACGATCACTCGGCCTTAGGGACCATATGTAGTGGGGATGCCCATGGGCTGTTTGATCATCTGATGATGCCCAGCCTTTCCAAGTTGGCAAACTCCTCGCGCGCTATGGCCAGTTTAGCTTTGTCCAGGCACCGAGGTCATGCAAAAACGGGCGGCCCGGTGGTTGTCATAAAGTGCTCCACCCCGTGTCTAGTGATGGCCGCTGAAGACGTCGAGACCGTGAGTGCTGGGAAATGGGTGAGCAGTGTGTGGAAATTACCACCTGGAGCTGTGACGTTGGCTAGCGTTGTTGGCCTGGCTCCTCGAGCTGTACAGGGGAGAGAATCAAAAGACATTGCATTAATCAGGCGTCTGTTAGTAACATCGACTAGTAGTCTGTGTGCACACAAAAAATCAGCGCCTAAGATTGGGAAACTGCATGCCGCTATGACGAATGTCCACTGGTACATACGGCCGTGCAGGGATACAGTCAGTGTCCTCTCATCAAAAGTCTCAATGTCTGAGCTGTTTGCGGCCGTCAGCTCGGGGCCGCTAGTTCCCGCTAGCTGGTCGGTGTAGGATGGCAGGATGAGGCTCTTTTGGGAGCTGGAGTCCATGAGGAATCGTCTCCCCTAGCGTGAGTCTGTCACGTAGAGCAGCTTGCTTTCTTCACCGGCGGTCGCAGCTGCTATCGACTGCCGGTCCTGGCATTTCCCGAACGCTTGAACTGGCACGGTGACACGTATCGGCGTGCGTCCTCTCCAAAACGGTGGTGGTAGGAGCAGAGCGTGTCTCTCTGGCGCTTCCTGGCCCCCGCTGCCACTACCATCGCTGGCTCCTTGCTTCCGCTGGCCGTCTCGCTGGGTTCCAATGCCGCTGCGTTCACTGTGAGGGCTCTGGTGGTGAGGATGATCCGATCTGCCTCCTGGGCTAGCGCACGGTAGTCACGTGCAGCCAGCAACGGCGAGTTGGCAAGGACCTCTCTGGCCGCCATTGGGAGGTTCCGGAGGAAAAGGTGGGCAAATAGAAAATGCCTGTCGTCCATGCCCATCAACGGCAACATCTTCTCCATCCGTTCGACCGCCGACCCGTCTCCCAACTCGGAGCGCGTCAAGAGCCTCTCCACTCTCTCGCAGTCCGAGAGCGTGTAGCACCAGGTCAGCGTGGCTTTGAGAGCCCCGTATTTGTCGTGGGCTGGGGACTGTTGGAGCAGGCTCGCTACTTGCTGAGTCGTGCGAGCGTCCAGTGCTGCGACCACGTAGTAATACCTGGTGTCATCTGCCATTATTCCCTGGAGCGCAAACTGGGCATCGGTGTGGAGGAACCAAGACTTCAGGTCGTGCAGCCAAAAGTCTGGTAGTTTGACCGAAACGGCGCACGCATTGCTGGGGTTTCCCATCCAGGTCGTCTCCGGGGTGTTTGCCTCGTGTGCCATTCTGCGTCAAGGATCACCAGTGTGGAGATGAAATAACCAGACCGAACTTTCCAAGCAGCTGAACTTTATTTCACTCTCACATCTTCCAGAATCAGAACATTAAAGTCGTGAAGCAGGGACTCACTTTTTTATATCCCAAAACTCACACCTCCCTGCTACCTGAGGTCCTGCATTCACCATTCACTCTCCCCAGACAATTCCCCTTACCCCCCAGCCCTTTGATCTCCATGCTCTCTCAGTCTGAGAGGAAAACTACTGAACTCTACAGCATAATGTCATGTTTCTCCTCACCTTAATAAATGGCTTGGTTTAGTGAGTGAATCTTTTTAAAGTGAGTGAATGAAGCCTGTCACACTGTGGTGTTTTTATATGACTGACATTAGTATTAAGACTTTAAAAAAATCAGCTGAACTTTAGAGAAAACTATTTAGAAAACAAATTAAATTACAGTAATGGAACCAAGCAGTCCCCATACGGGGAAAAAAATCAGACATTGGAAAAAAAATGTGACGTAACATAAGTTTTAAGAATCAAATATTGCAGTTGTAGAAGTTATTGGTGTTTTAATATTGAAATCACTGCATAATTTAAGCCCAAAACTTACTCCATGCAGGTGTCTGCTGCAGTGGTCTGCTGTGGAGAGACAGCGAGATCGAAAAGTGGCCGGTCTCGGCAGAGCAGCAAATACCGATTCTCCACCTGCAAATACCACATACCACTTTTCTACCGGCTGGCCACTTAAGTCCAGCGGTTGAATGCAGTTGTCATACAGTTGTTGAATACAGTCATACAGTTGTTACTCCTCGAGTAACTGTATGAGAAATAAATATAAATAATTACAACACAAACATTTGTCAAAGACTTTATTTACATTTGCTTAATTTTGGACAGGCATCAGCACTGTGACCTAACCAACCCCGTGAATGTTTTTGAGGCAAGGAATGTTGGGACTTGTAGTTTTTAGCAAACTGAAAACTCCAGGAAGAAAATACCTCTTTCCTTCCTCTGCATAACTAAATGGCAAAACCAGTGTGAAAACAATCGATGTGATGAATAAATAGTGTAGTTGCTGAATACGTGTTTTTTTTTCAGTAACCGCTATTTTATAACTGCTATTTATCTCTCAGCTAGAGATCAACTGTGACAGGAAGTCATCCATGTGCTGTAAAAAAAAGTTGCACTGCTGCCTCTAGTGACCGTTTTCCCGGCTTCATTAACGGTAAAGGTGAGTTAAATTTGTGTTTATTTCAAAAACAAAACCTTATCTCGAAATTCTGGCAAATTAAAAGTCGAGAAAATATGGTCATGACTGGGCGAGCTGAAAAGCTAGTAACAGACGGATGGACGGACAGACAGACGGACAGGTACAACCACACACACAGACCACATTAACTGATAACGGATTACTGTATGCCTCCAATTTCACCGAGGCATAACAAAGTAGACCCACAATAATTTTGTAAGTGCTGACAGCGTGACGAAGCACTCCTGAAGTGCAGATGGTGTTACCGCAGTAGCAGCAGGTGACCATACCGATTGCATTAGAAGTTGTTCTCCACTCTTGACACGATTTGGACAGAAGTAACTGGACACAGCAGCAGGCATTTTGATAACGCACGAACACATCCAGCTTCCTGTCAGTCCACAGCACCTGTATTGTGGAGAGAGACTAAAGTGCGCCGACTGAGTCAGGTGTGCTTGATTCTAATCTGGCATACACTTCCACCAGTAAAGGTTGGTTGAAAAAGGTCACCTTTTTACCTCTTTTATGGTCAAGCAGTCAGTGAAAGCATGTCAGGTACTGTGGCATCACCATGCAAAAGATTAATAAGAGTGTATCTTCCTGTTTGGGGAATTGGAAGTCTTTGGGTGCAGTTGCAGAGAAGAGCCTCCAGGGGGAGACATGGTATAGTGGACATTGATGGCAAAGTTTCCAGATTATTATTGTGTTTTTGAGTGGAATTATGAATTTTCAGTCAAGCGGTCAGTGAAACTTGTCAGGTGCACTCTTCAGGTATTGTAGCATCATTTCTGCCACATATATACCCACACCGCAGAATGCCTTCTCTCTCTCTCTCTCTCTCTCTTGGTGGAATGATATTGGCGATCTTACATTTTTGAATTGTGCAATAAAGGGATTTTTTAAAACTCAAACTCTCTCTCTCGCTCTCTCGCTCTCTCTCTCTCTCTCTCTCTCTCTCTCTTACACACACACACACACACACACACACACACACACACACACACACACACACTGCATTGCAAGTGCATTGCCCATAGAATGCAAATATTCCTGTTTGAAACCGGTATCCCAATCAGGCTTTACAGGCCCAAATGTAGGCTGTGTTTGAAAGTGGAATACAAAGAGGTGTAGCCTATATGTAGGCAATCACATGTTAGACTTTGACAAATATAAAAGGGAGTAAATGGTCCTAAGATTTAGTTGATTGTGTGAATATTAATTACAGAATACCTACAGTACATACTGAAGATGAAGGGACATTCAATATTAGCGACTGTTTCAGATCCCTTGTTTATTTGTTTGTCAGATCTTGCACTTTGGAGAATGAGAGTTGTTCAATCATCATAATAATTGTTTTAGTTTATATCACTGTTCAGTGATGGAGTTCAGTGTAATATTGAATTTCTTCTGTGTATTGTCAATAAACTCATGCAGTACTATAACAGGACATGTTTACAAATATTTGAGACCCATTGTAGTGCATCAGCTTATATTTTAGCAATATTTTGTTCTTAAAAGGTTTTTTAAAACTTTAATGCTAAGATTGAGGCGGTGCTTATATCGTCGCGCTGGGACAATACTGAGGCCAAATAATGATCTCAATGTGAGCACCACGGCTCAATTGTAAGCGGTTTGTTTTTATTGATGCAAGAAGATTTTTTATTATTATTATTATTCCGGCTAAATGATTGCATTTTTGACCCTCTACATGTTAGCCAAAACACGATTTTTTTCACACATACCTCAGACCTGCTTATTGTAAGTTTTTTATTTCTTATTTTTCTCCTTAAAAGATTTCAGTTTGTTTTTCAATTGGGTTGTACAGGTTATAGGTCACATTAATGGTGGAAAAAGTTTTGAAATGATTTATCTTGGTCTCATTTTTTACATCACAAAAACCTGGCATTTGAACAGGGGTGTGTAGACTTTTCATATCCACTGTATATATCATATTATTAATGCAAGAAATCTGTGTGTGTGTGTGTGTTCTGCACGTATCTCCCGAACCGTTCATCGGACTGGCCTCAGATTTGATACGTGCTGTGCTGACGTTACGAGGGCATGCATCCCCAAATTTCAGCCTCCCCGGATGTGCGGAAGTTTAAGAGGGGAAATCTTTATTGAACATCCTAGGGGAGCTATGGGCATTCATAGCTATGACATCATAGACGCACAGATGTTGCCATGGTTACTGTTGCAAGCAAGACACATCATCAAAGATCAAAGGCAGGCATCACTGAACAAGTGGTGACGTCAAAGATGAAAGGCACGTTTCACCATGGTTACTGTTGCCATGGTAACCATGTCAAAGATCAAAGGCAGGCATCACCATGGTTACCGTTGCCGTGGTAACAGTAATTTTCTACGAGCATGCAGAAATGCTTGCTTATACTTGGTTTCTACAGGCATGCACGGGTATGCACTAGTATACAGTGTTGTGAAAAAGTGTTTGCCCCCTTCCTGAGTTCTCATTTTTTGTATGTTTGTCACACTTAAATGTTTCAGATCATCAAACAAATTTAAATATTAGACAAAGATAACACAAGTAAACACAAAATGCAGTTTTTAAATGAAGGTGTTTATTATTAAGAGAAACAAAATTCAAAATCTACATGGCCCTGTGTGAAAAAGTGATTGCTGGTTGGGCCACCCTTAGCAGCAACAACTGCAATCAAGCATTTGCAATAACTGGCAATGAGTCTTTTACAGCGCTGTGGAGGAATTTGGGCCCACTCATCTTTGCAGAATTGTTGTAATTCAGCCACACTGGAGGGTTTTCGAACATGAACCGCCTTTTTAAGGTCATGCCACAGCACCTCAATTGGATTCAGGTCAGGACTTTGACTAGGCCACTCCAAAGTCTTCATTTTGTTTTTCTTAAGCCATTCAGAGGTGGACTTGCTGGTGTGTTTTGGAACATTGTCCTGCTGCAGAACCCAAGTGCGCTTCAGCTTGAGGTCACGAACAGATGGCCAGACATTCTCCTTCAGGATTTTTTGGTAGACAGCAGAATTCATGGTTCCATTTACCACAGCAAGTCTTCCAGGTCCTGAAACAGCAAAACAGCCCCAGACCATCACACTACCACCACCATATTTTACTGTTAATATGATGTTCCTTTTCTGAAATGCTATGTTACTTTTATGCTGGATGTAATGAGACACACACCTTCCAAAATGTTCAACTTTTGTCTCATCAGTCCACAGAGTATTTTCCCAAAAGTCTTGGGGATCATCAAGATATTTTATGTCATGCCTCCTCGGGCGCCTTTACACAGCGCACCGAGGAGTGAGGTGAAGAAATGGATTTACACGCCAGGTTACACCACAACATATTTATTAAAGCAAAGACAGATTATTCCCAAAAAGGTGAGGACGTACAAAAACACAGAAAACACTTACTGCTAGCGTTTGGGGGCCAGTATCGCCCAGCGAACAATTGAAGAGAAACGTGTTAGCCGCGATTGCGCCCCAGAGCCGACATCGCTTCAAGGGCGCATGGAACCACGGCTAACACATCATGAAAATGCTGATAATAACAGCAGACTTACAGCATGGTAGACAATACAGGAGACAATGCAATGGTCCAGCAATGCTTGACTGGTAACAAGCCGCTTAAGTACAAGCATTGCTGGCTGGAACAATTAGGTACACCTGGGCGAGCGTGACAAGGTAATCAGCACCAGCTGACTGTCAGGAGAGAGAGGGGGCGTGGCCGGATTGACAAGCTGTCAGAACATGCTGCCCAAAAGTAGGTCAAGAGGCTGCCTGGCGGCTGCCAACCAGTCCAGTGGCTGCAGGCACAACAAAATAACTAAAGGAACATAAACACCATCAAAACACAAAGGATGACATAATACACAAGTAACCTGAGCCACTGCAAGTCAGAACCGAGCCCGAAGAACCCGGCTCGGTTCATGACAGAGCCCCCCTCTCTAGGGGTGGCTACCAGACACCCACAGTAACATCACTTAGAAGACACCCCCCCCCCCCAGCAGGAACAACAACCCACGAACCCGGGTGGGAGGTAGGGGGAACAGGAATGGTAGGAACATACAACCCCGCCCAGAGCCCATAACCGGAAAACAATTACCTCCGCCCCCCCCCCAAGTCCAGAGGTGTGGAGGCTCAGGAGGGCACCCCAAGTCCCAGGCCCAGCCAACAGTCCGGAAGACAGAGTCCAGCGGCCGCCTGGGAAACATGGGCCACCGGAGCCCAAAAATCAGTCCCTTTGGCGGCCGTCCAGTGCTGAAGAACCACCAGTACTGAAGGAGTGAGGCAGGCGGCGGCCTGCCCACCGAGAGGCTTATTGGTGGGTGGCCAGACAGCAAGAAGGGAACCCCCACAGGACCTGGTGGGGAGGTGAAGGGGACCACAACTGCACCAGGCTGAGGAGTGAAGAGCTTGGCATCCTCAGGCTGGCCAGCAGCTCCCTCAATGGTCCCAGCTTGGGACACAGCCGCACCCGCGATGGACCCCGACCAGGCCAACGCCGCACCCTCGGTGGACCCCAATAGGGCCAACGCCACACCCGTGGTAGCTCCCGACTGGAGCTCTGCAGTGTCCACAGTGGCTCGCGGCTGGAGCGCTGCAGCGTCCATGGTGGCTCCCGGCTGGAGCTCAGCAGCACCCGCAGTGGGCTCCGGCTGGAGCTCTGCAGCACCCGCGGTGGCTCCCGGCTGGAGCTCTGCAGCACCCACGGTGGACTCCAGCTGAGCCAATGCTGCACCCTCAGTGGACCCCAACCAGGCCAACACTGCACCCTCGGTGGGCCCCAACTGGGCCAGAGCCGCACCCTTGGTGGACCCCGACCGGGCCAGTGCTGTACCTTCAGTGGACCCTGACAGGGCCAACTTTGCACCCTCGGTGGACCCCGCATTGGGGCGGGGCACCCATGATGGGTCCAAACAGGAGTGCAGCATCACTCAGTGAACGATTGAAGAGAAACGTGTTAGCCACGATTGCGCCCCAGAGCCGACATTGCTTCAAGGGCACATGGAACCACGGCAAACGCAGAGTGGCTAACACGTCGTTAGCCCCATGTGGGGCTAACCTTGGGGCACAGCCCCCACAACGGGCCCAGGCCAGGATGTCGCACCCACGGAGATCCAGTCTGCGGAGGGACCCACACGATGGCCTCAGGCAGGAGGGGATGCTGGTTCCAGGCTGAACTCAGCAGAGAGAGTTGGACCCGCGGTGTCCTCCAGTGAAGAGGCCGAATCCACGGAGGCCCTTGGTGATGGTGGAACCTCCCCAGTGACCCTAGAAGACGGCTCAGGAACAGAGGAGAAACACTGGTTAGGGTCGCCGGCAGCGGCAGAGCCCAGTGAAGGGAGTTCAGATGCCGCTGAGAGCTGCACCCAACTCTCTTCACCTAGAGCCAGACAAGACCTCTCTAACAGCGACATAAGGAATACAAGAGAGAAAACTTGCCTGAGCTCGAGCTCCACCGCCGTCCAGGACTCCGTCGATCCTGGCGATGTCGTCTCGAGCCCGGCCTCCAAGAGGACCAGCTCAGGCTCCCACTCTGCTGCGATGGCCTCTGCAGCTGGCATGATGGTGGTGGCAGTCCCAGTACCCTCAGACGAAAGCTCCAACGTAGGTCCCAGGTCCGGTGAGGAGGCTGAGAGTTGGCTCTGTGCGGGCTCAGGAGCAAGATCCTCCAGGGCCCCGGGCTCCTCCATCGTCCGTCCGGCTGCAAGGTTCTGGGGCCGGTGGACACTCAGGGGAAAAAGGAGGAGACATGGAGAGGATAGGAATAAAGTCAGCATTGGCAGCTGGAGGAGAGGACTCAGCGGACTGCTGGAACTTAGCCTCTCCCTCGGGAGACAGAAAAGGTTCAAAATAATTAAGTGGAATAAGATGAAAAAACCCTTGCCTGTTATCCCGGCGTGTGAAGATCGCAGCTGCAGCTGGCTGGCAGTCATCATTCTCCATGTCCATGACCATACCGGCCCCTTCCAACGGTGACGGAGAAGCCAGTTCCGACGCCGATGACTCCTCCGGCATGACTGCAGGGGACCAGGTCCATGCTGGCTCCAGAGCGAAATTCTCCGGGGCCCCCAGCTCCTCCATCATCCGGTGACTAAGCTCACACTCGGGGATTAATGGGAGAGACACGGAAAGAACAAGAGAAGAGTTAACCTCTGCAGCTGGAGGAGAGAGTTCAGCAGACTGCTGTAACTGGGCCTCTCTTCCGGGAGACAGACAATGTTTATCATTATTACATTGAACTGAATGAAAAAACACTTGCCTGCTCTCCCGGTGCTCGATATTGACAGCTGCAGGCAGTTGGTTGTCATCCCCCCCCCCCCCCCGTGTCACTGGCCATTTTGGCCCCTTCAAAAGATAGTAGAGGAGCCAGCTCAGATGACGTGGAGGTGGACATAACCAGGACAACCCTGGAGGACCTCTCCGCAGCTGAAGAGATGTCGGTGGCTGAGGATGAGGAGGGCTTCTCCCGGCGTTTTGACGTAGGATGACGCTGTCTGTGGGGGGCTGGAGCTGGTTGGGTCGGAGCAGGAACGGGTGTCGAACTCTGGCATGGAGCAGGATCAACGGAGCCCTGGAGGACTTCCTCACCCCTCTGCCAAACTCTCGCCTTAGCGGTGCCAATCGGGTTAACCTCTCAGCTCCCTCCAGATGCTCCGCGAGCTGAGGGCACCGCCGAGCTGCTGTATCAGCCAAGTCCACATACCACAGTACGTCCTCCGGGGTGGAATACATGCTTGCTGAAGCAATGACCCCGTCTATCTCCATAACTGCCCGGCAGCACTCCCACCCCAGACACAGAGGATAACTGCGTGCGCCCGCTAAGTCCAACATAACTCCAGACTGGTGAGTAAACAATTATTCAAAAAAGAAAAAGATATGTGTCGTGTAACCCGCTAAATCCTTTGTAGGCTGGACCATTCTTTCATGCCTCCTCGGGCGCTTTTACACAGCGCACCATGGAGTGAGGTGAAGGAATGGATTTACAAGCCAGGTTACACAACAACATATTTATTAAAGTAAAGACAGATTATTCCCAAAAAGGTGAGGACGTACAAAAACACAGAAAACACTTACTGCTGGTGTTCGGGGGCCAGCATCACTCAGTGAACGATTGAAGAGAAACGTGTTAGCCACGATTGCGCCCCAGAGCCGACATTGCTTCAAGGGCACATGGAACCACGGCAAACGCAGAGTGGCTAACATGTCGTGAAAATGCTGATAATAACAGCAGACTTACAGCATGGCAGACAATACAGGAGACAATGCAATGGTCCAGCAATGGTTGACTGGTAGGTAACAAGCCACTTAAGTACAAGCATTGCTGGCCGGAACAATTAGGTACACCTGGGCGAGCGTGACAAGGTAATCAGCACCAGCTGACTGTCAGGAGAGAGAGGGGGCGTGGCCGGATCGACAAGCTGTCAGAGCATGCTGCCCGAAATGGGCTGCACGGTGGCGCAGTGGTCAGCACTGTGGCAGCACAGTTTTACCCTCAGCCGGGGGATCGCGGGGACCGTGAGATCGTGGGTTCGATCCCTGCCCCCGGCCAACAGTGATCTGTGTGGAGTTTGCATGTTCTCCCCGTGTTTGCGTGGGTTTACTCCGGGATTTCTCCGGTTTCCTCCCACATGCCAAAAACATGCAGGTTAGGGAGTTAAGGGGCGCTTGCGCACGCAGCGACCGGCAGTTGGTGGTTTGTCACCAGACTGCAAAACAAATCTACCTACGGGTACAAAATAATTAAAAAAAAAAAAAAAAGGTAGGTCAAGAAGCTGCCTGGCAGCTGCTGACCAGAACAGTGGCTGCAGGCACAACAAAATAACTAAAAGAACATAAACACCATCAAAACACAAAGGATGACATACTGTAATACGCAAGTAACCTGAGCCACCGCAAGTCAGAACCGAGCCCGAAAAACCCGGCTCGGTTCATGACAGTTTTCTGGCAAAACTGAGACGAGCATTTATGTTCTTTTTGCTCAGCAGTGGTTTTCGTCTTGAAATTCTGCCATGCAGGTCATTTTTGCCCAGTCTCTTTCTTATGGTGGAGTCATGAACATTGACCTTAACTCAGGGAAGTGAGGCCTGCAGTTCTTTAGGTGTTGTTGTGGGGTCTTTTGTGACCTCTTGGATGAGTCGTCACTCCGCTTTTGGGATAATTTTGGTTGGCTGACCACTCCTGGGAAGGTTCACCACTGTTCCATGTTTTTGCCATTTGTGGATAATGGCTCTTACTGTGGTTTGCTGGAGTCCCAAAGTTTTAGAAATGGCTGTATAACATTTTCCAGGCTGATAGAGCTCAATTACTTTGTTTCTCATTTGTTCCTGAATTTCTTTGGATGATGTCTAGCTTTTGAAGATCTTTTGGTCTACTTCACTTTGTCAGGCAGGTCCTATTTAAGTGATTTCTTGATTGAGAACCGGTGTGGCAGTAATCAGGCCTCGGTGTGGCTAGAGAAACTGAACTCTGCTTTCCAAAGATGTGATAAATCACAGTTAATTTATGTTTTAACAGGGGGGCAATCACTTTTCACACAGGGCCATGTAGGTTTGGATTTTTTTTCCCCTTAATAATAAACACCTTCATTTAAAAATTGCATTTTGTGTTTACTTGTGTTAGCTTTGTCTAATATTTAAATTTGTTTGATGAACTGAAACATTTAAGTGTGACAAACATACAAAAAAAATGAGAAATCAGGAAGGGGCAAACACTTTTTCACACCACTGTATATAAAATAAAAGATTGGTGTTTGCGTTTAGGGATCGGTGCATCAACGTGACTGTCAAATATTGCGATACTTCATTGAATCAATCTTTTGCCCCACCCCGAGCACCATCTAATAGACTGAAAAGTCAACTGCTTTTTATTACTCTGGTACCTCATTTATTAACAATTTCTAATAAAGTATACTGCTAATGTGTTTCTGAAGTATCACCACCACAGAGAATCAGGATACATCAGTGCATCAACCCCCCCCCCCCCACACCCCTATTATTTGAACTACTGTTATTAATTGTGTTAATGCTGTAATATTACCAGAACAAATAGAACTAGTTCAGTTGTTTGAATGTTTCATTTTTGTTTAGTTATTTAATTAATTATTTTGCAGACAGCTAAAAGTCAATAAAATTTAGAAGTAAACAGAATTTTCAATGGGGGTGAATAATTCTGAGTGCACTGTATGTACAGTGGGGCAAAAAAGTATTTAGTCAGCCACCAATTGTGCAAGTTCTCCCACTTAAAAGATGAGAGAGGTCTCCAATTTTCATCATAGGTATACCTCAACTATGAGAGACAAAATAAGAAAAAAAAAATCCAGAAAATCACATTGAAGGATTTTTAATGAATTAATTGGTAAATTCCTTGGTAAAATAAGTATTTGGTCACCTACAAACAAGCAAGATTTCTGGCTCTCACAGACCTGTAACTTCTTCTTTAAGAGGCTCCTCTGTCCTCCACTCGTTACCTGTATTAATGGCACCTGTTTGAACTCATTATCAGTATAAAAGACACCTGTCCACAACCTCAAACAGTCAGACTCCAAACTCCACTATGGCCAAGACCAAAGAGCTGTCAATGGACACCAGAAACAAAATTGTAGACCTGCACCAGGCTGGGAAGACTAAATCTGCAATAGGTAAGCAGCTTGGTGTGAAGAAATCAACTATGGGAGCAATTATTAGAAAATGGAAGACATACAAGACCACTGATAATCTCCCTCGATCTGGGGCTCCACGCAAGATCTCACCCCGTGGGGTCAAAATGATCATGAGAACGGTGAGCAAAAATCCCAGAACCACACAGGGGGACCTAACTAACTAACTAACTAACGAGCACTTATATAGCGCTTTTCTAGTCACAAAGACCACTCAAAGCGCTTTCACTAATACTAACCCTCTATTCTAAGGGCCTATAGGAAGCAGATATCTAGGGACAATTTAGAACAACCAATTAACCTAACATACATGTCTTTGGATTGTGGGAGGAAACCGGAGCCCCCGGAGTAAACCCACGCAGCACAGGGAGAACATGCAAACTCCATACAGAAAGGTTCCAACCCCTGCCAGCCTGGGGATTCGAACCAGGAACCTTCTAGCTGTAAGGCAACAGTGCTAACCACTGCACCACCGTGCTGACCTAGTGAATGACCTGCAGAGAGCTGGGACCAAAGTAACAAAGGCTACATCAGTAACACACTACGTCGCCAGGGACTTAAATCCTGCAGTGCCAGACGTGTCCCCCTGCTTTAGAAAGTACATGTCCAGGCCCGTCTGAAGTTTGCTAGAGAGCATTTGGATGATCCAGAAGAGGACTGGGAGAATGTCATATGGTCAGATGAAACCAAAATAGAACTTTTTGGTAAAAACTCAACTTGTCGTGTTTGGAGGAGAAAGAACACCATACCTACTGTGAAGCATGGGGGTGAAAACATCATACTTTGGGGCTGTTTTTCTGCAAAGGGACCAGGATGACTGATCCGTGTAAAGGAAAGAATGAATGGGGCCATGTATCGTGAGATTTTGAGTGAAAACCTCCTTCCATCAGCAAGGGCATTGAAGATGAAACGTGGCTGGGTCTTTCAGCATGACGATGATCCCAAACACACCGCCCGGGCAACGAAGGAGTGGCTTCGTAAGAAGCATTTCAAGGTCCTGGAGTGGCCTAGCCAGTCTCCAGATCTCAACCCCATAGAAAATCTTTGGAGGGAGTTGAAAGTCCGTGTTGCCCCGCGACTGCCCCAAAACATCACTGCTCTAGAGGAGATATGCATGGAGGAATGGGCCAAAATACCAGCACCAGTGTGTGAAAACCTTGTGAAGACTTACAGAAAACGTTTGACCTCTGTCATTGCCAACAAAGGGTATATAACAAAGTATTGAGATGAACTTTTGTTATTGACCAAATACTTATTTTACTGAGGAATTTACCAATTAATTCATTAAAAATCCTTCAATGCGATTTTCTGGATTTTTTTTCTCATTTTGTCTCTCATAGTCGAAGTATACCTATGATGAAAATTGGAGACCTCTCTCGTCTTTTAAGTGGGAGAACTTGCACAATTGGTGGCTGACTAAATACTTTTTTTCCCCACTGTATGAACAGGTTTTACATTTCTTAATTAAAAATGCGCTGAACCAGATACATATGAAAGACCCAGAGTGGTTGTTACCGTCATTTAAATTTTATCCATGGGCCTCCAAAAATATTAATCTGCTTTGTTTAAATGTACCTTTTGTAAAAGATATCATTCATGGTTTCATGCATGTTACGTATTTTTGGTCACAGTTTTATTTATCTAATTACCACAAGGTGGCGGTGGAACCTAGTTCTATATTTTGCTATGTAAAATTGATGCTCCTGCTCATAATCTATGATTTCTCCAGGGTTTGTTTTTTTTTTCAATTAAAGTGTTTTTGCGTTAGAGTTTTCCTAATTGAAACTGGTGTAAAAACCTGTAATAAAAGCCAGTGTCTGATCAATCGTGTCATTAGGATATTTATGCTTGGAGAGAAAATTATCTTTATGGCCAAGTATACATGAATAAAGAAATATTTATTTGTATAATTTTTACCTAGACACAATCCAGACTTGATTCAGTTTGTTAAAACTCTCATATTTGGAGTTTAAACTACTCACTATAGAGTTATGTATATGCAAACCTTACAAGCAAAAATACTCAGTAACAGTCTCCGTAAATTATAGAGTGTATAATTGGAAATTTATATTTATTGAGATAGGTTAGAGTTATAAGCTTAGAAACGAGCTAGTAGAATTCTTGTTGTTATAGGTGGATTTTATTGAGTTGAGCATTTACTCTGCATTTGAGAGAAATTGGATGATGAGCATCAGTATTTTTGTGGAGTGTAGTTATTTTGTTAAATACCTGCCTTAAGATAGCTCATGACCTAAGTTACATCTGTATTTCTTGTCTATGCAGTGGGTCTATTTGTTTGTGGGGGTTTTTTTGTTAGTTTATTATTATTGTTATTACATTGTATGACGGTGTATTTTTTCCTTTGCTTTTTTAACCATTCTTGCCATGTTGATGTTTAATGATGTATATGAGGGATTTTTACTGACTATAGAGGGCGCTAATGGACGTGTTATTAACGATTAGTAACTGCTCTAGTACATTCGTATTTCTTTTTCCTTGTGTTACCCTTAATATCGTTACTGATGTAACAGAGTCAGTAAAAGCGTTGACCCTCTTGGGGACACAGGTACAGTGCTGGACGCCTGAGGTTGTGAGTTCAAACCCCCAGTTGGACACCATCAGGTGGGCTTGGCCCATCCATTTGGTCAGATTTCGGTTTATAGTTTCACTTTTTGTGTGTTTTTGACGGTTTCATTTTGTAAGTCATTTAAAACCGCTTATTTCATATCTCGCTTTGTTTGTGTCACAGAATAGCGATAATTGTTTAACACACACACACACACACACACCTGAACAAATCTGTATTAAATAAGGATCAAACTGACATCTAAATGGGGGGAGAGTCGCTCCAGAAGACGCACAGGTTGTTCAGTTTCTGTGCGCGCGTCACACCTGCCCGATGAAACCCCGCCCCCCCCGCTCGCAATAAAACCCCCCCGAGACAGGAAGACCTGTCAATTCCTCCCAATCCATGACCACTGCCTGTTTAGAGTAGTTTACTGTGTGCCATTTAAAGCGCATTTCACAACCGAACCCAGCACAGCCAGGGCGTGTCATCTCAGCCCTCCATGATCCTGCAATCCGGCGGGTGTTAAGATCCATGGAAGTGGCCGGCTTCTACGACGAGGGCAGCTTCGCTATCCACAGCAGAGACAACCTTATCAGCTCCACCGGCAGCGGCTCATACTGGAGGCTCGGCGACCCGATGTCGGAGCTGGGCATTGAAGAGCGGGAGAGAGCGATAGACTTCAGCGTTTACCTGGACTCAGCCCTGCACTGCCCGCAGCTGGCGGCGCACGCCCAGCAGCAGCAGGGGGGCCTTTTCTCTGATTACCTGGCGGAGAGCAGCAGGATCAAAAGAGTCCCGGCTTTGCAGAACTACAAGAGCTACTCGTTGCTCGGCGAGCTGGAGACGAGCCAGTGCGACAGCCTGAGGGACCCCAGGGACACGTACGCCTTGGGTTACGCGGAGCTGCAGGAGACCCGCGTGGATAGTGTGCTCAGCTCCGAGCTCACCGGGAGCCGCTACAGACCTCCCCACGACAGAGACGACAGCCAGGAAGACGCAAAGATGGAGAACGGCTCGTCTAACTTCGACATTAGGTCCTACCTTCATTACCAGTCCACCAGCGGCAGTGTGGGAAACATCTCCACCGCGTCGTCGACCTGCTCCAGCCCGCCCGGCACACCTGCGCCCTCAGGTAAAAGCAGGTCACCGTCGCACGGCGGCAAAATGTCCGTCGGGAAGGCAAAGAAGCGCCTGGACAAGGACAGTGAAGAGTACAGGCTGAGGCGGGAGAGGAACAACCTGGCGGTGCGGAAGAGCAGGGACAAAGCCAAAATGCGCAACTTGGAAACTCAGCACAAAGTGTTGGAACTGGCGGCGGAGAACGACCGTTTACAGAAGCGCGTGGAGCAGCTGTCCAGGGAGCTGGCCACCCTGCGGAACCTGCTCTCTGCTACCGGACAGTGTTAAAACACACACACACACACACACACACACACACACACACACACACACACAGACATGCACGCACCAGAGAGTACGCACGGATCTCTGGGCCGCTCGTTTGATCATTGTTGGACTGAAGAGCCGGAGGTGATTCACTGTGCTAAAATCGGTACGCTTCACGCACGTGAAGACGGCGACCACCAGTTTACAAGGACGCTGCGAATGGGACTGAAGGAGTGGGTGCATGGATTGCGCAATCATTCACGAGTCCTCACATGTCACCTTAGCTATATTCTCAGACGTAATTGTTGGTGTATGCAGTGTTTCTGTGCAGGTTTTACATACCGACGAGTGAATTTCTACATTTTTGTGTATCTGGAGCAGTGGTTGTCAAGGGAAGAGTTGTGCTGCAGTGAAATGATGCAACTCTTCGTAATAGTATTGGCAATGAATGAAATACGTCTAATTATTTAATATTAAAAGGTGAAATGCTTTAATTGTACTTGATATTTTATTGAATTAAACAGATTTCTACTTTGTTTAAACAATTTCTTTTGTATTTTCTTCTTTTCCATCATTTTGAAACAGATGAAGGCTCAGACATACACACACAAAGACAGGGGTTCTACTTGCCTAATATTTGCTCCCATCTTGTGTAATGCTATGTTTTTGTATTGCGGCATTTTTATGATAAGAAATCATTTGCAAAAGTTTAAATCACTCTCATGATATGCAAAATTAAAAAGTCACCATGCAACTGGAGGAATGTAGTGAATATTATACACCCCACCAGTAAGGCAGCAGGTACCTGAACATTTTTATTTCGTTATAATGTTTCACGTTGTCTCAGATATCTTAGATGAATAGAGAGTTGTGTGAATTCAGTTTCTATTAAATGCAATAGAAAAAAAGAGTTATTTTATCCATATTGTGATTGATTTCTACCCTACAAGAAGCAAGCAGCAGACCCTTTACTCTGTTATTGTGTAACTCCTGAAGCAGGCTCCATTTTCAGCTCTGTGTTTACTTAATGATTTGGCACAGAATCCTGCAGATCTTGAAATGCCTCCAACCAATTTTTGCTGAAATGATACTGCTGAGGGCAGCAAATGGCCAAAAAAAGACCTGGCCACTCCACACGTGTCACAGAAATGTTAGCTTTATCTTTGCCCCCCTCTGTCAATAGTCTGCAGGGTCCACTGGCCGAGAAAGCGGTTCAAGGTTGAATGGAAATTAATCAACAACTAACCTCCTTGCACAGGCCGAGGTCACGCTTTAACCAACCAGACCTGCTGGCAGTGGCAGCAAATTTCATTTGACCCCCACACACTCTGTAGAATATCCATGTTTGAAATAGTTGTCACAAAGAAGGTTGCGCCAAACATGACAGATAAGTTGACAAAGCCCTCAGACAGCATTTAACTGTGCCCACAAGTATGAAACATATCTGCAAAGCAGGCAAACCACAGACAGAGTAGATAAAGAGTGAGCAAAGCGGGATTTGTAGGATATCTGTGACGATTCAGGGTGGGGAATGCTCTCAACTCACATTTGAAACAGCAGACAGGACTGAGGGGGGTAAAACAGCCTCTACGAGTTTTTCAAGAAATTTTCTATTTGCCGTTTTAGCACTGAAGAGCCACCTTATACTCTCCTAATGGAGCATAAAATCTCTAAGATGCTGTTCTGTGTGGAAAGAGATGACATTTTGGATGTTTCAACACACTCCATGATGAAGAGTTTGGCTTTTAAAAGTTGTGCAACATCCTCTCTTTCCAGCACATCATCACTTGAAGAATGCTACACCCACATCTAAATAAGACATTGTTATCCTCTAAGTTCATGACAATAGCTGCAAGTAGCTGTGGCTCAGCCTTAAAGCCTTAGGGCTAATGGCAAAAACAAAGTCATGTCTCAGAGAATAACTCTTTTGTTTTCGCCAGAACTTCTGGTCTTGCGGCATCTGTTGCCCTCCTTGATGGTGGCAAAGATAAATTGAAGCATTCTAGTCATTCTTTCTTCGATGACCCTTGTTTTGCTATTGGAGCCCCAGAGGAGTCTTTCCCTGCTCCTGACTCTCATGCTGTCTGGGGAAGATGGAAATTCCCACACAGGGTGACCTCTTTCCTCCAAAGTTTAGTCCGGCCCCTTCTCCACATTTTACTGTCAGTGGGCAGTGTCTGTCCGTAAACTCCTTGTTGCGTCACACATTCATTTCAGCTGTTCTCCTAAAAACTCCTCTGATAAACCAAAATGCACACGCACGCACGCACACACACACACCTGTCATTCTATTGTCTGCTCTGTGCCAGTTGTGAAACATGAAAAACTTTTTCTCCCACTGACTCCCAGTGACTCATAATGTTCTGTTTCTTCCTCAAATTAACACTGCTGAAACAGATTGTGTTTTCCAACTGTACATGAAAAATGATGGATTCTGAAAACACAGAATTTATGTGTGGACAATTATATGGAGTAGGTCATCATAACAGCATATTAAGAAATAATAAAATGCTGAGAAGCATAAAATATATTTTAAAAATATAAATAAAATAAAATATAGAAAAGCTTAAAAAAACTGCATCTAAAGCTAAGTGTGGAGCAGTTGATGATAGATAAAAAATATTAATGATATTTATTACAATAGTAAATACACATGAGACCATTGACAGTGGGAAGAACATATTATATCATCGTTGTTGTTTTTTAAATAACTATCAGATCAAATCTTCAGTAACTTCACACCATGAAATAAGACAAAAAATAATTTTACTTCTATACATACATTTAGAAATATGTCAGAAATCTTAATATTTAAAGGTGCAGCGTGTAATGTTTGGCACAATCTAGCAGTCAGGTTTCAAAGTACAACCAATTTGCATTTTACCAGTCATCACCGTCTTCCAAAGTGTATAGGAGAACCTTCAAGAGCCATATGTTTCTTTAAAATTTGATATAAACACTTGAAAAGGCATTGTGGTGCTTCAAGATGGCTGCCTACATGAAGAAGGACCCTTTCCCTGTGTATTAAAAAAATCTTACGATACAGAAAATATATTTTTTTAAAAATATTTACTGTACAAGGATTATGTAACAATGAAAACAAAATTAAGATTTTATGTTGCATTAAATTTTAGAATTCAAATTAACCAGGAATTTGACACACCGTACCTTTAAGAACTGCAAGGAGCAAATATTGCTTTTGTTGAAATTTAGAGATATATTGCATCTTTTCTACTTAATAACTTCCACTTTTCAGCAAGTGCTAAATATTTGTGGCTTATAGTTCTTAAATTTGAGGATTTCACACCTTAATGATACATGTGATAGTAAACCACAGATCTTGTGTGACTGTCCAGAAAACTCTTGACAGTCTGCCTGAAGGGGAATTGAAATGTTAATTTTCATGTTTTACAGGCAGAAAGAAAACAATAATGTACTGGTTTGTTATTAAACTACACTGTCAGTTACAACACTGACATTATTGTTAGCTATGGCTGTTGCTTCATATCCCTTCTGAGATCAGCGTTGTCATTTAGTTACAAAACAGCACATAGCAGTGATAACATGCTAATTTAAAACTACAGTACTTGCAACATAGTTTATAAAATGTATCAAAACAGCACTTATCCATCTGTAGCATCGAGGGCCATGTGTCTGTAGGTATTTTTACTGAAGCTGTAAATGTGTTTGATTACACAAAATAGTCCCAGTGATTCTCAAAATTACTTGGGTATTATACGATATATTCACATTATTTAGACAGGGACCTACTTTTGGAACTAAATTGCACAGACACGTAATGCTAAAATACTGTATCTCATTCATAAAGCTGAAGATTCAGTCTTATGTATGATCAGTTCATTATTATCCATCCATTCATCTTCTACTGCTTTTCCAGAAGTCCGGGTGGCGGAGGCAGCAGTTCAAGCAGAGAAGCCCAGACTTCCCTCTCCCCAGCCACCTGCTCCAGCTCTTCAGAGAGGATACCAAGACGTTCCCAGGCCAGCTGGGAGACATAGTCTCTCCAGCGTGTCCTGGGTCTGTCCCAGGGTTTCCTCCCAGTGGGACATGCCCAGAACACCTCATCTGGGAAGCATATCAAGAGGCATCCTGATCAGATGCCCAACTGGCTCCTTTCGATGTGGAGGAGCAGCGGTTCTACTCTGAGTCTCACCCAGATGACTGCAATCTCATTCTTTCGGTCATTATCCAAAGCTCATGACCATAGGTGAGGGTAGAAATGTAGATTGACCAGTAAATCGACAGCTTTGCGTTAGAGCTCAGCTCCCTCTTCATCACAACAGACTGGTACAATGTCCGCATCACTGCAGATGCTGCTTCAGTCTGTCTGTCAGTCTCCTGCCCCGTTCTCCCTTCATTCGTGAATAAGACCCCGAGATACTTAAACTCCTCCACTTGGGGCAGGAGCTCGTCCCCAATTCATTATTATGTGGTCTTTAATTGAAGCTCGGGAGTGACTCAAAGTCCCACATTTAGCTGTGGAAAAAGACTTTGTCTTTTTGCCAAATTATTGTAAAATTTCTAGGGCTGGGATATTTAATGCATTTGAAGCGGATGATAAAATAAAGGCAGCGATGGAGTTTTAAGTTGGTTTTATTGAATCATACCGCCTTCACAGGATCCCCGCTCCGATCCAAGTGTGAGCAGACCGGAGCGGGATCCTCCGGCTCTCTGAGAAGAGGAGACACACAATGTGTGTGTCTCGCAGCAGATGCAGGAGTGAGAGAATGAGAGAATGAACATGAAAATCAGACAGCGTATATACTCAGCTCAGACAATACATCAAAGACATTCACAGCAGTCAATCTGGGCATTTGCATATCAGAGGTACAGACAGGATGCATGAACACAATGCATGGATGACACTTTAACCTCACAGCAGTAAACGCAGCATGCAGCGGAAAAAACCCAGGAGTGCGAGCTGACTGTCTCTGTGTGTTGCGGGGGGGTTGAATCCAACCCGCTACACCGCTTCCCCCCAGAGGGCACGGCAGGCGGCCGAGACCTCGATGTTGCAGTTTGGGCAGTGAGCAGGGAAAAGCTCTGTGCAGGTGGAGGGGGAGGTGGGAGGTGGGTAGTAAGTGCTGACCGGGCACGGTGAAATCGTTCGGCCGCGCCAAAAATTGTTTGCTACTCCGCGATGTCGAGGGGCTGTCCCGTTGAACTTGCGGAGATCACCAGAAGAAAAATTAGTCTCTGACTCCTCTCGCGGCCATGAAGAAAAACAGGAGCGGCGAGGTTGCGTAAACAAAAGCGGAGGAACTTGGCGTGTTGGCTTTAGGTGCGTGCGCAGCCCCAAAGCCCTCGGGAAAAGCAGACGGCTGAATCCTTTGTGCGCCGTGGCTGAAACCATCAGTGAATCCTGTGGGCGCGCTGCACGCGTACTTGCTTCAAGTGAGCGCGCAGCCTTGAAGGTTCTGCGTGCAGCTGCGCAGGACGATGGCGGTCTCTGGAGCCATTCTTGTTCCGTGCGTGTTGCGCCGTCCTCGTCACCCCCGGTGCATGTGCCGGGGCTCCTTGCGTGGGTGGGCCCGCTGGAGAGGAACCAGGGTCGGAAACTTGGTGGAGATCGGCGCAGTCGGCGCCGAAAAACATCTATGATGAGCCGTGGCTGCAGATTAGTCATGGTGCGTTGGAGCGATGAGGGGAGATAGACGATCTTTGTCCCTCAGGCTGTCCCGCATGGACGCCCCGATCTCGGCGAGGGTCGCGCCATGACGTTTACTGCCGTTTACCCGGTCTTGGGCGATGTCCGGATAGTAGCTCGCCTGCCGTGAGCTCTGCGTTGAGGCCTCCCTGAAGCCGCAGGGAGGGCAGATCAGTCAGGCTGCTGCGTTCGCTCGTCGGCGGAGCATCACTGCCGGGTGCTGCGTTTGCCGGCAGCTCGTTTTCTTCAGCGTCGGGTCGCCAGCGTGGCTGTCCAGACCAGAAGGTTGCGTTTGCACAAAACGTGTGCATCCTCGGGGTCACCAGTGAGGCGGATGATAAAATAAAGGCAGCGATGGAGTTTTAAGTTGGTTTTATTGAATCATACCGCCTTCACAGGATCCCCGCTCCGATCCAAGTGTGAGCAGACTGGAGCGGGATCCTCCGGCTCTCTGAGAAGAGGAGACACACAGTGTGTGTGTCTCGCAGCAGATGCAGGAGTGAGAGAATGAGAGAATGAACATGAAAATCAGACAGCATATATACTCAGCTCAGACAATACATCAAAGACATTCACAGCAGTCAATCTGGGCATTTGCATATCAGAGGTACAGACAGGATGCATGAACACAATGCATGGATGACACTTTAACCTCACAGCTGTAAACGCAGCATGCAGCGGAAAAAACCCAGGAGTGCGAGCTGACTGTCTCTGTGTGTTGTGGGGGGGTTGAATCCAACCCGCTACACCTTAACATTTTCAATTAATGTTGGCCAAGCAACACATTAAAAAAAAAAAATCAATGCTGTCAGGTCACTCTTCTGAGGTGGTGTCAGCAGTGGTGACTGGTTTGTCTCAGCAGCTGGCTCTGCTTGAAAGAAGAGCAGTCTTGTTTTTCAGTATTTAAATTTACACCGCACTAAACTGATCCTCCAGTACTTAGGGCGACCTCATTCTGCGGCACACACGTGACCTTGTGTCATTGATTGGGGCTGCTCACTCAAAAATATGAAAACAGGGAGAGTTTCCGTCAGAGTGAGCGGAGAAAAACACACACTCCAATATAAAGTGAATGAAAGCTTCTAACTCACCATTAAGGTCAGGATGTGGTATATATCACTCATATATTCCATACCTACATTTGTTAGAGCATGTGGAAATGTTTGGGACAACATATACAAAGGAACTTCACACCTCTGAAAGAACAAAGGAATCTCGCCGCCATGTGAAGACCCATGACGTCACAGGACGCCATGGCAACAGACTCGACACCTTCACCCCTGAGGGAGGAGAGGTTTTCCCATCACCTCCCAAGGCGGAGGGAGGAGTTAACAGGACTAATAGGGGATTTAGATAACGGGGGATTTCAGCTTGTGTTTTACATGTCTTTGATGTGTGCCTGTATTTAACCAGCGAGCTGGGCAGAATTCTCGCTCTTTGCCTTCTGCCAAGCTCTGCACCAGATGAGACAAGATAGAAGAGTTATTCATTAAAGACTCTGCGTTTATGATACAAAACCGCCTCGTTATTTCCAGCTCTTCTACAAGGAGCTCAATTAATTAAGAATTAAGACATGCTCCTTTTGGACTTTTAGAGGTTGAGATAATTAGGAAAGTTACCTTAAGTAGAAGCACTTCTTCTCTGACAGTTTCAAAATAAATCAGGAAATATGACAACAGTAGTACAGTAAAATGGTAGTTTTGTGAGACACTGACTCCCTCTTTATAAAGAACAGAAAAATAGTACAAATTACTATTATAAAAAAAATGAATATACATTCATGATTAGCAAGTGTTTTACATTGTTTGAGCAGTATTTTTGTTGAACTTGAGAGTCACAAGTTTGTTCACTGAATGAAAATCCAGTTACAAGTTGCTGGGGGAGGTGGGGGTGAAAAGTTATTGGTCTAATTAGACCAAATGTGGTTTATTTTTCAGCTGCAGGGATCCAAGCACTGCAACACCGATGGAAGAAGTGTGTGGACCAAAGAGGAGACTATGCTGAAAAATAAACCACATTTGGTCAAATTTGACCACTATGAACTTTTCAGTCTATGAACATTTCAGCCCCCCCTCGTATACTTCTTTTTCACAGATTCTTTTATGTAAATTTAGTGATTAATCGCAACTAATTATAGGCAGATTTTCCATTAATTAGTTAAAAATTCTTAACTGGTGCACAGTTATAAAAATGTCAAAATTGTTTTTCAATCTCTGAAGTGAAAAACTGTTAAGTAAGCTTCTAACACCCAGCACTGAGAAATTTTGACACCCCCCCCCATATTTGGCAATAATTATAAATGTCTGTATATTATCTTTTACTGTGTGTGTGTGTTGTGATGTCATTTTTTAACTTGAATACTGACTTTTCTCATTTTATTCTTTTTACTTTGTAAAGCACATTGAGCTGCCTTGTGTATGAAATGTGCTATATAAATAAATTTACCATTGTGAAGAAAGGAAGCAGGTGAGGCAACAAGTGGGCAAACAAGAAAGATTCATCGTCCTTCCCCCTCAGCGCCAACATGCTCTCCATGAGCTCCACGGCTGATCTGTCACCTAACTCCGAGCGTGTTAGGAGTCTCTCTGCCCTCTCACTGTCAGAAAAGGTGTAGCGCTGGAGTAGCATCCTCTTGAGCACTTCATATTTCCCCTGCGCCGGCAGCTCCTGGAGCAGTCTCGTCACCTGTTGTGTGGCGCACACATCCAGCGCAGCGACCACATAGTAATATTTTGTGTCGTCCGTTGTTATCCCGTGGAGTGCGAACTGAGCTTCTATATGCAGGAACCACGCAGTCGGGTTGTGAAGCCAGAAGTCTGGGAGCTTGACTGAGACAGCGCACGCTGCGCTGGTGCTCTCCTTCCAGGTGGTCTCTGGGGCAGTGCTCGGCTCGCTCTCCATGGCACGTCTTGGGGTCACCAATGTGGAGAAAGGAAGCAGGCGAGGCAACACACAAACTTTATTCCTTCTCCAATATCAAGTACAGTAAAAGCACCTGGGTCTCTGTGCATCCTCTTTTTATTGTGGAGGATACAAATAAGGGTTACCAGTTTGGAGGCAAGGCTCAAATAAGTGCAGGCGGACACGGCGAACTGAAGGTTGAAAGGGTGCTTTATTCATCCTCCATCACGAGGCTCACTCAGCGCTGTGGCAGCGCGCTGGAGTGAGCCCTGCGTCTCTAAGTCAGCAACAAGCAAGTGAGAGAGCTCTAGTGAGACATATACAGTCAGCTTATATACTCAGCCACAGACAATGCATGCATGGCATATTAGCATCACAGTACAGCAGGAATGCATGGGACATTTACATGAGAGTCACACATATCAATAGCAGGATTACTGGCGCCGGAATTCCTCTCTGCTCTGGAGCTGTAGGACAAAAGAGGTTGCAAGGCACGTCTACATATTGATATCAGTCCATACATCTCATTGTTCTGTTAATTGCTCAAGGTGAGCGCTCTGCCTGTCCCATAGGTTGTGGTGGGCCACCACATTATAATCTTTAATTCCATGCATGAAGACCCAAGAATCCTGACCATAATCATTGTGTGGAACAAAGACATGCGTGGCACATTAACATAACATAACGCCAATACTGCATTCTCACACCCTTTCCTCCTTCTGCAGTTCTGGCGCTTCCTCCTCTTCGCGGGAGGTGAATAGTCCTTACTGTCCCATCTGAGACCTCCGGTGATACTTCCTCCTTCAGCACATTGTTCCCTCTTTCCCCCAGCTGCTGTCTCTGGGTGGAGTATATCCCCCACCCGTACCACCACATCATTACCATTTTAAATCATTGTCTGATTTTCCGAATGATGTTGGAGTTTCAAATTCTGAGAAACTGTTTACACTGAAATCAGCTTAGATACCTAATGTTTATAACATTATCCTACAGTCATGTGAAAAAAATTAAGATACCCTGTATAAGCCTGTGTGTTTTTTAACATATTTAGACATATGGGTATTTAATATTAATGTTAAAAATACTGGGAGATTCACATAATACAACTAAACAATTAAAAATGAATTAAAGACTTTTTTCAAATTTTCTGTAAAATGTAATTCTAAACAAATAGTGAGGAATAAATTAGAACACTCCCCCATCTTTTTTAGGACACCCCCACATTCATTCCCACTTACAATGGCTAAAATAAATGTAAAAAAAAATGCATGTTCTCCCCGTGTCTGTGTGGGTTTACTCCAGGATTTCTCCGGTTTCCTCCCACATGCCAAAAACATGCAAGTTAGGTTAATTGGCATCAAAACTGGGGATTCCAAATTGTCCTTAGATATGACTGATATGACTGTGAGAGTGAATGGTTGTCTGTTTCTCTGTGTTGGCCCTGCGATGGACTGGCGATCTGTCTAGGGTGTACCCTGCCTCTCGCCCAAAGATGCTGGGATAGGCTCCAGCCCCCCCGCGACCCAAAAAGGATTAAGCGGAAGAAGATGAATGAATGAATGAAAATGCAAATAAAAACAAAAGCAAGGTTAGACATAGATCTGTGAACATTTCTTAATAAAGATCTGAATATTTAAAGGGGTGTTCTAATTTTTTCACATGACTGTATAATCATTTTTATAGAGAGGCTGTCATGATCCTGTAAAGTCTTACTTCTAGCAATACTTTAAATAATTTAAATTCTGCCATGCCACTGAAGGCACTAAAAGATAAGAGTAAACCATATTCTTACACTGACGATACTAATAATGTACTGTTGTAGGGAACCCACGCTGGGATATTCATCTCAGACTGGAAGCAGAGGGGAGGTGAATAATCCCTCTGCCGGTAGAGCGTGGGGGATTAAACAGAGGAGGTCAATACGTATTGTAATAGGAGAAGTTATGGTAATGCAGTAGGAAGGAGTAGCTGCGGGGACAGTAAGGGATGGATGTGTTGAGTGTATTGTGATGCAAGATTTCAGGCAGCAGGGGGAAGGAATGGAGTGATATAAAAGGAGAGACCCTGGTGTATTGGTAAAGTCTTTTTCTGTGTATGAATGAAGTGAGAGAGAGAAATAAAGTTCGTCTGCTGTGCAAGTCTGGTTCCTTTATTTGCACTCTCCACACTATATAAATAAAAAACACTGCATGACATTAATGTTGTGCTCATTGCTCACTGTGGCTAGCTGTTTTCCAAAATTACTAGCCACTCAGCCTTTTCTCAAGCCATGGAATCAGCAACCTTTACCATCCAAAGAGTCATATTAAGCAGTTTTTGCCCACAAAATTGAAAGAAGACATAAAACATATTGGAGGTCAAACAGCTCCAAATTTGTTGTGCTCTACAAAGGCAGTAAATCAATGAGTACAACTCTTTAGATTGTCTTTTCAGAATCCTTTATTAGTCAACCAATGACTAATGGTTCATTAGTCATTGTTAGTCATTCATTAGTCCCTGTTCACCATGTTGAAGGCCTTAGTCAGGTCGATAAAGACTGCATATAAGTCTATGTTTTGTTGTATGGTAATTGTGGTTGTATGGTAATTGTGTTATTTTGTTAGCAAAATAACACAATTACCATACAACCCATAATTCTATATGCCCCCCCTCCCAGTCTTTAGAGGTTAAAGATGAAACATTAAAAAAAGGAGGAGGAGTATGGGATTCATTCATTCATTCATCTTCTTCCGTTTAATCCTTTTTCAGGGGGGTGGAGCCTATCCCAGCATCTCTGGGCGAGAGGCAGGGTACACCCTGGACAGATCGCCAGGAGTATGGGATATGTAATCATATATAATTGAGTCCATAAAAGTTCAAGAGTTAAGTCATTTTGAAACCAAGCAGGTGGTCTTGATTGTTGTGTCGAACACTGTGTGGCAGAAGGGTGTGAGTGATGGTTGGGCAAAGTTTGGTTTAATGAAGGGGCCTGTTGTTCCTTCAGACCTAGAGCATGAGGTTGTGAAGGGCCCAGGGTACTTTATTCTTGGCTGCTGGTTTCTCAGGTGATGGCAGGGCAACTGGCGGTGGCATTTCCTGGGCTACAATAGGGGGCTCCGGTGATGGAGATGAGCCAGCCCGCGTAGAAAGCAGCATAGGTACAGTTGACTTGAACTCGAAAGATGGGGTAGTAGGGATGTCGGTTGGTGCTCTGCCGGCTGCCCTGACAGGAGGGTTAGGTTTTTGGCCTGAGGTGAATAAGGGCAATGTTGGGCAGGGTGATGGGCCGATTGCCATCAGGAGAGGTGCTTGTTCGATAACTGGGATGTACTTTCGCAGGAACTTCCGGTTACGTAAAGTAACTCTACCGTAGCCATCAATCCTCACGATGTATTGATTGAATTGCCTCACTTCTACATTGATTCCAGTCTTGTCCCATTTTGTGGGGTTGGGACCAGTTTGATTCTGGATTCTGATGCAGTCTCCAATGGTCAGCAGGGGGAGAGAACGAGTATGTTCGGAGAGGCGCTCAGAGGCATGCATGTGTCGGTTACGTAAGACTTCTTCTCTAGATCTAAGTGTCTCGCGCCATATGCTGTGTGGTTGGTACTTTCCAGGATGAATTGGTATAAAGTCATGGATTGGATATCCAAAAACACACATGGCAAGGGAGAGAAGGGTGTCATGGTCAGGTGTGTTACGATACTGAAGTATCGCGCACTAAAATGGTACGTTGTTTGTGTGTTTCAGATGCTGTTGTCACTGGTTGACTAATAAAGGATTTTGAAAAGATCAACTTAAAGAGTTGTACACATTGATGACAACAGCATAAATATGTCAGACACCATCGCCTGCTCAACTCCTGATTGCCAGATGTCATGGCCAAGCTCAACACCCCCAGAGATACTTCTTAGTTTGACCAACCTCCATGCCCACACCGCTCACCCAGCCGACCTTACACCAGTACCTACTCCCGCCTCATACATCACCAAAGTGGAGAAGGTCAAACGGTCAATGGTCACGGCTGTGGGAACTAGTGAAGACTGGTCCTACTTTGAGCTATGTTGGTCTGAATACAAAGCAGCTACTCATCTCACAGGGTCCAACATTGCCCACCACTTACTTGAGTGTTGTGATGATGGTCTCAGAAGAGACCTGACAAGAACCTTTGGAGCACTGACCTCAGAAGATGAAAAGACAGTCCTAATAAGTATCAAAAGCTTGGCGGTTCGACAAGAGAACATTATGGTTGCACGACTACAGCTGCAGCAAATGCGTCTGGACCGTAATAAGCCAGTGAGGACCTTTGCCGCATGCCTCTGTGGACAATCCAGAGTATGCAACTTCAAAAAGGCCTGCACCTGTACCTCAGTTGTCGACTTCAGTGACATCGTAATTAGGGACACACTGATCCGTGGCCTCAAGGATGAAGAAATCCGCCTGGACATTCTCAGACAATCTAACCAGGACATGAGTTTGGAGAATGTGTTACAATTTGTAGAGGTTAAAGAGAATGACAAGCGCTCTGCAAGTCGCCTCTCAGAGAGTGGCATCACTGCGACTGCAGCAGCGACTAGCTCCTACAAGCACCATGGAAAATACAAAGTACAGACTTGTGATAGTGGGCCTCAGCTGTGTGACTACTGTGGCAAACCAGGCGATGGACGCAATAAACAGGAACGAATGAAGAAATGCACTGCATACAATCACACATGAGCCAAATGTGGATTGCTCCACCATCATGAAAGTGTGTGCCGGCAAACACGACGAAAGCAGGCATTAACAGCAACCAGTGCACAAGTGCCGCAGGATGATGCCACCACTATCTTCAACACCCTGTGCTCGGCCTCTGACGCCTCATCCTCAGACATCCATACTATCACACTAGAGCACCACATATACAACGACTTTTACAATGCATGGGAATGGCAAGCATCTGATCCTCAACCCTTCAATCAACATCTCTGTCTCAGCAAAATCAGCTGACGCCCGCGCCTTGGGCCTCTCTACTCCACTCCATGGCTCCACCCCATCAGTTTCCTACCCTGCCATAGCTGACACTGGCTGCCAGTCTTGCCTAGCTGGTACAAAGCTCTTGTCCAAAATGGGGTTGGAGAAAAGACACCTCATCCCAGTCAACATGAAAATGACCGCTGCGAATAGTCATAGTATTGACATAGTAGGTGCCCTGGTCTTACGTATTTCTGGTACATCTCCCTCTGGGAAGACTCTAAAAACCCGCCAGATATTGTATTTCACCGACTCATCTGATAGGTTGTTCCTGTCAAAGCAAGCATGTGTCGCTCTTGGAATGATCTCCAGCAGCTTCCCCACCATTGGTGAGGCTGGTAAGCCCTATAATCCCAGCATCGCATCCTGTACCATATCCACTTGCGAATGCCCTCGACGTCAGCGACCACCCACTCGACCACCATCTCTTCCATTCCCAGCCACAGAGGAAAACCGTGAGAAACTTGAGACCTGGCATCTTGAACACTACAAGTCAAGCATGTTTAACGTATGTGAGCACCAACCATTACCAATGATGGTCGGTCCTCTACTTCGACTCATGGTGGACCCTAATGCTTGACCTGTTGCTTCCTATACTCCCATTCCTGTCCCTGTGCACTGGCAAGACGAGGTGAAGGCAGGTCTTGACCAAGATGTACGACTTGGGGTCATCGAACCAGTCCCAGTTGGCACCCCAGTTACATGGTGCCACAAGACAGTGATCTGCCTCAAGAAATCTGGCAAACCCAGGCAGACAGTCAACTTCCAACCCTTAAATTACCACGCTGTCTGAGAGATCCGTCACATACAGTCACCCTTCTATCAAGTGCATGCATACCTCAATTTAAGATGGCGACGAGAGGATGGAACTGACATAATGCACAGCCCAGGAGACACACACGCAGGCTCAGGATAGATTTAACAGCTTTATTAGCAACAAGGAAGTGTATGGCTGCGTGTCTGTGGAATAAGAATGTATTGGTGGTGGCGTCTGCGTCAGGCACGGGGGCAGGAGGCCGTACAGCCGGACAACCCTGTGGGAGAGAGCAGAGGGAGAAGGGTAACGGGCACCACACCAATACAGGGAATAATGATGGTAGCTGGCTTACTTGGTTGTGACAGGTGGCTGGCGTCGACAAGGGCAGAGCCCGGGAGACAGCAACCTGCGGTACCTGTGGCAGCAGCGTAGAGCCAACGGCGAGGTGATGAAGTCCGCCACCGGGAATGTCCACCTGTGCACAGGGGAAAGCTAGAGGAGAGAGGTAAGGGGAGCTTACCCAGGATATCTTCGCTAGTCGGTTTGAGATCCGTAGTAACAAAGGGGCTGAAGTAGAGAGACGGCTTCAGGCCGAAGCCCAGGGCAGAGTGGATTAAATACCCCGCCGCTGATGAGGAGCAGGTGTGCGCGCGGCTGGCGCCGCTGATGAGCGGCGAGTCATAACAGTACTCCCCCCTCTAGCAGCGCCTCCTGGCGATGGTTTTTCCGGGTGCGCTCGATGAAACTCAGAAATGAGTGACCGGTCCAACACCAGCGAGGAAGGCACCCACTGTCTCCACTCGGGTCCATAGCCCTCCCAATCCACCAGGTACTGCAATCCGCGACCCCGGCGTCGGGCGTCCAAGATGTCAGCGACGGTCCAGGCCGGATGGCCACCAATCATCCGGGGAGCGGGGTGCGCCGCAGGTGGAGGGCAGAGGGGGTCAGAGACCACCAGTTTGATTTTGGAGACGTGGAAGGTGGGATGGATGCGGAGGGAGGAGGGAATAGCCACACGCACAGCCACCGGGTTGATGATTCTGGTTATGGGATAAGGGCCGATGAACCGTTGGGCCAGCTTTCTCCTCTCACCCTTTAGGTTTACGTCCTGTGTGGATACCCAAACTTGCTGTCCCACCTGGTAGGCAGGTGCAGGTCTCCTATGTCGGTCCGCCGTGGACTTATTGCGCTCCGCCGTGCGTAAAAGCGCATTACGCGCCGTGGACCAAAGGGAACGGCACCGCCTCAGATGTGCCTGGACAGAGGGAACAGCCAACTCGCCCTCCTGCGCGGGGAACAGGGGTGGATCATAGCCCAAGGATGCTTTAAAGGGCGACATCCCGATGGCCGTAGAGTGAGAGGTGTTGTGGGCGTACTCCACCCAGGCGAGGTGGGAACTCCAGGACGTGGGTTTGGATGACGTAACGCAGCGGAGCGTAGCCTCCAGCTCCTGGTTAGTCCGCTCACACTGCCCGTTAGACTGGGGGTGATGGCCAGAGGAGAGGCTTACCTTGGCTCCCAGGGCATTGCAAAATGACCTCCAGACGTCCGAAGAAAACTGGGGGCCGCGGTCGGAGACCACGTCTACCAGGATTCCATGCAGTCTTACCACGTGCTGGATGAGGAGGTCCACCGTCTCCAAGGCTGAGGGAAGTCCACGTAGGGGCACGAAGTGGGCGGCCTTGGAAAAACGGTCTACAATGGTCAGAACTGTGTCAAAGTTGTTGGAGACAGGGAGCCCGGTGACGAAGTCCAGAGCGATGTGCGACCAGGGCCTGCCAGGGACGGGCAGCGGCTGGAGCAGACCCGCAGGGGGAGCGTTACCTGACTTATTGGCAGCACAGACGGGGCAGGCCCGGGCGTAACGGGCGGCATCCTTCCGCAGGCCTGGCCACCAAAAGGATCGCTGGAGAAGGTCAATCATCCGCGAAGCTCCAGGATGGCAAGTGAGCTTGGAGGTATGGAGCCAGTGTATGACGTCCCCCCGGACGGCAGATGGCACGAAGAGCCTCCCCTCCGGTCCGCCACCAGGGTCCGGTTCCGACTCCTGCGCCCTCCGGATCTTGTCTTCTATGTCCCATGTAACAGCCCCCACGATGCACGACCTGGGCAAGATGGTGTGAGCAACGTCTTCTGCGGCCTCCGGGGCAAATTGCCTGGAGAGGGCGTCGGGCAGGCCGTTCTTGGAGCCAGGCCTATATGTGATGCTGAACTTAAACCTTGCAAAGAACAGGGACCAACGCGCCTGGCGGGCGTTCAGACGCTTGGCAGATCTCAGGTACTCCAGGTTCTTGTGGTCAGTGAGGACCACAAAAGGCAAGGCTGCCCCCTCCAGCCAGTGACGCCATTCTTGAAGGGCAAGCTTGATGGCAAGAAGCTCTCTGTCCCCCACGTTGTAATTTCGTTCCGCCGGGGACAGGCGCCGAGAGAAGAAGGCACAGGGTCGCTTGACTCCATTGGCTGGGGACCACTGGGACAACACCGCCCCCACCCCCGTGTCCGAAGCGTCCACCTCCACAATGCACTGCAGCGCGGGATCGACCTGGCTGAGGACCCGGGAGGAGGAGAACTCCGTCTTCAGCGCCTGGAAGGCCGAAGCGGCCTCTTCAGTCCACCAGAACGGGGTCTTAGGAGAGGTGAGGCGGGTCAGGGGCCCGACGATGGCTCCAAAGTTCGGGACAAAGCGGCGGTAGAAATTGGCGAACCCAATGAATTGCTGAACTTGCTTTCGAGAAGTTGGTGTGGGCCAATCCACCACTGCTTTGATCTTCGCTGGGTCCGGAAGCACCTGGTCATGGGAGATGACGAACCCCAGGAAGGAAGTTGTCTTGGCGTAGAATTCACATTTTTCCGCCTTGACGTACAGACGGTTCTCCAGCAGTCTCTGCAGGACCCGCCTCACGTGGACCCGGTGTTCATCCCTGGACCTGGAGAAGATGAGAATGTCGTCCAGGTAGACGAATACGAACAGGCCGATGAAGTCCCGGAGGACGTCATTGATGAGGCGCTGAAAGACGGCTGGAGCGTTGGTCAACCCAAACGGCATCACGAGATATTCAAAATGCCCGTTTGGGGTTCGGAAGGCAGTTTTCCACTCATCTCCCTCCCGGATCCCAACGAGGTGGTAAGCGCTGCGGAGATCCAGCTTAGTAAACCAGGTCGCCGCCTGGAGGGAGTGGAAGGCAGTGTCCATAAGGGGCAGGGTGTACCGGTCCTTCTCTGTGATATCGTTGAGAGCTCGATAGTCGATACAAGGACGAAGAGATCCGTCCTTCTTTCCAACGAAGAAGAACCCTGCACCTACTGGAGAGGAGGACGGTCGGATGATCCTAGCACTGAGCGACTCCTTCAGGTAGCTGTTCATTGCCTCCTTCTCCGGCGCTGACAGACTGTAGAGGCGTCCTGAGGGTAAGGGCGCCCCCTGGCGGATGTTAATGGCGCAGTCGTAGGACCGGTGAGGAGGCAGAGACATCGCCTTGGACTTACTGAAAACGGCACCCAGGTCGTGGAACTGTGAGGGCACTAGGATGAGATCCGGGGGCGCGGTGTCCTGAGCTGTGGGAGGCGAGGACGGGGCGCAGGCCGCGGATTGGAGGCAGGTTCCCATGCAGAAAGTGCTCCACGCTGAAACCTTCCCAGTCTTCCAGTCCAAGGCGGGGTTGTGGAGGCGGAACCAGGGATAACCGAGGATGACAGGTGTTACTGAGGTGGGCAGGACGTAAAAGGAGATATCCTCCCGATGGTTTCCAGAGATGATCACCGGGACAGGGGATGTTTGGTGAGTTACTTTTCCCAGGGAAACTCGGGAGAGGTTAACTAGGGCGAGAGGAGTATCGAGGAGGTGACAGTGGATGCCCAGTCGGGTTGCCAGGCTTTGTGAAATAAAGCTACCCTCCGCGCCTGAATCCACCAGTGCATGTGTGAGGTGCCCAGTGAGGTTGTGACAGAAGCGGATGGGCAGCGTCAAATGTGTGAGGGGACTTAACCGATTAGCGTCCGCGAGGCCCCCTACAGTGACTCGCGGACCACCTCGTTTGGCTTCTCCGGACAATGCTCCACCGTGTGCTGGCTACCTCCGCAATACATGCAGAGGCCCAGGTCACGACGGCGCTGTTTCTCCGCCGGGGGGAGCTTTGTCCGGCCCGTCACCATTGGTTCCGACTCCTCGGAGACCTCCGGTGGCGGCAACGCCAGGGGGCGAGCTTGGGGCAGACGTGCAGAGGCGCCCCGCGAGCGAGAAGACTGCTTCCGCTTGGAGGCGCGCTCGCGCAGCCTGTTATCCAAACTGATGGTGAGAGAAATCAGCTCCGCCAGCGTCTCCGGGGCATCCCGTCCAGCCAACTCATCTCTCAGACCGGAATTTAGACTGCGGAGGAAGATGCCGCAGAGCGCACGCTCTTCCCAGCCAACTTCCTCCGCGGTAACCCGGAAGTCGATCGCGTAGTCGGCCGCCGATCGGCTCCCCTGTTGGAGTCCGAGAAGACGGTCGACCTGGACACTGTCCAAACGTGAATGATCGAACACTTCCAGAAATTGTCGCACGAACTGGCCATAGGTGAGGGTGGCGTAGCTGGGCTTCACCATAATGGCGTAAGCCCAAGTAAGCGCACGATCCTCAAGGAGATTACCTATATAGCCAATTCTGCTATGGTCTGAGGGAAAATCTCCGGGAACGCGAAGAAACACGGACTCACACTGCATAATAAAACCCCGAGCTCCACCCAGCTTACCGCTGAAGCGAGCAGGAGTGGGGATTGGTGTGAGCCGTGTTGGCGCACCCGGAGCAGGCTGGACGGCCACCGGAGCCGCAGGAGCCACGCCACCCGGACGAGCCGAGGGGAACGGCTGCTGGGGGTCCAAGCGGTCTAATTGGTTAGTAATGATAATTAATTGATTCAATATCACCTGTTGCTGATGAGCTATTAAATCCACCCGAGCCTCGAGGGTGGAAAGACGGCGTGCAAGCCCGCTGTCTGCCGAGCCGCTCTGCTGAAGCCGTACTGACATAATGCACGGCCCAGGAGACACACACGCAGGCTCAGGATAGATTTAACAGCTTTATTAGCAACAAGGAAGTGTATGGCTGCGTGTCTGTGGAATAAGAATGTATTGGTGGTGACGTCTGCGTCAGGCATGGGGGCAGGAGGCCATACAGCCGGACAACCCTGTGGGAGAGAGCAGAGGGAGAAGGGTAACGGGCACCACACCAGTACAGGGAATAATGATGGTAGCTGGCTTACTTGGTTGTGACAGGTGGCTGGCGTCGACAAGGGCGGAGCCCGGGAGACAGCGACCTGCGGTACCTGTGGCAGCAGCGTAGAGCCAACGGCGAGGTGATGAAGTCCGCCGCCGGGAATGTCTACCTGTGCACAGGGGAAAGCTAGAGGAGAGAGGTAAGGGGAGCTTACCCAGGATATCTTCGCTAGTCGGTTTGAGATCCGTAGTAGCAAAGGGGCTGAAGTAGAGAGACGGCTTCAGGCCGAAGCCCAGGGCAGAGTGGATTAAATACCCCGCCGCTGACGAGGAGCAGGTGTGCGCGCGGCTGGCGCCGCTGATGAGCGGCGAGTCATAACAGGAACTACAAATCTTGAACCGAGATTTGCTGCTAAAACTATGAAAAAGGCTGGTTGCTTACCAGCAAATACGCTGTTGTCATCAATGAGTACAACTCTTTAGTCGATCTTTTCAAAATCCTTTATTAGTCAACCAATGACAATAGCATCTGAAACACACAAACAACATAACAAAATTACATATCAAGCAAAATAACACAATTACCATACAACCTATAGTTCTATAGTAAACTACAACAGTCTGTTGACTCAACAGTGATCTGCCGATATTCACCTTGTTGACTGATATCAGTCTCTTGGCAAATAAGATAAGAATCACCAATATCAGGGGCTGATATTTATCCGATACATCCCAGTTGTACAGCTGTAAATTCAACAAGCATTCTGAACATGAAGTTGTTGAATGTAATTTTTTTGTTTCCTGACATTAAAGGGGCAATGCCAAACAAAGTATAGTAACAAATATACAGTATAAGAAACAGCATCAGGTATTGGCTTCTGGACAAATTATTATTATTATTATTATTATTATTATTATTATTATTATTATTATTATTATACATCGATATCAGCCCAAAGCTTCATAATCCGTGCATTCCTATGGTGAACACAATTGTATCATAATAAACTTGCATGTCAGCATTGGTTATAAGCAAATTTTTCTCATAAATTTGTCAGTTATTTTACTTGTGCATTTGGATCTTTTTTCTCATAAATTAGCAGTCTTTGGTTTGTAAATTTGCACATTTTAAAGGGAAATTTGTGACTTTATTCTTTGAAAGTTGGGGGGTTGTCTTGCAAATTAAATTTTTTTTGATAAATTTGCACCCTTTTATGGTAAACTTGTGATTTTTATAATTATTTGCAGGGTTTTTTTTAATTTAAATAATACATTTGCTGATTTTCTCTTAAATTTGTCAGGTTTTCTTTCTCAGAAATGTACTACTTTATTCTTGAAAATTTGTCTTTTTAACTTCTCTCTTGTTTGCGTCTTGCCAATGGTAAATTTATGAATTTTCTAGTACATTGGTAACATTGCTAATTTTTTCTTATAAGTGCAATAGATTAATTAATCGGTTTGTTTTTTGTGAACACTGTAATAGGCCACTGTTGAATTCTACCAGCATGTGGCTGGTGGGCCGATGCTAATGTCCTGAATAAATAAATATCAGTAAAAACTTATTAAAGACTGTTTTTACACTGCTGAAAATACACATTGGAACAGCTTCAGATATTTTAAACAGCTGCTTCCTGAAACCTTATGTTTGTTGCCTTAGTGATGTATTGTTTAGGATTAGTTTGTTTGCTTTTTGGCCATTCAAAAAAAGTAAATTGGCAAGCATAATCGTTTCAATGTTTCTCAGGCCAAATGGTGGTCACCCAAAGAGTGAAGCACTGGAGTGAAAGCAGCTTAATCTATTCTGTAAGTTTTAACCCCTTTAGAAACAGATATTTAAGCTAAGAGCGTTTGTAATACTGTGACTTTGCCTTTTTAATTACAGTTCCTTCTGCAAGTGAAAGGCTGACCGAATATCCGGACCATGGGTTTTAACGGGAAGCAAGATCGCCTGAGCTACGGTAAACGAACCAGAACATGATCTGCCTTAAAGTGAACCATCATTTCAACATCTTCAGCTCACTTCTGCTATTTTGGCACAGATGACTGTGAAAAAACACAAAACTGACGTGCAGAAGTGTCTTGCGGTCACTACACTGCAAGTGTCACTGGCCAAGATGTTGAGCAACAGTCAACCATCTTTGCAAAACGAATGTTGCTTTAATTATTAGAGCAACAGTGATGTCTTGAAACAGTTTATTTCAATGCATGGCAATCCGCAGGTGTGTCTGAACTGTATACAGAATAATGTAATAACTGTCACTATAGAAAAGGATAAAGCATCACTGATACTGCAAAGATACTTTAGAATTTGATCTGAAAACTGTAAATTTAATGAAAAATCTTATAAAGAACTCTAAGAGTAATGCTCCATATTAATAATGAAATATGCTTAAATATTGAAATGGTCCAGAAGTGCTCATTTGAACAAAAATGGGTTCAGATTAAATAGATTTAGACTGTGATTTTTCAGTTTATTGTCCTGGCAGTAGCAGAGGATATATACTGCTCAAAAAAAATAAAAGGAACACTTTTTAATCTGAGTAAGTTTTGGAGTGTTTTGAATTCAGCCCTCTGTAGGTTGTAGGTTGATAATTTTCATTTCCATCAAAAGATGTGGCATATTTTCATTCTTAACACATTATCCAGTTCATATCAGTGTAGATATCCAGCTTATTTTTTCCCATTAACATCTGATGTGTTTTCAAAGTGTTCTTTTTATTTTTTTGAGCAGTGTATTTTACTTTGTAATGGGAATGGTACATTGTGCATATTTTTACAGTATTCACATTATGGATGTATTTAACGGCAAATGAAATGAAAACAAATGAAAACAGCTGTGTGTAGTTAAATTTTTCCAAACATATTTTTTATTAAACTTTCTGGCAAAGCAAAAAAGAAGAGAAAAACAAAAACAAAAAAATAACAAATGTAAAATAAAATAAAATAAAATAATGGGGGGAAGAAAATACATACATGCACATATTCACACAAGTGTGTATACACATTATAGCTAATAGGGAAACAGATTCCATCAATGAAGAACCTAATTAATAATACACTTTACCACAGTCAGAGATAATGAGTTTATGGAGTTGGAGCCTCCCTCCAAGCCAGTTCCAGTACCAGATCACATTTTCTGGGCTTTAGTAGCCCCAAGATATTTAAGAAAAGGGTCCCAAGTGTGATAAAAAAGAAAGGGTTTGTCCATTAGAGCTGTAGAGAAAGTCTTGAGAGGGATGGTACTAATCACACTGTTCAACTGCTGATGCAAAGTTGGGGCTTTGTCAGAAATCCACAATGTGAGAATACATTTTCATGCATTGTACAGAAGGATCTGCAATAGCTTCATACTTATAAAATTATCCGGTAGTTCATCAGTTAGTCCCAACATACAGGTTTGTGCCCAAATCTGTAGAGTGCAATTAAAAATCCTGTTAAGCTGCTGAATAATTGTACCCCAGAACTGATGGATAGAGGGGCAGCTCCACATACAATGGGAAAAAAGAACCCACTGTTGATTGGCATTTAGTGCCGAGATCTGAAAGGCCTGGGTTGACCCTATGTCTGACTTCAGGAGTAATGTACAGTCTGTGCAGTATTTTAAACTGTCTCTCCCGGGTGGAATTTGTGATTAAAAATTTAAAAGGTTGGCCACATAAACTATCCCAGGTGTCAGGAGTTATAGAGGAACCCAAGTCAGATTTCCATCTATCTTTGGTTTTATTAGAATTGTCCTCTTTAAGATCACAAAATACCCTGTAATTTTTTTTTAATAATAAACTTCAGCTGTCTATTATCAGACAGCACTGATTCCATGGGAGAAATGGTTGATCTGCCATTAAACTCCTCAAGTTTATGCAGTATAAAATTACGAGCCTGGAGAAACTTGAAAAAATTCTGATCTGAAATATCGAACTTCTCTTTAACTTGTTGAAATGTAAGAACTGAACCCCCATCCATCAGGTCACGAATTACCCTTATACCCTTGTGTTTCCAGTCAATAAATTCACCACAAAGTCCAGGAGAAAAGTCAGGGTTTCCATGTAAGGGAGTTAATAAAGAGAGAGAATTAGCATGACCTTCCAGTTTTCTAATCTGACCCCATACATACAACATATTTTTCAATATTATGTTGTTTTGGGTTAAAGCTGATGTTTTGCTAGAGGAGATAAAGAGTAAGTTCTACAAGGGTACTTGACCCAAGAAGGCTGATTCACAACTGAGCCAGGTGGAATTAGCATCATTTAAACACCATTCTGCAATAAACCTACTTTGTGCAGCCAAATAATAAAAAAAAAACATGGTGCTGCCAACCCGCTTCATTTAGTGGGTAAGCAGAGAAAACTATATCTCAGCCTAGGTCTTTTTTTTTGCCCCAGATAAACAATATTATAAAACTATTAAGCTGTGTGAAAGTCTTCCTCGATAAGGTGATTGGAAGCATCGGAAAAAAATATAAAAGTCTGGGAAGAATATTCATTTTAATCAAGTGAATACGACCTAGTAATGATAAGGGCAAACCGCACCACCTTTCAAGGTGGAGTTACATTTAATTTAACTAAATACAAGATGTTAATTTGTATTTTATATAAAACTAGGTTGTGAATACAATTTAGATTTCTTTCTAAACATGCAGCTAGAAATCAAAAGAAGTTTATAAGTCCAGATTTAATTAATTTTTTATGTATATACCAGCTCTGGAAAAAGATAAGAGACCACTGCAGAAACTTTCTTAAATTAGCATCTCTATATGAATGGCAGCCATTCAATTTGAGTATCTGTTGAATTCCAACACATGGACACCTCACTCTACTTAAGGAGGTACTGATTAGGTGATCATCTAAGCGTGGTAAGACACATGAAAGCTTACTTACTTACTTACTTGCTTACTTGCTACTCCTGCAGGGTGAGGGCTGAGTGGCCTTCACCATGCGTAGAGCCAATCAGGTTAACCAGTGTGCGCCAACATTGCCGGTTTTGGGCCAGCGCCTCTGCGTCATCAACAGCGACTCCGAGCTGTTGGAGGTCTCTCTCCACCACATTGAACCATTTGGTGCATGGTTTGCTCCGAGGTCTTTTCTACCCTGAGGCCCTGGGGTCAAACATTAGGATGGCTTTTGTCGAATGTTCTGGTGGGAGGCGGAGGACATGGCCAAACCAGTGGATATGCCACTGTGTAATAAGGTGGGATGCTACAGGCTGATGTGTGCAGGCTCAGAGCTCATCATTAGAAGTGCACTGGGACCTTTTTATGGTGTTAAACAAGTTCGGGTTTGGTTCATCTTTCATAAACTGGATTAAAACACTATATACGTAGGTGTCCAGCTGCGTCTGTCCAAACAAATGATCAGACTTCCCGAAGCTTTAATCTCCAGAGAGGTACTAGGCAGGAGTGTCCACTCTCTCCCTCACTTTTTACCATCTTTACTGAACCATTAGCAGCAGCCATACGACAAAATATTGATATCAGAGGTATTCAAACTGGAGAAAAAGAACACAAGATAAGTCTTTATGCTGATGATGTATTGATTTTCCTTGAAAACTCACAAAGATGTCTTCTTCAGACAGTGGCGCTCTTTGATAAATTTTCATCATTATCAGACTACTCTATTAACTGGGTAAAATCAATAGTTCTACCTATAAATTGCAATTTCTCAAATACATCTGCTATTCCAATACAATCAGGTAATATTAAATATTTAGGAACAGATATTTCCCCCAGGCTCTCAGAGTTATTGCGACTAAATCACATTCCCCTTTTAAAAACAATACAAGACGACCTTACGCGCTGGAGGACACTACCTTTATCACTAATGGGAAGAGTCGCAACCGTTAAAATGATGGTCCTTCTTAAAATCAACTATTTGTTCTCAATGATTCCTACCCAACCATCAATGGCCTGGTTTAAGTCTCTAGACTCAAATATACAGTGGGGCAAAAAAGTATTTAGTCAGCCACCAATTGTGCAAGTTCTCAAACTTAAAAGATGAGAGAGGTCTCCAATTTTCATCATAGGTATACCTCAACTGTGAGAGACAAAATAAGAAAAAAAAAATCCAGAAAATCACATTGAAGGATTTTTAATGAATTAATTGGTAAATTCCTTGGTAAAATAAGTATTTGGTCAATAACAAAAGTTCATCTCAGTACTTTGTTATATACCCTTTGTTGGCAATGACAGAGGTCAAACGTTTTCTGTAAGTTTTCACAAGGTTTTCACACACTGTTGCTGGTATTTTGGCCCATTCCTCCATGCAGATCTCCTCTAGAGCAGTGATGTTTTGGGGCTGTCGCTGGGCAACACAGATTTTCAACTCCCTCCAAAGATTTTCTATGGGGTTGAGATCTGGAGACTGGCTAGACCACACCAGGACCTTGAAATGCTTCTTACGAAGCCACTCCTTCGTTGCCCGGGCGGTGTGTTTGGGATCATTGTCATGCTGAAAGACCCAGCCACGTTTCATCTTCAATGCCCTTGCTGGTGGAAGGAGGTTTTCACTCAAAATCTCATGATACATGGCCCCATTCATTCTTTCCTTTACACGGATCAGTCGTCCTGGTCCCTTTGCAGAAAAACAGCCCCAAAGTATGATGTTTCCACTCCCATGCTTCACAGTAGGTATGGTGTTCTTTCTCCTCCAAACACGACAAGTTGAGTTTTTACCAAAAAGTTCTATTTTGGTTTCATCTGACCATGTGACATTCTCCCAATCCTCTTCTGGATCATCCAAATGCTCTCTAGCAAACTTCAGATGGGCCTGGACATGTACTGGCTTAAGCAGGGGGACACGTCTGGCACTGCAGGATTTGAGTCCCTGGCGGTGTAGTGTGTTTCTGATGTAGCCTTTGTTACTTTGGTCCCAGCTCTCTGCAGGTCATTCACTAGGTCCCCCCGTGTGGTTCTGGGATTTTTGCTCACCGTTCTTGTGATAATTTTGACCCCACGGGGTGAGATCTTGCGAGGAGCCCCAGATCGAGGGAGATTATCAGTGGTCTTGTATGTCTTCCATTTTCTAATAATTGCTCCCACAGTTGATTTCTTCACACCAAGGTGCTTACCTATTGCAGATTCAGTCTTCCCAGCCTGGTGCAGGTCTACAATTTTGTTTCTGGTGTCCTTTGACAGCTCTTTGGTCTTGGCCATAGTGGAGTTTGGAGTCTGACTGTTTGAGGTTGTGGACAGGTGTCTTTTATACTGATAATGAGTTCAAACAGGTGCCATTAATACAGGTAACGAGTGGAGGACAGAGGAGCCTCTTAAAGAAGAAGTTACAGGTCTGTGAGAGCCAGAAATCTTGCTTGTTTGTAGGTGACCAAATACTTATTTTACTGAGGAATTTACCAAATAATTCATTAAAAATCCTTCAATGTGATTTTCTGGATTTTTTTTTCTCATTTTGTCTCTCATAGTTGAGGTATACCTATGATGAAAATTGGAGACCTCTCTCATCTTTTAAGTGGGAGAACTTGCACAATTGGTGGCTGACTAAATACTTTTTTGCCCCACTGTAACTCAATTTTTATGGAAGGATAAACCATCACGGATTAGTTTAAAAACCCTCCAAAAAGCGAAAGAGTGCAGAGGCTTAGATCTTAGGAGGCTTAGGAGGCTTAGGAGGCTTTGGTAGATCTAAGCGGAGGCTTAGATCTACCAAATTAAAATTAATTTAATTAATAGCCAATAGACTGCAGTTTGTTTCAAAATGGACAAAATAAACCCCACTAGGAAACTCATGGTTAGATGCTGAACAGGCTCTCTGTGGGTTGCTAAATATCTCTGACTTACCTTTTATAAGTCCCTGTATTAAACGCCATGACTGTTTTAAAAGTATCAATATCAGCTCCTCTCTGACGGCTTGGTGGAAATTTTTAAAAATAACAGGGTCTTCACTTGTCCCCTGTAAACTCACACCCATTTGGAATAATCCTGATATCTTGCAACAAAAGAGGATGTTAAAATGTCCACTATGGCAAGAGAAGGGAATAAATAAATTAGAACATCTTATTCAAGGTGGAAATTTTATCCAATTTCAGGAACTAGTGTCACAGTACGACATCAGTGATAAAAAGTATTTTGAATACCAACAGCTTAATTCCATAATAAAAGCAAGATTTAATCTTCATCAGACAGATTTAGAGGTACCAGTTAAGGTGGCAGAGTTTCTAAATCTTCGTTCCCCTAAATTGATATCAAAAATACATGGACTATTATCAAAGCTGGATGAGTCCGTATCTTTTCCAATATCAAAATGGGAGACAGACTTATCAATTAATAAGGAGGAAAGTTTCTGGACACAAATATGTTTAAACACTTTTAAGATGACTAAAAACTCTAACTTACAACTAATACAGTATAAAGTTCTACATAGAATTCATCACACAGGACAAAGGTGTGATGACTTTCTCTGTGCCATTATCACCCACGGCTGCGCGCACACCGGCTTTCCATCACGCTGTGGTGTGGTGTGGTTATATAATCCACTCTGCCCTCAGACCGGCACAGAGCCGTCTGTCTCCCTGGCTGCATGAAGCTCTACGCTCGACTTCCCAGCCTATCATCCTGCCTTCGTCATCCCTGCCGCTTTAGTGTCATCTTTTGGAAGGATTTTCCTCATCATCAAGTAAGCCCTTTTTCTACTCACCTGTTCTGCGTTTATCCCCTGTGCACAGGCGGAATTCCCAGACGGCGGAATCATTCCTCCTGGTAGCGGTCTCTGCCTCTCTGTCCTCCGCTAGCCGTCCTTCTCCAGCAGCGTTGTGTTAGCAGGCACTGTCTTCCTGGCTTTAGCCTTCAGGCCAACCTGAGTTCACCACCTCTCCTGAAACAGTAAGCCTGAGTCATTCCCCGAGTACACTCCTGCTAGAACTGTGCTAACACTGTGCCTCTGCTCTATCCATAGGGTTGCCAGATCGAACGGCTCTCTGCTCACTCCCAGCTACGACGAGTCTACAGACCCACGCACTCACATCCACATACACTACACACACACGCACCCACACACTTTCACTATTACAAATAAAGGTTATTGAATCCACTCTTGAGCCTGTGTCTGTTCCCTGGGTCTGCCAATTATGTCAGTATGGCTCCGTCAGAATGACCCAGCAAACAGCGCGCTAGCACGCCAGGTTAACAACTTAGAGGCTCGAGTGGATCAGATAGCTTAACAACAACAGGTCATCTTAAACCAGCTGGTCCAAATCAATAGTCGGTTGGATCGTCTGGCAGGGCAGCAGGCGTTTCCTCCGGCTTCGAGTAGCGCTCCGGCTCCCGTTAGCTCACCTCCTAGCCAGGCTAATCAGGTCCCCTTGGCCCGACTCACACCAGTTCCCACGCCCTCTCGTTTCAGCGGTAAACTAGGGGAGGCTTGTGGGGTCCTACTCCAATGTGAGATAGTCTTCAGCGGGTTCCCGGGGATTTTCCAACTGATCACAGCCGCATTGGTTATGTTGCTAACTTATTGGAAGAGCAAGCTCTAGCTTGGGCCTATGCAGTAATGGCTAGGGCGAGTTACGCTAACCTAACCTACAGCCAGTTTGTTGGCAAGTTCAACGAGGTATTCAACCACTCCGACCGAGACAATGTGCTCACCACCCGGCTGTTAAATCTTCGACAGGGGGGCAGGTCCGTGGCGGACTATGCTGTCGATTTCCGGGTGGTGGCAGTGGAGGTGGAGTGGGAGGATGCCTCATTGTGCAGCATCTTTACTAGGAGTCTGAGCTCTAGCCTGCGGGATGAGTTGGCCCGCTTAGAGAAGCCAGAGAAGCTAACGGAGCTAATTTCCCTAGCTATCAATTTAGACAACAGGCTGAGGGCGCGGGCAGCCGAGCGAAAAGCTTCCGGACGCTCGGGCGCCCAGTTTCGCCGCTCCTCTCAGACTCCTTTACTGGCCTTGCCATCTCTAGAGTCTCCAGACGTGCCAGAGTTTATGGTAGTGGGACAAACAAAGCTACCTTTGGCTAAAAAGCAACGTCGCAGGGAGCTCAGCCTATGTATGTATTGTGGTAGTGAAGAGCATGAGGTAGCGTCCTGCCCCGTTCGGCCAAAAGAGGGAGTCTGTGCGTCGCAGTAGGGGGACTCACGGACTCACCTCAGTCAAATCCCCTCTCCAAGTGTCTTCTACCCATCAGATTCATTCACAATCAGATTGAATATTGCACACACACCTTGGTTGACTCGGGAGCTGTGCAGAGCTTCATCTCAGGGAACTGGCAACCCGATTGGGGCTTCCCTGCCACTCTCTGGAGACTCCCCTGAGGCTCACTGCCCTGTCCAAAGCCCCATTGGCAGTGGTGTCTAAACAGACTGCCCCAGTTTCAGTCATCATCTCTGGGAACCATCGGGAGGACCTGAGCCTGTTTGTCCTGCCGGTCGCGGCCTCCCCGGTCATCCTGGGCTACCCCTGGCTCCGGCTCCACAACCCCTCTTTTGACTGGTGCACAGGAGGTGGGGTTTCCTGGAGCTCCTTTTGCCTCAGTGTGTGTCTGCAGTCCACCGCATGCTCACCATCCATGCCTTTGGTTGCTCCCGTCACTCCTCCTCCCGATCTGTTCGAGGTCCCTCCTGAGCATCATGACCTGGGGGTGGTATTCAGTAAGTCCCAGGCGTTGTCTCTCCCCCCCTCCCCCGCCCGCACCGGCCTTATGACTGTGCCATCAATCTCCGGGCTGGAGCCCCGCTGCCGTCGAGCCATCTCTACAGCCTGTCTGCTCCGGAGCGGGAAGCAATGAAGTCGTATATTAAGGAGTCCCTCAGCTCGGGCATCATCCGCCCTTCATCTTCGGTGGTGGGGGTGGGGTTTTTCTTTGTTGGGAAGAAGGATGGCTCCCTGAGGCCATGCATAGATTTCCATGCCCTCAATGTCATCACCATCAAAGATAAATACACTTTTCCTCTGATGGACATGGCCTTTGATTCCCTCCAGGGGGCCTCTTTCTTCACCAAATTGGACCTCCGTAATGCATACCATCTGGTGCGGATCAGGGAGGGGGATGAATGGAAGACTGGTTTCCGGACCCCAAGCGGACACTTTGAGTACTTGGTGATGCCATTTGGGTTAACCAACGCTCTGGCTGTCTTCCAACGCTTGATCAACGATGTGCTTTGTGACTTCCTGGGGTCGTTCGTCTTCGTTTACCTTAACGACATCCTGATCTTCTCCCGATCGCTGGATGAACATCGAGTACACGTGAGGCAGGTCCTACAACGGCTCTTGGAGAACAAACTCTATGTGAAGGCTGAGAAATGTGAGTTCCACACCCCTAAGACATCGTTTCTCAGCTTCATCATCTCTCACAACCAAATCATCCCGGACCCCGGCAAGGTGAAGGCGGTAGTGGATTGCACCCCCCCCACACACACACACAGGAAGCAGCTCCAATAATTCCTGGAATTCGCCAGCTTCTACCGCCACTTTATTAAATCACCCTTTATTGTCATTCAACTGTACAACCAATCATGTACAGTAGAACGAGATTGTGCTTTACCTATCTACTGTGTTAATCACACGGTGCACCCCAAGTGTAGAATCAGAGGGCCGCTGCCATGCAAGGCACCGCCACAAATTTCCCTCCTCCATTCCATTATTGCTGAGCTGGACGGCAGGAAGTTCCACTTTTTATATGGTCTTTGGCATGACCCGGACAGGATTTGAACCCCTGCCTCCCGGGTGTGGGGCGGATGCTCTACCAACTGAGCCACCACTCCGTACTTATTAACAAGTACAGCATCATTGCTCTCCCCCTGACCTGCCTCACCTCCCCCAAGGTGGCTTTCCGGTGGATGGAGGAGGCTGCGGCTGCGTTCGCTGAACTCAAGGATCAGTTTTCCTCTTCCCCCATCCTGACGAGAGTGGACCCCGCTCTTCAGTACCTGGTTGAGGTGGATGCCTCTGACTCGGGGGTGGGAGCCGTGCTGTCCCAGTGCTCTCCGGTGGATGGGGAGGTCCGGCCTTGTGCGTTTTTTTCCCACCAACTGTCCCCGGCGGAGAAGAACTGTGACATCGGTGACAGGGAGCTCCTGGCAGTTAAACTCGCGCTGGAGGAGTGGCGTCACTGGTTGGAGGGGGCCGCCCAGCCCTTCATTGTCAGGACGGACCTTAAGAACTTGGAGTACCTGAGGACGGCCAAATGCCTGAACGCCCGCCAGGCCCGCTGATCCCTGTTCTTTGGATGCTTCAACTTCACCATCACCTACCGCCCCAGAGCCAGGAACACTAAGCTGGACACCCTTTCCAGGCAGTTCGCCCCGGACGCAACGGAGGCGCCCAGTCTTCCCATCCTTCCATCGTCGTGCATCGTGGGCGCCCTCTCATGGGACATCAAGGAGAGGGTCCTGAGGATGCAGGAGGCTGAACCGGACCCGGGCGGGGGACCAGCTGGTAGACTGTTCATTCCTTCTTCTGTTCGGGGTGAGGTGATCCAGTGGGCCCACTCCTCCAGACATGCTTGCCACCCGGGGGGGTCCCGCACGATCAGGATTCTCCAGAGGACGTTCTGGTGGCCATCGCTCCGGAGGGACGTCGCCGACTACGCCCGCGCCTGTCCTCAGTGCGCCACCGGCAAGACACCATCCTCTCCCCCTGCGGGGCTGCTCCACCCTCTTCTTACTCCCGGCAGACTTTGGTCTCACATCGCTCTGAATTTCGTCACCGGTCTTCCCCCGTCTAATCAGCACACCGTTGTCCTCATGATTGTGGACCGCTTCTCCAAGGCCACCCACTTCATCCCTTTGCAGGGGCTGCCTACGGCGAGAGATACAGCAGATCTACTTGTGCAACATGTCGTGAGGCTACATGGGATACCCGTGGACATCGTCTCCGATCAGGGTCCCCAATTCGTGTTCCAGGTGTGGAAGTCTTTCTGTAATGCTCTGGGGGCCACGGTGAGCCTGTCCTCTGGCTACCACCCGCAGAGCAATGGACAGTGTGAGAGAGCAAAACAGGAGCCGGAGGCTGCTCTGCGCTGCGTCATCTCCTCCAACCCTGCGTCATGGAGCACCCATCTCCCATGGATTGAGTACACTCACAATTCCACGGTGTCTTCAGCTATCGGCATGTCTCCCTTCGAGGCTTCCTTGAGTTACAACCCCCCACTTTTCCCCGAGGAGGAGGGGGACGTCGCCATACCATCTGTCCGGGCCCATCTGAAACGCTGTCAGCGGATATGGAAGACGGTCCAAACGGCACTTCAACCCACGGTGGAGCGCAACTCCAGGGTCACTAATCGCCACAGGAGACTGGCTCCACCCTACCGGGTGGGTCAACAAGTTTGGCTTTCCACACAACACATTAACTTCAAGGCAGAAAAGAGGAAGTTGTCTCAGTGTTTCATCGGTCCATTCCCCATTGTGCGCATTATTAATCCCGTGGCTGTGCGCTTGGCTCTCCCCCCCTCCCTCCGCATCTGTCCCACATTTCATGTGTCTCAGATTAAACCGTTCTTTTCCAGCCCTCTCTGTCCCCCCCGCCCCCCCAGGTCTCCACCTCCACCAGTAGTGATCGACGGCAACCCGGCGTGGAGGGTCAATTCCATCCTGGACGTCCGCTGCTGGGATCACGGCTTGCAGTATCTGGTGGACTGGGAGGGGTATGGTCCTGAGTGGCAGTCCTGGGTGCGTCCATCCTTTGTTTTGGATAAACAACTCATCAGGAACTTCCACCAGACGCACCTAGGTAGGCTGGATCATGTGCCAGGAGGCACCTCTCGGGGGGGGGGGGGGTACTGTGATGACTTGCTCTGTGCCATTATCACCCACAGCTGTGCGCACACCGGCTCTCCATCAAATTGGGTTATGTAACCCACTCTGCCCTCAGACCGGCACGGAGCCGTCTGTCTCCCTGGCTGCATGAAGTTCTACACTTGACTTCCCAGCCTACCATCCTGCCTTCGTCATCCCTGCCGCTTCAGCATCATCTTTTGGAAGGATTTTCCTCGTCATCAAGTAAGCCCTTTTTCTACTCACCTGTTCTGCGTTTATCCCCTGTGCACAGGTGGAATTCCCAGGCGGCGGAATCATTCCTCCTGGTAGCGGTCTCTGCCTCTCTCTCCTCCTCTAGCCATCCTTCTCCAGTAGCATTATGTTAGCAGGCGCTGTCTTCCTGGCTTTATCCTTCGGGCCAGCCTGAGTTCACCACCTCTCCTGAAAGAGTAAGCCTCAGTCATTCCCCGAGTACACTCCTGCTAGAACTGTGCTAACACTGTGCCTCTGCTCTATCCATAGGGTTGCCAGATCGAACGGCACTCTGCTCACTCCCAGCTACAATGAGTCTACAGACCCACACACTCACATCCACATACACTGCACACACACGCACCCACGCACTTTCACTATTACAAATAAAGATTATTGAATCCACTCTTGAGCCTGTGTCTGTTCCCTGGGTCTGCCAATTATGTCAATAGGATGTTCAAAATGGGCCTGAGTCACACAAATATCTGCTCTCACTGCACCAGCAACATCCCGGATAGCTATATTCAATTCAATTCAATTCAATTCAACTTTATTTATATAGCGCCATTTCACAACAACAGTCATCTCATAGCACTATCAACTGTAGGGAGGACCCCCACAGTTGCAGAAAGACCCCAGCAATCAGGCGATCCCCTGTGAGCAAGCACTTGGCGACGGTGGAGAGGAAAAACTCCCTTTTAACAGGAAGAAACCTCCAGCAGAACCAGGCTCAGGGAGGGGCAGTCATCTGCTGCGACTGGCTGGGGGGTGAGGGGACAGAGAAGAAGAAAAGAACAGACATGTAGAGAGCAAACAGCACGATGGGGACTCAATCTATGGGAGAGAACAAACAAATGTTAATGACCGGCAAAAAAAAAATATTTCATAGAGAGTGAGGAAAGGAGTGAGGCCCAGTGCATTACTGGAGGTCCCCCGGCTGACTAAACCTATTAGCAGCATAACTAAGGGAGGGTTCAGAAACACATGATCCCTCCCTAATTGTAGGCTATATCAAAAAGGTAGGTTTTAGCCCTATTCTTAAAAACAGAGATCGAGTCTGACTCCCGAATCCAGATTGGCAGCTGATTCCACAGGAGAGGAGCTTGATAACTGAAGGCTCTGCCTCCCATTGTACTTTTGGAGATTCTAGGTATTACAAGTAAACCTGCATTTTGGGAGCGTAGTGCTCTGTTAGGATGATACGGTAGTATCAGATCTTTTAAATAAAAAGGAGCCTGATTGTTTAGAGCTTTGTAAGTAAGAAGAAGGATTTTAAACTTAATTCTAAACTCTATGGGAAGCCAATGAAGGGAGGCCAGAACCGGAGAGATATGATCTCTCTTTCTAGTACCTGTTAAAACTCTTGCTGCAGCATTTTGGATCAGCTGAAGACTTTTTAAAGATGTTTTAGGACAGCCTGATAATAAAGAATTACAATAATCTAATCTCGAGCTAACAAAAGCGTGGATCAGTTTCTCAGCATCACTCTGAGACAAGATGCTCCTAATCTTGGCAATATTACGCAAATGATAGAAGGCAGTCTTAGAAACAAATTTAATATGTGAATTGAAGGACAAATCCTGATCAAAAATAACTCCAAGGTTCCTCACAGAGCTATTAAGAGAAAGAGTAACTGCATCCAAACTGAAAGTTTGATTTGGAAAGGAATTTCTAAGGTTTTTTGGACCAACAAGAATGACTTCAGTCTTATCTGAATTTAATAGCAGGAAATTACAAGTCATCCAAGCTTTGATTTCCTTAAGACAGGCTTCTAACTTGGCTAATTGATTAGTATCATCTGGCTTCATTGACAGGTATAATTGTGTGTCATCTGCATAACAGTGAAAATGTATACAGTGCTTTCTAATAATGTTGCCTAACGGAAGCATATATAAACTAAAAAGAGTAGGGCCTAGCACAGATCCCTGTGGAACTCCATGACTAAGCTTTGAGCTGAGAGAAAACTCATCATTTACATGAACAAACTGGAACCTATCAGATAAATAAGATCTAAACCACTGCAACGAAGTTCCATTAAGTCCAACATAGTGTTCTAATCTATCAAGTAGAATATTATGATCAATAGTATCAAAAGCTGCACTAAGATCTAAAAGGACAAGTACAGAAACTAGTCCATTATCAGATGCAATGAGGAGGTCGTTAGTGACCTTCGCTAAGGCTGTTTCAGTGCTATGATGGATTCTAAACCCAGATTGAAACTCCTCAAATAAACCATTTCCCTGCAGGTGGTCAAATAATTGCGTAGCAACAACTCTTTCTAAGATTTTTGAAATGAAAGGGAGATTAGAGATTGGTCTATAGTTAGCTAAAGCTCCTGGATCTAGCGTTGGCTTTTTGAGTAAGGGTTTAATTACAGCCGTTTTAAAAGCCTGCGGTACATGGCCTAAAGTTAATGAAGAATTGATTATATGAAGAATAAAGCTACCAATAAGTGGGAAGACTTCTTTAAATAACCTATATGCATGCTATGTGGTCCTGTGCACCGGTTCAAAAGTTCTGGCAGAAGACATGTGAGGAGGACTTGTCGGCATGGCTTAGGTATAGTGTCCTATCCTCACCTACACTTTGCATATTAGGTGATTTAAGTGAAATAAATATAGATGCAAGGATGTCACACATGGTTCTCACTGCCTTATGCATTGCAAAGAAAACTATCCTCATGAATTGGAAATCAAGAAATAATTTATGCATGGCTTATTATAATAACTTACTATTGGATTATATTAGCCTGGAGAGATTGTCAGCCTCCTCAAATAATCAATTGGCAGAATTCAATTCTCTCTGGTCCCCGCTTATTAATTCTATAATCTGAGGGGTGGTGGGTGGTGGCTCGCTCTCCTTGGCACCTCTGGTGGCTGGCTGCGCCCCGACCACGGGTGTCCGGGGGGCCTGCTCCGGGGTCGCCGTTTGTCTGGCCCTGGGGGGGGGAGTTGGTTGGGAGGGGGCTGTGGGGTGGGCCGGGGGGGGTTGGGCTGTGGCTCCCGGCCGGCTGGCCTTGCCTCTCGGGGGGGGGGGTCTGGGTCTGGCCCTGGGCCCCTGGTGCTGGGGGGGGGTGTTGCCTCCCCCGGGCCGGGGCCAGGTGTGCGCCGGTGTTGTGGGTTGGCCCCGGTGCATCCTTGCGCGATGGGGTCGTGTTTTCCCTGGGGCCCTGGCGGCACCCAGGGGTAGGTGCCTGCATCCTGGGTCGCCCTCCCCGTCCACTGGGGTCTGCGGGTGTGGGTGTGCATGTTTGTATGTGTGTGAGAGTGGGTGTGAGTGGGGGCTTGTGTATGAGCGGATGCGGAAGTGGGTGTGTGTGTTGTGAGTGGGCAGATGGGGCTGTGTATGGGTGTAGGTGGGCATGTGTGATGGTGGGTGGGGGTACGTGTGTGTATGGGTGTGGTTACCTGTGGGTGGATGTCTGGGGGGGTGGAGGATGTGTGTATGGGTAGGAGAACGTTGTTGGGTGGCAGGGGTTGGGCAGTCCATCTAGTGGCATGGGGGTTGGCGTTTCGGGGCCTGCTTGTCCTGGCCGCCCTGCTGTTGTGTTTTGGGGTGAGGCGCTTTGTCACATCACCCCTGGCGTCATTGGCGGCGGGTGTGTGTTGGTGCTTGGGGGTGGTTGGGGGGGCAGTGGTGCGGGTTGATGGCTGTGTTTCCGTCAGGTTGCTACGGGGTGGCTGTGGTTGCAGGGCGGCCTGCGGCTGTTGGTGTGCATCTGGGGTGGATGGTCGTGGGCCTGCATGAGTGCTCGGGGGTGTCGCTTGGCATGTAGGGCACCGTGTGGGTCTGGCCCATTGTTCACTATTGTGACTATTGTTGTCCATGTTTGTGTGTGTAAGATGAGTGGAAATTGGTATGGCTGCCCCATCATGTTTGTGGTGCTGGGAGCACTGGGGAGTAATGCTGGTGGGTCCTAGGCTGCTTCCACAGGCAGCCCTCACCCTGGGTTGGGATTTGGGGGCAGTGGGTGGCCTCATGAACCAGTTTGCAAGCTGGCTTCTGGGGGGGGGGGCTCACTTTTAGACTGCCTACCTCCCAGTCTTATTTCCCGCCCTCCCCCTCCCCCTGACTCTGGGTGGAATATACATCTTCTTTGTTACATTCAGGGCTTTGGGGTGGGGGTGTGCCGCACTGTGTCAGTGAAAGGGACACCTTTGCTGCAAGGTGGGGCTGCCCTCACCTCAATTTTAATTGCATTTTAGACACTGAGTGCTTGGGAGGATGGGGGCCCTGCTGCCCATCGCAATGGCTAGCGGTGCTCCAATCACTATCCCCCCAATTTTAATTGCACTTTGGTAGTCCACACATTTACATACAATTACATCATATAACCAACACACACCCACTATGTTTTGTGGGGGGGGGGGAGGGGGGAGGGGGTCTTCCCCACCCCTGTTGTCCTGCTCCTGCTGGGGCGTGGGGGCCTGGTGGGGAGCCTGGGACCTATCATGTTGTCAAAATCCCTGGGTGCTACTGAATGTATAGATACTGCCAAGGGAGTAAGAGGGGGGCTGAATATAAGCGTAACTGAGAGTGAGGGGGTGATGAATGGAGGTGGTGATGGTGGGTCGGTTTTGTGCGGCGCTTTGCATGTCGGGTGGCATCTTGGGGCGCCTGCAGTGGTCTGCTGATTGGTCGCTCAGGTGGACGCCGGGGGTGGGGGTCTGCTTCTCTGGCCTGCACTGGTGGTCTCCCTGGTCACTGCCGGGCACGGTCCGTGTTCAGGCTCGCTGCATCTGCTTCACAGCCGCCTTATGAAACAAGGGTGAATGAGGGGTGGGTTTGGGTGGGTGCAGGGGTGGGAGAGAGTGGGTCGTCTGGGTGAGTGAGAAGGAGTTAGGGCATGTGGGTGCGCGTAGGAGCATGTGGATGTGAAGGTGTGGGGAGGGGTGTGTCTGCGAATTGGGAGGTGCTGGATTAAGGGGGTTAGTGCCTTTCGGCAATGTGGGCCCCCCTGGGCAGGGGGGCTTCTTTGGGCATGGGGGTCCCCAGGGTGTGTGACAGAGGCGCTGGGGCGGGCCCACTGTGGGGGTGTCTGGGGGGGCTTGTGCCGGGGGGCGCGGATCGGTCTCCGCCCTGGAGGTGGGGTCGCTGGTTTCTTGGTGCCTGGGGCCTGGGGGTGGGCATTGGCCCTGCTGGGGGGGGGGGGGGGGTTGGGCAGGTCCGGGGGTGTGGGCTTACCGCACCTGCCGCCGAGCAGCCTGGCCTCCCTCGATCGTCCCTCCGGGGGCGAATGCCTGACTTTCCTGGGGCTTGCTGACCTCGGACGTTTGTGCCCTGTGGGGGTTGGTGGCGCTGCCTTGCCTGCTCGGGGTTCCTGGGGGGAGAGCTGCTGTGACCGGCCCTCCACTTCGTATGTTTCCTGACAAACCACTCACATGCACACACTTATTTTGCGCGCGTTCTCATATATATGCACGCAGACATACATGCACAAGTGTCTCTCCTTTAACAGTTGCAGAAACCAGACTCGTGTTGAGACATCTTCGGTGGAAGAAGCAGTTTGTCTTTGTTTTAGTTGTTGGTTTGTTTGTTTTTTTGTCTGTTTTCCTCCCTTTTCTTTCCCCCGTCGACACATTTCCTTTCCCTCTTCCCCATCCTGTTGGGTCTTCCATGGGTAAAATAATTAAAATAAAGTATTAAAAGTTATTACAGGAGGCGTTTACAACAATATACAATACACAGTTAGGTACTGTATAAGCTCCTCTTGGCAAAGTAAATCTGTTTTGGCACAATAAGGATGACAGATCCCTGTTCTGTTTGCCTGGCTGCCTGACAGGACAAAGGGGGAAAAAAAAGTGCACTGGGGCCACCGGATGTTCTTGATGGTTCTGAGGGCCCAACTATCAAACCCATCCATTCTCAAGGCCATAGTCTTATTTAGTGGCCATGTCTCTGACCCATAGAGTAGGATGGAGAGGACTGACGCAGTGTATATGTGGAGCTTAGTCTTTTGGGAGATTGAACGATTGCACCAGAGAGGTTTCCATAGTGCCTGCAGGGCTGATGCAGCGAGGCCACGTCTGCGGTTGATCTCTGGTTTCATGTCACCGTTGTTGGTCACTGTGGAGCCCAGATACACAAAGGAATTGACAATCTCGACAGCATCATTCCTGAGCTGTAACGGGGGTGGGTCCGGTCCGTCACCGACATATATTAGCTTAGTCTTCGTCAAGCTCACCTGAAGGCCCAGCTTCGCTACCTCTTTGTGGTAGACAACTAGAGCATCTCTCAGCTGACTGTAGGATGGGCTGAACAGGATGGTATTGTCAGCATATTCAAGGTAGTGGCATGCAGTTTGGGTAGCTGCCAAACTGCCTGCCAGGGACCCACTTGCAGACCTTGGTCATCAGATAGTCTATGACACAATTGAAGAGACACATGAAAGCTGTGAATAAAAATCTAATTTATTACGCAAATACAGATTTCTAAGTTCTTCCTAAGTTAAAACTTAAGTACTGTAGTGTTTAAGAAGACCATGAACTTGTTTTCTTTGCATTATTTGAGCTAAAAGCAACATCTTTTTTGTTGTTTTGTCCAGTTGTCATTTTCTGTAAATAAATGCTCGAAATGGCGATATTTTCACTTGGAATTTGGATGAATTGTTTTCAGTAAGTTAAAGATTTAAAAAAATTGTTAATTTTACTCAAACAAAATAGTAATACCAGAAAAAGTGATAATTTTTCAGTGGTCTCTTTGTCCTCTTAATTCTTTCCAGAGCTGTATATATACAGTACATGCATTAATGTGTATATAATGAATTAGCACTCAAAAGATTCATTGGTATGTATTGTTTTTTCCAACCATTTTTATCTCGTTAAAGCTAACAGATCTGACTTCACATGGTTTTGCTCCCCTCAACGCTGCGTGTCTTGCTGAAATACTGTGGGAAGGAAACACACACCCTTGTGCTCTTTCGAGGTGCTGAAGTTACTGTCAATATCGAAAGCTCAGTCTGTTACACCGTTCCTCAAAGCTCTACCCCAAAATTTTCCTAGATTACCAGACATCTGACTTGCTGAGCAGATAAGCAAACATTTTGTTGCTTTGAATGTTGTGAATATTGTGGAAGTGAAAACAAATCCTGTCCTGTGCTGTTCTCTCATTACCGCTGCAGAGGAGGAAGGGGTGTGTAGTTTTCTCAAGAGTAAGAGTAGTCAACAAAGAAATACCTGAGCAAGAGCAAGAAAATATGGAATAAAAATTTCCATGTGTAGTGAATAAGTTTTCCTCCTAATTTTTGACTCCTCCTAAATTTTCTATTTTTTTCTCTCATAAATTTGTGGCCTTTTTGTTGCAAATTTGTGACCTTTTTGATGAATTTGTATTTTTTTCTAATAAATCTATTGCTTTTAGTACTGTTTTGAGGAAAAAAATGGTTATTTTTAAATTCCAGTTTAAAAAACAGAAATTTACTTGGTTATACTGTAATAAGTTGTGCTCTGCCAGTTTTCCCATGAATTTGCAGCTTTTTATTGTTAAATTGCTACTTTTTCTTGTAAAGTTGTGACAGTTTTCTTTAATGTTTGTATTTTCTCTTAAATTTGAACCTTTTTTCTTCCTTTTTTCTCTCTTAAATTACCATTTTCCATCATCCATCCATTTTCTTAAGTACTTAATTCTTTTGTGTTTGGGGGGTGGGAGCTGGAGCCTATACCAGCATCTCTGGGTGAAAAGTGGGTCTTGAGTTTATCATTTGTCTGAAACAAACTCTTAGCTCCCCTCCCCTGAAGGACACCCTTGCTTTTCTGCCAACCTTTGTTTGATTGGCAGGATATTCCCTTTCACTGACATCATAAAGATCAAAGACCTCTTTTCCTGTCTCTCCATTAACTGTATCTGTCTCATAAAGGCCAAAGTAGATCTTAGAAAAAAGTGCATGTGAAAATATTAAAGAATAAATGTTCTGTTTTAAGTGTGGGAAATTCTTGCTGTTAGTGTTAGCTGGGATCCAGAATTGAACTGCAGAACATTCATATGCGCCACAGTCTGAAGGACCTACAGACAGCGAGCATCATGCACTGCACTCACCACTGGGTGAAACAAGTTGCCAAGAGTTGTGTTGCATTGACTAATGTGCTGCCAGCTCCTAGTTATTGCCTGTACCATAAACGTCTCACTTCCTACTCTCCCTACTTGTTGGTCAGATTTTTGTCAAGGTCATCATGTAATAGCTCAAGCAGGTTCATTTTGTCTTCTTTTAATTATTTACCTTTTGTTCTTATTAAAGACAAAAATAGAAAGGAGATGTCTTTACCTTCTTAACAAGTTTCGACTGTGCAATGTCTCTCCATAACTTCCACGTAATAGCTCAAGTAGGTTCATTTTGTCTTCTTTTAAATGCTAATTTTTGTCTTTAATAAGAACAAAAGGTAAATAAAAAAAAGGGTCATCATGTACTTTGCATGAGTAGAAATGTGTTTCCACAACACTGGGAACTTACATCATGCAATTCCCTGCATTACACAAAATCAACTTTTTATCCATTGTTGTTTCTGATTTTCAGTTTTACAAGAAGGAAGCTTTGAGGGTTTTTTTCTGTTGGTGTTTTTATTGGATGTGTGAGTATATGTCACCGCACAGTGGGGTTAATGTAAAATATAGTTGAACTTCAACCATGGCGTGTGAGCACTGTGCTTGTCCCGTTCGGGACAGCAGAGAACCAATACAAATACAAAACACTAATACAAACTACAGGGCTCTCAGTGAGTGCATACCTCCACCAAGTTCTGGCTGTCTGTTGGTGAGAAAGATTACGCAAAAAGTACTGGATGGATTTTGATGAAATTTTCACCAGAGGTGGGCCTCGCGCTACGGATGAACCCATTTAATTTTGGAGGTGATCTAGGTCCACATGCAAATCCTAGATCAATTTTTATCCCCTGCCGGTCGAAGCCCAAAGGGGTCGAAGACCGAAGAGGGATTATGTTATGGATCAGTCAGTCCGTTCGTCTGTCCATTTGTCCGTCCATCTGTTCCTCTGTCTGGCCATCCAGCCATCTGTCCCACTTTTGTGAAACCAACTCCTCCTACAGTTTTGTTCCAGTTGTCCTGAAACTTGGTACCATGGTTTGACATACGCTGATGTATTGCAGTATTGACGTATTGCAGTTTGGTTCTGATTGTATGATTTTTTTCAGGAGTTGTAGCCCCTGACCTATGACCTCTTTTTTCACCTCACTTTATAGACAGTAACTGTATTGCGAAATCAACTCCTACAGTTTTGTTCCAAATGTTTTGAAACTTGGTACCATGGTTTGATATACCCTGATGATGCGCATATTGCAATCTCACTGTCATCGGATGGCCTTGAGGTCAAAGGTCATAGGTCATATTTTCCCTAAATCTTCTAAACACTAACTACTGAAAGAAAGGACGTGGGCTTTTCAAATTGATAGAGTAGTTGTATCTAATACACATCTTGAACGACTTATACCCTGACCTAACTATGGGTTTGGGGTAAAAGGTCAAAGTTAACATTCCAGTTGTGCTATGGTAAACGCTAAATTTACTATTACTGTAAAACAAGTAAAGCTAAGGTCATCAAACCTGGTACACAGGTTCACCTTGGGATGCTGACCTCTGAAAATGGGTTTGGGGTCAAATGGTCAAAGGTCAACATTATCATTCCCTATTATTGTGTGTTGTCTTGCCAGGTCTCTCTTGAAAATGAGACCTTGTGTCTCGATGGGACTACCTGTATAAATAAAAGTTCATAAAAAGTGCACAACGAGTAAAGCTAGAGTCACCAAACTTGGTACACAGGTTCACCCTGTGACCCTGCAGTGTGCCTATGGTCAATATCAAAATGGCTTGTAAGCTACAGTATATGTCAACAACAAAGAAAGTTAGGGTCACTAAACTTGATTACCAAATGGGTTCATTTTGGGATCATGACCTCTGAATATACGTTTGGGGTCAAAAGGTCAAAGGTCAAGGTTAGCATTCCATATGCACTATTACTATAAAATGAGTAAAGCTAGGGCCTCCAAACCTGGTACACAGGTTCACCTTGGGATCCTGACCTCTGACTATGGGTTTGGAGCCAAAAGGTCAAGGTTAACATTCCCTATGTCTTATTACTGTACAACAAGTAAAGTTAGGGTCACCAAATTTAGTACACAGGTTCACCCTGTGACCCTGAAGTGTGACTATGGTTTTGGGATTGCAAGGTCAAAGGTCAACATCAAAATGGCTTATAAACTATATCAATCAATCAATCAAAAACTGTTTCTGTAGCACTTTTCATACAAAAGGTTGTAGCACAAAGTGCTTTAGCAAAAATATCACACAATTACACCCCCCCCCCCCATACACACACACTTTCATCTACCTGAGACATGACCGAGCACCGAGGATCCTGGTGTAGAAACACCATCCAAGGGAGCCATCTCAATCAATCAATCAATGCATTAGATTTATATAGCGCTTTATCATAGACACTCAAAGATGCTTTACAGAAATTAAGGGTCATCCACCACCTGGATGGATGAAGCAGCCACAATACGGCGCCATCCCTTTAACCATTCACACACACATTCACACCAAGGGCCACTTTAGAGTCTCCAATTAACCTAACCTGCATGTTTTTGGCATGTGGGAGGAAACCGGAGAAATCCCGGGGTAAACTCATGCATACACGGGGAGAACATGCAAACTCCACACAGATCACTGTTGGTCGGGGGCTGGGATCGAACCCACGATCCCACGATCCCCACGATCCCCTGGCCAAGGGTAAACTGTGCTGCCGCAGTACTAACCACTGCGCCACCGTGCAGCCCTCTCAACAACAAAGAAGGCTAGGGTCACCAATCCTGGTACACAGGTTCACTCTGAGACCATAACCTCTGACTACAGGTTTGGGGTCAAAAGGTCAGAGGTTAAGGTTGGTGCTCCCTATGCTGTCTTATTATAGAACATGTAAAGCTCTCTAGGGTCACCAAACTTACTACACAGGTTCACCTCGGGATCCTGCCCTACAACTAAAGGTTGTATACTTTGTTGTATATTTGTGGATGATGGGCTTATCATGATATGGTTCTGCCACAGTAATTATATTGAAAAGTCAAAAACTGCTCTCTGTTAGTAAGTATTGGGATCTTCAAAGAAAACGGAGGTGGGAGATATTGCACTCGCTTCAGAGTGCTCTTGTTCACTTTCTTTAACATTGCAAGATAGGGCCTTGGCAGAGGTATGTGCTCTGAGATCACCTCCAAAATGTAAAGGGTTTATCCATAGCCCAAGGGCCACCTCTGGTGAAATTTTTATCAAAATCCATCCAGTAGTTTTTGCGTAATCCTGCTAACAAACAGACAGACCGCAGTGATCACATTACTCTCTTGGCAGAGGTAAAGAATGGGATTCAGAGGGCACCACAGCACACTCAGCTTGCTGTCTGTAGAGTCCTTGAGCTGTGGGAAGTTTGTGTGTCCTTCCCGTGTCTGCATGAGTTTTTGTCAGGTACACTCCCCCCCCCCCCCCCCCCACACACACACACACACATAGTCCAAAGACATGCATGTTAGGTTAATTGGCATTAACGGGAAAAATTATCCTTGGGTATGAATGTGAGAGTGAATGGTTGTCTGTCTCTCTGTGCTGACCCTGTGATAGACTGATGATCTGTTCACACCTTGCCTCTCTCCCAAAGACGCTGGGATAGGCTCCAGCCTCCGCCACCCAAAAAGGACTAAGTGGTTAAGAAGGTGACTGAATGAAAGAATTTTTTGTGATTTTTCCTTTGAAAAATCTTAAGTGTAGTTAAAAGCCAGATACGTATTAGCAAACAGCTATAAAGTTAAACTGATAATGTGGCAGTGTACTGAGTTTGCACAATGCACTGAGTCTTTCATAAAACATTTTCAAATTTTATTTAACTTCTTAGCTGCTGGGATAGCAAAGATTTCAGCAATACAGCATTTTTTTCCTAATGTACACTCATGAAATCAGAGAGCAGCTTGATGTAGCAGTAGTGATGTGTAGGCTCTAACATGTTCAGATTACTCAACAGGAAGCAGGGTGTGTTGACGTTGATGGCAGCCATGAAAACACCCACATTAACACTGACAATGTGATCATCCTCACGTTCGCTACATCTTACCTTTCACCTTAATTTTTTTGTTTTGTTTCAATACCAGCAACTTGGATACTTCTATTCTATATGTAGCCATGCAATAGTAAATTCTTCTCCTCTTTTGACTTTCCAAGCAACAGTTTGTTGTGTGTTTTTCGTTGTTGGTATGAAGAAAACATCAACAATTAACCAAAGGAATGCAATGATGACATCTGTGGTGAGACAGGCAGGTCACCCAACTTTGTTTACATTACATGTGGTCCACATGTGGTCCAGATGTGGACGTCAGCATTTCACTCCTTTTTGCTTTCAACAAGAGGAAGGATGCGGGAGCTTTGAAGCTGGGGGAAGCACCGGCACCAAATTTTGTATTGTATGTTGGTGACCTAGATGGATGAACTTAGCTTGTGTCAGTTGATAAGTATATGTCACATCTCTGTGTGTGTGTGTGTGTGTGTGTGTGTGTGTGTGTGTGTGTGTGTGTGTGTGTGTGTGTGTGTGTGTGTGTGTGAGAGAGAGAGAGAGAGAGAGAGAGAGAGAGAGAGAGAGAGAGTGAGCGAGTGAGTGACGGTTGAGCCTCAGTAACAGCACCCAGAGGGACAGGAACAGGAACTGTTCACACGTGAATGTCTCAATAGACGTAACTAAAGACATCAGCCTGTGACAGAGTGAGTGCAGCCTAATGAGAACAACAACACAGTGCTTTTCCATTTGAGTTAAAAACAAGCTGCTTGTTCTGCAAAACAAATGACACCCTCATCACCGATGTGTTATTACATTACTGCTGTATGCAGTGATGCATTGCCTAGAAAGGATTTGACACTGATAAATGGTTGAGTTGGAGCTGTTTTTAATTATTTTATCAACAGTCCAGGTTAGTAGCTCCAGGAGCCCATCTGCTGCGGGGCTTACTCTCAGGTAAATGAGAAGGGTTGCATCTGGAAGGCATCTGTCCAAAAAGGTCTTTGCCAAACCAAATTTGGTGATAATGACCAATGAGCCTCTTCTTGTTTGCAATGTTGATGAGCAGGCTGACAGTTGAGGTCAGGCAGTTTCCATGGACTATGATGTTTGTAGATAACATTGTAGTCTGTAGATAAAACTGCTCTGTACTGAGAGTAGAGAGCAAGTGGAAGAGAACCTGGAGATGTAGAGGTATGCACTGGAGAGAAGAGGAATGAAAGCAAGACAAAATACATGTGTGTGTGAATACATGTGAGGGAGGCAGGTGTTGCAGTGAAGATGATGAAGTAGAGCTAGTGAAGGTGGATTAGTTTAAATACCCGGGGGCAACAATCCAAAGCAAAAGACTTTTGCTTTGGATTGTTGCCCCCGGGTATTTAGTGCAGGCAGGGTGGAGCAGGAGGAGACAAATGTCAGGGGTGATTTATGACAGAAGGATAGCAGCAAGAGTTAAAGCAAAGGATCACAAGACTGTAATGAGACCTGCTATGCTGCATGGTTTGGACAATTTGATATTTAAAGTGCATATTGCAGGTTAGATTATTTTAAACATTTGTTCAGAATGTGTCTTGTAGGTTTATCTTTTAATTGTTAGTACAAGTTTAATTTTGGTTTATAACACCTAAAGGCACAAATTTTGATTTGACATGTCAGTTTTCAGCTTCTCTCCTAAAACAGCTGTTTTTCCGAAATGCATCATATTATGTAACATTAGGTACAAATTAGAGCTAGGCCAATCCAATATGTAGTATCGATATCGGGTTCGATCCAGGCAAAATGACTGGATTGATATTGGGGAGCAATAAATAAAAAAATGATCCATTAAAACACTTAAAGCTGCTCGACATTCTGTAAAAATTTCTCACTTGCTCTGCAGCCCTTTGAGCCTGTCATATGCTCCGTCTATGAGTGGAGTCTGCATGTCAGAGATGTAGGGTCGTATTACAACGATGCAAGTTGTCACTGAATGACAACAACAATGACAGAATGCGTTTATGAGCATTTCCAAGTTCATTTCCATATAACAGCAGCGTAGAAACAGTCAAAGAGTTCATGCCCATCCCTTTAATGCAAAGAGGGGCATTATCTTAAGTAAACTGTGATCATGACAATTTAAGATGGATTTTGCACTGACCAAAGCCTGTGCGTGTGAGTCAAAATAAGATAAGATAAGATAATTCATTCCCACATACAGACAGAGACTGAAGCTCACTAAACCTGTTGTGACCACCAGGAAGAAATTGACCAGTGAAGCTGGAGAGAAACTGAACACATGCATGGAAATAACTGACTGGGACATGTTTAAAGAAGCCACACATGATCTTAATGAGTACACAGACACTGTGAACTCATACATCAACTTTTGTGAGGAGAACATTCTTCCATCGCGCACCAGGGTGAGATACTCTAATGATAAGCCCTGGTTCACTGCCAAGCTCAGACAGATCAGGAAGGAGAAGGAAGCAGCGTTGAAAAGTGGAGACAGGGACTGCTACAGGGAGGTTAAATATCGGTTTAACAGAGAGCTGAGGAGAGCTAAATCTGTGTATTCTGAGAGACTCCAGCAGCAGTTCACTGCTAATGACTCGGCTTCTGTGTGGAGAGGACTGAGGCAAATCACCAACTATCGGCCTCAGGCTTCTAAAGGTCAGGATGACAAAGCCCTTTGTCAAAAACTGTCCCAACATTACGCCCGTTTTGACACCTCGTCAACTGTGTCCAACTCCCCCCCTCCACCCAGCTCCACTGCCTCCTTGGCCGCTAATTCATCAAAAGCGGTCCCCCCCTCCTCCTCCTCCCCCCCTGCCCTTGTCATCAGTGAGCAGGACGTGCACAGACAGTTCTCCAGACTGAACCCATGCAAGGCCCCCGGTCCGGACGGCGTGTCTCCCTCCACCCTGAGACACTGTGCGAAAGAGCTGGCTCCTGTCTTCACAGACATTTTTAACACCTCCCTTAAGCAATGCCACGTGCCGACCTGCCTCAAATCCTCCACCATCATCCCTGTCCCCAAGAAGCCACGGATTACTGGACTTAACGACTACAGACCTGTAGCGCTCACCTCTGTAGTCATGAAGTCCTTTGAGCGCCTGGTTCTGTCCCACCTCAAGTCCATCACCACTCCCCTCCTGGACCCGCTGCAGTTTGCCTACCGTGCCAACAGGTCTGTGGACGACGCAGTCAACCTGGCCCTCCACTCCATCCTGCAGCACCTGGACTCCCCGGGAACCTACGCCGGGATCCTGTTTGTGGACTTCAGCTCTGCATTCAACACCATCCGCCCCGCTCTGCTCCAGGACAAGCTGTCCCTGCTCGGTGTGCCTGACTCCCTCTGCAGGTGGATCACCGACTTCCTGACGGACCGGAGGCAGCATGTGCGGCTGGGGAAGTCTGTCTCAGACTCTGTTAGCATCAGCATCGGATCACCCCAGGGCTGTGTACTTTCCCCCCTACTCTTCTCCCTTTATACCAACTCCTGTACCTCCACCCACCAGTCTGTTAAGCTGATCAAGTTTGCGGACAACACCACCCTCATCGGGCTCATCTCCAACGGCGATGAGTCCGTCTACAGGAGAGAGGTGGCCCAGCTGGTGTCCTGGTGCAGTCACAACAACCTGCAGCTGAACGCTCTGAAGACAGCGGAGATGATTGTGGACTTCAGGAAAGTCACAACCCCCCTGCCCCCCCTCACCATCACAGGCTCTCCCATCACCATTGCAGATTCCTTCCGCTTCTTGGGCACCACCATCACCCGGGACCTCAAGTGGGAGCCAACCATCAGCTCCCTCATCAAAAAGGCCCAGCAGAGGATGTTCTTTCTGGGGCAGCTGAGGAAGCTCAAGCTACCCACCAAGATGTTAGTGCAGTTCTACACGGCCATCATCGAGTCCATCCTCACCTCCTCCATAATCGTGTGGTACGCAGGAGCTACTGCCAGGGACAGACTAAGGCTGCAGCGCGTCGTGCGCACTGCTGAGAAGGTGATCGGCTGCAAGCTCCCATCTCTCCAGGATCTGTACATCTCCAGGACCCGGAGGCGTGCAGGCCGGATCATGGCCGATCCTTCACACCCTGGTCACGTACTGTTTGCCACCCTCCCCTCAGGTAGAAGACTTCGGTCCATTCAGACTAAAACCTCCCGGCACATGAACAGCTTTTTCCCCTCTGCCATCAGACTGCTGAACATTAAGTGACTTATTGACTCTCGTGCACTATATACAGCAGCTCAACCAGACTCATGTCATTCATCACTGTTTTTCTGTTGCATTATCGACTGCACATCATCTGCTACTTGCTAATTTATTTAAAACTGCTGTGACTAGTATTACTCATTATTATTATTATTATTATTATTATTATTATTATTATTATTCTACACTTATTGCATGGTTTTAGTCTTTAATTTTATTTTTTTTTTAGTTTATCTCTTTATCTTATCATGTTTTAATGTTGTAGCATTGCACCGAGACAAATTCCTAGTTTGTGTACTACATGAACAATGGCAATAAATCTGATTCTGATTCTGATAAGCCTTTATTAGTCCCACAATTGGGAAATTCCAGGATTGCAACAGCACAGGGATAGCAACACTCAGAGCAACAATCAAGAAGACAAGAAAAACAAGAGCAGCAAATATACATATGTGCCTATAAATATATAAATATATAAACACACAGTGCAGAGCATTGTAGCTAGATGGAATAAATATATAAATATACTGTATATACACACAGTGCGGAGCATTGTAGCTAGATGGAATAAACAGCATAACCGTCTGCTTAGTTATCCTACATAGTATGAATATGTACCCATACATATTGTCACCCTCCGTAGCGACTGATATTGTCCTAGTTGTATACCGGAGGGGACCATTGTGTAAGTCTATTGCGTCTTTTGCATTCAATACTATTAGGTCGTCACGTTTTTTTGCTATCTCTGCGAGCAGCTCTGCTTAGGTTATACAGTCTGACAGCCGTAGGTAGGAAGGACCTGCGAAACCTCTCAGTTGCGCACCTAGGATGATGTAGTCTGCTGCTAAATGAGCTCTTCAGTGCGTTCAGTATGTCCTGCATAGGGTGGGACTCGGACTCCAGCAGAGATGACAGTTTAGCCACCATCCTTCTCTCTCCTATCTCCTCCACTGGGTCAAGGCGCTGCCCCAGGACAGAGCTAGCTTTCTTGATCAGTTTGTTCAGTGTCTTCCTATCGGCTGCTGTAATGCCACTGCCCCAGCAGACCACTCCAAAAGTGATGGCTGATGCCACCACCGTGTCGTAGAATGTCTTCAGCAGTGCTCCTTGTACACCAAAAGACCTGAGTCTCCTCAGTAGGAACAGCCTGCGCTGTCCCTTCTTGTAGAGTGCGTCGGTATTGTGTGACCAGTCTAGTTTATTGTTCAGATGAACACCCAGGTACTTGTAGGATGTCACCATCTCAATGTCTGTTCCCTGTATGTTTACTGGTGCTGTGAGGGGTTGTCCTTGCCTGCGGCAGTCCACCACCAGCTCCTTAGTTTTCCTCGCGTTGATCTGGAGGCAGTTCCGATGGCACCAGTCCACAAAGTCCTGGATAAGTCCTCTGTACTCAGCTTCATCTCCGTTGGAGATGAGGCCGACGATCGCAGAGTCATCAGAGAACTTCTGTAGATGGCACTGTGTTATGTTGTGTGAGAAGTCCGCAGTATAAAGGGTGAACAGGAAGGGAGCCAAAACCATTCCCTGGGGGGCCCCCGTGCTACCGATGATCGTGTCAGAAACACAGTCCCGGGTTCTCACAAACTGTGGCCGGTTAGTGAGGTAGTCCAGGATCCATGATGACAGGTGTTGGTCCACCCCTGCGCACAGCAGCTTGTCCTTTAGGATCATCGGTTGGATGGTGTTGAAAGCACTGGAGAAGTCAAAGAACATGATCCTCACCGCATTCCCGGGCTTCTCCAGGTGGGACAGAGAACGGTGAAGAAGGAAGATCACTGCATCCTCCACCCCAATGCCATGCTGGTAGGCGAACTGGAGTGGATCCATCGCTGGTCCCACCAGGGGGCGGAGGTGAGCAAGGAGCAGTCTCTCCAGGGTCTTCATCATGTGGGACGTCAGGGCCACTGGTCTGTAGCTGTTCAGGTCTTTGGGGTGGGAAGTCTTTGGTACAGGTACCACACAAGATGTTTTCCACAACTGTGGTACCTTCCCCAACTTCAGACTCAGGTTGAAGATGAGCTCCACAATCCCACACAGCTGGTCTGCACAGGACTTGAGGAGCTTTGCAATGATGCCGTCCGGTCCCGACGCCTTCCTCGTCTTGATCTTCCTCAGCTCCGTCCTCACCTGGGTCTTAGTGAGGGTCAGGTTGGGGTCTGTGTGTTGGGAGTGGGGGGGTGTTGGTGGAGTGGGGTGTGGGCAGCAGGACTCGATGTCTTTAGAGGCAGCAGTGGTTGTTGTGCAATCGGGGGAGAGGGTGGTTGGTCAAACCTATTAAAAAACAGGTTCAGATTGTTCGCCCACTCCCTGCCCCCCGTGGCCTGGGGGGAGGTATTCTGGAGCCCAGAGATGGTTTTAGGGTTTCTCCAGACCCCACCGATGTCGCTCTGTTGCAGCTTGTCCTCCATCTTCTTCCTGAAGCTGTCCTTGCCTTCTCTGATCTTCCTCCTCAGCTCCCTCTGTACGGACTTCAGCATCTCCCTGTTCCCCGACCTGAACATCCTCTTCTTCTCTCTCAGAAGTGTGTTTATCTCAGGGTTGATCGAGGGTTTGTTGTTCGAGCAACACCTTATGGTCTTGGTGGGTATGGTGTAGTCCACATAGAAGCTGATGTAGTCCGTGATGGTGTGAGTGAGGCCATCAATGTCCTCACCATATGGATCGCAGAGCTGCTCCCAGGCAGTGGTTTCAAAACAGTCCTATAGAGCGTCCATTGCCTCCTCAGACCATAACTTCACTGTTCGCATGACCGGAGGTTGTCTGTGCACTAGGGGTTTGTACACTGGCAGGAGATGAACCAAGTTGTGATCCGATCTCCCAAGTGGGGGGAGTGGTGATGAGGTGTACGCCTCCTTAGTGTTTGCGTAGAATAAGTCCAGTGTTTTATTGTCTCTAGTGCACGTGATCGTAACACTGCTTGGTAATAAGGAAGATGTCACAGTTGATGCCCAGTTAGTTATGTTAGAAAGGACAAATGGGGAAGAATGCTGAGCTGAAAAATCAGCTGAATGGTTTAATGTCGTGCACACTTCATGTAGTATAGAACTTCAGGAAAAGAGAATGATGCCTGTGCAAACTTTCATTAACGATAGCGTGGAAGTCACTCCCGGCCGTGGGTAGATGGAGTGCTCCTTCTTCTGTTGCTTTCGCCAACCAAGGGTCTCCCTTGTCTCATGCGGGGCCCGCCGAGGTTTGTGGCTCTCTGTCCCAGTCCCTCCCAAGCGGGAGGAGCAAAGATCTGGCACGGATTCCCATCCGTCGCCGGCCCCTGCCATGAAGCAAGCCCACTCTTGGGAGTCTCTGCCGGGGGCTGACGGGTGGCAGTCAGGGAGCTTGCTGGGGCGGGCGGCCTCGGCCCGATTGGAAACCCGAGGCGCGTGGCCAAGGCATATGTGGACGCATCTCCTGCCTCTCTGGGGAGTTAAAGTAAAATGCTGCACACTCCTTGTTCATTCATTTATTCCCCCCAAAATAAACACATTAATCCCTAATAAGTCTGTGATGAAAACGAAAATGTGAATGGAATAAAAATCATCAGACTGATACTCCCCCACACCCTTGCGTGACACATCACACTCCCTGTTTATTCATTCATTACCCTAAAAAAAAATTCTACATTAATGCCTAATCTATAAACTCCAATGGTAAGTTCACAATTAAAATGAGAGTTTGGATGGAATTTAAAAAAAACAAACTAGAGTGTGATCATCATATTATTAAAATGATGGGCGACCTTTTTAATCCTGTAATTATAATAGTTCACCTGGAGATTTTTTATCTTTTTTTTGTCAATAAATATATCTTAAAATGGTCTTTGTGTAAAATATTTTGCTCTTTTCTTCAGGAGAAGTTTTTTTTTTTTAATTACTTATTTTGTACTCGTAGGTAGATTTGTTTTGCAGTCTGGTGACAAGCCACCAGCTGCCGGTCGCTGCGTGCGCAAGCGCCCCGTATCCCTAACCTGCATGTTTTTGGCATGTGGGAGGAAACCGGAGAAATCCTGGAGTAAACCCACGCAACACGGGGAGAACATGCAAACTCCACACAGATCACTGTTGGTCGGGGGCAGGGATCGAACCCACGATCTCACGATCCCCGCGATCCCCCGGCCACGGGTAAACTGTGCTGCCACAGTGCTAACCACTGTGCCACCGTGCAGAAGTGTAAAATCTGCCAAGTGTTTGTCATTATTATATGTTTTAAAAGCTTAAAACAGTGTTTAATAACTAAAAATACACAAAGCTGAATTGAATTTTCATCAGTTTTCTCTCTCTAAATATTTCAAATGTCCACGGACAACAGTTTTGAGATAGCAAAAATGAAACTGAACCCCTTATACATCTTCTCAAATATTTGTTTGCCCAGAACTCACAGCGCATCCAGAAAGTATTCACTGCGCTTCACTTTTTCCACATTTTGTTATGTTACAACCTTATTCCAACATGTAATAATTCATTTTTTTTCCTCAAAATTCTACACACAACACCCCATAGTGACAACATGAAAAAAGTTTTTTTTTTTTTTTAGATTTTTGCAAATTTATTAAAAATAAAAAACTAAGAAATCACATGTACATAAGTATTTATACCTTTTGCTCAACACTTTGTTGATGCACCGTTGGCAGCAATTAAAGCCGCAAGTCTTTTTGAATATGATGCCACAAGCTTGGCACACCTATCTTTGGACAGTTTCGCCCATTTCTCTTTGCAGCACCTCTCAAGCTCCATCAGGTTGGATGGAAAGCATCGGTGCACAGCCATTTTCAGATCTCTCCAGAGATGTTCAATTGGATTCAAGTCTGGGCTGTAGCTCAGTAAACTTCCAGCATGAGATATGACATCATTTCCTGGATTACCATAAAGAACAACTTCTCAGCTTTCAGGAGCACTTGGAATAAAATCTCTAGGCTGAATAGTCGTGGAGTTACAGTCAATTGAATGAGCGCGTTGCTGGCGAGCATTGCTGCCAGCAGCAGAGGGTTATATTATAACTGTTACAACTCTCTCCATTAAACTAACAAAAGATCCCAGCACTGCTGTTTCCTCATGAGCTCTGGAGCTGCATAATTTCAAAGTACGCCACTGAAATAGTGTTAAACAATGCACTTCTGACGATAGACCTCCTTTTTCCTGATCAAAAGCGGATTCTCATTGAATGCATTATAATAGTAAAGCGCATTAGACTGCACGCCGCCACACCTCTTTGAAATGAGTCTCCGTCTGGAAGCACATAGAGGGTGCACTCTCTACTAGTAATTAGATGGTGTGATGCAAAGCGTAAAAAACAGACAATGCACTGACAGAAACTAACAAAAATCACTGGTCTACAGCAGAAAGTCTGGCAGAAAAGTCACGGATGATAGTCCACCGTCGCCAAGTGCTTGCTCACAGGGGATCGCCTGATTGCTGGGGTCTTTCTGCAACTGTGGGGGTCCTCCCTACAGTTGATAGTGCTATGAGATGACTGTTGTTGTGAAATGGCGCTATATAAATAAAGTTGAATTGAATTGAATTGAATGATCATCCTAATAGGGCCCATAATGTTAGACACAAGATGATGTCAATAACCATTTTTTAGGATTAAAAAAATAGATGAAATAGAAATAAAATATATGATTGCAAACAAAAACCCATCCACAGGGGGTGCACAAGCCAGTGTACTCCTAGTGCCAGTCCCAAGCCCAGGTAAATGGGGATTGTTGTGCCAGGAAGGGCATCCGACATAAAACCTTTACCAAATCAAACATGCAGTTCATGACGAATGAGACTTTCATACCGTATCGGTCGAGGCCCGGGTTAACAATGACCACCACCAGTGCTGTTAACAGACAGGGTGCCGGTGGAAATTGGGCTACTGTTGGTCGAAGATCGAGGAGGAGAGGGGGAAGGCGTGTTAGGAGGGAGAGAGAAAAGGAAAGGTAGAAGTGTGGCGGTGACAGCAGGGACGTTAAATGTAGGGACTATGACTGGTAAAGGCAGTGAGTTGGCTGATGTGATGGAGAGAAGAAAGGTAAGATATACTGTGTGTTCAAGAAACCAGATGGAAGGGAAACTAGACTAGGAGCATTAGAGGTGGATTTAAACTGTTCTAACGTAGTGTAGATAGGAAGAGAAATGGAGTAGGAGTAATCTTGAAGGAAGAGTATGTAAAGAGTGTTCAGGAGGTAAAGCGGGAGTCACACAGGATCATGAGTTTGAAGCTAGAAGTTGAAGATGTGATGTTGAATGTTTGTCAGTGCATATGCCCCACAAGTTGGATGTGTGAAAAGGCATCCAGCTGATTTATTTTTCATCTTTCATCATTCTTTCACCAGATTAATAAGGGACTATTAACAAGTAAAAATCCACAACAATTCTTTGGTAGCAGAGGATGGTTGGATCGTGCGTCTCCTTCCCCGGACTCTGGAATCCTTCGACGGGCTGATAACCCCACCGGTGAACTGGTGGCTCCAATCCTCATTTAAATTCTGTTTTGAGAGAAGTGGAGAGTCTTTGGATCCATCCAGGGAGGATTCCATGACTCCAAGCCAAAAAGATCCTTTTTATTTGTGGAAAATCTGGTGAGAGTATATATTTCTATGACAAATTTTAAATTTGTTGAATAAGAAAGCATTTTTTTTGTGGAGAATAGGCAAATTGTGGTATTGGGGATAATCACTGTTAGTTACTGTATAACATATTTTTGCCTCAAAAATTGGGTTAGAGGCCCTTAGATAAACTGCTGCAGAGGTACATCTATAAACTAGGGTTTAAATTCCCTCAAATATATAGTCTTTCATCTTAGACACACACACACACACACACACACACACACACACACACACACACACACTGCATTCATCAATGATATATAAAATTTAGGCTTTCAATCTCCAGAAAATCGTACTAGACAATTTATCTGTTGAGGGTACATTCAGATGGCGCTCTGACCTGTGTTTCACTTTAAGATTGTGAGACGCCAGCTTTTTTACGGTGGTTTAGCTGACGGTAAAACCCCTACACCCGGGACATATGCAACTATAGTATTTGTAAAAGCGCCGGTCAGTCACATTAGACTACTAGACTGTTGAGAAGGCCAACTGGTAAAGGATCAGAAAACCGGACGGTGGGCTTTTCCTGTGCCAGGTTGGGTTTCTCCGCTTTAGCATGGTGTTGAGAGACAAGGTTTTTTATGGCTGTTTTTACTCTCGGAAAAAACGCTACCCAGGGAGACATCTCTAGGGTTTTACATTGATGAAACATGGAAAAATGTGAAAGTAAGAGGGTGAGCCCTTACAGCGATTCCCATATGTGAAAATATATCAGGCAAAAATATGGTGATGAAAGTGTCTGGCTGGTGCCTATCTGGTCTGAAATGGGTTTTCCAGATGGACGATCATTTAGTCTCCATCAATTACATTCTCTGAAAGAAAAGTTAGAAAATAAGCAGAAAATAAGAATGTATAATAAATAAAAGAGAGCTCCTTCCATCTACATAAATTATGACATCATGTACATGAAAAGTAAATTAGCTTCATAGGACATTGTATGAGAATGTGTTTGTATGAAAATGTGTGAGAACGTGTACACAAAAAGTTATAAAAGTGAAAACAAAAGCCTGTTTGCTAACTATATAGTTGATATTTATTTTACCAACAGTATCTGGTTTGAATCAATTAGAGGTGTGGACTACTAAATGCTCTTATGACCCCAAGCATTAGAGCAAAATCAGAAGGATAAGAAATAAATAAATAAATATAAACAAAAACAGAAAATAGGGCCCTATGGATGTATTTTTTTATGAATGTGTTTTCTTCTTTTGATTTTTATTTTTCTCTCCTCGACATACCTTTTTGCTGGTTTTGAATTTTTTTTAGGAATAATTCTTGGCTCACGTTTTACATTCTATTTAAGGTTTCACTTTCATTGTTGAACTTGTGACTTTATTTAAAGTTCAAGGATGCAGAAATTCATATGGCCCTACATATCAAAGCAGAAAGCATGTTTTGTTTTATTTATTTTATTTTGGGTTTATTTTGGTTTATTTTACATTCAGTTTAGTTCATTGTGGTTCATTGTGCCACCATCAGTGTGTGAATGTGTGTGTGAATGGGTGGATAGCAGGATCTGTAAAGCGCTTTGGTCATCAAGAGATGAGAATAAAAGCGCTATATAAGTGAGTGCCATTTACCATTTACCATAATAGCAAACATAATAACATTATTTATCAAGGTATATACAGATGTGGACAAAATTGTTGGTACCCTTCTGTTAATGAAAGAAAAACCCACAATGGTCACAGAATTAACTTGAATCTGACAAAAGTGGTAATAAATAAAAATTCAATGAAAATTAACCAATGAAAATCAGACAATGCTTTTGAATTGTGGTTCAACAGAATTATTTTAAAAAACAAACTCATGAAACAGGCCTGGACAAAAATGATGGTACCCTTAACTTAATATTTTGTTGCACAACATTTTGAGGCAATCACTGCAATCAAATGATTTCTGTAACTGTCAATGAGACTCCTGCACCTCTCAGCAGGTATTTTGGCCCACTCCTCATGAGCAAACTGCTCCAGTTGTCTCAGGTTTGAAGGGTGCCTTCTCCAGACGGCATGTTTCAGCTCCTTCCACAGATGTTCAATAAGATTTAGATCAGGGCTCATAGAAGGCCACTTTAGAGTAGTCCAATGTTTGGCTCTTAGACATTCTTGGGTGTTTTTAGCTGTGTGTTTTGGGTCATTATCCTGTTGCAAGACCCATGACCTGCGACTGAGACCAAGCTGTCTGACACTGGGCAGCACATTTCTCTCTAGAATACCTTGATAGTCGAGATTTCATTGTACCCTGCACAGATTCAAGACACCCTGTGCCAGATGTAGCAAAGCAGCCCCAGAACATAGCAGAACCTCCTCCATGTTTCACAGTAGGGACAGTGTTCTTTTCTTGCTATGCTTCATTTTTGCATCTGTGAACATAGAGCTGATGTGCCTTGCCAAAATGTTCCAGTTTTGTCTCGTCTGTCCATAGGACATTCTCCCAGAAACTTTGTGGCTTGTCAATATGCAGTTTGGCAAATTCCAGTCTGGCTTTTTTGTGATTTGTTTTCAACAGTGGTGTCCTCCTTGATCGTCTCCCATGAAGTCCACTTTGGCTCAAACAACGATGGATGGTGCGATCTGACACTGATGTACCTTGACCTTGGAGTTCACCATGAATGTGTTTAGAGGTTGTTCTGGGCTCTTTTGTTACCATTCGTATTATCCGTCTCCTCCTGCGGCCACGTCCAGGGAGGTTGGCTACAGTCCCGTGGATCTTAAATTTCTGAATAATATGTGCAACTCTAGTCACAGGAACATCAAGCTGCTTGGAGATGGTCTTATAGCCTTTACCTTTAATATGCTTGTCTATAATTTTCTTTCTAATCTCCTGACACAACTCTCTCCTTTGCTTCCTCTGGTCCATGTTTAGTGTGGGACACACCATGTCACCAAACAGCACAGTGACTACTTGTCACCCTTTAAATAGGCCGACTGACTGATTACAAGTTTGTAGGCACCTGTGATGTTAATTAGAGGACACATCTTGGTTGAACATGTCCCTATGGTCACATTATTTTCAATCTTTTCGAGGGGTACCATCATTTTTGTCCAGGCCTGTTTCATGAGTTTGTTTTTTAAAGTAATTCTGTTGAACCACAATTCAAAAGCATTGTCTGATTTTCATTGTTTAATTTTCATAGAATTTTTATTTATTACCACTTTTGTCAGATTCAAGTTATTTCTGTGACCACTGTGGGTTTTTCTTTCATTAACAAAAGGGTACCAACAATTTTGTCCACGGCTGTATCACAACAATAATAATCTTATAATTCTACACATTGTTTAATCAATTTCAAGAAATCACATATTTTAATTGCATCAGGAAAGTAATCTCACAGATTGACACACAAAACAGAGAAACAGTGGCATTTTATTTAAGTCTTAGTTTTAATTTCCATGTGGATGATAGATAGATAGATAGATAGATAGATAGATAGATAGATAGATAGATAGATAGATAGATACTTTATTTCGAACAAAAAAGTATAACAAAAACAAAACAAACGACAAATGCAATAAAGTAACAGTATACAGTGTTCGAAAGGGAGAAAGAAGTGAACACTTATTAATTCCATCTCCTCTTTTCCATAAATATACCCATGTGAATTATATACAAATTACCACATTTAAGACCCCAAGTAAACAATTAACTGTATTTTGTACATATCAACATTAACACCCATCCATCCAAACATACATTGATGTCCATAAATCAAAACCAGCCTCAAATAACACAGATACTGTATACACAGTGCTGTCCCACCCACCATTCCGTAGTGTCCCATAGTGTCCCAGAGTGAGCATAGTGAATCGTACATATAAATACTACCCTTCTAACATATATCCTTTCAGCAAATAATGTTTATACCTCTTTTTGAATTGATTTCTGTTTGTACATAGTTTCAGTTCCGGCTCCAGACTGTTCCACAAATCCACCCCACAGACAGATATGCACATACTTTTCTTGGTTGTTCGTATCTTGGGTTTTGTAAAGTTTAAGTCGCCTCTCAAATTATGATCACTGTCTCTTTTTTTAAATATTTTTTGTATATTAGTTGGGAGTTGATTATTAATTGCCCTGTACATTACTTGTGCTGTCTTAAATTTAACTAAATCGATTAACTTTATGACATGTGACTTTAAAAACAACGAATTGGTATGGTCTCTATATCCTACATTATTTATTATCCTTATAGCTCTTTTTTGTAATGTGCATATTGACTGTAGGTTGGTCTTGTAGGTGTTTCCCCAGACTTCTACACAGTAGTTAAGATAAGGTAGAAACAGTGAATATGAACAGAAAATACTTCTCAGGAATCTTTTTCTCCTTTGTATTGTTTTTTTATGGGTGAACTGAACCATGGCAGACCAGTGCTATCTTTATTTTGCCTCATCGCCTTCCTGACCCCAGCATCATCACCCAGTGTCAACACCGACATCATCACCAAATCCATCAATCAACCAGCACTAAAGCATACACACCTTAATGAGCAGCTCTCCCTCGCACAACGGACTAAGAACTCTTCTACTGGTCACCGGCGAGTGGATGCGTGACAACAACAGGCCAGTATTGCTTTGTTTGTGGCAATCACCTGTAACCAAGAACTGCTGAGTGACAAACACAACTCCACCTCTATAAGTGGGTCATGAACATTCTCTGCTCTATGTGTGTGTGCCCAAGACATGTTACCAGCTGAGAGCTGAAAAATGGACAAAGACAACGATAAGATGGACATTCTCTGTGTGCCGAAGAGAGAGGAGAATGGACACTGTTTGCCATGGTTTACTAGCCCAACAGATAGGAAAAAAAATTGTGGTAATATGCATTTACACCAACAATTTTTTTTTTCTCAGCATGACATTTTTTAAATGTAGGACAATAGTCAGACAAAGTGCCTACACATTTGAGATATAGTTTAGTTACTATGAGTACACAAGTGTACTAGCACACGGTAATAAGTATTTCCAAAGTAATTACACTTTCACTAGTACAAAAGAATAATGATAATAATAATGCCCTCACGCTTAATTGATTACACACCAGACAGATTACAGACCAGAATTGAAGTAAACAGGATGAGTGAATGTGTGAATGAGTGAATGAATGCTTGACGAGCTGCAAACCAGAGAGAGAAAGGTTTTTAAACCACCGGTGTGGACCTGGCGAGGGAGCAGAGAGAGCTGGTTGCCGGCCAGCAATCATATCTAGAAGAAGAAGAAGAAGAGTGATATAAAGTGAAGTATGTGGCGTAATGCACCTGTAAGCTGGTTGCCAACTGCCAATCAAATCTAAAAGAAGAAGAAGATTTCCATCAAAAGTAACTAGTACATACCTTTGCATGCCCGTAGAAACCAAGTTTAAGCAAGTATTTCTGCATGCCCATAAGCAAGGGTGTAAGCAGGCACGTCAGCACTCGTTCAGTGATGCCTGCCTTTGATCTTTGATGGTGTCATAGCGAGTCCTATGATCTTTGATGCTGGCATAGCGAGTCCTATGATGCCTGCATTTGATCTTTGATGATGTCATAGTGAGTCCTATAATCGTTGATAATGTCATAGCGAGTCCTATGATTGTGAGTGATGCCTGCCTTTGATAAGATAAGATAAGATAAGATAAGATAAGCCTTTATTAGTCCCACAACGGGGAAATTCCAGGATTGCAACAGCACAGGGATAGCAACACTCAGAGCAACAATCAGAAGGCAAGAAAAAACAAGCAAGCAAGAGCAGCTAATATACATATGTACATATTACTATAAAATATATATATACACACACACACACACAGACACACAGTGCAGAGCATTGTAGCTGGATGGAATAAATATATGAATATATGAACACACAGTGCAGAGCATTGTAGCTAGATGGAATAAATATGTAAATATATAAACACCCACAGTATGGAGCATTGCAGCTAGGTGGAATAAATATGCAAGTATATAAACACACACAGTGCGGAGCAATGTAGCTAGATGGAATAATATGTACATATATAAAAACACAGTGCGGAGCATTGTAGCTAGATGGAATAAATATATAGATATATAAATCTTCTATGATCTTTGATGTCCTATGATCATGAGTGATGTCTGCCTTTGATCACACAGACACACAGATTTTCTTGAATCACTCTATACTATGGTGTCTATATGACGTCATATAGGTATCATGTAGACATCATAGGCATATGGTCGTGACAGACACACAGACATACAGACACAGACAGAGACACAGAGATTTCTTGAATTATAGAGTGAAGCGCAATCTATAGAGTGAAGTATGTGGTGGTAATGCACCTGTAAACTGTCAACCGCCAATCAAATCTAAAAGAAGAAGAAGAACAGTTAAGGAGTCGAGTAGAAGATATATAGAGTGATGATATAGAATGAAGTACGTGGCGGTAATGCACCTGTAAGCTGGTTGCCAACCGCCAATCAAATCTAAAAGAAGAATTATATAAACTAGTGCATACCCGTGTATGCCCGTAGAATCCCAGTATAAGCAAGTATTTCTGCATGCCCAAAGAAAGCAGGTGTAAGCAAACGCGTCACGACTCGTTCAGTGATGCCTGCCTTTGCTCTTTGATGATGTCATAGCGAGTCCTATGATCATCAAAAAAAAAAAAAAAATAGACAAAGATAACCCAAGTAAATACAAAATGCAGTTTTTAAAGTGAGGTAGTCGGATACCCAAAAGCCGATGGTGTATAGAACACGTATATTAGGATTTGTATGTGAAATTTCGGCATCGAAACTGCTCCTGTTTAGCTGTAATTAATATTCAAAAATGATATTTTTGGGACAAAAGAATTCAAGCGTCCCTGCATTTGTTTACTTCTCGGGGCCACCGCCGGAGAGCGAGCCGTGTGCAAAATGCGATCGTGTTGTTAATATAGCACATTTTTTTGTGGAAATGTTACTATTATTAATTGTGAAATGTGTTATAAAACGATTAAACGACGATACTATGGCTCTTCCTGCTGTTCCCGTTTCACTGTTTTTTTCCGGATGTAAAATATGGGATCCCTACGGCCCATCGGCGCACAAAGTATCCTGGCCGATGTAAACAGCCACGGACCAAAAAACGTACATTTGCTTGTGGAACAAGTCATTCACACTCACAGACAATCGCACTATATGTGTCTATAGGATTTTCTTTTCATGCACGCAAAAAAATTTTTTTTTCCCGGATCCGACTACCTCGCTTTAAATGATGGTTTCATATAGTAATATCCAAACTGACCTACCCTATGTGAAAAGTAATTGCCCCCCCTTGTTAGACAATGAATTAACTGTAATTAGCCCTGTGTGTCTGCCTGTGTGTCTGTCACGACCATAGGACTTGCTAAAAGATCATAGGATTGCCTGATCTTTGATGATGTCATAGTGAGTCCTATGATCTTTGATGCTGTCATAGTGAGTCCAATGATCTTTGATGATGTTATGGTGAGTCCTTTGATCTGAGAGATGATGTCATAGTGAGTCCTATGATCTGTGATGTCATAGCACTCATTCAGTGATGCCTGCCTTTGATCTTTGAGGTGTCTATATGACGTCATATAGACATCATGTAAGACATCATAGGCACATCATAGGCGATCCTATGATTGTTTTAGCGAGTCCTATGGTTGTGACAGACACTTCTGCGTGCCTGTAGAAAGCAAGTGTAAGCAAGCATTTCTGCATTCCTGCCTTTGATCTTTGACATGGTTACCATGGCAGCAGTAGCCATGGTGATGCCTGCCTTTGATCTTTGACGTCACCACTCATTCAGTGATGCCTGCCTTTGATCTTTGATGATGTCATATCGAGTCCTATGATTGTGAGTGATGCCTGCCTTTGATCTTTGACATGGTTACCATGGCAACACAAAATCCTATGATTGTGACACACAGACAAGAGATTTCTTGAATTATATATAGAGTGATGATAAGCTGGTTGCCAACCACCAATCAAATCTAAAAGAAGAAGAACATTTGAGACAATGATTAACCTTTTAACATCTAAATATTGGCATCAAAAACTGGGGATTCTAAATTGTCCTTAGGTATGACTGTGAGAGCAAATGGTTGTCTGTCTCTCTGTGTTGGGCCTGCGATGGACTGGCGATCTGTCCAGGGTGCACCCTGCCTATCCAGCCCCCCGCGACTCGAAAAGGATTAAGCGGAAGAAGATGAATGGATGGATATCACTCTATAATTCAAGAAATCTCTGTCTGTGTCTGTCTGTGTGTCTGTGTGTCTGTCACAGCCATAGGACTCGCTAAAAGATCATAGGATTCGCCTATGATGTGCCTATGATGTCTATATGTCTATATGACGTCATATAGACACCATGTGTCTGTCTGTCACGATCATAGGACTCACTAAAAAGATCATAGGCCTCATTATGATATCATCAAAGATCAAAGGCAGGCATCACTCACGATCATAGGACTTGCTATGACATCATCAAAGATCATAGGTCACTAAAAGATCATAGGACTCGCTATGACATCCTTTATGACCCTAATTATCATTTGATCAGTGACGACCTTTTTTTTTTTTTCAAATTGTATTTACTGAATTTTTTTGTTTTGCACACCCCCCCACCCCACCCCCAACAATCAAAACGTGAAAAACAGCTCAGCACAACATTGATCTACACAAAATTAGAGACTGAAATTTAAAAAAATAAAGGGGGGATGTACTTCACAGCTAGAAACTCATACATGTACATACATAAACCAGCACTTGTACACTTGTACAGAGGAGCGTAACCATAATGGCACCACAAACAAGGTCCAAGAAAAAATAAGTCATATTTAATCCAAGCTAATGCTCCCAAGAATCGAAGCCACCGTAAGATTAGAGAATTTGAGATATGGGGTCCATATTTTCATAAAATATCTCTTTGTTGAGTGAAGTAAACATGTTAAATATTCCAAAGGGAAACACTCCATGATGATTTTATGCCAGTTTGTTTTAGTTGGTGGTTTGTCACATATCCATGACAAAAAAATATTCCTTCTTGCCACGTATGCAAGGATATTGTACAGTCTTGCAGAGCTTCCAAAAAGTAAGTCCTGGTTTGGGTGTCCCAGTAGCAGAGAGCGAGGGTCCATGTCTACATTCACACCAAATATTTGACTCATGTCTTGTACAACGTCTAGCCAGTATGCTTGGATTTTAGGACAAGACTAAACACAATGAGTATAGGTACCAACTGAAATTTTACATTTCAGACACATGGTGAAAGCTGGGGATTCATGTTGGATCTTTTACTGGGAGAGATTTGTAAGCGATGTAGGATTTTGTATTGCAATAGTCTTGCACGATTGCATATTGAAATCTTCTTGGCACACTCCCAGATTGCAGCCCATGAATCCTCACAAATATTTACACCAAGTTCACTTTGCCATTTCTGTTTAAGATCCTGCATAACTGACACACATATCACATCTGACTGACTTGAGGCACTATAACAGCGAGTTATAAATTTTTTGGTTGGGCCTAAAAGAAGTAACCGCTCAACTGCAGACACTGTGGCATTTACATTGAGTGTGGTCTTTCTAGTTATGAAACCTCAGATCTGAAGGTATCTAAAAAAATTCTGTTTAGAAAGACCAAATTTCTCCTGAAGCTGTTCAAATGATAACAATGCACCATCAAAAAGGTCATAAATTTTCTTTAACCCTTTAACTGTCCATATATTATAACCACTGTCCATCATACCAGGAACAAAGTCCAGATTGCCTTGAATGGGAATTAATAAAGTAGTTAAATCTGATCTTCCTTCAAGCTTTCGTGTCATAAACCAGGCCTTTAGAGTGTTGCAAATTATGGGGTTATCTGACTTTAAATTCTTACAAGACAAAAGGCCCAACAGTGAACAGGAGGCCTGTGACTTTTCAAGGCCCAACCAAACAGAAGTAGGATCATCTTTAGCCTATTCTGCTATAAAACCTTAGTTGAGATGCTATTTGGTACCATTTAATGTTAGGAACATCCAAACCTCCCATTGAACTTGGAAGTTGTAATTTTACCATTTTTAATCTTGGCTTCCTTTTGCTCCAAATAAAATCACTCAATCAACCACTGAGTGACTTCAAAACCTTATTAGTTATAAATATTGGAACCATCTGTAGGGGGTACAATAACCTAGACAGGATATTCATTTTGATGATAGACACTCTGCCGAGTAATGATAGGGGAAGTGAACACCACCTGTTTAAGTCCTTCTTTATAGTGTCTAGGAGAGGGTTAAAATTGGCTTTAAACATCTGATGGAACATAGGAGTAAGCTGAATACCCAAGTACACAAAACCTGACATAGACCAGTGAAATGGAAATGATATAAGGGAGTTCATTCTATTTCTGAGGATTCCCATGGGCATAGCTAAAGATTTAGAGAAATTAATTTTGTAACCAGAAAAAGACCCAAAATAATTAATGATATCAACCAGTCGCGGAACAGAGGTAGCAGGCTCTGCTACGTACAACAAAACGTCATCCGCATAAAGGGAAATTTTATGTTGCGTCTCCTCTACATCTATACCCCTGACAGCTGGATCCTGTCTGATGGCTTCAGCTAAAGGTTCTACCACAAGGGCAAAAAGAGCAGGACTTAAAGGGCAGCCTTGATGTGTTGAGCGATAAATTGGGAAATTATCCGATCTATAACCATTTGTTATGGCTGATGCCAAGGGTTTATTATACAAAAGTTTGATCCGTTTGATAAAGTTATCCCCCAGATTAAATTTTTGTAATACTTTAAATAGATAAGGCCACTCAACTTGGTCAAAGGCTTTCTCTGCATCCAATGAGATTATTACAGTGTCATTTTCTTGTGATTGACAGAAATGAACAATATTTAAAAGCCTCCTAATGTTGTGACTAGAGCTTCTGCCTTTAATAAAACCTGTCTGGTCCTCCTTAATGATAAAAGGCAAAACCTTCTCTAATCGCAGAGCCAGGATCTTAGATAACAGTTTAACATCTTGATTTAAAAGAGCAGGAGGTCTACTGTATATCCTGAGCAATCTTCAGGACACTTGCCTTTTTTAAGAATCAGAGAGATGTCAGCTTCTCTTAATGACTGAGGTAAGCTCTCAGAGGTAAAGGAGTGTTCTATCATCTCCAAAAATAGGTCCACAAGTATATCCTGAAATTCTTTGTAAAATTCACTGCTCATGCCATCTGGCCCCGGTGCTTTACCTAATTGTAAACTGTTAATCGCTAATATAGCCTCTTCTCTAGAGATGGGAGAATTTAAATCATGTCTCTGAGTATCAGAAATAGTAGGGAGAGCTAGGCTGTCCAAGAAAGAGTCCATCTTATATGAGGCCCCTACTGTCTGGTCCACTGTATATAGCTGAATATAAAACTGCTTAAAGGTATTATTAATATTTTTGTTATCAAAATAACGAGTGCCATTTAGACCTACAACTGAAGGAATCAGCTGGGAATTTGTTCTGATTTTTGTTAAACAAGACAAATACTTACTAGGTTTGTCTCCAAATTCATATAATCTCTGTTTTGAGAAAAAAAAGAGCACTCTTAGCTTGTTGAGTTAATAATGCATCTAGTGCAGCTTGTGTGGCACACTTTCTCTGCAATAATATAGGATCTGATAGTGATGATGAACCAAGTACTCTCTTAATTTCTTCCAGTTCCTTTTCAAGTTTAGATTGCTGTTCTTTTTGCTTTTGGGTTTTTTTTTAGGCTAAATATGCTACGACTAGGCCTCTGATAATAAGGATGAGTCATTGGTAGATTGAGAGTTGATAGCAAAAAATATTTTAAAATCATCTCTCAAGTAAGTAGTAAACTTTTCATCTTTTAGAAGGCATGTATCAAATCGCCATTGTCTACTCTTAACCTGCCCTAAACCAACAGATAAATCTATTAATACTGTTGCATGGTCACTAACAATGATGTTTCCTATTGTACACGAAGACACCGATTGTACCAAGAGTTTAGAAATGAAAAAGTAATCAATCCTTGTATGACACTTATGAGGGGAGGAATAAAAAGTAAATTCTTTAGCAGATGGGTGGAAAGTTCGCCATGCATCTACTAAATTCATTTCTTCACAGATAGCATAAAGAGCATTAGCCTGAGTTGTTAAAGATGTATTCCGAGTGATGACCTTTGATCCGTAATTATCCTTTGATCCAGGACTACAGCTCCTGACCAGATAGACAGAGTGATGATATAGAGTGAAGTACATAGCGGTAATGCACCTGTAAGCTGGTTGCCAACCGCCAATCAAATCTAAAAGAAGAAGAAGAAGACCTTTGACCCCTGCCCTGAGGGCTAAACGTGGGAATGGAATGCTAACCTACGGGAAACGCTGGGATGGTGCGTGTTGTAGTGGCAGAGTTTGTAAGTTTTCTTTTGATAAATGGTCTCTCTTATACATACAGCTGAAGTAACACCGCACAGAAAAAAGATAACGCACAATCGCAGAACTAAACATTAAACAATAAACTAAATTTTAACAAAATAAAATGGTAAACGGCGATAGCGCTTTTTCTCATGAACAAGAAGGGGGTTTACAAATCCTGCTATTCACACACACATTCACCCCCCCCGCCCACCCCACCCCTCCATTCCCACCCCACCCCTCCATTCCCACATGTAAATGATTGTGTTTTTATGTATAATCATTATGAATTTCATTTTATTTATTTAAATTGATTCTTGTACTGATGCAACATGTTCAAATCAAACTGATGGATGATATTTGAGGTTTATAAACTTTTTGATCCAGCCTCAGCCAATGAGCGGCGAGGGAGGGTTTGATGGGGCTGTCCAATGATGACCTAGAGGCGTACCCCTACGGTTAACCAATGAAATTACACTGCGGTACATGCGATAATTGGATCATTAAAGAAAACTAGTGCATACCTGTGCATGCCTGTAGAAACCAAGTACAAGCATTTCTGCTTTTCTTTGATGGTGTCATAGTGAGTCCTATGATCTTTGATGATGTCATAGCGAGTCCTATGAAAGTGAGTGATGCCTGGCTTTGATCTTTGATGATGTCATAGCGAGTCCTATGATCGTGTGTGTGTGTGCTCTTTTGGCATCTATATGATGTCATATAGACATCATATAGACATCACAGGCACATCATAGGTGATCCTATGATCTTTCATGAATTTAGCGAGTCCTGTGATCTATATGACATCATATAGACATCATGTAGAGATCATAGGAAAATCATAGGCGATCCTATGATAGCGCGTCCTATGGTCCTGACAGACACACAGACAGACACACAGAGGTTTCTTGAATTATACAGTATATAGAGTGAATATAGAGTGATGATTAGTGCATACCTGTGCATGCCCGTGCATACCCGTGCATGCCCGTGCATACCCGTGCATGCCCATAGAAGGCAAGTGTAAGCAAGCATTTCTGCATGCCCGTAGAAAGATAGTGAGTCCTATGATCGTGTCATTGTGACAGATGTTGCTTACTGCTCCTGTGTCGATCAACAGCGGCACCTCCACGTCGTCCAGCCCCACTGTGCAAAACATGTACCCGTTCATGTCGGGGGACACCGTGTGGATGGTTGTCGGGGGCGGGCTGAGCGATTTCTTCCGTGGGCTCTCCAGTTTAAATTCATGGCACACCCTGGAAAAATGGTAAATGGCGTTCACTTACAGTATATAGTGCTTTTTTCTCATCTCTGGATGACCAAAGCGCTTTACAGATCCTGCTATCCACCCATTCACGCACACATTCACACACTGATGGTGGCAGAGCTGCCATACACACACAGGTGCTAGCCTGGCCACCAGGAGCAACTGGGGGTTCAGTGTCTTGCTCAAGGACACTTTGACATGCAGACTGCAGACAGAGCGGGAATCGAATCCATGACCCTCCGATCAGTAGTCGGTCACACTACACCTGCGCCACAACCGCCCACTTGAAATGGTTCAAATGACCACATCTGTTACAACATACTCCTCTCGCTGGACATTCCTTAGCCTTTTTGCAGTACGTCGCAGACCCACAACCCATGCAAAGGGGTTTTCCCGGGGCAGACCTTTGGCTGGTAGTGTTGGCTTCCGTATCTTTGTCGTCCAAGCTATCTTCATTATCCGGGTCCACGACATTTGCCACGACGAGAGGCTCCAGTGGCTGCTGTGACTGGCACTTGGTTAGCTCCAGAGCTAGCTTGTCCGTGGCTTCCATTTGGAGAGCTAGCTTGGCAGCTCTGGCTAACATGAGGTCACTAGGCACCGTAAGTAGCCTAGCCCGCAATGCAGCACTGCATGTATGTTCCGCCAGCTGGTCACAAATCATTTTTCTCCTCCAGCGTCCCAAAACAATGCTAGCTAGCGGCCTCAAGTCAGCAACAAACTGCCAAATGGGTTCACCTACCTGCTGATGCCGCTGCTGAAAACGGATCCTCCGGACAGTCATGTTATTTGGTGTGTGGAAATGGCTAGCCAGCAGCTCCGCTACATTTTCATAAGTATCCGAAGCACCAAGAGTTTGCAGGACTAGCGCTGGCCCTCTATACCCAAATTGTGACCCAGAAGCGCCAGGACCCTTAGCTTATCGAACTCACCGAGTCTCAGCGTGGCAACATAGGTCTCAAAGGCCTTGAACCTCCTGGGCCAGGGCACCGGCGGGTTCCCAGGAAACTTGAGAAAAGGGCGAATTGGAGTTACGCACTCCTCCATGACTTACAGCCGACATCGCCAAATGTTATGTATGGCTTTACCCTGGTTCACAGATGAGGCGGGGTGACTTGTAGAACACAGCTTTATTGAACACTCTGAAGATGGCAGTCACAGACAAGGCACCGGCCAAGGCACAGGCGAGAAAGAGGCCGTAAGAGTAGTAGGATGGCAGACCCCGGCCTTATATAGGGCGGTGCAGTGACGTCGCTGTAGGTGTGCGTTACCACACCACACTTCACAATAAAAGTACTATACGGAACTCCTTATACAAAGATATAGAGTGATGATAATCAAGTCAGTGGCGGTAATGCACCTGTAAGCTGGTTGCCAACCGCCAATCAAATCTAAAAGAAGAAGAAAAGTACTATACAACGGGTAGTGAAATGAAGAGGTACAGGAAAGCAGTCAAAGGAAGAGGTTAGCATAGATAAAGGAGGCTAGTCAGGGAGATGAAGAAAGTAGACAGGAGTATTTGGGATCTTGGTGCATGGCAAAGTGAAAAGGTGGCAAAGGAAAAGGCATATAATGAGTTGTATGAGAGGCTGGACACTAAAGAAGAAGAAAAGGACTTGTATCGATTGGCTAGACAGACAGATCGAGCTGGAAAGGATGTGCAGCAAGTTATGTTGATTAAGGACAGAAATGGTAATGTACTAACAAGTGATGAGAGTGTGTTGACAAGGTGGAAGGAGTACTTTGAGGAGCTGATGAATAAAGAAAATGAGACAGAGAAGAGGATGGATGAAGGAAAGATGGTGAACAAGGAAGTCCCAAGGATTAGCAAGGCAGAAGTGAGGGCTTGTCACCATGGGTTGAGATGCCGTCTCGGCACTCAGCCCATGTTTTCCCTCATCCCTGCTTCCCATTGAGCAGCGTCTCAGCTGGCCCCCAGCTGGCAGCATTATGGACGGCTGGGGCCAATTAGTCTTCATCAGCTGGGGCGCTGCCAATGAGGATAAATAGGAGCAGCCTCGATGACTCGGGGCTGCGACATAAACACATTGCTAAGCTGAAGCCCCTTCGTCTGGTGTCAGCTTATACTCCTCTTGCAGCATTCCTGTGTTTGTATCCCGCTGTGAGTATGTACGTCTTGTTACCCCCACGTCCGGTACGAGCTGCTTACCTCTGCGCTGTGCAACCTGTGAGTGTACGTCTGCATGAGTATCTGTGCTCTCCTCATCCCTTCCCCTTTTCCCTGAATAAAATATCACGACTCACTGGCTTGTCCCTGGCTCTGATTGCCCGGCTCCCTAGAGCCGGATATGACAGTATGTCGCAGCCAGAAGAGTTGCCGGCGGCCGTGAGTCGCTGTGGAAATGTACCTTTCTGTCCGAGTGTCAGCGCTGCTAGCATGCCGTTTCCCAGGAGTCACTTCCGGCACCAGGGCGACGAGCTAAGGTCCATCTCGGAGGCTGTCGACGGGACATTCTTCACCCTGCACAACGCCTCCAACGCGAGACGCTGGCATCCGGGCCGTGCTGAGGAACTCCTGGACTGTCACCCTCACTCTCTGTACCATCTGGAGGACAGTGCCAGGATAGACGCTGCAGGTACACAGCGAGAGAAGCTCCACGGGGTGGATGGAAATCCCAGCAGGGAGTCGAAGTGGGCGACGTCTTTCCCCGCTTCGGAGTCCCGTTCCTGCCGCCATTCCAGTCCGGGAGTTCGCGCCAACCAGAGGACTTCCCCCGACCTGCGCCACGTCACTCGGGATTCCCTTCTAGGAGCCGCAGCTGACAGCAGTTATGTCCGGGGTCGAGTGGCTGTCGCGAGCTCTACTGTGTTTCCTGTCACCACCTTCAGGCATGTGGCGGCGGCAGTGAGATTGATGGTGAGGACTTCAGGGCTACGAAGCTTTCCCGTGCTCGACGCCTTCCTCGTCTCGATCTCCGATCTGAAGCGGCGAATCCTGGGTTTCCCCCTCGCTTCGTCCCCTGGGAGTAGTCGTCATCACATCGCCGAGTCACCTCTGCACGAACCTCGTCCGGATCCAGTTCTGGGTCATCGTCAGGACCGTTCCTCCCACGCAGCTGTCATCCCTTCGCCTCGTCAGTGTGGAGATTCTACAGCCTCGTCCCCTGAGCCTCGTTCCCCCGCTGTCATTCCTGGACATTCGGGCTGGCTCACCCCGGCTGTTTCCCCCTCCATCTCGACGCGCTTCCTGACCGCTGTGTGTGCCTGGAATCCCGGCCTGGTGAGCTCTCTGCTGGAGACAACGCGAGCGACCCTCAGACGAATTCCCGGGGGGTCTTCCGTTATCGCCGGGCGGGGAAAGGAAGAAGCAGAATCCACTACAGCAGGCGATACTCAACCTCCAGGGGGCAGGCAAGTCATTGTTTTTTCACACCTGCTTAATGATTTGCTCTGTCACATCCCTGGAGGAGAAGTTCAGGGTTCGCAGCTCCCTGAACTCTCCCCACCTGCTGTAACCTGTATGCCTAATCCTCTGTGTCTCTCTCCGCTGAGCGGTCCCCGGCTCCGGGTCAACGTGGTGGGATATGGAGAGGGCCTGTGGTTCCGCAGCTACATTGCGGACGGAGGAGGGGGACTGACTGCTGCGTGGAGTCTACGCCGACGACTGAGCGTCCCCGGGTCTCCACGGAGGAGCGGTTCGGTCCGGCGGGACGAGATTCTTCTGGCTTCACGCCGAGTGGATCGTCGGCGGGGTCACCTGAGCTGGAGGAATCTCAAGCTGCGCTGACCATCGTGCTGGCTGCGGGGCCCGACGCGGCTAGATGGGAGCCTGACAACGACCTCCTGACGACGGATCCTGGATCTTCGCAGTCCTGGACGGCGTCAGAACCCGAGATCAGGTGAGTGCTCTCCTTTCTTTTCTCTCTTTTTATCCCCGAGCACTTCAGCCTATCTCCAGGGGAGACGAGCCGGGTGCAGCCGTCCGCTGCGTCTGAGCTCGTCTCGCCGGGTTCTGGCGCTGCCGGTGATCCTGATCCCGGTTCTGTTTTCTCTTCTGAGCCTTCTTCCAGGGTCACCGGCAAGGAGTTGCTGTTCCTCGTGGTGCTGGAGGGTCCAGGTTCAACGTTGGAGGTCGGTTCTGGTGCAGTATTCAACGTGGGTTCGCCCGAGACCCAGTTGGGGTCCAACGTGGGTTCGCCTGAGGCCCGATCGGGGTCCGACGTGGGTGCTGCCCCAGTATTGTCCAGGTCCGGTGAGGAGGTGGCCGTTTTCCTGCGGCCTGACGCCCGCCGCCCTCGTCATCGGCTCTCCCCTGAGCCTCTTCCACCGGGATCCGCTCTGATCCTTCGCCCGTCTCAACGGTCCTGGTGGTTGAGTGATGCGGGTCGACGACCCGACCCACAGAACTTTCGGTTCGGTGATCTGGTTCCCCCCACTGGTCTGTGTTTCCCTCTGGGCAGCCTGGTTCGGCTGCCGGTGGACTGGATTCCTGGGATCTGGGTCCAGAGTTCGCCGTCCGAACACTTCTCTTTCCCTGATTCGCCAGCTGGACGATGGGCGGGGAGATCTCCGGAGCCATCTCGGCCATTTTTGGACTCTGCCTGCCATTCACCTCGGGTGTCACTTTTTCTTTTGTTATTAAGGTCACTCGGGTGTAATGTTCTGTCCTGTTGGTGGATTTGTTTTTATAGTGCTGTGTTTTCCATCGCTCATGCTCAGCATTTTACTTTTTGTGCCATGTTTTTAGCCTCGTTTTTTGTATTGTAGAGTTATGTTTTGTTTTCCGTAACACCATGCTCTGCAGTTATCCATTTATTCCAGTCACTTTCATTTCTTTAGGTGACTGGGTATTTATATATTCGTGTGTGGGGGTTTTTCTTTGCCTGCACTCAGTATTTCTTTTTTGTCCTGTTGGTTCATTATAGAGTCATGTGCTTTGTTTTCCGTAACACCATGCTCTATAATTGTCATTTGTTCCAGTCACCCTCACTTTTCTTGGTGACTGTGTATGTACTTAAATTAGCGCTGTGTATAGGTTCCCCTTTATTTAACCGTACTCAGCATTTTTTGCCCTGTACCTTTTTGGTGGTTCTTTTTTCCTTGCTCTGGGTCACGCATGGTTGGTACTCTCTGGGTAGTATGTAACCGGCGTGCTGACCCAGTTCTTCTCCCCATCTGTACCTGGGTTAATTATTCTGTTTTGTCAGTATTGTATTTGGGTTTTTCTTTCCCGCTACCCTACATTGCCCCATTGGTGTTGTCCTTCCCTTGGCTTCTTCCCCTCCGGTCCGCCTCCCTTCCTCCCACCCTAGGTGGGGGGGGGGGGGGCTGGGATGTTCCTGGTCGTTCAGGAGCCCGACCTTGAGGGAGGGGCTCTGTCACCATGGGTTGAGATGCCGTCTCGGCACTCAGCCCATGTTTTCCCTCATCCCTGCTTCCCATTGAGCAGCGTCTCAGCTGGCCCCCAGCTGGCAGCATTATGGACGGCTGGGGCCAATTAGTCTTCATCAGCTGGGGCGCTGCCAATGAGGATAAATAGGAGCAGCCTCGATGACTCGGGGCTGCGACATAAACACATTGCTAAGCTGAAGCCCCTTCGTCTGGTGTCAGCTTATACTCCTCTTGCAGCATTCCTGTGTTTGTATCCCGCTGTGAGTATGTACGTCTTGTTACCCCCACGTCCGGTACGAGCTGCTTACCTCTGCGCTGTGCAACCTGTGAGTGTACGTCTGCATGAGTATCTGTGCTCTCCTCATCCCTTCCCCTTTTCCCTGAATAAAATATCACGACTCACTGGCTTGTCCCTGGCTCTGATTGCCCGGCTCCCTAGAGCCGGATATGACAGGGCTGCTTTGAAGAGGATAAACAAAATAAAGGTGGTTGGTCCAGATGACATACAGAGGTGTGAAAAAGTGTTTGCCCTGTCTTGATTTTTTTTTTTTGTATGTTTGTCACACTTAAATGTTTCAGATCATCAAACAAATTTAAATATTAAAGATACAAGTAAACACAAAATGCAGTTTTTAAATGGTGTTTTTTTAGTAAGGGTAAAAAAAAATCCCAAAGTACATGGCCCTGTGTGAAAAAGTGATCCTCCCCCATTAAAATATAAATTATCCGTGGTTTATCACATCTTTGGAAAGCTGTGTTCAATTTCTCTAGCCACACCCAGACCTGATTACTGCCACACCTGTTCTCAATCAAGAAATCACTTAAATAGGACCTGCCTGACATATAGAGTGATATAGAGTGATGTCTGAAGCTAGAGTAGGTGGCGGTAATGCATCTGTAAGCTGGTTGCCAATCGCCAATCAAATCTAAAAGAAGAAGGAGTGAAGTAGACCAAAAGATCCTCAAAAGCTAGACATCAAGTTGCAAACCAAAGAAATTCAGGAACAAATGAGAAACAAAGTAATTGAGAGCTATCAGTCTGGAAAAGGTTATAAAGCCTTTTCTAAAGCTTTGCGACTCCAGCGAACCACAGCGAGAGCCATTATCCACAAATGGCGAAAATATGGAACAGTGGTGAACCTTCCCAGGAGTGGCCAGTCGACCAAAATTACCCCAAGAGCACAGCGACGACTCATTCAAGAGGTCACAAAAGACCCCACAACAACATCCAAAGAACTGCAGGCCTCACTCGCCTCAGTTAAAGTCAGTGTTCATGGCTCCACCATAAGAAAGAGACTGGGCAAAAATGGCCTGCATGGCAGAGTTCCAAGACGAAAACCACTGCTGAGCGAAATTAACACGAAGGCTCGTCTCGGTTTTGCCAGAAAACATCTTGATGATCCCCAAGACTTTTGGGAAACTACTCTGCGGACTGAGGAGACAAAAGTTGAACTTTTTGGAAGGTGTGTGTCCCATTACATCTGGCATAAAAGTAACACAGCATTTCAGAAAAGGAACATCATAGCAACAGTAAAATATGGTGGCGGTGGTGGTGGTGGTGGTGTGATGGTCTGGGGCTGTTTTACTGCTTCAGGACCTGGAAGAATTGCTGTGGTAAATGGAACCATGAATTCTGCTGTCTACCAAAAAATCCTGAAGGAGAATGTCTGGCCAACTATTCGTGACCTCAAGCCGAATTGCACTTGGGGTTCTGCAGCAGGATAATGATCCAAAACACACCAGCAAGTCTACCTGTGAATGGCTTAAGAAAAGCAAAATAAATACTTTGAAGTGGCCTAGTCAAAGTCCTGACCTGAATTCGATTGGGATGCTGTGGCAGGACCTTAAAAAGGTGGTTCACAGAAGTGAATAGAATAGAATCGGCTTTATTGTCATTGTACAGTTGTACAGCACAACAAAATTGTGGGTGTTCCACCAGGCTACTGCACGTAAAGTAAGTGAGAAGAATTTGAAATAAAAGTTACAGAACACACAGTTAATCATACACCTTAAGTAGAAATAAAAAATAAAAATAATAAGTAGCCCATTGGTATTTACACAGGTATGGTAGTGGTTTCGCAGGTGGAACTATGTACATAAGAGTGCGGAGTGCAGAAGACATAATTGAGTAAAATGGCCCAAGGATTATTGAAAATATGTACAGCAGTGATATTCATGGATGGGTCAATATACATGAAAGAGAGGAGTGCAAAGATGAGTTATAGTGATAATTAAAAGGTCCTCAGTTCTGTGCATGACAGCGTTCAGAGGGAGGAGGGGTGGGGGCCTCTCACTGTTTGCAGTTCGAATGGCCCAGGGGAAGAAACTGTCAGTCTTGAGGTGTGGGACCTGATCGAGCTGAACCGTCATCCAAAGGGAAGCAGGTCAAACAGGTGGTGGGCGGGATGGAAGAGATTTCATGTGATGGCCTTGAACCTTCTGAGACAGGAGGATCTGGAGATGTCTTCCAGGGAGAGCAGAGGGCTGCCAATAATTTTTTGGGCGGTGTTGATGACCCTCTGCACAGCCTTCCTGTTCTCGACCGTGGAGCCGACGTACCACACACCCAGACAGTAGGTGAGCACGCTCTCCACTGAGCAGCGATAGAAGACCAGCAGTAGCCTCTGGTCCAGGTTGTGCTTCTTCAGGACATGGAGGAAGTGCAGCCACTGCTGGGCTTTCTTCACCAGGGCCTTGGTGTTGACAGTCCAGGAGAGGTCAGAGGAGATGTGGGTGCCCAGGAACCTGAAGGCGGGGATGTTTTCCACGTGGTCGCCATTTATGAGGAGGGAGGAGTGGTCCTGTCTGTTCTTCCTGAAGTCCAGAATGAGTTCTTTGGTTTTTTGGACATGCAGTTTCAGGTTGTTTGCTTGCACTACAGTAGCAGATTCTCTACCTCCGCCCTCTACGCCTTCTGATCGTCATCAGAGATGAGCCCAACCAAGGTGGTGTCCACATATTTCACAGTGACGGTGGTTGGGTGTACAGGGAGTACAGTAGAGGGCTTAGCACGCAGCCTTGGGGGGAGCCAGTGCTGAGGGACAGTGTGGAATGGTGGGGGCCAAGTCTGACTGTTTGTGGGCGGTTGGTGAGAAAGTTTTTTATCCAGGAGCAGTGGGGGGGGGGGGGGGTCTGGAGGAGGTGCAGTTTGTTGATCAGGATGTCCGGGATGATGGTGTTAAAAGCTGAGCTGTAGTCCACAAAGTGCATCCTCACGTAGCTCCTTGGGTTCTCCAGGTGGCTAAGCGCTCTGTGGAGAGTGGTGGCGATGGCGTCTTCCGTAGACTGGTTCTCCCTGTAGGCGAACTGATGGCGGTCAAAGGAGGGGGGAAGACAGTCCCTGATGTGCTGGGACACCAGTCGCTCAAAACATTTCATGACTACAGACGTGAGTGCTATGGGTCTGTAGTCATTCAGGCTGTCAATTGCGGCCTTTTTGGGGATGGGGATGATGGTGGAGGTCTTGAGGCAGGAGGGGACGGTGGCATGCGTCAGGGAGAGGTTGAACAACTTGATGAGGATCCCTGCCAGCTGGTCTGCACATGCTTTGACCGCCGCTTCTGGGATGCCGTCTGGGCCAGCAGCTCTGCGGGGGTTCTCTGCTTTCAGTTGCCTCCTCACCTCATGCACCTGTAGAGAGGGAGAGGGGGTGGGTTTGGGGGGGAGGTGTGCTCAAACTGGGCAAAGAAGCTGTTAAGCACCTCTGCCAAAGTGAGGCTGCTGTCTGATACTGGGGGGCCCTGGCCCCTGTAGTTGGTGAGGGCCTGGATGCCTCTCCACATCTGTTGGAGGTTGTTGTCTGAGAGCAAGCCCTCCACCTTCCTCCTATAGGCATTTTTTTTTTCCACAATATCTTTATTGAACCTTTTTTTTTTTTTTAACAAACATGATACAAACAATCAAACACTAACACTAAAGTACTACAAAAAAAAAAAAAAAATGCACTAAAAACACCAACAACCACCAACAAAATCAAGTCTTCAACAATGCTCCTCTGTTTAGTCTAGACAATCCAATACATAAGTATACATATTATGTTCACCAGTTTGGAATTTACAAGGTCCACACACATCATTCACCTTCTTCTTCAAGAGTTATGTTTAAATTTTTTACATAATCAATAAAAGGTCTCCATATATTCTCAAACACAATTTCCTTTGATTTTAGTATATATGTTATTCTTTCTAATGGAAGGTTTGTTAACATCTGTCTTAACCACTGAGTCACATCTGGTCTATGAGTCTTTTTCCATAATAGTGCAATACATTTTTTGGCATTAAGCAAACTGAGGTCTATGAATGTTCTTTCACTTTTATTAAAATTATGCTTTTCTGGGTACAGACCCAACAAAAACAGTTTAGGATTCAATATGATTTGTTTTGAGATTATTTTTTCAATTGTTACCCTCACCTCTTCCCAAAACATTCTTATTAATCTACATTCCCATAAACAATGAAATAGGGTTCCTTTACTTTCCATGCATTTTGTGCATGTATCTGGTATATTTTTGTTATATCTATTTAACTCCTCCGGTGTAACATACATCCGCATTAACCATTTGAAATGTATCAATTTAAGGCGTGCATTTATTGATTTGGTTTGAGCTTCTGTACAAGCCAATTCCCATTGTTCCTCTGAAATTTCAATTTGCAGATCTTCTTTCCAGTAGTTTAATCTTTTCAGTGAATTTTCACTTGAAGATAGTGTCAATGAGTTATAAAACTCTGAAATAATACCCTTTCTTTTACTATCTTTCATCATCATTTTTTCCAAGGATGAATAAATAGGTCGAGTGAGAGCTTTATTTTGATTTGATCGAATAAAGTTTCTAAGTTGAAGATATTTAAAAAAATGTGTTCTATTGAGACTAAATTTGATCCTCAGCTCTTCAAAAGACATTATGTTGTCTGCACATGGCAAATATAAATCCTGAATCTTTTGTATCCCTTTTAAATTCCATACTTTAAATACAGCGTCCGCTCTCCCTGGTTTAAAATATTGATTACCCCATATTGGACTAAATTGTGACAATAACTGTGGTTCTTTTAAATAGTTTTTAGCTTCACACCATATTTTGATCATATGCTTTACAAATGGATTTTTAACTTGTTTTTGTAATTTTTTTGCCGAATCTGAGTATATGAATATGGGAAGAGGTAAAGGTAAATTGTATGATTCCATTTCAGTCCAGTGAGGGAGATCATTTGATGAAAAATAATATGTCATAGACCTCAGTTGTGCCGACCAATAATACAACATAAAATTTGGACATTTCAGACCTCCACGATCAAATGGTAAATATAATAAAGACAAACGTAATCTAGCCCTCCTGTTGTTCCATATAAATTCCACTAACTTTTTTTTTATTCTTGAGAATAGATCTAAAGGTGGTGATAAGGGAATGTATTGAAATAAATAAAGTATTTTAGGTAAAATATTACTTTTAAGTATATTGATTCTCCCGATCATCGACATTGGTAGTGACATCCATCTCTGAGTTAACTCACTGATATCTGACATTAAGGCTTCATAGTTGACACTGGCGACTGATTCTAGCTTAGGCATAATTTGGATTCCTAAGTATTTAAACTGATTTACAACATTGAATTGATTTACCTCAGGGGCTGGGTAATTTCTCTGGGTCTCATTTAGCATTAATATTGAAGATTTAGTTTTATTTATTTTATATCCTGATATTTCCCCAAAATTCTTTATTAAATTCAACAAGGTTGGAATTGATTTTTTTAGATTCGACATAAACAAAATTATATCATCGGCGTACAGGGAGATTTTATGTTCTGTTGGTCCAACTTTAATTCCATATATTTGTGAATGTAAACGTATCGCTATCGCTAAAGGTTCAATTGCCATAGTAAACAGTAAAGGTGAAAGTGGACAGCCTTGTCGACATCCTCTATTGATTTTTATTGGTTTTGAAATATTGTTATTTGTTAGGATTTCTGCTGTAGCATTATTGTATATTATTTGAACCCATTTTATGAAATTATTTCCAAGTCCAAACCTTTGTAGGACTTCAAAAAGGAAGGGCCATTCAACTCTATCAAAGGCCTTTTCGGCGTCCAATGATAGGAGAGCTGTATCCGGTGCTTCTTTATTAAAATAAATAATATTAAATAGTCTTCTTACATTATGGAAGCCTTGTCTACCCTTTATAAAGCCATTCTGATCTCGATTAATAATATTTGGTAAAATTTCTTGTATTCGTCTTGCTAAAATTTTACAGATTATCTTAAGGTCGGCGTTTAATAGGCTTATTGGTCTCATATTTTCACATTTATTGGAGGGCTTACCTGGTTTTGGCAGCAGTATAATTAAGGCATTATTTATGTATGATGGTAAATTATTATTTTGAAATGCTTCTAAAACCATTTCCAAAAAAGGTTTTATTAATTTATTCTTAAATTTTTTATAAAGGTCAACTGGAAGACCATCTGGTCCTGCACTTTTTCCTGATTTCATATTATCAATGGCTAGCCCAACTTCTTCTTGACTAATTTTAGACTCCAATATCTCCCTGTTTTCATTTGGAATACACGGTATAGATAGTTCGTTCAAAAACCCATTTAGTTTTGTTAAATCAGGTTCATTTTTGGTATCATATAATTTTTCATAGTAATCTCTAAAGGCTCTATTAATTTCTAAAGGATCTATAACTACCTGTCCGTTACTTATAATACTGGTAATTGGTGTTTTAATTTCCAATTGTTTAATCTGCCATGCTAATAATTTTCCTGATTTTTCACCTTGTTCATAAAAAGATTGTTTCAATCTTAGAAGACTCGAGGCAGCTCTATTCGCTGATTTTTTGTCGTATTCAGCTCTCAAAATCAGTAATTCATTCTCCAACCTTGGGTCACTTCCTGCATACACTTTTTCCTGAAGATTTTTTATTTTATGTTCCAATTTAGCTCTCTCCTCTCGAGTCTTCTTAGATTTTGATCCTGTATAACTAATAATATGTCCCCTAATAAAAGCTTTGAAAGCCTCCCACTTTACACATGCTGATGTTTGTGTAGTATTGATGTCAAAGAACTCGTCTATCTGTTTTTCTATATACTTGACAAATTCCTCATCCTGAAGCCATTTATGCTGAAATTGCCATCTACCTGATTCCTTTGTCAATTTTTTATCTACATATATTAGACAACAGGGTGCATGATCAGAGATCACGATGTTATCATAAAAGCAGTTTTGAATCTCCTATAGGCATTTTTAGCAAATTTTATGCCTCTCCTCAGGTTAGCTCTGGCAGTGCTGTACAGAGAGCTGTCCCTCTGTCTGAAGGCTGAGTTGCAGGCTCTAATCAGAGCTTGGACCTCACTGGTCATCCATGGTTTGCGGTTTGGAAAGACCCGGATGTGTTTGGTGACTGTCACATTCTCTACACAGTATTTGATGTAGAAAAGGGCAGATTCAGTGTAGGAGTCCAGGTCCGGCTGTTCAAAGATGCTCCAATCAGTACAGTAAAAGCAGTCTTGTAGATGGAGAAGAGCATTTTCAGGCCATGTTTTAATTGTTTGTTTGTTTGTTTGTTTGTTTGGGGAGGAGCTCTACCTCAGGGGGGAGTAGGCAGGAGTCAGAAACGGAGAGAGATGGTCTGATTGTCCAAGGTAGGGTTGGGGGTGGCTCTGTAGGCATGTTTAATTTGGTAGAATTTGGGGAGTACAGTTTTTAAGCATGCTTTGTTAAAATCCCCTACAATAATGTGGATTGCATCGGGATGATCTCTGCTGTCTGCTGACAATGTGCTGGAGGTGATTGAGTGCTAAGCTAATGTTAACATCTGGAGCAATGTAAACAGCTGTTAAAATTACTGCTGTTAGCTCTCGGGGGGAGATAAAAGGGCCTACACAGGAAGGACATGGCCTCTAATGGCGCTTTTCCACTAGTACCCAGTCGGCCTTACTCTACTCTACTCTACTTTACTCTACTCTACTCAGTTCGGTTCTGTTTCCATTACAGCTGGGTATGCCTGGGGTGGGTGGGATTTTTTTACAGCAAGGCGGCGCCACACTCCCATGACGTAAAACACACGACCCAAGCAAAACATAACATGGCGGCTGTACAAAGCGACTCCTCGGTCTCTGGCTTTTTGTCACCGTAAAGGCCAAAAAGGACCACCAGAGAAGGGGACAGGCAGCGAGATAAAACATTCTGGAAAAGTACTGGAGCGTCTGGGAAGCCAGAGAGCAGAAGACGTGAGGATACGAACTAGATCACATATGACGGTAAGCTAATGATTGCTAATGCTAGTTTGCTTTAAGTCCGCCGTACTACGTTGTAATGTCTGCAAGCTATCGCTACTAGGTACTAAAATATGTATGCTGTGTGTGTGTGTTTCAGATGGCTTTGTTGTGGGAAAATTACCGCTTCAAACCGTCGGTCTGGGCGTTCAAGACAGCCTCTCACTGATGTCACCCCAGCTTCACAAACGATCAGTGGTTATAGAGCTTAAGAATGTCTGTAGAAACGTTTAGCTTCCTGTACAACAAATTGCTCTGATCTGTGTGAAAATCATGGAGAGACTGTTGAGACATCATGTCATGTACCTGCTCCAGCAGCACTGAGTCTGTGGTGGTGTCATGGCAAAAACTGTTCAGCTGACACAACTTGATCACCAGGTTGTAGTTATGGGGTTATATTAGCCACAAAATATATATTCAAAAGGTAAACAGTACTGAGTTAGGTATAATAAGATATATTTGACAATTATGATGCATTTTAGGCCAAAACAAACTTGATCTAGGATTAAAAGCAATTAAAATAATGCAGTCACAAGGTTACATGGAAAATACTTGATTTACTAGATACATGTAGCTACTGTAAAAATATATACTGCTCAAAAAAATAAAGGGAACACTTTGAAAACACAAAGTGTTCCCTTTATTTTTTTGAGCAGTATATATTCTCTGCATCAACAATGTACTATACATGTATTCATGTAGTATTGCACTGGGAATTTTGACAATAAACCTTTGAAATTTTTGCAGATGTGTCTCTTTTGTTTACCACCAAGTGACATAAATTAAATACTAAAAGATTGGAAAAGCTGTCTAAGAACAATCCAGCAGTCTGAGAAATTACTTTTGGTTTGGTGTAAGTCTGTCAACAGAATTATGAACCATAAAGCAGTTTGTGTTAAAATGTTAAATCCCATTAAACCCTAACTCAGGGGTGTCCAATCATGTGCCATGGAGGGCCAAGATCCTGCAGGTTCCCTCTTCTACCCAGTCTCTTCAGCAGGTGTTTTCACTGATCAGTAGTCAGTGGAAGAAATTCAGTGGAATCTGCTGTTGGAGACACTGTTTGGAGGTAAAGCCTGCAGGGTCTTGGCCCTCCATGGCACATGATTGGACACCCCTGCCCTAACCCATTATGATAAAGTACAGATGCTAATATGGCCCAGAATTCCTCCATACACTGGTACTATCACTAAAGTGTGCAGGGTCTTCTGCAGTGGCACATCCAACAGTACAGTCTTCAGTAAATAAAATAATTGTTTTGGTTACTTTTTCTTAAAAATGAGCCATTATTTTCAAAGTCACCGATAAATGGTTTGTACTGTTGACTCTTTTCCCACCGGTGTCTTCACAGACAAAATAGAAAATCATGATGCAAACACATGTCATTAAATTGTTTTTTACAATCAGCAGCAAATTCCAGATTATTCAGAATGTGCAAAATTCAAACTGTAAAAAAAAAAACTTAGAATGGGTCACACACGCCGGCCGCACTGCCTCACTGAGAAGCAGCTGGGATGTGCCACTCAAGCTGGTTCCAGTTTAGCAGATCTTCAGCCTGCATCTCTGTAAATAGTGAGGCAAGGTCCGGTTTGGGGTGGATTGTTTTCCTCTTGCCAAGACAAAAGACAGAAATGGGTGGTGGTTAATTAATGCAAGTTTAAAACATATTTGGGAAATACACTTACTGCTAAAAGCCAGTGGTGCAATGTGACAAAAAAATGCTTCATTGTTGTATTTAACCACAATTTTCATGTAGCTGCACTTCAGTAGATTTTACAAGGGCTGGGTTACATTTAAAATCAATTGTTTTTACTGTGGCCTCAGCAATCAGAATGAATTAATACATTCACTTGAATGGAATATAGTACTTTAACTGAGGATATGCATCACCGAGTGTGGAGTCGCTTAGTCAAAATATGGAATTTTTATCAATAAAAGTTAAGCCACCGCTCTGTCACCACTGTGTCTCTTCTTGCCCTGGCTTCAAGTGTGGGTGGTGTTTTGTACTTGTATTGCTAAAATATAAAAGGATGCACTACAGTGGGTCTCAAATATTTGTAATGTGTCCTGCTGTTATAATACTGCATTAGTTTATTGATGATAGACTATAAACTACACATATAAACTAAATTATATTGATGACTGAACAACTCCCATTCCCCAAAGTGCAACATACAGTTATGAACAAAACTCACAAAGGATCACACAAGTGAGCTGACAAAAAAAAAAAAAAAAATACATTAATAAGCGATTTATTTTACAGTTGATGTGCCATTCATTTTCAATTATTCTGTAATTAACATTCACACTATCAAATAAATCTCAGTTCAGTCCCTTTTATATTAGGTGGAAATTGTGCTACTTTGGTTTTGGCACTTTACCTGTAAAAGCAAAGGATTTCAGTACTTTCCACAGTGGCGAGGTCCGTTGTGGGGTGGCTGCTTTTCCTTTCCTCTTGCCTAGACCAAAGACAGAAATGGATGGTGGTTAGTTAAAGCAAGTTCAACACATATACAGGTACATCTCAAAAAATTAGAATATCATGAAAAAGTTCAATATTTTTTGTCACTCATTTCAGAAAGTGAAACCCATATATAGATTCATTACATGGGCAGTGATATATTGCAAGTGTTTATTTTAATTTTGAAGATTATGGCTACAGTCCATGTTAACCAACATTTCAGCGGCCAACATTTCTATTTAAAAAATATTTTTTTTTAATTAATTTTATGTAATATTCTAATTTTTTGAGAAACTGAATTTGGGGTTTTCAGGGGCTGTAAGCCATAATCATCAAAATTAAAATAAATAAACGCTTGAACTATATCACTGTCTGTGTAATGAATCTATATAATATATGGATTTCACTTTCTGAAATGAGTGACAAAAAATATTGAACTTTTTCATGATATTCTAATTTTTGGAGATGTACCTGTATTAGGGAAATACACTTGTGAAAGTCAGTGGTGGGATGTGACAAAAATGCTTCGTTTCCCTGACCAGTGAGCATCCCAGGAGCCACTCTGTACATGTACAAATACATTTTCAATCCAGGGATTTATGGTGGAACAGAAACAGCACAAAAACACTGTTCCAACACTTTTTTTGGAAAATCCACAGAATAGTTGTGTGGGTCTATTCTGACGCTTTAGAAAATTATATGAATCAATTTATAAATCACTGGTTTGACAATGCACTTGAATATGTTGAGATTTTGGATCCTGGGGTCCTCTTGACCTGTATCCAAAATATAAACACAACATGCTGAGGGCAGCGGACCCCTGGCATGTGGAAACAGATTCTAGAAAGAAATTACACACAACTTAATGCACAGCACCAAACTGCAACACGTACACAAACCAGGACTTTAACCAGGATTAGCATATTTCATCTTTTTGCTCTCACAAGCGAATACTTCGGACAAAGCAAGCGCAAATCAGCAAAGCTGGCTACTAGCTAGCTAGGTTCAGGTTCAGGTTCAGGTTCAGGTTACTTTATTTGTACCCGTAGGTAGATTTGTTTTGCAGTCAGGTGACATCCTTTTAGCCACATATTTACAAACCACAATTACATTCAACATGAACACAAACACAGGCACACATGAAGCTGACTATGAACACGATAAAAGTACTCAAGGCTCCACCAATCAGGACACAAGACAAAGAGACAAGAGAAAAAACAAAGATAAGAGAGAAGGATCAGATTAAAAAAAGTTAAAAACTAAGTCAAAGAGATTAAAAACTCAATCAAAGTCTAAAACCCAATAAAAGATTTGAAACCCGAATAAAAACCCTACAAAAATAAATAAATAAAAAATAAAAATTGATAAATAGATAACTAAATTATGTGCAATATATTGCTACATCTTGTTCAATTCTTTGACAGCAGCAGGAGCAAAGCTGTTTTTGTAGCGCTGGGTTTTACATTTTGGGACAACAAACCTCCGTCTGGAGGGAAGAAGCTGAAAATGGCAGTGCAAAGGGTGGGAGTCATCATTTAAAATGGAGGTAGCAATCCTCTGTACCTGTCTGGTGTACAGGGATGTCAGGCTCAGCTGTGACTCACCAAGCAAACGACTGGACCATCTAACTACCTGGTCTAGGGATTTCCTCTGTTTCAGTTTTATCTGACCAAACCATGACTCTAAAGAAAAGGATAAAACAGATTCAATAAAAGCCCGATAAAACATTGTCATTATGGTTTGGTCAGTTTGGAAGTGTGCGAGTTTCCTTAAACAATGCAAATGTTGCTGACCCTTTTTGCACACCCTTTCACAGTTCTCTTCAAAGTTTAAATTACTATCAATAATAGTCCCAAGATATTTGTAAGACTGCACACATTCAATGGTCTGGCCTTTTAGTACAGTGACTTCGTGCCCCGGAGTTTTCCTCCTAAAGTCAATAATCATATCTTTAGTTTTTGTCGTATTCAGCTGCAAGTAGGAATCCTCACACCAGTGAACAAAATCATCAACTACTGGGCCGTGGCCACTCTCGCCATCCTGAAGGAGACTGACAATAACTGAATCATCAGCATACTTCATAATGTGTCTGTCATGTCTGCTCTGACACATGTTTGTGTACAGGATGAAGAGTAGTGGTGACAGCACACACCCCTGCGGAGAGCCAGTAGAAGAACACTTTTGGTCAGACAGTGTACCATTGACCCTCACTCTCTGTGTCCTGTTGGTTAAAAAATCAAGAATCCAACCCACCAGATTATTACTCAAATCAAATTGTTGCAGGAGCCTTTCAACTAAAATATGAGGTTGGGTTGTATTAAAAGCAGAAGAAAAGTCCACAAATAAAAGTCTGGCGTGTGTCCCATTAAAATCCAGATATTTAAAAAGCATGTTAAGCAGAGTGACAGTGGCATCCTCCACTCCTCTGTGAGGCCTACAGGCAAACTGCAAAGGATCCAGTGCATGCTCAGTCTTCTTTAGGACCTCAAATCTGACCAGTTTTTCAAAAATTTTCATTAAAATTGAAGTCAAGGCAACTGGTCTAAAATCATTTACCGTTTTAGGACAGCTGGATTTTGGAACAGGGACAACCACAGCATCTTTCCAGACCTTAGGCACATGTTGTGTCTGTAAGGACTTATTAAAAATGTAGTGAAAGGAAAATGTAGTGAGCTAGCTACTAGCTAACACTCATTAGCCAGCACAGGACGACGTTGTATTGCTCAAAAAAAGTGAGCTTACCACCAACAGGATAAATAAGCGAAAAGATGCACAATATCACAAATCACTCACCATCGATAGTTCTCTCACTTTCATCTTCACCTTGTTCGTAGTCCGGTTCTATGCTGGGCTGCCATCTGTTTCGGTGTGAGGTACCTCCCTGTCGCTCTGGATACTGATATCTGCTACCAAACACAGAAAACTCCACACCTCTTCGTTGGACCACGGTGTAGATTTCCGCGAAACCTACAACGCCATCTCTATTAATATCGTGTTTACTCGGTGACCGAGTTTACTCCGTGAACTTTTGCAAATGGCGGTTTGGAGATTCTTCAGAAGATGGGCACTTTCATGACGTTAAGCCCTGACCAATCAGTGACCTGCAGTCTGTTGACGTCACCTTTTCAGCCCGACTTAGCGCGGCTGTACCCTGGCCTCAAGTTGGTACTAAAAAAGTACCTGGTACCAGGTACCAGGTACTAATGGAAAAGGCTACAAACCGAGTTGAGTAGAGTCGAGTAGGGCCGAGTGGGTACTAGTGGAAAAGGGGCTTAAGTTCCGTTCACAGTGGCTATGAATTATTCTGCTGTTTTTATACCAAGTCTGGAGCACATAAACACAGAGCCCCCCCCCCTTCCCTTTCCAGAATCAGCGTTGCGGTTGAGACGGTGTGTAGTTTGGCCAGGTAAAGCTGGATTCATGCTGCGCCTCCGCTGTCCACGTAAGTGCAACCGGAAACCTCGTGTGACAAAATTTGCGTCATCTTCTCCAGTCCGCTAGTGTATGCAGGGCGACCGCGTGCAGCCCAAATTTTATGACCGTGTGGCCTGCCCACAACCTGAATGCATTGACAGAGCATGCACAAGGCTGAACATCCCATTCACGAGGTGGCACTATCAACACAGCATACCAAGACAAAGTAGGCAAGGAAGACAACAAGGAGGCGGAAGACGAGAATAAACATACATGAATCCTTTTGCAGCAGCAGCAGCTTGAGAGGAGAAGAGCACTGGAAAACGGTAATTCCTCCTTTTCCTTGAAATGACGCCATTGCTGTTGCTACAAAAAAGTGTGCGTCACTTTCGTGTTTATAGCCAATGAACAAACTGGCGTGATACTGCATTTGCGCTACCCACAGGGCAGGGGCGAAACTACAAATAACAGTTGTGCGCATGCATCAATTGCTTGGCCAGGTAGATGAAAAAAAGTGAGCATGTACAATACTGAGTGTGCACCGGGCTTGTCCAAAGTGCACGCAGACCAAAGTGGACCAGAGGGGAAATGCAGCATGAATAAGACTTAATTCCACAGCGGCAGCCGGGATGCATTCAGTCAGCCATGACTTGGTCACAGTCAGAATACAACAGTCCCGGACATAGCAATTATGGGCGATCTCCGTGTGCAGCTCGTCCATTTTGTTGGTGAGGAAAATTGAAGGTAACGAAAACCCTCCATCATCATCATCATCATCATCATAGCAGTCTGTCGCAGGTGACAATGACTGTTTCATTTAGGTCTGATCAGATTCCTCCACACAGCTCTGTAAGTTGCTTTCTGACTGACCATTTCATGAAACTACTTGCAAAGTATTTGGGTACCGCTAGCTTCTGCTGGACTAGGGGCACATTCTTGGCAGATAGAGGTATTATCAGTGGCAAGGACAGGCCAAGACAAACTGACTCCAGTATCTGTTGCAGTGACTGACCAGATGATAGGTTTGTTTATCTCTGCTCTTTGTGTAGTGCATGTCACGATGCACCGACTGGCCAAAGTCCACCACAGACCTTGCGACAGATGTGCTTATCTGCGAGGATGTCCAGTCTCACCCCGTGTAACTGGGAGTGGTCCACCACAGACCTGTGACAGATACTGTTTTTAATTCTGCCAGGATGCCCAGTTTCACCCTCGGAAGGGCGGGGTTGCGGGTTGAGTCACCGACGGCCCGACCCATGAGACAGGTAGATATCGCCGTTTATTCAGTAAAGTTCCTACCTCACCACTACTTGTCAGCACCCCATGTCTTGCCTGCAGTGCGCAATTGCGCGCAGCGGAACAGGTGTGGTGGGTGGCTAGGCTTCAGTCCGGTGGCTGTTAATGCTAACTCCAAACTACTGATTCAGATAGCTGCTACTCCTGTTTGCCAAGGATGTGGGACAGTTCTTCATTGTGCTTCATCAGAGAGGATAGTTCACACGTGGCTGAATTACAACAATTTTTTAAAGATGAGTGGTCCAAAATTCCTCCTAAGCGCTGTAAAAGTCTCATTGCCAGTTATGGCAAATGCCTGATTGCAGTTGTTGCTGCTAAGGGTGGCTCAACCAGTTATTAGGTTTAGGAGGCAATCGCTTTTTCACACAGGGCCATGTAGGTTTGTATTTTTTTCCCATTAATAATAAACACCTTCATTTGAAAACTGCATTTTATGTTTACTTGTGTTATCTTTGTCTAATATTTATATTTGTTTGATGATCTGAAACATTTAAGTGTGACAAACATACAAAAAAAAGAGAGAAATCAGGAAGGGGGCAAACACTTTTTCACACCACTGTATTTACGGCTTTGGCCCGAATGGGCCATGTTCTCCACCTCCATTGTTGAAGTGGCAGCCCAGAGCTGTGGCCGCAAGGTCATTGAGGCATCTCGTGGTGGCAACCCCCGAACCAAGTGGTGGACACCAGTGGTGAGGGGGGCCATTAAGCTGAAGAAGGAGTCCTATCAAGCTTGGTTGGCTTGTGGGACTCCTGAAGCAGCTGAAGTGTACCGGCAGGCCAAGCGGAGTGCGGCTCGGGTGGTTGCTGAAGCAAAAAGTTGGGTATGGGAGGCGTTCGGTGAGGCCATGGAACAAGACTTTCGGTCGGCCTCGAAGAGATTCTGGCAAACTGTGCGGAGGCTCAGGAGGGGGAAGCAGCTCCTTGTCCACACTGTGTATGGTGCGGATGGGGCACTGCTGACTTCAACTGGGGATATCGTTGGGCGGTGGAAGGAATACTTCGAGGATCTCCTCAATCCCACTGACATGTCTTCCACAGAGGATGCAGGGCTTGTGGATGAGGGAGACGACTCGCCTATCACAGGGGCTGAGGTTACCAAGGTGGTTAAAAATCTCTTTGGTGGACAGGCCCTGGGGGTGGACGAGATTCGCCCTGAGTACCTCAAGGCTCTGGATGTTGTAGGGCTGTCATGGTTGACACGCCTCTGAAACATTGCGTGGCGGTCCGGGGCAGTGCCTTTGGCATGGCAAACCGTGGTGGTGGTTCCTGTCTTCAAAAAAGGGGACTGGAGGATGTGCTCCAACTTTAGAGGGATCACACTCCTCAGCCTACCTGGGAAGGTCTATGCCAAGGTACTGGAGAGGAAAGTCCAGCCATTGGTCAAACCTCGGATTCAGGAGGAGCAATGTGGTTTTCATCCTGGCCGTGGCATATCAGACTCAGCTCTTTACCCTCTTGAGAATCCTCGAGGGTTTGTGGGAGTTTGCCCAACCAGTTTACATGTGTTTTGTGGACTTGGAGAAGGCATTCAACCGCGTCCCTCGTGGTTTTTTGTGGGGGGGGGGGTGCTTTGAGAGTATTGGGTATCAAGCTTGTTGTTACGAGCTGTTTGGTCTCTGTACCACCATTGAGAGAGTTTGGTTCATATTGCCAACACTCGGTCAGACTCATTCTCAGTGAGAGTTGGACTCCGCCAGGGCTGCCCTTTGTCACAATCCTGTTCATAACTTTTATGGACAGGATTTCTAGGTGTGGCCAGGGAATGGAGGGTGTCATGCTTGGTGACCACAGGATCTCATCTCTATTGTTTGCAGATGATGTTGTCCTGCTGGCTTCATCCAGCAGTGACCTACAGGTCTTACCGGGACAGTTTGCCACTGAGTGTGAAGCGGCTGGGATGAGAATTGGTACCTCCAAGTCCGAGTCCATGGTCCTCAGCTGGAAAAAGGTGGATTGTCCTCTCCGGGTTGGGGACAAGCTCCTGCCCCAAGTGGAGGAGTTTAAGTATCTTGGGGTCTTATTCACAGGTGAGGGGAGAATGGAGCGAGAGATTGACAGACTGATCGGAGCAGCATCTGCAGTGATGTAGACGTTGTACCAGTATGTTGTGGTGAAGAGGGAGCTAAGCTCTAAGGCAAAGCTGTCAATCTACCAGTCAATCTACGTTCCTACCCTCACCTATGGTCACGAGCTTTGGGTAATGACCAAAAGAACAAGATCGCAGATACAAGCAGCTGAAATGAGCTTTCTTGGTAGGATTGCTGGACTCACCCTCAGAGATAGGGTGAGGAGCTCATCCGGGAGAGGCTCAGAGTAGAATAGCTGCTCCTCCACATTGAAATGAGCCAATTGAGGTGATTTGGGCATCTGATCAGGACGCCTCCTGGACGCCTCCCACTTGAGATGTTTCGAGCACGTCCCTCTGGGAGCAGATCCCGGGGCAGACCCAGGACTCGCTGGAGAGACTTTGTCTCCCATCTGGTCTGGGAACGCCTTGGTATTCTCTCTGAAGAGCTGGAGCAGGTGGTTGGGGAGAGGAGAGTCTGGGCTTCTCTGCTTGGAACTGCTGCCTCCACAACCCGGACATCCGGACAAGCGGTAAAAGATGGATGGATGGATAGCGAGTCCTATGATGCCTGCATTTGATCTTTGATGATGTCATAGCCAGTCTATGATCTTTGATGATGTCATAGCGAGTCCTATGATCGTGAGTGATTGTATACTTTATTGATCCCCAGAGAGGAAATTGAGGGCATCCACCTGGATGGATGAAGCAGCCACTGTCCGGCACTATCCCCTAACCATTCACACACACATTCACACCTAGGGCCACTTTAGAGTCTCCAATTAACCTAACCTGCATGTTTTTGGCCTGTGGGAGGAAACCGGAGAAATCCCCGAGTAAACCCACGCAGATACGGGGAGAACAAGCAAACTCCACACAGATAACTGTTGGTCAGGGGCTGGGATCGAACCAGGGATCCCATGGCCAAGGGTGAGTTGCTGTGCTGGTGCAGTGCTAACCACTGTGCCACCACACCGCCGTGATGCCTGCATTTGATCGTTGATGATGTTATAGTGAGTCCTGTGATCGTGAGTGATGCCTGCCTTTTATCTTTGATGTTCTATTATCATATAAGTGATGCCTGACTTTGATCTTTGATAATGTCATAGCGAGTCCTATGATCGTGAGTGATGCCTGCCTTTGATCTTTGATGTCCTATGATTGTGAGTGAGTTCCGCCTTTGATCACTCACAGACACACACAGATTTTCTTGAATCACTCTATGGTGTTTATATGACATCATGTAGACATCATAGGCACATCATAGGCGATCCTGTGATCTTTAAGCAAGTCCTGAGACTGGACATCCTGACAGATAAGCACATCTGTCGCAAGGTCTATGGTGGACTTTTGCCAGTTGGTGCATCGTAACATGCACTACACAAAGAGCAGAAATAAACAAACCTATCATCTGGTCAGTCACTGCAACAGATACTGGAGTCAGTTTGTCTTGGCCTGTCCTTGCCACTGATAATACCTCTATCAGCCAAGAATGTGTTGCTAGTCCAGCAAAAGCTAGTGGTACTCAAATGCTTTGCAAGCAGTTTCATGAAATGGTCAGTCAGAGTGCAACTCAAACCAGCTCGGACGTCACCCGGGTTAACAAGGTCAGGAGTTCCTGGCAGCGGAAGGCGAATTATAGAGCTGCGTGGAGGAATCTGATCAGACCTAAATGAAACAGTCATTGTTGCCCCCGACAGACTGCTATGATGATGATGATGATGGTTGTGACAGACACACAGACACAGAGATTTCTTGAATTGTATCACTCTTCTTCTTCTTCTTCTTCTTCTTCTTCTTCTTCTTCTTCTTCTTTTGATTTGATTGGCGGTTGGCAACCAATTCAATTCAACTTTATTTATATAGCGCCATTTCACAGTCATCTCATAGCACTTTCAACTGTAGGGGAAACCCCCACAGTTGCAGAAAGACCCCAGCAATCAGGCAATCCCCTGTGAGCAAGCGCTTGGTGATGGTGCAGAGGAAACACTCCCTTTTAACAGGAAGAAACCTCCAGCTGAACCAGGCTCAGGGAGGGGCAGTCATCTGCTGCGACTGGCTGGGGAGTGAGGGGACAGAGAAGATGAAAAGAACAGATATGTAGAGAGCAAACAGCACGATGGGGACTCAATCTATGGGAGAGAACAAACAGATGTTAATGACCAGCAAAAAAAATATTTCATTGAGAGTGAAGAAAGGAGTGAAGTCCAGTGCATTACTGGAGGTCCCCCGGCTGTCTAAACCTATTAGCAGCATAACTAAGGGAGGATTCAGAGACACATGATCCCTCCCTAATTGTAAGCTATATCAAAAAGGAAGGTTTTAACCCTATTCTTAAAAACAGAGATCGAGTCTGACTTCCGAATTCAGATTGGCAGCTGGTTCCACAGGAGAGGAGCTTGATAATTGAAGGCTCTGACTCCCATTGTACTTTTGGAGAGTCTAGGTATTACAAGTAATCCAGCATTTTGGGAGTGTAGTGCTGTGGGCGACCCCCACAGCCTACGGACAAGCAGAGCGCTCAGCTGGAGCAATTAGCAGAACAGTGAGATGTATGGACTGATATCAATATGTAGATGTGCCTTGCAACCTCTTTTGTCCTACAGCTCCAGAGCAGAGAGGAATTCCTGCGCCAGTAATCCTGCTATTGATATGTGTGACTCTCATGTAAATGTCCCATGCATTCCTGCCGTACTGTGATGCTAATGTGCCATGCATGCATTGTCTAGCTGGGTATACTGTATAAGTGAACTGAATATCGCTTGCTGACTCTCTTACTGCTTTTTGATCACACGCATTGCCTGTTTGCTGACTAGAGACTGAGGGCTCGCTCCAGCGCGCTTACACAGCGCTGGAATGAGTCCTGTGATGGAGGATGAATAAAACACCCTTTTAAACTTCAGTTCGCCGTGCCTGCAGGAGTTTACCTTCACAGTTCCAACTATGAAGACCAGTCTAATCATTGGAAAAGGTGGTGAGACAATCAAAGGCATTAGCCAGCAGTCAGGAGCCAGGATTGAACTCCAGAGGAATCCTCCACCTAACTCTGATCCTAACATAAAAATGTTCACCATTAGAGGCTCCTCACAACAGATAGATTACGCCAGGCAGCTGGTGGAAGAGAAGATTGGGGGACCTGTCACTCCAATGGGTGGTCCACATGGCCCTCCTGGTCCACATGGAGGTCCATGCCCACACAGTCCTCCAGGACCACCTGGACCCCCTGGAGCGCCAATGGGTCCATACAACCCTGGACCCTACAACCAGGGACCTCCAGGACCATGGTCCCCCAGCCCCTTATCAGCCTCAAGGATGGGGCAATGGCTATCCACACTGGCAGCAGGGCCAACCTGATCCAAATAAAGCAGCAGTTGATGCTAACGCAGCGGCGTGGGCAGCCTACTATGCTCAGTACGGCCAACAGCCCCAAGCCTCCATGGCGCCAACAAGTGGAGCACCTGGCACAACACAAGCTAATGGTCAAGGTCAACAGAGTCAGCAACCTCAGGATTACTGGCGCCGGAATTCCTCTCTGCTCTGGAGCTGTAGGACAAAAGAGGTTGCAAGGCACATCTACATATTGACATCAGTCCATACATCTCACTGTTCTGCTAATTGCTCCAGCTGAGCGCTCTGCTTGTCCGTAGGCTGTGGGGGTCGCCCACAGTGCTCTGTTAGGATAATAGGGTAGTATCAGATCTTTTTTTTTTTTTTTTTTTTTTAATTTAAGTTTTTGTAAAGGGTATACATGTCACTACAGCACTGCATTGTTTACATTTTCATCACATGTTCCCTTTTTTTGTTTTTTGACAACATTGGAAGAATAATTACAACACTGTGGGGCACATATATGCACATATGTATATGACTGCATGATTCATACGTATACCACCTTAGGCTTCACATCTGAGACGGAACAAAGGACTGAGCCGCTCTGGAGATAACACGAGGGTGTGAAGTTTAGTCTTTGGCATACAAAGAGATAGCCTTGGGGGATTTCGCCCAGTGGCCAGAGACTGAGAGGTGGAGTGTGTTAAGATCGGGGGGAAGTTACATTGTGACTGGGATTAAGTACCATGTGACTGTATGTTTGATGTCCTGGGTATAAAAGGGACAGATGTTGGAAGATTCACTCTCTTTTCTCTTTCTGTGTTTGAATGATGTTGGAGAATGTGAATAAATCTGACTTGAGAAATAAACTCAGCCTCATCTTTCCCCATTCTCCACACTGGTGACCCTATGACGTATCATGAGCAGAAGTAATTCCCCCGAGCCGGACTCGGCAGGAGCCAGCCAGGCGAACGCAGCCACAGTCAAGCTACCAGACTTCTGGCAAGACAACCCGTGCTCCTGGTTCCACTTGGTCGAGGCACAGTTTGCCCTCCGGGGGATAACGGTACATGACACCAATTCTACCACGTTATTTCCAAGCTCGACAACCGCACGGCTCGATATGTGCAGAGCTTTTTGGAGCGCCCACCGGCCGACGACAAATACGGCGGGTTGAAGGCTGCGCTCATCCAGCGTTTCACTCCCTCAGTCCAGGAGAGAGCGGAGAGACTCCTGGCCCTGAACGACTTGGGAGATAGCACGCCCGTCGACCTGATGGAAGACATGCTGAGGCTGAGGGGCTCAGACGGCGACGACTTCCTCTTCACCCACATTTTCCTGAGAACCCTACCGTCGGCCACGAGAGTGACCCTGGCCGGTTCACCGTTGATGGCCCAGCGGGACTTCCGCGCGCTGGCCCAGGAGGCACAATGGATTCTCAACGCCAGGAGACAGCGCACGGCCACCGCAGCAGCGACGGAGCTCGGCGCGGTGGCTGGAGACGACAGGGGGCCAGAGGCGGCGGTAGCAGACCCACCGACAACGGCGGCGGCGAGGGCCAGGGATCGCGGAGGAGACGACCTCTGTTTTTACCATCGCTGTTTCGCAGAGAGGGCACGCAAATGTATACCACCGTGCCAGTTCAGGAGCTCGGGAAACGCCAAGACCGGGGGTCGATAGCAGCTGCGGCCCTCGGGGAGGATAACAAGCTGCTCTACTTGACGGATGCGCGATCGGGGAGGCAATTCCTCGTGGACACAGGCTCCCAAGTGAGCTTCATCATGCCTACATACGCTGACCGGCTGGCGGGTCCCGGAGGTCCCGGAGGTCCCGGAGCGTCAGCAGCGAACGGCTCGAGGATTAAGACCTTTGGTGAGAAGACTCTGCTTCTGTCCCTACACGGCCGTACATTTGAGTGGACTTTTGTTATAGCTGCAGTGAACTTCAATATGTTAGGGGCTGATTTTCTGTGCTCACATGGTTTGTTGGTTGATCTTGCTAATAGGCGCCTGGTTAATGCACTTTCTTTTTATTCTATTCCCTGTGCAGCCCGAGTGACCCCGCCCACAGCACAAACCAACGTCACAACAGCAGGTGGTAAGTTTCACACACTGCTCACTCAGTTTCCAGCACTCACGGTTCCCACATTTTCAGCAGCTGTTGCTAAACACGGAGTGGAACATTTTATTACTACCACCGGCCCGCCCGTTTTTGCAAAAGCTCGGCGCTTGGATGCAGCTAAACTGTCCATAGCGCGCGAGGAGTTCGCCAGCCTTGAAAAGTTGGGCATCATCAGACGTTTGAAGAGCCCATGGGCTTCCCCGCTTCACATGGTCCCTAAAGCTGATGGCTCATGGCGTCCTTGCGGAGATTTCCGCAGGCTGAAAAACGCTACAGCGCACGACCGCTACCCAATCCCGCATATCCAAGATTTTTCCGTTCATTTGGCGGGGGCGCGCATTTTTTCTAAGATAGACTTGGTCCGCGGGTACCATCAAGTCCCAGTACGTGCTGAGGACATCCCCAAAATGGCGGTAATAACTCCGTTTGGCCTTTTCGAGTTTTTGCGCATGCCATTTGGGCTTAAAGGCACTGCGCAGACGTTCCAGCGCATGATGGACACGGTGTTGCGTGATTTCCCCTTCGTGTTCGTCCACCTGGACGACATCTTGGTAGCCAGCGCGTCCGAAGGCGAACACGAAAATCACCTCACGGCAGTTTTCCGAAGGTTGGGGGAGCACGGGTTAATAATCAACCCAGCGAAGTGTCAGTTCGGGGTGACGCAGATTGATTTTTTGGGGCATCGCGCCTCTCCAGAAGGAGCCATCCTTCTGTCTGACAAAATGCGCACAGTAACAAATTTTCCCCAGCCACAAACGGTTAAAGCGTTACAGGAGTTTTTGGGAATGGTAAATTTTTATAACCGTTTCCTCCCCCGCGCAGCGCAGCTCATGCAACCATTGTATGCCGCGCTAAAAAAACAAAAACCCACAAGCAAAATCGAATGGTCTCCTGAGCTAGAGCGCGCATTCGCGGAGGTCAAAACAGCCCTGGCAAACGCTGCGTTGTTAGCACATCCAGACCCCATGGCCCACATAGCGCTCACTACTGACGCGTCAGATGTGGCCGTAGGAGCGGTCGTAGAGCAGCAGGTCGCCGGGGTTTGGCATCCGCTCGCCTTTTTCAGCAGGACGTTGCGTGACAGTGAGCGAAAATACAGCGCATTCGACAGAGAGTTGTTAGCTCTCCACTTAGCCATTCGCTACTTCCAGTTCTGGCTGGAGGGACGCCGTTTCACCACGTTCGTTGACCACAAGCCGCTTACTTTCGCGGTGGCCAAAGTTTCAGAACCGTGGTCGGGCCGGCAGCAGAGGCAGCTGGCTGCAATCTCAGAGTTTACTACCGATATTCAGCACGTAGCGGGTAAACTTAATGTGGTGGCAGGCTGTCTCTCGCGCACTGTAGCGGCCCCAGTCCGCGTAGGGGTAAATTGTGCAACCATGGCCACGGAGCAGGCTAGCGACGCGGAAGTGCGCGCCGCTGCAGTGCGCGCCGCTGCAGTCCGCACAGGGATAGATTATGCAGCCACGGCCGCGGATCAGGTTAGTGACGCAGACGTGCGCGCGCTCCAGTCTGGACCAACAGGGTTAAGGCTGGAGAACAGGGTGTTACAAGATGGTATGCCCCCCCTAATCTGCGATGTCTCCACGGGTCGACCGCACCCGGTGGTACCGACCGCGTGGCACCGCCGCGTTTTTGACTTGATTCATTCTCTGGCGCACCCGGGGGAGCGCGCGTCGGTTAAAATGGTAGGAGAGAAATTTGTATGGCCGAGCCTGCGCAAGCAAGTTAAAGAGTGGGCAGCAGCCTGCATGGCTTGTCAACGAGCCAAAATATACAAACACACTAGAGCTCCCTTGGAGCCGTTTCACATCCCGGCTAAGAGGTTCGATCATGTGCATGTCAACCTCATAGGCCCCCTCCCGCCGTCACAGGAGTGCACACACCTTTTGACAATGGTGGACCACACCACGCGTTGGCCGGAAGTGGTCCCACTGGCATCAACCACAGCCGAGGAGGTGGCACGCGCGTTTTTAACGGCATGGGTAGCGCGTTTTGGAGTTCCGTCGGACATTACGTCCGACAGAGGTCCTCAATTGGTTTCCGAGCTTTGGTCAGCGATGGCCCGCAGCCTGGGGGTAACGATCCACCGCACTACCGCGTACAACCCGCAGGCTAATGGTTTATGCGAACGTTTCCATAGGTCATTGAAAGCAGCCCTCAGAGCGTCGCTTACGGATGCAGATTGGGTGGACAGGCTACCATGGGTTTTATTGGGGTTGCGTTCTGCACCTAAAGAGGATTTAAAAGCCTCCCCAACTGAGTTAGTTTTTGCACAGCCATTCCGGCTGCCCAGGGAATTTCTCCCAGATAATCCTGCGCCAGAGTGCTCCCCTGCTCAGCGGTTGCAGAGCGACATGGGATCGAGCACGCTTCCTGGCCCCGTTCATCACAGTTTTCCGCGCGTTTTTGTGCCTAAGGCTTTAAAAAATGCGGAGTTTGTTTTTGTCAGACACGATGCGCATCGCCCCCCGTTGCGGCCACCTTATGATGGACCATTTAGAGTGCTGGAAACAGGGGATAAGCATTTTTTGCTAGATTTGGGGGGCAGGGAAGAACAGATTGGCATAAACAGACTCAAACCCGCCTTTGTGTTGGCCGACGAAAATGTGCTGTTGGCTACGGCTCCTCGGCGCGGCAGACCCCCTAAGGAGCATTCATCAGGACACCCACAGGGATTGACTAACAGTTCTAATCCTCAGGCAGCAGCTCCCCAGCAGGAAGACGCTGCGGGGGTGGTAAAGCCCGCTTACAGCAGATATGCGAGGCGACTGAGGCCCAAGCGACATGTGGACTGATGTGTAATAATTTTACCATGACTTACAGACTGTTATTACGGTTGTTCCATCTTAGACGTTTGGGGGGGGGGGGGGTCATGTGGGGCACATATATGCACATATGTATATGAATGCATGATTCATACGTATACCACCTTAGGCTTCACATCTGAGACGGAACAAAGGACTGAGCCGCTCTGGAGATAACACGAGGGTGTGAAGTTTAGTCTTTGGCATGCAAAGAGATAGCCTTGGGGGATTTCGCCCAGTGGCCAGAGACTGAGAGGTGGAGTGTGTTAAGATCGGGGGGAAGTTACATTGTGACTGGGATTAAGTACCATGTGACTGTATGTTTGATGTCCTGGGTATAAAAGGGACAGATGTTGGAAGATTCGCTCTCTTTTCGCTTTCTGTGTTTGGATGATGTTGGAGAATGTGAATAAATCTGACTTGAGAAATAAACTCAGCCTCATCTTTCCCCATTCTCCACAACACCCTTTTTTTTAAGTGAAAGAAAAAGAGAAATTAAAGAAAGAACAAAAAAAAAACAACAAAAACAAACAAAACAAGAGAAAAAAAACAAAAACAAAAGAGGAAAAAAAATAAAAAATGAAAGAGTATCTGAGTAGCTTTGGAACAAAGAGAGGTGCCATTATTGAAATGGTATTTGTCTAAGATTAGATCTAATGGAAGACACATATGTGTTCCAGGGTTGCCAAAAGTTCAAGAACCCATCCATGTCCTGTCTCAGTGCGAATGTCAACTTTTCCATCGAATAAATATCTTGAATCACGTTAATCCAATCTTCAGGTGTAGGACAGTCCTTCAACATCCATTTTTTTGTTAGAGCTTTTTTACTTGCCAATATTAAAACAGTGAATAAGTATTTTTCTCCTCGTCTTTCCAGTGATTCCGGTAGTAAACCCAAATACAAAGTTACAAAAGAAAAGGGAACTGTTATTTTGAATATTTTCCCCAATATTGTCTGTACATTGGTCCAATATTGGTGGATAACTGGACATGACCAAAACACATGAAAATGATTTGCAGTCTCATCACCACACAAGCGCCAACAATTCAACCCCTTACGAGTAAATTTGTTTTGTGCAGGTGTTCTGAAAAATCTTACCAAATTTTTCCATCCAAATTCTCTCCACTGCAGGGATGAGGTACTTTTCCATTGCTGTTTATTTAGCTTTTCCCATATTTCCAGTTGTAAAGTGAAATTCTCCTCTTTTCCCCATCTTTCTTTTATATATGATGTGTTGTCTCCTTTTAAGTCTTGAAGACCTTGGTATATTTTAGAAATGTATCTGATCCCTGGGATCCCTTTATATGCCATTAAGAAGACCTTCAGAACACCTGACTGGGCCCTTTCCAAATCCTCCTTTTTAAGTATTTTGTTTATGTGGTGTCTAAGCTGAAAGAACCTGTAAAGGGTCTTGATTTATTAGACCTTGTTTTTTCAAATCTTCAAAACTTCTTAAAATTTGCCCTTTAAAAAAATCGTAATATTTTATCAGTCCGTTCTCTTTCCACTTTTTAAATCTAGTGTCAATCTAGTGTTTTATTAGGAGTAAAGTCTTGATCATAGGCAATCCATTGCAGTAATCGATAGGGTTCTTTAGTTTGATTCTCTCTGACTATCTTAAACCAAATTTTTAGCGGGGTCTCCATCCACGGGTTAGTGTTATTCAAAAGTTTAGGTAAGGCATTGTTCCCTATTATCGCTTGTAGGGGGATGTCACTTGTTATTTGGCATTCCATCTCCTTCCATTGTGCAGTGTAGACTGGGTTACATATCTCTACTAAAGTTTTAATTTGTGCGGCTTTAAAATAGTCCCTGATATTTGGCAGCGCGAGTTCACCTTTGTCTTTGTTCAGCTGTAGGGTTCTATATCTGATTCTAGGTCTCTTGCCCTGCCATATGAATCTCGAGATCCTTCTGTCCAGTTCTTGCCATGTTTTTTTGGGAAGTTCTACCGGTATTGTTTGGAAAAGGTATAGAAGACGTGGAAGTATATTCATTGTGACTGCTTCAATTCTTTGTGCGGTACCCAAGAATGGTATCATATTCCATCTTGCTAGATCAGGTTTTATTTTTGCCATCAGTGGATCATAGTTTAGTGTTATAATTTTGTTGAGTTTTTTCGGGATATTGACCCCCAGATATTTCATAGATTCCATCTCCCAGATAGTTTTGGGTTTGCTTAGTCAATATTGATTTGGGTCATAGTTGAAGGTTAAAACTTGGGTTTTATGCATGTTTAATTCGTACCCCGATAAATCTCCATACTCTGAAAAAACTGAGATTAGTTCTGGAAAAGAGGTGTCCGGCTGCCCCAGGTATGTTAAAATGTCATCAGCAAAGAGTGCTATTTTATGTTCCTTCTGACCAAGTGTAATACCTTGAATTTTTTGATTCTGTCTTATCCATTGGCTCAGAGGTTCTATGAAGATTGCAAAGAGCAGTGGAGACAAGGGGCAGCCCTGACGACATCCTCTTTCCAGTTCAAAAGATGATGATAATTTACCGTTAATCCTTATTTTAGCTGTTGGTTTTTATATAATGCCTGGATAGTTCTAATGAAGTTGTTATGAAAATTGAAACTGGATAAGATTCTATATAGGAAAGACCAGTCAACCGAATCAAATGCTTTTTCAGCATCTAATCCCAATATGGTTGCATTTAAGTTATATTTTTTTATATGATGAATTATGTGTAAAGTGCGTCTAATGTTGTCTTGTGTCTGTCTTTGTCTTATAAAACCTATTTGGTCTAAATGAATTAAGTCTGTCAGTATATTTTCTAACCTTTTGGCAAGGATAGTGGTAAAAAGCTTATAGTCCTGATTTAACACACTGATTGGTCCGTAGTTGGAGCAGTCTAGTTTATCCTTTTCAGGTTTAGGTATGACTGCAATGACCCCTTCTCTCCAGGAGGGGGGGATTTCCCCTGTGTGGAGGACATAGTTAAATGTTTTCAGGAGGAGAGGAGATAGTTGCTGTTTAAAGGTTTTGTACCACTCTGCTGTAAAGTCATCTGCTCCTGGGGATTTGTTAGCTTTAAGTTTCAGAATTGCTTTTTCTAATTCTTTAGGTTGTATTTCTGACAGTAGTGTTTTATTTTGTGACTCAGTAAGTTGGGGAAGGTTTAATGTGTTTAGGAAGGCTTCGGATGCGTTTTTATGTTTTTTGAGGAAGTACAAGTTCTTGTAGTAGTTCTCGAAGCTTTTAAGAATTTCCTGAATTCTAAATTTTATTTCCTTTGATTCTGGGTCTCTGATTTTGTAGATTGCTCTCTCCGTTTGTTGTTTCCTCAATTTATAGGCTAGTAATTTTGCCGATTTGCTGCCTGTTTCATAGTATTTTTGTTTCAGAAATGTAAGTTTCTTCTGGATTTCTATTGTGTAGATCTCATTTATTTGTTTTTTAATTTCCTTAATTTTGAGCAAGTCATTAGAATGAGTGTTGTCTTTGTGCTCTTTTTCTAGGTTCTTAAGTTCTGACTCTAATGTGATTAGTTTTTCTTGTCTCAGTTTCTTTTGAATTGCCAGTTTTGCGATAATCTTGCTGACATGGTTAGGGACCCAGGAGACAGACGCTGACACGAGTAGATAGAAGACAATTATTTATTTATTAAGATAATGAGTGTTGAGTGAGTGAGTGAGTGAGTGAGTGAGTGAATGAGTGCGTGGCTGTCTGGTCACTGGAGCTGAGAGTTTCCTGCGGCGACCTGGCAACCCTGAAACACACAAGCACAGGAGATTACTACTGTCCACAGGGGATGGGAAACTGAAGCTTGTGACGCCACGGTGAAAATCCTGCTGGCTCTGAGTGCCTGTGCAGCATGGTGCTCGTGGTGCTCGACGCTGAGGTGGTGAGGAGGAACTCCGAGGTGGAGAAGATGGCGTCCCGTCAGCAGGGAAGGTGAGTCCGCCGCCAGGGAGGTCCACCTGTGCACAGGGGAAAAGGCTAGGAGAGGATGAGTGTAGAGGTTGCTTACTTGATGTGGCTTGGCTCGATGACTTGGCTTTGGCTCTGGCTTGAGGTCGTATCCTCGGCGCATTGCTGGGCAAAGGCAACAGACGACTCCGTGCAGAGCAGCCTGAGGTTCTGGCTTTTAAAGCCCGCTGATTATCACCTGCTGGTGTGTGCGCAGCTGAAGATGATGATGACGGCCCAGCGGCCACCATGACACTTTCCCCTTATTACAGCTTTGCATGCGTCCCACAGTATTAAAGGAGATACTTCTCCATTATCATTTTCTTCCAAATATCTGAGAATATCTGATTCCAATTCATCTTTCAGTGGTCCTTTCAGCACATTTGAATTTAACCTCCAAGAAAATGTATTATTTGTGTATTTTTGGATACTTAAGTCCATATAGATCGGACTGTGGTCAGAGAGATCCATCAGTCCTATTTTACATGTTTTTACTCTTCCAGTGTCTCTATTAAACATAAAAAATAGTCAGTCCTTGAGTATGATGAATGTGGTGCTGAGTAAAATGTATAATCTTTTACAATGGGGTTGAATTCCCTCCACACGTCACAGATTCCCATTTCTTTTAGTAGCATCCGAGTTTTTCTACTTTGAGTGTTATTTTGATGTGGAGAATTACCTGATGCATCCCAGTATGGATTCAGTCTTAGATTGAAGTCTCCACCACATATCACTAAACCTTGGGCTTTAGTTATCATTAGGTCAAATACATTTTTATAAAATTTCCAGTTAGCCCCTGGAGGTGCATATACATTAAGCAAGGTGATATCTTCTCCCTCTAGCCGCCCAAGTGCCATGCTGAATCTCCCTTCTTTAACTTTGTGTTCTGAATTTTTTTCAAATATAATTTTGGTTGAGATCAATGTTGCTACTCCCCTCCTCCTCCCTGACTTATATGAAGATGAAGAGATCATTTTAAACCCTTGTCTATTGAGTTTAGTGTGCTCCACGTCTGTTAGGTGGGTTTCCTGTAAAAATATTATTCCTGCTTTGTCTTTTTTCATTTTGCCTAGAATCTTGGATCTTTTAACTGGATTCAGGATCCCTTTTACATTATATGAGATTATTTTGGTTACACCCTGTTTCTCCATTGTGTTGTCTTATTTAGTATAACAGTGTGGTGGCCCTCTTTTATGCTACTCAGAAACTGAAAGAATATTAAGAACATTAAAAACATTAAGAACATAGTATATAAAACTTTAAAACAAAAAACTGACAAAAGATCTTCCTGAGCTGAGGTCTTTTTAGTGACCTTGGAAGAGCCTTGATGGTGTGTTGGCTCTGAGGGAAAGTCCTCAGACTCCGCTACGTGCTGAGGGCCCTCTCTTACCCTTGTAAGTTGTCCCATGTTTTTAACGTGAATTTCAGATCCCAATCCGAACTTGTAATGGTTTTATTTTATTTTTTTTTAATGCCTATACTCTAAGAAATTGTGCGCAACCTCCCACCACCATCACAGCAAACAGTCACGTTAATACAGTATTTGTTAGTGTGGAGAGTTCATGTGGTTCATTGTCACATTTCTATTTTAACAAGTTTTTTTTTTGTTTTTTTTTTAAAGACTTATTTGTTTCTAATATTATGTCTGTTCCATGAAATGTTTTACCACTTGCTGATTCTGCATCTCCTTTAATGTTTGTTACCTTGTAGGAGGAGGGTTGGATGCACAGATTGACTAAAAATATCGTTATTCCCTCCTGAAAACGCTCAGTTTTTCCTTATAGCTCTGGCGCTGGGTTTCCCGCTGCTGGCCCATGGATTTTGAGGGTCTCTGTGTGGACCACGTTTGAGCCTTGATTCTTTCGATCGGGTCTGCTGCGGGTTTATACACCTTTACCGGGAGTCCTCTTCTCGCCATATCCGTGGTTGCTTCTTCCGCCGAGTTGTAGAGACACGTCTCATCTCCGTAAAACACCCTCAGCTTCGCCAGAAATGGAGCCTGAAAGCGCAGTTTCTTCTCTCGTAGTACCTTTTTAGTGTCATTGTATTCCCGACGCTTTTTAAGGACCTCCGGGGCGTAGTCATGCTCCACGAAAACTTTTCTCTCTTGGTGCATAAATCCTTTTTTCTGCCAAGCCAGTCTTACAACCTCTTCTTTTATTCTGGAGTTGGAGAACTTCACCACCACCGATCTTGGTGGCGCTTCTGCCGCCGGCCTAGGGGCTAATGTACGGTGCGCCCTTTCTATCTTCAAGTCGGTGGTTTGGGGAATTTCCAACTTCTCTCTCAGTAAGGATTCCACGCTTGCTGCCATTGTGGTGAAACCGTCCTCGACTCCTTTTTTCAGACCATGAATTCTTATGTTATCTCTTCTTAGTCTTCCTTCTTGGTCGGTTAGCTTAGCCTCCAGTCTTGACTGTCTTTTGTGTAGTTCCAGCACGGTATCTTCCAGCCCTTTTATTCTTTCCTCTGCTTCCATTATTCAGTCCACAGCCTGGTCCACTCTGCTGTTTGTCCTTTTTATTTCGTCTTTAATTTCACGAAATTCGGCCCAACACTCTCGGCAAAATTGTCTTAATTTTTAAGTACCATTTTTAAGCTAACCTTGTTGCTAGCTTCATTCAGTTCCTCCTCTTCTGAAAGGATATCCTCCGGATCAGATTCTCCGGCCGATGTGTGTCTTGGCCTGATAAATGTCGATTTCTTCTGTTTTCCTTTAGGCATAATGACTTTGTCTTTTGATTTTCACTCTTCCAAAAATCCGTTAAATCTGATTTTCAAGGTATTTTCCTGGATCGGGTCTGGGAGCTTCAGCGTTAAGCTGCTATCACCATGGTGTCCAGACCGGAAGTCAGTATTAGATCTTTTAAATGAAAAGGGGCCTGATTGTTTAGAGCTTTGAAAGTGAGAAGAAGGATTTTAAACTTAATTCTAAATTCTATGGGAAGCCAATGGAGGGAGGCCAGAACCGGAGAGATATGATCTCTCTTTCTAGTACCTGTTAAAACTCTTGCTGCAGCATTTTGGATCAAATGAAGACTTTTTAAAGATGTTTTAGGACAACCTGATAATAAAGAGTTACAATAATCTAATCTAGAGCTAACAGAAGTGTGGATTAGTTTCTCAGCATCACTCTGAGACAAGATGCTCCTAATTTTGGCAATATTACGCAAATGATAGAAGGCAGTCTTAGAAATTAATTTAATATGTGAATTGAAAAACAGATCTTGATCAAAAATAACTCCAAGGTTCCTCACAGAGCTATTAAGAGAAAGAGTAACCGCATCCAAACTAAAAGTTTGATTTGGAAAGGAATTTCTAAGGCTTTTTGGACCAACAAGAATGACTTCAGTCTTATCTGAATTTAATAGCAGGAAATTACAAGTCATCCAAGCTTTGATTTCCTTAAGACAGGCTTCTAACTTGGCTAATTGATTACTATCATCTGGCTCCATTGACAGGTATAATTGTGTGTCATCTGCATGACAATGAAAATGTATACAGTGCTTTCTAATAATGTTGCCTAACGGAAGCATATATAAACTAAAAAGAGTAGGGCCTAGCACCTGTGGAACTTCATGACTGAGCTTTGAGTTGAAAGAAAACTCATTATTGACATGAACAAACTGGAACCTATCAGATAAATAAGATCTAAACCACTGCAACGAAGTTCCATTAAGTCCAACATAGTGTTCTAATCTATCAAGTAGAATATTATGATCAATAGTATCAAAAGCTGCACTAAGGTCTAAAAGGACAAGTACAGAAACAAGTCCATTATCAGATGCGATAAGGAGGTCATTAGTGACCTTCACTAAGGCTGTTTCAGTACTATGATGGATTCTAAACCCAGACTGAAACGCTTGAAATAAACCGTTTCCCTGCAAGTGGTCAAATAATTGTGTAGCAACAATTCTTTCTAAGATTTTTGAAATGAAAGGGAGATTAGAGATTGGTGTATAGTTAGCTAAAACTCCTGGATCCAGCGTTGGCTTTTTGAGTAAGGGTTTAATTACAGCAGTTTTAAAAGCCTGCGGTACATGGCCTAAAGTTAATGAATTGATTATTTGAAGAGTAAAGCTACCAATAAATTGGAAGACTTCTTTAAATAACCTGGTAGGAATAGGGTCTAGGGTCTACTAGTATATACACATAGGGAGTTGTTCAGAACTCCTTATAAGAACTCCTTCTTCTTCTTTTAGATTTGATTAGTGGTTGGCAACCAGCCCACAGGTGCACCACCGCCACTGACCCGACCATCATCACTCCACATCTTTGTCACAATTCCCCGTGTGCCATTGTACGGTGCACAAGGGAGAGAATGAAAAACCCAATCGCGGGAGTAGAAGGTGCCATTTTATTAGATACAGTGGGGTAAAAAAGTATTTAGTCAGCCACCAATTGTGCACGTTCTCCCACTTAAAAGATGAGAGAGGTCTCCAATTTTCATCATAGGTATACCTCAACTATGAGAGACAAAATGAGAAAAAAAAAATCCAGAAAATCACATTGAAGGATTTTTAATGAATTAATTGGTAAATTCCTCGGTAAAATAAGTATTTGGTCAATAACAAAAGTTAATCTCAGTACTTTGTTATATACCCTTTGTTGGCAATGACAGAGGTCAAACGTTTTCTGTAAGTTTTCACAAGGTTTTCACACACTGTTGCTGGTATTTTGGCCCATTCCTCCACGCAGATCTCCTCTAGAGCAGTGATGTTTTGGGGCTGTCACTGGGCAACACAGACTTTCAACTCCATCCAAAGATTTTCTATGGGGTTGAGATCTGGAGACTGGCTAGGCCACTCCAGGACCTTGAAATGCTTCTTACGAAGCCACTCTTTCGTTGCCCGGGCAGTGTGTTTGGGATCATTGTCATGCTGAAAGACCCAGCCATGTTTCATCTTCAGTGCCGTTGCTGGTGGAAGGAGGTTTTCACTCAAAATCTCACGATACATTGCCCCATTCATTCTTTCCTTTACACAGATCAGTCGTCCTGGTCCCTTTGCAGAAAAAACAGCCCCAAAGTATGATGTTTCCACCCCCATGCTTCACAGTAGGTATGGTGTTCTTTCTCCTCCAAACACGACAAATTGAGTTTTTACCAAAAAGTTCTATTTTGGTTTCATCTGACCATATGACATTCTCCCAGTCCTCTTCTGGATCATCCAAATGCTCTCTAGCAAACTTCAGACGGGCCTGGACATGTACTGGCTTAAACAGGGGGACACGTCTGGCACTGCAGGATTTGAGTCCCTGGCGGCGTAGTGTGTTTCTGATGTAGCCTTTGTTACTTTGGTCCCAGCTCTCTGCAGGTCATTCACTAGGTCTCCCCATGTGGTTCTGGGATTTTTGCTCACCGTTCTCGTGATCATTTTGACCCCACGGGGTGAGATCTTGCGTGGAGCCCCAGATCGAGGGAGATTATCAGTGGTCTTGTATGTCTTCCATTTTCTAATAATTGCTCCCACAGTTGATTTCTTCACACCAAGCTGCTTACCTATTGCAGATTCAGTCTTCCCAGCCTGGTGCAGGTCTACAATTTTGTTTCTGGTGTCCTTTGACAGCTCTTTGGTCTTGGCCATAGTGGAGTTTGGAGTCTGACTGTTTGAGGTTGTGGACAGGTGTCTTTTATACTGATAACGAGTTCAAACAGGTGCCATTAATACAGGTAATGAGTGGAGGACAGAGGAGCCTCTTAAAGAAGTTACAGGTCTGTGAGAGCCAGAAATATTGCTTGTTTGTAGGTGACCAAATACTTATTTTACTGAGGAATTTACCAATTAATTCATTAAAAATCCTTCAATGTGATTTTCTGGATTTTTTTTTCTCATTTTGTCTCTCATAGTTGAGGTATACCTATGATGAAAATTGGAGACCTCTCTCATCTTTTAAGTGGGAGAACGTGCACAATTGGTGGCTGACTAAATACTTTTTTGCCCCACTGTATAACCACACATATAACAGTTCAGCTAAACCATACAAGTACAGGAAGTAGAAAATGATGATCTTAGGCCACCAGACATACAGGTGCCGCCTGGAAGCTCTACAGCCCAAACATGGAAATGCCTAGTGTCACAGAACAGCTGGAGACACAGGGAGAAAGACAATGACGACTTACAGAGCTGGAGCGATCCAGGGGCTAATCCGTGCAGTCTGGTGGATGAAGCAGAGAAGTTGGGTCAGCTGTAACACTAAGGGATTTACCAGACTTAAAGTGACGGGCTGGATAACAAGACGGGGGTGAACACCAATATGTGAAGACTAGCTTCCACATATGGAGGCGAATACTCCGACAATCTTTTTCCACAAACGCAGCGTATTTATAATCATGATGCAAACGAGGAAAGAGATTGCCGGTGTGAGGAAGCCTGGGCTGAACATGATTGGAACCTGGTGTGTGAGAGAGCGTGTATGAGCGTGTGAATGGCACTTGACAGGAGGAGGGGGTGTGCCCAAGTTGTCAGGGAGCGGAGGCCCAATAGCTCCCTGAAGCGCCAGGTGGAAAATAGGGCAAAACATAATAAGTCAGAACTGGGTCTGGAACAGCCAAACCCAGATTCATGACAATCTTTGTATCAGGAGTTCTTATAAGGAGTTCTGAACAGCTCCCTATGTGCGAAAAAATTATCTGTCCTTGGACTTCAGCAAAGAATGATTACACAGATTGGAACTCCGGGTCAGCGCCTGGATCCGTTTGAATAGAGTGGCGTGCGTGGCGGTAGTGCACCTGTGGGCAGGTTGCCAACCACCAATCAAATCTAAAAGAAGAAGAAGGAGTTCTTATAAGGAGTTCTGAACAACTCCCTATGTGTATATACTTGTACATATCCGTTCATACCCGTCCATGCCCGTAGAAACCAAGTATAAGCAAATATTTCTGCATGCCCGTTGCTGAAGGGTCTCCTCCTGTCTGAGACGGCTGTGTTGTTCACAGTCATGCCTGCGGCGTACTGCTTGAACCTGAGGTGTTTCATCTTCACAGCATCTTTTCTGACGTGCAGCAGTTCTCCTCACTGTATTGCTCTCCATCTGGTGGGTCTTCTTGTTCTTCTTCTTCTTCATTCAGATGACTGGTTGAGGGATAGGTGCGTTGTAATTCCAGTTCATGGACAGGATCATGCAAATAGATCTGAGCAAAAAGTGGTTTTTGACCCCATTCAGGAAGACCCGTGCATACCCCTCGAAACCCAGAAACCAGAGCACCCGGAGAAAATTAGCGCTTTGCTTGGCATTTTACACATTTGTAGTGTAGACTGGCATTCTTCATGGGTACTGCTTCGAATGGGTGTGGTTTAAAGTAGGGTGTCCTATTCTTAATCGGGTGACAGACTGACACACTGCCAGAGATTTCTTGAATTCATAGAGTGCCTTCTGCCTTAGTGAGATTTCCAGATTTACTGCTTCGAATGGGTGTGGTTTAAAGTAGTGTGTCCTATTCGGTTTCAGCTTCTCTGTGCCTTGCCTGGCATGCAGCATTGGTGGCCAGCCGACTATTCCGCATCTCCTGGATCTCAGCTTGTCTGTGCCTTGCCTGGCATGCAGCATTGCTCACTTTGCGGGTATTTCGGGCTTCAAGTGACTCAGCACGTGCATGGCGCACTGCCACACGTTTCCTGTCTGTCTGTGCATCCCTTGTCTGTCGTACCCTGTGCTGGTGAAGGGTCTCCTCCTGTGGCAGGCATCATAGGACACTACATCATAGGTAGGCAGGCATTGTGAGTGATGGTCTATATGACATCATAAAGACATCAAGGCAGGCATCATAGGACACTACATCATAGGTAGCCAATCCTATTGTCTATATGACAGCATCGCCTATATGATGGCATTGCGAGTCCTATGTAGCCCGAGATCATAGGATCATCATAGGACATCAGGCGACCCGTCCATACCCGTAGAAACCAAGTATAAGCAAGGCTTTCTGCATGCCCGCTGCTGAAGGGTCTCCTCCTGTCTCAGATGGCTGTGTTGTTCACAGTCATGCCTGCGGCGTACTGCTGGAACCTGAGGTGTTTCATGTTCACAGCAGCTTTTCTGACGTGCAGCAGTTCTCCTCATTCTATTGCTCTCCATCTGGTGGGTCTTCTTCTTCTTCGTTCACACCACGGGTTGAGGGATAGATGCGTCGTAATTCCAGTTCATGGGCAGGATCATGCAAATAGATCTGAGCAAAAAGTGGCTTTCAACCCTGTTCAGGAAGGCCTGAACAGGGTTGAAACAGGGTTGTTCAGGAAGGTTTCTATGGGCATGCACAGGCATGCCCATAGAAACCAAGAAATCATTTGTAGTGTAGACTGGCATTCTTCAAGGTTACACATTTTTACTGTGTCAGCACTTCTTTAAAAACGACATTGCTGAGAAAGTGACGCTTTTGCTTAGTTTCTTCGTCTTGAGCAACAATACAAAGACTGCTTGATATGGCAACTCTGCTCGTGGCAACGTAGAATTCGCCATGGCTGCAGCAATCTGTTGTGCAGAAAACACAAACACGCTGTACAGACTGGCCCTGTAACTTATTCACCTTCGCAATTTTGAGCCATATGACATCATAAAGACACATTAGTCTAGGCATCATGAGTGATGGTCTATATGACATCATAAAGACACATTTGTCTATGTGCCGTCATATAGACATCATATCTTTATGATGGCATTGCGAGTCCTATGATGCCTGAGTTCATAGGACGTCCTATGATGATTAGGCAGAGATCATAGGCCGTCCTATGATGTCCTTGGAGCGATAATTCAAGAAATCTCTGTGTGTCTGCGTGTCTGTCTGGCTGTCTGTCACGACCATAGGACTCGCTAAAGATCATAGGATTTGCCTACGATGTCTATATGACGTCATATAGACACCATGTGTCTGTGACAACCATAAGACTTGCTAAAAGAGCATAGGATTCGCCTATGATGTTTCTATGGTGTCTATATGATGTCTCATGATCATAGGACTCGCTATGACATCATCAAAGCTCAAAGGCAGGCATCACTGACGATCATAGGACTCGCTATGACATCATCAAAGATCAAAGGGAGGCATCACACATCAAAGGCAGGCATCATTGAACGAGTGGTGATGTCAAAGATCAAATGCAGGTCTCTGTCACGATGTCACGATCATAGGACTCGCAAAAAGATCGTAGGACTCACTATGAGATCAAAGGCAGGCATCACTCACGATCATAGGACTCGCTATGACATTATCAAAGATCAAAGGCAGGCATCACTCATGATCATAGCACTCTCTATGACATCATCAAAGATCAGGCAGGCATCACAGAGCAAAGACAGGCATCACTGAACGAGTGGTGACATCAAAGATCAAAGGCAGGTTTCACCATGGTTACTGTTGCTATGGTAGCAGTAACTTTCTACAGGCATGCAGAAATGCTTGCTTGCACTTGCTTTCTATGGGCATGCATGGGTGTGCACGGGCATGCACAGGTAGCACTAGTATAGAGTGATATGAACATCCTCTGAAATTTAGCCAAATTACTGTCAACAACAAGTCAGAGCTTGATGCATTACTTACGGGACAGGATAAGAAAACACCATGTAGCATACCTGTGAAATCACAGTGAAAAAATAATGCTAGACCCACTGTAAAGCTGATTCACATATAGAGTCCCTAAAGAGTCACTAACATGCATAGTTACAGCCCTCCGGATCCTGGTAACATAGAGTTACAACAACACAAATGAACCACCTCTCTGGTGGCCTCTAGAGGTAGAGCATCCATACCACAACCAGGAGGCCAGGGTTCAAGTCCCCGCTAGGTCATGTCAAAGACCATATAAAAATGGAACTTCCTGCCGTCCAGCTTGGTGCTCAGCAAAAATGGAACGGAGGAGGGAAAAAATGTATGGGGGGCAGCTGTGGCGCAGGTGTAGTGTGGCTGACTACTAATCAGAGGATCAGTGGTTCTATTCCCGCTCTGTCTGCAGTCTGCATGTCGAAGTGTCCTTGGGCAAGACACTGAACCCCCAGTTGCTCCTGGTGGGTCAGGCCAGCGCCTGTGCATCAGTGTGTGAATGTGTGTGTGAACGGATGGATAGCAGGATCTTTTTCTTCTTTTAGATTTGATTGGTGGTTGGCAACAGCTTACAGGTGCATTACCGCCACCTGCTGAATTTCTGCTGCTCTTTTGCTGGCTTCACAACCTCGATATGCAGAGCTATGTTCTGATAGCAGGATCTGTAACGCGTTTTGGTCATCTAGAGATGAGACAAAAAGCGCTATATAAGTGAACGCCATTTACCATTACTTATAATGGTAAATGGCGCCATGTTAGGCAGCATGCCGCCATCAGTGTGTGAATGTGTGCGTGAATGGGTGGATGGCAGGATCTGTAAAGTGCTTTGGTCATCAAGAGATGAGAATAAAAGCGCTGTATAAGCGAACACCGTTTATCATTTACCATTTATATACCATAATGGGACACGAATCGACAAGTTTGCATGCACTTTTGATTTAGCAGATGTAAACATGCACATATGCCCTTGACCTGAATAAATTTATTTACCAAGACATTAAACTGCAGGAAAAGTGTTGATTGCATCATACTTTTATCTCATTTGTGTAAAATTTCTCAAATTAATATAATGTTTGCTATGGGACACAGAAAAATTACAAATAGTGCTATTTTTTTATTGACTTTATGGTAGAACCTGGATCTATATCATTTTCCAGTGATTTTATCTGATTCAAAATCATGCACAGCTAAAAATAGCACAATTAAAATGTGTGCAGACATTTATTTTCACTGTGAAGAATAAAAATTACAAATGTCATAAAAATCTATGTAGCAAAAATCAGCTGTAATTAAGCATGTTTTTAAAAGCATTATTTGTCATAACTTCGCTGATTGTTTGGATATCTTCATGACATTTTCAGGAAATTTCCAGTTACAAAATCTCGTATGTATTGATTCAAGATGAAACAAATAATTGTATGTGTCTTTTGCTAAATAGGCCATTTACTTTTGAACAGAGACAGGCTTTTCTCTAACCAGGTGACTTAAACTTATCTTGTGTTTTTACTTTCATACCAAATCTAAAACTAAAATTATATGGTAACTATTACACTCGTATAATGTATAATGGCTGCACGGTGGCGCAGTGGTTAGCACTGCGGCAGCACAGTTTACCCTTGGCCGGGGGATTGTGGGGATCGTGGGATCGTGGGTTCGATCCCAGCCCCCGACCAACAGTGATCTGTGTGGAGTTTGCATGTTCTCCCCGTGTTGCGTGGGTTTACTCCGGGATTTCTCCGGTTTCCTCCCACATGCCAAAAACATGCATGTTAGGTTAATTGGCTGTCCTAAATTGTCCCTAGATATCTGTTTCCTATAGGCCCTTAGAATAGAGGGTTAGTATTAATGAAAGCGCTTTGAGTGGTCTTTGTGACTAGAAAAGCGCTATATAAGTGCAGGTTAGTTAGTTAGTTAGTTAGTTAGTATATACAGTGGTGTAGTTACTTAAATTGTCCAATATTTGCTTTTTGAAAGGAAAGCATAAACATACTGATATAGTTGTCATCACAGATCATTAATGAAAGCTAAATCTCATTCACTCCCTTGGCTTTTTCAAACCTTTGCAATAAAGACATGAATAGACATGGTTGTGCGTGGGCTCACACTAATAAACTATTCGGCTTCCAAAGAACTGTGTTGCCGAGTGTGGTGGTGACTCAAACTTTGCAGAGTCACGCCTGGAAAGGTCTGCCATTGCAACTCTGCAGGAATTTCCTGATCCTTGCTATTCTCCCTGTGAAAATGATCTGCAGCCTGCTTGGAGAAATTTCCAGTCAACATTTGCCCCTCCCTCACAGCTGGCTGGCTATTGGGAAGTTCCAGGTTAATAACTAAACTGAGGACACATGCTGGAAAGGTTAGCAGAGCAGGGGAGATATCCGTTCAATCAGTTGCGAATGTGGAGTCAGCAGTATTCACATTTAGGCTGAGTATGATAATGCAGAATGTGCTTTTGATGTTTGTTTAAGCCATTTTCCTTTTGTCCAAGCTGTCATGTTCCAATCTGGGAGGCTGAATTTCTCACCAGCCACAAGCATTATAATGTGTAGGCTTAGTAGATGGCACACATAGATAAGAGATGTGTTCAAAGGGCCCATTTGACATATGTTTAATAACCAAATGAAAATATTTTTCTTGAATCACACACAGCATGAGTCATGACAGCTTTGGATTAGATGCAGTGTAGTTTCAGTTGAAACAATTGTGGCTTTCAGACGACTTCCGGTCTACTGATTGTAGCTTTCTTAGGGCTTGTACTGTCTTGTTTAGACGTCAGCACAGAGGTGTGGTTGGGAGTGCTATTACTCACTGTTTAAGTTATATTCCTGTACACAGTGTACCAACCACTGGCTGCTGCTTATTTCCTAAACTAAAAGTCCATGCCAAGACTGTTGCCTAATGATATGTACTACACCTCATGTGGGAAGTTGAATAAGGAAATGTTTAACACGCCTCTGGACGTGTTCAGAGTTCACTGGACATTCATGTCAGTCTTGACTACTAACATAAACAGTTTCTTCTGTGAGTGTAGTTAACCAGCCTGAGCAAAGTAGAGAGATAAAGAGTTTATCGGTGATACCTTTTTTACGTAGTTCCTAAACAGCTATTGGAAACTCCAATTTAAAGTCTAGGCAAAGGGGCACTGGTGCTGGTTAAAATTTGAATACAAGCTGACATACAGTATTTGTTGGCATGCAGCTTCACTTTCACTCTTAAATCTGAAGGCAGAGAATGTCCTGCAGACAGCGGATTAGTCCTGACTGGTATAAACCGAAAATACAATGTCACTGATGGACTAACCAAAGCACAACACAGAAAACAGGAAAGAGTGGGCCTCAACAAAACAAGAAAGAGAAAACTCTATTACAGACCAATACAGCCACCTTGTGGTGGTTTCAGAACATTCTGGCACCAAATGAGAATATGCTAAAGAACTCTAGGATGAGAAAGGCTTTTAGGTTTCCAGTCCAGTAATTTCTTTCTTAGGAAACGTTTTTATTTTCATTTTCACACCAGTAAAACCATTAATACAAATACATTTTTAGTTGTCCCCAAATCAATGTTTGGTTAAATTGTTAAGTTACACATTCATACAACATACAACCTCACATTCCACCTAGAACTCCGAGGTGTTCCAGAAGAACCAGAAACAGAGGTAACATACTGTATAGCCTTTTTGGTGGTGGCCCCTAATCTGTGGAACAGTCTGTCCTTTCAGAGAAGAGCTGCCCAGGTGCTTGATCATTATAAAAGACTGCTGAAAACCTTTCTTCTTGCTGGCTCTCAGTTCTGGTTGAGCAGGTTGTCTTAGTTTTATTATGCAGGACAGTTTATATAGTTTATTTACTTGATGTTAGTTCTAAGGCTGGGAGATTTGGCCTAAAATAACATCCAGATTTTTATTTATTTTTAAAAATTATTTATTTACTTATTTTCATTGCTATTTTTGCTTGAAGACAAGTTATTATTTCAAATATCCATCCATCCATCTTCTACTGCTTATCCGGGGGTCTGGGTCACAGGGGCAGCAGTCCAAGCAGAGAAGACAGACTGCTGCCCAGTTCACATAGCACCATGGTCCCTTCTGCAGGTGGTGAGCCCACTGGAGGTGGGACCCATGTGGCTTGTTGTGTACACTGGGTTCTTGTAACTTTTATTTGGGGATCTGCTGGACTGCTCTTGGTCTGGCCCTTCACCCAGGACTTGCTTGCCATGGGAGACATCATCAGTGGCAAGTTGTCCCTGATGACATAGCTCCTGGGATCATTAGGGCACACAAACCCCTCCACCACAATAAGATGGCGATCTACGGAGGAGTTTTTTCAAATAGTTTTTTTTTCCCCCCAAACAAAGATGTTTTCCTATTGAGAATAAAGTGCAAACCTGGCTGTCAGCTGACCAAACCTTTTTATTATAATGAAGGTTTGCTCAAACAAAGATGAATCCACACATTTCTGATTAATAAAGTACTGTGGGGGCATGGTGTTGGACTTCTCCACCCAGGGGACAATGGACCAAAGGAGGAGGTGTCACCGGGGGGTATCAGATGGGACAGTAAGGACTATGCGCCCCCCAGGAAGAGCAGTAAATGCCAGAGAGAAGAAGTGTGTTGGAGCAGAGCCGGCGTTATATTATGTTAATGTGCCACACAGTTCTTTGTTCAAACAACAATGGTTATAGGGTCAGAGAAAAAGGGTCAGCAACATTTGCATTGCTTGAGAAAACTTGCACGCTTCCAAGTTGACCAAACCATAATGACAATGTTTTATCGGGCTTTTATTGAATCTGTTTTATCCTTTTCTTTAGTGTCATGGTTTGGTCAGATAAAACTGAAACAGAGGAAATCCTTGGATCAGGTAGTTAGATGGTCCAGTCGTTTGCTTGGTGAGTCACAGCTGAGCCTGACATCCCTGTACACCAGACAAGTACAGAGGATTGCTCCCTCCATTTTAAATGATGACTCCCACCCTTTGCACTGCAACTTTCAGCTTCTTCCCTCAAGACGGAGGTTTGCTGTCCCAAAAAGTAGAACCCAGCGCTACAAAAACAGCTTTGTTCCTGCTGCTGTCAAAGAGTTGAACAAGCTGTAAAAATACTGTATATTGTACATAATTTAGGTACCTATTTATTAACTTCATTTTATATTTACTTATTTTTGTAGGATGTCACTTGGGTTCTAAATATTTTATTGGGTTTTAGACCTTTGAGTTTTATAACTTCTTTGACTAGTTTTTAACTTTTAATATGACCCTTCTCTCTTACCTCTGGTTTCTCCCTCATCTCTTTGTCTTTTTATACCCTGATTGATGGAGCCTTGAGTATTTTTATCATGTTTATAGTCAGCTTCATGTGTGCCTGTGTTTGTGTCTATGTTGAATGTAATTAGTGGCTTGTAAATATGGATGTCACCAGACTGCAAAACAAATCTACCTACGGGTACAAATAAAGTAACCTGAACCTGAACCTGAACCTGATAGTCAGAAGTGTCGGGTCTCGATGCATGGGAATAAAGAAACAAAAGAGGAATGCACAGAGACCCGACATTCTCTTTTGCTGTAAAATATGTTGGAGGAAGAATAAAGTAACTGTGTCATCCAGCTCGTTGTCTCGCCTGCCTCCTTTCTCCACACTGGTGACCCCAAGACGTGCCATGGAAAGTGAGCCAAGCACCGCCCCGGAGACTGCCTGGAGGGAGATCACCAGCGCCGCGTGCGTGGTCCCAGTCGAGTTCCCAGGCTTCTGGCTTCACAGCCCAACCATGTGGTTTTTGCACATAGAAGCCCAGTTCGCACTCTGTGGGATAATAACGGACAATACCAGGTATTACTACGTGGTCGCTGTGCTGGATGCACGCCCCACGCAACAGGTGACGAGCCTGCTCCAGAAGACGCCAGCCCAAGGAAAATATGAGGCGCTCAAGAGGATGTTTCTCCAGCGCTATACCCTTTCTGACAGTGAGAGGGCAGAGAGGCTCCTAACGGGTTCAGAGTTAGGGAACAAATCAGCAGTGGAGCTGATGGAGAGCATGTTGGCGCTGAGGGGGAAGGACAACGAATCTTTCCTGTTCGCCCACTTGTTCCTCAGGAACCTACTGGCTACAGCAAGGGCAAACCTGGCCAACTCGCTGCAGCTGGTTGCTAAGGCCTACCGAGCCCTGGCACAGGAAGCAGACCGCATCATTTCAGCGACCAGAACTCTCAGCGTGCAGACAGTGGCACCGGCATCCATGAGGGACTCCAGTGAGGTCAAGGAGCCGTTTATGGTAGCCGAGACAGACACCAGAAGACGAAGGAACGGGGCGATCTGTTTTTATCATCGCCATTTCGGCTCGAATGCCCAACGCTGCTTGGCGTCATGTCACTTCAAGAAGCCGGGAAGACGGCACTTTTGGAATTCAGTGGCAGCTGCAACCGATGGTGACAGGAACAGACTGGTTTATGTCACAGACACACATTCAGGGAGACAGTTTTTGGTGGACTCCAGCTCCCAGAAGAGCCTCAACCTGCTGGTCAAAGCAGACAGGATGGCAGGACACAGCGGTCCTGAGCTCACAGCTGCCAACGGATCCACCATCAGGACATTTGGAGAGCGGACACTGACGATATGCTTACACGGACGCAACTTTCAGTGGGACTTTGTGATAGCTGCATGTTCCGGCCCCATTTTAGGAGCAGATTTTCTGTGTGCTTATGGATTGTTAGTCAGTGTTGCTAACAGGAGATTAGTGGACGCTGTCTCTTTTACCTCACTGCCCTGTACAGCTCGGGGAGCTGGGTCAACAACACTGGCAAATGTTACAGCTCCAGGGGGCAAGTACCAACATTTGCTCATACAGTTCCCAGCACTCACGGTCCCGACTTTTTCAGCTACGGTAACGAAACACGGGGTCGAGCACTTTATAATGACAAAAGGCCCGCCGGTGTTCGCGCTTCCTTGGTGTTTGGATGCAGCTAAACTGGCCAGCGCACGAGAGGAGTTTGCCAACTTAGAGCAGTTGGGCATCGTCAGGCGCTCCCAACAGCCCATGGGCATCCCCACTACACATGGTGCCTAAAGCCGACAGGTTGTATCGACCGTGTAGTGATTTCCAGCACTTGAACAATGCTACGAAACACGATCACAATCCTATTCCACACATCCAGGATTTTTCCGTGCACCTGGCCGGGGCGTGTGTTTTTTCCAAAGTGGATCTGGTCCACAGATACCATCAGGTCCTGGTGCGTGCGGAAGACATTCCAAAAACAGTGGCAATAACTCCTTTTGGCCTTTTTGAGTTTTTATGCATGCCTTTCGGATTAAAAGTCGTGGCACAGACCTTCCAGAGGATGATGGGCGCAGTGCTTCGTGACTTGTCCTTCATTTTTGTCTACTTAGACGACATTCTGGTAGCCAGTGTGTCCGAGGAGAAGCACATCGCCCATCTCAGGACAGTTTTCCAGAGGTTGGAAGCGCACGGATTGATAGTTAACCCGGCGAAGTGCCAGTTTGGTTGCAGCACTTTGGTCAGCTGAACATTAGGGGTGGGGAAAAAGATCGATGCATCGTAGTATCGCGACACTAAAGAGCAGCTGGAGTTTTGTTAGGCAGTATGTGTAACATAGGTTAGAAATTAATACTGACCTAGACTGAGTGGTGTCTTGAGGTTTTACCAGTATGACAATATACAATTGAGTATTTTATATATGTGTGGGTGTATATTCTATATATATTTTTGTAAAAAAACAAAATGCAAGTAATCAATAACATAATTTTGCAGTTGTTTCTAATCACTTAAGTATTCTATTTATATTTCTTTCCATTAAATACTTTTCAGCATTTAAACATTTCAAATGTTACATGGCATAAATGCCCATTTTTCTAAGGAAAGCATGTTTAGTCTTTTATATATGATTTTATTATATCTTTTTTAAGAGAAGAAGCATTGTTTAAAATCAGAAAAATAACAAAATTCCTGCAATGATGCTGAAATCCTGTGAAGGCCTACTTTTTTCCACATGGAAAACTGATCAAGAATTGATAAGGGAATCGGCTTGATAAGTAAAATCAACAATGCCATTGATACTGATAAAATCTTATCATTTCCCATCCCTAGTCCAAGATTTGTCTTAGATACAACTATGGTATTAATTTGAAAAACCTACATCATTTCTTTCAGTAGTTAGTGCATTTACAAGAGTTAGGGAAAAACAGACCTTGACCTCAAGGTCATGCGATCAGTGTATATCAAACCCTGGTACCAGGTTTCGGAACATTTGGAACAAAATTGTAGGAGGAGTTGATTTCACAAGACAGTTACTGTCTCTTAACTGAGGTCAAATAAGACATCATAAGTCAGGGGCTATAACTCCTGTAAAAATTGTCCGATCAGAGCCAAATTGCAATAGGCCTACACACACCATCAATGTACATCAAACTCTGTTACCAAGTTTCAAAACAATTGGAACAAAACTGTAGGAGTTGATTTCACAAAAGTGGGACAGACAGACTGACTGCCCCATAACATAATCCCTCTTTGTTCTTTGACCGACGGGGAATAAACACTATTGGATGGATTTTGATGAAATTTTCACCAGAGGTCGCCCTTGGGCTACAGACGGAGGAGATGATCCATGAGTACATACCTCCACCAAGGCCCTATCTTACAGTGGACGGAGGCAGGGAAGTATGGACAGATGGATGGACAAAGGGAGGAAAGCAAGGGGCCTTAGCGGAAGTATGCGCTGAGAGTGCTTTTCTAGTTTTACAAATGAATTTGCTGAAATGTGCTACTGGTATTTGTTGCTTTTCAAACGTGGGTAATTCTTTTCAGTCTCAGTGTCTTTTCATGGTGTTAAAATATTGTTGCAGATTTACTAATGGACTGCTGATTGGACTGTTTGTGGCACATTCCTGTTTTGAAATCACTGCCTGGGAGCAGCTCTGCAATCCACATGGTGAGGACATCGATGGCCTCACTCACAACATCACGGACTACATCAACTTCTGTGTGGACAACACCGTACTCACCAAGACGATACGGTGTTGCTCAAACAACAAACCCTGGATCAACACTGAGATAAAAACACTTCTGAGAGAGAAGAAGAGGATCTTCAGGTCGGGGAACAGGGAGATGCTGAAGTCCGTACAGAGGGAGCTGAGGAGGAAGATCAGAGAAGGCAAGGACAGCTTCAGGAAGAAGATGGAGGACAAGCTGCAACAGAGCGACATCATCGGGGTCTGGAGAAACCTTAAACCATCTCTGGGCTCCAGAATACCTCCTCCCAGGCCACGGGGGCAGGGAGTGGGCGAACAATCTGAACCTGTTTTTTTAATAGGTTTGACCAACCGCCCTCCCCCCCGACTGCACACCAACCACTGCTGCCTCTAAAGTCATCGAGACCTGCTGTCCACACCCCACTCCACCAACACCCCCCCCCCCCCACTCCCTCACTAAGACCCAGGTGAGGACGGAGCTGAGGATGATCAAGGCAAGGAAGGCCTCGGGACCAGACGGGATCAGCGCGAAGCTCCTCAAGTCCTGCGCAGACCAGCTGTGTGGGATTGTGGAGCACATCTTCAACCTGAGCCTGAAGCTGGGAAGGGTACCACAGTTGTGGAAAACATCTTGTGTGGTACCTGTACCAAAGACTTCCCACCCCAAAGACCTGAACAGCTACAGACCAGTGGTCCTGACGTCTCACATGATGAAGACCCTGGAGAGACTGCTCCTTGCTCACCTTCGCCCCCTGGTGGGGCCAGCGATGGACCCACTCCAGTTCGCCTACCAGCATGGCATTGGGGTGGAGGATGCAGTGATCTTCCTCCTTCACCGTTCCCTGTCCCACCTGGAGAAGCCCGGGAATGCGGTGAGGATCATGTTCTTTGATTTCTCCAACACCATCCAACCGATGATCCTGAAGGACAAGCTGCTGTGCGCAGGGGTGGACCCAGCACCTGTCATCATGGATCCTGGACTACCTCACTAACCGGCCACAGTTTGTGAGAACCCAGGATTGTGTGTCGGACACGATCATCGGCAGCAAAGGGGCCCCCCAGGGAACGGTTTTGGTTCCCTTCCTGTTCACCCTTTATACTGCGGACTTCTCACACAACACAACACACTGCCACCTACAGAAGTTCTCTGACGACTGCGATCGTCGGCCTCATCTCCAACGGACATGAAGCTGAGTACAGAGGACTTATCCAGGACTTCGTGGACTGGTGCCATTAGAACTGCCTCCAGATCAACACGAGGAAAACTAAGGAGCTGGTGGTGGACTGACGCAGGCAAGGACAACCCCTCACAGCACCAGTGAACATCCAAGGAACAGACATTGAGATGATGACATCCTACAAGTACCTGGGTGTTCATCTGAACAATAAACTAGACTGGTCACACAATACCGACACACTCTACAAGAAGGGACAGCGCAGGCTGTTCCTACTGAGGAGGCTCAGGTCTTTTGGTGTACAAGGGGTGCTCTTGAAGACATTCTACGACACGGTGGTGGCATCAGCTGTCACTTTTGGAGTGGTCTGCTGGGGCAATGGCATTACAGCAACCGATAGGAAGAGACTGAACAAACTAATCAAGAAAGCTAGCTCTGTCCTGGGGCAACGCCTTGACCCAGTGGAGGAGATAGGAGAGAGAAGGATGGCGGCTAAACTGTCATCTCTGCTGGAGTCCGAGTCCCACCCTATGCAGGACATACTGAACGCACTGAGGAGCTCATTTAGCAGTAGACTACATCATCCTAGATGCGCGACCGAGAGGTTTCGCAGGTCCTTCCTACCTACGGCTGTCAGACTGTATAACCTAAGCAGGGCTGCTCGCAGAGATAGCAAAAAAACGTGACGACCTAATAGTACTGAATGCAAAAGACGCAACAGACTTACACAAATGGTCCCCTCCAGTATACAACTAGGACAATAACAGTCGCTATGGAGGGTGACTTAGGGTAACTAAATAGACGGTTATGCTGCTGTTTAGTCAATCTAGCTACAATGCTCCGCACTGTGTATATATATATTTATGTGTACATATGTATATTCACTGCTCTTATTTTCTTATCTTCTAAATCATTGCTCTGAGTGTTGCTATCCCTGTGCTGTTGCAATCCTGGAATTTCCCCATTGTGGGACTAATAAAGGCTTATCTTAACTTATTCCATCTCTAGTTCAAAACAAATGGCACTAAAACACATCACACTTTTAATCAACTTATTGTTCATTACTCAGTTAATTACTGATATCATTGCAATTACACCACAATTCAGACTAGAGTTAATTAAAAACAAAACAAATGGGAAGTTGATATTCTGTTCTTTATTTAAAAAGGTAAAACAACAAATGTAAATAAAAAATACATGTTGAATTCAGCACAAGTATAGAAAAACAGGAAAACCTGATGAAATAACTGCACAGGTGCTGATTCAATCCCTTGCTAAAGTGGGAAAAGAAAGAAAAAAAAACTTGACACACTGAAACCTGGTTTGTATACAACAGAAGTGAGTCAATTCCTGTGCAACACATCTTAATAGTTAACTGATCCAACATTACATTACCTACATGTTCAGATAGATATCTGTAACTATCTATAGTCTTGAGTAATTTGACATTTGTGATATTGTGCAGGAATATACTGATGTCTGTCGTCTTCTGTGTCCTAAATGAGGACATTTATACATTCTAAAGAAAGGTACAGCTGTCAGACAAAGTCCACAACTTTGTCAAGTCCCAAAAGTAAACAAATGCTAGCAGCATAACTAATCTCTTCATAGAACAAGCCTGTTGATTCACAAATGCATCATGCTTAAAAAAAAAAAAAAAAAATCGAAGCTATTGCCAGCTCAGGTCCACAACATGTTACAATGGATAATCAACAACAGTGTATTGTTTTCATCCCTGTGCTGGTGTTTGATTTTTGGTATGCTCCAAATCCCTGGTTCCCTGTTCACACTCAGTTAATTACATAAAAGGTGACAATTTACTGAGCATTTGTATTGCTGAAGAAAAGAAGAGGGCGTTGGCTACTTTCTGTCTCTATTCATTAAAGCAGGCACTCCACATTTTCTTATTTTAAAACATGGACTGCATTATGCATAACCTTCAGGTTATGGTACACATTTTTATCCACTGCGACTGAAAACAGCAACTGAAGCTCAGGTTGTTACCACGTTTAAGACGTGAAGATTTTTCCAACCTTCATTTGGCAAGCAAATGGAGAGCAAATTGTATAGCCGTCGAGCATCAGGGACAGAGAGAGAACGTTGAGGGAGTCCAGAACCAGATGACAGTTCAGTCTACAGCTCACATTTGCTGCACTGTTACATTTTACTTCTGTGAGTATATTTTACGCACACACACACATAGACCTTGTTTACTCAATCCATCTGCCTCCTGCAGCCAAACACAAGCCCCACCCCCACCCCAGCCCATCATGCATCTCTCATTTTGCAGGCACACAGTTTCTTCCTCTCTGTTTCACAGACATCACCTTACTGTTGATTTTTATTGTTGACCCATAACAGACCAAAAAAAAGTTTCTCTCATACTGGCATATGTTCAGACAGGCTGGTCAAAAATCTGTGATTTTTGATCCATTTCTGTAGGCAGCATAAAGATTGTGAAATCCTAGTAGACACATGAGTTAAGGATGAAATAGAGAAACACATTCACATGTCATTTGGTAAACAAGAAATAAGATGTATGTAAAATGGGCTGAGAGGCCATTCGCCCTGTTTCACACATCAGGCGATCATTGAGTCTGTGGTTTAAGATGTTCGGGATGTTACACCTGAAAAACTGAGGCCCTGAGCATCCAAGATGACATGTAAAAAAAAAAAACATTTGGGTATGTCATAAGGAGGGCGGCCAGCTCCTGGCGCTGCATTCTTAAAATTGAAACCAGTGAACCTGAATCAGCTGAAGACCAAACAACCCACTCGCAGAGTCAAAGCAAGTCGACTGGCCAACCTTGTCCACTTTGCAACATCAGTGGAGATACGAGGACGAGAAAAGGACATCAGTGGAAGTAGGCTCGATAGCAGGCGTATGCACTGAGAGCCAGTGCTGTGCAGAGGCACACGTTGGCAAGAAGAGGGGACCAAGCCCCTGGCACAGGAGTGCTTTCTTCTGGCTGCTTCTCCTCAGGCAACTCCAACTTCTCTGTCTCGTGTTGTGGCTTTTCTTGGGTTTTCACATGACCATCAAGTTGACCAGCACTGTCCGGAGGAGGCTGACAGGCAGCTATGGTTCTCCTACGTAAGGTCTCTTGTGAGGTCCTGATGTGGGGAAAAATATGGAACACTCATTGAGCAAAGTATATGCAAAGAAAGAGAAAAATACAACAAAATAAAAATACTTGGGCCTTAATAGCAAAAAAAAAACCTACTAATTAAATTAATTAATTAAATCACCCTTATTGTCATTCAACCGTACAACCAATCATGTACAGCAGAACAAGATTGTGCTTTACCTATCTACAGTGTAAATCACACACACCCCAAGTGCAGAATCAGAGGGCCGCTGCCATGCAAGGCGCCACCACAGAGTTCCCTCCTCCATTCCATTTATTGCTGAGCACCAAGCTGGATGGCAGGAAGTTCCACTTTAATATGGTCTTCGGCATGACCCGGCCGGGATTTGAACCCCTGCCTCCCGGGTGTGGGGCGGATGCTCTACCAACTGAGCCACCACTCCGGTAAAGAAACATCAACGCCCAACATGGGGCTCGAACCCACGATCCTCAGGCATCTACTTGGGTATACAACCGTTTAAAGTTCATTTTGCAGGTTAGAATTTTTAAAAGATTTGTCCATATGTCTTTGAAGCATGCCTTTTGTCTGTGTGCATGCGCACACACACACACACACACACACACACACACAGAGTGGGGGAATAACTATTGAACACATCAACATTTTTCTCATTAAACATATTTCTGATGGAGCCACTGACCTGAGATTTTCATCAGACATCAGTAACAACCCAAGTAATCCATACATTCAAAGACATCAAGGCAACTGTTTTCACAAAACAAGTTATATTTAATAAAGTGGAATGACACAGGGAAAAAGTATTGAACACACTTGGTGAAATTTATTTAATATTTAGTAGAAAAGCCTTTATTGGTAATAACAACTTCCAGATGCCTTCTGTATGGAGAAACTAGGTGCAGACATTGCTCAGGAGTGATTTTAGCCCATTCTTCCACACAAACTGTCTTCAAATCTTAAAGGTTCTGTGGGTGTCTTTTATGAACTCTGATCTTCATTTATTTATTTATCAGGGACAATGCAGTGAAACATAGTGGTCATATAGAACATACGATGTTCTGCACAAAGAGTATATAGCATTAAGCTAGTTTGCAACTCCTGTCCCTGGTTGGACTTTTCAAGAGGAAATACAAGAAAAAAAATACTAGTAAATCAACAACAAATACAGACAGTATATAAACGAGCAGCATAAGAACCTAATACACATCACTTCAGTTTGTTCCATAGATTTTCCATTGGATTCAGGTCAGGTGACTGACTGAGCCATTCTAGCAGCTTTATTTTCCTTCTCTGGAGTCAGTTGAAAGTTTCCTTGGCTGTGCGTTTGGAATCATTGTCTTGTTGAAATGTCCACCCCTGTTTCATCTTCAGCATCTTAGCAGATGGCAACAGGTTCTTATCAAGAATATCTCTGTACATCTGTCCATTCATCTTTCCTTCAATTATATGAAGTCTGCCTGTACCATGTGCTGAAAAACACCCCCACACCATGATGGGATGTGCATGATGGGATGTGCAGTGCCATTCCTCCTCCAAACATGCTGTGTGTTGTGGCATCCAAAAAGTTCAATGTTGGTCTCATCTGACCAGACTATATTCTCCCAGTATTTTACTGGCTTGTCCAAATGTTATGCAGCAAACTTTAAATGAGCTTCAATATGCTTTTTCTTCAGCAATGGAGTCTTGCGAGGTGAGTGGGCGTAGAGCCAATGTCGGTTGAGTGCATTAATTATTGTTTTCTTTGAAACAGCAGTACCTGCTAACTCCAGGTCTTTCTGGAGCTCTCCATGAGTGGTCTTTGGCTCTTGGATAACTCTTCTGATAATTCTTTTGACTCTTCTGTCAGAAATCTTGTGAGGAGCTGCTGGTCGTGGCTGGTTTATGGTAAAATGATGTTCTTTCCACTTCTGAATGATGGCTCCAACAGTGCTCACTGGAACATTCAACCGTTTAGAAATGCATCTGTAACCAATGCCATCATTATGTTTTGCAACAATAAGGTTGCAAAGGTCTAGAGAGAGCTCTTTGCTTCTACCCATCATGAGTTCTTTGTGGTGTGACAATCTGATATTCACAGACCTTTATAAAGGCTATCAGTCAGGACTTAACCAGTTAAAATTAATTTGCACTGATGGGGGATGGGATGGCTTCCTAAATTCTGATGGATTTCAGCTGACTTCTTGGTTTAATATGCCTTTTGGTACCTCTTTTTCTTTGTGTGTTCAATACTTATTCCCTGTGTCATTCCACTTTATTAAATATAACTTGTTTTATGAACACAGTTGCCTTGATTTCTTTTAATGTATGGATTACTTGGGTTGTTACTGAAATCTGGTGAAACTGGGGCATGTCCTTCAACTCTAAGTCTTTTTATCACAGAATTTATTCTGCTAATGTAACGCTAGCCACTATTATCCTTGTGGGATGTGGGTGGGCCTAATAATCACAGACCTTGGTGTTTGAAGGAGGAGGGAAAGTGAAAAGATTTTGACACAAAACTGTAAGACAATAAAAGGTTTTGTTTTTAGCAAAAAGGGCATAAGATACCATTTTAGAAAACTACATTTGTTTTTATAGGGAGTTTATTGCCACAAGAGTGCATCTTTAATGTACTGATTTTTTTTGACATGCTGAATATTTCTTTCCCCCATTGTATATTCCATTCCATCTAAAAAAAATGAATATCAAATTAAGTACTCATCAAAACATAACAAAAAGGCTTGAAATAGCTCCTTTTATTTGTGATGCATATAGAAAATATAAAAGCTTAACTTTCGACTGATTCAAAATCACTTTCAATTCTAATGAAACAACTTTGAGACACACTAGTGCGCATGCGCGTGTGTGTAGAACTTTAAAAACAGTATGTTTCTCCTAATGCATTTACTGTTCTTGACTTTAATTTTATTGAATTACATGGGGGAAACCTGTTAGCGTGAGCTTCTGGACAGCTGAATAGTATGGCTCTAAAATCAGACAGACATTAAATATCATGTTGTGGTGTTCATAAATTAAAGACCAAAAGCATGGTGGGAAAGTACATTTTAATAAAAAATGGACATTAATTCATTCCAGGACTCACACCATCCTCTATCCTGGTTTAACCATCACTGATTGTTGTGTTTAAAGCAGGGATGCACCAGTTGTCAACTTTTGGGCCAATGTCAATATCGACAGTTAGAAATAACTATCGGCCAATAGTTTGATTGGGTTTTTTTTTGTTGTTGTTGTTTTTAGTCTTCTGTCCCTCCTTCATACTAGGGAAACATAGAAATATGCATTATCATAAATAGCTGAACCCCTGAAGCAATTCAGCCCTTCATCACACCATATTTAAAAGTTCAAATTCAATCATACAAAAGTCTCGTACAACTTTTATTGTTTATAACCTTTCACATGACAAAGAGCATTTCTGTGAAAAATAACTGTTTCCTCAATGAAAAGCTGACAGTCATGTGTCTTTTCAGCTTCATTTCCACCACTAGCTCCACGGAAAATGTAGTTTTTATATGCAGAATATTGGACATTCCACTGGCTTCTTTCAAACAATGCGTCAAATGTATGGATAAATGTCTCTGTAATCACATGGATGGAGAATAAATCTTACTCTGATGGATCTATTGGACCTGTGCCAGTGAAACAGGAAATGCTTTGTTGAATTTTCATTAATTCTGGGAATGCAAAGAAGCTCATTGGTGAGTCAGTTTATGCTAAAGTGATTCAGCTGGCTGGTTGTTGTAAACAAAACGGCAAATTTATGGATTTTTCTCCACTAAATAACAAGGATGGGAAATAAATATTACTCAGAAGGATCTATTGGACCTATGGCAATGAATTGGATTTGTTTGATTATTATTAATTTTGGGAATTCAAGCATGCTTGATTGGTGAGCTGCTTCTATGTTGCTGCTATGCTATTTGTTTTGTGCTAGCTCGTTTGAGGTGCTATTTACTTCTGCTGTTGCAATTATACCTCAAATCTGTTTTTAATAGCCAAATAAACAAAAATCTAAGTTCTCAAATGATGTATGATACGCAGTGTTTCCTCTGGCTTAAAGACCTTGGCGCAGCGGCAACATATTTCCCCCCCGGGGGAGGGGGGGGTAAACATACCGGAATACAGTATGTTAATTTTATACTATTTATTTATTTCTAAAATTTTACACAGTAACGTTGCATATGGAACTTACCATTTGAAGTATTGTACAACTTGGCTTGAATATTGGGCCAGTTGGGGTCCCACCCAGACATCCTGTGTTTAGACTTTTTAGTGGTGTTATCCTTCTCTCCTTCCTCTGCCTGAACACTTTCCTCTCCTTGGCTCCTCTCTTCTGTCTCATCTTGCCCTCTCTGAGCTCTGTCTAATTCAGGTTCTCTCTCTGTCTATGGTGGTATACAAACAGGTTAGAAAATATCAAGTGTCATGTTTTGTCCTGCAGGATTTTTTTGTCATGGTTTACATAAATGAGAAAAATATGTGTATTTTTTGTATTTTTATTCTAGTGTTTGTTTTTTCCATTGAGACAGTAGGGAAGGGAAAGAAACATTTACAATAGTAATGTACTCATGCATACTTAAATTATATGATCAGGTGGGTATAGTAACCAGAAATTCTACTCATGTAAAAGCAGTGCTTTGAAATTAATAATTAAAAGCAGACAACCAAAAATTTCTAATTGAGTTAAGGGTACAAAGAGCACCCACTTAAAAACTTGAGTAATGACTTCAGTCTTCAAGGTTTGAAGTTTTTCTCAAAAATTTATAACAATTTTCTTATAGTTTTCTACTTTTCTCTGTAAATCTATCTAAAGTTGAAACCATGTTCCTCAAATTTGTAATTTCCTCTTGTAAAACTGACTATTCTTGTACATTTGAAACTTTATTATAAATTTGTAGATTATTTTATGACTAATTTTTGTCTGTTTTTTTAAATAAAATTACTGGGTTTTTTTTAGATAAATTTGAAACAGACTGTGGTAATTTTTTTTACTTTTTCCTTATAACAATTTACATTTCTGACCACAATTTTGCAGTCAGAATAGAACAATAATTTAACTATGATTACAATGAAAAATATTAATAAAATTGTATTTAATGAAATAAATAACTTAAATGACCAAGGATGCCATTACTTCTGTTATAATATTTCTTTATATTTATAGTTTTTTTTTTAAAATCTCCTCACCACCCAGACAGCAGGAAAACCCTCCCTTATTTTGAAATCAAATGTTGACACGTTTAGTTTGTCTGAAAGCTGTTGACAGATTAAAGTCATTGACTTCATGAATTTCGGTCATCTTAATCTGCAAGGTACATAATAGGGAACTGTAGCAGACTCTAAAGACATATTTCACCACAATATGTGTTCATGTACAGAATGATATGCTTAGGCAGTTATAGTTGTGCACTCAGGCTTTCTCATCAGGCACCTTTCTAGGCAGCCGCTGAAGGACCTCAGTTTAGAGCTAGCGTTTTTAGCTGTTGCTTTTTGTGACTGCCGCTGGAGAATAAAAACGGCACGCCTGCTGATGTGAGAAAAGAGAGAAATTGTCAGTCTCTTCAGTCCTGCAATTCCTACAGAACATAACATATGAATTCTAACCACATCTCTTAGCTAAGTAACTCTTCCATTATTGCCCCCGTTTCCAGCGGGTTAAAACCATGATTAATGCCAGTGCTTACATACCTCTTATTATTTTTTTCCGCGTTTAAAGTACTTTAATAAACTCATGTTTCTGTCAGATAGTCATACTTAGGAAGACACTGCTGACAGGAAAAGTGCGAGCGGGGCGCTTCTAAACTCCGCACGGATGACGGCCACGCGCGTTGTTCGTGTGCGCGCTTGCGGAAAGTCGTTGCTTCATATATTTTTATTATTACCTCCGCCAGGAGGTAATGTTTTTGCCGGGGTTTGTCTGTAGTAGTAGTAGTAGATTAGTTTATTTGACAGGGACAGTGCAACTGTCTGTCTGTTTGTTTGTCTGTCTGTTGGTTAGCAAGATAACTCAAAAAGTTTTGGACGGATTTCGATGAAACTTTCAGGCGTTGTTGGAAATGGTACAAGGAAGAACTGATTATTACTTATTATTACTGATTTGTCTTAGCTTTGTTCTAAATTGTAATCACTCTTGTCTCGTTTACTCTTTTTTCTTTGAATTCTTGGATGGAATATGGGTGAGCAATATAAGCTGCGGCTTCAGCCATCACCCATTTCGGATAACTCACGTGGAATTGTTTAGTAGAAGGAGTCTTTGTCTAATTTGACCTTGTTGTTATATTATACAGTTTCTTTAACCTGTACTGTATTATCCGAAATAAATAAATTCATTCATTCATTCAAATTAAATTTTGGGCATGATCCGGCTCACCGTCCAGAAGAAAACCGCCATTACGGAAAATGCCATTTTCATCAATAACTACTCAACCACTAATCCTGTCATTGTCAATCCAACTGATAGTCACATCTTTTCATGGTCAAGGAATCTGAAAACGTACACACAAACACTGTATGGGGGGAACTGTGGCCGCCATTACGGAAAATGTCATTTTCGTGAATAACTACTGAACCACTAATCCTATCATTGTGAATCCAATTGCTAGTCATATCTTTTCATGGTCAAGGAATCTGAAAATGTACACACAAACACTGCATGGGGGGAACTGTGGCGCTTGGCGGAAGTCTGCGCTCTCCGAGTGCTTTTCTAGTTTTCTTAATAAATTCATATCGCCTGGGGTGTTGGTAAAATTTCTGGCGCGCCACGGAGAAATGTTACCTGAGGAAACCCTGTGATATGACTACCAACTCCAAATCGCTTGACTACACTGTATGGTAACAAAAACATTGTGTAAGGTGTGCGTAGAGCTCTAACGTCATGAGGCTAAACCACTGGCTACTGCCAGTTGATAAATTTTTTTCTAGTCAACCTGACGCCGATGGTCCGCCACTATATTGGTGCATCCCTAGTTTATAGATGTTTCTAGTCAAAAGCTCGTGTTTTAGGACCTTGGGGAAGTCAGGTTATTCAAATCAAATCAAACGTTTATTTCGAACTCAAGGTTCATAGTATATATATACAAAACGTGTAAAAAAAAATAAAAGTGTATAAAACGTGTAAAAATAAAAGTGTATAAAATTCAGCAATCACACGGCGCTCATATAACAATAAAATACAATAATGAACTCAGTATACAATAGAACGCCACCACTTCCAAATGCTGGAGTGAAGTGTGAGTGACGAGTTAACAATTGCGGATATAAAATGGTTGTTACATGCCAGCAACCTTTTCATAAAACTATAGACATTCTTTCGTAACAACTCACCAAAAGACGGAATATTCAAGGACACAAACATCTCGCTTGCACTCGACCTATGAGGTATAGCTAACAACCTTCTTAGGGAATTATTATATGCAATGCGGATTTTGTTCCTAACAGCAACATTGCTATTAAACCATAGAGGCGAGCAATACAGTGAGGTACAGAAAGTCTTGAACAACATACATTTAACATCAGGAGAACACCTATGGAAATTTCGCAACAGTAAATTTGTTTGAGCATAGAGTTTCCTGAGTTGCCTATTACAGTCAACATTGGTCTTATCACATTTATACATTTTATTTATTTAGCACCTCAGACAGAGACAGGGAATAAGCATGGGAGAACAATGCCCAGGAAGGACAGAGGGGGTTGAATGCAGTGTAGTGTAAATATCATGCTGTGTGAGGTGAAGTGTGACTTGGGATATAGAGAGGAGAGCTTGCTGTAACCATTCAGTCCATTCTGTGCTTGTGAGATGTGAGTGTGTAATAAATCGTCTGTCATGAATCTGCCTCTTCATTTACACACTCCACACTGGTGACCTAAGACGTATTATGGAACACGAGGCAAGAACCCCGGAGCCGGACCGGTCGGGAAGCCCCAGCGACACAGCAGCCATTCCACAGACAGCCCGGACTGGAACCCCCAGCAACACGTGTGTGGTTTCGGTCAAGCTACCGGATTTCTGGCAGCACAACCTGCGCTCTTGGTTCCACCACACCGAGGCCCAGTTCACCCTCCGGGAAGTAACGGCAGACGACACCAAGTTCTATCATGTGGTAGCAGCGCTGGACTCCCGCACAACCCAGCAGGTAGCGAGCCTGCTCGATCAGCCACCAGCCCGCAACAAATACGAGGCGCTCAAGGCTGCGCTCACCCGGCGCTACACGCTCTCGGAATGTGAGAGAGTGGAGAGGCTCCTGAGGCGGACCGACTTAGGAGATGGTTTGGCCGTCGACCTGATGGAGAAGATGCTGGCGTTAATGGGCACGGACGACGGGCACTTTCTGTTTGCCCACCTTTTCCTCCGGAACCTTCCAACAGAGGTGAGAGCGGTTCTGGCCAATTTGCCGTTGCTGGCCGCGCGTGACTACCGTGCGCTAGTCCAGGAGGCAGGCAGGATCATCCTCACCACCAGGGCGATCACAGTCAACGCAGCAGCGGGGGAGCCCAGCGAGATGACCAGAGGAGGCGAGGAGCCACCGACGGTAGCAGCAGTGGGGGCCAAGGAGCACCAGAGAGATACACTCTGTTTCTACCACCGCCGCTTCGGAGAGAACGCACGCAGATGTGCGCCACCGTGCCAATTCAAGCGCTCGGGAAAACGCCAAAGCCGGCAGTCTGCAGCAGCTGCGACCCTCGGTGAAGAGAACAAGCTGCTCTACATGACGGGACGCGCGCTTGGGGAGGCGTTTCCTTGTGGACACCGGAGCCCAGAGGAGCATCATCCTGCCGACCTACGCTGACCGGCTGGCAGGACCTAGCGGCCCCGGGATGTTGGCAGCAAATGGCTCGGAAATTAAGACCTTTGGTGAGAGGACACTGACCTTATCTCTACACGGCCGTACATACGAGTGGACTTTTGTCGTAGCAGCACTGAATTACCATATCCTGGGGGCTGATTTTCTGTGTGCACATGGTTTACTGGTTGATGTTGCTAACAGGCGCCTGGTTAATGCACTGTCCTTTGACTCTCTCCCCTGTATAGCTCAAGCGACCCAGCCAACAGCACAAGCCAATGTCACAGCTCCAGGCGGTAAGTTCCACACACTGCTCACTCAGTTCCCAGCACTCACGGTCCCGACGTTTTCTGCGGCCATCGCTAAACACAGGGTGGAGCACTTTATCACCACCACCGGGCCGCCCGTTTTCACAAGACCTCGGCGCTTGGACGCAGCCAAACTGGCCATAGCGCGCGAGGAGCTCGCCAACCTGGAAAGGTTGGGCATCATCAGGCGTTCGAACAGCCCATGGGCATCCCCGCTACACATGGTCCCTAAGGCTGAGGGATCGTGGCGACCGTGTGGTGATTTCCGCAGATTGATCAACGCCACAGCGCACGACCTCTACCCGATTCCTCACATACAGGATTTTTCCGTTCACCTCGCCGGAGCACGCATTTTTTCCAAAATAGACCTGGTCCGCGGTTGCCACCAAGTCCCAGTGCGCGCGGAGGACGTACCCAAAACAGAGGTAATAACTCCATTCGGTTTATTCGAGTTCCTGTGCATGCCATTCGGGTTAAAAGGCGCAGCACAGACGTTCCAGCGCATGATGGATGCAATGCTGTGTGATCTCCCGTTCGTGTCCGTCTACCTGGACGATATCCTGGTAGCCAGTACGTCTGAAGACGAACACGAAACTCACCTCAGGATGGTTTTCCGGAGGTTGGAGGAGCACGGGTTGATAATCAACCCGGCAAAATGCCAGTTCAGCGTGACAGAGATTGATTTTTTGGGGCACCGCGCCTCTCCGGAAGGAGCAATCTCGTTGCCCAACAAAGTGCGCGCTGTGGCGGATTTTCCCCGGCCTCAGACAGTCAGGGCACTGCAGGAATTTTTGGGGATGATGAACTTTTATAACCGTTTCCTTCCCCGCGCAGCGCGGCTCATGCAACCATTGTACGCCGCGCTCAAGAGACAGAAACCTGCGGATGGAGTCGAATGGACCCCGGAGCGAGAGTGGGCGTTCTCGGAGGTTAAAGCAGCCCTGGCAAATGCCGCACTGCTGGTGCATCCGGACACGACGGCCCAGATAGCGCTCACTACCGACGCTTCAGACGTGGCCATAGGGGCTGTCGTGGAGCAGTGGGTCGCCGGGGCTTGGCAGCCGCTCGCCTTTTTCAGCAGAACTTTGCGCGACAGCGAACGTAAATACAGCGCGTTCGACAGAGAGTTGCTGGCTCTCCACCTGGCCATACGCCACTTCCAGTTCTGGCTGGAAGGGCACAGCTTCACCGCGTTCGTAGACCACAAGCCACTAACCTTCGCGATGGCCAAGGTTTCAGAACCGTGGTCGGGCCGGCAGCAGAGACAGCTGGCTGCGATCTCAGAGTTTACTACCGATATTCAGCATGTGTCGGGTAAACTGAATGTGGTGGCGGACTGCCTCTCGCACACCGTGGTGGCCCCGGTCTACATGGGGATAGATTACGCAGCCATGGCTGCAGAGCAGATTAGCGATGCGGACATGCGCGTGCTGCAGTCTGGACCAACAGGGTTAAGGCTGGAGAGCAGGGTGCTGCAAGATGGCATGCCCCCCCAATCTGCGATGTCTCCACGGGACGCCCGCGTCCGGTGGTCCCGGTCGCGTGGCGCCGCCGCGTGTTTGAGTCAGTTCACACTCTGGTGCACCCAGGAGTGCGCGCGTCAGTCAAAATGGTGGGAGAGAAGTTTGTGTGGCCGAGCCTACGCAAACAAGTAAAAGAGTGGGCTGCAGCCTGTGTGGCGTGCCAACGAGCCAAGGTACACAGGCACACGAAGGCTCCTTTGGAGCCGTTTCCGGTACCAGCTAAAAGGTTCGACCATGTGCACGTGGACCTCGTGGGCCCCCTCCCGCCATCACAGGGGTGCACGCACCTCCCGACAGTGGTGGACCGCACCACGCGCTGGCCAGAAGCAGTCCCACTGGCGGCAACCATGTCCGCGGACGTAGCACGCGCTTTTTTAACAGCATGGGTGGTGCGTTTTGGAGTCCCGTCGGCCATTACGTCCGACAGGGGCCCTCAATTTGTTTCCGAACTCTGGTCCACGATGGCCCGCGGCCTGGGGGTTAAAATTCATCGCACAACCGCGTACAACCCACAGGCCAATGGGTTATGCGAACATTTTCATAGATAACTGAAAGCAGCACTCAGGGCTTCACTGACGGATGCAAATTGGGTAGACAGGTTGCCGTGGGTTTTATTGGGGTTGCGCTCCGTGCCAAAAGAGGATCTGGAAGCTTCCCCGGCAGAGCTCGTTTTTGCGCAGCCCCTACGGCTGCCCGGGGAATTTCTACCAGATAATCCTGCGCCGGGCAGCTGCCCGTCTCAGCTTTTGCAGCATAGCGCAAACACAGGCACGCTGCCGGGCCCTGCCCACCACAGTTTTCCGCGTGCCTTCATGCCTAAAACTTTGAAGAACGCGCAGTTCGTGTTCGTCAGACACAACGCCCACCGCCCCCCATTGTGCCCACCCTATGATGGACCGTTCAGAGTGTTGGAAACGGGGGATAAGCATTTTGTGCTAGACTTGGGGGGTAGACGGGAGAAAATTGGCATAGACAGACTCAAACCCGCCTTTGTAGTGGCAGATGAGCAAGTGCTGTTGGCTGGGGCCCCTCGGCGTGGAAGACCCCCACGGAGAACTCCCCAGGGAAACGATTCGCCAGAGCAGCCACACGGGCAGAACAAAGTCCCCCCCCTCACCACGGCTCACCCGCAGTCAGACACGCTCCCAGCAGTCCCCCACTGGCACAGCAGCGCCACGGAGGCGGTAAACCCCAGTTACAGCAGATATGGGAGGAGACTGAAGCCAAATAGATGCTGGGGGGGGGGCAGTTTGGGACCTTGGGGAAGTCAGGTTATTTAGCACCTCAGACAGAGACGGAGAATAAGCATGGGAGAACGATGCCCAGGAAGGACAGAGGGGGCTGAATGCAGTGTAGTGTAAATATCATGCTGTGTGAGGTGAAGTGTGACTTGGGATATAGAGAGGAGAGCTTGCTGTAACCATTCAGTCCATTCTGTGCTTGTGAGATTTGAGTGTGTAATAAATTGTCTGTCATGAATCTGCCTCTTCATTTACACACTCCACAGTGTAGCACATAAGTATTATACTGTTATTCAGTTATTTTTCTCTTCAGTTCAGCTGAACTCTGTCCCATTTTATTCATCAATTATACATACTGTGATTAATTACTGTAAATGGAAAAATATTAAATTTAATTTCGCGTTCTCCTGCTGGTATGGCCTTTTGAATTGAAATGTGGGTCAAAATCAATCTTGAATGACTTTATTGAGATTGTGGACCACAAATAACAGCATGACACTAGTAAACATATTAAATGCTTAATTTAGTTTAAATATACAGTATATATACACTACCGTTCAAAAGTTTGGGGTCACCCAGACAATTATTTTGTGTTTTCCATGAAAAGTCACACTTATTTACCACCATGAGTTGTAAAATGAATAGAAAATATAGTCAAGAGATTGACAAGGTTAGAAATAATGATTTGTATTTGAAATATTTTTTTCCAGATACTCAACCTGCTCAAAGGAAGGTCAGTTTTATAGCTTCTCTAACCAGCTAAACTGTTTTCAGCTGTGCTAACATGATTGCACAAGGGTTTTCTTGTGTATCAATGTCACCCAGACAATTATTTTGTGTTTTCCATGAAAAGTCACACTTATTTACCACCATGAGTTGTAAAATGAATAGAAAATATAGTCAAGACATTGACAAGGTTAGAAATAATGATTTGTATTTGAAATAATAATTTTTTCCTTCAAACTTTGCTTTCGTCAAAGAATCCTCCATTTGCAGCAATTACAGCATTGCAGACCTAACATGATTGCACAAGGGTTTTCTAATCATCCATTAGCCTTCTGAGGCAATGAGCAAACACACTGTACCATTAGAACACTGGAGTGATAGTTGCTGGAAATGGGCCTCTATACACCTATGTAGATATTGCACCAAAAACCAGACATCTGCAGCTAGAATAGTCATTTACCACATTAGCAATGTATAGAGTGTATTTCTGATTAGTTTAAAGTTATCTTCATTGAAAAAAAAAGTGCTTTTCTTTCAAAAATAAGGAAATTTCTAAGTGACCCCAAACTTTTGAACGGTAGTGTATATGTGTGACTGCATGTGTAAATAGACAGTATTGGGAAATTGATTTATAATTCTCAACCACGGTGGGCTGCACGGTGGCGCAGTGGTTTAGCACTGTGGCAGCACAGTTTTACCCTCGGCCGGGGGATCGCGGGGATCATGAGATCGTGGGTTCGATCCCAGCCCCCGACCAACAGTGAGCTGTGTGGAGTTTGCATGTTCTCCCCGTGTTGCGCGAGTTTACTCCGGGATTTCTCCGGTTTCCTCCCGCACACCAAAAACATGTAGGTTTAGGGCGCTCGCGCACGCAGCGACCAGCAGCCGGTGGCTTGTCACCAGACTGCAAACCAAGTCTACCTACGGGTACAAATAAGTAACAAAAAAAAAAAAAACAGGCAGCCAAAAGATTTAACAAAATAAAAAAAGACCCCCAAAAAACTAAGTGAGTTGACAGTATGACACATTAGCTACACCACCATTACAAATAATCACCACGTCACAAAGGTTGCATGACTGAATGAAAGATGTATAATGTCTCTGATAGACATTAATATTTATTTTTTATTGTTTTTAACAGCTATCTGGTCCACAACAACTCAAAAACCACATGAAGCAAAGATGGATTAAGTCAAATTAAAGATGATTTGGATAATTACCCCAGACTGTGGCTCTCCATCTGTTGGATGAGTCCATCATTTTCAGGGAAAAATGATGGCTCAACGTTGCCATTGTGAACATCTCTGGGAGGAGGAACAGGAGGAGGGGTGAACTTTGGAGGATCATCTTCCTCGTTGGAGAGCTCTTTCCATGACCCCTTGAGGGGGAAAAACAAACAAAAAAAAAATCATAAAAGCCAGCAGTGTTGCAATGATGAGCTTTGAGTTCTTACTGTGTGCACATCTGCAGTTTCTTATGATATCCACCAAGTAAAATTTGTATCCTCAGAACAAGCAACTTACCTGCAGCGATGCATCTCCTTTGATGTACTTGGCACCTTCAATCACAGCAAGGTAGGAGAACCGGAGCTGATCTGCAGTCTGTATCAAACCCATTCGATGGCGGCGCATCTCTAGTAGCACATCACGAATGCGCACTGAAGATGGGTCCTTACGGAGGGACATCTACATGCAACAGAAAAATGTGCTTAACTAAAATCAAACCTGTACTGAGTGCATGAAGTGTGTTCACTTTAGCACTCTTCATTAGTTGCTACATCATTCTATTCTACGTATTTCAGCTTCTTACCAAGCACACACAACCATGTACAATGATAAGTCTTTCAGTGTTACACACATGGACAAAACTGTTGGTACCCCTCTGTTAATGAAAGAAAAACCCACAATGGTCACATAAATAACTTGAATCTGACAAAAGTGGTAATAAATAAAAATTCTATGAAAATTAACCAGTGAAAATCAGACAATGCTTTTGAATTGTGGTTCAAAAGAATTATTTTAAAAAACAAACTCATGAAACAGGCCTGGACAAAAATGATGGTACCCTTAACTTAATATTTTGTTGCACAACCTTTTGAGGCAATCACTGCAATCAAACAATTTCTGTAACTGTCAATGAGACTTCTCCACCTCTCAGCAGGTATACTGGCCCACTCCTCATGAGCAAACTGCTCCAGTTGTCTCAGGTTTGAAGGGTGCCTTCTCCAGACGGCATGTTTCAGCTCCTTCCATAGATGTTCAATAGGATTTAGATCAGGGCTCATAGAAGGCCACTTTAGAATAGTCCAATGTTTCGCTCTTAGCCATTCTTGGGTGTTTTTAGCTGTGTGTTTTGGGTCATTATCCTGTTGCAAGACCCATGACCTGTGACTGAGACCAAACTGTCTGATACTGGGCAGCACATTTCTCTCTAGAATACCTTGATAGTCTTGAGATTTCATTGTGCCCTGCACAGATTCAAGACACCCTGTACCAGATGCAGCAAAGCAGCCCCAGAACATAACAGAACCTCCTCCATGTTTCACAGTAGGGACAGTGTTCTTTTCTTGGTATGCTTCCTTTTTGCGTCTGTAAACACAGAGCTGACTGCCTTGCCAAAAAGTTCCAGTTTTGTTTCGTCTGTCCATAGGACATTTTCCCAGAAGCTTTGTGGCTTGTCATCATGCAGTTTGGCAAATTCCAGTCTGGCTTTTTTATGATTTGTTTTCAACAGTGGTGTCCTCCTTGGTCGTCTCCCATGAAGTCCACTTTGGCTCAAACAACGACGGATGATGCGATCCGACACTGATGTACCTTCACCTTGGAGTTCACCATGAATGTGTTTAGAGGTTGTTCTGGGCTCTTTTGTTACCATTTGTATTATCCGTCTCCTCCTGCGGCCACGTCCAGGGAGGTTGGCTACAGTCCCGTGGATCTTAAATTTCTGAATAATGTGTGCAACTGAAGTCACAGGAACATCAGGCTGCTTGGAGATGGTCTTACAGCCTTTACCTTTAACATGCTTGTCTATAATTTTCTTTCTAATCTCCTGAGACAACTCTCTCCTTTGCTTGCTCTGGTCCATGTTTAGTGTGGTACACACCATGTCACCAAACAGCACAGTGACTACTTGTCACCCTTTAAATAGGCCGACTGACTGATTACAAGTTTGTAGACACCTGTGATGTTAATTAGAGGACACATCTTGGTTGAACATGTCCCTAGGGTCACATTATTTTCAATCTTTTCTAGGGGTACCATCATTTTTGTCCAGGCCTGTTTCATGAGTTTGTTTTTTAAAGTAATTCTGTTGAACCACAATTCAAAAGCATTGTCTGATTTTCATTGGTTAATTTATTTATTACCACTTTTGTCAGATTCAAGTTATTTCTGTGACCATTGTGGGTTTTTCTTTCATTAACAGAGGGGTACCAACAATTTTGTCCACGGCTGTACAAACTGTTACTTGTCTAGATGTGTACTGACCAGCAAGAGGCAGGTGTCCACAAGACAAAAGGTCCCGGAGCGTCCTATGCCAGCACTGCAGTGCACCACCACCGGTCCTGTGTCTGAATTCAAACAACCCGACTCTCTCACCTTAAACAGGAAGTTAAGAAACGAAGCAGGAGACTCTGGTACTCCAAAGTCAGGCCAGGTGGTGTAGTGGAAATGCAAAATCTCACGAGTCTCCTGAGTCTACAGGGGAAGATCAGAAATGCAGAAATACAAGGGAGGGACTTTTAAGATGTGGGGCTCAATGAGTAAAACTCTTTAAATTGGGTTACAACTATCAATCCTTTAATAATTTTTACATAAAAATAGGATTATATAGAAACATCTGTTTATGACACAACTTATCAATTTCACCAGAAGGTGAAACCGAGACATGCATAAGAGATGTGGATAAAGGAAAATGTGTTTTATTCTGTAGTCTCAGTTTGACTTACAAGCAGAACAAAACCTTTTTACTGAACAAAAAAGCAGCTAAACCTACCAGCTCTGAAAGTTCAGATAAAGGTGTTGGTAGAGACGAGAAAAAACTTCACAGCACAAGGGCACACATTGTTTTCAATATGTTAGTAGAAAAATCTTGGAAAAATTTGACAAATGTAGGCTCTGTGATGGCTTTCCAGTCTATGTTACAGGATAGTCTTTGTGCATAGACATGATTGCTGTCTGGGCGCTAGGATTTTAAAAAAAACTCAGAGTCAACTTACCGGCAGGTTCTCTAACTCGAGCTGCCTGACTGTGTAGTAAGATTTGATGTCCTCAGAGACAAGCGTAAGCTTGAAATTGGTATCTTCAAAGATCACATCTCTCTCCTCTCTGAGTGGCCAATATTGGGCACATTTAATCTAAAAGGAAACAAAGGTGCAAAGGGGTCATTAACTGAAAAATGATGTGCTTGTTGGTTTTAACTGTCTGAAATGTGTCTATTGGTCATGTAATTATAAAAAAAAATATCAAAACAGTCAATTCTCAAACACACACACACGCATGCACGCGTGCGCACGCACGCACACAGAGCCTTTATCTTGTTTTTCTCTCCCAGAAACGTTTTTGACTCTTCCAGGTAAATCGTATGCATCATGATTTGACGACAAAGCCAACCCACCACCATCCTTGAGACCCACCCACTGCTCTATTATTAGCCCACCTAGCTGTCTGTTATATAAATGGAAGGGGTGCTAAAGGTAGCCTATTAGCCCCCCAGCTAACACTGGTACCAGGAGGTTCACACCATGCTTATGTTGTTATTTTCCCCAGAACTTAGACACCCCAATAGCCATCCCTGTTACCACCTGGTTCACCAGTCCACAGTCAACAATACATCTCGCATCACTCCAGCCCATCTCCCCATAATTTCGCCACAATTCCATAGCAAATTGCCAGCACCGGCGTGCCGGTCAGGGCAACCGATTTGACCTGAGGCTGCTGGCTGGAGGCTGCTGGGTGTCACAGCCACCTCCCCCACCGTCCTCCGGGGCTCCGCACGGCTCCGCTCTTGTGGGCAGCGTGGGGGAGCTGACTTGTGACGGAGCGTCCCCCAGCTGGCTGTGGGAGTGGAGCAGCATCCCACAGAGCCAGATAGTGCCCTTTGAGATCCCATGGCTCGGCAAGCTTTGCCTCAGCTTGGCCAGCAACCTTGGGTCCTGCCAGGTTGGTTATAATGAGCGGGGGCAAGGCCACCCAGCGCTAGCGGTTTGTTGTGGAATCATGGCAAAATTATCAGGAGATGGGCCAGAGTGACGCAAGATACACCATCGACTGTGGATCAGTGAGCCAGCGCCGCTCATCCGAGTTAGAAGGAGGCTAAAAGCTAAAGGCTGGAAGCTAGTCAGCTAATGGCTAACTGACATAAGAGGGAGGAGTTGAACAAATGAAAGAGGTTTCTGAAAGAAAGCCAGGAAAAATACAAAACAAATTTGCTTAAATAATTAAGCAAGAGCACTCTGAGACGAGTGCAATATCCCCACCTCCGTTTTCTTTGAAGATCCCAATACTTACTGACTGAGAGCAGTTTTCCACTTTTCAATATAATTACTGTGTCAGAACCGAATTATGATAGACAAATATACAACAAAGTATACAACCCATAGTTGTAGGGCACGATCACAAGGTGAACCTGTGTAGCAAGTTTCATGATTCTAGAGCGCTTTACATATTCTATAGTAAAAGCATAGGGAGTGCCAACCTTGACATTTGACCTTTTGACCCCAAACCTGTAGTCAAGAGGTCATGGTCTCAGAGTGAACCTGTGTACCAGGTTTGGTGACCCAAGCTTTCTTTGTTGTTGAGATACACAGTATCTCACAAAAAATGAGTACGTCCCTCACATTTTTGTAAATGTTTTATTATATCTTTTCATGGGACAACACTGAAGATATGACACTTTGATACAATGTAGTCAGTGTACAGCTTGTTTAACAGTGTAAACTTGCTGTCCCCTCGAAATAACTCAACACACAGCCATTAATGTCTAAATCGCTGGCAACAAAAGTGAGTACACCCCTAAACGCACGGATCGCCCCGGGTCGGCGGACGGAGCCACGGTTTGCAGCGGGAGACGTTACAGCGGGGAGGAGCTAGTGCTAGCTAGCACTTGGCCGCCGCCCGGTGCTAATGGGAAACTCGACATACCGGGAGCTGTAGCGAAAACGAAGCGGGTGCCGGGCTGGAGTTTAGGCGGCGTGAAAGAAATATAAGACAGAATAATAAAGAGCGATGGCAAGAACCAAGCAGACCGCCCGTAAAATCTACTGGAGGAAGAAGCCCCCCAGGAGACAGCTAGCCACCAGGGCTGCTCGGAGAGGCGCTCCGGCCACCGGCAGAGTGAAGAGGCCTCGCCGTCACAGGTCCGTGGCTCTGAGAGAGATCCGTCGCTGCCAGAAATCCACGGAGCTGCTCATCCGTAAGCTGCCCGTCCAGCGCCTGGTGAGGGAGATCGCTCAGGACTTCAAGACCGTCCTGCGTTTCCTGAGTTTTGCCGTCATGGCTCTGCAGGAGACCAGCGAGACCCACCTGGTGGTCTCTTCTTCGCTAAGGGGGTCACCATCATGCCCAAAGACTTCCAGCTGGCCCGCTGCATCCGCGGAGAGAGAGCTTAGACTTTCTGCTGCACATCCACCAGCCATAATGCTCTGCACTGTGTGTCTATATATATACATTTATAGTAATATGGACATATGTTTGCTAGATGTTGTTTTTTCTTGCCTTCTGATTGTTGTTCTGAGTGTTGCTGTCCCTGTGCTGTTGCAATCCTGGAATTTCCCCATTGTGGGACTAATAAAGGCTTATCTTATCTTATCTTATCTTATCTTAATGAAAATGTCCAAATTGTGCTCAAAGTGTCAATATTTTGTGTGGCCACCATTATTTTCCAGCACTGCCTTAACTCTCTTGGGCATGGAGTTCACTAGAGCTTCACAGATTGCCACTGGAATCCTCTTCCACTCCTCCATGACGACATCACAAAGCTGGTGGATGTTAGAGACCTTGCGCTCCTGCATCTTCTGTTTGAGGATGCCCCACAGATGCTCAATGGGGTTTAGGTCTGGAGACATGCTTGGCCAGTCCATCACCTTTACCTTCAGTTTCTTTAGCAAGGCAGTGGTCATCTTGGAGGTGTGTTTGGGGTTGTTATGATGTTGGAATACTGCCCTGCGGCCCAGTTTCCGAAGGGAGGGGATCATGCTCTGCTTCAGTATGTCACAGTACATGTTGGCATTCATGGTTCCCTCAATGAACTGTAGCTCCCCAGTGCTGGCAGCACTCATACAGCCCCAAACCATGACACTCCCACCACCATGCTTGACTGTAGGCAGGACACACTTGTCTTTGTACTCCTCACCTGGCTGCCGCCACACACGCTTGACACCATCTGAACCAAATAAGTTTATCTTGGTCTCATCAGATCACAGGACATGGTTCCGTTAAACCATGTTTTTAGTCTGCTTGTCTTCGGCAAACTGTTTGCGGACTTTCTTGTGCATCATGTTTAAAAGGGGCTTCCTTCTGGGACGACAGCCATGCAGACCAATTTGATGCAGTGTGCGGCGTATGGTCTGAGCACTGACAGGCTGACCCCCACCCCTTCAACCTCTGCAGCAATGCTGGCAGCATTCATACGTCTGTTTTCAAAAGACAACCTCTGGATATGACGCTGAGCACATGCACTCAACTTCTTTGGTCGGCCATGGCGAGGCCTGTTCTGAGTGGAACCTGTCCTGTTAAACCGCTGTATGGTCTTGGCCACCGTGCTGCAGCCCAGTTTCAGGATGTTGGCAATCTTCTTATAGCCTAGGCCATCTTTATGTAGAGCAACAATTCTTTTTTTCAGATCTTCAGAGAGTTCTTTGCCATGAGGCAAATCTTGACAACTCAAGAGTTGGGACCAGGAAGCAGAGTTGCAGTCTTACATGCCTCTCTGCAGCTCCTCTTCATCTGCCACCCTTCATCTTAGCCCCTGTCTTCCCCATCAGAGAATCATTGTCTGCTCCCTCCAAAGTAAATAAAAATATAATGTATAAGCATCCCAAAGTGATTAAACAAAAAGTTGGTAAAATTCAAATTAAACATGAAGCCTCTAAATTGAATGATTTGGCCTCTGTTCCTCCTCATAATTTAAAAAATAATGCGGTTTATTAAATATTAGGTCTCTAACTCCCAAGTCTCTGTTAGTCCATGATCTGTTAATTGATCATCAGATTGATTTAATATCCCTTACAGAGACTTGGTTAGGACAAGAGGATTATGTTGGTTTAAATGAATCAACTCCCTCTGGTTATTTAACCCCTTGCACTCTGGTCAATTTCCCTAAAAACGCCAAAAAATAACATACCCAAAGTAAATCAAAACCTGTTCTTCAACCCTTTGCAGCATCTTCATGGGGTTGGTCTCATTTAAAAGAAAACACTTTGAATTTTTTGGCAAAACAGTCATAATCTCTCTAAGTGCTCCTGCCACTGAGTAACAGTCATCTAAACGTACTGAACTTGAAGAAAATAAATTTCACCTGGGTGTTTTTTTGGATACAAATGCTTGCAAATAACACACAGCTTGAGATACTGGCTGGAAAATGCAACAGAAATGTAGAACCAAGTGTTATCCAGCTGAGGTCAAAATTTTGTAACAATACCACAAAAATTGAGTATGTTACACAGCTTTTTTCTTAGGTTGTTCCCAGGCGTTTCTGAACTGTGCCAAATTGTGCCAAATGGCACAGTTTGGAAAAACGTCTAACTTTTGAATGATTCAATATAGAAGCTTCATCTTGGGCTCTAATGAAAGGTGACACTCAGGGCTGTGTGTGTGTGTGTGGGGGGGTTGTTTATTCATTCATGAATGAATGAATGAACAAACAAGCCCCCACACACAAAGAAGCATGCCACGTAAAAAATGTGTGGCTTTTTTGTACAAGAAAAAATAACCTACGGTGCACTAAAAATTATACTAAAATATTTGTAACGTAGAAGATAACAACACCCCCCCCCCCCCGCTACAGAGGATGGACATCGCCCGGTGCGCCACGGTCACGGTGCGCCACGGTCTACTACGCACAGTTGGACTAAAATATCTGCAATATATCTGCAATCCGCTACAGAAGAGTAGTGGGGGGGGGGAGGGGTTTCGCAACATGACGGACCCGGACCGCGATAACGCACAGTTGTAATTTACCGATCGGTCAAAAGTCATTTGGATTACAATTTTCAGGGATAAAGAATAATTTAGCTTATAACACTTACCTGTCCACAACACCAAAGTCGCTGGCGAACTTCTCTTCCTCATTGTCAGACGAACATGAAGCTGGTCCGCTTGTTACGGACTTGTGGTTCTGGTCACGCAACCCGGTCAAACCATAATTCCATTATTGCGGTTTTGCGCTTCCATGATTGCGGTTTTGGCGAACGATTTTTCAAAACAAATAACAGTAGTAAGAAAAAAAGACTGGCGAACGCCTGTGTGTCACCCAGCCTTACACAAAACAGCTTTCGAACTTCTGTGCTTCAATTGGCTGGCTGTATTCGCAGCCGTTGGTAGGCGGGTCCTTCTTGCTAGGTTTTCAGTCATTGGTTCTTCAAGGTTTCAGAAACCCAATTCAAGGCTCTTATTAGTCGAATGAGAGGTCAATCACATCTAAACCAATCAAAGCACTCCTTTGGCTTTCATTTCGCGGCTGTGTCTGTAGTGGACGAACGGAAATGCAGCTTTGTTTTTCAGTGCGCTCTAGGACGCAGCGCCCTCGTGCGCTCTAGGACGCAGAGACGTGTCCGCCCGCGGTACACCGGAGTGCAACAGGTTAAACTGTCAAATCCCAGAAGTTCTGGTCGTGGAGGAGGAGTAGCAACAATTTACCATTCCAAATTACTAGTTAATGTAAAGAAAAAAACATGTTATAATTCCTTTGAGGGCCTGGTCCTCAGTATTGGGCACTTCAGCAATTTTAGGCTAAACCCAATTTTATTTGCCATAGTTTATCGTCCTCCATCAACCTACTCAGAATTTTTATCCGAATTTGCTGAATTCTTAACTGATTTAGTGCTGAAATCAGATAGAATAATTATAGTAGGGGACTTTAATATACATGTAGATGTAGATAGTGACTGCCTTAATGTGGCATTTAATTCAATATTAGACTTGATTGGGTTTTCTCAGAAAGTAGGAAATTCTACTGATTATCTCCACCATACGTTGGACCTTGTTCTGACATATGGCATAGAAATAGAAAATATGGTAGTGTCTCCTCATAACCCTGTACTGTCAGACCATTGTCTGTTAACCTTTGATTTTACTATTTCTGACTATTTGGCTCCTAAAGAAAAATATTACTACAGTAGATGCCTCTCAGATGATGCCGTTACCAAATTTATGCAGATTGTTTCCTCTATGCCATGTGTCACCACAACGGAAATAAGCTATAGACAGCTTGCTCCTTCTGTAATTGATAGCATGGTAGATAGTGTTACAGCTTCTCTGCATCAGACTCTAGACTTGATGGCCCCCTTAAAAAAGAAAAAGTCTAATCAGAGATTTCTAACTCCTTGGTTCAACACAGAAACTCGTAGCTTAAAACAGAAGACTCATCAATTAGAAAGAAAATGGTGCTCCACTAATTTAGATAAAATCTATTTAGCTTGGAGAAATCATCTTTTACTTTATAAAAAATCTCTTAGAAAAGCTAGAACGAGTTATTATTCTGCATTAACAGAAGAGAACAAGAATAATCCCAGGTTTCTTTTCAGTACTGTAGCCAGGTTGACAAAGAGTCAGGACTCTGTCAATCCTAGCATTCCCTTAGTGTCATGGTCTGTGCGCCGATGTCATCCGCGCTCAGGCCATACATCTCCTCAGCCCAGCTTTTGCTATGACAGCGTCTCAGCGGGCTTCCAGCTGTCAAGCTCCACGGGACGGCTGGAGGCCAATTACCTCTCATCAGCTGAGGCGCTGTCAACCACTATATAATGGAGCGGCCCTGATTGTTCAGGGCTGCGACCTCACACGCATTATCCACACGTACCTCTCGCTGTGGATTAGGCTGGAGTCCCTACGTCCGGCTCCAGCCCTCCTCTCTTCTCTCATCGTCATCCGTAAGTGTACCTCTTATATTATTTGTGTTTTGCCCCACGAGGCTCTTTTCCTTTGTTCCTTTTCCCTTATTAATAAACTACGCAAACTCACTGGTTGGCCCTTGGCTCTTATTAATGGCTTGCAAGAGCCATTCGTAACAGTAGGTCGCAGCCAGTGAGTTGCCGGCCACCGTGAGTGTTGCATAAATTGGACTGTTGTTCCTACCTGTCTGGGTACCGTGCTGGAGACATGCCGTTGCAGAGGGCCCGCACTCAGAGTCAGAGCGACGATCTGGCAGATGCTCTTGAGTGCGTCGATGAAATCCTCATCACCGCCTCCCTCCTCAACTTCAGCAGCGATGTGCACGGGTACCTGGACCAAGCCGAGGATATTCTTAATCATCTCCCCCACTTCGCTAATCACCCTGAAGTCAACGTGCGGAGAGATGACACCGCCACACAGCGCGAGATACTCCGTGGGCTGGAGGGAAATCCTGGCAGGAAGTCGAAGAGGAGGAAGCGTTGCCCTTCGCTTCAGGATCCCGCTCCTGCCTCCGTTCCGGCCCGGGAGTTCGCACCGTCCAGAGGTCTTCTCCCATTGAGCGTGACATCAGTTGGGATTCCCCCAGAGGAGCTGCAGCTGACAGCAATCAAGATCTGGGACCGAGTGGCTGCTGCTCGCTCCATTGTGCATCCATCTGTAATTATGAAGCATGTGGCGGCGGCAGTCAGACTGGAGAGGAATCCTGGGTTAAGTGACTTTCCTGAGTTCGCCGACCTCCTCGTCTCAGTCTCCGCACAGGAGCGGCGATTCCCGGACCTCACCTTCGCCTCACCCTCTGCCAGAAACCGTCGTCACCTCCACAGAAAACCTCGGCTTGAATCCCGTCCGGATCCAGTTCCGGGTCGCCGCAAGGGCTCAATCCCCCACACAACTGTCACTCCTGCACCTCGTCAGAGGGGAATCCCCGCAGCCTCTCCCTCCGGGCCATCTTCTCCTGCTGTTCCGTCAGTGCTCCGAGCCCAGCTCGTCTCGGCTGTTGCCCCCTCCTCCTCATTGCCTATCCCGGCTGCTGTGTGTCTCTGGAGTCCCGTTTTGGCGAGCCCCGTCCCGGAACCTTCTCGAGCGGCTCCCCTTCGTCCTCCCAGGGGGCCCTCTGTCACCGTCCGGCGGGGGAAGGGAGGAGCAACGTCCGCCGCAGCAGGCACCATCCAGCCTCCAGGAGACAGGCAAGTCCAAATTCATCCATATTCTCATTATTGTGATTTGCCTTGTCAGACTCCTGGGGTTGGAGTTCGGGGTTTGCAGCCCCCCGAGCTCCCACCACCTGCTGTGGCTTTAATTGTTAATCCCGCATCCTCTGTGTCTCCCTCCGCTGAGCGGTCCTCGACGCCAGGCCAACGTTGCCGGATGAGGAGGGGGCCTGCGGTTCTGGAGAGCCTGGTTCCGGTCCCGCAGCCACGTCGTGGGCGGAGGAGGACAGCAGACTGCAGCGTGGAACCTGCGCTGACGAGGAAGCGTCCCCGGGTCTCAACGGACGAGCGGTCTGGTCCAGCGGGTTGAGGGTCCCCTGCCACCACGCTGTGCGGGCCATCTGCGCGGGCATCGGTGCCGGAGGATCCAGAGGCTGCGGACACCATCATGCCAGCTGCGGAGCTCGACGCAGCTGAGTGGGAGCCTGATGACGACCTCCTGCCGTCTGAGCCCGGATCATCGGAGTCCTGGACGGCGTCAGAACCTGAGATCAGGCAAGTGCTCTGTATTGTCTTTCTCCTTTCCTTTCTAGAGCATTTTTGCCTGTCTCTTGGGGAGATGAGCTGGGTGCAGCCGCCCGCTGCGTCCGAGCTCATCTCGCCGGGTTCTGGCGCTGCCCGTGATCCTGATCCTGGTTCTTCTCTCTCTCCCGAGCCTTCTCCCAGGGTCGCCGGCGAGGAGCTGCTTTCGCCCGCCGTGCCAGCGGTTCCGGGTCCGGGGTTGGAGGTCGGTTCTGGTGCAACCGTGACCCAATCGGGGTCCGACGAGGGTGCAGCACCAGCAGGATCCAAGTTCGGTGAGGGAGCTGCAGATCCCCTGCCACTGGACACTGGACCGGCTCATCTTCTCCCCCATCTTCACCATCGTCCTCATCTTCACCCTCATCTTCCCCCCAAGCCTTCTCCACCAGGTGCCGTATGGACCTCTCACTTTCGGCCCGGCTCACCCTCACTATCCCCCTTTACAGGGAAGCCGTTGCCTTTCTCTCCCCTGCAGTCCTGGAGGCTGAGCGATGCTGGTCGGCCGCCAGAAGGACTGCCGCACCCATTTGGCTCTCTGGGCCGGCCACCCGACCCACTGGACTCTCTATTCGGCGGCCTGGTCCGGCCACCTGAAGTACTGTTTTTCCTGGCCTGGGATTCGGGTAGGCCGCCTGAACTCTTCCCGTTACCCCTGTTGGCGGTTTGGACGCTGGGTGTGGGGAGACCCCCCGAACTGTGTTATTTCGCCTGTCTTTCCTGGTCTTTGGTTGCTTTGTGATTTTGTGAGTGTACAGGTATGATATTATGATTTCTTGTAGTCCTATCGCGATTAGCGTGTCTTTTTTTTCTTCCCCTCTCCTGTTTGAGGGATGTTTTGTATCTGCCATATTACACCTTAGGAGCCTCTGTGTTTTAGTTATAGGCCTCCTGTTGTTGCCTTTTTTTGTTGGGTCCTGTCTGCATATTGTCTGCATTTTATAGAGTACTGTATTTTTTTCCTTTCTCTCTCCCGTACTCTGTAATTGCTTCATTTGTTCCCTGTCAGTGTGGTGGGGGTTTTTTTCTCTCCTCTTTTTCTGACTCAAGCCCTCCTGGCCTGCGCCCCATCCGCCCACCCTAGGGGGGTGGGGAGGGGGCTTGGGTGTTACTGGCCGTTCTGAGCCTGGCCTTGAGGGGGAGGTCCTGTCATGGTCTGTGCGCCGATGTCATCTGCGCTCAGGCCATACATCTCCTCAGCCCAGCTTTTGCTATGACAGCATCTCAGCGAGCTTCCAGCTGTCAAGCTCCACGGGACGGCTGGAGGCCAATTATCTCTCATCAGCTGAGGCGCTGTCAACCACTATATAAGGGAGCGGCCCTGATTGTTTGCCCCACGAGGCTCTTTTCCTTTGTTCCTTTTCCCTTATTAATAAACTACGCAAACTCACCGGTTGGCCCTTGGCTCTTATTAATGGCTCGCAAGAGCCATTCATAACACTTAGAGCTTACTAGTCAGGACTTTATGAACTTTTTCAATAATAAAAATTTCATCCATCAGAGATAAAATCAATCAGATTCTTCCCACCGTTAACTTAAATACAGTAACTACTACAACTCCTTCAATTGATTGCTGGGGTCTTTCTGCAACTGTGGGGGTTCCCCCTACAGTTGATAGTGCTATGAGATGACTGTTGTTGTGAAATGGCGCTATATAAATAAAGTTGAATTGAATTGAATTGATGTCTGTCTTGACAAGTTTACTCCAATTGACCTTTGTGAGTTAGACAAAATAGTTTCCTCATCCAAACCTTCAACTTGTCTTTTAGACCCTATTCCTACCAGGTTATTTAAAGAAGTCTTCCCACTTATTGGTAGCTTTATTCTTCATATAATCAATTCTTCATTAACTTTAGGCCATGTACCGCAGGCTTTTAAAATGGCTGTAATTAAACCCTTACTCAAAAAGCCAACGCTAGATCCAGGAGCTTTGGCTAACTATAGACCAATCTCTAATCTCCCTTTCATTTCAAAAATCTTAGAAAGAGTTGTTGCTATGCAATTATTTGACCACCTGCAGGGAAATGGTTTACTTGAAGAGTTTCAATCTGGGTTTAGAATCCATCATAGTACTGAAACAGCCTTAGCGAAGGTCACTAACGACCTCCTCATCGCATCTGATAATGGACTGGTTTCTGTACTTGTCCTTTTAAACCTTAGCGCAGCTTTTGATACTATCGATCATAATATTCTACTTGATAGATTAGAACACTATGTTGGACTTAATGGAACTTCGTTGCAGTGGTTTAGATCTTATTTATCTGATAGGTTCCAGTTTGTTCATGTCAATAATGAGTTTTCTTTCAACTCAAAGCTCAGTCATGGAGTTCCACAGGGATCTGTGCTAGGCCCTACTCTTTTTAGTTTATATATGCTTCCGTTAGGCAACATTATTAGAAAGCACTTTATACATTTTCATCGTTATGCAGATGACACACAATTATTCCTGTCAGTGAAGACAGATGATAGTAATCAATTAGCCAAGTTGGAAGCCTGTCTTAAGGAAATCAAAGCTTGGATGACTTGTAATTTCCTGCTATTAAATTCAGATAAGACTGAAGTCATTCTTGTTGGTCCAAAAAACCTTAGAAATACCTTTCCAAATCAAACTTTCAGTTTGGATGCGGTTACTCTTTCTCTTAATAGCTCTGTGAGGAACCTTGGAATTATTTTTGATCAAGATCTGTCCTTCAATTCACATATTAAATTTGTTTCTAAGACTGCCTTCTATCATTTGCGTAATATTGCCAAGATTAGGAGCATCTTGTCTCAGTGTGATGCTGAGAAACTGATCCACGCTTTTGTTAGCTCGAGATTAGATTTTTTTTTTTTTTTTTGTTACTTATTTGTACCCGTAGGTAGATTTGGTTTGCAGTCTGGTGACAAGCCACCGGCTGCCGGTCGCTGCGTGCGCGAGTGCCCTAAACCTACAAACCGGAGAAATCCCAGAGTAAACCCACGCAACACGGGGAGAACATGCAAACTCCACACAGCTCACTGTTGGTCGGGGGCTGGGATCGAACCCACGATCACATGATCCCCGCGATCCCCCGGCCGAGGGTAAACTGTGCTGCGGCAGTGCTAAACCACTGCGCCACCGTGCAGCCCATTACTATTACTATTGTAATTCTTTATTATCAGGTTGTCCTAAAACATCTTTAAAAAGTCTTCAGCTAATCCAAAATGCTGCAGCAAGAGTTTAGGTACTAGAAAGGCACTAGAAAGAGAGATCATATCTCTCTGGTTCTGGCCTCCCTTCATTGGCTTCCCATAGAGTTTAGAATTAAGTTTAAAATCCTTCTTCTTACTTACAAAGCTCTAAACAATCAGGCTCCTTTTTATTTAAAAGATCTGATACTACCGTATTATCCTAACAGAGCACTACGCTCCCAAAATGCAGGATTATTTGTAATACCTAGAATCTCCAAAAGTACAATGGGAGGCAGAGCCTTCAGTTATCAAGCTCCTCTCCTGTGGAACCAGCTGCCAATCTGGATTCGGGAGTCAGACTCGATCTATGTTTTTAAGAATAGGGTTAAAACCTTCCTTTTTGATATAGCCTACAATTGAGGAGGGATCATGTGTTTCTGAATCCTCCCTTAGTTATGCTGCTAATAGGTTTAGTCAGCCGGGGGACCTCCAATAATGCACTGGGCCTCATTCCTTTCTTCACTCTTAATGAAATATTTTTTCATCTTCTCTGTCCCCTCACTCCCCAGCCAGTCGCAGCAGATGACTGCTCCTCCCTGAGCCTGGTTCTGCTGGAGGTTTCTTCCTGTTAAAAGGGAGTTTTTCCTCTCCACCGTCGCCAAGTGCTTGCTCACAGGGGATCGCCTGATTGCTGGGGTCTTTCTGCAACTGTGGGGGTTTCCCCTACAGTTGAAAGTGCTATGAGATGACTGTTGTTGTGAAATGGCGCTATATACTGTAAATAAAGTTGAATTGAATTGAATTGAATATTTAACTTTCAGTGACCAGTATGAGAGAGTGTGAGAGCGATAACACCAAATTTAACACACCTGCTCCCCATTCACACCTGAGACCTTGTAACACTAACGAGTCACATGACACTATCCTACAAATATCTTGGGACAATTATTGATAGTAATTTAAACTTTGAAGAGAACTGTGAAAGGGTGTGCAAAAAGGGTCAGCAACATTTGCATTGTTTAAGGAAACTTGCACGCTTCCAAATTGACCGAACCATAATGACAATGTTTTATCGGGCTTTTATTGAATCTGTTTTATCCTTTTCTTTAGTGTCATGGTTTGGTCAGATAAAACTGAAACAGAGGAAATCCTTGGATCAGGTAGTTAGATGGTCCAGTCGTTTGCTTGGTGAGTCACAGCCGAGCCTGGCATCCCTGTACACCAGACAGGTACAGAGGATTGCTACCTCCATTTTAAATGATGACTCCCACCCTTTGCACTGACACTTTCAGCTTCTTCCCTCCAGACGGAGGTTTGCTGTCCCAAAAAGTAAAACCCAGCACTACAAAAGCAGCTTTGTTCCTGCTGCCGTTAAAGAGTTGAACAAGATGTAACAATATATTGCACATAATTTAGTTACCTATTTATTAATTTGATTTTATATTTACTTATTTTTGTAGGTTTTTTATTTGGGTTCTAAATCTTTTATTGGGTTTTAGACTTTTGAGTTTTTAACTTCTTTGGCTAGTCTTTAACTTTTTAATATGACCCTTCTCTCTTATCTCCTTTTTTTTTTTCTCTTATCTCTTTGTCTTATGTCCTGTTTGGTGGAGCCTTGAGTACTTTTATCATGTTTATAGTCAGCTTCATGTGTGCCTGTGTTTGTGTTCATGTTGAATGTAATTGTGGTTTGTAAATATGGATGTCACCTGACTGCAAAACAAATCTACCTACGGGTACAAATAAAGTAACCTGAACTGGGGAGGGAAAATGGCTAACTGGGCACAATTTGGACATTTTCACTTAGGGGTGTACTCCCTTTTGTTGCCAGCAGTTTAGATATTAATAGCTGTGTGTTGAGTTATTTTGAGGGGACAGCAAATTTACACTGTTATACAAGTTGTACACTGACTACTTTACATTGTATCAAAGTGTCATATCTTAAGTGTTGTCCCCATGAAAAGATATAATAAAATATTTACAAAAATGAGGGGTGTACTCACTTTTGTGAGATACTGTAGTTTATAAGCCATTTTCATGTTGACCTTTGACCTTGCAATTCCAAAACCACAGTCACATTTCAGGGTCACAGGGTGAACCTAAGTACCAGATTTGGTGGCCCTAGCTGTACTCATATAGTAATAAGGCATAGACAATGTTAACATTAACCTTTAACCTTTTGACCCCAAATCCATAGTCAGAGGTCAGGATCCCAAGGTGAACCTCTATACCAGGTTTGGTGGCTGTAGCTTTACTTGTTTTATAGTAATAGTAAATGTAGCATTTACCATAGTGCAACTGCAATGTTAACTTTGAACTTTGACCCCCTGACCCCAAACCTATAGTCAGGTCAGGGTGTAAATCATCCAAGATGTGTATTAGGTACAATTAATGTATTGATTAGAAAAGCCTACATCATTTCTTTCAGTAGTTATTGTGTTTAGAAGATTTAGGGAAGATCTGACCTCTAACCTTTGACCTCAAGGTCATCCAAACTGCAATATGCACATCCTCAGAGTATATCAAACCATGGTACCAAGTTTCAAAACAATAGGAACCAAATTATAGGAGGAGTTGATTTCACAAATGTGCGATGGATGGAAGGACGGACTGGCCCATAACATAATCCCCCTTTGCCCAAAGGGCTCTTCAACCCCTTTGGGCTTTGTCCGGCGGGGAATAAAAATGAAACAAAATGTGAACAAAATATGTCACAAACACTTCATTAAGACGTTTGAGCTGTTAAAATGTGGAAAAAGTGCAGTCAATGACCCCTTTAACACACAAAAAGGAAAGACAGGCAGGAAGGCACAATTACAGTTTTGGGAATGACAGCAGTGCTTACCGATCCCTTCTCTATGACTCTGTTGAGCATGACTACACCGCGGGTCCTCTGCTCCCACACCATCTCCCAGAAATGGCCACAGGTACTTGGAAGGGGTCCCTAAAGAGAAATAACAAGAACAAATTTTATTCTCAGTAACAAAGAACACAACAATAACATTGCTTCTATTTAACGATGTTGCAGAGGCATCTGATTTTATATTTTCTTTTTCATTTCATTACCATTTTAGTTTCAGTCTTTAAGGTCACGCTCTCACTGGTACTGTTTGCCTTGTTCTGCGCTAAGGTGACATGATACTCTCAGCGGGGGGTCTGCACCGGCCGTACTGACATTGCATTTTGTTTAGCACGATTATTCCTTTTCTTGTCACATACACAGGTGGAGCACAGACTTGAAGCAGCTTACATTTTCACTACAGGGTGTGTAGATGGTGGCAGCTGTCAGTCAGCTGAGCATACAGCATGCATTTTAAAAATGAATTAAAAGTCTGTAGTTCACAAGCAGCAAGAAAATATGTACAGCAATAGATATTTTGTAATCTACATTAAATTGAAGAGCATGGGACACCCCTTCAGAACTGCAATACATCACTGTCTTAAAGTAAATAAACCTTCTGCCAGAAAGAAAAATAAAATTGCTGAGAAAGTCTCAAATTTACCAGGAAAAAGTATGAAATTTACCAGAAAAACTCTCAAATTTACATGAAAAAGTCTAATATATATATGGAAAAACTCAGAAATTTACTAGAAAGAAATTTGTGGAAAAAATATTAAATTTATGTAGCAAAAAACGGCACAGTCACAAGAAACTAGCGTACAAGAGAGCTGCAGTTTCAAAACAGCACGGAGACATTTTCTGGCAGCAGTGGTGAGTTTCATTTCCTTTAAATTTATTTTTAATATTAAGTATTGCTGTTACCAACTTTCCCCGAGAGCCACAGCAGCCTGCCATCAGAGCATTTTAAAAAAGTAATTAAAGGTTTGTAGTTAATTGGTAAAGAGTAGCAACAAACTATGCATAAAAACTGATAGTTTGTACATTAATTTGAGGATATTTTCCCATTGAATAGTTGAAACCACTTAACCCACACTCTTATGGCGATGAGGCTCCATGAAGCCGGGGTACGCTGCTGGTGCTGTTCACCGCTTTCATGTGGCCACCACAGCCCATCTGCAGAGTTTCCAGGATGGAGATCTGTTGTTTTCAACTATTCAACAGGAAAATATCCTACATTTAATAAACAGACACAAGCAGCTTCAGCTGGTGGGAGGCGGAGAGCAGTTGGAAAAAAAAATCTGTCAACTTTTTTAGTTGATAATTTATTTAAAATACAGGCCTATAAACTTAACCCAATCTCATCACCAGCTGAGGCCTCCATGTCGGGAACAGCCAACCAAGAAGCTGTAGATTTGTGGAAAAACAAAATTTATTTGGGGGGAAAAAAATGCACAGTCACATGAAAAAATAGGACAAACCAGCTGCAACTATTGTGGTTGCTTGGCAACCTCCATGGTCGGCTTATCAATAGGGAGGTCATCGTGACAGCCCTATAATGTATACTGTATATAGCCTATATCAAACACATGTAATATGCGCATGCATGTGCTCATACATGAGCAAACATTTGCATTTGTTCTGTTCCACAGACTACCTCTTCCAACCATTCCAAAGCTGGGGGAAGGTACCTTTCTGCAGAACAAGAGGGAGTGCTCAAACTGACAAAGGTTCCATACTTTGAGTCAAACCTCGATCAGCACGGAACTGGCACTGTAGTGAGAGTAGGCCTTTAATGTATTCTTAGTTTTTCTCCCATCTTCTCTTAACATCTCAATTTATTTTTATGTGTTTTTGTGGTTTGAATTAGTTTTTATGAGCTACAAGATACTACAGTGTGTCAAGGGGGGCATTTGTTAAAACCCTTAAACAGTTTATGTATCCTGGGGAATACAGACATTTGGCAGACTGTAGGGGGAGGGACATTAAGTATCTGCACTTCATGTCATGAGAAACTTTTAAGGGGGGATGGATCAAGAACCTGGGTTATGTGACTTCATGCCAGCATTCAAAATTATAGTATTGATACATTTATATCAAAAGTATCAACATCGGAGAGTAAACTAGTTTGAAAATGAGACCGACACTCACCTGGAGACAGAAGGACTGGGAGCTCTTCAGCTGAATCGGGATGTCGGAGTTATTTACCCACGGATACCTGCCACAGACGTGCTAACAAGGCTAGCAAGCTAGCAACTGAAACACCCATCATCATGTGAAGTTTTGAAGACAGGGACAACTTTTTCAGGCGAGCCCCCCGTTAGATAATGTAAACCTAAGCATGACGTTATTTTGGGGATTTCCACAGTAGGTTGACCACTGCTGCACAAGTTATAAAGGCAACTTCGCCTGTCTGCATCTCACTCAGATGATAAATTCATGTCTATTCATGTGTTTACATTTGAGTTATAACGCATTCGTGCTGCACGAAAAATTCGCCCATTCGCGTTTGGTGTGAAGGCACCTTTATAGATATATTTATGTTTTGAAGCCGATACTCTATAGATAATAAATAATATCAAGGTGTTAAATATTGACTAGTGCATACCTGTGCATGCCCATGCATACCCGTGCATGCCCATAGAAAGCAAGTGTAAGTAAACATTTCTGCATGGCCGTAGAAAGTTACTGTTATCATGGCAACAGCAACCATGGTGAACCTACCTTGGATCTTTGACGTCACCATCATTCATTGATACCTGCCTTTGATCTGTGATGGCTGCCTTTGATCTTTGATAATGTCATAACAAGTGCTATAATCAGGAGTAATGCCTGGTTTTGATTTTTGATGATGTTATAGCGAGTCCTATGATCGTGAGTGCAGCCTGCCTTTGATCTCATAGCACGTCCTATGATCTTTTAGCGAGTCCTATGACCATGACAACACGACACAGTGACAGACAGCGATTTCTTGAATTATAGTGATATTCCTCGTCTCCAGGGCATGGGTCCCAGCCCACATCCTCGCTTTAAGTTGGGCTTTTCTGTATTTCAGCTCATTATTATTATCCTGGGTTGCTACTATTGTTATTATTATTATTCTGTCTTTCATATTTATTTCTTCATTGGTCTTCCTCTTAGTTTAAGTTTATCAGCTTATTATTATTATTATCGTCATTATCATTATCGTTATTGCCTTGGTCTTGTCTCCACTCTGGTCCCCTGTGTGTGATTACCTGTGCAGCCCCGCCCATCCTGTTTTCTGTAACCATGCCCTGCCGTCTCTGTTTGCCCCTGCTTGTAACTTCTTCTCCTGCCTGTTACTGTTCTGTGTTATGTTGATTACCTGTGTCTATATACATTATATTTCTTGTAGAGAGTCCTGCGGTCTGTATGACGTCATATAGACATCCTTCAGAGATCATAGGAACATCTGCCTTACGTTTTATCTGACGTCATATAGACATCATGTAGACGGTCTTATGATCGCCGACATCATAGGAACATCATAGGCTTCCATGCCGACGTCATAGGAACATCATAGGCGGCCTATGATCGTGACACACAGACACACACACATATTTCTGGAATTTATAGTGTTTACACTTCAATTTACTCTTAAATGTGTATTACTGATTAATAAGATAAGATAAACCTTTATTAGTCCCACAATGGAGAAATTCCAAGAGTTTTAATTCACAAATGTACATGTTTTCTGAGAATTTCTGTCAATATGTTCTACAGAACCATCAGAAACCCCTCTGACTGTGTTGTCTACTTTGACATCTTTTTCACCTCATTGAGACTGATAACTTATCTAAAGGAGTCTATGGGCCTCAGAAGTTTGGGTACCATTCGAAAGAACCGCTTGATGTGTTGTAGCTTGGAAGATGATCGAGACCTTTTACGAAGAGGAAAAGGCAGCTTTGACGTTCATGTAGACAATGGTGCAAAGCTCGCTGTGGTCAAGAAAAGTATTTGTATATATGAGTCCTGAGGTTTTATGAATTCAGACAGCAAAGGTCTGTTGGAGAAAGGTTTTTACAAGAAGGAAAAAGAGCTCTCCTTTCAACTGAGCTCACTGCAAGAGTGAAAACTTGACACTTGTGTCAAGTTACGAATTACCCTCATTTGCATAGGTCCCACTGTCACAATGACAACCAGACTTGGTCTCCCCTACTTTTAGCTTGTATCAACACCAAACCTCCTTGGTTAACAGAAATTCTAGCCTCTGCACCAGGTCAGGATGTTGGGAAAATGCAAATTTCATATTGTCCAACATATACACTATTCACAAAAAGTTAGGGATATTCAGCTTTCAGGTGAAATTTCAGGGTGCATTTAAAATGCACTATAACCTTTACAGGTGAACTTGACTTGACCTTCTCTAACCTTTTCAATGCACATGTCCAACTGTTCAATGTTTCAGTACTTTTTGCACAACTTGCTGTTCTCTAACAAGGTGCTTAACAGCAAAATTCACAACAGGTGTTTGATCCATGAATCGACCAATACATTTTCTGGTTCAATTAGAATTGGTATTTAAACAGCCCTCTTCATTATGCTGTTCACATTTTGACATCATGAGACCAAGACGACACCTAACAATTGATCAACAGTACCTCAGTACTGCGAGGCTTCAAACAGGATGTTCTCAGAGGGAAGTGACCATTGAGCTTAAGAGTGTCACAGAGTGTCATTAGCAGGTTACAACAGAGATACAGAGAGACTGGAAGAGTCACAGAAAGGCATAGAAGTGGCCGTCCTTTGGCCACATCCCACACTGATGACCGCTTCATTGTGAACAGTGCCCTGTGGAACCAGATGATGAATGCCACTCAACTCCAGGCACATTTAAGGGAGGTAAGAGGCATCCAAGTGTAACATCAGACCATTCAAAACCATTTACATCAGCGTGGTCTGTATGCTGGATGACCTGCAGGGATTCCTGACCACACCACCAGGCACAGGCATCATCATCTTGCATGAGCCAGGGGGCATTTATGCTGGACAAGGGACCAGTGGGCCTCAGTGCTGTTCTCTGATAAAAGCCGATTCACGTTGAGCAGAAATGATGGCCGCCAATGATGTTGGAGACATCAAGGAGAGCACTATGCATCAGCCACTGTTGTCACCAGACGAGCCTTTGGTGGTGGTGGTGTTACAGTCTGGGTAGGTGTGTCTAGTCAATACAGACCTGCCCTACACCTTGTGAATGATACAGTGACAAGCCAGTGCTACCTGAATAACATCATTAATCCAGTTATTGTGCCCCTGCATGAACAACACAGGCCTAATTTCATCTTCATGAATGACGATGCTCCAGTTCATCGAGGTTGGATCATTAGGGAATGGCTGCTGGAGGCTGGGGTACCTCAAACAGAGTGGCCTGCACTTTCTCCAGACCTGAATCCCATAGAAAACTTATGAGATCAGCTGAGTGACTGTGTAGAGGCTCGTAACCCTGCACCCCACAACCTCAATGACCTGTAATTGATACTCAGGGGCACATGACAAGTTAGTGAGACACTGAAAGTTGTTTTGTTTTTTTTTGTGGTATACCCACCACAGTTGTTGGCTTTTGTTTCAGTAAATTGTTTGACATGAGGAAATCACCACTGCATGCTTCTACTTAAATGCACTACTTTCCTAATATACTATCACTGTAGTGTGAACTTTTTACATTTTCCATAAATTTCACCTGAAAGCCAAATATCCCTAACTTTTTGTGAGTAGTGTATATATCTATATTCAGAATGAACCAATCCATTTTACCATTCTTTTTCTGTTTTGCACTGCCCATTTTGAGCCTTCCAAAACAAAAATAAGTATTAAAAACGTCAACATTTTCCTCAGTAAATATTTCTAATGGGGCTATTGTAATGAAATTTTCATCAAATGTCAGAAACAATCCATGCAATCCACACATGTAAAGAAATCAAACCATAGACATCCATACATTATGTAGAATAATGTGAAATGACAAAGGGAAAAAGTATTGAACAAACTTACCAAAAGTTATTTAATACTTCGTGCAAAAAGCATTTGTTGGTAATGATAGCTTCAAGATCCCTCCTGTATGGAGAAACTAGTTGCATGCATTGCTCAGGTGTGATTTTGGCCCATTCTTCCACACAATGTTCTAATCTTGAGAGTTCACTGGGCTTCTTCTATAAACTCTGATCTGTAATTCTTCCCATAGATTTTCAATTGGATTCAAGTCAGGTGATTGCTGGCTGGGCCATTCTAACAGCTTTCTTTTCTTTTTCTGAAACCAACTGAGAGTTTCTTGGATGTAAGTTTGGGATCATTGTGTTGCTGAAATGTCCACCCTCATTTCATCATCCTGGTAGATGGCAGCAGATTTTTTTTTTTAAATCAAGAATGTCTAGATACATTGTGCCATTCATCCTTCCTTCAATTATATGAAGTGTGCCAGTACCGTATGCTGAAAAACAGCCCCACACCATGATGTTCCCTACTCCAAACTTCACTGTTGGTAAGGTGTTTTGGGGGTGATGTGCAGTGCCATTGCTCCTCATGGTGTTCAATTTTGGTCTCATCTGACCAGACTATATTCTCCCAGTATTTTACAGGGTTGTCCAAATGTTGTGCAGCAAACTTTAAATGAGCTTCAAGATGCTTTTTCTTCAATAGTGGAGTCTTGTGTGGTGAATGTGCATACAGGCCATGGCGGTAGAGTGCATTACTTATTGTTTTCTTTTAAACAATTGTACCAGGTCATTCTGAAACTCTTCACAAATGGTCCTTGGCTCTCTTCTAATTAGTTTTTTCACTCCTCTGTCAGAGATCTTGCGAGAAGCCCCTGGTCTTGGCCGATTTATAGTGAAATGATGTTCTTTCCGCTTCCAGATTATGGCTCCAACATTGCTCACTGGAACATTCATAATTTTAGAAATCCTTCTGTAACCTATGCCATCAGTATGTTTTGCAACAACAAGTTTGCAAAGGTCTTGAGAGGGCTCTTTTCTTTTAACTCATCATGAGATGCTTTTTGTGTGACACCTTGGTAATGAGACATCTTTATATAAGCCATCATTTGGGACTGAACCAGCTGACATTAATTTGCACCATCAAGGGGCAGGATTGTGTTCCAATTACTGATAGATTTCAGCTGGTGTTTTGGCTTTCCATGCCTTTTTGCACATCCCTTTCTTCATGAATTCAATACTTTTCCCTGTGTTATTTCATATTATTACACATAATTGATGGACACCTATAGTGGTGTGAAAAAGTGTTTGCCCCCTTCCTGATTTCTCTTTTTTTTTGTATGTTTGTCACACTTAAATGTTTCAGATCATCAAACAAATTTCAACATTAGACAAAGATAACACAAGTAAACACAAAATGCAGTTTTTAATTGAAGGTTTTTATTGTTAAGGGTAAAAAAAAAATCCAAACCTACATGGCCCTGTGTAAAAAAATGATTGCCCCCCTGTTAAAACATAAATTAGCTGTGGTTAATCACATCTTTGGAAAGCTGAGTTCAATTTTCTAGCCATGTCTAAAGCTTGGGGACTCCAGCGAACCACAGTGAGAGCCATTATCCACAAATGGCAAAAACATGGAACAGTGGTGAACCTTCCCAGGAGTGGCTGGCTGACCAAAATTACCCCAAGAGCGCGGCGACAACTCATCCAAGAGGTCACAAAAGACCCCACAACAACATCCAAAGAACTGCAGACCTCACTTGCCTTAGTTAACCACTTGCACTCCGGGCAATTTTCCTAAAAATGCCAAAAAATAACGTGCCCAAAGTAAATCAAAAGCTGTTATTCAACCCTTTGCAGCATCTTCATGGGGTTGGTCTCATTTAAAAGAAAACACTTTGAATTTTTTGGCAAAAAAAACATAATCTCTCTACGTGTTCCGGCCACTGAGTTACAGTCATCTAAACATACTGAACTTGAAGAAAAAAAAATTGGACACAGTGTTTTTTTGGATACAAATGCTTGTAAATAACACACAGCTGTCCGATCCGGCTGGAAAATGCAACAGAAATGTAGAACCAAGTGTTATCCAGTTGAGATCCAAATTTGGTAACAATACCACAAAAAATGAATATTTTACACAGCTTTGTTCTCAGGCTGTTCCCAGGCGTTTTGGAACTGTGCCAAATTGTGCCAAATGGCACAGTTTGGAAAAACATCTGTAACTTTTGAATAATTCAATGTAGAATCTTCATTTTAGGCTCTAATGAAAGGTCACACTCAGGGCTGTGTCTGTGTGTGTGTGTGGGCGGGGGGTCGCCCCCCCCCCGCTACCAAGGACCGAGTTCAGCCCTCGCTACATGACGGATTACACTCCCTGCATGTTTTCACAGCGGCTCCCCCCCCCCTCGCTACTGTGTGTGTGTGTGTGTGGGGGGGGAACCGTGAACGGACCGTGAACGCACCCCCCCCCTCGCTACAGAAGAGGGCCATCGCTACATGATGGAATAGACTCATATGCTTCCCCCCGCAGACTGGGGGGCGTTCGGACCGTGAACGCCCCCCCCCGCTCCTCTTCTGCAGCGGGGGGGGGGGGGGCCTTCACGGTCCGAACACGGCAAATGAACCGTTTATCGTGCGCAGTACAGTTGTAATTTACCGATCGGTCAAAAGTCATTTTTGGATTACAGTTTTCAGGGATAAATAATAATTTAGCTTATAACACCTTACCTTTCAAAGCAGCAGAGTCGTGGCGAACATCTCTTCTCCATTGTCTGACAACGCGACGCTGCTCCGCTCGTGGATCCCGATCAAAACATAATTCCATTATTGCCGTTTTGGCGAATGATTTACGACTTTTGTCGTCGGCCTCCGTCGGGTGGTCTCCATGCTGCGGGGTCTGTAGTAGATTCGTCCAGCGTTCTTTGTTTTCATCTGCTGCAGCAGTAAATCTCTCTTCACCCAGCCTGAATTTCTGTGCTTCAATTGGCTCCTGCGTTCACAGTAGGCGGGTCCTCCTTCCTAGATTTTCATTCATTGGCTCTTCAAGGTTTCAGAAACCCAATTCAAGGCTCTTATTAGTCGAATGAGAGGTCAATCAGATGAACTAATCTGTTCGCGGCTGTGACTGCAGCTTTTTTTTTCAGTGGCGCTTGGAGGCCACACCACCTACATCACCACCATCATGCGTCATGCATCCAAGCGCGCACGAGGGCGCTCTCGTGCGCCTTAGGACGCAGAGACTTGCCCGCCCGCGGAACAACGGAGTGCAAGTGGTTAAGGTCAGTGTTCATGACTCCACCATAAGAAAGACACCGGGCAAAAATGGCCTGCATGGCAGAGTTCCAAGACGAAAACCACTGCTGAGAAAAAAGAACATAAAGGCTCATCCCAGTTTTGTCAGAAAACGTCTTGATGATCCCAAAGACTTTTGGGAAAATATTCTGTGGACTGACGAGACAAAAGTTGAACTTTTTGGAAGGTGTGTGTCCCATTACACCCGGCGTAAAAGTAACACAGCTTTTCAGAAAAGGGACATCATACCAACAGTAAAATATGGTGATGGTAGTGTGATGGTCTGGGGCTGTTTTGCTGCTTCAGGACCTGGAAGACTTGCTGTGGTAAATGGAACCATGAATTCTGCTGTCTACCGAGAAATCCTGAAGGAGAATGTCCGGCCATCTGTTCATGACCTCAGGTTGAAGCACTCTTGGGTCTGCAGCAGGACAATGATCGAAAACAAACCAGCAAGTCCACTTCTGAATGGCTTAAGAAAAATAAAATGAAGACTTTGGAGTGGCCTAATCAAAGTCCTGACCTGAATCTGATTGAAATGCTGTGGGATGACCTTAAAAAGGCAGTTCATGCTCGAAAACCCTCCAATGTGGCTGAATTACAACAATTCTGCAAAGACGAGCGGGCCAAAATTCCTCCTAAGCGCTGTAAAAGACTCATTGCCAGTTATCACAAATGCTTGATTGCAGTTGTTGCTGCCAAGGGTGGCCCAACCAGTTATTAGGTTTGGGGGCAATCACTTTTTCACACAGGGCCATGTAGGTTTGGATTTTTTTCCCCCCTTAATCATCAGCACCTTCATTTAAAAACTGCATTTTGTGTTTACTTGTGTTCTCTTTGTCTAATATTTAAATTTGTCTGATGAGCTGAAACATTTAAGTGTCACAAACATACAAAAAATGAGAAATCAGGAAGGGGGCAAACACTTTTTCACACCACTGTATGGTTTGTTTTCTTTGCATGTGGATTGCTGCTGACATTTAGTGGAAAATTTCACTAAAACAGTGCCATTAGAAATGTATTTACTGAGAAAAATTGTGATGTGTTCAATATTTATTTTATCTGCTGCACTTATTTGACTGCAATCTTCTTTTACATCTGATGTGTAACTGAACTGCACAGTCCAAAAAAAGCTCTTATATCTACCACAGCTTCTTCAGGGCTCAGCTCATTGCATCGGCTTGTGCACCAAAATTTGTGGTTAATATAGCATTCAAAGGGACGCTGTCAGAGTAAAAAGACAATACAGCAAAGGTTGGATCTAGGACGGCAAAACAACAGTCCACAGCAGGGAGTAAACGGCATCCTCTCTCCTTCTTGTAAAACCTCCTTAGTTTTATCATTCAAGTCAGTTACATTAACTCCTCGTGTGGATGTGCAATATGTATAATTTACCTGGTTTCTAACACATTATAATGATTGTGCCCCCTTATAGTGCTTAATATGCTGTTGGTCCTTTAAGTGTCCTTGGAATACAAGGACCAGATTACATCTGAAGGTGTCCTGCATTTGGAAGCAAGATCCTTTAGGTTCAAGTGAGTAAAACATGTTTCAGCTCAACCCTCAGAACTCTTAGGTACTCACTTTGCTGACAAGGAGCATTCTGCTACCCTTGGCTTTTGCTTTACCAAGTCATCTGTGCCAATGATGACTCAGACATTACTGAAGTCACTCAAGTCTCAACACCTGCCTGTTTCTCCCACATCTTTAATAAACATCAAACAACTGTCCAGAACCTAAAGGTGAATATTTTTTTTTTTAGAAAATGTTTTGACTTGCAAGAAATTAACCTGTTATTGAAGCCTTATATTGCCATTATCTAGAAATCCTCAAGGGGGAAAAAAGTTTTACACTATTGTAAATGTGTTTTACTATGGTGCCAATACACTCAAGAAGAGGCTACAGTTGCTGAAAAATGCTTAAACAGCTGCACAAAACTGCATTATTTATAGAATATTTATAAGAATGATGTATGGATAAAAATAAACATCAAAATGATGCATTTAAGTTCAAAAGCACCACAGACTACATGCTCAAACTTACCATAATGTTGCATCAACACTTCTAGAAAACACAGTCAGCAGAAACGGATCGTAACCTTTATGAACAGTAAATTTACTGTAAATCCCCAATATTAGACTGGCCTCGTTTTAGTCAGGTGTATTAAAATTATAATTTCAGCAGTTGGGAACCTAAAATTAAATTTGCAATATAGTCCAACATCAGGTATCACACACTACTGAAATACCTTGTTAAGGGAAACACATTTTAATTTAAGATGAATTAGGGGATTTTTGTGGAAACAAAATTTGCATTACAAATATCCTTCAGTATCATACACGAGGCAGGCATTAATTCTCAGTGAAGTTGAACTTTCTGTGTTTCACTGCATAAAATGAAAGGTTTCAACGTTTACCTGAGTAAGAATATAGTTCCTCTGTGCCTCTTCTACTGTGATTAGGCTGGCATTAATGTAGTCATTCGTGCCCAGCTGCAGATGTATTCTACTGTGGTCAACTGAAGAAAGGGAAAAAAGAAACATGAAAATGTGTGTATTTTCAATATATTACACTCCCCTGGAACTACAAATGTAAACTGCAACAGACACAGCTGCTGAAAACAGTTGACAAGTATCTTGACAACATTAAGATGTTAGTGTTAGACTTTAATAATGAGATATCTGATTTTCCTGACAATTCCTAGAATAACTACTTACTTAGTATTATTTTCTTATTTATATTTTGAATAAGTGTCACTGTCTGAGTTCCTAATTTTCACATCTTGTTAAAAGCAAATTAGAATCTTGTGGTTGATATATACAGTAAATATTTTCAACCCACCATATTCAGTCAATTTGTATAACTTATCGAGTGTGAAAGAGGAAACTGTGCAGTGCCACTACATAAATACAGATTCATCTTGAGCACTGTGATGTATGCCCATGCAACTGCTCTCATGTGTAAAATAAAACATCAGCAGTCAGAGGCAGGGTGTCTGCAATAACAACTGTTCAGTATTCACATAGAAAACAATAATAAAAAAAAAACATAATGCTTCATTATGCTGACAATCTTAAAAGTGTTTCAAAAGGACAAAAAGGTTAACTAATTAGTAAAGGTGAGAATCTCCAGAAGCCCCCCGATACAATATTATCCCAATCTTGCAATATATTGAGTATTGCAATATCACATATTGTGATATTTCATCTCCTATCATTTTCTTGTCCAAATCCATTTAGTGGAGCATCTAGTGGGATGAAAAGTGAATTTGTTTTTATTACTCTGGTACTCAAAAACTTGAATTTGTATTTGCAACATCTGAGCTACAGATGAACCTGAGACGGCTCGGACATGTTGAGAGGATGGACCACCAGCGTCCCCCTCGGCAGTTACTCTACTCACAGTTATGCGAGGGCAAACGCAATCAGGGTAGACCAAGGCTCAGATTTAAAGACACTGTAAAAAGAAACTTGAAGAAGTTGGACATAGACAGGAGTTCCTGGCAGCGGAAGGCTAAGGACAGAGCTGTGTGGAGGAATCTGATCAGACCTAAATGAAACAGTCATTGTCGCCCACGACAGACTGCTATGATGATGATTAACAATTTTACATAAAATACTGCAATGCTGGTATCTCTGAATTGACACAATATCATTAAAGTAAAGCATCACAATATTATACTGCATCAATCCCTCCACTCCATACAACTAATTAAATACTCTATAAACTTAAAGCTAGATACAAAAATTACAAAAAAAAAGATGATTACTCTAATTCATTTCCCCCATTTTCTTTACTCTATGACTATGGTCTTTTTGTATTTTGTATTTTTCTTGTTGTGTTGGCTTCATGTGTGAAATTTAGCCATTAACAGCACATTCAAATGGTCTTTAATACATGTTAACTGCAGTAGTCCAAATTCTGATCAACATGCAAGAGATCAGAAAAAGCATGTTGGAAGGTTACACAGAAGAAAGTGTATCAAAATGGGTCTCAAAAGAGGATTTTTACTGTATTTCAGTGACTTTTTAAATACGTTTATTTATACGTTCATTTAAATGTATTTATTTATTTATGATTAAAGCTGTGGTGTAGCTTTAATCACATTTACTTCCGTCATGCAAATGCTTCACAATATACTACCTGAGAATAATATGCTTTTAATTGCTATAATAATATGACGTTTTAATTCTTTGGTCACCATCAGCTTACATGTTTGTCCAACATTTAGCTGTGAAAGGCTAAACAGAGATGATGCTGCATTTTAAATGAAGAAGTCAACATGGCTGGTGTTTCAGCTTAAGTAGGAGTTGAAAGATCCACCAACAGGGGTTGTGTATCATGATAAGAGACTCAAAGTAGGCCTGTAGCAATAACAAATTTTGATAAATGATAAATTTTCCCCAAAATTATCGCAATAAATGATTTTATCATTGACATTATAAAGACCATTTTATGCCCTGGATATAGCAGTCTATGTACAACTTTTTGAAAAGCTTTGAACTTTTATTAATGAACAATACTAAACACTGGATTAGAAATGTGGGAAAAAGTATTTAAAATATCCTAAATGAATTAAACAATAAATAAATAAAATTGTTTTGGACTCTACTGTTTATATGTTGCCACGGACAACAGTGACACCTGGCTTTATGTCATCGGTAAGCACTGTTTGTTTACAATATGTGTGGTTTCAAAGACGGTACAATAGAGAACTACAGAGTAAACATTTCCACTTCATGGACCTTACCGTCTATTTTGAGTTGGGGGGGGGGTTTCCGCCAGTAGCTCTCTCTAATACAGCCACTATGTTGTAAAATGACTGACATACAGTATGTCAGTCATTCCAAACTACGTTTGGAAGAACAGTTGCACTGGTCTTCCAAACATAGCATAAACATGGGTGTAACATGAGTAACTGAGCCCGAGTTGAAGCCAACCTCTCCAATTGGGAAAAAACTGAGGGCTTTAACAGTGCGATGCGATCACACTGTTAAAAAGAAGCAGACTTTTAGGATCAGTCGGGACAAACTTTACAGTATATTGCAAGTGGACCCCTCAACTCTCCGCTTCACATTTTGTCATGTACTGAGTTTGGAATTTTCCCCAAACTCAGTTTCATGACTTCCCTGTATATTCATATTTATCTGTCGTATTGTCATTTCCTGTGAGTTCTATGCCGCCTTCTGGTTCTTCTTCTTCTTCTTTTAGATTTGACTGGCGGTTGGCAACCAGCTTACAGGTGCATTACCGCCACGTACTTCACTCTGTGCTCATCCCGCCTTCTAGTTTCCTTGTATTGATCAGTATCTGTTCCCTGTATTTAGGTTCTGTTTACCATTTTCCTGTTGTGCTTGATTTCTGTAGTTTCTGTTATGTTTTCTTTAGGATGTCATTTTATTTTAGTTTTTCTGTGTTCCTTTTCACCATTGACAGTTGTCAGGGTCCTGCAGCTTCGCGTGGGCATGCCCTGCCACCTGTCAAACTGCCAGCTGCCCCTCCCTCACCTGTCATTACCGTCAGCCGTTCTCTCTCATTATTTCCATCAGCTGTGTCCAATTGTTAGTTGTTGCTGTCTTCCCTTACTCAGGTGAACCCACATCTGTCACCACTTGCAATCAGTTTGATTCCTAAGGAAGACTGTTTTTCATTCTCATGGTCGCTGTCTCACCCGTGAAAGAACGTTCTTCCTTGTCTCCGCCAGAGCCCAATCTCACTCTGGCATGCCTCATTAGGAAGTGTCTTCTTGTTGGTTCTCCTTGTGCACTTTGTTTGTTATTCCTGTTAATAAACTCCACTAACTCGCAGTCCAGCGCCTGGGTTGTTTTTTCTCTGTGCGCCGCATAAAGGCACACATGACACATTTTCCTCCTGTCCTCACTGTGAGAGTAAAAGACCTGCTTCCCACAGGAAGCACGCAGAGATACAGAAGCAGTGCGATTGACTGAAATCTTAGTGGATTATGTAAAGAAACACACACGTAAATGGTGACTTATCGTGGCCAGAAAACTTGTCGAGGTCATTTTTTCTTGTCGTACAATTAATCGAGTAAGCAGTTATCATTACAGCCCTCATTCAAAGAATTATTCTCGATGGTTTTAGAATGTTCTATCAGGTACTGTAGAGGTAGATGAAAAGCAACTTACATGGACTGACATCCCTGTATCGATTCCGAGTCTTGTTTTCAGCTAATTTGGCAACCTTGCAAGGTAGTTCACAGGACTGCTGACGGATTTCCTGTTGACAGAATAAAGGCAAGCAACACATTATAACATCAATACACCCATATCACAGTAACAGCATCTCTTTGTGGCAGCTCCATGCTTTTAAAATGAATTTGAGCATGTAATTAACTATTCCCTAGAAAAAAAAAAATCTATGAAGTTCTCTCACTGTAAATACAGCACAAAAATGTGGTCTTCTCATCTGTATGTGTTTAATGGTTGGGTTGCTAAACATTTTTTCCACAGACTGACCTCAATACAGATGCATCTCAATAAATTAGAATGTTATCAAAACATTCATGTGTTTCAATAATTCAATTCAAAAATGACAATACATTGAAAAAAATCAGTAAACACCCTAACAACGTAACTTGACATCATCACAAAAGAAAACCCGAAAATGAAGGAAATCATTCTTGACCTGCAATCACGCAGCATGAGAGATAACCTGGTTTTCTCCAGAACTGCGGAAAAAAAAAACCAATGAAAATCCAGAACAGTTGATCTCTGAATTCATGTCTACGCCGTTAAAACTGCACCCTGATGTTGTGAAATCAATTACCTTTCACTGAGTCCACTGCATCGGACAGAAACCCCCCAAAACAAATGTCCCAGACCCATTGTTGCCAAATTTGAACATTTCAAGCAAAAGGTTGTGGTACAGAGGCAGAGCAGACAGCTTAAACGCACAAATTATGGTCTAAATGATCAATTTCCACAAGAAATTATGGAAAGAAGAAGAAAGCTTTTCTCCATCAGGAAACAAAAAAATCTAAGAAGGTAAGTGAGCAATTATCTCTGCGGATAGATTATTTATAAATGGCAAGCTGTTTGTGGATGAAACCATAACCCCCTGGCTATTCTAGATTCTAGTTCATTTCCTTACCTACATGTGAAAAAAAGAGTGTGATTGTGTGCAGGTCTCTTACTGACCCCTGTTTAATCTGTTAATGTTTGTGTAATGTTTTTTCTTTTTTGTTGAGGTTGTTTGTTCGTCTGTTGTAGCTAATCTTGCTGATGTTAGGTTGTTGTTGTATGTTATCTGTTTCTTCTCATCACTTACTAACCTTCATGTCTGTTCTCTCTCGCACATTTGGCATTCATTCGTTCATTCATCTTCTTCTGCTTAATCCTTTTCGGGTCGCGGGGGGGGGGGGGGTGGAGCCTATTCCAGCATCTTTTGGGTGGGAGGCAGGGTCCACCCTGGACAGATCGCCAGTCCATCGCAGGGCCAACACAGAGAGACAGACAACCATTCACTCTCACAGTCATACCTAAGGACAATTTAGAATCCCCAGTTTGATGCCAATTAACCTAACTTGCATGTTTTTGGCATGTGGGAGGAAACCAGAGAAATCCCGGAGTAAACCCACGCAGACACGGGGAGAGCATGCAAACTCCACACAGATCACTATCGGAAATAACTTTAAGTACATGCATCCCACTCACTCTTGCAAATGCAAGCAAATACAACAGAGGCATCATCTGTGCACACCAAGCACACACATATAGGTATATTATATGCACAACACACATATGCCTACACACACAGCCATACAACATACACAGAACATACATATGCATGCGCATGCACACACACACACACTTAGCTAGCCTTCAGCACAAAACCAGTTAGTGAAAACATGTCCACATTAAGGTTTGTCACGTGGGACATACGTGGAATTGGTACCAGGGAGAAGAGGCTAAAAGTTTTTAATAGACTGACGGCTCTATAGGCAGACTTTGTCTTAATAGAGGAAGCACATGTTCCTAAGTCGTCTGTAGATGCATTCACCTCCCCTGAATTTCCCCACATGTACTCAGCCTGCTTTAACTCCAAGCAAAGGGGAGTAGCCATATTGGCAAACAGAAGAATACGTTTTGTTGTGAATAACACCATAGCAGATCCAGAAGGTAGATTTATATTAAAAATCTCAGTTCAAAATCTGGATCTATGTATTGCAAGTGTTTACGGCCCAAATGTTAACGACTCATCCTTTTTTCACACTTTCTTCATTTCTCTTTCTGAGCACTTGGACACTATACTAATAATAGGAGGGGACTTCAACCTGGTATTAAATCCTGCAACTGATAGTCTCAGTACAGTGGGGAAGTTTCAGAAATGGCAGGCGACTGACACTCTTGGACAATACATGAGTGATTTTGGTCTTTGTGATGAATGGTGTTCTCTTCGCCCAGTTCTTAGGGAATACACCTTCTTCTTACCAGTGCACCACTCATATTCTCATCTAGACTTTTTTTTTCACCAGTAGCTCCATTGTGAGGGATATCACAGACACCAAAATCTGCTCTAATCAAGTTATCAGCGATCACCATCCAGTATCTCTTACACTGGTGAATAAAAAAGCTACAAGGAAAACTAGAACTGGAAATTTAATACATCAGTACTCAAAGACAAAGACTTTAGCTATTTTAATAAGGAGTGGGAATCATATCTGGAAAACAATGATGTGTCAGGAATATCACCGTGTGTTCTGTGGGAAGCAGCAAAAGTGGCCATGCGAGATAAAAATGGTCTCTTACTGTTCATATAAGAATAAAAAAGAAAAAGCACTGGCATTGGAGTTAGAACAGAAAATTAAATCACTGGAGATGATCTGTGCCATTTCTCCACAAGAACAGGCACTCAACAATCTGAGAAAATTAAAGCTGGAACTAAAAGAAATTACGAACAAAAGGACACAGTTTTAATACTAAGACTGCGGTCTGGAGAAGTTTGAACATAGTAATAAATTGGGGAGATACCTTTCTAATCAGCTTAAACTGAATAAAGAAAAAACAACCATCCACTCTATTAAGGATACAACTGGAAATATTACCCATGACTCTGAAGAAATAAGTAACTCCTTCAGAAAGTTTTATGAAAACCTCTATTCATCTTAGATTAATCCGTCTGACTCAGAGATAAATGAATTTCTGGACAATATTAATTTACCATGATTAAACAATAAACAGACTGCAACTCTGAACTCACCTCTTCTAATGTCCGAACTCCAGAAGGTACTTAAGCGCATCCCAAATAACAAAGTTCCGGGACCAGATGGTTTTCCAGTAGAATTCTATAAAGAATTCTGGCTTGTGCTGGCATCTACTTTCTTTAGAATTGCGAACCAAATTAAAGAAGATCATGTAATCCTTCCAAATATGAACTCAGCTAGCATCAGCCTTCTCCATAAACTCGGAAAAAAAAACAACCTACGCTTCCATCCAGCTACTGTCCCATCTCACTTATGAATGCTGATCTTAAAATAATTTACAAAGCTCTCACCAGAAGACTGGAAAAGATAACTGTTTATTATACACCTGGATCAAACAGGTTTCATCAAGGGTAGGCACTCGGCTAATAATACACGCAGATTATTTAATTTAATAGACTACTGTAAGATTAATAACTTAGAGACCACAATATTACACTGGTCAACACCAAATTTATTGTCTAAGTTCTTTTTAGCTGATTTAGGATAATTTTGATGTGCTGAATCCAAAAAGTCACATTGGTTTTGCTCAATCAAGTCAACTTTTTGAATTATGGCCACATGTTGTTTTATACATTTTTGTTTACATGTACGGGTATTTTCGCTTTATATGATTCAAAATTCTTTTTTATGTCTTGAAATTCTCTGAATTTTGAACAATGATGACATAACATTCAATTTACATGTACTTACCTTTAAATAAAGGTAAGTACGTACATGCACAGTACTAAGTACTAAGTAAGTACAGGTTTTTGCTGAGCACCTGATCGAGAGATACGGATGTCATTTTCGGATTCAGCAATGCAAAATTTCTACTCTGGATGCAGAGAAAGTCTTTGACCAAGTTAACTGGAAATTCCTTTTTAAGGTGTTACATAAGTTTGGGTTTGGTTCATCTTTTATAAACTGTATTAAGACACTATACAGCTATCCAACTGCATCTGTCAGAACAAATGATCAAACGAACTCGAAGCTTTAATCTTCAGAGAGGCACCAGGCAAGGCTGTCCACTCTCTCCCTCACTTTTTACCATCTTTATCGAATCATTAGCAGCAGCCATACAATAAAATGTTAATATCAGAGGTATCCAAACTGGAGAAAAAGAACACAAGATAAGACTTTAGGCTGATGATGTATTAATTTTTCTCGAGAACTCACAAAGATCTCTTCTTCAGACAGTGACACACACTGAGAAATTTTTATCACGATCAGATTACTCTATTAACTGGGGTAAATCAACAGTATTACCGGTAAACTGTAATTTTTCAAATATATCCACTATTCCAATACAATCAGGCAATATTAAATATTTAGGAATAACTATTTCCCCACGCTCTCAGAGTTACTGCGACAAAATCACACTCCCCTTCTAAAATCAATACAAGGCAATCTTATGCGCTGGAGGCCATTACCTACTGTATATCACTAATGGGAAGAGTCACAACCGATAAAATGATGGTCCTTCCTAAAATCAATTATCTATTTTCAGTGATTCCTACCCAACCATCTATGGCCTGGTTTAAGTCCCTAGACTCAAATATAAGTAAATTTTTAAGGAAGGTTTACCATCACGGATTAGTTTAAAAACTCTTCAAAAAGCAAAAGAGTGTGGAGGCTTAGATTTACCAATTTTTTTTTTATTAACAGTAAATAGTAGTAGTAGTAGTAAATAATAAGCCAATAGACTGCAGTTTGTTTCTAACCGGACAAAATCAACTCCACTAGGAAACCCATGGTTAGATGCTGAACAAGCTCTCTGTGGGTCGCTAAAAATCTCTGACTTACCTTTCATGAGTTCCTGTATCAAGTGCCATGACTGTTTTAAAAGCATTAACATGAGCTCCTCTCTGACAGCCTGGTGGAAATTTTTAAAAATAACGGGGTCTTCACTTGCTCCTCAAAATTCATGCCCACTTGGAATAATCCTGAAATCCTACAACAAAAGAGGATGTTAAACTTTCCACTATGGTGTGAGAAAGGAATAAAAAACTTAGAACATCTTATTCAAGGTGGAAACTTTATCCAATTTCAGGAACTGGTGTCACAGTATGACATCAGTGATAAAAAGTTTCTTGAATACCCACAGCTTAAATCCATAATAAAAGCAAGATTCAATTTCAACCAGATAGATTTAGAGGTACCAGTTAAGGTGAGAGAGTTTCTAAATCTTTGTTCCCCTAAATTGATATCAAAAATACACAGACTATTATCAAAACTGGATGAGTCAGTATCTCTTCCAAAATTAAAATGCGAGACAGAAACAGATTAATAAAGATGAAAGCCTCTGGACACAAATATGCTTAAACATTTTTAAGATGACCATAAATTCTAATTTACAACTCATACAGTACAAAGTTCGACATAGAACTCATTACACAGGACAAAGGATGTTCAAAATGGACCTGAGTCACACTAATACTGTATCTGTTCCCATATCTGTATCTGTTCATTGTCGCGGGTTGGCGGCTGCCTTTCTGTCAGTTTGCCCCGGGACGGCTGTGGCTGCAGGGTTGCGTGCAGCTGTCGATGTCTGGAGTGGATGGTTGGTGGGCTTGCGGTGGGCGCTCTGGGATGTCGCTTAGCATGTGGAGCTTTGTATGGGTCCGGCCCGCCCATCCATCCATCCATCTTCTATCACTTTTCCAGAGGTTTGGGTCACGGAGGCAGCAGTTAAAAGCAGAGAAGCCCAGACTTCCCTCTCCCCAGCCACCTGCTCCAGCTCGTCAGAGAGGATACCAAGGCGTTCCCAGACCAGCTGGGAGACATAGTCTCTCCAGCGAGTCCTGGGTCTGCCCCAGGGTCTCTTCCCAGTGGGACATGCCCGAAACACCTCAAGTGGGAGGCGTACAGGAGGCATCCTGATCAGATGCCCATACCACCTCAACTGGCTCCTTTCAATGTGGAGAAACAGCGGTTCTACTCTGAGCCTCTCCCGGATGACTGAGCTCCTCACCCTATTTCTGCAGGTGAGTCCAGTGATCCTACAAAGAAAGCTCATTTCAGCCGCTTGTATCCGCGATCTTGTTCTTTCGGTCATTACCCAAAGCTCATGACCATAGGTGAGGGTAGGAACATAGATTGACTGGTAAATCGACAACTTTGCCTTAGAGCTTAGCTCCCTCTTCACCACAACAGACCGGTACAATGTCCCCATCACTGTAGATGCTGCTCCAATCCGTCTGTCAATCTCTCGCTCTATTCTCCCCTCACTCATGAATAAGACCCCAAGATACTTAAAACTCCTCCACTTGGGGCAGAAGCTTGTCCCCAACCCGGAGAGGACAATCTACCTTTTTCCAGCTGAGAACCATGGACTCGGACTTGGAGGTACTGATTCTCATCCCAGCCGTTTTACACTCAGCGGCAAACTGTCCCAGCAAGAGCTGTAGGTCATTGCTGGATGAAGCCAACAGGACAACATCATCTGCAAACAACAGAGATGAGATTCTGTGGTCACCAAGCATGACACCCTCCGTTCCCTGGCCGCGCCTAGAAATCCTGTCCATAAAAATTATGAACAGGATCGGTGACAAAGGGAAGCCCTGGCGGAGTCCGACTTTCACTGGGAATGAGTCCGACCGAGTGTTGTCACGAACCAAACTCTCACAACGGTCGTACAGAGACCGAATAGCTCATAACAACAAGCTCAATACCCCATACTCCTGAAGCACCCCCCACAAAAAACCATGAGGGACACAGTCGAATGCCTTCTCCAAGTCCACAAAACACATGTAAACTGGCTGGGCAAACTCCCACAAATCCTCAAGGATTCTTGAAAGGGTAAAGAGCTGGTCCAATGTGCCACGGCCAGGATGAAAACCACATTGCTCCTCCTGAATCCGAGGTTCGACCAACGGCCGGACTCTCCTCTCCAGTACCTTGGCATAGACTTTCCCAGGGAGGCTGAGGAGTGGGATCCCTCTAAAGTTGGAGCACACCCTCCGGTCCCCTTTTTTGAAGACAGGAACCACCACCCCAGTTTGTCATGCCAAAGGCACTGCCCCCGACCTCCACACAATGTTGCAGAGGCCTCTCAACCATGACAGCCCTACAACATCCAGGGCCTTGAGGTGCTCAGGGCGAATCTCGTCCACCCCCAGGGCCCGACCACCAAAGAGATTTTTAACCACCTTGGCGACCTCAGCCCCAGTGATAGGCGAGTCGTCCCCCTTATCCACAAGCCCCGCTTCCTCTGTGGAAGGTGTGTCAGTGGGATTGAGAAGATCCTCAAAGTATTCCTTCCACCGCCTGACGATATCCCCAGTTGAAGTCAGCAGTTCCCCATCAGCACCATACACAGTGTGGACAGGGAGTTGCTTCCCCGTCCTGAGCCGCCGGACAGTTTGCCAGAATCTCTTCGAGGCCGACCGAAAGTCTTGTTCCATGGCTTCACCGAACTCCTCCCATACCCGACTTTTTGCTTCAGCAACCACCCGAGCCACACTCTGCTTGGCCTGCCGATACACCTCAGCTGCTTCGGGAGTCCCACAAGCCAACCAAGCTTGATAGGACTCCTTCTTCAGCTTCATGGCCCCCCTCACCACTGGTGTCCACCACTTGGTTCAGGGCTTGCCACCACGAGATGCCCTGACAACCTTGCGGCTGCAGCTCTGGGCAGCCAATTCAACAATGGAGGTGGAGAACATGGCCCATTCAGACTCCATTATCTCCAGACTCCCTCGCAATGTGGTTGAAGTTCTTCTGGAGGTGGGAATTGAAGACCTCCTGGACAGGGGCCTCAGCCAGACGTTCCCAGCACACCCTCACTATACGTTTGGGTCTACCAGGTCTGAATAGCATCCTCCCCTGCCATCGGATCCAACAGTCTGGTTGAATCCATCAGTCTGGCCCATTATTCATTATCATTATTATGTACGTTTGGGTGTACAAGATGTGGAGAGTTAGTTTGAGTGTGGCTGCCCCATCATGCCTGTGGTGCTGGTGAGGGCCGGTGTGCGACACTGATGGGTCCTAGGCTGCACGGCCTATTGGCCTTTGCCCTGGGATGGGATCTGAGGGCAGTGGGTGGCCTCCAGAGCCAGTTTGGGAGTTGGCTTCTGGGGGGGATGGGCTTGTTTAGGACCGCCTTCCTCCCAGTCTTACCTCTCCCCCACCCCACAATTCTGGGTGGATCATACATCTTATTGGATACACTTAGGGTTTTGAGGTGGGGGTGTGCCGTACCGTGTCGGTGAAGAGGATCCCTCCATCTACTGTGCAGTGGGGCCTCCCTCACCTCAATTTTAATTGTACTGTAGACACTGAGGGCTTGGGGGATGTGAGCCCCGCTGCCTATAGCAGTGGGTTGCAGTGCCCTAACACACTATCCCCGCAAAATTTAACTGCACTTTGGTAGTTCACACACCTGCACAAATCATACCACACAACTAACAGTCACCCATCACGATTTGCCCATGGGGGGTGGAAGGATGGGGGTCTGGAGTGAGCGAGTGAAAGCGTGAGTCAGCAAGTGAGTAAGTGAGAGTGAGGGACTGATGAGTGGAGATGGTGATGTGGAGGTGGGTTGGATTTGTGTGGCGCTTTGCGTGTCAAGTGGCATCTCGGAGCGCTTGTGGTGGTCCATTGTTCTGTCACTCCGGGTGGGCATTGGTGTTGGTGGTCTGCTTCTGTGGCCATGGCCACCCTGGGGTGGGTTGGTAGGGGTGTGGCTGCTGGTCTGCACTGGCGGTCTTCCCAGCTGCTGCCGGGCATTGGTGCTCATTCATGCCCGCTGCATCTGCGCCACGGCCGCCCCAAGTGTTAAGGATGAATGAGTGTTGGTGAGTGTGTGGGGGAGAGCACGAGTGGATGTGAGTGAGCTGGAACGTGAGAGAGTCTGTGTATGGGTGAGCATGGGTGGAGGGAGGCGTGTGTGGGTGCGGGCGACTGTATGGGCAAGTGGGAGTGGGAGTGAGACTAAGTGGGTACGGGACTGGATGACAGTAGGTGGATCTGGGTGTAGGAGTGCGAGTGTGGGTTTGTGTGGGGGACAGGGTGAGTGAGAGTGAGTGAGTGCGTGTGAGAGCAAGAGGGTGTGAGTGTGTGGGAATGGGTGTGTGTGCTGGTTGAGGGGTGCTGGACTGAGGGCATGACATCTCCTGGTACCTCCTGGCCACCTGGGCTCCCTTGGAATGGGGGGGCTCCTGCACCTTGCTACCACCTTCCTTGGGCATGGGGGCCTGGGGGCTCCCGAGGTGTGTGTCGGGGGCACTGGGGTGGGCGCGGGCTTGCTGTGGGGGTGTCTGGTGGCTCTGGCCTGGGGAAGGGGGGGACTGGCCTTCTGGCGCCTGGGGCCCAGGGGTTGGCGTTGGCTGCACTGGTGGGGACGGGGGCTGGCCTGTCCGGTGGTGGGGATGTGCCGGCCATCCCTCCTCGGGACATACAGTATGTGCTCTGTGGGGGTTGGTGGCGCTGTCTTGCTTGCTGGGGATTTCCGGGGGGGGGGGGGGGGGGGTGTTGCTGTGACCTGCCACCCTCTGTATGTTTCCTGGCAAACCACTCACATGCACACACTTACTTTGTGCGCACTCTCATACACATGCACACACACATACAGTGGTGTGAAAAAGTGTTTGCCCTTTCCTGATTTCTAATTTTTTTGTATGTTTGTCACATTTAAATGTTTCAGATGATCAAACAAATTTAAATATTAGACAAAGATATTCTGTAATTTCCTAGTTTGGGATCAATAAAGTACATCCATAAGATAACAAGTAAACACAAAATGTCATTTTTAAATCAAGGTGTTTATTATGAAGGGAAAAAACATCCAAACCTACATGGCCCTGTGTGAAAAAGTGATTGCCCCTGCAACCTAATAACTGGTTGGACCACCTTTTTAAGGTCATGCCACAGCATCTCAATTGGATTCAGGTCAGGACATTGACTAGGCCACTCCAAAATCTTAATTTTGTTTTTCTTAAGCCATTCAGAGATGGACTTGCTGGTGCGTTTTGTATCATTGTCCTGCTGCAGAACCCAAGTGTGCTTCAGCTTGAGGTCATGAACAGATGGCCGGACATTCTCCTTCACGATTTTTTGGTAGACAGAATTCATGGTTCCATTTACCACGGCAAGTCTTCCAGGTCCGGAAGCAGCACAACAGCCCCAGACCATCACACTACCACCACCATATTTTACTGTTGGTATAATGTTCCTTTTCTGAAATGCTATGTTACTTTTACGCCAGATGTAATGGGACACACATCTTCCAAAAAGTTCAACTTTTGTCTCGTCAGTCCACAGAGTATTTTCCCAAAAGTCTTTGGGCTCATCAAGACTTTTTCTGGCAAAACTGAGACGAGCCTTTATGTTCTTTTTGCTCAGCAGTGGTTTTCATCTTGGAACTCTGCCATACAGGCCATTTTTGCCCGGTGTCTTTCTTATGGTGGAGTCATGAACACTGACCTTAACTGAGGCAAGTGAGGCCTGCAGTTCTTTGGATGTTGTGGGGTTTTTTTGTGATTTCTTGGATGAGTTGTCACTGTACTTTTTTTTTTAAAATTTATTTAAGTTTTTGTAAAGGGTATACATATCATTACAGCATTGCATTGTTTACATTTTCATCACATGTTCCCTTTTTTTGTTTTTTGACAACATTGGAAGAACAATTATTACAACACCCCTTTTTTAAGTGAAAGAAAAAGAGAATTAAAGAAAGAACAAAAAAAACAAAAAACAAAACAAGAAAAAACAAAAAACAAAAACAAAAGAACAAATAATAAATAAATAAAAATAAGAGCATCTGAGTAGGGTTGGAACAAAGAGAGGTGCCATTATTGAAATGGTATTTGTCAAAGATTAGATCTGATGGAAGACACATATGCGATCCAGGGTTGCCAAAAGTTCAAGAACCCATCCATGTCCCGTCTCAGTGCGAATGTCAACTTTTCCATCGAGTAAATGTCTTGAATCACGTTAATCCAATCTTCAGGTGTAGGACAATCCTTCAACATCCATTTTTTAGTTAGAGCTTTTTTACTTGCCAATTAATATTGGCAAGTAAATAACAAGTAACAGTGAATAAGTATTTTTCTCCTCGTCTTTCCAGTGATTCCGGTAGTAAACCCAAATACAAAGTTACAAAAGAAAAGGGGACTGTTATTTTGAATATTTTCACCAATATTGTATTATATTCCCCAAAATGATTCCCCCAAAACATATTCCCCAAAATGATTTGCAGTCTCTTCACCACACAAGCGCCAACAATTCAACCCCTTACGAGCAAATTTGTTTTGTGCAGGTGTTCTGAAAAATATTGCCAAATTTTTCCATCCAAATTCTCTCCACTGCAGGGATGAGGTACTTTTCCATTGTTGTTTATTTAGCTTTTCCCATATTTCCAGTTGTAAAGTGAAACTCCCCTCTTTTTCCCATCTCTCTTTTATATATGATGTGTTGTCTCCTTTTAAGTCTTGAAGACCTTGGTATATTTTAGAGATCTATCTGATCCCTGGGATCCCTTTATATGCCATTAAGAAGACCTTCAGAACACCTGACTGGGCCCTTTCCAAATCCTCCTTTTTAGGTATTTTGTTTATGTGGTGTCTAAGCTGAAAGAACCTGTAAAGGTCTTGATTTATTAGACCTTGTTTTTTCAAATCTTCAAAACTTCTTAAAATTTGCCCTTTAAAAAAATTGTAATATTTTATCAGTCCATTCTCTTTCCACTTTTTAAATCTAGTGTCTGTTTTATTAGAAGTAAAGTCTTGATCATAGGCAATCCATTGCAGTAATTGATAGGGTTCTTTAGTTTGATTCTCTCTGACTATCTTAAACCAAATTTTTAGCGGGGTCTCTATCCACGGGTTAGTGTTATTCAAAAGTTTAGGTAAGGCATTGTTCCCTATTATCGCCTGTAGGGGGATGTCACTTGTTATTTGGCATTCTATCTCCTTCCATTGTGCAGTGTAGACTGGGTTACATATCTCTACTAAAGTTTTAATTTGTGCGGCTTTAAAATAGTCCCTGATATTTGGCAGCACAAGCCCACCTTTGTCTTTGTTTAGCTGTAGGGTTCTATATCTGATTCTAGATCTCTTGCCCTGCCATATGAATCTTGAGATCCTTCTGTCCAGTTCTTGCCATGTTTTTTGGGGAGGTTCTACCGGTATTGTTTGGAAAAGGTATAGAAGACGTGGAAGTATATTCATTTTGACTGCTTCGATTCTTTGTGCGGTACCCAAGAATGGTATCGTATTCCATCTTGCTAGATCAGATTTTATTTTTGCCATCAGTGGATCATAGTTTAGTGTTATAATTTTGTTGAGTTGTTTCGGGATATTGACCCCCAGATATTTCATAGATTCCATCTCCCAGTTAGTTTTGAGTTTGCTTAGTAAATGTTGATTTGGGTCATAGTTGAATGTTAAAACTTGGGTTTTATGCATGTTTAATTCGTACCCCGATAGATCTCCATACTCTGAAAAAACTGAGATTAGTTCTGGAAAAGAGGTGTCCGGCTGCCCCAGGTATATTAAAATATCATCAGCAAAGAGTGCTATTTTGTGTTCCTTCTGACCAAGTGTAATACCTCGAATTTTTTGATTCTGTCTTATCCATTGGCTCAGAGGTTCTATGAAGATTGCAAAGAGCAGTGGAGACAAGGGGCAGCCCTGACGACATCCTCTTTCCAGTTCAAAAGATGATGATAATTTACCGTTAATCCTTATTTTAGCTGTTGGTTTTTTATATAATGCCTGGATAGTTCTAATGAAGTTGTTATGAAAATTGAAACTGGGTAAGATTCTATATAGGAAAGCCCAGTCAACCGAATCAAAAGCTTTTTCAGCATCTAATCCCAATATGGCTGCATTTAAGTTATATTTTTTTATATGATGAATTATGTGTAAAGTGCGTCTAATGTTGTCTTGTGTCTGTCTTTGTCTTATAAAACCTTTTTGGTCTAAATGAATTAAGACTGTCAGTATATTTTCTAACCTTTTGGCAAGGATAGTGGTAAAAAGCTTATAGTCCTGATTTAACACACTGATTGGTCTGTAGTTGGAGCAGTCTAGTTTATCCTTTTCAGGTTTAGGTATGACTGCAATGACCCCTTCTCTCCAGGAGGGGGGGATTTCCCCTGTGTGGAGGACATAGTTAAATGTTTTCAGGAGGAGAGGAGATAGTTGCTGTTTAAAGGTTTTGTACCACATCTGCTCCTGGGGATTTGTTAGCTTCTAATTCTTTAGGTTGTATTTCTGACAGTAGTGTTTTATTTTGTGACTCAGTAAGTTGGGGAAGGTTTAATGTGTTTAGGAATGTTTCGTCTTTTTGCTCAGCAGTGGTTTTCATCTTGGAACTCTGCCATACAGGCCATTTTTGCCCGGTGTCTTTCTTATGGTGGAGTCATGAACACTGACCTTAACTGAGGCAAGTGAGGCCTGCAGTTCTTTGGATGTTGTGGGGTTTTTTTGTGATTTCTTGGATGAGTTGTCACTGTACTTTTTTTTTTAAAATTTATTTAAGTTTTTGTAAAGGGTATACATATCATTACAGCATTGCATTGTTTACATTTTCATCACATGTTCCCTTTTTTTGTTTTTTGACAACATTGGAAGAACAATTATTACAACACCCCTTTTTTAAGTGAAAGAAAAAGAGAATTAAAGAAAGAACAAAAAAAACAAAAAACAAAACAAGAAAAAACAAAAAACAAAAACAAAAGAACAAATAATAAATAAATAAAAATAAGAGCATCTGAGTAGGGTTGGAACAAAGAGAGGTGCCATTATTGAAATGGTATTTGTCAAAGATTAGATCTGATGGAAGACACATATGCGATCCAGGGTTGCCAAAAGTTCAAGAACCCATCCATGTCCCGTCTCAGTGCGAATGTCAACTTTTCCATCGAGTAAATGTCTTGAATCACGTTAATCCAATCTTCAGGTGTAGGACAATCCTTCAACATCCATTTTTTAGTTAGAGCTTTTTTACTTGCCAATTAATATTGGCAAGTAAATAACAAGTAACAGTGAATAAGTATTTTTCTCCTCGTCTTTCCAGTGATTCCGGTAGTAAACCCAAATACAAAGTTACAAAAGAAAAGGGGACTGTTATTTTGAATATTTTCACCAATATTGTATTATATTCCCCAAAATGATTCCCCCAAAACATATTCCCCAAAATGATTTGCAGTCTCTTCACCACACAAGCGCCAACAATTCAACCCCTTACGAGCAAATTTGTTTTGTGCAGGTGTTCTGAAAAATATTGCCAAATTTTTCCATCCAAATTCTCTCCACTGCAGGGATGAGGTACTTTTCCATTGTTGTTTATTTAGCTTTTCCCATATTTCCAGTTGTAAAGTGAAACTCCCCTCTTTTTCCCATCTCTCTTTTATATATGATGTGTTGTCTCCTTTTAAGTCTTGAAGACCTTGGTATATTTTAGAGATCTATCTGATCCCTGGGATCCCTTTATATGCCATTAAGAAGACCTTCAGAACACCTGACTGGGCCCTTTCCAAATCCTCCTTTTTAGGTATTTTGTTTATGTGGTGTCTAAGCTGAAAGAACCTGTAAAGGTCTTGATTTATTAGACCTTGTTTTTTCAAATCTTCAAAACTTCTTAAAATTTGCCCTTTAAAAAAATTGTAATATTTTATCAGTCCATTCTCTTTCCACTTTTTAAATCTAGTGTCTGTTTTATTAGAAGTAAAGTCTTGATCATAGGCAATCCATTGCAGTAATTGATAGGGTTCTTTAGTTTGATTCTCTCTGACTATCTTAAACCAAATTTTTAGCGGGGTCTCTATCCACGGGTTAGTGTTATTCAAAAGTTTAGGTAAGGCATTGTTCCCTATTATCGCCTGTAGGGGGATGTCACTTGTTATTTGGCATTCTATCTCCTTCCATTGTGCAGTGTAGACTGGGTTACATATCTCTACTAAAGTTTTAATTTGTGCGGCTTTAAAATAGTCCCTGATATTTGGCAGCACAAGCCCACCTTTGTCTTTGTTTAGCTGTAGGGTTCTATATCTGATTCTAGATCTCTTGCCCTGCCATATGAATCTTGAGATCCTTCTGTCCAGTTCTTGCCATGTTTTTTGGGGAGGTTCTACCGGTATTGTTTGGAAAAGGTATAGAAGACGTGGAAGTATATTCATTTTGACTGCTTCGATTCTTTGTGCGGTACCCAAGAATGGTATCGTATTCCATCTTGCTAGATCAGATTTTATTTTTGCCATCAGTGGATCATAGTTTAGTGTTATAATTTTGTTGAGTTGTTTCGGGATATTGACCCCCAGATATTTCATAGATTCCATCTCCCAGTTAGTTTTGAGTTTGCTTAGTAAATGTTGATTTGGGTCATAGTTGAATGTTAAAACTTGGGTTTTATGCATGTTTAATTCGTACCCCGATAGATCTCCATACTCTGAAAAAACTGAGATTAGTTCTGGAAAAGAGGTGTCCGGCTGCCCCAGGTATATTAAAATATCATCAGCAAAGAGTGCTATTTTGTGTTCCTTCTGACCAAGTGTAATACCTCGAATTTTTTGATTCTGTCTTATCCATTGGCTCAGAGGTTCTATGAAGATTGCAAAGAGCAGTGGAGACAAGGGGCAGCCCTGACGACATCCTCTTTCCAGTTCAAAAGATGATGATAATTTACCGTTAATCCTTATTTTAGCTGTTGGTTTTTTATATAATGCCTGGATAGTTCTAATGAAGTTGTTATGAAAATTGAAACTGGGTAAGATTCTATATAGGAAAGCCCAGTCAACCGAATCAAAAGCTTTTTCAGCATCTAATCCCAATATGGCTGCATTTAAGTTATATTTTTTTATATGATGAATTATGTGTAAAGTGCGTCTAATGTTGTCTTGTGTCTGTCTTTGTCTTATAAAACCTTTTTGGTCTAAATGAATTAAGACTGTCAGTATATTTTCTAACCTTTTGGCAAGGATAGTGGTAAAAAGCTTATAGTCCTGATTTAACACACTGATTGGTCTGTAGTTGGAGCAGTCTAGTTTATCCTTTTCAGGTTTAGGTATGACTGCAATGACCCCTTCTCTCCAGGAGGGGGGGATTTCCCCTGTGTGGAGGACATAGTTAAATGTTTTCAGGAGGAGAGGAGATAGTTGCTGTTTAAAGGTTTTGTACCACATCTGCTCCTGGGGATTTGTTAGCTTCTAATTCTTTAGGTTGTATTTCTGACAGTAGTGTTTTATTTTGTGACTCAGTAAGTTGGGGAAGGTTTAATGTGTTTAGGAATGTTTCGGATGTGTTTTTATGTTTTTTGAGTGAGTACAAGTTCTTGTAGTAGTTCTCGAAGCTTTTAAGAATATCCTGAATTCTAAATTTTATTTCCTTTGATACTGGGTCTCTGATTTTGTAGATTGCTCTCTCCGTTTGTTATTTCCTCAATTTATAGGCTAGCAATTTTGCCGATTTGCTGCCTGTTTCATAGTATTTTTGTTTCAGAAATGTAAGTTTCTTCTGGATTTCTATTGTGTAGATCTCATTTATTTGTTTTTTAATTTCCTTAATTTTGAGCGAGTCATTAGAATGAGTGTTATCTTTGTGCTCTTTTTCTAGGTTCTTAAGTTCTGACTCTAATGTGATTAGTTTTTCTTGTCTCAGTTTCTTTTGGATTGCCAGTTTTGCGATAATCTTTCCCCTTATTACAGCTTTGCATGCGTCCCAAAGTATTAAAGGGGATACTTCTCCATTATCATTTTCTTCCAAATATCTGAGAATATCTGATTCCAATTCATCTTTCAGTGGTCCTTTCAGCACATTTGAATTTAACCTCCAAGAAAATGTATTATTTGTGTATTTTTGGATACTTAAGTCCATATAGATCGGACTGTGGTCAGAGAGATCCATCAGTCCTATTTTACATGTTTTTACTCTTCCAGTGTCTCTATTAAACATAAAAAAATAGTCAATCCTTGAGTATGATGAATGTGGTGCTGAGTAAAATGTATAATCTTTTACACTGGAGTTGAATTCCCTCCACACGTCACAGATTCCCATTTCTTTTAGTAGCATCCGAGTTTTTCTACTTTGAGTGTTATTTTGATGTGGAGAGTTACCTGATGCATCCCAGTATGGATTGAGTCTTAGACTGAAGTCTCCACCACATATCACTAAACCTTGGGCTTTAGTTATCATTAGGTCAAATACATTTTTATAAAATTTCCAGTTAGCCCCTGGAGGTGTATATACATTCAGCAGGGTGATATCTTCTCCCTCTAGCCACCCAAGTACCATACTGTATCTCCCTTCTTTATCTTTGTGTTCTGATTTTTTTTCAAATATAATTTTGGTTGAGATCAATGTCGCTACCCCCCTCCTCCTCCCTGACTTATATGAAGATGAAGAGATCATTTTAAACCCTTGTCTATTGAGTTTAGTGTGCTCCATGTCTGTTAGGTGGGTTTCCTGTAAAAAATATTATTCCTACTTTGTCTTTTTTCATTTTGCCTAGAATCTTGGCTCTTTTTTTTTTTTTTTTTTTTTTAAGTTTTTGTAAAGGGTATACAGGTCGTTACAGCAATGCATTGTTTACATTTTCATCACATGTTCCCTTATTTTCTGATATCTGACAACATTGGAAGATTAATTCTTACAACACCCCTTTTTTTTTTTTTTAAAGTGAAAGAAAAAGTGAAATTAAAGAGAAAAAAAAAACAAAAAACAAATAACAAAAAAACAAACAAACCAGTAAAAAACAAACAAAAAGAAAAAGTAAGTAAATAAAGATAAAAGAGCATGTGAGTAGCTTTGGAACAAAGAGAGGAACCATTATTGAAATGGTATTTGTCAAAGATTAGATCTAATGGAAGACACATATGCGGTCCAGGGTTGCCAAAAGTTCATGAACCCATCCATGCCCTGTCTCAGTGCGAATGTCAACTTTTCCATTGAGTAAATGTCTTGGATCACGTTAGTCCAATCTTCAGGTGTAGGACAGTCCTTCAACATCCATTTTTTAGTTAGAGCTTTTTTGCTTGCCAATATTAAAACATTGAATAAGTATTTTTCTCCTCGTCTTTCCAGTGAGTCCGGTAGTAAACCCAAATACAAAGTTACAAAAGAAAAGGGAACTGTAATTTTGAATATTTTCCCCAATATTGTCTGTACCTTGGTCCAATATTGGTGGATAACTGGGCATGACCAAAACACATGAAAATGATTTGCAGTCTTTTCACCACACAAGCGCCAACAGTTCAATCCCTTATGGGTAAATTTGTTTTGTGCAGGTGTTCTGAAAAATCTTGCCAAGTTTTTCCATCCAAATTCTCTCCACTGCAGGGATGAGGTACTTTTCCATTGCTGTTTATTTAGCTTTTCCCATATTTCCAGTTGTAAAGTGAAATTCCCCTCTTTTTCCCATCTCTCTTTTATATAAGATGTGTTGTCTCCTTTTAAGTCTTGAAGACCTTGGTATATTTTAGAAATGTATCTGATCCCTGGGATCCCTTTATATGCCATTAAGAAGACCTTCAGAACACCTGACTGGGCCCTTTCCAAAACCTCCTTTTTAAGTATATTGTTTATGTGGTGTCTAAGCTGGAAGAACCTGTAAAGGTCTTGATTTATTAGGCCTTGTTTTTTCAAATCTTCAAAACTTCTTAAGATTTGCCCTTTAAAAAAATCGTAATATTTTATCAGCCCTTTCTCCTTCCACTTTTTAAATCTGGTGTCTGTTTTATTAGGAGTAAAGTCCTGATCATAGGCGATCCATTGCAGAAGTCGATAGGGCTCTTTAGTTTGATTCTCTCTGACTATCTTAAACCAAATTTTTAGCGGGGTCTCTATCCACGGGTTAGTGTTATTCAAAAGCTTAGGTAAGGCATTGTTCCCTATTATCGCCTGTAGGGGGATGTCACTTGTTATTTGGCATTCCATCTCCTTCCATTGTGCAGTGTAGACTGGGTTACATATCTCTACTAAAGTTTTAATTTGTGCGGCTTTAAAGTAGTCCCTGATATTTGGCAGCGCGAGCCCACCTTTGTTTTTGTTTAGCTGTAGGGTTCTATATCTGATTCTAGGTCTCTTGCCCTGCCATATGAATCTTGAGATCCATCTGTCCAGCTCCTGCCATGTTTTTTTGGGAGGTTCTACCGGTATTGTTTGGAAAAGGTATAGAAGACGTGGAAGTATATTCATTTTGACTGCTTCAATTCTTTGTGCAGTACCCAAGAATGGTATCATATTCCATCTTGCTAGGTCAGATTTTATTTTTGTCACCAGTGGATCATAGTTTAGTGATATAATTTTGTTGAGTTGTTTCGGGATATTGACCCCCAGATATTTCATAGATTCCGACTCCCAGTTAGTTTTGAGTTTGCTTAGTGAATAATGATTTGGGTCATAGTTGAATGTTAAAACTTGGGTTTTATGCATGTTTAATTTGTACCCCGATAAATCTCCATACTCTGAAAAAACTGAGGTTAGTTCTGGTAAAGAAGTGTCCGGCTGCCCTAGGTATATTAAAATGTCATCAGCAAAGAGTGCTATTTTATGCTCCTTCTGACCAAGTGTAATACCTTGAATTTTTTGGTTTTGTCTTATCCATTGGCTCAGAGGTTCTATGAAGATTGCAAAGAGCAGTGGAGACAGGGGGCAGCCCTGACGACATCCTCTTTCCAGTTCAAAAGATGATGATAAATTACCGTTAATCCTTATTTTAGCTGTTGGTTTTTTATATAATGCCTGTATAGTTCTAATGAAGTTGTTATGAAAATTGAAACTGGATAAGATTCTATATAGAAAAGACCAGTCAACCGAATCGAATGCTTTTTCAGCATCTAATCCCAATATGACTGCATTTAAGTTATATTTTTTTATATGATGAATTATGTGTAAAGTGCGTCGAATGTTGTCTTGTGTCTGTCTTTGTCTTATAAAACCTGTTTGGTCTAAATGAATTAGGTCTGTCAGTATATTTTCTAACCTTTTGGCAAGGATAATGGTAAAAAGCTTATAGTCCTGATTTAGTACACTGATTGGTCTGTAGTTGGAGCACTCTAGTTTATCCTTTTCAGGTTTAGGTATAACTGCAATGACCCCTTCTCTCCAGGAGGGGGGGATTTCCCCTGTGTGGAGGACATAATTAAATGTTTTCAGGAGGAGAGGAGATAGTTGCTGTTTAAAGGTTTTGTACCACTCTGCTGTAAAGTCATCTGCTCCTGGGGATTTGTTAGCTTTAAGTTTCATAATTGCTTTTTCCAATTCTTTAGGATGTATTTCTGACAGTAGTGTTTTATTTTGTGACTCCGTAAGTTGGGGAAGGTTTAATGTGTTTAGGAATGCCTCGGATGCGTTTTTATGTTTTTTGTGGGAGTATAAGTTCTTATAGTAATTCTCGAAGTTTTTAAGAATATCCTGAATTCTGAATTTTATTTCCTTTGATACTGGGTCTCTGATTTTGTAGATTGCTCTTTCTGTTTGATGTTTCCTCAATTTATAGGCTAGCAATTTTGCCGATTTACTGCCTGCTTCATAGTATTTTTGTTTCAGAAATGTAAGTTTCTTCTGGATTTCTATTGTGTAGATCTCATTTATTTGGTTTTTAATTTCCTTAATCTTGAGCGAGTCAGTAGAATGAGTGTTGCCTTTGTGTTCTTTTTCTAGGTTCCTAAGTTCTGACTCTAATGTGGATAGTTTTTCTTGTCTTAGTTTCTTTTGGGTTGCCAGTTTTGCAATAATCTTTCCTCTTATTACAGCTTTGCATGCATCCCACAGTATTAAAGGGGATACTTCTCCATTATCGTTATCTTCCAAATATCTGAGAATATCTGATTCCAATTCATCTTTCAATGGTCCTTTCAGGACATTTGAGTTTAACCTCCAAGAAAATGTATTATTTGTGTATTTTTGGATATTTAAGTCCATGTAGATCGGACTGTGGTCGGAGAGATCCATCAGTCCTATTTTACATGTTTTTACTCTTCCAATGTCTCTATTAAACATAAAAAAATAGTCAATCCTTGAGTAAGATGAATGTGGAGTTGAGTAAAATGTATAGTCTTTTACACTGGGGTTGAGTTCCCTCCACACGTCACAGATTCCCAGTTCTTTTAGTAGCATCCAAGTCTTCCTGTTTTGGGTGTTATTTTGATGTGGGGAATTACCAGAAGCATCCCAGTATGGATTCAGTCTAAGATTGAAGTCCCCACCACATATCACTAAACCTTGAGCTTTAGTTATCATTAGGTCGAATACATTTTTATAAAATTTCCAGTTAGCCTCTGGGGGAGCATACACATTCAGCAGGGTGATATCTTCTCCCTCTAGCCGCCCAGTTACCAAACTGTATCTCCCTTCTTTATCTTTGTGTTCTGATTTTTTTTCAAATGTAATTTTGGTTGATATCAATGTCGCTACTCCCCTCCTCCTCCCTGATTTATATGAAGATGAAGAGATCATTTTAAACCCTTGTCTACTGAGTTCATTGTGTTCCACGTCTGTTAGGTGGGTTTCTTGTAAAAATATTATTCCTGCTTTGTCTTTTTTCATTTTGCCTAGAATCTTGGATCTTTTAACTGGATTCAGGATTCCTTTTACATTATATGAAATTATTTTGGTTACACCCTCTTTCTCCATTGTGTTGTTTTGTTTAGTATAACTGTGTGGTGGCCCTCTTTTGTGCTACTCAGAAACTGAAAGAACATTAAAAACAAGAAAAACATTAAGAACATAGTGTAAAAAACTTTAAAACAAAAAGCTGTCATAAGAACTTCCTGAGCTGAGGTCTTTTTAAAGACCCTGTAAGAGCCTTGATGGAGTGAAGGCTCTGAGGGAAATTCCTCAAACTCTGTTACGTGTTGAGGGCCCTCTCTTGCCACTGAAAGTAGTCCCATGCTTTTAACGTGAGTTTCAGAACCCAATCCAAACTTGTAATGATTTTTTTTTTTCCTTTTATGCCTAAACCCTGTGAAATTGTGTGCACCCTCCCACCCCCATCACATCAAACATTCACGCAAAAACAGTATTTGTTAGTATGAGGAGAACATGTGGATTATTGTCACATTTCTATTTTAACAAGTTTTTTTTTTTTTATTACAAAGACTTATTTGTTTCAAATAATATGATTGTTCCATGAAATGTTTTACCACATGCTGAATATGCATCTCCTTTAAAGTTTGTTACCTTGTATGAGGGGGGTTGGATGTGCGGATTGATTCAAGAGGAAGGGAAAAAAAAAAAAAAAAAAAAGGTCGCTATTCCAACCTGAAAACGGATAGTTTATCCGCGACGCTCTGGTGCTGGGTTTCCCGCTGCTGGTCCGTGGATTTTGAGGGTCTTTGTGTTGTCCATGTTTGCGCTTTGATCTTCTCACTCGGGTCTGCTGCGGGTTTAAATACCGTTACCGGGAGCCCTTTTTTCGCCATGTCAGCTGTTGCTTCTTCCGCCGAATTATAGAGACACGTTTCATCGCCGTAGAAGACCCTTAACTTCGCAGGAAATGGTGTCTGAAAGCGCAATTTCTTCTCTCTTAACACCTTTTTCGCGTCATTGTATTCCCTGCGCTTTTTAAGGACCTCCGGGGCGTAATCGTGTTCCACGTAGACTTTTCTCTCCTGGTGCATAAATCCTTTTTTCTGCCAGGCCAGTCTTACAACCTCTTGTTTTATTTTGAAATTGGAAAATCTTACCAACACCGAACGTGGGGGCGCTTCCGCCGCCGGCCTAGCGGCTAATGAACGATGTGCCTTTTCTATCTTCAGGTCGGTGGTTTGTGGAATATCCAATTTCTCTCTTAGTAAGGATTCCACGCATTCTGCCATTGAGTTAAAACCATTTTCGGTTCCTTCTATCAGACCATGAATTCTTATGTTGTCTCTTCTCTGTTTTCCTTCTTGGTCGGTTAGCTTAGCCTCTATAGCTGCTTGTCTTTTGCGTAGGTCTAGCACAGAATCTTCGAGCACTTTTATTCGATCCTCTGTTTCCAAGATTCGGTTCTCGGCCTGGTCCACTCTGCTGTTTGTCCTTTTCAATTCTTCTCTGAATTCCCGAAATTCGGCCGTAACTTCTCGGCGAAATCGTCGTAGCTCCTCAAATAGTGATTTCAGGCTAACCCTTTTGTTAGCTATCACCAGTTCCTCGTCTTCTGAACGGAGATCTTCCAGTTCAGATTCTCCGGCCGATACGTGTCCTGGCCTGGAGAATTTCAGTTTCTTCTGTTTTCCTTTAGACATGATGATTTTGTCTTTTGATTTTCACTCCTCCAAAAATCCGTTAAGTTTGATTTTCAAGGTGTTATCCTGGATTGGGTCTGAGAGCTTCAGTGTTAAGCTGCAGTCGCCATGGCGTCCAGACCGGAAGTTCCGAATCTTGGCTCTTTTAACTGGATTCAGGATCCCTTTTACATTATATGAGATTATTTTGGTTACACCCTGTTTCTCCATTGTGTTGTCTTATTTAGTATAACAGTGTGGTGGCCCTCTTTTATGCTACTCAGAAACTGAAAGAACACTAAGAACATAAAAAACATTAAGAACATAGTATATAAAACTTTAAAACAAAAAACTGGCAAAAGATCTTCCTGAGCTGAGATCTTTTTAGTGACCTTAGAAGAGCCTTGATGGTGTGTTGGCTCTGAGGGAAATTCCTCAGATTCCGTTACGTGCTGAGGGCCCTCTCTTACCCCTGTAAGTTGTCCCATGTTTTTAATGTGAATTCCAGATCCCAATCCGAACTTGTAATGATTTTTTTTTTTTATGCCTATACCCTATGAAATTGTGCACAACCTCCCACCACCATCACAGCAAACAGACATGTTAATGCAGTAATTGTTAGTGTGGAGAGATCATGTGGTTCATTGTCACATTTCTATTTTAACAAGTTTTTTTTTTTTTAAAGACTTATTTGTTTCTAATATTATGTCTGTTCCATAAAATGCTTTACCACTTGCTGATTCTGCATCTCCTTTAATGTTTGTTACCTTGTAGGAGGAGGGTTGGATGCGCAGATTGACTAAAAATATTGTTATTCCCTCCTGAAAACGCTCAGTTTTTCCTTATAGCTCTGGCGCTGGGTTTCTTGCTGCTGGCCCGTGGATTTTGAGGGTCTCTGTGTGGACCACGATTGAGCCTTGATTCTTTCGATCGGGTCTGCTGCGGGTTTATACACCGTTACCGGGAGTCCTCTTCTCGCCATATCCGTGGTTGCTTCTTCCGCCGAGTTGTAGAGACACGTCTCATCCCCGTAAAAAACCCGCAGCTTCACCGGAAATGGAGTCTGAAAGCGCAGTTTCTTCTCTCATAGTATCTTTTTAGCGTTGTTGTATTCCCGACGCTTTTTAAGGACCTCCAGAGCATAGCCGTGTTCCACGAAAACTTTTCCCTCTTGGTGCATAAATCCTTTTTTCTGCCAAGCCAGTCTTACAACCTCTTCTTTTATTCTGGAGTTGGAGAACTTCACCACCACTGATCTTGGTGGCGTTTCCGCCGCCGGCCTAGGGGCTAATGTACGGTGCGCCCTTTCTATCTTCAAGTCGGTGGTTTGGGGAATATCCAACTTCTCTCTCAGTAAGGATTCCACGCATGCCGCCATTGTGGTGAAACCATCCTCGACTCCTTCTTTCAGACCATGAATTCTTATGTTGTCTCTTCTTAGTCTTCCTTCTTGGTCGGTTAGCTTAGCCTCCAGTCTAGACTGTCGTTTGTGCAGTTCCAGCACAGTATCTTCCAGCCCTTTTATTCTTTCCGCTGCTTCCATGATTCGGTCTTCGGCCTGGTCCACTCTGCTGTTTGTCCTTTTTATTTCGTCTTTGATTTCACGAAATTCGGCCCAACACTCTCGGCGAAATCGTCTTAATTCTTTCAGTACCATTTTAAGCTAACCTTGTTGCTAGCTTCATTCAGCTCCTCGTCTTCCGAATGGAAATCATCCGGATCAGATTCTCCGGCCGATGCGTGTCCTGGCCTGGTAAATGTCGATTTCTTCTGTTTTCCTTTAGGCATGATGACTTTGGTCTCTTGATTTTCACTCTTCCAAAAATCCGTTAAATCTGATTTTCAAGGTATTTTCCTGGATCGGGTCTGGGAGCTTCAGTGTTAAGCTGCTATCACCATAATGTCCAGACCGGAAGTTGTCACTGTACTTTTGAGGTAATTTTGGTCAGCCAGCCACTCCTGGGAAGGTTCACGACTGCTCCATGTTTTCGCCATTTGTGGATAATGACTCTCACTGTGGTTCACTGGAGTCCCAAAACTTAAGAAATGGCTTTATAACCTTTTCCAGACTGACAGATCTCAATTACTTTGTTTCTCATTTGTTCCTGAATTTCTTTGGATCGCAGCATGATGTCTAGCTTTTGATGATCCTTTGGTCTACTTCATTTTGTCAGGCAGGTCCTATTTAAGTAATTTCTTGATTGAGAACAGGTGTGGCAGTCATCAGGCCCGGATGTGGCTAGAGAAATTGAACTCAGCTTTCCAAAGAGGTGATAAACCATCCATCCATCCATCCATCCATCTTCTACCGCTTTTCCGGAGGTCCGGGTCACGGAGGCAGCAGTTCAAGCAGAGAAGCCCAGACTTCCCTCTCCCCAGCCACCTGCTCCAGCTCGTCAGAGAGGATACCAAGGTGTTCCCAGACCAGCTGGGAGACAGTCTCTCCACCGAGTCCTGGGTCTGCCCCGGGATCTGCTCCCAGAGGGACGTGCCCGAAAAACCTCAAGTGGGAGGCATCCTGATCAGATGCCCATACCACCTCAACTGGCTCCTTTCAATGTGGAGGACTCGTGGTTCTACTCTGAGCCTCTTCCGGATGACTGAGCTCCTCACCCCATCTCTGAGGGTGAGTCCAGCAATCCTACAAAGAAAGCTCATTTCAGCTGCTTGTATCCGCGATCTTGTTCTTTCAGTCATTACCCAAAGCTCATGATCATAAGTGAGGGTAGGAACGTAGACTGACCAGTAAATCGACAGCTTTGCCTTAAGAGCTCAGCTTCCTCTTCACCACAACAGACCGGTACAACATCCGCATCACTGCAGATGCTGCTCCAATCCGTCTGTTAATCTCTCGCTCCATTCTCCCCTCACTCGTGAATAAGACCCCAAGATACTTAAACTCCTCCACTTGGGGCAGGAGCCCCACCTTTTTCCGGCTGAGGACCATGGACTTAGAGGTACTGATTCTCATCCCAGCCGTTTCACACTCAGCGGCAAACTGTCCCAGTAAGAACTGTAGGTCATTGCTGGATGAAACCAACAGGACAACATCATCTGCAAACAACAGAGATGAGATCCTGTGGTCACCAAACATGACACCCTCCATTCCCTGGCTGTGCCTAGAAATCTTGTCCATAAAAATAATGAAAAGGATCGGTGACAAAGGGCAGCCCTGGCGAAGTCCAACTCTCACTGGGAATGAGTCCAACCGAGTGCTGGCAATAGGAACCAAACTCCCACAACGGTCGTACAGAGACCGAATAGCACGTAACAACAAGCCCAATACCCCATACTCCCGAAGCACCCCCCACAAAAAAACACGAGGGACACGGTCGAATGCCTTCTCCAAGTCCACAAAACACATGTAAACTGGTTGGGCAAACTCCCACGAACCCTCGAGGATTCTCGAGAGGGTAAAGAGCTGGAGCTGGTCCGATGTGCCACAGCCAGGACAAAAACCACATTGCTCCTTCTAAATCCAAGGTTCAACCAACGGCCGGACTCTCCTCTCCAGTACCTTGGCATATACCTTCCCAGGGAAGCTGAGGAGTGTGATCCCTCTAAAGTTGGAGCACACCCTCCGGTCCCTTTTTTGAAGAGAGGAACCACCACCCCGGTTTGCCATGCCAAAGGCACTGCCCCCGACCTCCACGCAATGTTACAGAGGTTTGTCAACCATGACAGCCCTACAACATCCAGGGCCTTGAGGTACTCAGGGCGAACCTCGTCCACCCCCGGGGCCTGGCCACCAAAGAGATTTTTAACCCCCTTGGCAACCTCAGCCCCTGTGATAGGCAAGTCGTCCCCCTCGGCCACAAGCCCTGCTTCCTCCATGGAAGGCGTATCAGTGGGATTGAGGAGATCCTTGAAGTATTCCTTCCACCGCCTAACAATATCCCCAGTTGAAGTGAACAGCACCCCATCCGCACCATACACGGTGTGGACAGGGAGCTGCTTTCCCCTCATGAGCCGCCGGAAAGTTTGCCAGAATCTCTTCGAGGCCGACCGAAAGTCTTGTTCCAATACTGGCTCCCCACCCTGGAGCCAGGGTGGGGCCCCAGTAACCCCATACCGGGCGGGGTACACTGAATCCTTGTTCTAGTATTTATCCTGAGAGTCTATGTGACAAACCATCCATCCATCCATCCATCCATCCATCCATCCATCTTCTTCCACTTAATCCTTTTCGGGTTACGGGGGTGCTGGAGCCTATCCCAGCATCTTTGGGCGAGAGGCAGGGTACACCCTGGACAGATTGCCAGTCCATCACAGGGCCAACACAGAGAGACAGACAACTTTTCACTCTCACAGTCATACTTAAGGACAATTTAGAATCCCCAGTTTGATGCCAATTAACCTAACTTGCATGTTTTTGGCATGTGGGAGGAAACTGGAGAAATCCCGGAGTAAACCACATGTGATAAACCACAGTTAATTTGTGTTTTAACAGGGGGGCAATCACTTTTTTACACAGGGCCATGTAGGTTTGGATTTTTTTTTTTACCCTTAATAATAAACACCTTCATTTAAAAACTGCATTTTGTGTTTACTTGTGTTATCGTTGTCTAATATTTAAATTTGTTTGATGATCCGAAACATTTAAGTGTGACAAAAATACAAAAAATGAGAAATCAGCAAGACGGCAAACACTTTTTCACACCACTGTATGTCTCTCTGTCCTTCAACAGGTGCAGATACCAGACTCATGATGAGACCTTTTCAGTAGAAGAAACAGTTTGTCTTCTGTTTGTTTCAGTTATGTTAGTCTGTTTGTTTTCTCTCTTTGTTCCTCTGCTTTTCTTTCCCCTCCCCACCCCTCCTTTACCCATTTCCCCCCTGTCGGGTCCTTCATGGGTACAACAATTTAAATAAAGTATTAAAAGTTATTACAAGAGAAGTCTATAAATAATAGTACTGTATAAAGCTCCTTTTGGCAAAGTAAATCTGTTTGGCACAATAATGGAAGCAGATTTCTGTTCTTCTTACCTAGCTGCTTGGCAGGACAAGGGGATAAAAAAAAGAAATGTTGACCAACTGAAAAGTATGTCTATGTACACCCTCAAGACTTGGTCAGGGCTCCTTTTGCATGAATTAATGAATCAATGTGGTGTGGCATGGAGGCGATCAGCCTTTGGCACTGCTGAGGTGTTATGAAAGCTCAGGTTTGCTTTGATAGTGGCCTTCAAATTGTTTGTATTGTTTGGTCTGGTGTCTTTCATCCTCCTCTTAACTATACTCCATAGATTCTCTATGGGGTTTAGGTCAGGAGAGTCTGCTGGCCAATCAAGCACAGTGATGCAATAGTCATTCAACCAGGTATTGGTACTTTTGGCAGTGGGGGCTGGTGCCAAGTCCTGTTGAAAAACGAAATTGGCACTCCATAAAGCTTGTCAGTAGAGGGAAGCATGAAGTGCTCTAAAATTTCTTGGTAGATGGCTGTGCTGACTTTGGACTTGACAACACACAGTGGACCAGCAGATTGCATGGCTCCCCAAATCATCACTGACTGTGGAAAATTCACACTGAACCTAAAGCAACTTTTGATTCTGTGCCTCTTCACTCTTCCTCCAGACTCTGGGACCATGATTTCCAAATGACAGGACTTTGCAACTGAATTGAGGAGCCATGTCATCTGCTGGTCTACTGTATTTTATCAAGTCCAAAGCCAGTGCAGCCATCTACCAGGAAATTTTAGAGCACTTCATGCTTCCCTCTGCTGACAAGCTTTATGGAAATACTGATTTCATTTTCCAGCAGGACTTGACACCTGCCCACACTGCCAAAAGTACCAAGACCTATGTCCTCCTTCTCCTTTTGTAATGCATTTTTTAAGTTACAATATAGTGACTGAAATTACTGTAGCTCCAGTTCCACCAATGGTAGACAGGCCTGCACCTGCTTTAGAGTAAAGGGCACTGCAGACAATGGACCTTTAAAAAAAATGACGTTTTACTCACTAATTTCTTTTAAATCAGTTCTTTGACATTTGTGCATCTGTTCTTAATCTTTCATGTATGGCAATGCGATGCATGTGAAAAAAAGATCCCCCTCTCCTACTTATGACTGCATACATAGAGCCCAAATAATACAGAGGTTTTTAAGAACGATACTGATATTTGGTGCATTGAAATCCTATATGCCGATATATCAGCCAATTTCCCCCCCTTCCAGACACACAAAACATGAGCAGATTTCCCTAGCATTTTGATATGTTTAGTTATTTATAAGTCCTAAGATAAAATGGCAATGTAATTTGATCTAAAGTACAACAAAACATATTCAGATTTTGATGAATATAAGTTCATCTCCAAGCCTACACTGACCACCTCCAACAATACAAGACTGCCCTCAACACAGCCCGGTCCAACTACTTCCACATCATACACGCTGGCTTCAACAACCCCAAAACACTCTTTTCCAGCAATCAACAAACTTCTCAAAACCATCAACAACACCTCCCCAGCATTCACTGCTGAAAAGTGCAACTCATTCCTGTCTTTTTTCCAAACAAAGATCACCATCATCTACAGCAATCTGACTACCTCCTCTCTGATCCTAAACCCTCTATTAACTCCTCCCCCACCTCTATTCAGCCACTGTCTCATTTCCCCACACTGACCCCTCTAGAACTCAAAATTGCCACAGACATGAGAAGCCCCACATCCGTACTGGACCCCGTTCCCTCCACACTTATCAAATCCTGCTTCCCATCCCTCTCCCCATTCATCTGCACCATCATCAACACCTGCCTCAGCTCTGGCTCAGTTCCTGACCCCCTGAAACTCGCCTCTGTCACCCCAATCCTCAAAAACCTGGACTAAACCCCAACATCATGAATAACTTCTATCCCATCTCCAACTTGCCCTTCCTATCAAAAATCCCAGAATGTGTTGTTGCCACCCATCTCACCTCCAATGACCTCTTTGAGACATTCCAATCCAGATTCCGCTCACAACACAGCACCGAAACAGCCCTTCTCAAAGTGACAAATGACCTCCTCCTCTCAGCTGACTCTGGACTAGGGATGGGCATTCGGTGAAATTTTCTTCACCGATCGTCGGGAGAATTAATGATTAATAATCGGTTAATCATTAACATTTTTAGGTACGTAACAAGGCAGGTAGACTACATTAGCCGCACAACTCAAATCCACCTCTCTCTCTCAAATCCCTCTCTCTCGAAGCTGGGTAAAACGTCTCGGCCAATCAGCTTGCGGGGTGAAACGTCTCGGCCAATCAGCTTGCGGGGTGAAACGTCTCGGCCAATCAGCTTGCGAGATTCCCGAGCCGAGCCAACCCGAGAACAGCGAACAGAAGATGTCCCTGCCGAGCGGCCACCCAACAAACGAAGACCGCATTCATTGCTCTATCGCTCGTGTTACTTAGTCTAGCCGCGCGGAACTTTTTGCTGTTCTCTTGTGCCATTTTGTGCGAAATAGTCTTCCCGTCGAGCCACTACGCCGCCTCCTGCAGCTTCCCTCGACGATCCTGCGCCTCTAGCACCTGAGGAGCAGTAAAGCTCTCATTAACCTGTGCAGTAAATCATTTTCATCTTGAGTTACGTATCTTGTTATAAGAATAAAAGAGTTCTAAAAACATATTTATGTACACTTTATTTACATCTACGTATGTATGTACACTTACACACACGTGTGTGTGTCTTCTACCGAATCTTCATGACCTTCTCAATAAAGTTTCTGAAAAAAAAAAAAAGAATCTTCACCGACCGCCATTACTCAGCGCGCAACCACTGTTGGCGGTTTCTTCGCGTAATAAGGGTGTTCCATGGACCCTGTCGATGAGGTATATTTGTATGCTGCATTGCAGTGATTGCAGTACACCTGGTCATTTTTTAAATTGAAATGGTCCCACGCAACACTTCGCCGTAACCGCTTCATGATTTGGCGATTGCCCTACGGAAGCGCGCATGTATCAACTGAGGCACGCCAGGGTACGGCGATGGTGTAATGTTGCCCCCTGGTGCCCAAATTTTGCCATTGCATTGTTTGAGGACGGCCGTGCACTAGGCCTAATAACCTCGGATTGTTTAAAAAAAAAAAACGGTTTGTCGACGAAAATGAACTTCCTCGGTGAAATTCTTAATGATCAATTATCGGTTAATCGGTAAATTATGCCCATCCCTACTCTGGACTCCTGAACATCCTCATCATGCTCGACCTCAAAGCTCCCTTTGATACAGTCAATCACTCCATTCTCCTCTCCCGTCTGGAGACCTTCCTCAGCATCCCTGGCACAGCTCTCTCCTGGTTCCACTCATACCTTACCAAAAGACAACAATTCATCCATGTCAACAACTGCACCTCCCTCACAGCCCCCCTTTCCCATGGTGTTCCCCAGGGCTCTGTGCTTGGCCTTCTCCTCATCATCATCTATATACTCTCGCTTGATAACATCATCTGCCGACATGGCCTTAACTTCCATTGTTATGCCGACAATGTTCAGATCTACATTTCTACAAACTGTATAACCACAATAACCTGCATCATCATCATCATCATCATAGCAGTCTGTCGGGGGGCAACAATCACTGTTCCATTTAGGTCTGATCAGATTCCTCCATGCAGCTCTGTCCTTCGCCTTCCACTGCCAGGAACTCCTGCTCCATACTGGAAAACTGTCTCTCTGAAATAAAATCCTGGATGCAAAAGAACTTTCTACAACTTAACTATGATAAGTCTGATATGATGATCATCGGCCCGGAATCTCTCATCAATACCACCCACAACTTCAACCTCACTGTTACTATTGCCAACTCCACACCTTCCCCATCCCCACAGATATGAAATCTTGGAAGTCATCTTTGACACCCACCTCACTTTTGAACCACACATCAATCATGTCATCAAAACTGCCTTCTTTCACCTAAAAACATAGCCCGACTCCATCCCTCACTCACCTTCTCCACCGCAGAAACCTTCATACACACGTTTATCACATCCAGACTTGACTACTGCAATAACATTCTTTACAGCTCATCATTCAAAGTCCTCCAGAAACTTCAATACATTCAGAACTCAGTCGCCCGTCTTCTCACCCAGTCCCGTTCCCGCGACCACATCACCCCTGTCCTCCAGTACCTCCACTGGCTCCCAATCTCACAACGCATACAGTTCAAAGTCCTTCTCCTCACCTTTAAAGCCCTCAATCACCAGGCCCCTTCCTATCTCACTGACCTGTTGCACCAGTACCCCCCTTCCCCCCACTGCCTTTGTTCATCTGATGCAAACCTCCTCTCTCCACCACACAGAACCAAGCACAGAACCTAGGGGGACAAAGCCTTTTCCATCGTGGCCCCCTCCCTCTGGAATTCTCTCCCCCAACAGATCCGTGACTGCACAGACTTAAACTACTTTAAATCATTACTCAAAACCCACCTGTTCAGACTTGCTTTTAATCTTTAATTTGAACTTTTTTTTATTTAAGCTTTTGTAAAGAGTATACATGTCATTACAGCATTGCATTGTTTACATTTTCATCACATATTCCCTTTTTTTTGTTTTTTGACAACATTGGGAAAAAATTATTACAACATCCTTTTTCTTTAAGTGAAAGAAAAGAAAAATTCAAAAAACCAAAAAACCAAAAGAGCAGAAAGATAAAAGAGCATCTGAACAAAGAGAGGTGCCATTATTGAAATGGTGTTTGTGCAAGATTAGATCTGATGGAAGACACATATGCGTTCCAGGGTTGCCAAAAGTTCAAGAATCCCTCCATGTCCTGTCTCAGTGCAAATGTCAACTTTTCCATCAAATAAATGTCCTGAATCACGTTAATCCAATCTTCAGGTGCAGGACAGTCTTTCGACATCCATTTTTTTGTTAGAGCTTTTTTTGTTAGAGCTTTTTTACTTGCCAATATTAAAACAGTGAATAAGTATTTTTCTCCTCGTCTTTCCAGTGATTCCGGTAGTAAACCCAAATACAAAGTTACAAAAGAAAAGGGAACTGTTACTTTGAATATTTTCCCCAATATTGTCTGTACATTGGTCCAATATTGGTGGATAACTGGGCATGACCAAAACACATGAAAATGATTTGCAGTCTTTTCATCACACAAGCGCCAACAATTCAACCCTTTATGAGTAAATTTGTTTTGTGCAGGTGTTCTGAAAAATCTTACCAAATTTTTCCATCCAAATTCTCTCCGCAGCAGGGATGAAGTACTTTTCCATTGTTGTTTATTTAGCTTTTCCCATATTTCCAGTTGTAAAGTGAAATTCCCCTCTTTTTCCCATTTCTCTTTTATACACTACCGTTCAAAAGTTTGGGGTCACCCAGACAATTATTTTGTGTTTTCCATGAAAAGTCACACTTATTTACCACCATGAGTTGTAAAATGAATAGAAAATATAGTCAAGACATTGACAAGGTTAGAAATAATGATTTGTATTTGAAATAATAATTTTTTCCTTCAAACTTTGCTTTCGTCAAAGAATCCTCCATATATTTTAGAAATGTATCTGATCCCTGGGATCCCTTTATATGCCATTAAGAAAACCTTCAGAACACCTGACTGGGCCCTTTCCAAATCCTCCTTTTTAAGTATTTTTTTTATGTGGTGTCTAAGCTGAAAGAACACGTAAAGGTCTTGATTTACTAGACCTTGTTTTTTCAAATCTTCAAAACTTCTTAAAGTTTGCCCTTTAAAAAATCGTAATATTTTATCAGTCCGTTCTCTTTCCACTTTTTAAATCTAGTGTCTGTTTTATTAGGAGTAAAATCCTGATCATTGCAGAAGTCGATAGGGCTCTTTGGCTTGATTCTCTCTGACTATCTTAAACCAAATTTTTAGCGGGGTCTCTATCCACGGGTTAGTGTTATTCAAAAGTTTAGGTAAGGCATTGTTCCCTATTATTGCCTGTAGGGGAATGTCACTTGTTATTTGGCATTCTATCTCCTTCCATTGTGCAGTGTAGACTGGGTTACATATCTCTACTAAAGTTTTAATTTGTGCGGCTTTAAAATAGTCCCTGATATTTAGCAGCACGAGCCCACCTTTGTCTTTGTTTAGCTGTAGGGTTCTAGATCTGATTCTTGGTCTCTTGCCCTGCCATATGAATCTTGAGATCCTTCTGTCCAGTTCTTGCCATGTTTTTTGGGGAGGTTCTACCGGTATTGTTTGGAAAAGGTATAAAAGACGTGGAAGTATATTCATTTTGACTGCTTCAATTCTTTGTGCAGTACCCAAGAATGGTATCGTATTCCATCTTGCTAGATCAGATTTTAATTTTGCCATCAGTGGATCATAGTTTAGTGTTATAATTTTGTTGAGTTGTTTTGGGATATTGACCCCCAGATATTTCATAGATTCCATCTCCCAGTCAGTTTTGAATTTGCTTAGTAATATTGATTTGGGTTATAGTTGAATGTTAAAATTTGGGTTTTATGCATGTTTAATACATACCCCGATAACTCTCCATACTCTGAAAAAACTGAGATTAGTTCTGGAAAAGAGGTGTCCGGCTGCCCCAGGTATATTAAAATGTCATCATCAAAGAGTGCTATTTTATGTTCCTTCTGACCAAGTGTAATACCTTGAATTTTTTGATTCTGTCTTATCCATTGGCTCAGAGGTTCTATGAAGATTGCAAAGAGCAGTGGAGACAAGGGGCAGCCCTGACGACATCCTCTTTCCAGTTCAAAGGATGATGATAATTTACCGTTAATCCTTATTTTAGCTGTTGGGTTTTTTATATAATGCCTGGATAGAATTTGATCTTTTTTTTAATAATGTAAAGCATCTTTGAGTGCTTTGGAAAGTGCTATACAAATAAAATGTATTATGATGATGATTATTATTATTATTATTATTAAAATGTGTAAAAATACAAACTTAAGGCTTTATGGACTTTGAGCAAAAATACAACAAATTGTAACCTACATGATTGGATGATTGCCAGACTTACGTCCCTTTAAAACAAAAAGATGCCTCATCAGTAAACCCACTTCTGTCATGCACTGAAGACATCAAGTCTTGGAGGGCCCTTAACTTTTTAAATTTTAATGAAAAGAAAACAGAAGTAATGGCGTCTGGACCTAGTGGCCCCTGTGAGTCCCCTCTTGTAAACTTCGGCCCCCTCACGCCTTACGTGAAACCCACAGTCAAGAACCTTGGTTTATTATGGACAGTGATTTTAAATTAGACACTCAGATTTGTTCTGTGGTAAAATCCAGCTTCTTTCATCTAAGGCGTTTAGCAAAAGTAAAACCCATTCTTTCTAGACCACACCTGGAAACAGTAATCAGAAACATGCTTTTATTTCATCTCAGTTTGATTACTGTAACACACTTTTCGCCGGTGTCAGCCAGTCATCTCTTTAGCGTCTGCAGCTAGTTCAAAATGCTGCTGCTCGTCTTAACAGGTACACATAAAAGAGATCACACCACACCCATTTTAGTTTTACTCCACTGGCTATCCGTGCATTTTAGAGTTCATTTTAAAATTCTATTATTAGTTTTTAAATCTTTGAATGGTCTTGCTCTGCCTTATCTCTGAGCTTCTGCATCCCAACGCTCCCACCCGGTCCCTCAGGTCAGCTGAACAGCTGCTTCTGGGGGTCCCAAAGGTGAAGCGGAAGCTCAGAGGGGACAGAGCCTTTTTGATCATGGCACCCAGGTTATGGAATGATTTACCCCTGAACATCAGATAAGCACCTTCACTGTCCATTTTTAAAACTCGTCTTAAAACACACTTTTACTCTCTGGCATTCGGCCCAGTGTCAGACATTGATTTTATTGAATGAAATTGATTTTATTTATTTATTTATTTACTTCTTTTACCTTTTATTTTATTGTTTCTATTGACTGTGGTTTTATACTGTTTTTGTGTTAGTGTCCGCTGTCAGCACCATGTGGGGCACTCTCTCTCCAGACGGACTCCAGCAGGCAGTTAGTGGTGGAAGCATTTGGACAAATTGCTAAATACAGCCGTGACAGTGAGCCCTGAAAGGGCACAAAACGTGTTATTTCCTTCTGAGTGGTGTGTTTATGATACTGAAAATTGAGCTCCGAGAGCAAAACAACTACTGCATAATGCATTGCTTGTTTGAACGTGATTTTTCAGACAGCAGCAAAAATCCAAAAATCACGGAAACAAGAGCCACGCAAGGTCCTGTACGGAGGCCATCCTGTTTAAATACGCTGAATGTCGCTGCAGTCTCCAGTCCACACACCGTGTAGTTGAAATACTGGAGTTACCACCACTGTTTTATGAAAATGATCCTTTTTTTTTTAACAGAATCAGCAATTCATGCCTAGGAAGATGAGAGCTCCGCACAATTGTCACACATGCACATAAGTTGAGAGCGGAGCTGCAGCCAGTTTCTCAGAGCTTCCATCATTTACCACATAAGTTATGAACCCTGTTTAAATTACGAGACCACAGGGTCCTAAAAACATTTGCAATAATACCACATATTGCAGTGTTGAGCTATCCACCATCACCACAGGGGAAATTCCTCCAGCCTGACAGCCCTATTTGATGATCAATTGATCAATGATCAAAAAATGTATAAAGAAGAAGAAGAGAGAAAGGCAAGTTTATTTTCATTCAATCCATACAGCCGAGCATGTACATCAGAACAAAATTATACTTCTCTTTATTGGAGGGGCCGCTGCGTTGCACACGACTTTCCCTTCCCCCATTCTATTAAGCTGAGCACCAAGCTAGAAGGTGGGAAGTACCATTTTTTATATGATCTTTGGTATGACCTGGCTGAGCTTGAACCCACAACCTCCTGGCTGTGCTATGAATGCTTTCTGTAATTTCCCAGTTGGGATCAATAAAGTACATCTACTGTATCTATCTATCCATCTATTACCACTAGGCTCCCACTCTGGTAAAAGTATATCACAGAGGAAGGATAGCAATTATCAACAGAAAATGTGTATACAGTATTATAGCTTCAACTTCTTATTCCTACGATTTATAAAAAGCTCATTCTAAATAGAAATATGTATTTTTTATTCACCAATATTTTTTTTGTTCCAAGGTTGTCATAGCCAGGAGCGGCACTGGGGTTAAGCTCCCAGTGCTTATAAAATGCTCCTTATGGCGTGCGTCTCGAAAAGCCTCTGACAACTAAGTCCAACTCCTAGCCTGCCCGTGTGGTTTAGTCTCTAAGCCCGGCGGAACTGCTTTTACTAATAGGAGAAGGGGTGAGGGCGGATCTCTGGCGCCTTAAAACCAGATGCTTCGGGTAGATGGTGGCTCGTCAACCTGGGAAGGTAGCCCATCTAGGGGAAGGTAAACCCTGATTTCAAACCTCTGCTGCCTTGCGGCACACCCGGTCACAGGAAAGGCTTCGGGAGTCAACCCTGAGGAAAAATCCGGAGTCGGAGTCCCTAAGGCAGTTCTCTGTTGTGCTCAACATCGTTCTGGCAGCTCCTGCGACGGCGCTGGTGCCAAACTGTAGCAGCCCTGCTGTTCCTATGGATTCATCAGTGACGTGGAGAGGGGGGACATGCTGCATGGGCAAAATCTTATCCTCCATATCTTCCTGCCCAGGCTTGAATCCTACCAACGCCCAACGCTGGAAGGTAGAACACCGGATCACTGGAGAGGACACTCCAGCTTCACCTTTGGCATAGACAAAACACGGGGAATGACAGTTACCGGTTATAAGCCACCGCTCAATTGGCGTAGAGCGCGGCACCAGGGGTTGTTCCCAACGGTGGGAGGGCTCATCGGATCTCACTGGACAGCTACCGCCCGCCTCAAGCTGGGCAACCCCCAGCCAATAAGGTGTTGTCCCGCCACAGCCTGCTTTCCTCATTGGGTGCATGGAGATGAGGAGAAGTCTGAACGGCAGGCTGAGAACTTTCACACCAGGCCAACTCTAAAACTGGGAACTTGGAACGTCCGCACTATGATGACAGGACTCTCTGCTAACCTCAAGGACATCAACAACACCAGGAAGACTGTCATCATCAATAATGAGCTGAAGAGACTGGAAGTGGATATCGCCACTCTCCAGGAAACACGGTTGGCTGACGCAGGCACACTGAGAGAGAAGGACTACACGTTCTACTGGCAGGGAAAGAGCAGTGACGAACACAGGGAACACGAAGTGGGCTTCGCAGTGAAGAACACCTTGCTAAAGATGGTGGAACCGGGCAGCAATGGCTCTGCACGACTCCTCACCCTCCGCCTCAACACCACTCAAGGCCCAGTCACCCTCGTCAGTGTGTATGCCCCAACACTGACAGCCACACCAGAGGCAAAAGACGAGTTCTACGAGAATCTCGCAATAACTGTCAGGATCATCCCCAACTCTGAACAACTCATTCTCCTTGGAGACTTCAATGCCAGAGTGGGTGCTGACCACGACTCCTGGCCCTCCTGTCTTGGACCATTTGGCGTGGGCAGAATGAATGACAACGGACAGCGGCTGCTTGAGTTCTGCACTTATCACGATCTGTGCATCACAAACTCATTCTTCAAGACCAAGCCCCAACACAAGGTTTCCTGGCGACATCCGCGCTCAAAGCACTGGCACCAGCTGGACTTGATCCTGACCAGGCGCACCTCACTGAAGAACGTGCTAATCACCCGTTCGTTCCAGAGTGCAGATTGCGACACAGACCATTCATTGGTGTGTTGCAAGGTCAAGCTGCAGCTGAAGAAATTCCATTGTGCTAGACAGCCTGGAAAGGCACGGATTGACACCAGCAAGATGGCCCAACCAGAACTTGTTGACCGGTTTGCCTCCACCTTTGAGAAGGAACTTGGTGTACCACAAGAAGGAGAATCAGCAAAGCAGAAGTGGGAAGAGCTGCGAAACACCATCCACCGCACAGCCTTGGCTACCTTTGGGAGGAAGACCTCTAAGTCACAGGACTGGTTTGATGCCAAGTTGACCGAGATGACCCCGGTCATTGAAGCCAAGCGCTCAGCTCTTGCCGAGTACAAGAAGTACCCAAACGAGAAGAATCTCCAGATTCTCAGGGCTGCGAGAAGCAAAGTTCAGCAGACTGCTCGACGCTGTGCCAATGAGTACTGGACTCAGCTCAGCCAAGACATTCAAACCGCTGCCATAACAGGGAACATCCGTGGTATGTACGATGGCATCAAGAAAGCACGTGGTCCGGCTCAGAGCAAGACGGCCCCCCTCAAATCCTCCACTGGGGAGATGATCACAGAAAAGAACAAGCAGATGGAGAGATAGGTGGAGCACTACTCCGACCTCTACTCCAGACAGAACACCGTGACACCGTCAGCCCTTGATGCCATCGATTGCCTGCCATCCATGGACGAACTTGACGCCGAGCCAACCATCGACGAACTCAGCAAGGCCATTGATAGCTTGGCCGCTGGCAAGGAGCCGGGAACGACGGCATACCCCCCGACCTGATCAAGCACTGCAAGACCGCCCTACTGCTGCCATTGCATGACGTCCTCTGCCAGTGCTGGAAGGAAGGTGCCGTACCACAGGACATGAGGGACGCCAAGATCATCACCCTCTACAAAAACAAAGGGGAGAGAAGCGACTGCAACAACTACAGGGGCATCTCCCTCCTCAGCGTTGTTGGCAAAGTCTACGCACGAGTTGTTCTCGTTCGTCTACAGAAGCTTACCGAACGTGTCTACCCCGAGTCTCAGTGTGGCTTCCACGCTGAGCGATCGACGGTAGACATGATATTCTCCATCCACCAACTCCAGGAGAAATGCAGAGAACAGAACATGCCCCTGTACGTCGCCTTCATCGACCTCACCAAAGCGTTCGATCTGGTCAGCAGAGAGGGCCTTTTCAAGATCCTGCCAAAGATAGGATGCCCACCAAAGTTGCAAAGCCTCACTGAATCGTTTCACACCAACATGCAGGGGATAGTGCAGCATGACGGCAACGTCTCAGAGCCATTCAACATACGCAGTGGAGTGAAACAGGGCTGTGTACTTGCGCCAACCCTCTTTGGGATTTTCTTTGCTATGCTCCTGAGGCATGCCTTCAGCACAGCAACAGAGGGAATCTACCTGCATACAAGATCTGACGGCAGGCTTTTCAACCTCGCCCGCCTGAAAGCCAGAACCAAAGTACGCGAGGCTCTAATCAGAGACATGCTGTTCGCAGACGACGCTGCAGTCGCAACCCACACACAGCAGGAGCTTCAGACCCTGATGGACCGCTTCTCCCACGCATGCAAGGACTTCGGGCTTACCATCAGCCTGAAGAAGACTAACGTCTTGGCGCAAGGCACGGAAGCACCACCAACCATCACCATCGATGACTACGAGCTGGAGGTCGTGAATCAGTTCACGTACCTGGGGTCCACGATCAGCAGCAACCTCTCCCTTGATACAGAGATCGACAAGAGGATTGGAAAATCAGCCTCCACACTCACTCGCCTCACCACACGAGTGTGGGAGAATCCCAAACTCTCTGTCAAGACAAAGATGGCAGTGTACAATGCCTGCGTCATCAGCACACTGCTCTATGGGAGTGAGACGTTGACAACATACGCCCGGCAGGAAAAGAGACTGAACTCCTTCCACTTGCGCTACATTCTCCGCATCCTGGACATATCCTGGCAGGACAAAGTGTCCAACACAGAAGTTCTGTCCCGCGCCGGCCTTCCCTCCATGTTCACTCTACTCAGGCAGCGCAGGCTCCGCTGGCTAGGCCACGTTCACCGTATGGAGGATGGCAGAATCCCCAAAGACGTCCTCTACGGAGAACTGGCGACTGGCAGGAGAGGCGTTGGCCGCCCACAGCTGCGCTTTAGAGACGTCTGCAAGAGAGACATGAAGGCCCTGGAGATCAACACAGAGCGCTGGGAGGACCTTGTAACAGACCGCTCCAAATGGAGAGGCACCCTGACCAGACAGCTCAAGGCGGGTGAAGAGAGACTGACTGCTACAGCAGATGAAAAAAGGACCCGCAGGAAGAACCGCCACAGCTCCAGCAGCACGGAGACCACCCGCAAGTGCGACCTGTGTGACAGGGACTGCCATTCATGCATCGGCCTGTTCAGCCACAGGCGGTGCTGTTCCAGCAGAGTAGACGTTTAGGATTCTCTTCCATGGTCATCATAGACCGGAGATTTTTTTTAAAAAGGAGCAAACAGAAAAAGATGGAAAACAGAAGTATAATGTATTAATTTATGATACGATTCATCCTTCAGTTTTTATTTTTGTTTACTATGTTTTTGAATGATTCTAAATGTAGCTAGACTGAATTATACATTTGTAATTCCTGAGTTATTACATAATTCCACCCCACTAACAGATATATTATGGAAGTTAGGTTATTTCGCACCTCAGACAGAGACAATGAATACACATGGGAGAACAATGTCCAAGAGGGTGAGAGGGCGTTGAATGAAGTGTAGTGTAAATATCATGCTGTGTATGAGGAAGTGCCTTGAAGCTTGTGAAGGTGACTTGATATATAGAGAGGAGTGCTTGCTGTAATCATTAAGTCTGCTCTGTGCTTGTGAGATGTGAGTGTGTAATAAATCGCATGACATGAAGCTGCCTCTTCATTTACACACCCCACACTGGTGACCCAAGATGTATTATGGAACGCGAGGCGAGAACCCCGGAGCCGGCCCGGTCGGGAAGCCCCAGAGACGCAGCAGCCATTTCACAGACAGCCAGGACTAGAACCCCCAGCAACGGGTGTGCAGTTTCAGTCAAGCTACCGGATTTCTGGCAGCACAACCCACGCTCTTGGTTCCACCACACCGAGGCCCAGTTCGCCCTCCGGGGAGTAACGGCAGACGACACCAAGTTCTACCCTGTGGTAGCAGCGCTGGACTCCCGCACAGCCCAGCAGGTAGCGAGCCTGCTCGATCAGCCACCAGCCCGCAACAAATATGAGGCACTCAAGGCTGCGCTCACCCGGCGCTACACGCTCTCGGAATGTGAGAGAACGGAGAGGCTCCTGGCGCGGACCGAGTTAGGAGATGGGTCGGCCGTAGACCTGATGGAGAAGATGCTGGCGTTAATGGGCACGGACAACGGGCACTTTGTTTGCCCACCTTTTCCTCCGGAACCTTCCAACAGTGGCGAGAGCGGTTCTGGCCAATTCGCCATTGCTGGCCACGCGTGACTACCGTGCGCTAGCCCAGGAGGCGGACCGGATCATCCTCACCACCAGGGCGATCACAGTCAACGCGGTAGCGGCGGAGCCCAGCGAGACGACCAGAGGAGGCGAGGAGCCACCGACGGTAGCAGCAGCGGGGGCCAAGGAGCGCCAGAGAGACACGCTATGTTTCTACCACCGCCGCTTCGGAGAGAACGCATGCAGATGTGCGCCACCGTGCCAATTCAAGCGCTCAGGAAAACGCTGAGGCCAGCGCTCGGTAGCAGCTGTGACCCTCGGTGAAGAGAACAAGCTGCTCTACTTGACGGACGAGCGCTCAGGGAGGCGTTTCCTCATGGACACCGGAGCCCAGAAGAGCTTCATCCTGCCGACCTACGCCGACCGGCTGGCAGGACCTCGCAGCCCCGTGATGTTGGCAGCAAACGGCTCGGAAATTAAGACCTTTGGTGAGAGGACACTGACCTTATCTCTACACGACCGTACATACAAGTGGACTTTTGTCGTAGCAGCACTGAATTACCATATCCTGGGGGCTGATTTTCTGTGTGCACATGGTTTACTGGTTGATGTTGCTAACAAGCGCCTGGTTAATGCACTGTCCTTTGACTCTCTCCCTTGTATAGCTCAAGTGACCCAGCCAACAGCACAGGCCAACGTCACAGCTCCAGGCGGTAAGTTCCACGCACAGCTCACTCAGTTCCCAGCACTCACGGTCCCAACGTTTTCCTCGGCTATCGCTAAACACGGGGTGGAGCACTTTATCACCACCACCGGGCCGCCCGTTTTCGCAAGACCTCGGCGCTTGGATGCAGCCAAACTGGCCATAGCACGCGAGGAGTTCACCAACCTGGAAAGGTTGGGCATCATCAGGCGTTCAAACAGCCCATGGGCATCCCTGCTACACATGGTCCCTAAGGCTGAGGGATCGTGGCGACCGTGCGGTGATTTCCGCAGGTTGAACAACGCCACAGCACACGACCGCTACCTGATTCCCCACATACAGGATTTTTCTGTCCACCTCGCCGGAGCACGCATTTTTTCCAAAATAGACCTGGTCCGCGGTTACCATCAAGTCACAGTGCGCGCGGAGGACGTACCCAAAACAGTGGTAATAACTCCGTTCGGTTTATTCGAGTTCATGCACATGCCATTCGGGTTAAAAGGCGTGGCACAGACGTTCCAGCGCATGATGGATGCAGTGCTGCACGATCTCCCGTTCGTGTTCGTCTACCTGGACGATATCCTGGCAGCCAGTGCGTCCGAAGACGAACATGAAACCCACCTCAGGACGGTTTTCCGGAGGTTGGAGGAGCACGGGTTAATAATCAACCTGGCGAAATGCCAGTTCGGCGTGACGCAGATTGATTTTTTTGGGGCACCACGTCTCTCCGGAAGGAGCGATCCCGCTGCCTGACAAAGTGCGCGCTGTGGCGGATTTTCCCCGGCCCCAGACGGTCAGGGCGCTGCAGGCATTTTGGGGGATAGTGAATTTTTATAACCATTTCCTTCCCCGCACGGCGCAGCTCATGCAACCATTGTACGCCGCGCTCAAGAAACAGAAACCCGCAAATAGGGTCGAATGGACCCCGGAGCGAGAGCGGGCGTTCTCGGAGGTTAAAGCAGCCCTGGCAAACGCCACACTGCTGGCGCATCCGGACCCGGCGGCCCGGATAGCGCTCACCACCGACGCTTTAAACGTGGCCATAGGGGCTGTCGTAGAGCAGCGCGTTGCCGGGGCTTGGCAGCCGCCCGCTTTTTTCAGCAGAACTTTGCGCGACAGCAAACGTAAATACAGCGCGTTCGATAGGGAGTTGCTGGCTCTCCACCTGGCCATACGCCACTTCCAGTTCTGGCTGGAAGGGCGCAGCTTCATCGCGTTCGTGGATCACAAGCCACTAACGTTCGCGATGGCCAAGGTTTCAGAACCATGGTCGGGCCGGCAGCAGAGACAGTTGGCCGCGATCTCAGAGTTTACTACCGATATTCAGCATGTGTCGGTTAAACTGAATGTGGTGGCAGACTGCCTCTTGCGCGCCGTGGTGGCCCCGGTCTACGTGGGGATAGATTATGCAGCCATGACTGCGGAGCAGATTAGCGATGCGGACGTGCGCGCGCTCCAGTCTGGACCAACAGGGTTAAGGCTGGAGAGCAGGGTGCTGCAAGATGGCATGCCCCCCTAATCTGCGATGTCTCCATGGGGCGCCCGCGTCCGGTGGTCCCGGTCGCGTGGCGCCGCCGCGTGTTTGAAAAAAATGAATATAGTGAAAATCAGTTTTCCCATTCACAAGAATAAATCTGGCAGCCTCCAGCTCTAATTCCCTTACCCACCCTTAAAAGTTAATTCTATAAAAGTTAAGTCATCACTTTAATACTCAGAAATGTGTGGATTAATCTTTGTTTGATCAAACCTTTATTATAAAAAAGGCTTGGTTAAAGCCAAGTTTGCACTTTCTTCCCAAAAGGGAATCATATTTGATTGGGAGAAAAAGTATATTTGAAATTAAGTCCTTGCCTTCAATCAAAATATTTATTAAAAGTGAAAAATAAATGTGGCATGAAGAAAAAAAAAAAAATCAGGGATTTTACTTTTAGGCCTCATCTCCCAGCCTTTGTTTTATAAAGAATGTATGCAGTATTTAAATCATTAAATTTTAAAGTGTAATAAATAATCAATTGATTGGTTCATAAGACTCTGATCAATGTGCAATTCTTATTGCTTTATTCTCTTAAATAAACAAGATTTGGGAGAAAATGATGTTCTCATAAATTTGCAACTTTTTTACTCGTAAATTTGCAACTCTTTTCTCATAAATTTACAATTTTTTTCTTCATAAATTTGCCTTTTTCTTGCAAATTTGCAATTTTTCTCATAAATTTACAACTTCTCAAAAAAATTTGCAACTTTTCTCATAAATTTGTGGCTTTTTTCTTGTAAATTTCAATTTTTTATTCATAAATTTCCATGTTTTTTTTCTTAATTTGCAATGTTTTCTCATAAACTTGCTACTTTTCCTCCCACAAATTTAATACTTTTTTCTGGCATATTTTTAACCTATTTTTCTCAAATTTGCAGCATTTTTTCCTTGACAATTTTCAACATTTTTTTTCTTTGAATTTGCACTGTTCAAAGGGACTGGTTAATTTTTATTCTGTAAAAAAAACAAACAAAAAAAAAAAAATAGGCTAAAAGCCTGTTAACAGATTGGGTCTTTCATCATATGACTGGTCATAACCATAATAATCATGCAGTGAAGTCAGACTATACTGATATCTTTACCACAACATATCCAATTGATTTTTAAGAGCATTTACTGAGAGTGCAGCAACAATATGCTCAGGAAGCTGATTCCAAGAGTTCACTACCCTTAAAGTCAAAAAATTTTGCTGTATTTTGCATCGTACAATTTCTTTCGCAAGTCTCTTAGAGTGACCTCTTAGTCGGTCTTGTTTAGCCAAATTTATATATTTGGAGTCCACTGAATAACATCCTGATAAGATAAGATAAGATAAGATAAGATAAGCCTTTATTAGTCCCACAACAGGGAAATTCCAGGATTGCAACAGCACAGGGATAGCAACACTCAGAGCATGATATATGTTTATATATCTCCATCAAATCCCCTGTGGCTCTTCTGTAAAAGAGACTGGGCAGGTGCAGTTCTCTTAAGCGCTGCTCATAAGGCTTATCCACCAGCTCTGGTATCAGTTTGGTAGCGCTGCACTACACACCAAAATCCCTGTTCTTTTCTTAGCTAGCCTTTTGCAGCTGGATGTCCAGGTCAGAGGTGTTCTTCATGTGATATACATGGCCCTTGTTTGTATTTCCCAGATGTAATACCACACATTTATCTGGGTTAAACTTCCGTTACCATGACTTTTTCCAGTCAGTTAAGCTGTCAAGATCTTCCTGCAATATCACACAGTCATCATCTTTCTTAATATTCATAAAAACTTTAGTATCATCAGCAAACATCAGTATGTTACTGTGTACTACATCAGGCATGTCATTGACAAAAATAAAAAACAAAAGTGGCTCAAGAACACTTCCCTGCGGAATCCCACTAATCAAAGATGAGTATGTACCATCAATAATAACCTGCTGTTGGCGATGCTGGAGAAATTTTGAAAACCAGTTTTAAATTTTATTCAGTTTATGTAGACAATGATCCAATTTTATATATTAGTTGTGGGATATGGTCCGAACTCTTCCCAATCCAAAAACATATACATCCTAAACACCATCTTACAAAGCACCCCCCCCCCCAAAAAAAAACAAGAAACGGCCCTGCCTACAATTATACAGTGTCCCCTTCAATATTTACTCTTGAGAAAATGTTCTGTGCATCAACCCCCCACCCCCCACCCCAACAGTGAAAAGAAACGTCCACCCATGGTCACGGAAACTCTGTAGAATCTTGTCTTGACAGCCACAGGAGTACCTGAGCTACTTGTGTAAAAGATGATGTACAGCTCAGTTCAAATGCACGTACAGCCCTGTGATGGGATGAGCTGCAAGCAAGAGACCCGGGCAGACAAATCAGTCAACGGACAAACTAAGCAGACAGCCACAGACACCATAGGTCCCCTTTACTCTATATAAATTAGCTACCCAATACGGCTTAGCACACGGTAAGTGTACTTCCACCTTGATTTTGCCCCAAAGCTCGTTTACCTGATAAATGGCGTTCCAACTGCCATTTTCATTGATTTCCCTAAACTCGGCTTCCATAGCTGACGATCCAGCGGCCCGTCTTTGTCCCCGTCCTCAGTGAGGTAATCCGTATCTGCCCGGTGATCAAACGAACAATTTTCACCGCCGTTTTCCGTTGAAGTCACCAACTGTTCCGCTGCACCGTTCCCTCAGTACCATTGCATTTTTTCACCTCCGTTGTCGGCCTGTTCTGAACGGAAACACGCCGCTGGCTCCTCCCACTGTGACCGTCCTAAGTGGACTAAAAAGAACGGGAGTAGTTATCCTGAACACCTGTATGGTTTCTAACTATGCTGCAGACTAAAATAACTATTTCATTTTTTTATATTTATTTAACAGTTCCTTCTACAGCAGAAGTTACGGATCGGTGGGGACGCGCGGAAGGCGTCTTATTTCTTGAACGGAACACATCCGGGCGGGCGGACTCTGTTTCGGGAATGCGCACGTAAAGTCACGCTATGGTCTGTTTACGTCCCATCTGCTCCGACCTGCTGCTGTTTAGGCAACCGAAAATTGTAGCTTGGTTTTAATGAGCTTATGGGTAAATAATGTTAGTGTAATCTGACATTTCAGTGATACGTGTCCTCGTAGAGGCCGTACATAGTGTGAACGAACAGAGGCATCATGGACTAGCCGCAGTTTGGGGGCTTTTCATCAGTGATTGACAGCAGGATTCTGATGCTGCTAACGTTAGCAAGCAGAGCAACTTAGCTAGTAATTTTTGAATCAGCCGTGCTACTGGGACAGGTACTCCACCAAGTTGTTCTATGTGTGTCGCTTCGTGTGTTGTCTTCTTATGGCAGTTAGTCCACTTTATATAGCTGTGTATTCATAGTTGTTGTCCAGCGTTGGCGTTAGCCGTCTGCTGCTGCTGTTGCTTCTGCTAGCTAATGTGTAGCTATAGTTATTGCCTGCCAGTGGTGGAAAAAGTGTTCAGATCTTTTAACGGTAAGTCGCACTCCCAAAGCCACTGTGGGAAGTATTTCAAACTGTGAATAATAACATACAGTAACCAGATAATTATGTTGGAAATACTTACAAAACACTGCTAATACTATTTACAAAAGTAGTACATATTAAAAAGTTCAAAGGTCATGATTATTATTACAACAATTTTGAAATCATGATTATTTTTTGTGATATAATACAAAAATTATCAGTGCAGTTAAATAGACAATATTTTTATAAATATCAGCACAATGCTTATTCTTTCTAAATGTGATGACGGGTCTTTAATTACACAACACGCATTATTTTCATTTTTTACCTTCATAGGAAAGGTTGCAAATAATGGTAACGTTCTACATGCATAATACAGTTGTTATTTCAATGTTTTGTGTAACTATGGTTTTTCTGTTTTCGAAAAAACGAAAATGTATTAAAAAGCTAGAAAATGCAAATATTTTATGCTAGCTTTACAGTGATTAAATGCTTATTTGACATTGGAGGAATTCCTAATTGTTTTCCTATTTTTTCTACTGACCACTTTCAGTGTTGCTCATGCAAAGATGTTTCTGAACTGAAGTATTATCCTGTTCACCCCATATTTAGAGACAAATATTTATTGTCTGTTTATTTTAGATAGTTTGAGATCCTTCAGAGATTCTCAAGGCACCATGGCTCCCAAAGACATCATGACCAATTCCCATGCCAAATCCATCCTCAACGCAATGAATTCACTTCGCAAGAGTAACACACTCTGCGACATCACTCTCAGGGTGGAGAACACAGATTTTCCAGCTCATCGGATTGTCTTGGCTGCCTGCAGTGACTACTTTTGTGCCATGTTCACAAGCGAGGTTAGAATTTTTTTCCACCCACTGTTTAGGACATTAGATGTCCCAGTTAAGCCACATTTCCACTATATAGTTCTGCGCTACTCTTTTCTTTTCTTTACTACTTGTTTCTCCCGCGGCTGCGCCTCCATCACAACCGCGGAAAGCCGAGAATTGCTGGGGTGGGCGGGATCGAGGTGGCGCTACACTGCTGACGTATAAAGGACGAGACAGACTCCTCAACAACACAGAAAAAAATAGCGGATTACGAGCGGAGGATTTCCACGGTTTTTAACACAATGAATGTCTTTAACGAGACAAGAGAATTTTACAGGAGAAGACGACGTGGATTGAGACAACACACGTTGGAGCAGGAGAGGAGAATAGCGGTTGCTCAGGAGGAATCTGAAGCAGCTGCATATGAAGCAGAGATCATTTCATTTGTTCAGTGTTCATGTGCATACATATGTCAAACGTGTTTTTTAAATAAAATGTGCACTTTTAAACTACGTTGCCTCTGTTGTTCAAAACGGTTAAATGTTAACAGACGGTTAATTAAATGCTGAAACACCGGGGTAATTTAAAATTATGCAGAAGCTTAATCCTAAACCCCTTTAACTTACCAAATAATTTATAATATTATAAAAAAAGCCAATCCAAATCTAGACCCATTTTGTATATTGTGTAATAATGATACACTGATGATAAACTGACTTCCCAAAAAAAGCAGCAGCTATACAACGCACTTTTGGTTTGATGGAATTGCCAATTGACCTTGGAATTATATGTGGAAACTTGTTATACTTCCAGTTAACTTTAACTTACCAAATAATTGATATTATAAAAAAGCCAATCCAAATCTAGGCCCATTGTGTATCATTTTTCCAATCTATTGTTATTTATAAGGGTTATCTGTTCAGTGGTGGCTAATTACACACTAAAACAACGTAGAAATGACTCCAAAAAAAAAAAAAATATGCTGCAGCTAGCCAAGTCACTTTTGGTTTGATGGAATTGCCAATGAACCTAGAAATTTTATGATGAAACTTTTTTTTAATCCTACTAAATACACTGACATTGTCACACTGCCCAACACCAAATTATAATTTTCTTTTTCAAACCAAAGATCACTATGGATCTATTGAATCACAATATCATAGGTTTATCATATACATGTCAACGTTTACAACATCGAAAATGTTATATTTGGGTTTACATGTATGGGTATTTTTGCTTTATATTATACTAGACTGCTTATAATTTATTGGAATTCTCAGAATTTGGAATGCCGATATAACATTCAATTCACATGTACTTACCTTTTACCCAATTCGACTTTTACCTTTATCAGTGTCTACTGCTGAATGTAAATTACACCTGTGCAACTGCTTACAATTTTACTTAAAAACTGTACCCAATGTAGAGCAATGAATACAGCAGTGGTAATATTTATTAAATTTAACAATAACAATTACATTACCATTAAAAATCTTGACACCTTTATGGCTGAACAGCAGGATTAGGGTCATATGAGGCAATGGAATGTGTATGTAATTATTCGCCTTTATCATCCAGTGTTATAATATACAAACCACACTTTTATCCAAAAGACTAACATTTTATTACATTACAAATATTCCCAAAACATGTTAACAAATGGGGAGCTTTCAGTACTTCGACCAGACTGCCAAAATGGTTTCGGAAGGCTCCGTGGAAGGAAGCCGTCTCTGTCAGCTCATCCGTTCTTAATGCGGCTAACTGCAGGTGTCTTTCGCGCTGTTCGAGCATCCTTTCACGGATCTGCATCTCCTCAGCATGATTCTGGGCCATCAGTGATGCAAGGTCTGCAATGTTGTTGGATATGAAAGACAGAAGTCATTGTATTTAGATAACACCGGATCAAAACATGTCAGAAAAAATATTATGGAATTAAACTGTTGAAAGCCTGTGGTGGGATGCTTCGTTGCTGTATTTAAGCTCAACTGTCATGTTGTTGCCCCTCAGTAGAGTGGACTATAAGGTGATGTGGTTAGGCCCCCCTTCATTTCAAAAAGGATTAATTGTAAAAAGTATTTTGATTTAATGGGTTATTTTTAAAAGAACTTCTTTGTACTGTGGCCTCATAAATCAGAATGGGTTAATAGTGTTAGCTGACTTGAAGAATTTCAATCAAGCATTTTGATTTGAAGTCAGTACATGTGCTCCTTTTTTTTTGTGAAAATACAACAGTATTTCACCACCAACACATCTATAACACTGGGCCACTGTGGCTATGAACACCCCTGAATCTAGTATTTTTATAAACGTAGAAAGACATTTTAAATTCCTTGTTATGCGTCTATAGAAAACAATCACATATAAAAACAACCGGGTGGTAATTTTCAGTTTGTTGTGCCTTACCAGCACTTGACCGGGAGATGCCGGGGCAGTCCAGTGAGGCGGACCCTAAGGGATTTGAAAACTGTGTATAGAAGGAAAAAAACACACAATAACGCTCACAAACAAAGTGCAACATGTACCGCAAACACAAAACTTTTTAACCAGAATACAATAAGCTTACGTCAGCGTTTTGTTCACGTGAATACTGAAATAAAAGCACGATTCAGCAGCTTGATGCCAGGTAGCAGCAAGGTACAGAGGTAGCTAGCTATTAGCGGGCTAGCCATCACCACAATTGCCCACAATCAAACAACTTTCTTTATTGCTAAAATAAAGTGCGCTTTTGACCGAAAGGCAAGAAGACGGACAATAACAAAACAACACTCACCGTCACCGTTTTCCAACTGCGTGGCCGCGTCGAGTCCAAATTCTCTGCCAAAATAGCAGGCCGGACACTTCCTGGTATATTTTTTCATTGCAAGTTGGCCCACCAACTCGCTCTGGATGTAGTCATCGGCTACGAGGGACAGAAAAGTCCGCACCTCCTCGTTTGTTCATGGAATAAACTTGCGCGTGGACATCGTTATATGAGAACACAATTGTGAATCCAGTCACCGCAGTTACTCGCTGAAATTACAAATGGCGGTCGTGTAGCTTCAACAGAAAACAAAACGGACGCGTTTGGTGACGTTACGCCCTGACCAATCAGCGTTTAGCAGTCGATTGACGTCAATTCACACCTCGCTTTTCGCTCGCCTGTACCCTGCCTCTGAACAGGCACGAAAATCGTAACGGTTAAACCGTGAGGACTTGGGTGGAAATGGCGAAAAACCGAAACAAGTAAAAAAAAGTAAAGCCCAGGTGATACTGGTGGAAATGGGGCTTTAGATAGCTTATGTAGTATCTTGCTTTTTCACTTTGTTGGTATTTCAACTTGATTAGAGGATAATAATAATAAATAATGCTCATAAACAGTCACTCCAATGCATCGTTCTGGTTTTGTGATTTTGCAGCTTGCTGAAAAGGGGAAGTCTTTTGTTGACATTCAGGGGCTCACAGCAGCAACTATGGAGATCTTACTGGACTTTGTTTACACGGAGACTGTGCTTGTCACTGTGGAGAACGTACAGGAGCTGCTACCAGCAGCATGTTTGCTACAGCTGAAAGGTGAGTACAGGAGTGCCTGCTGTACTTTGGAAAATTTTAAGCCTTCTGGTCTCAGTGAACCTTATGGACCTTTTCCACTATCCCCAGTCGGCCTTACTCTACACTACTCGCCACTACTCGTTTCGGCCTCGGTTGTGTTTCCATTGCAGCTGGGTACGCCTGGGGTGGGCAGGATTTTTTTTACAGCAAGGCGGCACCACACTCCCGTGACGTAGAGCACACAACCCAAGCAAAACATAACATGGCGGCTGTACAAGGCAACTCCTCGGTCTGTGGCTTTTTGTCACCGTAAATGCCAAAAAGGACCACCAGACAAGGGTACAGGCAGCGAGACGAAACACTCTGGAATAGTACTACAGTTTCTGGGAGAGCCGAAGACGTGAGGATACAAACTAGATCATATATGATGGTAAGCTAATGGTTGGTAATGCTAGTTTGCTTTAAGTACGTCGTACTACACTGTAATGTCTGCAAGTTATCGCTGTTGGGTATTAAAATATGTATGCTGTGTGTGTGTGTGTGTGTTTCAGATGGCTCTGTTGTGGGAAAATTGCCGCTTCAAACGGTCGGTCTGGGCGTTCAACACAGCCTGTCACTGATGTCACCCCAGCTTCACAAACGATCAGTGGTTATAGAACTTAAGAATGTCTGTAGAAACGTTTAGCTTCCTGTGCAGCAAATTGCTCTGATCTGCGTGAAAATCATGGACAGACTGTTGAGACATCATGGACGTACCTGCTGCAGCAGCACTGAGTCTGAGGTGGTCATGGCAAAAAATGATCAGCTGACACAACTTGATCGCCAGGTTGTAGTTATATTAGCCACAAAATATATATTCAAAAAGTAAACAGTACTGACTTAGGTATAATAAGATATATTTGACAATTATGATGCATTTTAGGCCAAAACAAACTTGATCTAGGATTAAAAGCAATTAAAATAATGCAGTCACAAGGTTACATGGAAAATACTTGATTTACTAGATACATGTACTGTAGAAATATACAGTGGGGCAAAAAAGTATTTAGTCAGCCACCAATTGTGTACGTTCTCCCACTTAAAAGATGAGAGAGGTCTTCAATTTTCGTCATAGGTATATCTCAACTATGAGAGACAAAATGAGAAAAAAAAATCCAGAAAATCACATTGAAAGATTTTTAATGAATTAATTAGTAAATTCCTCGGTAAAATAAGTATTTGGTCAATAACAAAAGTTCATCTCAATACTTACATACCCTTTGTTGGCAATGACAGAGGTCAAACATTTTCTGTAAGTTTTCACAAGGTTTTCACACACTGTTGCTGGTATTTTGGCCCATTCCTCCATGCAGATCTCCTCTAGAGCAGTGATGTTTTGGGGCTGTCGTTGGGCAACACGGACTTTTAACTCCCTCCAAAGATTTTCTATGGGATTGAGATCTGGAGACTGGCTAGGCTACTCCAGGACCTTGAAATGCTTCTTCCGAAGCCACTCCTTCGTTGCCCGGGCGGTGTGTTTAGGATCATTGTCATGCTGAAAGACCCAGCCACGTTTCATCTTCAATGCCCTTGCAGATGGAAGGAGGTTTTCACTCAAAATCTCACGATACATGGCCCCATTCATTCTTTCCTTTACACGGATCAGTTTTCCTGGTCCCTTTGCAGAAAAACAGCCCCAAAGCATGATGTTTCCAACCCCTTGCTTCACAGTAGGTATGGTGTTCTTTCTCCTCCAAACACAACAAGTTGAGTTTTTACCAAAAAGTTCTATTTTGGTTTCATCTGACCATATGACATTCTCCCAGTCCTCTTCTGGATCATCCAGATGCTCTCTAGCAAACTTCAGACGGGCCTGGACATGTACTGGCTTAAGCAGGGGGACACGTCTGGCACTGCAGGATTTGAGTCCCTGGCGGCGTAGTGTGTTACTGATGGTAGCCTTTGTTACTTTGGTCCCAGCTCTCTGCAGGTCATTCACTAGGTCTCCCCATGTGGTTCTGGGATTTTTGCTCACCGTTCTCATGATCATTTTGACCCCACGGGGTGAGATCTTGCGTGGAGCCCCAGATCGAGGGAGATTATCAGTGGTCTTGTATGTCTTCCATTTTCTAATAGTTGCTCCTACAGTTGATTTCTTCACACCAAGCTGCTTACCTATTGCAGATTCAGTCTTCCCAGCCTGGTGCAGGTCTACAATTTTGTTTCTGGTGTCCTTTGACAGCTCTTTGGTCTTGGCCATAGTGGAGTTTGGAGTCTGATTGTTTGAGGTTGTGGACAGGTGTCTTTTATACTGATAAAGAGTTCAAACAGGTGCCATTAATACAGGTAACGAGTGGAGGACAGAGGAGCCTCTTAAAGAAGAAGTTACAGGTCTGTGAGAGCCAGAAATCTTGCTTGTTTGTAGGTGACCAAATACTTATTTTACCGAGGAATTTACCAATTAATTCATTAAAAATCCTTCAGTGTGATTTTCTGGATTTTTTTTTTCTCATTTTGTCTCTCATAGTTGAGGTATACCTATGATGAAAATTGGAGACCTCTCTCATCTTTTAAGTGGGAGAACTTGCACAATTGGTGGCTGACTAAATACTTTTTTGCCTCACTGTATATTCTCTGCATCAACAATGTACTATACATGCATTCATGTAGTATTGCACTGGGAATTGCACTGACAATAAACCTTTGAAGTTTTTGCAGATGTCTCTTTTTTTATATGTGAAGGTTACCACCAAGTGGCACAAATTAAATACTAACAGATTGGAAAAGCTGTCTAAGAACAATCCAGCAGTTTGAGAAATCACTTTTGGTTTGGTGTAAGTCTGTCAATAGAATTATGAACCATAAAGCAGTTTGTGTTAAAATGTTAAATCCCATTAAACCCTAACCCAGGGGTTTCCAATCATGTGTCATGGAGGGCCAAGACCCTGCAGGTTCTCTCTTCTACCCAGTCTCTTCGGCAGGTGTTTTCACTGATCAGCAGTCAGTGGAAGAAATTCAGTGTAATCTGCTGTTGAAGACATTGTTTGGAGGTAAAGCCTGCAGGGTCTTGGCCCTCCATGGCACATGATTGGACACCCCTGCCCAAACCCATTATGATAAAGTACAGATGCTAATACAGTATGGCCCAGAATTCCTCCATATACTGGTACTGTCACTAAAGTGTGCAGGGTCTTCTGTGGTGGCACATCCAACAATACAGTCTTCAGTAAATAAAATAATTGTTTTGGTTACTTTTTCTTAAAAATGAGCAATTATTTTCAAAGTCACCAATAAATGGTTGGTACTGTTGACTCTTTTCCCACCGGTATCTTCACAGACAAAATAGAAAATCATGATGCAAACACGTAAGTCACTAAATTGTTTATTACAATCAGCAGCAAATTCCAGATTATTCAGAATGTGCAAAATTCAAACTGTAAAAAAAAAAAAAAAAAAACTTAGAATGGGTCACACACGCCAGCCACACTGCCTCACTGAGAAGCAGCTGGGATGTGCCACTCACACTGGTCCCAGTTCAGCAGATCTTCAGCCTGCATCTCTAAATAGTGAGGCAAGGTCCAGTTTGGGTGGATTGTTTTCCTCTTGCCTAGACAAAAGACAGAAATGGGTGGTGGTTAATTAAACCAAGTTTAAAACATATTTGGGAAATACATTTGTTGCTAAAAGCCAATAGTGGAATGTGAATGAATGAATGAATCTTTATTTCAGATAGATTAAAAGTAAAGATTAAAAGAAAATAGAATAATATAACAAAGGGGAAAAAAATCTAACAAGGTCAACTTAAACAATAACTCCTCTGATTATACAGTTCAACATAGGTTATCTGAAATGGGTGATGGCTGAAGCCGCAGCTTATATTGCTCACCCATATTCCATCCAAGAATTCAAAAGAAAAACAAAACAGGAGTGATTACAGTTTGAATGTGACAAAGTACTTCGTTGTTGTATTTAACCACAATTTTCATGTAGCTGCGCTTCAATAAAGTAGATTTAAAAGGGCTGGGTTACATTTAAAATCATCTGTTTTTACTGTGGCCTCAGCAATCAGAATGAATTAATACATTCACTTGAATGGAATCTAGTACTTTAAAAGGAACTCTGATTATATTGGCATGTTAGCTCTATATGCTTTATTTTGATGTTGGTAACATAACTATAATATAATTTTTTTGAAAATAATTCCCAGTTTTATATATTTTTAAAAAACTTTATTACGATGTAAATCACCATTTTTGTTTACGTCGCAATGCATTCTGGGTAGTGACGTAGAATGGTTGCAGCCGTTTTTTCTGTCTTATACAAGCCAAGAAGCGAAGCTCCTAACTACTGCCATTTGTCAGTGAAAATGCCACATTGCGCGGCTTTTGGATGTAATTTCCAATCAAAGGGAAATAGAGCGGGGTAAGCCTCCATAGCTTTCCTAAAGAGGGAAAGTGGAGGAAAAAGTGGGGCGGCAGCTGCTCAGCAGGTAGAGCAGGTCGTCTAATAACCCCATGGTTGGCGGTTCGCATCACGCTCTCCCCAGATATCCTGCCGTTGTGTCCCTGGGCAAGACACTTCACCCACATTGCCTCCAGTGCCCATAACACTGGGTATGAATGTGTAAAAATGTTTAAATGCTCGGTGGTTGCTGGAGAGGCTGTTGGCGCAGATTGGCAGCCACATTTCCCTCACTCTGTCTGTGATCACGCGCTGTAACGCATGCCTGATAAAGCTGACATATGTATTAATCACGCTGTGATAATAGCACAATATCGCTCAAAGCGCGCGCACGAGACATGTCTGTGATCGCACGCTTGTGTTGACCGTTCATGCCTTTCGTCTCCTAACTGTGGTTTTGGGACGCAGGGGAGCTCTATCTTCCTCCACTATCTTACTCCCGAGCAGTACACAGAAGCACAGGCCGTTTTATTTCACCTTAAAATAATGCTTCCTCGAGCGCACGCTTGAGACACCCGCGTAGCGGAGAGACACTCGCGGAGCGGAGTGAAACTTATATATATATTGTTGATTTACTTACAATAGAATGCTCAAACACAAAAAATTGTCTACAAGCATGATGGGCACTGAACTGATAAACATGGACTCTGAGCAACATAAAGCAATTTCTCTGTTGCTTTCTCAGAATGCGGGTTGAACGTCCATAAGCAGCGCTCCACTTTTTTTTTTTTTTTTTTTTTTTTTTTTTCTGACTGTTGCCAGCCAGATCTCTGACATGTCAAGCCAAGCGCGCACTTTGAGCGATATCACAGCGTGATTAATACATATGTCAGCTGTATCAAGTGTTGTGGGATGTGTCTGGTGCGTGTGTTTGGCTGGAGCAGCTCGGTGCGTGGACTTGAGTGGCAGCATTTGCGCAGCCGAGGCGCCCCCCCCCCCCCCTCCCCGGTGTGTGTGCCGAACGGTGTGTGATTTGGTGCGGATAAGTAGAAAGAGCGAGGCGACCAGAGCAGGTAGAATTTGTTGCTGACAACAGTGCGGTATATAAATAAAGCCCCAACGCTTCAGCAAAACGGCCTGTGCTTCTGTGTACCACAAGAGTGAGATTTACTCGGGAATTGACCACAGAGGAAGATGCATCTCCCCTGCGTCCCAAAACGACAGTTAGGAGACGAAAGGCAGGAACGGTCAACACAAGCGTGCGATCAGACATGTCTCATGCACACGCTTTGAGCGATATTGTGCTATTATCACAGCGTGATTAATACATATGTGAGCTTTATCAGGCATGCGTTACAGCGCGTGATCACAGACAGAGTGAGGGAAATGTGGCTGCCAATCCGCGTCAACAGCTTCTCCGGCCACCACCGAGCATTTAAACATTTTTACACATTCATACCCAGTGTTATGGGCACTGGAGGCAATGCGGGTGAAGTGTCTTGCCCAGGGACACAACGGCAGGATATCTGGGGAGAGCGTGATGCGAACCGCCAACCATGGGGTTATTAGACTACCTGCTGAGCCGCTGCCGCCCCACTTTTTCCTCAACTTTCCCTCTTTAGGAAAGCTATGGAGGCTTACCCCGCTCTCTTTATTTCCCTTTGATTGGAAATTACATCCAAAAGCCGCGCAATGCGACATTTTCACTGACAAATGGCAGTAGTTCATAGCTTCGCTTCTTGGCTTGTATAAGACAGAAAAAACGGCTGCAACCATTCTACGTCACTACCCAGAATGCATTGCGACGTAAACAAAAATCGTAATAAAGTTTCTTAAAAATATATAAAACTGGGAATTATTTTCAAAAAAATTAAATTATAGTTATGTTACTAAATCAAAATAAAGCATATAGAGCTAACATGCCAATATAATCAGAGTTCCTTTTAACTGAGAGTGTGCGTCACCAAGAATGGAGTCGCTCAGTCAAAATATGGAATTTTTAATCAATAAAAGTTTAGCCACCGCTATGTTTCTTCTTGCCCTGGCTTCAAGTGTGGGCAGTTTTTTGTACTTTTATTGCTAAAATATAAAAGGAAGCACTACAGTGGGTCTCATATATTTGTAGTGTGTCCTGTTACTGCATGAGTTTATTGATAGACTATAAACTACATACTGTATATAAACTAAATTATATTGATGACTGAACAACTCCCATTCCCCAAAGTGCAACATACAGTTATTAAATAACTCACAAAGGATCACACAAGTGATTTGACAAAAAAAATAAATACATTAACAAGCAGTTTATTTTATAGTTGATGTGCCAGTCATTTTCAATTATTCTGATATTCACACAATCAAATAAATCTCAGTTCAGTCACTTTTATATTAAGTGGAAATTGTGCTACTTTGGTTTTGGCACTTTACCTATAAAAGCAAAGGATTTCAGTACGTTCCACAGTGGCAAGGTCCGTTGTGGGGCGGCTGCTTTCCTCTTGCCTAGACCAAAGACAGAAATGGATGGTGGTTAGTTCAAGCAAGTTCAAAACATATACAGTACAGGCACATCTCAAAAAATTAGAATATCATGAAAAAGTTCAATATTTTTTGTCACTCATTTCAGAAAGTGAAACCCATATATAGATTCATTACATGGACAGTGATATATTGCAAGTGTTTATTTTAATTTTGATGATTATGGCTACAGCCCATGTTAACCAACATTTCAGCGGCCAACATTTCTATTTAAAAACTTTTTTTAAATTAATTTTATGTAATCTAATTTTTTGCCAAACTGAATTTGGGGTTTTCAGGGGCTGTAAGCCATAATCATCCAAATTAAAATAAATAAACGCTTGAAATATATGTGCTGTGTAATAAATCTATATAATATACGGATTTCACTTTCTGAAATCAGTGACAAAAAATATTGAACTTTTTCATGACATTCTAATTTTTGGAGATGTACCTGTAATCGGGAAATACACTTATGAAAGTCAGTGGTGGGATGTGACAAAAATGCTTCGTTTCCCTGACCAGTGAGCACCACAGGAGCCTCTCTGTACATGTACAAGTACATTATCAATCCAGGGATTTATGGTGGAACAGCACAACAACACTGTTCCAACACTTTTTATGGAAAATCCACAGAATAGGTGTGTGGGTCTATTCTGACGCTTTAGAAAATTATATGAATCACTTTATAAATCACTGGTTTGAAAATGCACTTGTATATGTTGAGATTTTGGATCCTGGGGTCCTCTTGACCTGTATCCACAATATAAACACAGCATGCCTGAGGGCGGCTAAACCCTGGCATGTGGAAACAGATTCTAGAAAGAAATTACACACAACTTAATGCACAGCACCAAAGTGCAACACGTACACAAACCAGGACTTTAACCAGGATTAACATATTCCATCGTTTTGCTCTCACAAGCGAATACTTAGGACAAAACGAGCGCAAATCAGCAGTTGGCTACTAGCTAGCTACTAGCTAACACTCGTTAGCCAGGACAGGACGGCGTTGTATCGCTCAAAAAAAGTGAGCTTACCACCAATAGGATAAATAAGCGAACAGATGCACAATATTACAAATCATTCACCATCGATGGTTCGCTCACGTTCATCTTCAGCTTGTCCGTAGTCCAGTTCTATGCTGGGCTGCCATCTGTATCGGTGCGGGTCGCTCCCCTCACTGTGGATCTGCCACCAAGCACAGAAAACTCCGCACCTCTTCGTTGGACCACGGTGTAGATTTCCGTGAAACCTACAATGCCATCTCTATTAATATCGTATTTACTCGGTGACCGAGTTTAGTCCGCGAACTATTGCAAATGGCGGTTGTGTAGATTCCACAGAAGACGGACGCTTTCGTGACGTTACGCCCTGACCAGTCAGTGGCTCGCAGTCTGTTGACGTCACATCTCGGCTCGACTCAGTACGGTTGTACCCTGGCCTCGAGTAGGTACGAAAATAGGACCTGTTAACCGGTGCTGGGTATAATGAAAAAGGCTATGAACTGGGCCGAGTCGTACCGTGTAGGGCCAAGTGGGGACTAGTGGAAAAGGGGCTTTATTCACAAGCAGTGCTTGCCTGCAAATCTATGATTGATCAGTAGTTTGTTTTTTTTTTTCTTCCTGAATTTGGTTGTATCTCAAGAATAAATCTTAAAACTTTACCTCTGACAACGTGACATACAGCTGATGAGGACTCAGTTATTTTGGGTTTTACTGTTCTGATTATTACCAATATAGCAGTTACAGTATTGTAAATTGATTGTAAAATGCAAGACCATCAATGGTGGCTGGGCTTTTAGCCTGATGCACCTTTTTAACATACAGTGGATATAAAAAGTCTACACACTCCTGTTTAAATGCCAGGTTTTTGTGATGTAAAAGATGAGACCAAGCTAAATCATTTCAAAAGTTTTTCCACCATTAATGTGGCCTATAACCTGTACAACCCAATTGAAAAACAAACTGAAATCTTTTAAGGGGAAAAATTAAAAACTTAAAATAACCCGGTTGCGTAAACATGGACACCCTGTTATAACTGGGGATGTGGCTGTGTTCAGAATTAACCAGTCACATTCAAACTCATGTTAAATGGGAGTCAGCACACACCTGCCACCATTTAAAGTGCCTCTGATTAACCCCAAATAAAGTTCAGCTGTTGTAGTAGGCTTTTCCAGACATTTTTGTAGTCCCATCTTACATCACAAGTCATGGTCCGCAAAGAACTTCTAAAGCATCAGAGGGATCTCGTTGTTCAAAGGTATCACTTAGGAGAAGGGTACAAAAGAATTTCCAAGGCATTAAATATACTATGGAACACAGTGAAGACAGTCATCATCAAGTGGAGAAAATATGGCACAACAGTGACATTACCAAGAACTGGACGTCCCTCCAAAATTGAAAAGACGAGAAGAAAACTGGTCAGGGATGCTGCCAAGAGGCCGATGGCAACATTGAAGGAGCTGCATGAATTTCTGGCAAGTACTGGCTGTTTAGTACACATGACAACAAAATCCCGTCTTCTTCATATGTCTGGGCTATGGGGTAGGGTGGCAAGACAGAAGCCTTATCTTATGAAAAAAACATCCAAGCCCAGCTACATTTTGCAAAAACACATTTAAAATCACCCAAACACATGTGGGAAAATGTGTTATGGTCTGATGAAACCAAGGTTCAACTTTTTGGCCATAATTCCAAAAGGTATATTTGGTGCAAACACAACACCGCTCATCACCAAAAGAATACCGTACCTACAGTGCATCCGGAAAGTATTCACAGCGCTTCACTTTTTCCACATTTTATGTTACAGCCTTATTCCAGAAGGGATTAAATTCATTTTTTCCCTGAAAATATATGACATAAATACATAATGACAATGTGATTTTTTTTTTTTTTTTTTTTAGATTTTTGCAAATGTATTAAACATAAAAAAAACTAAGAAATCACATGTACATAAGTATTCACAGCCTTTGCCATGAAGCTCAAAATTGAACTCAGATGTATCCTGTTTCCACTAATCATCCTTGAGATGTTTCTACAGCTTAATTGGAGTCCACCTGTGGTAAATTCAGTTGATTGGACATGATTTGGAAAGGCACACACCTGTCTATAAAAGGTCCCACAATTGACAGTGCATGTCAGAGCACAAACCAAGCATGAAGTCAAAGGAATTGTCTAGAATTGAATAAAGGAATTGTCTAGACCGCCAAGACAGGATTGTCTCGAGGCACAAATCTGAGGAAGGGTACAGAAAAATTTCTGGTGCTTTGAAGGTCCCAGTGAGCACAGTGGCCTCCATCATCCGTAAGTGGAAGAAGTTCGGAACCACCAAGACTCTTCCTAGAGCTGGCCAGCTGTCTAAGCTGAATGATCAGGGGAGAAGGGCCTTAGTCAGGGAAGTGACCAAGAACCCGATGGTCACTCTGTCAGAGCTCCAGCGTTCCTCTGTGGAGAGAGGAAAACCTTCCAGAAGGACAACTATCTCTGCAGCAATCCGCCAATCAAGCCTGTATGGTAAAGTGGCCAGACGGAAGCCACTCCTTAGTGAAAGGCACATGGCAGTCCGCCTAGAGTTTGTCAAAAGACACTTCAAGGACTCTCAGACCATGAAAAGCAAAATTCTCTGGTCTGATGAGACAGAGATTGAACTCTTTGGCATGAATGCCAGGCGTCATGTTTGGAGGAAACCAGGCGCTGCTCATAACCATGCCAATGGTGGTGGCAGCATCATGCTGTGGGGATGTTTTTCAGCGGCAAGAACTGGGAGACTAGTCAGGATGGAGGGAAAGATGAATGCAGCAATGTACAAAGACATCCTGGATGAAAATCTGCTCTGGAGCGTTCTTGACCTCAGACTGGGGCAACGGTTTATCTTTCAGCAGGACAACGACCCCAAGCACATAGCCAAGATATCAAAAGAGTGGCTTCAGGACCACTCTGTGAATGTCCTTGAGTGGCCCAGCCAGAGCCCAGACTGGAATCCAATTGAACATCTCTGGAGAGATCTGAAAATGGCTGTGCACCAACGCTTCCCATCCAACCTGATGGAGCTTGAGAGGTGCTGCAAAGAGGAATGGGTGAAACTGCCCAAAGATAGGTGTGCCAAGCTTGTGGCATCATATTCAAAAAGACTTGAGGCTGTAATTGCTGCCAAAGGTGCATCAACAAAGTATTAAGCAAAGGCTATGAATGCTTTTGTACATGTGATTTCTTAGTTTTTTATTTATTTTTTTTTCCACAATATCTTTATTGAACCTTTTTTTTTTTTTTTAACAAACATGATACAAACAATCAAACACTAACACTAAAGTACAACAAAAAAAAAAAAAATGCACTAAAAACACCAACAACCACCAACAAAATCAAGTCTTCAACAATGCTCCTCTGTTTAGTCTAGACAATCCAATACATAAGTATACATATTATGTTCACCAGTTTGGAATTTACAAGGTCCACACACATCATTCACCTTCTTCTTCAAGAGTTATGTTTAAATTTTTTACATATTCAATAAAAGGTCTCCATATATTCTCAAACACAATTTCCTTTGATTTCAGTATATATGTTATTCTTTCTAATGGAAGGTTTGTTAACATCTGTCTTAACCACTGAGTCACATCTGGTCTATGAGTCTTTTTCCATAATAGTGCAATACATTTTTTGGCATTAAGCAAACTGAGGTCTATGAATGTTCTTTCACTTTTATTAAAATTATGCTTTTCTGGGTACAGACCCAACAAAAACAGTTTAGGATTCAATATGATTTGTTTTGAGATTATTTTTTCAATTGTTACCCTCACCTCTTCCCAAAACATTCTTATTAATCTACATTCCCATAAACAATGAAATAGGGTTCCTTTACTTTCCATGCGTTTTGTGCATGTATCTGGTATATTTTTGTTGTATCTATTTAACTCCTCCGGTGTAACATACATCCGCATTAACCATTTGAAATGTATCAATTTAAGGCGTGCATTTATTGATTTGGTTTGAGCTTCTGTACAAGCCAATTCCCATTGTTCCTCTGAAATTTCAATTTGCAGATCTTCTTTCCAGTAGTTTAATCTTTTCAGTGAATTTTCACTTGAAGATAGTGTCAATGAGTTATAAAACTCTGAAATAATACCCTTTCTTTTACTATCTTTCATCATCATTTTTTCCAAGGATGAATAAATAGGTCGAGTGAGAGCTTTATTTTGATTTGATCGAATAAAGTTTCTAAGTTGAAGATATTTAAAAAAATGTGTTCTATTGAGATTAAATTTGATCCTCAGCTCTTCAAAAGACATTATGTTGTCTGCACATGGCAAATATAAATCCTGAATCTTTTGTATCCCTTTTAAATTCCATACTTTAAATACAGCGTCCGCTCTCCCTGGTTTAAAATATTGATTACCCCTAGTTTTTTATTTTTAATAAATTTGCAAAAATCTTAAAAAACTTTTTTCACATTGTCATTATGGGGTATTTTGTGTAGAATTTTGAGGAAAAAATGAATTTAATCCCTTTTGTAATAAGGCTGTAACGTAACAAAAGGTGGAAAAAGTGAAGTGCTGTGAATAAGATAAGATAAGATAAGATAAGCCTTTATTAGTCCCACAATGGGGAAATTCCAGGATTGCAACAGCACAGGGATAGCAACACTCAGAGCAACAATCAGAAGGCAAGAAAAAACAAGCAAGCAAGAGCAGCTAATATACATATGTACATATTACTATAAAATATATATATACACACACAGACACACAGTGCAGAGCATTGTAGCTGGATGGAATAAATATATGAATATATGAACACACAGTGCAGAGCATTGTAGCTAGATGGAATAAATATGTAAATATATAAACACCCACAGTATGGAGCATTGCAGCTAGGTGGAATAAATATGCAAGTATATAAACACACACAGTGCGGAGCAATGTAGCTAGATGGAATAATATGTAGATATATAAAAACACAGTGCGGAGCATTGTAGCTAGATGGAATAAATATATAGATATATAAATATAAACACACCCAGTGCAGAGCATTGTAGCTAGATGGAATAAATATGTAAATATATAAACACACACAGTGCAGAGCATTGTTGCTAGGTGGGATGAAACAGCATAACCGTCTATTTAGTTATCCTACATGGTATGATTATGTGCCCATACATATTCTCACCCTCCATAGCGACCGGTATGTTCCTAGTTGTATGCCGGAGAGGACCATTGTGTAAGTCTATTGCATCTTTTGCATTCAAAAAAAAAAAAAAAAAAAAAACTTTCCGGACGCACTGTACGGTGAAGCATGGTGGTGGCAGCATCATGCTTTGGGGCTGTTTTTCTTCAGATGGAACTAGGGCCTTAGTCAAGGTGGAGGGAATTATGAACGGCTCCAAATACCAGTCAGTGTTGGCACAAAACCTTCAGGCTTCTGCTAGAAAGCTGAAGATGAAGAGGAACCTCATCTTTCAGCACGACAGTGACCCAAAGCACACATCCAAATCAACAAAAGAATGGCTTCACTGGAAGATTAAGGTTTTGGAATGGCCCAGCTAGAGTCCAGACCTGAATCCCATCGAACATCTGTGGAGTGATCTGAAGAGGGCTGTGTACAGGAGACGCCCTCACAATCTGACAGATTTGGAATGTTTTTGCAGAGTGGGTAAATATTGCCACATCAAGATGTGCCATGCTGATGGACTTCTACCCAAAAAGACTGAGTGCTGTAATAAAAGCCAAAAGTGCTGCAACAAAGTATTAGTTTAAGGGTGTGCATATTTATGCAACCAGTTTTTTTTTATTTTTCCCCTTAAAAGATTTCAGTTTGTTTTTCAATTGGGTTGTACAAGTTATGGGTCACATTAATGGTGGAAAAAGTTTTGAAATGATTTATCTTGGTCTCATTTTTTTACATCACAAAAACCTGGCATTTGAACAGGAGGTGTAGACTTTTTATATCCACTGTATGCTCTGGTCCTTCTGTAGACTGCTAACCTGTCCAATGTCCAAATATCTTCTTGCCCTGTGACAGCTGGGATAGACTTCTTCCTACCCACAACCTTGAACTGGATAAGCAGTCAGCTGATGAGAGGATGGATGGATATTCTCATAGGTTTTATGAAAACAAACAAGATATAATACTAGAAAAAAAACATATCTGAATGAATCCCAGCTGGTTTTTTTGCATTAAACTGCATTCAGACAAAACACGAATGGTTAAATTTTTCACGCCGCATGATTACATTTTAACTCAATGTAAAGATGTGAATAGACATGAATTCACAGTCTGAGTGAGTTGCAGACTGATGAAGTTGCCTTTATAGCTTCTGCAGCTGTGTTCAACCTGCTGTGGAAATTCCATTGCTTAGGTTTACATTATCCAACGGGGTCTCACCTGAAAAAATGATCCCTGCCTCCAAAATTTCACCTGGATGATGGGTTGTTTACACTGCTAGCCTGCTAGCCTTGTTAGCACATCTGTGGCAGGAATCCATCAGTAAAAAACTCCGACACGCTGCTTCAGCTGCAGAGCTCCCGGTCCTTCTGTCTCCATGTGAGTGTCAATCTCATTTTCAAACTAGTTCACTCTGCAATTTTAATACTTTTACTCCAGTGATTGCAGACTCTTAAAGCTAGCACTTTCCTTGCTCACCCCCCCCCCCCCCCCCCGATGGGACCAGCGATGGATCCACTCCAGTTCGCCTGCCAGCATGGCATTGGGGTGGAGGATGCAGTGATCTTCCTCCTTCACCGTTCCCTGTCCCACCTGGAGAAGCCCGGGAACACGGTGAGGATCATGTTCTTTGACTTCTCCAGTGCTTTCAACACCATCCAACTGATGATCCTGAAGGACAATCTGCTGTGCGCAGGGGTGGACCAGCACCTGTCATCATGGATCCTGGACTACCTCACTAACCGGCCACAGTTTGTGAGAACCCGAGATTGTGTGTCTGCCACGATCATCGGTAGCACGGGGGCCCCCCAGGGAACGGTTTTGGCTCCCTTCCTGTTCACCCTTTATACTGCGGACTTCTCACACAGCACAACACACTGCCATCTACAGAAGTTCTCTGACGACTCTGCGATCATCGGCCTCATCTCCAATGGAGATGAAGCTGAGTACAGAGGACTTATCCAGGACTTTGTGGACTGGTGCCATCGGAACTGCCTCCAGATCAACGCAAGGAAAACTAAGGAGCTGGTGGTGGATTGCCACAGACAAGGACAACCCCTCACAGCACCAGTAAACATACAAGGAACAGACATTGAGATGGTGACATCCTACAAGTACCTGGGTGTTCATCTGAACAATAAACTAGACTGGTCACACAATACCGACGTACTCTACAAGAAGGGACAGTGCAGGCTGTTCCTACTGAGGAGGCTCAGGTCTTGTGGTGTACAAGGGGTGCTCTTGAAGACATTCTACGACACGGTGGTGGCATCAGCCATCACTTTTGGAGTGGTCTGCTGGGGCAACAGCATTACAGCAGCCAATAGGAAGAGACTGAACAAACTAATCAAGAAAGCTAGCTCTGTCCTGGGACAACGCCTTGACCCAGTGGAAGAGATAGGAGAGAGAGAGAAGGATGGTGACTAAACTGTCATCTCTGTTGGAGTCTGAGTCCCACCCTATGCAGGACATACTGAACGCACTGAGGAGCTCATTTAGCAGTAGGCTACATCATCCTAGGTGCGCGACTGAGAGGTTTCGCAGGTCCTTTCTACCTACGGTGTCAGACTGTATAACCTAAGCAGGGTTGCTCGCAGAGATAGCAAGAAAACGTGTCGACCTAATAGTATTGAATGCAAAAGACGCAACAGACTTACACAAGTGGTCCCCTCCAGTATACAACTAGGACAATATCAGTCGCTATGGAGGGTGACAATATGTATGGGTACATATTCATACCATGAAGGGTAACTAAATAGACGGATATGCTGTTTATTCCATCTAGCTACAATGCTCTGCACTGTGTGCATATATATTTATGTATTTATGTGTACATATGTATATTCATTGCTCTTATTTTCTTATCTTCTAAATTATTGCTCTGAGTGTTGCTATCCCTGTGCTGTTGCAATCCTGGAATTTCCCCATTGTGGGACTAATAAAGGCTTATCTTGTCTTATCCCTTAGACATGAACATGCAGTTGCACAAGATTCGCGTGTGCTCACCTCTTTCCATTGACTTTGTATGTATTCGCACCGCCCGTTCGCATTTGGTCTGAACGCACCTTTAAAATTATTTCACTCAAGCCCAAGTGTCAGGGAACATAATGTCAAACTCGTCTTAACTTTTTTTTTAACCACTCGTAAGGAAATGGTTCGAACAAAATTGTCAAAATTCTTCTGCTGTTTTACAGTAGCATGCTGCCTTTTCCAAGTGTGTTTACTTTTGAAGTACCGGTAGTATATTCATTGCACATAGAATATGTGCAACAATTTTAGAATGCTTATAATTGCATAACATGCAAATTTGTGTGGGTGTGCTGTTTTGTTTTGTTTTGTTTTCTGCAAGGCCTGTTGGGATTGGAAAGATACACAGTGTCTGCTGGTCAGGAATAGTTGCATTCACATTCCTTTAAGAAAATAAAAGCAATGTATTTTTGTTAATTAATGTATTTGTATCCAGTTTTGGGTTGTTGGGTGATATTACAAACATACAAAATTAAAGTGTAATTGATATGGTAGTAGATTTTGGAGTTTCATTTGGCATCATCTGACCTGGACCAAAATACTGTCAATGCTGCAATTTTTTTCAAGCTTGAACACTTCAGTAATGGGTGGCTATATACAGTGGTGTAAAAAGTGTTTGCCCCCTTCCTGATTTCTCATTGTTTTTGTATGTTTGTCACACTTGAATGTTTTGGATCATCAGACAAATTAAAATATTTGACAAAGATAGCACAAGTAAACACAAAATGTAGTTTTTAAATGGTGTTTATTATTAAGGGGGGAAAAAAATCCAAACCGACATGGCCCTGTGTGAAAAAGTGATTGCCCCCTAAACCTAATAACTGGTTGGCCACCCTTAGCAGCAACAACTGCAATCAAGCATTTGTGATAACCGGCAGTGAGTCTTTTACAGCTCTGTGGAGGAATTTTGGCCCACTTATCTTTGCAGAATTGTTGCAGTTCAGCCACATGGGAGGGTTTTTGAGCATGAACTGCCTTTTTAAGGCCATGCCACAGCATCTGAATCGGATTCAGGTCAGGACTTTGACTAGGCCACTTCAAAGTCTTCATTTTTCTTAAGCCATTCAGAGGTGGACTTGCTGGTGTGTTCTGGATCATTGTCCTGCTGCAGAATCCAAATGCACTTCAGCTTGAGGTCACAAACAGATGGCCGGCCATTATCCTTCAGGATTTTTTGGTAGACAGCAGAATTCATGGTTCCATTTACCACAGCAAGTCTTCCAGGTCCTGAAGCAGCGAAACAGCCCCAGACCATCACACTACCACCACCATATTTTACAGTTGGTATGATGTTCCTTTTCTGAAATGCTGTTACTTTTATGTTGGATGTAATGGGACACACACCTTCCAAAAAGTTCAGCTTTTGTCTCGTCAGTCCACAGAGTATTTTCTCAAAAGTCTTGGGGATCATCAAGATGTTTTCTGGGAAAAGTGAGACGAGCCTTTATGTTCTTTTTGCTCAGCAGTGGTTTTTGTCTTGGAACTCTGCCGTGCAGGCCATTTTTGCCCAGTCTCTTTCTTCTGGTGGAGTCATGAACACTGACCTTAACTGAGGCAAGTGAGACCTGCAGTTCTTTGGATGTTGTTGTAGGGTCTTTTATGACCTCTTGGATGAGTCGTTGCTGCCCTCTTCAGGTAATTTTGGTCGGCCGGCCACTCCTGGGAAGGTTCACCACTGTTCCATGTTTATGCCATTTGTGGATAATGGTTCTCACTGTGTTTCACTGGAGTCCCAAAGCTTTAGAAATGGCTTTATAACCTTTTCCAGACTAATAGATCTCAATTACTTTGTTTTTCATTTGTTGCCGAATTTCTTTGGATTGTATTATGTTGTCTAGCTTTTGAGGATCTTTTGGTCAACTTCACTTTGTCAGGAAGGTCCTATTTAAGTGATTTCTTGATTGAGAACAGGTGTAGCAATAATCAGACCTGAGTGTGGCTAGAGAAATTGAACTCAGCTTTCCAAAGATGTGATAAACCACAGTTAATTTATGTTTTAACATGGGGACAATCACATTTTTACACAGGGTCATGTAGGTTTGGATTTTATTTTTTTTTTACCCCTAATAATAAACACTTTAATTTAAAAACTGCATTTTGTGTTTATTTGTGTTATCTTTGTCTAATATTTAAATTTGTTTGATCTGAAACATTTAAGTGTGACAAACATACAGAAAAATGAGACATCAGGAAGGGGGCAAACACTTTTTCACACCACTGTATATGAAATTTTCTTTTTCTTTTTACTTTTAATGCAGTCACATTTGTATCAGTGTTATTACAAATGTTATGAATCTGTATTATAGACTGTTAGAAAGTACAATGATCAAGTAATTTTAGTCCATATTGTTCTTTTTAATTTATTTCATATTTATTTCTCATAATTTACTGGCATCATGATGAAACTGGTATTTACATTTAATTCTGTGTTAAAACACTGACTTCTGCATTTCATGAGAGTATTTATTAAGTTGAGACTACTTTGAATTTTATATTAATATTAACAATGATGTACTCTTGTGTTCCTCAGGGGTGAAAAGAGCTTGCTGTGATTTTTTGGAGAGTCAGCTTGACCCCTCTAACTGCCTGGGTATTCGAGACTTTGCAGAAACTCACAACTGCCTTGACCTGATGCAGGCAGCCGAGCTTTTTTCCCAGAAGCATTTCTCCGAGGTGGTTCAGCACGAGGAGTTCATGCTGCTAAGCCAGGCAGAAGTTGAAAAGCTCATAAAATGTGATGAAATTCAGGTAGGAACCTGGGGTCCAGAAGAGCTTTTTGTTACTTTGAGAAGTTCTCTTTTGATGAAGAATTTTATAAAGTGCCAAATGCTTTATTCCATGTAGTACTTTTCCTGGTCCACCATGTTTAGTCACCATGTTAAAGTCTCTAGTTTGTTTTATGTATTTTACAAGTGCATAATGATGAGTGTTGAGGTTGGATGTGCATAAACTCACGTTTTCATTTGGTTTTCATGTTCTCCTGCAAAAAAAATTTGTGATTTCCTCCTGAGAGCAGTGCAAGTAGATCAGCATTTAGATTGACAAACCAGGAAGAGGATACCTGTACAGTTATACAGTTGCTGCGTAACTGAAAAGAAGAAACAAAAACTTTTGTCATGCTTTAACCTCAATGTTGCATTCCTGTAATGGATATGAGTCATTGTTGCTAGGCAACTTGGAAAATGAAAATGTGTCTACTGCAGTACCACAGAAAATTTTTGAGTCACTGGACTGGGAAAAGTTATATTTTGTTGTTAAACACCTGAAAGGTTACAGTTATAAAAGTTTGACAGGGCCCTAAATTTGTGGTCATAGTGCCAAATTAGGGAGCAAACATATCACGGAAGGTCACACGGGTAATTTACAGACACTGCGGCTATGTCAAAAATCACTCCCAACTCACTGTGTAGTACATTAATATTTCAGATTGTCAAGTGATTATTTAAAAAATGATATCTAGTGCACTCAGTGTACTCACAATCTATCTGTAAATGCAAAAAATCTCTGTCTGTTTGTGTGTGTGTCTGTGTGTGTGTTTTCGTTCCTCAGATATCTCTCAAACCGTTCGTCAAACGGACCTCAGATTTTATAAGTGCTTTGCTGAGGTTACGAGGGTGGGCATCCCCGAGTATGGAGTTACTCAATAAAAATATGTAATTTTTATCAATAAAAGTTTAGCCACCGCTCTGTTTCTTCATGCCCTGGCATCTAGAAGTGTGGGTGGGGCTTCGGATTGACTCCGTACTGATTGGATAATATGCAGCATCATGACCAGTTACCAGAGCGCTCCACAAACAAACCAAGGAAGTGAAAAGTGACAAATTTGACCAGAAAAAGAGAATACTGATGATTTAATGCTTAAAAAAATTATACTATAATGTTGCCGTGATTGCGTAGCTCTAAAGGATAATTCGGCATATCGATGGCTGACATAAAAAACCTCCTATCGGCAGGACTTTTTCTGATTTGCGGATTTCACTTTGGATGATGAGAACAAGGAAAGCTGCTCATATCGGTCTGCAAGACAGTCCCGCCCTTTATTGTGACAGAAAATTATTCTGATTTAAAAAAAAAAAAAAAAAAAATAGCGTAGCATTCTGCAAGAAAACAGGATTTTTTTTTTTCACAATATTTTTTATTGAACCTTTTTTTTATACAAACATGGCACAAACAATTAGACACTAACACAAAAGCAATTTAAAAATTAAAAAGAACAATAACAAAAAAAAATTGTGTAATAAAAACAACAACAACAACCATTAACAAACACAAGTCAACAGCAATGCTCCTCTGTTTAGTCTAGGTAATCTATTACATAAGAATACATAATATACATTCAACAGCTTGGAATTTGCAAGGTCCACACATATCATTCACCCATTTCTTCAGATGTTATGTTTAAATTCTTTACATAATCAATGAAAGGTCTCCATATATTCTCAAACACATTTTTCTTTGATTTCAGTATATATGTTATTCTTTCTAGTGGAAGGTTTGTTAACATTTGTCTTAACCACTGAGTCACATCTGGTCTATGAATCTTTTTCCACAGTAGTGCAATACATTTTTTGGTATTAAGCAAACTGAGGTCTATGAATGCTCTTTCACTCTTATTAAAGTTGTGCTTTTCTGGATACAGACCCAACAAAAACAGTTTAGGGTTCAACGTGATTTGTTTTGAAATTATTTTTTCAATTGTTACCCTCACCTCTTCCCAAAACATTCTGATTTTTCTACATTCCCATAAACCTTGAAATAGGGTTCCTTTACTTTCCATACATTTTGTGCATGTATCTGGTATGTTTTTGTTATATCTATTTAATTCCACTGGTGTAACATACATCCACATTAACCATTTAAAATGTATCAGTTTAAGACGTACATTTATTGATTTGGTTTGAGCTCCTGCACAAGCCATTTCCCATTGTTCCTCTGAAATTTCAATTTGCAGGTCCTCTTTCCAGTAATTCAGTCTTTTCTGTGAGTTTTCAATTGAGAATAGTGCCAATGAGTTGTAAAACTCTGAAATAATACCCTTTCTCTTACTATCTTTCATCAAAATTTTTTCCAAGGATTTTTGTTTTTTTTTTAGTTTTTTTCAAAAAATTGCATTTTTCAGATAGGATGTTTTGCATTTTGGCCATCGATATGTGGAGAACACGAGGTGTGTGGGGGGAGCCCAGCCCAGCCTGCCCAATTAACAGGATGGAGTCTCGGCTGCTGCTTCACCTGTGTGCCACCACTGTCCTTTGCAGCACCGCAGGTTCAACATGGTGCTCCTCCTGGTGCATGGCTATCTAGACGGTGTGAGAGAAGACGGAAGCAAGATAAACACGGAGGTATATGGACAAAGCTAACTGCTAACCTGCACAAACCCGCGATCCCTTCACTGATTCTGGCCAACGTGCACTCACTTGATAGCGAGATAGACCACATACGGCTCCTGAGATCCACACAACGTGATGCGCAGACCTGCTGTGTTTTTATCTTTACGGAAACGTGCTTAAATGACATATACCGGACTCTGCCATTCACCAAGCTGGGCTAACATGCTATCACAGCGACAGAGTGCTAATGGTAGGAGTGAAAACCCGGGGGTGAGGCATGTGTGTGTACATCAGTGATGCCTGGTGCTGTGACTCTGTTGTTGTTCATAGACATTGCTCTCCTTTGGTAGAGTTGATGATCATCAAGTGCAGACCCTTTTACACGCCGAAAGAAATTTCATCGGTTCTACTTGCCGCCATGTATGTCCCGCCCACCGGTGCCAGTGAGAGGAAGAAAGCTCTGAAAGTACTCTATCAAGCTATAAGTGAGACACAAGCAGCGCATCTGGATGCACACATACCCATAAGAATGCATACAAACCCTCCCCCCTCTGGGCCTCTCTGATCACCACCATCCTGTTAAGGCCGGCATACAAACCTAGAGTGAAAGCCATCAGACCAACAAAGAAGCAGGTACATGTGTGGCTAGAGGGGGCCTCTGATGCTCTGAAAGACTGTTTCAGCACCACAGACTGGGACATTTTTAAGCATGCAGCCACTCACAATGGACACACAAACCTAGAGCAGAGATGCCAGTCACTCCGATTTTGGCGGAGTTACTCCGATTTCCAGACATAAAATCCGCCCTCCGCTTTACCTGTGAAAAACTCCGCTTTTATTTTGTCAAAGATAAATTTTGACGGTGTATAAAATAAGCCGACATCAACGTGCTAAGAGCATTTTGAATGTCCGCGTATGATCTTAGGGCCTCGAGGGTATAAACTGCGCATCAATGTGCCGAGGTTTATCGAAGTTTTCCGAATGCATGAGAGAACCCGTATGTAAACAAAGCAAAATGGCGGAGGCTACCACACCGCCGAAGAAGAAACAAAGAGTAAATGCACACAACCAAAGGTTCAAAGAGGAATATCGGAAGACATATCCGTGTTGTACAGTAAAACACAGATATGTCCCTAACCGTAATTCCCTAACCGTAATGAAACGACGCGCCTGCTTGGCTGATCGTCCTTGCAGTGACCAATGAACGCGGCTGTTGCAGTGATGTCGGTGAATGAACGTAAAGATGCTCCGAGAATTAAAGAAATTGACAAGATCGTGAAAAACAAATTTCGTTGGGATTGGCTAGAAAAGGAGATTGCAACGGATGTTGGTAAGAAAACTGTGACAAAATTGTTTAGCGATTTTATCTGGAAAATCGAAAACATGTACAAGAAGGAGCAAAAAACATGTACAAGAGGTCAAATCGAGGTCCACTAATTATTCAATTGCTGGAACTTTCAGTGTTCAGAAAAAACCATCGAAACCATACGGCCTCCACCCTTTGTTAACGACACGATCGGACACGGAAATCGAAAGGAATGATCCACCCCAACAACCAATGCCAGTTGCGGATAGAGTAGTGAATTTTGAGGTATGTGAAGATATATTTTTGTATACATGTCATCTAGTTAATATTTTCTTCATCTTGCCTGCTGAAGATGTTTTGGACTTTATTTAAAAAAATATTTTTAACGCAGTGCACAGTGGACATTGACTCATAACTTTTGAATATTTCTAAGACTTAGCTACATCAGTGATTGTGCAAAATGAGCTGCTCAAGACTCAATGGAGATTGAAACTGGTGATCTGAAATGAATGCTGAAATTATAAAAAGTAATGGTATGTTGGAATTTTATTTCTATTATGGAATAGATAAAATTAACTGATTTTGATTTGATCAAGTGTTAAAGCATGTGATGGATAATGCTTGTTGGAATATTTTAGGAATACTATCTTCTTGGAACATAAGTCAATATTATACAGTAATAAGTGGCATTCAGCTGTTTGTTTTATGTCATTTAAGCACAGTTCTGGTACTTAAAAATCATAAAAACCCAGGGGCAAAGCCCCCCGAACCCCCCTCACCAGGGGTCTGCCCCGAACCCCGCTGGGGGACTGCGTCCCCAGACCCCCTGCAAAATTTTTTAGATAATTTCACCAACCCCAAATCACATCCCTGTTTACTGCATCGAAAATCGGTGAAACTTGTGCTTTTTGTCAAGTGTGTAGAACGGATGGCTTGTGGATGTCATGGAACTTCTTGTGATCATTCTTTACATTCTTCACATGAACACACTAACTTCAAGCAGAAATACAGTGGGGCAAAAAAGTATTTAGTCAGCCTCCAATTGTGCAAGTTCTCCCACTTAAAAGATGAGAGAGGTCTCCAATTTTCATCATAGGTATACCTCAACTATGAGAGACAAAATGAGAAAAAAAAAAAATCCCAAAATCACATTGAAGGATTTTTAATGAATTAATTGGTAAATTCCTCGGTAAAATAAGTATTTGGTCAATAACAAAAGTTCATCTCAATACTTTGTTACATACCCTTTGTTGGCAATGACAGAGGTCAAACGTTTTCTTTAAGTCTTCACAAGGTTTTCACACACTGTTGCTGGTATTTTGGCCCATTCCTCCATGCAGATCTCCTCTAGAGCAGTGATGTTTTGAGGCTGTCGTTGGGCAACATGGACTTTCAACTCCCTCCAAAGATTTTCTATGGGGTTGAGATCTGGAGACTGGCTAGGCCACTCCAGGACCTTGAAATGCTTCTTACGAAGCCACTCCTTCGTTGCCCGGGGTGTGTGTTTGGAATCATTGTCATGCTGAAAGACCCAGCCACGTTTCATCTTCAATGCCCTTGCTGATGGAAGGAGGTTTTCACTCAAAATCTCACAATACATGGCCCCATTCATTCTTTCCTTTACACAGATCAGTCGTCCTGGTCCCTTTGCAGAAAAACAGCCCCAAAGCATGATGTTTCCACCCCCATGCTTCACAGTAGGTATGGTGTTCTTTCTCCTCCAAACGCGACAAGTTGAGTTTTTACAATAAAGTTCTATTTTGGTTTCATCTGACCATATGGCATTCTCTCAATCCTCTTCAGGATCATCCAAATGCTCTCTAGCAAACTTCAGACGGGCCTGGACATGTACTGGCTTAAGCAGGGGGACACGTCTGGCACTGCAGGATTTGAGTCCCTGGCGGCGTAGTGTGTTACTGATGGTAGCCTTTGTTACTTTGGTCCCAGCTCTCTGCAGGTCATTCACTAGGTCCCCCCGTGTGGTTCTGGGATTTTTGCTCACCGTTCTCGTGATCATTTTGACCCCACGGGGTGAGATCTTGCGTGGAGCCCCAGATCGAGGGAGATTATCAGTGGTCTTGTATGTCTTCCATTTTCTAATAATTGCTCCCACAGTTGATTTCTTCACACCAAGCTGCTTACCTATTGCAGATTCAGTCTTCCCAGCCTGGTGCAGGTCTACAACTTTGTTTCTGGTGTCCTTTGACAGCTCTTTGGTCTTGGCCATAATGGAGTTTGGAGTCTGACTGTTTGAGGTTGTGGACAGGTGTTTTTTATACTGATAACAAGTTCAAACAGGTGCCATTAATACAGGTAACGAGTGGAGGACAGAGGAGCCTCTTAAAGAAGAAGTTACAGGTCTGTGAGAGCCAGAAATCTTGCTTGTTTGTAGGTGACCAAATACTTATTTTACCGAGGAATTTACCAATTAATTCATTAAAAATCCTTCAATGTGATTTTCTGGATTTTTTTTTTCCTCACTTTTTCTCTCATAGTTGAGGTATACCTATGATGAAAATTGGAGACCTCTCTCATCTTTTAAGTGGGAGAACTTGCACAATTGGTGGCTGACTAAATACTTTTTTGCTCCACTGTATCTATGCTAGTGACATTGACTGACTGATGTAGTTGTGATTATTGAGAGCTGTAGATGCTCTCTTTGTTTTGGGTTCTTAGTTTATATTTTGTTTTATGTTGCTAAGATGAACCTAATTACTATTTGTGCATGTCTCTTATAAATGTTGTGACCAAAGACTTAATGAATTAGAATGTTAAACCAAATTATAGTAAATATTCCAACAAAAATGTTAATTTTGTGTTGTATCTTATCTTATTAGATGTGCCCAGAAAGTGCAGGAAATGGCTTATTTTAATGGTAATTTTAAAAAAATTTTCTGGGGGAGGCCCCCTAGACCCCCACCAGCAAGAGGGGGATACCCCCACTTGCACTTACCCCCGCCTCGCACCTACGGTGCTCAGGCCTGGCTTTCAGCCGGGCATTACTCCACTTTCCCAAGTCTGAGGGTTAGCATCTCTGCTAGAGGAGTACACTGAGGTTGTTGTGGCATACATAGCCAAATGCATTGATGATGTTACTCACTGCAAGACCATCACAGACTCCTGAGGGCTCGGGACGTAGCCTTCAGGGCTGGCGACATTGCAGTACTAACAACAGCTAGGGCTAACCTGTTCCGTGGTATCAAGGAGGAAAAAAGACAGTACAGCAAGAAAATATCTGGACACTTCAGCAACACCAGAGATGCACTTCTCTCTGGCGTGGCATACAAACCCTCACCAACTACAGACCTCCACCTCAGACCTGTGCGAGTGACATCACACTGCTCAACAAACAAAATGACTTCTTTGTCCGATTTGAAGCACAAAACAGCAGACCAGCACAGAAGACCACTCCTCCTCCAGACGAGCTGGCCCAGAGTCTGGATCCGGCTAGTGTGAAGAGGACCTTCTGCAGGATCAACCCACGCAAGGCAGCTGGCCCAGACAACATACTGGGTCGCATCCCAAAGGACTGCGCAGAGGAGCTTAAGAATGTCCTGGCCGACATCTTCAACATCTCCCTGTCTCAAGCTGTTGTCCCCACATGCTTCAAGACTGCCACCATAATACCAGTCCCAAAGAAGCCCGTCCCATCCAGCTACAATGATTACCAGCCGGTAGCACTGACCCCCACTATAATGAAGTGCTTCGAGTGGCTAGTCATGCAGCACATCAAATCCACCCTGCCTCCCTCTCACGACCCATTCCAGTTTGCATACAGGTCGAACAGATCCCCAGAAGATGTTATCGTTGCTGCTCTCCATCCAGCTCTCACCCACCTGGATTCAAAAGACTCGTGTGTGCGCATGCTGTTCTTGGACTTCAGCTCAGCATTCAACACAATCATCCCCCAGCACCTGATACAAAAACACAGACACTTAAGACTCAAAACCTCTTTGTAATTGGGTGCTGGACTTTCTCACAGGGAGGCCACAGAACATGCGGGTTGGCAGCAACACCTCCCAGACCATCACACTGTGCACAGGGGCCCCACAAGGGTGCATGCTCAGCCCGCTGCTCTTCACCCTGCTGACCCATGACTGCGTGCCAGCCTACACCAACCACATCATCAAGTTTGCGGACGACACAACGGTAGTGGGCCTCATCACCAACAACGATGAGGCCAACTACAGAAACGAGATGAGCCAACTGGTCCAGTGGTGTAAAGACAATAACCTCTTCCTGAACATGGGAAAAACCAAGGAGATTGTGGTCGACTTCCGGAGGGGTCACACACAACACCCCCCTCTGATCATTGACGGTGCAGCTGTGGAGAGGGTGAACAGCACCAAGTTCGGGGGGTGCACATCTCTGAGGACCTCACCTGGGCCAACAACACCACATCACTGGCCAAGAAGGCCTAAATTCGCCTCCATTTCTTCCACAGACTGAGGAGAGCACGAGTCCCACCCCACATCATGCAGTCTTTCTACTGGGGAACCATTGAGAGCATCCTCACCAACTGCAATTCGGTGTGGTATGGAAGCTACACCACCGCCTGCCAGAAGACACTACAACGCATAGTGAATGCAGCCAGCAAGATCATCGGTGCCCACTCCACAATACTGCTGAAGAGCTTCGTTCCTCAGGACTGTGAACTCTGTTCACCCCACCCCCACCCCCAGACGGTAACACCTGCACAATAACTACCTCAGATGTTGGCACAGAAAGACTGGCACACCAACAATAATACTGTTGTTCTGTTGTACTTTTGCTGCTATATGGCTCTGCACATTAACCACAACCATTTGCACAAATGCCATATCTGCTGCTGTCTGTATGTCACTGCAATACTGATCATGTGCAATCATATCTGTCACTATCTGCACCTACACTACCGCATTGAAATACAACTACAGGTATTCATCTCTAGTTGTCTGAATATGGGATTGCTGGGTTTATTATCACTAATCGTTTTCCTCTATGGAGGTCAGAGTCCTTCTGGCTGCCATTGGCACCACGGGTTGCATAACTGTGTAAAGACTGTACATAGACTGCTGCTGTCGCTGTTTGTTCTTGTTTTTCTTTTTTTTTTATCTAGCTTTATTCCTTTTCTTTTTATAAAATGCACACCAGTCAAGAGAGAGAGAAACACCATTTCACTTCTCCTGTATGTCCTGCACGTATAGTAGTATTGACAATAAAATCTTTGACTCTTTATAATAATACCACCATGATTGTGGAGCGGAATGGCCAGATTAATTGCATATCATATGCGGACACATAAGCGCTCGCTTTGACTAAATGACAACCGTGACAAAAACCGCCCAAATAATGAAATAAATCATTTTTATTTGCTGCAAATGGGCAACACTGATGCAACAGTTGCAGCCAAATGGGTCATTATGCTGTGTATAATAATGCTCGGTGTTTTGTACTTATAATATTGTTAAAATATAAAATAATGCACTACAATGGGTCTCAAATATTTGTAAATGTGACCTGTTATAAGTACTACAGGAGTTTATTGATGATACACTATAAACTACACATATAAACTAAAACAATTATAATGATGACTGAACAACTCCCATTCCCCAAAGTGCAAGATACAACATCTATGAATATGCCATAAAAGATCACAAATAAGTCTGGCAAACAAATAAACAAGGGTTTTTAAACAGTCACTTATATTGGATGTCCCATTCATTTTCAGTAATTTCATAATTAATATTCACACAGTCAAATAAATATTAGTGTTCAGTCCCTTTCATATTTGTCAAAGTCTAATATGTATGATTGCCTACATATAGGCTACAGCGCTTTGTATTCCACTTTCAAACGCAGCCTACATTTGGGCCTGGAAAGCCTACTTGGGCTACCTGTTTTCAGACAAGAATACTTGCTTTCTATGGGCATGCACTAGTATATTTTAAAAAGTAATGTTTAGGTGATGGACCCTACATTTGCATTGTGTCATATTTCATTTCACACAAGAAGGGACATGAGAAGGGCAAACTATCAAAGGTTTGTCATTATTGATATGGTAAAATAGGGAGGGGTGTGTGAAAAGTTCATAGTGGTCAAATTTGACCAAATGTGGTTTATTTTTCAACCACAGGGATCCAAGCGCTGCAACACTGATGGAAGAAGTGTGTGGACCGAAGGGGAGACTATGTTGAAAAATAAACCACATTATTTTTCAAATTAGTGTTTATTGGATACATTTTTCAATTGAACCACATGCTTTTATGAACATAAAATATATTTTAAATCATTTATTATGTTGTCAATTGTATGCGTCACATCTGACAGCGGCTTGTATGCACAGAGCCGCTGAGCCTCATCGTGCATGTGGAGACCACGGAGAGCCCAACAGCTTCCTGCTTATCCTCTCAATAGTGGCTTTCCTTCTTGTGGTCCAAGAACCATGAGAGCTCTCAGCACAGTATTCTTGACTAGTGCTGCAACAATCAGTCAACTAATTGACTAGTTGATTGTCAGAAAATTAGTTGACAACTAATGTGATAGTGGACTAATTTCCTGTGGACCCTTTTCCAGGAAAAATTGTAAAAAAAAAAAAATAAAAAAAAAATTCAGGTTCTAAAACATGAAAAATTGCCACTTGTTTGAGCATTATGAGCTAAATATGTTATGGTTTTGTAATGTCTGACAATTGTGCTGCTCAAGCTTCAAACTCATGTTCAATGGGTGATTATTTTATTTATCTATAGGCATCTTTTTATAAAATGTTAGAGACTGGGAACAAGGTGATTTTTCTCAAGTGTGCAAAGTTCCAGGTGAGGCAAGACAAATTTATTTGTATAATCACACTTCGTGTACAAGACAATTCAAAGTGCTTTACATAAAAACATTAAAACATTACAGCAAATTGCAAAAGGAATTCATAACAATTTTAAAGCAAAGTAAAAAGTAAATTAAAGAGGAACAAAAACAAGCTAAAATAGAATATGACAGAAATAAAATTTACAGTATAGTGTAGGAGATGAACAATTGTTTTACTGAAAGGTCGTGGCAAGTAGAGTTTTCAACCTCGCTTTAAAGCAGCTGAGAGTTTCAGCAGTCCTGATGCTTTCTGGACGTTTGTTCCATATGTGAGGGGCATAAAACTGAACGCTGCCTTACTATGTTTGGTTCTAACTCTGGGCCCACAACGTTTCCTCTGGCTTAAAGTCCTTGGTGTGGTGGCAACATATTTTGCCGGGGGGGTGGGGGGGTGGGCAGAAAACACATGACACTATTGTAACCGGAATATGTTAATTTTATACTATTTATTTCTTTTTTTTTTTTAAATTTTGCACAGCAACTTTGCATATCGAACTTACCATTTGAAGTATTGTACAACCATGGTTTGAATACTGGAATATTAGGCCAGTTGGGGTTCCATCCAGATGTCCTGTGTTTGGACTTTTTACTGATGTCATCCTTCTCTCCCTCCTCTGCTCTCACCTCTCCTGGACCCTCTGGCTGAATACGTTCCTCTCCTTGGCTCCTCTCTTCTGTCTCATCTTGCCCTCTCTCAGCCCTGTCTAATTCAGGTTCTCTCTCTGTCTATGATGGTAGACAAACAGGTTAGAAAATACCAAGTGTCATGTTTTGTCCTGCAGGATTTTTTTTGTCATAGTTTACATAAATGACAAAAATATGTGTTTTTTTGTATTTTTATTCTAGTGTTTCTTTTTTCCATTGAGAAAGAGTAGGAAACGGAAGGGGAAAAACATTCATAATAGTAATTTACTCATGCATACTTAAATTATATGATCAGAGGTGGGTATAGTAGCCAGAAATTCTACTCATGTAAAAGCAGTGCTATGAAATGAATAATTAAAAGTAGACAACCAAAATTTCTAGTTGAGTTAAGGGTTCATTGAGCACCCACTTAAAAACTTGAGTAATGACTTCAGTCTTGAAGGTTTGAGGTTTTTCTCCAAAATTTATAACAATTTTCTTAGTCGTGAAAAAATTAGGACACCCTGTATAAGCCTCTGTGTGTGGGTTTTTTTACGTATTTGGACATACAGATATTTAATATCAATGTTTAAAATACTGGGAGATTAATGTAATACAAGTAAACAATTAAAAATGAATTAAAGACTTTTCCAAATTTTCTGTAAAATGTAATTCTAAACAAATAGTGAGGAGTAAATTAGAACACCCTCATCTTTTTTTGGACACCCTCACATTCATTCCCACTTACAATGGCTAAAATAAATGTTAAAAAAAATGCAAACAAAAACAAGGTTAGACATAGATATGTGACCATTTCTTAATAAAGAACTATTTAATGGGGTGTCCTAATTTTTTCAAGACTATAGTTTTCTATTTTTCTTTGTAAATTTATCTAAATTTGAAACCATTTTCCTCAAATTTGTAATTTCCTCTTGTAAAATTGACTTTTCTTGTACATTTGAGACTATTATAAATTTGTGGATTATTTTATGGCTAATTTTTGTCTATTTTTAAAAATAAAATTACTAGGTTGTTTTTTTTTAATAAATTTGAAATGACTGTGGTAAATTTTTTACTTTATCCTTATAACAATTTACATTTTTGACTATAATTTTGCAGAGCCAGAACAGAACAATAATTTAAATGATTTCAAAGAAAAAAATTAATAAAATTGTATTTAGATAGATAGATAGATACATACTTTATTTCGAACAAAAAAGTAAAAAAACAAAGCAAATGACAAGTGCAATAAAAGTGACAGTATACAGTGCTCGGAAGGGAGAAGGAAGAAGTGAACACTTATTTACTCCAACTCCTCTTTTCCCTAAATACAACCCATGTGAAATATATACAAATCACCTCATTTAAGACCCCAAGTAGACAATTAACTATATTTTGTACATATCAATATTGATACCCATCCATCCCAACATACATACAGTCCATACATCAAAACCCAGCCCCAAGCAACACAGATATACACAGTAATGTCCCACCTACCATTCCATAGTGTCCCAGAGTGAGCATAGTGAATCGTACATATAAATACTACCCCTCTAACATATATTCTTTCAGCAAATAATGTTTATACCTATTTTTGAATTGATTTCTGTTTGTACATAGTTTCAGTTCAAGCTCCAGACTGTTCCACAATCCACCCCACAGACAGATATGTACATACTTTTCTTAGTTGTTCGTACCTTAGGTTTTGTAAAGTTTAAGTCTCTTCTCAAATTATAATCATTGTCTCTTTTTATGAATATTTTTTGTATATTAGTTGGGAGTTAATTATTAATTGCCCTGTACATTAATTGTGCTGTCTTAAATTTAACTAAATCCATGAACTTTATGACATGTGACTTTAAAAACAATGAGTTGGTATGGTCTCTATATCCAACATTATTTATTATCTTTATAGCTTTTTTTTTTGTAATGTGCATATTGGCTGTAGGTTGGTCCTGTAGGTGTTTCCCCAGACCTTTACACAGTAGTTAAGATATGGTAGAAACAGTGAATTGTACAGTAAGAACAATGATTTTTAGTCCAAGATGTGTCTTGTTTTCTCCAGTATCCCTATACGTTTTGCCAACTTGGCCCGGATGTGACTGATGTGAGGTTTCCAGCAGATTTTATTGTCTAGCATCACCCCCAGAAACTTATTTTCCTGTACTGTTTCTATTCTGGTATCATCTATCGTTACCATTATTTCATGATTTATTTTATAATTTTCAAGCAACATAATCTTTGTTTTTTCAGATTTAGAGATAATTTATTTTTGTTGAACCACTGCGTTAAACTTTTCATTTCATTTGTGACCACCTCTAAAACCTGCTGCAAATTCTCACCAGTGCAAAGGATATTTGTGTCATCCGCAAACAAAATAAATTTCAGAATTTTTGATACTTGGCATATGTCATTTATATATAAGATAAAGAGTTTGGGTCCCAAAACTGACCCCTGGGGCACACCACAAGAGATGTTCATGAAGGGTGATTTGTGCTCACCAATTTGTACAAATTGTTGTCTGTTACTTAAATAACTTTCCACCCAACTCAGTCCAACCCCTCTTATCCCATACCTTTCCAATTTCCTCAGTAAAATTCTGTGGTCAATGGTGTCAGAAGCTTTCTTTAAATCTATAAATACTCCTACAGCAAACTTTTTTTTATCTATACAACTAGTAATTTCTTCTATAAGTTCGATCAGTGCGAAAGATGTAGATTTATCTGCTCTAAAACCATACTGGCTGTCTGTAAGGAGGTTGTGTTTTTCAATGAAATCATCCAGTCTCTTAGTGAAGATTTTTTTCAAGTATTTTGGAGAATTGTGAGAGTAAAGAGACCGGCCTGTAATTTAATGAGATAAATTAACTTAAATGACCAAAGATGTAGCTATTTCTATTATATTTCTATATACTTTCCTCATCACCCAGACAGCAGGTAAAACCTCCCTTATTTTGAAATCCAAATGTTGACACTCTGGCCAAATCTCAATCTCCTCCCTAAACCCTCGAGCCCTGAGTCCTTGTAGACTTAGGCTGCAGTCACACTGCAGGTCTTAATGCTCAATTCTGATTTTTTTTGCTGAGATCTGATTTTTTTTTGTGTGGGTATTCACATTGCAACTTAAATGCGACCCCCATCAAACTCCAGTGTGAACAATCTACAGCTATGAGGTGACCCGCATGTGCAGAAGAAAACATAACATCAGACACAGCGTTGTAGAACGACTGGGGGGGGGGGGGGGCAGAACTTCTTAACCCTGATGCAGTGCAGCAAAATAAAATGCTAAAATCATAAATGTGAGACAGCTTCATTCCTCTACAGGCCAGATGACCACTGTGATCAGCTCTGCTTTAACAGAACTGATCCATTAAACAGCCCTTAAATGTGCTGTTACTGTGCGCCTGTAATGTCTGATGGTTTCAGCCCTGAACGCCACCCCCCCCCCCCTCCGAAATTTTATTGTGCAATCAGAGCCAACAAAATTACAATCCAGTGATAAAGGGAAAGAGATTGATTAAAAACAGAGCACAAATCAGCTGTGTCTGCCATGCTGGCTGCATCCTCCACCGCAGAATTGTAGCATCTGTCTCACTTCAATGAGGAAAAAGTCGGATGAAATGCGACATGACCGTTCAGAAGGAGGTCTCTTTGGAAAATAACCGATACGTATCCAAATTAGGACCACATATGAAAGTGGCCTGGGTCTGATGTGAAAAAATTAGATATGTGTTGTTCAGACTGTCATTAAAAAATCAGATATGGGTCACACTTGTGCAAAAAAATCAGAATTGAGCATTAAAACCTGCAGTGTGACCATGGCCTAAGGCTGCCGCCATGAGTATTGCTCAAGTGTGTGAGTCTGTGAGGGGATGTAGTGGCTTAAAATGGTAGAAATGGGACACACTTTGTTACCTTGGCAACACTAAACGTTTTTTTATTTAACTAGTGCATACCGTGCATGCCCATAGAAACCAAGTATAAGCACACATTTCTGCATGCCCGTAGAAAGTTACTGTTACCAACGCAACAGTAACCATCGTGATGCCTGCCTTTGATCTTTGACATGGTTACCATGGCAACAGTAACCATGGTGAAACCTGTCTTTCATCTTTGATGTCACCACTTGTTCAGTGATGCCTGCCTTTGAATTTTGATGCTGTGTCTGCCTGGCAACAGTAACCATGGCAACATCTGTGCGTCTGTGATGTCATAGCTATGAACGCCCATTGCTCCCTTATGGACGTTCAATAAAGATTTCCCCTCCTAAACATCTGCATACCCAGGGAGGCTGAAATTCGGGAATGCACACCCTCATAATGTCCGCACAGCACATATCAAATCTGAGGCCAGTCCGACGAACGGTTCAGGAGATACACACAGAACACACACAGACAGAGATTTCTTAAATTATCATATAACTAGTGCATACCCGTGCATGCCCCTAGAAAGCAAGTGTAAGCAAGCATTTCTGCATGCCCGGAGAAAGTTAGTCACCATGGCAACAGTAATCATGGTGATGCCTGCCATTGATCTTTGACATGGTTACCATGGCAACAGTAACCATGGTGAAACCTGCCTTTGATCTTTGACAAAGATGTGTCTGCCTGGCAACAACCATGGCAACATCTGTGTGTCTATGATGTCATAGCTATGAACGCCCATAGCTCCCCTGTCGATGTTCATTAAAGATTTCCCCTCCTAAACTTCTGTATATCCGGGAAGGCTGAAATTCAGGGATGCACACCCTCGTAACGTCAGCACAGCACGTATCAAATCTGAGGCCAGTCCGACGAACGGTTCAGGAGATACACGCAGAAAACACACAGACAGAGATTTCTTAAACTATAATACAACTAGTGCATACCCGAGTGTGGGAGAATCCCAAACTCGCTGTCAAGACGGAGATGGCAGTGTACAACGCCTGCGTCATCAGCACACTGCTCTATGGGAGTGAGACGTGGACAACATACGCCCAGCAGGAAAAGAGACTGAACTCCTTCCACTTGCGCTGCATTCGCCACATCCTGGACATATCCTGGCAGGACAAAGTGCCCAACACAGAAGTTCTGTCCCGCGCCGGCCTTCCCTCCATTTTCACTCTACTCAGGCAGCGCAGGCTCCGCTGGCTAGGCCACGTTCGCCGTATGGAGGATGGCAGAATCCCCAAAGACGTCCTCTACGGAGAACTGGCGACTGGCAGGAGAGACGTTGGCCGCCCACAGCTGCGCTTTAGAGACGTCTGCGAGAGAGACATGAAGGCCCTGGAGATCAACACAGAGCGCTGGGAGGACCTTGCAACGGACCGCTCCAAATGGAGAGGCACCCTGACCAGACAGCTCAAGGCGGGTGAAGAGAGACTGACTGCTGCAGCAGATGAAAAAAGGACCCGCAGGAAGAACCGCCACAGACCCAGCAGCACGGAGACCACCCACAAGTGTGACCTGTGTGACAGGGACTGCCATTCGCGCATCGGCCTGTTCAGCCACAGGCGGTGCTGTTCCAGCAGAGTAGACGTTTAGGATTCTCTTCCATGGTCATCATAGACCGACGGAGGCCAACGAGTGCATACCCGTGCATGCCCGTAGAAACCAAGTATAAGCAAGTATTTCTGCATGCCCCTAGAAATCAAGTGTAAGCAAGCATTTCTGCATGCCCGGAGAAAGTTAGTTACCATGGCAACAGTAACCATGGTGATGCCTGCCTTTGATCTTTGACATGGTTACCATGGCAACAGTAACCATGGTGAAACCTGCCTTTGATCTTTGGAATCACCACTCTTTCAGTGATGCCTGCATTTGATCTTTGAAGATGTGTCTGCCTGGCAACAACCATGGACATCATAGACATCTGTGTGTCTATGATGTCATAGCTGTGAATGCCCATAGCTCCCCTGTCAATGTTCATTAAAGATTTCCTTTCCTAAACTTCCGCATATCCGGGAAGGCTGAAATTCGGGGATGCACACCCTCGTAACCTCAGCACAGCACATATCAAATCTGAGGCCAGTCTGATGAACGGTTCAGGAGATACGCGCGGAACAGACAGACACACACACACAGATTTATTGCATTATAATATGATGTATTGAATTAAAAGGATTAGGAATCAAAAATAGTGTATATGAGATCACGAAAGTAAAATCACAGGACAAAATAAAAACAGATTAGATAGATAGATGTACTTTCTTGATCCCAAACTGGGAAATTACAGATTCCAGACAAAACTAAAATCAGAAACAAACAGGGCTTCTTTTTTTTTGTGTTGTTTTTTTGGCAAAGGATTAAAAAAAATGATCCTGAAAGTTCAAGGCTGTGTGTGTTTCCAGGGTCTTTAGAAGTTTTTGTGTAGCTTCTTAAAATAAAATCCCAATTCTGTTTTAAATTATTGCATTCGCCTTCATTTTTGCCCGTCTGCATTTATAATTATAATATTTTCTTATTGAAATAAGGGGATCAAATTATGTCTTATTTAATTTTCAGTTACCACTTTAATAAAAATCTATCTTTTCAGCCTATTTATTTTAACCAAACTTTTAATTTGTGTGATATGAAAATGTGACCAACTATTGTGGGTCTCAGACTTTATTTCAGACTTAATACTATCTTCAGGAATGAACTGAATTAAATGTACTGTAGCCTCCTAAGATGATTCCGTTGATTACAACTGCAAATCATCTTTTTTCAAACTGCATAATTAACCCAAAATTCAATTAAACTGCTTAAATGGTGTGTAATGTAGCATAAACTCGAAATCTTTATGTCATATATTTTTATTTTGGCAAACTCTTCGTGTCAAGACAATTTTTTTGAGGGGAGTTGTAGGGTGGAACAGGGGTGAAGGGGTGGTCATTGAACAGGTGACCAATCAGGAGCTTATGCTTGAGAAACCCAGGCATGGCACTATGAACTGTGGGTAATTCCCTTACCTTAAGTCAGCATAGCATGCTAACATAGTGAAAGAGTCGATAGAAAATGGGCACTGACGTCACCACCGCAACGAATTGTAGGATAGATCCTCCATTTTGGGAGGTAGGCGCAGCACCTGCAGCATATAGAAGAACAGATGGAGGAGTAGCTATTAGTGTTTGGGTTTTTGGGTTGTTTTTTTTTTGTTTTTTTGGACTATTGTGTTCTTCCTAAAATCAGAAATCATTCAGTATTGTTGTGTAGCAGCTCTCATGACCAGTGCACAAAAAAGAAATTAACCAACTGAATGTCATTCTACCGTTTTTGTACTTGGAAGCAAAGAGAGGGAGAACAGATGAGTGAGCTAACAAGGAGACATCAGATGGCCTGGGTGTCTGCAGTAAGATGCAAAAAAAATCATCTTGACAACATCTCAGAGTCAATAAGTGTGTTTTCTACAGTTCTACTCAGGTATGTACTGATTTCAAATCATGTTATAAATACACATGCTCTGGATAGCTAACAAGCTAACTAGCTGATAATGTCTGTGATGGATGTACAGGTGTGATTATTACGTCAGTGCTCCCTGTGTATCAGATCCTTTATGTTAAGACTTTTAAAGTTGATTTGCTCACAGCTACCATAACTGGTGCTTGATGTTCTACACCAGCAGGGCTTGCAGACTCCACTGCACTTTATCATGGGAGCACTTAGCAAAAATGGAGTCTCCACTTTATGGCAATAAATGTATTATTTAACATGATGTTTTCATATACAGAATTATGTTTAAGTTATCACAGGATTGGGTTCATATATTTATATTTTAAATGTAACATGTAAGTGATTACATGTTAACAGCATTAATCTTAAAACTTTTTGTTACTCTTTTTGTGCTTGGAGGCAAACCAGCATATGAAATACAGACCACACATCCAGACTGACTGTCAGTGAGGCCATCACAGACACACCACACCTTCAGTCCAGGACGCTGACATGTACCCATCCATCCATCCTCTACTGCTTTTCCGGAGGTCCAGGTTGCAGAGGCAGCAGCTCAAGCAGAGAAGCCCAGACTTCCTTCTCCCTGACCACCTGCTCCAGCTCTTCAGAGAGGATACCAGGACGTTCCCAGACCAGCTGGGAGACATAGTCTGTCCAGCTCATTTGATATAAAGGACAGTGTGGGCTTTATGCAGGCTTGATGTCATTATTGTTCCTTATGCCTAAATGAGATATCAAGATATGTTAATTAAATTTTTGTATTACATGTAAGGTGTCTTCTCTTCATTTTTTCTTAGAATATTCATGTATCTCAAGTTATATTGTGGAAAATAAATTTTTAAACAGTTAATTTTATATTTTTGATATTCACCATCAAGTTATTTCAAACTTTTTTACCTTTACATTTTGATAAGAAATTAGTTCATTGGATTAAATTATGAATATTAAATATTTAAACTTTGAGACATATTAGTACATTTATTAAGAACTAGAAAAGCACTCGGAGAGCGCAGACCTCCACCAAGCGCCACAGTTCCCCCCATACAGTGTTTGTGTGTACGTTTTCAGATTCCTTGACCATGAAAATATATGACTAGCAATTGGATTGACAATGATAGGATTAGTGGTTCAGTAGTTATTCAGGAAAATCACTTTTTCCGTAATGGCGGTTTTCTTCTGGATGGTGATCCGGATCACCACCAAAATCTAATCATCTGTAGGATATCCCATTTGTGACAATCTCTGAAAATTTCATGAAAATCCGTCCATAACTTTTTGAGTTATCTTGCTATCAAACAAACAAACAGACAAACCAACGCCGATGAAAACATAACCTCCTTGGCGGAGGTAATAAATGAATGTACACAGATGAACAGGTAATTCATTTTTATACAAGAACCAAAATATCAAACCCAACATGAAAATATGCATTTCTTATATTTAAAAACAATCCAAACAGAGTGAACAGGTACTGTGTAATAAGTTATGAATGTGTACTTTTGTGAATTCACAAAAATGTAAGTTTAATAAATGCATAGTGATAGGTCTTTAACAGAAATAAAAACTCACATATGCAAAAAGATGTACAGTGGGGCAAAAAAGTATTTAGTCAGCCAACAATTGTGCAAGTTCTCCCACTTAAAAGATGAGAGAGGTCTCCAATTTTCATCATAGGTATACCTCAACTATGAGAGACAAAATGAGAAAAAAAAAATCCAGAAAATCACATTGAAGGATTTTTAATGAATTAATTGGTAAATTCCTCAGTAAAATAAGTATTTGGTCACCAACAAACAAACAAGATTTCTGGCTCTCACAGACCTGTAACTTCTTCTTTAAGAGGCTCCTCTGTCCTCCACTCGTTACCTGTATTAATGGCACCTGTTTGAACTCGTTATCAGTATAAAAGACACCTGTCCACAACCTCAAACAGTCAGACTCCACACTCCACTATGGCCAAGACCAAAGAGCTGTCAAAGGACACCAGAAACAAAATTGTAGACCTGCACCAGGCTGGAAAGACTGAATCTGCAATAGGTAAGCAGCTTGGTGTGAAGAAATCAACTGTGGGAGCAATTATTAGAAAATGGAAGACATACAAGACCACTGATAATCTCCCTCGATCTGGGGCTTCACGCAAGATCTCACCCCGTGGGGTCAAAATGATCACGAGAACGGTGAGCAAAAATCCCAGAACCACATGGGGGGACCTAGTGAATGACCTGCAGAGAGCTGGGACCAAAGTAACAAAGGCTACATCAGAAACACACTACGCCGCCAGGGACTCAAATCCTGCAGTGCCAGACGTGTCCCCCTGCTTAAGCCAGTACATGTTCAGGCCCGTCTGAAGTTTGCTAGAGAGCATTTGGATGATCCAGAAGAGGATTGGGAGAATGTCATATGGTCAGATGAAACCAAAATAGAACTTTTTGGTAAAAACTCAACTTGTCGTGTTTGGGGGAGAAAGAACACCATACCTACTGTGAAGCATGGGAGTGGAAACATCATACTTTGGGGCTGTTTTTCTGCAAAGGGACCAGGACAACTGATCCGTGTAAAGGAAAGAATGAATGGGGCCATGTATCATGAGATTTGAGATCATGAGAAACCTCCTTCCACCAGCAAGGGCATTGAAGATGAAACGTGGCTGGGTCTTTCAGCATGACAATGATCCCAAACACACCGCCCAGGCAACGAAGGGGTGGCTTCGTAAGAGGCATTTCAAGGTCCTGGAGTGGCCTAGCCAGTCTCCAGATCTCAACCCCATAGAAAATCTTTGGAGGGAGTTGAAAGTCTGTGTTGCCCAGCGACAGCCCCAAAACATCACTGCTCTAGAGGAGATCTGCATGGAGGAATGGGCCAAAATACCAGCAACAGTGTGTGAAAACCTTGTGAAAACTTACAGAAAACGTTTGACCTCTGTCATTGCCAACAAAGGGTATATAACAAAGTATTGAGATGAACTTTTGTTATTGACCAAATACTGATTTTACTGAGGAACTTACCAATTAATTCATTAAAAATCCTTCAATGTGATTTTCTGAATTTTTTTTTCTTATTTTGTTTCTCATAGTTGAGGTATACCTATGATGAAAATTGGAGACCTCTCTCATCTTTTACAGTGGGAGAACTTGCACAATTGGTGGCTGACTAAATACTTTATTACCCCACTGTAACTATGAATCCAGTGCAGTGGTGCACACTCAGCATGTCCATCAGATGTCAGGGTTACCCACGGCTTTAAAGGTCTGATGACACGTTTTTGACCTTTTAGCATGTTGTGTAAACCCAAAAGTTATTGTCAGTGATCAATATAATATTTACAACTGCGCCTGCATAAACTAGTTATCAAAAAACGGCAGCCGCTGACTGGACTGTGGAGCCGCCCACCAAATTAAGGGCAGCACCCCCATGACGTAATCGCAGGAACGGACTCCGGTGTTGTAGACTGGAATGACAGCAGCTTTGTGGCTCACAGTTTCTCTTTTTTTTTTTTGTTTTAATTTTACAGCTATGCCTTCGCGTTGTGTCGCAGGCTTAGATAAAGCGTGTGATGTGTGAAAGGCCACATCACACGCTTCAGCTCGAGCCTGCTCTCCTCTGTACTTTTATGCAGGATGAGCGCAAGGAGGGGAAGGATTAATGGATTTACGCGCAGCCTTGACCTACTTTCTCTGATCACATGCTGGTCCGGGCACGTCCCCTCAATCATTATCAACAGGTGATCATGATCATCATCCCGCTGATCATGTTTCCCGGTCCTTGCCCAGGTGCTTGTCATCACAGCATGACCAGCAGTGCGTTAATGGCAAACGGCCGCCAAAATGTACACGCACTGCTGGTCAGTAGTATTGTCATTTGTGCTGTTAGTCTGCCAGTATTTTTAGCACTCTCACGACGTGTTAGCCACTCCACACAGCCGTGGTTCTCGTGCGTCCTTGAAGCGATGTCGGCTCTGGTGCGCAACTGTGGTTAATACTTCTCCTTTCCATGTTCGCTGAGCGATGTTGGCCCTGAATGCCTACTGTTTGTGTTTCTGTGTATTTTTGTAAGTCTTCACCTTTTTGGGAATTGTCTGTCGTTCTATATTAAGATAAGATAAGGTAAGATAAGTGGTGGAACCGAACCAAGTGGTGGACACCAGTGGTGAGGGGGGCCATTAAGCTGAAGAAGGAGTCCTATCAAGCTTGGTTGGCTTGTGGGACTCCCGAAGCAGCTGAGGTGTACCGGCAGGCCAAGCGGAGTGCAGCTCGGGTGGTTGCTGAAGCAAAAACCCGGGTATGGGAGGAGTTCGGTGAGGCCATGGAACAAGACTTTCGGTCGGCTTCAAAGAGATTCTGGCAAACTGTTCGGCGGCTCAGGAGGGGAAAGCAGCTCCCCGTCCACACTGTGTATGGTGCGGATGGGACACTGTTGACTTCAACTGGGGATATCGTCGGGCGGTGGAAGGAATACTTCGAGGATCTCCTCAATCCCACTGATACGCCTTCCACAGAGGAAGCAGGGTTTGGGGACGAGGGGGATGACTCGCCTATCACAGGGGCTGAGGTCGCCAAGGTGGTTAAAAATCTCCTTGGTGGCCGGGCCCCGGGGGTGGACGAGATTCGCCCCGAGTACCTCAAGGCCCTGGATGTTGTTGGGTTGTCATGGTTGACACGCCTCTGCAACATTGCGTGGAGGTCGGGGGCAGTGCCTTTGGCATGGCAAACCGGGGTGGTGGTTCCTCTCTTCAAAAAAGGGGACCGGAGGGTGTGCTCCAACTTTAGAGGGATCACACTCCTCAGCCTCCCTGGGAAGGTCTATGCCAAGGTATTGGAGAGGAGAGTCCGGCCGTTGGTCGAACCTCGGATTCAGGAGGAGCAATGTGGTTTTCGTCCTGGCCGTGGCACATCGGACCAGCTCTTTACCCTCTCGAGAATTCTTGAGGGTTCGTGGGAGTTTGCCCAACCAGTTTACATGTGTTTTGTGGACTTGGAGAAGGCATTTGACCGCGTCCCTCGTGGATTTTTGTGGGGGGTGCTTCGGGAGTATGGGGTATCGGGCTTGTTGTTACGAGCTATTCGGTCTCTGTACGACCGTTGTGAGAGTTTAGTTCGCATTGCCAACACTCGGTCGGAGTCATTCCCAGTGAGAGTTGGACTCCGCCAGGGCTGCCCTTTGTCACCGGTCCTGTTCATAATTTTTATGGACAGGATTTCTAGGCGCAGCCAGGGAATGGAGGGTGTCATGCTTGGTGACCACAGGATCTCATCTCTGTTGTTTGCAGATGATGTTGTCCTGTTGGCTTCATCCAGCAATGACCTACAGCTCTTGCTGGGACGGTTTGCCGCTGAGTGTGAAGCGGCTGGGATGAGAATCAGCACCTCCAAGTCCGAGTCCATGGTCCTCAGCCGGAAAAAGGTGGATTGTCCTCTCCGGGTTGGGGACAGGCTCCTGCCCCAAGTGGAGGAGTTTAAGTATCTTGGGGTCTTGTTCACGAGTGAGGGGAAAATGGAGCGAGAGATCGACAGACGGATTGGAGCAGCATCTGCAGTGATGCGGACGTTGTACCGGTCTGTTGTGGTGAAGAGGGAGCTTAGTTCTAAGGCAAAGCTGTCGATTTACCAGTCAATCTACGTTCCTACCCTCACCTATGGTCACGAGCTTTGGGTAATGACCGAAAGAACGAGATCGCGGATACAAGCGGCTGAAATGAGCTTTCTCCGTAGGATTGCTGGACTCACCCTCAGAGATAGGGTGAGGAGCTCAGTCATCCGGGAGAGGCTCAGAGTAGAACCGCTGCTCCTCCACATTGAAAGGAGTCAGTTGAGGTGGTATGGGCATCTGATTAGGATGCCTCCTGGACGCCTCCCACTTGAGGTGTTTCAGGCACGTCCCACTGGGAGGAGACCCCGGGGCAGACCCAGGACTCGGTGGAGAGACTATGTCTCCCAGCTAGTCTGGGAACGCCTTGGTATCCCCTCTGAAGAGCTGGAGCAGGTGGCTGGGGAGAGGGAAGTCTGGGCTTCTCTGCTTGAACTGCTGCCTCCGCGACCCGGACCTCCGGAAAAGCGGTAGACGATGGATGGATGGATGGAAGGTAAGATAAGCCTTTATTAGTCCCACAATGGGGAAATTCCAGAAATGTACTGTGGTGAATTCTGTGCTTAAATCCTTGTTATTTCATGTGCACTCTCCCTGCCCTGCGTAAGAGCGCACGGAGAGGGATGATTTACGCATAAATAATGAGGATTTACACGAGGATTTAAGCATAGTATTCACCACAGCACATTTAATATAGAACGACAGACAATTCCCAAAAAGGTGAAGACTTACAAATAATATACAGAAACACAAACAGTAGGGGCCGACATCGCTCAGCAAACATGGAGAGGAGACGTATTAACCAAGGTTGCGCACCAGAGCCGACATCACTACAAGGGGTGCAACAGAACCACGGCTGTGTGGAGTGGCTAACACGTCGTGATAGTGTTGGCAATATTGGCTGGCTGACAACACGGCAGATGATGCACACAAAACACGAACAGCTGACTGTCACTGAGTGTGACTCGCTAGGCACAATGCCCGCTTGGTACGGCTCAAACCTGTATGGTTTGATGCCCCCAGATTCTTCATTGTCATCCCATTCTTCAGAACTATAATTGTCTGAAGGTTGGACAACACAAACCAATTCCAGACTACATGTGCTGGAACCATGGCCGATGTTTTCAACCGCTTCCATCCTGTGTGTACAAAGGGCAGCCAAGCGCTGTGTTCCGTCATTGATATTACAACATGGCCGGGGGGGTTTCCAGCCACTGACGCAATGGGTGATGTGGCGCTCATGAAAACGTCAGATATTCGTGGGAAAAAAAAGCTTGTCTCACTTAGAACTGCACAGACAAACCGATTTCGTCATATTGTATTATGTGTTGAAAAATTAGAGGAAGTCAAGAAAGTGTCATCAGACCTTTAAGGGAGTTCGTAATATTGATGTTGCAAGACGTAGAGAAACAGGAGACAATTTAGGATGTTAATTATGCTCAGGTAAGTATAAAGAGGTTTCAGATCACAGTTTGAAAAGGTTTATAAAATAATTACACGAGTTAAAAAAAATGGCCGGCCCTAGACAGTTTTTTGCAAAAATCTGGACAGTGCATATTCTTAAGTTGAAAAAATGTTTACACATTCTCTGTAAGACATGAAGGTATATATTCTCTATTTAGCAAAATGATCAGAATTAAAATCAATTACTTAAATAAATACACAGCTGTGAAAGTGCAAAGGTGCAGGCACCCCACAGCCATAATTAATTACACACACCAACTAAACAACCAAAATATGCTATTTTTCAATGAGTGGCAACATTTTTGAATAAGACCACAGCATATTACAGTGATTTTTTTTTTATGTGTTCATTTATTACCTCTGCCAGGAGGTTATGTTTTTGCCGGGGTTTGTCTGTTTGTCTGTTGGTTAGCAAGATAACTCAAAAGGTTTTGGACTAATTTCGATGAAACTTTCAGGTGTTGTTGGAAATGGTACAAGGAAGAACTGATTAAATTTTGGGGATGATCCGGATCACCATCCACAAGAAAACCGCCGTTACGGAAAATGCCATTTTCGTGAATAACCTCAAAAAGTTTAGGACGGATTTCGATGAAACTTTCAGGCATTGTTGGAAATGGTACAAGGAAGAACTGATTAAATTTTGGGGATGATCCGGATCACCGTCCACAAGAAAACCGCCATTACGGAAAATGCCATTTTCGTGAATAACTACTGAACCACTAATCCTATCATTGTCAATCCAGTTGCTAATCATGTTTTCATGGTCAAGGAATCTCAAAACGTACACACAAACACTGTATGGGGGGAACTGTGGCAGCCATTACGGAAAATGCCATTTTCGTGAATAACCACTGAACCACTAATCCTATCATTGTCAATCCAATTGCTAGTCATATGTTTTCATGGTCAAGGAATCTGAAAACGTACACACAAACACTGTATGGGGGGAACTGTGATCGCCATTACGGAAAATGCCATTTTCGTGAATAACTACTGAACCACTAATCCTATCATTGTCAATCCAATTGCTAGTCATATGTTTTCGTGGTCAAGGAATCTGAAAACATACACACAAACACTGTATGGGTGGAACTGTGGCCGCCATTACGGAAAATGTCATTTTCGTGAATAACTACTGAACCACTAATCCTATCATTGTCAATCCAATTGCTAGTCATATGTTTTCATGGTCAAGGAATCTGAAAACGAACACACAAACACTGTATGGGGGGAACTGTGGTGCTTGGCGGAGGTCTGCGCTCTCTGAGTGCTTTTCTAGTTCAGTATGTTGAGTGCCAGATTTTATCCAATGCTATAATTGTGTATTTATTAATTTATCAGGTTTTTAATTCATGAAATAAAAAAATATAGTAAGATAAGATAAGCCTTTATTAGTCCCACAATGGGGAAATTCCAGGATTGCAACAGCACAGGGATAGCAACACTCAGAGCAATAATTAAGAAGATATGAAAAATATAAATAAGAGCAGTGGATATACATACGTACACATAAATATATAAACAAAGTGCGGAGCATTTGAGAGAAGGATGTCACCTAGTAGTATTGAATGCAAAAGACGCAACAGACTTACACAAATGGTCCCCTCCAGTATACAACTAGGACAATATCAGTCGCTACAGAGGGTGACAATATGTATGGGTACATATTCATACTATGTAGGATAACTAAGTAGACGGTTATGCTGTTTATTCCATCTTGCTACAATGCTCCTCATTTTGTATATATATTTATGTGTACGTATGTATATCCACTGCTCTTATTTATATTTTTCGTATCTTCTTAACCTCTTGCACTCCGGTGTACCGTGAGCAGTCACGTCTAGAGAGCGCCCTCGTGCACCCTAGGACGTGCGTCCTAGTGCGCACTGAAAAAAAAAAGCTGCATTTCCGTTTTTCCACTACAGACACAGCCGCGAACAGAAAGCCAAAGGAGTGCTTTGATTGGTTTAGATGTGATTGACCTCTCATTCGACTAATAAGAGCCTTGAATTGGGCTTCTGAAACCTTGAAGAACCAATGACTGAAAACCTAGCAAGAAGGACCCACCTACCAATGGCTGCGAATACAGCGAGCCAATTGAAGCACAGAAGTTCGAAAGCGTGCGCCCCGTGCATAAAATCTGTTTTGTGTAAGCCGCTGGGTGACACACACGCGTTTGCCAGTCTTTTTTTCTTACTACTGTTCTTATTTGTTTTGAAAAATCGTTCACCAAAACCGCAATCATGGAAGCGCAAAACCGCAATAATCGAATTATGGTTTGACCGGGTCGCGTGACCAGAACCACGAGTCCGTAACAAGCGGACCAGCGTCATGTTCGTCTGACAATAAGGAAGAGAATTTCGCCACCGACACCGCTGTTGTGGACAGGTAAGTGTTATAAGCTAAATTATTCTTTATCCCTGAAAATTGTAATCAAAATGACTTTTGACCGATCGGTAAATTACAACTGTGCGTCATCGCAACATGAAGACCGTCCGGACCGTGAACCCCCCCCCCCCCGCTACTCTTCTGTAGCGGATTGCAGATATTATTGCAGATATTTTAGTACAACTGTGCGTAGTAGTACAACTAGTAGTAGACCGCGGCGCGCCGTCATGTGTTGATGGACGATGTCCGTCCTCTGTAACGGGGGGGGGGGGAGTTGTTATCTTCTACATTACAGATATTTTAGTATAATTTTTATTGCACTGTAGGTTTTTTTTTTTTTCTTGAAAAAAAACCCACACATTTTTTACGTGGCATGCTTCTTTGTGTGTGGGGGCTTGTTTGTTCATTCATTCATGAATAAACAACCACACACACACACAGCCCTTCAGCTTTCATTAGAGCTCAAGATCAAGCTTCTATATTGAATCATTCAAAAGTTACAGACGTTTTTCCAAACTGTGCCATTTGGCACAATTTGGCACAGTTCAAAAACGCCTGGGAACAACCTAAGAAAAAAGCTGTGTAATATATTCATTTTTTGTGGTATTGTTACAAAATGTTGACCTCAGCTGGATAACACTTGGTTCTACATTTCTGGTGCATTTTCCAGCCCGGATCTGACAGCTGTATGTTATTTGCAAGCATTTGTATCCAAAAAAACACCCAGGCGAAATTTATTTTCTTCAAGTTCAGTATGTTTAGATGACTGTTACCCAGTGGCAGGAGCACTTAGAGAGATTATGACTGTTTTGCCAAAAAATTCAAAGTGTTTTCTTTTAAATGAGACCAACCCCATGAAGATGCTGCAAAGGGTTGAAGAACAGCTTTTGATTTACTTTGGGTATGTTATTTTTAGGCGTTTTTAGGGAAATTGACCAGAGTGCAAGGGGTTACTTATTGCTCTGAGTGTTGCTATCCCTGTGCTGTTGCAATCCTGGAATTTCCCCCATTGTGGGACTAATAAAGGCTTATCTTATTTTATGTTATCTTAGGTACTTGTAGGATGTCACCATCTCAATGTCTGTTCCCTGTATGTTTACTGGTGCTGTGAGGGGTTGTCCTTGCCTGCGGCAGTCCACCACCAGCTCCTTAGTTTTCCTCGCGTTGATCTGGAGGCAGTTCCGATGGCACCAGTCCACGAAGTCCTGGATAAGTCCTCTGTACTCAGCTTCATCTCCGTTGGAGATGAGGCCGACAATCGCAGAGTCGTCAGAGAACTTCTGTAGATGGCAGTGTGTTGTGTTGTGTGAGAAGTCCGCAGTATAAAGGGTGAACAGGAAGGGAGCCAAAACCGTTCCCTGGGGGGCCCCCGGGCTACTGGTGATCGTGTCAGACACACAATCTCGGGTTCCCACAAACTTTGGCCGGTTAGTGAGGTAGTCCAGGATCCATGATGACAGGTGCTGGTCCACCCCTGCGCACAGCAGCTTGTCCTTCAGGATCATCGGTTGAATGGTGTTGAAAGCACTGGAGAAGTCAAAGAACATGATCCTCACCACATTCCCGGGCTTCTCCAGGTGGGACAGAGAATGGTGAAGGAGGAAGATCACTGCATCTTCCACCCTAATGCCATGCTGGTAGGCGAACTGGAGTGGATCCATCGCTGGCCCCACCAGGGGGCAGAGGTGAGCAAGGAGCAGTCTCTCCAGGGTCTTCATCATGTGGGACGTCAGGGCCACTGGTCTGTAGCTGTTCAGGTCTTTGGGGTGGGAAGTCTTTGGTACAGGTACCACACAAGATGTTTTCCACAACTGTGGTACCCTCCCCAGCTTCAGGCTCAGGTTGAAGATATGCTCCACAATCCCACACAGCTGGTCTGCACAGGACTTGAGGAGCTTCGCGCTAATCCCGTCTGGTCCCGAGGCCTTCCTCGCCTTGATCTTCCTCAGCTCCATCCTCACCTGGGTCTTAGTGAGGGTCAGGTTGGGGGGCGGTGTGCTGGGAGTGGGCGGGTGTTGGTGGAGTGGGGTGTGGAAAGCAGGTCTCGATGACTTTAGAGGCAGCAGTGGGGGGGGAGGGCGACTGGTCAAATCTATTAAAAAACGGGTTCAGATTGTTCGCCCACTCCCTGCCCCCCGTGGCCTGGGGGGAGGTATTCTGGAGCCCAGAAATGGTTTTAAGGTTTCTCCAGACCCCGCCGATGTCGCTCTGTTGCAGCTTGTCCTCCATCTTCTTCCTAAAGCTGTCCTTGCCTTCTCTGATCTTCCTCCTCAGCTCCCTCTGTATGGACTTCAGCATCTCTCTGTTCCCCAACCTGAAGATCCTCTTCTTCTCTCTCAGAAGTGTTTTTATCTCAGGGTTGATCCAGGGTTTGTTGTTCGAGCAACACCGTATGGTCTTGGTGGGTACGGTGTTGTCCACACAGAAGCCGATGTAGTCCGTGATGGTGTGAGTGATGCCATCGATGTCCTCACCATGTGGATCGCAGAGCTGCTCCCAGGCAGTGATTTCAAAACAGTCCTTTAGCACGTCTATTGTCTCCTCAGACCATAACTTCACCGTACGCATGACCGGAGGTTGTCTGTGTACTAAGGGTTTGTACACTGGCAGAAGATGAACAAAGTTGTGATCCGATCTCCCAAGTGGGGGGAGTGGTGATGAGTTGTACGCCTCCTTAGTATTTGCATAGAATAAGTCCAGTGTTTTATTGTCTCTAGTGTGGCATGTGACATACTGGGTGAACGTGGGTAGAATGGGGGATGGTGAAATATGGTTGAAATCACCTGAGATGAGGAGAAGAGCATCTGGGTGTTCTGTCTGCAGCCTGCCAGTTACTGAGTGGATGACGTCACGCGCTGTCCCAGCGTTCGCCGTCGGATTTGCATAAATAACAATGCAGATCACGTGTGAGTTTTCCCTTGGGAGATAGGTAGGCCGCATGCTAACAGCTAGCAACTCAGTGTCTTTGCTACAGTGCTGTTCCTTAACCGTGATATGTCCCGGTCTGCACCAGTTGTTATTGACATACATTATCACTCCTCCGCCCCTTGTCTTCCCACTGTCTGGTGTTCGGTCTGCCCGTATTGCGTGGAAACCCTCTAGTATCTGGTAATACTGTAATTGCTTCCTTATCCTACAGAGATTGTGTTTACAGATTATCAGTTTCAAATTATCAAAATATTTTATCAAATATGCTATTCAACAAGCACAGGCCATTTTTTGCATAATGCTGTATATCCATATAAATACAATGAATATAAAAAGTCTACACACCCCTGTTCAAATGCCAGGTTTTTGTGATGTAAAGAAATGAGACCAAGATAAATTATTTCAAAACTTTTTCCACCATTAATGTGACCTATAACCTGTACAACACAATTGAAAAACAGACTGAAATCTTTTAAGGGGAAAAATAAAAACTAGAAGATTTACAACAACCTGTTTGCATAAATATACACACCCTTAAACTAATACTTTATTTCAGCACCTTTGGCTTTTATTACAGCACTTAGTCTTTTTGGGTAGGAGTCTATCAGCGTGGCACATCTTGATGTGGCAATATTTGCCCACTCTCGTTTGTAAAAACGCTCTTAAATCTGTCAGATTGCAAGAGCATCTCCTGTGCACAGCCCTCTTCAAATCACCCCACAGATGTTCCATCGGATTCAGGTCTGGACTCTGGCTGGGCCATTCCAAAACCTTAATCATCTTGTGGTGTAGCCATTCTTTTGTTGATTTGGATGTACGTCATTGTCATGCTGAAAGCTGAAGTTCCGCTTCATCTTCAGCTTTCTAGCAGAAGCCTGAAGGGTTTGTGCCAACACTGACTGGTATTTGGAACTGTTCATAATTCCCTCAACCTTGACTAAGACCCCAGTTCCAGCTGAAGAAAAACATCCCCAAAGCATGATGCTGCCATCACCATGCTTCACTGTAGGTATGGTGGTCTTTTGGTGTGTAGGTATGGTGTTCTTTCGGTGATGAGCACTGTTGTTTGCGCCAAATATACCTTGTGGAATTATGGCCAGAAAGTTCAACCTTGGTTTCATCGGACCATAGCACATTTTACCACATGCATTTCAGAGATTTGAAATGGGTTTTTGCAAAATGTAGCCGGACTTGGATGTTTTTTCTTTGTAAGATAAGGCCTCCGTCTTGTCACCCTAGACGGGAGATTGTTGTCACATGTACTAAACAGCCAGTACTTGCCAGAAATTCCTGTAGTTCCTTCAATGTGGCTGTCAGCCTCTTGGCACCCTCCCTGACCAGTTTTCTTCTCATCTTTTCATCAATTTTGGAGGGATGTCCATTTCTTGGTAATGTCACTGTTGTGCCATATTTTCTTCACTTGATGATGACTGTCTTCACTGTGTTCCATGGAAAGACTTAACAACCTACATGAACACAAATTAATCTGTCCACACAGATTTAAGCTCTCTATGTTCCTCTGTGATTTTACTGTCTCTGGATCTGTTCATGTTTTACCGAGAGTGGCAGGAAGCGGCTGCTGTGCGTGCTTCTCCACATGCACTGAGGACGGAGAGGCTGAGCAGCTCTCTGTGCAGCCGCCGTCAGATGTGACACAGTCACGCATGGTTGACAACATAATAAATAATTTTTTAAAAATATATATTTACGTTCATAAAAGTATGCATAAATAATAATTTAAAAAATAAAATAATTAAAATGAGCTTCATTAATTTCCACATGTTTTGAGATATAACTGCAGGGAGCCACAGCATGTAAATCAAAGGATAGCAGTGCTCTAGGTATAGATAATTAGCTGTCTTATGGAAATCAGCAGTAAAACAGATAATGACATTAACAACACACAGTTTTATTATGCTCACTTCTCACATAGTTATCAATTATATTGGAGAACACAATACCACATTCTAGTTTTTGGCTCATTCTATCTGCAGTCCCAGTGTTAATGTATTGAGATCATTAGTGAGGAAGGAAGGGAGGAATATGTGTACATGAACTTTACTCTTCTGTCTTTCTGAGTGGCAAAAATCTCAATGACTTGTATTGAAGTCTAATGTCCTGTATGAGTTTATTCTCTATGGAGAGCATAGCTCAAGCATTGAAGTGATCTTGTGCCATGGTGTTTCTAAGGAAAGATTTATCCTCTTTAAAGAGATTTACAGTCTCTGTGAATGTGTAATGAAAATAACTGTCCATTAAAATGTGAAAAAAAAAGCTACTGCAACCAAACTCCTCATTTTCATTGTTCAGGAGCACTTCTGTTTTAAGTCTGGCCTTGTCCAGGGTAAGTTAAGCATCCACAGTAGTTTCCAGTGCTGAATCAGGAAACTTTCTGCTGCGTCGTGGAAACAAGTCTCCTTGCAACAGAGTGGCACTGATGAGGTGCTGCAAATTAATTTATAACCCTTATTTAAAGGTGCACTCCGGTGGCTCTAAAACCACTTCAAAAACAAATACGGTATTGGCCAAAATAGTACGTTGTGGCTTTTTACCCACAAAACAACTTTATTGCCTTAGAATTGCTTGGAAAGAGATTTTAAATCTTGCGCCTACTTAAGTATGTGCGGATTTATTAATATTCTAATTAGCGGTTTGCAGGGCTTGAACGTGATTGGTCGCCGCGCTTCTAGCCTGCAGGGCTTGCACGTGATTGATCGCCGCTCTCCTGACTGTCAGGGCTTGCATATGATTGATTGCTGTGACTCCTGGTTGGTGGGCTGCTAGTCTGTTCAAGATGCTTCTGGTCATTAAAGTTTTGCCTATGTCTTCAAAAGTAAAAAGCAAAACATTTTTTCTGGAAATGGTCGAGGCGAGAGATAAATGTGTAGTTGCCAAATATGTGTTTACTTTTTACTAACAACCAGTCCCCCATTCGCCGGCGACTGTGCTGGGGGGGGGGGGGGGGGGGTTGAATGTGGCTGCTTTCAGCTCACAGTGTGGCGCCCCATCCGCTGGCGAAGTGAGCCGAGAGCTGCTTGATTTGAATGTTTATTTAAATCGCCCCCCGCCTCTCTCTCTCTCTCTGCGCTCTCTCTCTGCTGCTACCCCAACCCACTTTGCCTCAGTCCTGCTGCTCCTCGGCTCCTCCCTCTTCCCCCGAGGTAGCCAAGAGTATGCGTCTTATTGGTTAATGTTATAACCAACCAGGCTAAGCAGGAATTAGTTATGTAGCTGCTAACGGTCTGTCCAAACTCGCCTGTTTCAGGGAGGCGTTACCAGACTGGAAATTCACAGCAAAAAACACAGACTTGGGACTATTGTGAGAGTTTGCGCTTGATATGTGTAGTAAGTCACAAAAAACATGTCACAGACATGTTAACAACAGAAAACACTTGATTTTTGCAGGAGTGTCACTTTAATATTTTTTTTCTGGATTTTTTGGCCATATTCTGTCTACCTCTGTTAAAATAAACCTACCATAAAAATTATGGACTGTTCGTTTCTTTGTGAGGGCGTAAACTTACAAATTCAGCAGGGGATCAAATACTTACTTTCCCCACTGTAAATCTGATGCATTATTATTATTATTATTATTATTATTATTAAGGAGAAAGCCACTGCTCTCCAAAAAGAACATTACTGCTCATCTACAGTTTGCTAAAGATCACATGGACAAGCCAGGTTATTGGAAAAATGCCTTGTGGACGAATGAGACCAAAATGGAACTTTTTGGTCTGAATAAGAAGTGTTATGTGTGGAGAAATGAAGACACTGCATTCCAGCATAAGAACCTTATCCCATCTGTTAAACACGGTGGTAATAATATAGTTTTGGCCTGTTTTGCTGCATCTGGGCCAGGACTGCTTGCCATCATTGATGGAACAATGGATTCTGAATTATACCAGCAAATACTAAAGGAAAATGTCAGGACATCTGTCCATGAACTGAATCTCAAGAGAAAGTGGGTCATGCAGCAAGACAATGATCCTAAGCACACAAGACGTTCGCCCAACAAATGGATAAATAAGAATAAAGCTTATCTTTTGGAATGGCCACAACATTAATCCAGTTGAGATGTTGTGGAAGTGACCTGAAGCGAGTAGTTCATGCAAGGAAACCCACCAACATCCCAGAGTTGAAGCTGTTCTGTACAGAGGAAAGGGCTAAAATTCCTCCAAGCCAATGTCCAGGACTGATCAACAGTTACTGGAAACTTTTAGTTATAGTTATTTGCAGCAGAAGAGGTCACACCAGATACTGAAATCAAAGGTTCACAAACTTTTGCCACTCACAGATATGTAATATTAGATCGTTTTCCTCAATAAATAAATGAAAATGTAAAATATTGTTGTCTCATTTATTTAACTGGGTTCTCTTTATCTACTTTTAGGATTTGTGTGAAAATCTGATGATGTTTTAGGTCATATTTAATTCAGAAAAGTAGGAGATTCTAAAGGGTTCACAAACTTTCAAGCACCACTGTATATATAATTTTTGTGAAGAATATAAAGACTTTAAAGGGCCTATATCATGCAAAATCGACTTTTTTGAGCTTTTAAGCATGTTATAATGTTAATTCCTCACCAGAAACATCCCCAAAGTGGTATTTTGCTCCATTCACGCATCTCTGAGTATTCCTTCTCAACCCTGCTCTCTGAGCTGCTGCTCCACCCTGTCCCTGATAATGACTGGGTCCCCACGTTCATACGTATGAACATGGGTGAGCCGCCCACTCCAGGAAGTGCCTGTGCTGCCAGCACCGCCCCCCAGGCTAACGCACACACCCACTTTCTGCGCGCAGCTAACGGAGCGGTGATCGGCAAAACTCTTTCACTTTAGCAATGATGCTGTGAAGAAGTAGCTCCTCTCGCACCTAATCTGCTCAGTGACAACAACTGTTTGCTTTTTTACGTAAGACAATGTCTTCTAAGTTTTCGTGGGCGGAACCCAGCGACACGCTGCAGCAGCCGGCTCAGGGGTTACGTCATGAAATGGGTGGCAGCCACAAGAAGGAGAGGCAGAGCCTCAGAGATCGAGGCATCTTACTTCCGGGTTGGAAAAGTAGCTCTCGAAAATAACTCATATTTCATAAGAAATTCATTCTCCAGTGTACCAAAGGTAATATACTATCACATACATGCATATAGTTTACTCTGAAAGGCTTAAAATAGCATGATATAGGCCCTTTAATCCTGCACCTTTCTACATATTTTGTTAATTTATTTTTTAAAATATTTGTTTTCATGAAAATCAGTCAATCAGTCAATCAATCAACCTTTATTGTCATGATGCTATGCATACAACTGTAGTGCAAGCAAGATGAAATTGCGTTTTTCTAGGCATCCGTATTGTAAAAAGAACATAATTTAAAACACACTCACACACCCCCCCACCTCGACAGCCATTCACACATCCCTGAGACACATTTGGATATTTGGATATAAATAAAATATAAAATACCATCCAGTACACCTTTAAGGTCTAAAATGTACAGTGATACACGTTTGGGTTTTGTCCTAAAGGAAGCATCAAAGTTGGCAAACAGGGCCATCCTTTGAGGAGCATGAAAAGAAATGGAAAAAGGCAAATGTTGTGTTAAGATCCATAATGTAGACAGTTTCCATTGATTTGACTTTCACACTGTGTCCATATTGTCTGAAAGTCGCTAAGTGTGAAAAGAGAAGAGCAAGTACCAACTTGTAATCACAGTGTCACACCCACAAGTCCCACTCAGTTTTGTGGATTTGCCCCACAATGAAATTGCAGTGAAGTGAACCTGATTGAAGTTTGCCTTTGTACTCAGGAAACTCCTCTTTCCTAACCACATACCTTGTTTTTAAAAAACAAAAAAACAGTTATTATCCAGCAAAGGTTTATAAATCAAATTGTTCTTCCTGTCATTTTTGCTGTTTTAGAAGTTAAACAAGACCATGCATGTAAATTGTAGTCATGCATAATTTGCCTTCAGTTAAACGTTCTCTGTCATCTTTAAGGATTTTAAAGTGAGAATTTTACCTGTAGCTGACTGGATTCTTTTACCTTTACACAGTGGATCTTTGCAGTTATAGAGGTAGCTGAAATTATACTAATGTTATAAGTAGTATTGCTCTCTCTCTCTCCCTCTCTGTGCCACATGTATAGTAGTAGTATTCTGGCTGTAGCTGTTAATCTTTTTTAATTAATTTGTGTGTTATGTATCTCTTATGTTTTCTGTATGTAGGTGGACTCAGAGGAGCCTGTATTTGAAGCTGTATTAAACTGGGTCAAACACAACAGGAAAGAGCGGGAGCCCTATCTGCCAGACATGCTTGAGTTTGTTCGAATGCCACTGCTGACCCCCCGGTACATTACAGACGTCATTGATGCTGAGGTGAGCCAGCAGCAGGTTGTCAGACAGTCATCAAGAAGCTTGAATGAAAGAATGTCTGTCAAGGTGTTGCAGCATAATTAAGCAAGCATTTACCTGTCGCAGCCCCTCATTCGGTGTAGTCTGCCCTGTCGAGACCTTGTTGATGAGGCAAAAAAATTCCACTTAAGACCAGAGCTGAGGAGTGAGATGCAGGGCCCACGCACACAGGCCCGATTAGGTAAGAATCCTCTTTTTCTGGTGTAGTGTAGCTCGGTGCAGTACCTTATTGTAACCTTGTAATCCACACTGATTTCTTGTCAGGTGCCAAAGAAGTCCTGCTGGTTATTGGTGGATTTGGCAGCCAGCAGTCACCGATAGACATAGTTGAGAAATATGATCCCAAAACACAAGAATGGAGTTTTCTACCAGTGAGTGTTTAATGTTTAAAATGGCTTCCAGTTTGTTTGGGGGGTTTTTTGTTTGTTTTTTTCTTTCCCCTTCTTATTCGTTTGGCTGACACTTATGATACAACTTAAACAGAACATTGCACGGAAAAGACGTTACGTGGCAACAGTGTCTCTACATGATCGAGTTTATGTGATTGGAGGCTACGACGGCCGATCGCGGCTCAGCTCAGTAGAGTGCCTGGACTACACAGCAGATGAAGATGGCGTTTGGTATACTGTCGCTACCATGAATGTGCGTCGGGGGCTTGCTGGAGCCACGACACTAGGAGGTGAGAAGGTGTCTGTACTGTTTTTTTGTTTTGTTTTTTTCCAAACATACACAGTAACACGTGTTTGGGTTTGTTTGTTTTTTTCCCCTCTACAGACATGATCTATGTTGCTGGTGGTTTTGATGGCAGTCGGCGTCACACAAGCATGGAGAGATATGATCCAAACATCGACCAGTGGAGCATGCTGGGAGATATGCAGACTGCTAGAGAAGGGGCTGGTCTGGTGGTGGCCAGTGGGCTTATATACTGTCTTGGTATGGAGATAAAATTATGACAGATGAGTCGCTAGTTACACAGATGTGATTAGTAGGGCTGCAACATACAAAACATCCATAATTCATTTCAAACTAATGTAGTAACACACTGCAGATTTCGTACTTTGGACATGGTCATCCCCTTTTTTTTTTTTTTTTTGGCTGGTTCACAGATGAGTTAGTCCGCAAGATGTTTCTATCACAAGGGCTTCGGCTCTCATTTAAGATAATTTGTTTTGTATATTTACTATCAGAAGCATTTGTGGGTTAACTTTGATTAATAAAATACTTTGAAGAAATGCATACCTGCCAACTACTCCGGTTTTGCCGTAATGGTTCCGGTTTTCAAGACCCCGTTCCGGGTTCCGGTTTTATTATTCAAAATTACGGTTTTTCACTCAAAAATTTTAAATCGTAAAAAAAACATGGAAAACACGAAAGCAATTCCAAACACGCTGTCGCTCGGAATCGTATCTAAATTTAGAACAAAGGCAATCGGCACTGCTTCATGTAGGTGTATTGCGCATGTGCGAGAGGTCTGAGCCAATTTTCCATGTGCAGTCGCGAGGCAATCAGGTAAGAGTTATACGTTTTCATCATGGAGTCTGCCGGAGAAAAATCACTGACGAGCGTGAAACACAAACGAAAATTACAGTCTTTTCGTGAGGAATACAGCAAAGCATTTCCGGGAGTTATTATTCGCTCAAGAAGGGGTGAAAATTACGCAAATTGCACTTTGTGTAGACAAGACTTTTTGATTGGACACGGCGGAATCAGCAATGTGAAAGACCACGTAAGAACGAAAAAACACAAGACCAGTGCCAGTGACGCTAGCGGCAAACTTGAAGAACATGTGCTGTGTAATTGCAAGCCTTGTCATGCTTGGTGTATCATGTAAACACATAAAATATCAGAGCGATTTTGCCGTCATTTACGCACGTGTCATACAGTGCTAGTATACCCTGCTGATATTTCTAGTCTTCTAGTTACCTCCGCCAAGGAGGTTATGTGATCATTAGCGTTGGTTTGTCTGTTTCTTTGTTAGCAAGATAACTCAAAAAGTTATGGACGGATTTTCATGAAGTTTTCACAGATTGTCAGAAATGGGGTATCCTACAGATAATTAGATTTTGGTGGTGATCTGGATCACCGTCTGGATCCAGGGATTTTTTAAAGGATTCTTTTTTTTTTTTAATGTAACATTGCGAGATAGGGCCATTTTCAGTATTTTATTTATGATGTTAAACACTGTATGGGGGGAACTGTGGGGCTTGGCGGAGGTCTGCGCTCTCCGAGTGCTTTTCTAGTATTCATAATACATCACATCTGGCCTATTCGAAGTTCTATGCAGTATTAAGATAGTCTTTTTTTTTTTTTTTTTTTTTTTTTTTTTTTGTTACTTATTTGTACCCGTAGGTAGACTTGGTTTGCAGTCTGGTGACAAGCCACCGGCTGCTGGTCGCTGCATGCGCGAGCGCCCTAAACCTACATGTTTTTTTTTTTTTTGGTATGCGGGAGGAAACCGGAGAAATCCCGGAGTAAACCCACGCAACACGGGGAGAACATGCAAACTCCACACAGCTCACTGTTGGTCGGGGGCTGGGATCGAACCCACGACCTCATGATCCCCGCGATCCCCCGGCCAAGGGTAAAACTGTGCTGCCACAGTGCTAAACCACTGCGCCACCGTGCAGCCTAAGATAGTCTTTTGAATGCAAATTTAATGAATGAATGAATCTTTATTTCGGATAGATTAAAAGTAAAGATTAAAAAGAAACAGAATAATATAACAAGGGGAAAGAAAATGCAACAAGGTCAACTTAGACAATAACTCCTCTGATTATACAGTTCAACATAAGTTATCTGAAATGGGTGATGGCTGAAGCCGCAGCTTATATTGCCCACTCATATCCCATCCAAGAATTCAAAAGAAAAGCAAACAAGAGCGATTACAATTCAGAACAAAGCTAAGACAAAATGTGACAAAAAACTAAGCTACAACACAACACAGACTGGATATGACAATCCTGATATGATTTTACATGTCATCTTGTATATATGTTTGGAGTATTTCTTCCTTTAGTTTTTGTTTAAATTGTCCAAGCGTTGTACATGATTTTAATTCAGGTCCAAAATCGTTCCATAATCTGACTCCTTGCACTGAAACACAGTGTTGCTTGGTGGTAGTTCTCACTGAAGGTTTTTGAAATATACATGTTCCTCTGAAATGATGTTGCTTCTCCCTTATTTGGAACAACTTTTGGATATTTGCGGGCAGTGATAGATTCTTCACTTTAAACATTATTACTGCAGTTTTAAAGTCAACCAGATCTTTCAACTTGAGAGCTTTTAATTTAAGAAAAAGTGGGTTTGTTGGTTCCCTGTAAGCAGCTTTGTTTATTATTCTAATAGCTCTCTTCTGAAGCATAAAGACTGGATATATTCAATTCAATTCAACTTTATTTATATAGCGCCATTTCACAACAACAGTCATCTCATAGCACTATCAACTGTAGGGGGGAACCCCCACAGTTGCAGAAAGACCCCAGCAATCAGGCGATCCCCTGTGAGCAAGCACTTGGCGACGGTGGAGAGGAAAAACTCCCTTTTAACAGGAAGAAACCTCCAGCAGAACCAGGCTCAGGGAGGGGCAGTCATCTGCTGCGACTGGCTGGGTCTGGCTGGGTCCATTGTACTTTTGGAGATTCTAGGTATTACAAGTAATCCTGCATTTTGGGAGCGTAGTGCTCTGTTAGGATAATACGGTAGTATCAGATCTTTTAAATAAAAAGGAGCCTGATTGTTTAGAGCTTTGTAAGTAAGAAAAAGGATATATGTTTGTTTTATATGCATTTCCCCATACTTACGTACAAGAATATGTACGTAAATATGTACGTAATACAATATGTCATGTATGGGAGTATTAATGAATGATACAAAGTATATAATGTGGGTTGATTCAGCAAATATTTCGCTCTGTGTAGTATTGCAATTGATTTAGATATTTTACCTTTAATATAATTAATATGTGACTTCTATGTCAAATGCTAATATTTGTTTGACACTGCGGCCCCTGGACCCCGGCTAGCTACTAGGCTTTTCAGGTTTGAAAGTTGAAGAAATATGAGGTTATTAGCTACATTCTAACTTGATTTAATGCTAATATTTGTTTGGCGTCGGGGGGCTTCGCCCCGCTGAAGCCCCCACCAGGACTTTGTCCTGGACCTACCGGGGCCTGCGGCCCCTGGACCCCGGCTAGCTACTAGGCTTTTCAGGTTTGAAAGTTGAAGAAATATGAGGTTGTTAGCTACATTTAACTAGATTTAATGCTAATATTTGTTTGGCAAATATTAGCATTATTATTATTAGCATTAGCATTATTAGCATTAGCATCGACCCCTGAACCCCGGCTAGCTACTAGGCTTTTCAGGTTTGAAAAGTTGGCAGGTATGGAAATGAGAAGACAAACATTTAACCATAATCACTAACCCAACATATTTTGGAGGACTGACTAATTTAATGCCGTCACCAAAACTGATGATTTGACGTTCCTGTTTTGGCATCTGATAAAAGCACCGTACATGGAGGGCTATGATTTTGACAATATTTATATAATTAAATGATCTTTTTAAAAAAAAGGCAAGAGGAAAGAGTATTTATCTTCCTTTTCATTTGGCACCCTGTACCTCTGCTCTTTGTCACTCACAGTAACTCAGTGCCAACAGTATGAAGTGAAGACTATATGCTCATTTATCTAACCTGTTCAGTTTTTTTTTTTTTTTAAGTGACGAGTGTTAAAACAAAACTTAATTTCTTAAGGGCCCCTTTACACAACACAGAGTCCATTGAGAGGATGGGCCAGTTTTTGGCCAGATATTATATAAATGGGGTATATAAGCTTCACACTCTTGTCACCACATGTCTGAATTCTCAGCTCAACTCTGAGTCTTCTCTCATTCCCTAATAGGTGGATATGATGGACTAAATATTCTGAATTCAGTTGAGCGGTATGACCCTCACACAGGCCACTGGACCAGTGTCACACCTATGGCCACCAAGCGGTCAGGTAGGTTAAAAAATGGATCAGATGAAAGTTTGGACCTCTTTCTGTGTGTCTTTTTTTCCTCTCTGACTCCTTAATACCATTTCCAGGGGCTGGCGTGGCTTTACTCAATGACCATATTTATGTAGTTGGAGGCTTTGATGGTGTTTCACATCTCGACTCTGTTGAGGTCTACAACATCAGGACAGACTATTGGACCACCGTTGCCAGTATGACAACTCCTCGATGTTACGTAGGAGCGACTGTTCTCCGAGGACGACTCTACGCAATCGCTGGGTAACAGAGACTACTCTGTTAGGCTGTAGTTATGGTTACATTTTGTTTTATGTTGTTTTGATAGGGACAGATGTGTACACACAAATAATTCATAGAACAATTAAATGTTGCACTTGCATCAGCACTTCTGCATTATGTGTCTCTTGTAGTCATACGACTGACTACAAGTTTCAATATTGTCCAATTTCTATTCCTGAACATGTCGCAACAGTGTTTTATACACATATGACCTTGTACTGCGTTGTTTGCCAGAGTTTTAGCTGGTCATGGGTAATAAACAATTGTTCCATCCTGGCTAGAGCAGATTGCAGTTGCCCTGGAGAGCAGTCAACATGCAAGTGGTGCTATTCTCACCCAAGACACAGCATTACTGTACCCACATTTGTCTGCATGTGTGTGGTTAACAAATAAGCACAGATGAGTCGAGATTAATGTTAGAGGAGGAAAGAGCTCCCAAAAACATGTATTTTGAGGTTTGAATCAATTATTATGAAGGTACAGTGAGGTATGGCCACGCATTCTGATTGGTCACAGGTTTTGGTGTTACACATTCAACCTTTCAAGTACTTTCAAATACTTCCTAACAACTCATTGAGCTTCTCAACCATTATACGTTCAACAGTTCTTCCACGAAGGTACTCCTGAGACATTTTTATTTTGTTTGGGTCTTTTTCCCCCATTATATTTGGAATATTATTCCGTGTAAACCCAGCTAGTGGTACTTGGTTTAAAGAAGTCATTTTCATGCATCCCCTGCATAACAGATACATTTGCAGACTTGAAGCTGTGAGATATGGTTCTTGTTTGGTGCAAAAATGCAGTTTATATCGGTCATCTGTTGAGGTGGTACCACAGAAGGGCTGAGATCAAAACGTGACCAATGCCGGTGGCTAGTTAACATGCTAGCGATTTGGCTTCGGCACACTTTGCTCGCTTTTTCTTGGCATTTTCAGATGAAATGAAGAATACATCACCACAGTGATGAATGGGGGATGGAAAAATTCTAAACCACAGACAGTAGATGGAAATTAGCCACAGTCTGGCAAGTTTACATTGATATCAATGTTCATCAACTTGCACTGTCCTTTTAAAAAACAAAGAAACAGGTATTGTGGTTTGTTAATCGTGACAATAAATCAAACTCTAGCACTGTTCTATTTTTTTTAAACAGACGTGAAATAGCTTCATGATTGTTATACAAGAGCAGACTGTACGCTGCTGAATAAAGTTTTCTTCAAAGGGGTGGGACTTCCGGGTCAGGTAAGAATTCTTTTCAAACAGCGCCTCACTGTGGAAATTAAGGTATCTAACACAGCATTGCTATTCTCACTGAGAGCTGACAATTACTGTTGGTAATTAACGATTATGTGAACACCTTTGAAGCAGAGTGATACTTATCCAGTCGGAGTGCTATTAGCATGGAATACAGTAACTCCTGGAATCCCTATTGTCCAATCAAATTGCTCTGTTGGAACTAACTGTTGTATAATCAAATATATGCAGCACACATTACAATAGCCAGATGAAAATTTAAAATGAAAAATACTGTTCCTACCTATTGAGACTCACTTCACTTCAATTCAACCTTATTTATATAGCGCCATTTCACAACAACAGTCATCTCATAGCACTATCAACTGTAGGGGGAACCCCCACAGTTGCAGAAAGACCCCAGCAATCAGGCGATCCCCTATGAGCAAGCACTTGGCGACGGGGGAGAGGAAAAACTCCCTTTTAACAGGAAGAAACCTCCAGCAGACCCAGGCTCAGGGAGGGGCAGTCATCTGCTGCGACTGGCTGGGGGGTGAGGGGATAGAGAAGATGAAAAGAACAGACATGTAGAGAGCAAACAGCACGATGGGGACTCAATCTATGGGAGAGAACAAACAAATGTTAATGACCAGCAAAAAAAAAAAATTCATTGAGAGTGAGGAAAGGAGTGAGGCCCAGTGCATTACTGGAGGTCCTCCGGCTGACTAAACCTATTGGCAGCATAACTAAGGGAGGGTTCAGAAACACATGATCCCTCCCTAATTGTAGGCTATATCAAAAAGGTAGGTTTTAGCCCTTTTCTTAAAAACAGAGATCGAGTCTGACTCCCGAATCCAGATTGGCAGCTGGTTCCACAGGAGAGGAGCTTGATAACTGAAGGCTCTGCCTCCCATTGTACTTTTGGAGATTCTAGGTATTACAAGTAATCCTGCATTTTGGGAGCATAGTGCTCTGTTAGGATAATACGGTAGTATCAGAGCTTTTAAATAAAAAATAGCCTGATTGTTTAGAGCTTTGTAAGTAAGAAGAAGGATTTTAAACTTAATTCTAAACTCTATGGGAAGCCAATGAAGGGAGGCCAGAACCGGAGAGATATGATCTCTCTTTCTAGTACCGTTAAAACTCTTGCTGCAACATTTTGGATCAGCTGAAGACTTTTTAAAGATGTTTTAGGACAGCCTGATAATAAAGAATTACAATAATCTAATCTCGAGCTAACAAAAGCGTGGATCAGTTTCTCAGCATCACTCTGAGACAAGATGCTCCTAATCTTCGCAATATTACGCAAATAGAAGGCAGTCTTAGAAACAAATTTAATATGTGAATTGACGGACAGATCTTGATCAAAAATAATTCCAAGGTTCCTCACAGAGCTATTAAGAGAAAGAGTAACCGCATCCAAACTGAAAGTTTGATTTGGAAAGGAATTTCTAAGGTTTTTTGGACCAACAAGAATGACTTCAGTCTTATCTGAATTTAATAGCAGGAAATTACAAGTCATCCAAGCTTTGATTTCCTTAAGACAGGCTTCTAACTTGGCTAATTGATTACTATCATCTGGCTTCATTGACAGGTATAATTGTGTGTCATCTGCATAACAATGAAAATGTATACAGTGCTTTCTAATAATGTTGCCTAACTGAAGCATATATAAACTAAAAAGAGTAGGGCCTAGCACAGATCCCTGTGGAACTCCATGACTAAGCTTTGAGTTGAAAGAAAACTCATTATTTACATGAACAAACTGGAACCTATCAGATAAATAAGATCTAAACCACTGCAACGAAGTTCTATTAAGTTCAACATAGTGTTCTAATCTATCAAGTAGAATATTATGATCGATAGTATCAAAAGCTGCACTAAGGTCTAAAAGGACAAGTACAGAAACCAGTCCATTATCAGATGTGATGAGGAGGTCGTTAGTGACCTTCGCGAAGGCTGTTTCAGTACTATGATGGATTCTAAACCCAGATTGAAACTCTTCAAGTAAACCATTTCCCTGCAGGTGGTCAAATAATTGCGTAGCAACAACTCTTTCTAAGATTTTTGAAATGAAAGGGAGATTAGAGATTGGTCTATAGTTAGCTAAAGCTCCTGGATCTAGCGTTGGCTTTTTGAGTAAGGGTTTAATTACAGCCGTTTTAAAAGCCTGCGGTACATGGCTTAAAGTTAATGAAGAATTGATTATATGAAGAATAAAGCTACCAATAAGTGGGAAGACTTCTTTAAATAACTTGGTAGGAATAGGGTCTAAAAGACAAGTTGAAGGTTTGGATGAGGAAACTATTTTGTCTAACTCACAAAGGTCGATTGGAGTAAACTCATCAAGACAGACATCAATAGAAGGAGTTGTAGTAGTTACAGTATTTAAGTTAACTGTGGGAAGAATCTGATTGATTTTATCTCTGATGGATGAAATTTTATTATTGAAAAAGTTCATAAAGTCCTGACTAGTAAGCTCTAAGGCAGGGGTCACCAACCTTTTTGAAACCAAGAGCTACTTCATGGGTATCGAGTCATGTGAAGGGCACCAGCTTGACACACTCCTCTAAAATAACAAATTGTATATATATATATATATATATATATATTATAAATAATTATCAATAACTTAGTGGGTAACAGACAAGATCAATATTCAACACTTTATTTTTATTAATCTCAGCAATTGTTCAGATGATCACTTCTACATTTTATAAAAAAAAATGTCCAGTTTTCACCAGTCCCTTTTAACCATAAGAAACTAAACCCTTTTAATTCATGAACTATGTTGAACCTTGTTTGAAAAAATCTGCTGCAATTCTGCTCAAAATCTGTTACATTTAATAAACACACTTTTGTGTGTTGTTCTTCACTGGAATTATATCCATACAGCTCTTGCCAAGAATCATGCTTGAGCAACCAGCACTGTCCTTTCATGAGAAGAAGCTAAACAGCACTGAGAGTGCTTATATGCACGGTGGCGCAGTGGTTAGCACTGCGGCAGCAATTTACCCTCAGCCGGGGGATCGCGGGTTTGATCCCTGCCCCCGGCCAACAGTGATCTGTGTGGAGTTTGCATGTTCTGGTGGTGCATGTTCTCGTTTTTCATGCAAAAACATGCAGGTTAGGGAGTTAAGGGGCGCTTGCGCACGCAGCGGCTGGTTGCTTGTCACCGGACTGCAGAACAAATCTACCTATGTGGAGCGCCACTTCACTACCCACTCTTTTTTTTTTTTGGACTTATATCGCGCTTTGCCGTCGCCCCGCAAATGAAACACACGCGGCTTCCTTTCACGGTAGTAAAAAAGAACTCTTCCTCCCGCTCACTTTGAAAATGATAAATTTTCTGTCTTTTTTTTGCCATGTTTTTGGGCTTGGAAACTGCACTCCGCCCACCATCTTAACTGCCCGCTAGCTTACGCTCCACAAGCGCGAAGGTTTTGTCATGCGCACAATACTGACCTTTGAACTAGGTCAGAGTTCACCTTAACTTTACGTACAATAAACATATTTTCATTTTTTTATTTTTAAGACATTGTCATTTTAAAATCTATATAAATGCAAGTGTGATTTTAAAAAATATAAAATAAAACATAGCGGCAGAAAAAATTACATCTTAGACGCAGCTCACTTGCGAGTTGTGCTATTTTTAGAACAGGCCTGCGGGCGACTCATGTGGTCCCTGCGGGCGACATGGTGCCCGTGGGCACCGCGTTGGTGACCCCTGCTCTAAGGGAATGCTAGGATTGACAGAGTCCTGACTCTTTGTCAACCTGGCTACAGTGCTGAAAAGAAACCTGGGATTATTCTTGTTCTCTTCTATTAATGCAGAATAATAACTCGTTCTAGCTTTTCTAAGAGATTTTTTATAAATTAAAAGATGATTTCTCCAAGCTAAATAGATTTCATCTAAATTAGTGGAGCGCCATTTTCTTTCTAATTGACGAGTCTTCTGTGTCACTATTAAAATAAGCTCTTCCCAAGGACAGGGCACTCAGCTGTTTTCTAGATTTGTTATTACAGTATAATAAACAGCTGAAGGAGATGTAGCTCCATCATCAGGAGAATCTTGATCATGGCTTTCCAAAAGTCTTCATCTGTAAACCTCCATAGAGGACAACGGCTCCAGCCAACTGAACATTATTCATTCTTTTGACTTGTTTACCTTTGACCATATATAAACAACTTTCTTCCTTACTAACATCTGAAACAGGCAAAAGGTATCATGACAAATGTGAAGATTAAGCTCCATAAATGCTGATCACATAATTGCCTACATCCAGTGAAGCCATCGTTTGTTTTTTTTTTCCCCTGTGTTGCAGTGTTACACCAGCATATCCCATCTATCCATCCATCCATCTTCTTCCGCTTAATCCTTTTCAGGTCGCGGGGGGGCTGGAGCCTATCCCAGCATTTTTTGGGCGGGAAGCAGGGTACACCCTGGACAGATCACCAGTCCATCGCAGGGCCATCACAGAAAGACACACAACCATTCACTCTCACAGTCGTACCTAAGGACAATTTAGAATCCCCAGTTTGATGCCAGTTAACCTAACTATTAGATTACAATTCATTGATTCAAATCACTTCAGTAGGGATCCACCCCAGTGGTCTCCACATGTGGCACACAACAGATTTGTTCTGTATTTGATGCAGTGTAATGTAAAACCATCATGTTTCATAGTATTATAAATTGAAATGCAGTATTTTGACATCCAGTAGGCTTTCACACTTGCACATCTGTTCCTAAAACAAGATTTCAATCTTATCTGATTAGAATTCTCACATTTCTATGTGAAGCTCTATTTTTTGAATGTAGCCACCTACAGACAGATGGCTGACTTTGTTGTGATGGTATTTTTTAATTGTTTAATACTGGTCAGTAGCTTCTTAAAGTACCATATAAGACCAATTTTAAAACATCCATCCATCTTCTGCTTATCCGGGGGTCCAGGTTGTGGGGAAAATAGTCCAAGCAGAGAAGCCCAGACTGCTGCCCAGTTCACATAGCACCATGATCCCTCCTGTAGGTGGTAAGTCCACTCATGTGGCTTCTTTGTGTACACTGGATCCTAGCTGTAACTTTTTTTATTGGGATCCACTAGACTGCTTTTGGTCTGGCCCTTCACCCAGGACCAGTTTGCCATGGCAGACCCTACCAGGGCAAGTTGCACCTGACAGCATAGCTTCTGGGATCATTAGGGCACACAGACCCCTCCACCACAATAAGGGGATGACCCACAGAGGGGAATTTTAAAACGAGTGCATTTAATTTTTTATTTATTTTTTACCCACAAATCCTCTCCTGCCTATCCAACCACACTAGAGCTGTAGCTTTTAGGGGTGGGAATCACGAGGGACCTCACAATACAGTACCCATCACGATACTTGTGTCACGATGTAGGGGTGGGTTCAAAAGATTGATATGACGATATAGATCGATCCACGTTTGACTGAGCCGATATCGATCCACAAAATCTGCGGATCGAGCTTTAAATATAATGCTTTTACATCTGTGAACGTCTGCTGAGTCTGATGGGGTCAAAAATGGATCAGTGAGCCAGGAACCATGGCCAAGAACCAGAAACACCCAGAGTGCTAACGGATATGCTAGTTCTTCTGTGGTGTTAAAACAGTTCTCATCCGGCAAGAGTTCCCTGCGGTGCATGTCTTTACTTCCGTGTTTACATGAGCGGAGAAACGGTTTTGTACTACATTCAGAGCTGTGTTGGAACATAAAGTCAACGACTGATAAACTGAAAAGGCATGGAGACTGGTTGAAACCCGTGAACAGAGGGAGACTTGGAGCTGCTGAAATTGTAAGTAAAATATCATTTGTTTGTTTTAACATTTGTGTCGTAAATTAATAATTTATCCAGCATGATGGTGGTTTGTTTTACAAACTATTGATAGAGAGTTAACTGTTGGTTAAGCGCTGTGAATAAATGCAGAATAAAGGTATATTTTATGAGATTATGGACTTCTAGCACTTAAGTGAGAGATTTGAAGATAATGAATCACAATAAAATGAAAATGGCAGAATTAATAAAGGTTGCAGTATGAGCCATTTTTACTCAGTAGTACTAAACTGAAATAAACAAATCTTCCTAGGAAATGTATTGAAACCCTTTTCAAAAATTGAAAGTTAATTTGTAGTTAAAATATAAGCAACAAAAATAAAAGAAACTAAATTATTAAACCTTACTGTGGTGTGGGGATTTAAAAATATGATTATTAATTTTACTGTGAAATCTATTCTTTTGACCTCCCGTTCAGATCTGTGAAGACTGGGTTTCCACTCCAAGACCCATCCTGCACTGAGACTTTCTGAAGGAAGAGGTTGTCAGTGGAGGAGCTACCCCTGCGTCCTTGTGGATTTCAGCACAGAAGACCTCAAATTTTTCAGGGGTCTTAGTTTGTAAATTCAAGATTGAAGAAGGTGCTGCCATAACGTTCTCCATACTCCAATATGCATTCAGTGCAATTTAGTTGTTGTAATGACTAATTCTTTTATTTATTTTTTTATTTAAATTTTCAGTAAGAATACAGTGTTGGTCATTTTTTGAAAATTTTACTGAGCATTTAATTCTACATAAATCACTGTTTAACAGGAAATTTTTGGCAATCCTGTGCTTTTCTTGTGGTGTTGTATAGAACAGCATTACTGTAAACTATGGAAAAAGCGGCTACTTCAAAATCTGTACTTCCTCACACAACTTTCAGTGCAAAAACAACTTTTTGGAAAAGCTCCCACAAATTCAGGCTTTTTGGGCCACAGCAATCAAAAAACCAGCCGACGAAATCCTGGAGGGACTGAAATACAGTGAGATTATGTATACATGTGTATCTCAATAAATTAGAATGTCATCAAAAAGTTGATTTATTTCAATAATTTAATTCAAAAAGTGAAACTCATGTATTATATAGATTCATTACACACAGTGATATATTTCAAGTGTTTATTTCGTTTAATTTTGGTGGTTATGGCTTGCAGTAAATGAAAACCCCAAATTCAGTTTCTCAAAAAATTAGAATATTATATAATATTAATTTTTTTTTTTTTTTAAAGATTTTTAATAGAAATGTTGGCCAATAGAAAAGTATGCCCATGTACTCACTCAATACTTGGTCAGGGCTCCTTTTGTATAATTACTGCATCAATGCAGCATGGCATGGAGGTGATCAGCCTGTGTTAACTGCTGAGGTGTTATGGAAGCCCAGGTTGCTTTGATAGCGGCCTTCAGCTCGTCTGCATTATTGGGTCTGGTGTATTTCATCTTCCTCTTCACAATACACCATAGATTCGCTATGGGATTTAGGTCAGGAGAGTTTGCTGGCCTATAAAATATGGTGATACAATGGTCATTAAACCAGGCTTTGGTATTTTTGACAGCAGAGTGCAAGTGACAAGTCCTGCTGGAAAATGAAATCAGCATCTCCATAAAGCTTGTCAGCAGAGGGAAGCATGAAGTGCTCTAAAATTTCCTGTTAGATGGCTGCACTGACATTGGACTTGATTAACCTCTTGCACTCCGGGATACCGCGGGCGTGTGCATCCTAGGGCGCACTGAAAAAAAAAAAAGCTGCAGACACAGCCGCAAACAGAAAGCCAAAGGAGTGCTTTGATTGGTTTAGATTTGATTGACCTCTCATTCAACTAATAAGAGCCTTGAATTGGGTTTCTGAAACCTTGAAGAACCAATGACTGAAAACCTAGCAAGAAGGACCCGCCTACCAACGGCTGCGAATGCAGCAAGTCAATTGAAGCAGAGAAGTTCCACGATTGAAAGCGTGCATCCCGTGCATAAAATCTGTTTTGTGTAAGCCGCTGGGTGACACATACGCGTTCGCCAGTCTTTTTTTCTTACTACTGTTCTTATTTGTTTTGAAAAATCGTTCGCCAAAACCGCAATCATGGAAGCGCAAAACCGCAATAATGGAATTATGGTTTGACCGGGTCGCGTGACCAGAACCACGAGTCCGTAACAAGCGGACCAGCGTCATGTTTGTCTGACAATGAGGAAGAGAAGTTCGCCAGTGACACTGCTGTTGTGGACAGGTAAGTGGTATTAGCTAAATTATTCTTTTTCCCTGAAAATTGTAATCAAAATGACTTTTGACCGATCGGTAAATTACAACTGTGCGTCATTGCAACATGACGGACCGGTCTGTGCGCCGCGTCCGGACCGTGAACGCCCCCCCCCCCCCGCTACTCTTCTGTAGCGGATTGCAGATATTATTGCAGATATTTTAGTACAACTGTGCATAGTACACCGCGGCGCACCGTCCCCACTGTCCGTCATGTAGCGATGGGCGATGTCCGTCCTCTGTAGCGGGGGTGGGGTGGGAGTTGTTATCTTCTACATTACAGATATTTTAGTATAATTTTTAGTGCACTGTAGGTTATTTTTTCTTGAAAAAAAAAGCCACACATTTTTTACGTGGTATGCTTCTTTGTGTGTGGGGGCTTGTTTGTTCATTCATTCATTCATGAATGAATAAACAACCCCCCCCACACACACACACACACAGCCCTGAGTGTCACCTTTCATTAAAGCCCAAGATGAAGCTTCTACGTTGAAGCATTCAAAAGTTACAGACGTTTTTCCAAACTGTGCCATTTGGCACAATTTGGCACAGTTCAAAAACGCCTGGGAACAACCTGTGAAGAAAGCTGTGTAATATATTCATTTTTTGTGGTATTGTTACAAAATTTTGACCTCAACTGGGTAACACTTGGTTCTACATTTCTGTTGCATTTTCCAGCCCGGATCTGACAGCTGTGTGTTATTTGCAAGCAGTTGTATCCAAAAAAAACACCCAGGCGAAATTTATTTTCTTCAAGTTCAGTATGTTTAGATGACTGTTACTCAGTGGCAGGAGCACTTAGAGAGATTATGACTATTTTGCCAAAAAATTCAAAGTGTTTTCTTTTAAGTGAGATCAACCCCATGAAGATGCTGCAAAGGGTTGAAGAACAGCTTTTGATTTACTTTGGGTATGTTATTTTTAGGCGTTTTTAGGGAAATTGACCAGAGTGCAAGGGGTTAAACACAGTGGAAAAACACCAGCAGATGACATGGCTCCACATATCATCATTGACTGTGGAAACTTCACACTGGACCTCAAGCAACTTGGATTCCGTGCCTGTTCACTCTTCCTCCAGACTCTGGGACCTTGATTTCCAAGTGACAGGACTTGGCACCTGATTTGGGGATGCGCCCTGATTTCTAGGTGCAGCCAGGGAACGGAGGGTGTCATGCTTGGTGACCACAGGATCTCATCTCTGTTGTTTGCAGATGATGTTGTCCTGCTGGCTTCATCTAGCAATGACCTACAGTTCTTGCTGGGACGGTTTGCCGCTGAGTGTGAAACAGCTGGGATGAGAATCAGTACCTCCAAGTCCGAGTCCATGGTCCTCAGCTGGAAAAAGGCGGATTGTCCTCTCTGGGACAGGCTCCTGCCCCAAGTGGAGGAGTTTAAGTATCTTGGGGTCTTTTTCACGAGTGAGGGGAGAATGGAGCAAGAGATTAACAGACGGATCGGAGCAGAATCTGCAGTGATGTGGACGTTGTACCGGTCTGTTGTGGTGAAGAGGGAGCTGAGCTCTAAGGCAAAGCTGTCGATTTACCAGTCAATCTACGTTCCTACCCTCACCTATGGTCACGAGCTTTGGGTAATGACCGAAAGAACGAGATCGCAGATGCAGACCGCCCGTAAATCTACTGGAGGAAAAGCCCCCAGGAAGCAGCTGGCCACCAAGGCTGCTCGAAAAAGCGCTCCGGCCACCGGCGGAGTGAAGAAGCCTCACCGTTACAGGCCCGGTACCGTGGCTCTGAGAGAGATCCGTCACTACCAGAAATCCACGGAGCTGCTCATCCGTAAGCTGCCCTTCCAGCGCCTGGTGAGGGAGATCGCTCAGGACTTCAAGACCGACCTGCGCTTCCAGAGCTCCGCCGTCATGGCTCTGCAGGAGGCCAGCGAAGCCTACCTGGTGGGTCTCTTCGAGGACACCAACCTGTGCGCCATCCACGCCAAGAGGGTCACCATCATGCCCAAAGACATCCAGCTGGCCCGCCGCATCCGCGGAGAGAGAGCTTAGACTTTCTGCTGCACATCCACCAACCACAATGCTCCGCACTGTGTGTCTATATATATATATATATATATATATATGCAGTATATATATATATATATATATATATATATATATATATATATATACACACAGTGGGGTAAAAAAAAAGTATTTAGTCAGCCACCAATTGTGCAAGTTCTCCCACTTAAAAGATGAGAGAGGTCTCCAATTTTCATCATAGGTATACCTCAACTATGAGAGACAAAATAAGAAAAAAAAATCCAGAAAATCACATTGAAGGATTTTTAATGAATTAATTGGTAAATTCCTTAGTAAAATAAGTATTTGGGACACTTCCGGTTATGGCTGCCACGTAGGACGGACGTGTCTCGCTCTGCTCTGCTCCTGGAGAAAAAAAATCGGCAAATAACTCTCTCATTTGGGACAGAACGTATCCCAGCATTTGGGCGAGGATATGTCGGCGAAGCCTAAGGCTGGAAAACCAGGAAAAGGAAAAAGCGAGCCGCCGAAACAGTCCAAATTAACGGACTTTCAGGTCTGTGACGCAGCAAACAAGGCTCCATATATGGCGGAGGAGGCTGGCGGCGGTGCGATTTCTGCGGGGAATGGCGCAGATGCGCTGATGGCTGCCATGAGTTCAATGAGAGCGGACTTTTCCTCTAGATTTGATGGGATTATGACAGCGTTGGAAGGAATAAGAAAGGAATTGGGTGACTGTGTAGAACGAACGGCGCAGATGGAGCTCCGTCTCGCTAGTGCTGAAGATGACGTCACCCGTCTTCAATTAAAGGTGCGCACTTTGGAAAAAAAAAATAAATCTCTGGAAGATAATATTTTGGATTTGGAATCTCGGTCGAGACAGAATAATTTGAGGCTGGTGGGTCTTCCAGAGGAATCAGAAGGTCGGGACGTATGTTCCTTTCTGGAAAAGTGGATTCCGGAGGTGCTGGGCAGCGAGGAGTTGCAATCAGCAGTGGTTCTGGAAAAAGCACATCGTATTGGCCCACGGAGAGATAAGGGACCGCCGAGGACCTTAATTATGAAGTTTCTTAGCAACAGAGACAGGATGAAGATCTTCAACGCTGCACGTGCTAAAGGAGAGATTAAACACCAGGACCAGCAGGTGCGGTTCTACCCAGATTTGGCCACAGGAATCCAGCAATTGAGGAAGCAGTTTGATCCCGTACGTAAGGAGCTGCGCAACCTTGGGATTCGTCATGGTGTAATCTATCCTGCGAGACTGCTGACCACGTATGAGGGCAGAACCCACATCTTCAAGACCCCAGAGGAGGCGCAGGAGTTCATCAAGAAGATCAAAGAAGAAGAAGAGACTGGTGGGAGCAAAGCATGAACAAAATATAAGGTAGAATAATTAAGCATTTGCACAGGCATCTGACTGACTTGAAGTAAATAGTAAGTTTACAAAATATAGATTGTATTATATATTAAAAAAAACAAAACAAAACAAACAAACAAAAAAAAAACTATGATGTACAAAGTTGTTAAAAATTTTGGAGTTAAGTTGGAAAACTACAGAGGAGAGTTAATGTTACGTCATTAAAAGCAGTAGAGTTAGGGTGATTGGGAGGATGAAGAAGGAGTGGCTTAGGCTGTTCCCCGTGGGTGTGGAACGGTCGATGGCTATATCGGGAGACAGAATTTTTCTTTTGATTTTGGGGGGTTTGCCACAAGTGTGGGAAGGGGAAATTTGTTTGTGTGTAGTTTGTAGGATGAATGTTCAACCACTCATGTTTTTGCTTCTCTGTATGAGCATGTTTACACTGCAAGGTAATCCCAAACTCTCTATTGATCATGGACCAAAGTGTTAACCTTAATTTAACTTCATGGAATTGCAGAGGTCTACAAAATTTAAAAAAACTTAAACAAGTTATGAATAAAATAAAGGACATGGGTTCAAGAATTGTGTTTTTACAAGAAACTCATCTGATAGAGGAGGATGTTAAAAGAATTAGGAGTAGATGGCAGGGAAGTGTATTCACCTCTTCATTTTCATCCCGAGCCAGGGGAGTTATGACTCTCATACATAAATCAGTTCCTTTTCAAGTGAAAAATGTAATTGGAGACAAATTTGGAAGATATGTAATCATTCAAGGTTCTTTGCTATTAGAAAATATAAATCTTGTGAACTTATATGGTCCCAATATAGATGATCAGAAGTTCTTTGCTAATTTATTTCTCATCTTATCATCACTTACAGGGCAACATATAATAGCAGGGGATTTTAATTGTACATTGAATCCAGGTGTGGATAGATCAACAGGACTGGATTGTACGCACATTGGATGTAGGATGACTATTAATCATTTTATGAAAGAATTGAGATTGTTAGATATATGGAGAGAAATGAAACCACAAGTTAAAGCCTATTCTTGTTATTCCAGTACCTACAAGACATTCTCACGTATTGATTATTTTTTGATTTCCACAGAATTAAGGTCCAAGATTCAAAACTGCTTTTATGATAACATCGTGATCTCTGATCATGCACCCTGTTGTCTAATATATGTAGATAAAAAATTGACAAAGGAATCAGGTAGATGGCAATTTCAGCATAAATGGCTTCAGGATGAGGAATTTGTCAAGTATATAGAAAAACAGATAGACGAGTTCTTTGACATCAATACTACACAAACATCAGCATGTGTAAAGTGGGAGGCTTTCAAAGCTTTTATTAGGGGACATATTATTAGTTATACAGGATCAAAATCTAAGAAGACTCGAGAGGAGAGAGCTAAATTGGAACATAAAATAAAAAATCTTCAGGAAAAAGTGTATGCAGGAAGTGACCCAAGGTTGGAGAATGAATTACTGATTTTGAGAGCTGAATACGACAAAAAATCAGCGAATAGAGCTGCCTCGAGTCTTCTAAGATTGAAACAATCTTTTTATGAACAAGGTGAAAAATCGGGAAAATTATTAGCATGGCAGATTAAACAATTGGAAATTAAAACACCAATTACCAGTATTATAAGTAACGGACAGGTAGTTATAGATCCTTTAGAAATTAATAGAGCCTTTAGAGATTACTATGAAAAATTATATGATACCAAAAATGAACCTGATTTAACAAAACTAAATGGGTTTTTGAACGAACTATCTATACCGTGTATTCCAAATGAAAACAGGGAGATATTGGATTCTAAAATTAGTCAAGAAGAAGTTGGGCTAGCCATTGATAATATGAAATCAGGAAAAAGTGCAGGACCAGATGGTCTTCCAGTTGACCTTTATAAAAAATTTAAGAATAAATTAATAAAACCTTTTTTGGAAATGGTTTTAGAAGCATTTCAAAATAATAATTTACCATCATACATAAATAATGCTTTAATTATACTGCTGCCAAAACCAGGTAAGCCCTCTAATAAATGTGAAAATATGAGACCAATAAGCCTATTAAACGCCGACCTTAAGATAATCTGTAAAATTTTAGCAAGACGAATACAAGAAATTTTACCAAATATTATTAATCGAGATCAGAATGGCTTTATAAAGGGTAGACAAGGCTTCCATAATGTAAGAAGACTATTTAATATTATTTATTTTAATAAAGAAGCACCGGATACAGCTCTCCTATCATTGGACGCCGAAAAGGCCTTTGATAGAGTTGAATGGCCCTTTCTTTTTGAAGTCCTACAAAGGTTTGGACTTGGAAATAATTTCATAAAATGGGTTCAAATAATATACAATAATGCTACAGCAGAAATCCTAACAAATAACAATATTTCAAAACCAATAAAAATCAATAGAGGATGTCGACAAGGCTGTCCACTTTCACCTTTACTGTTTACTATGGCAATTGAACCTTTAGCGATAGCGATACGTTTACATTCACAAATATATGGAATTAAAGTTGGACCAACAGAACATAAAATCTCCCTGTACGCCGATGACATAATTTTGTTTATGTCGAATCTAAAAAAATCAATTCCAACCTTGTTGAATTTAATAAAGAATTTTGGGGAAATATCAGGATATAAAATAAATAAAACTAAATCTTCAATATTAATGCTAAATGAGACCCAGAGAAATTACCCAGCCCCTGAGGTAAATCAATTCAATGTTGTAAATCAGTTTAAATATTTAGGAATCCAAATTATGCCTAAGCTAGAATCAGTCGCCAGTGTCAACTATGAAGCCTTAATGTCAGATATCAATGAGTTAACTCAGAGATGGATGTCACTACCAATGTCGATGATCGGGAGAATCAATATACTTAAAAGTAATATTTTACCTAAAATACTTTATTTATTTCAATACATTCCCTTATCACCACCTTTAGATCTATTCTCAAGAATAAAAAAAAAGTTAGTGGAATTTATATGGAACAACAGGAGGGCTAGATTACGTTTGTCTTTATTATATTTACCATTTGATCGTGGAGGTCTGAAATGTCCAAATTTTATGTTGTATTATTGGTCGGCACAACTGAGGTCTATGACATATTATTTTTCATCAAATGATCTCCCTCACTGGACTGAAATGGAATCATACAATTTACCTTTACCTCTTCCCATATTCATATACTCAGATTCGGCAAAAAAATTACAAAAACAAGTTAAAAATCCATTTGTAAAGCATATGATCAAAATATGGTGTGAAGCTAAAAACTATTTAAAAGAACCACAGTTATTGTCACAATTTAGTCCAATATGGGGTAATCAATATTTTAAACCAGGGAGAGCGGACGCTGTATTTAAAGTATGGAATTTAAAAGGGATACAAAAGATTCAGGATTTATATTTGCCATGTGCAGACAACATAATGTCTTTTGAAGAGCTGAGGATCAAATTTAATCTCAATAGAACACATTTTTTTAAATATCTTCAACTTAGAAACTTTATTCGATCAAATCAAAATAAAGCTCTCACTCGACCTATTTATTCATCCTTGGAAAAAATGATGATGAAAGATAGTAAAAGAAAGGGTATTATTTCAGAGTTTTATAACCCACTGACACTATCTTCAAGTGAAAATTCACTGAAAAGATTAAACTACTGGAAAGAAGATCTGCAAATTGAAATTTCAGAGGAACAATGGGAATTGGCTTGTACAGAAGCTCAAACCAAATCAATAAATGCACGCCTTAAATTGATACATTTCAAATGGTTAATGCGGATGTATGTTACACCGGAGGAGTTAAATAGATATAACAAAAATATACCAGATACATGCACAAAATGCATGGAAAGTAAAGGAACCCTATTTCATTGTTTATGGGAATGTAGATTAATAAGAATGTTTTGGGAAGAGGTGAGGGTAACAATTGAAAAAATAATCTCAAAACAAATCATATTGAATCCTAAACTGTTTTTGTTGGGTCTGTACCCAGAAAAGCATAATTTTAATAAAAGTGAAAGAACATTCATAGACCTCAGTTTGCTTAATGCCAAAAAATGTATTGCACTATTATGGAAAAAGACTCATAGACCAGATGTGACTCAGTGGTTAAGACAGATGTTAACAAACCTTCCATTAGAAAGAATAACATATATACTAAAATCAAAGGAAATTGTGTTTGAGAATATATGGAGACCTTTTATTGATTATGTAAAAAATTTAAACATAACTCTTGAAGAAGAAGGTGAATGATGTGTGTGGACCTTGTAAATTCCAAACTGGTGAACATAATATGTATACTTATGTATTGGATTGTCTAGACTAAACAGAGGAGCATTGTTGAAGACTTGATTTTGTTGGTGGTTGTTGGTGTTTTTAGTGCATTTTTTTTTTTTTTGTAGTACTTTAGTGTTAGTGTTTGATTGTTTGTATCATGTTTGTTAAAAAAAAAAAAAAAAGGTTCAATAAAGATATTGTGGAAAAAAAAAAAAATAAGTATTTGGTCAATAACAAAAGTTCATCTCAATACTTTGTTATATACCCTTTGTTGCCAATGACAGAGGTCAAACATTTTCTGTTAGTTTTCACAAGGTTTTCACACACTGTTGCTGGTATTTTGGCCCATTCCTCCATGCACATCTCCTCCAGAGCAGTGATGTTTTGGGGCTGTCGCTGGGCAACACAGACTTTCAACTCCCTCCAAAGATTTTCTGTGGGGTTGAGATCTGAAGACTGGCAAGGCCACTCCAGGACCTTGAAATGCTTCTTACGAAGCCACTCCTTCGTTGCCCGGGCGGTGTGTTTGGGATCATTGTCATGCTGAAAGACCCAGCCATGTTTCATCTTCAATGCCCTTGTTGGTGGAAGGAGGTTTTCACTCAAAATCTCACGATACATGGCCCCATTCATTCTTTCCTTTACACGGATCAGTCGTCCTGGTCCCTTTGCAGAAAAACAGCCCCAAAGTATGATGTTTCCACCCCCATGCTTCAAAGTAGGTATGGTGTTTTTTCTCCTCCAAACACGACAAGTTGAGTTTTTACCAAAAAGTTCTATTTTGGTTTCATCTGACCATATGACATTCTCCCAACCCTCTTCTGGATCATCCAAATGCTCTCTAGCAAACTTCAGATGGGCCTGGACATATACTGGCTTAAGCAGGGGGACACGTCTGGCACTGCAGGATTTGAGTCCCTGGTGGCGCAGTGTGTTTCTGATGTAGCCTTTGTTACTTTGGTCCCAGCTCTCTGCAGGTCATTCACTAGGTCCCCCCATGTGGTTCTGGGATTTTTGCTCACCATTCTCGTGATAATTTTGACCCCACGGGGTGAGATCTTGCGTGGAGCCCCAGATCGAGGGAAATTATCAGTGGTCTTGTATGTCTTCCATTTTCTAATAATTGCTCCCACAGTTGGTTTCTTCACACCAAGCTGCTTACTTATTGCAGATTCAGTCTTCCCAGCCTGGTGCAGGTCTACAATTTTGTTTCTGGTGTCCTTTGACAGCTCTTTGGTCTTGACCATAGCGGAGTTTGGAGTCTGACTGTTTGAGGTTGTGGACAGGTGTCTTTTATACTGATAACGAGTTCAAACAGGTGCCATTAATACAGGTAACGAGTGGAGGACAGAGGAGCCTCTTAAAGAAGAAGTTACAGGTCTGTGAGAGCCAGAAATCTTGCTTGTTTGTAGGTGACCAAATACTTACTTTACTGAGGAATTTACCAATTAATTCATTAAAAATCCTTCAATGTGATTTTCTGGATTTTTTTTTCTCATTTTGTCTCTCATAGTTGAGGTATACCTATGATGAAAATTGGAGACCTCTCTCATCTTTTAAGTGGGAGAACTTGCACAATTGGTGGCTGACTAAATACTTTTTTGCCCCACTGTATATATATTAATATGTACATATGTATACTAGCTGCTCTTGTTTTTTCTTGCCTTCTGATTGTTGCTCTGAGTGTTGCTATCCCTGTGCTGTTGCAATCCTGGAATTTCCCCATTGTGGGACTAATAAAGGCTTATCTTATCTTATCTTATCTTAAATGAGCAGGAGAGGCTTAGAGTAGAACCGCTGCTCCTCCGCATTGAAAGGAGCCAGTTGAGGTGGTATGGGCATCTGATCAGGATGCCTTCTGAACGCCTCCCACTTGAGGTGTTTCGGGTACGTCCCTCTGGGAGGAGACCCCGGGGCAGACCCAGGACTCACTGGAGAGACTACGTCTCCCAGCTGGTCTGGGAACGCCTTGGTATCCTCTCTAAAGAGCTGGAGCAGGTGGCTGGAGAGAGGGAAGTCTGAGCTTCTCTGCTTGAACTGCTGCGGTAGAAGATGGATAGATGGCTATATATGCTGAGTTACTGTTGAATATATACTGTATATATACTGAGTACTGTTATTATTGATATCATTATTACTAGAATATTACAACGGTATTATAGTATTATGATTGTTGTTTAGAATGGAATTATTTAAAGTATTATATAGGCCAGGTGGTATTATTATTATTGTTGTTGTTGTTGTTATAACTACTATATGGCTACCTATTGTTATGGTTATTACTGTATGGTTACTTTTTGCGCCTAGGTATTGTAAGCCATATGGGCATATATGGTGGTATATATGGTGATTATGATGATGATAATATTGTCTATACTGTAATTATATTAAACATACCAGAAGTATTTACTTATTATTATTATAATATTATTAGATGTTGGTATTATTGTCACTATAAACTATCATTGTTGTATTATTTCTATTGCATAATTTAATTATAAGATGCATTATGTATTATGGTATTGTATAATGAATGTAATTATGGGATGGATAATGACTTAAATGATATTATAATTTATTGGGTATGGAGAAGGGGTGGGACTATAATAAGCGTTGGCTTCGTCCCACTCCTTTTGATTGAGGCATTTTTTTGTTATGTTTATTTTTTTGGTTTTGATTCCTTGTTTTTAATTTTTTTTTTTTTTTTTTTTTTTTGTCGATGTTTAAATAAATCAATAAATAAATCTATGAAGTATCATCAACAGGGAGATGAGAGACACCAGGCCCAACAATGCAGATGAGTTGAAGGCCGCTATCAAAGCAACCTGGGCCTTCATAACACCTCAGTAGTAACACAGGCTGATCACCTTCATGCCATGCCGCAGTGATGCAGTATTAATTCATGCAAAAGGAGCCCTGACCAAGTATTGAGTGTGTGCATGGAAATACTTTGTCAGCCAACATTTCTATTAAAAAAAATAATTTTTTTAAAAATTGATCTTATGTAATATTCTAATTTTTTGAGAAACTGATTTTTGGGTTTTCATGAGCTGCAAGCCATAACCATCAAAATTAAAAGAAATAAACACTTGAAATATATCACTCTGTCTGGAATGAATCTATATAAAACATGAGTTTCATTTTATGAATTGAATTACTGAAATAAATCAACTTTTTGATGATATTCTAATTTAGTGAGATGCACCTGTACATGCTTCATGCATTGAATTTGTTTACTTTGGGTTGTTGACACTACATACCCTTTGCACTCAAGAAAGCACTTGTGAGCACTTTGTGAAATCATAAGTTAAATAATAAAAAGTGCATTATTGTAACTGATTTTGGATCAGTTCTGTATGTGATAATTTATGTATTAACAAAGTTAGACTATTCTTGGTACAACGTGCAGCATTAGGTCTCGAAGATTTTGTTTCCTGGCAAGTAAAATGGCTATTAAAATGGTAATTTCCCAGATCAAATCGGGATCGGATCGAATCAGAATCAAATCGATTCTGGAAATTAGGGATCGTTTCCAGCCCTATCACGATGCAGTGCTATTACGATACTACAATTCCTTTAAGTATTGCAATACAATACACACACACACACACACATCTGGATGTCAAATTGTGTCCCCCAAAGTACAACTGTCAGTATCTCTTTCATTTAAGTTTTTACTCTTTTCAACTCACCGCAGCTGCCGTCCGCTTTTGCTTCATTGGCTGGAAGCTCTCAGTCCTTTGTGGGATGGTGTGCTGTTGTGTGATCCTTTCTGTTCTGCTCAGGGATTTCTTGGCTTTGGGCTTCACTTTCCAGTTCAGTTTCAGGACCACCGTAGCAACAGCATGGGAGCACATGCCTCAGCTTTTATATTCCTGGGTGGGCTTTATTTTCCACGGCGACACAAATCTCTGCACAAGGGGAGGGTGGTGACTGTTGTCTTTTTGGCTTGCTTTGAGTTTGGAGGGGGCTTTGTTGCATGGGGTGTGTCCAGAGTTGGTTGATTTTTACCAGGCGCTATTTTAGCTTGACTGTCACCAGGTTCAGGGGTTTTTGGGTTTGTATATTTTTTTACGTGTGGCACTCCTTGTGGATTGGTTGTACTATGTCAGGAATTTTTGTTCCGGTTTTGTTATGAAAGGCCCAACGTTTGAGTTAACTTTTCAGCACATCCAACTGCTTCATAACTTGCACAGATAGATAGATGGAGACCCCGGGGCAGACCCAGAACTCGCTGGAGAGACTTATGTCTCCAAGCTGATTTGGAAACGCCCTGGTATCCTCTCTGAAGAGCTGGAGCAGGTGGCTGGGGAGAGGGAAGTCTGGGCTTCTCTGCTTGAACTGCTGCCTCCGAGACCCGGACCTCCGGAAAAGCAGTAGAAGATGGATGGATGGATGGTGATACATGTATACAATCCTTCAGTTCTGCTTGATTTTGACCAGGCAAGCTGAAAACCTAGTAACACAGACACATTGACACACTACTGACAAAGACACATTACTACACTACTCATACCTCGTTTCACCGAGGCATAATTAATAAAAGATTGGTACATGTGTTTAGGGATCATGCGTCATTGTGATTGTCAAGTGTTGCGATACTATGCCCAATCATTCTCTTGCCCCACCCCTAGTAGCTTTTAAGATGTATAAATTTGGAGCTACAAAGAAAGCCTACAAGTGATTTCTAACTTGACATTAGTTATCCACTTCATTGTGCTAATCTTCCCTTTTATCTTATTAAAAGAAACAATAATTTGGAGTTTCTGCTAACACTTCTTTTCACACTCTTTGTGTTAGGGTGGCCCTTATGTTTTCATAGTGCAAACACAAAAACACAGCTGTAGTGTGAGACAAATCTTTCAGCTGAGGATTTTAACTTGTGTTTAAGTGGAACCAAGATGCTGCAGCAGCTAAATTACAGTGTAGTAGTGTAATCTCGTCACATGCCTTCATGTTGCTGTGTTTATTTCTGTGGTTCAAACTCTCGACTCCTCTCTGTTTCTCCAGATACGACGGAAACTCTCTCCTCAGCAGTATCGAGTGTTATGACCCAGTTATCGACTCTTGGGAGGTTGTTACTTCAATGGCAACCCAGCGGTGTGATGCGGGTGTCTGTGTTCTACGAGAAAAATGACGTTTGCCAAAAACGAGACCCATAACAAGACAAGCAGAAGCAGAGGCTGGCAGCTACGTTTGCTGAGATGCCACTAAAACAGAACCACAAAGGGAGACGCTTGTTCGCCAGTATGCAAATAGCTACTCTCAAACAGAAAAGGCTGGTCAACCCTTCACCACTCAGACTGCAACAGAGATTCAGCTTTGCAGTGGTAGGCTTCACCTCATGGAGCCCCCCCCCCCCCCTTCCAAGGACACATCACCACTTGCATGACTCTTCAGTGGCACTTGTGTGTCATTACCTGTGAGATTATTTTTTTCAGTTCGTCTTCAAAGTGCAATATATTTCTACTCATTAAAAGATAACAATGGTGCCGACTTAGACTCCAGTTGCTGCTATATGCCTTATGTGACTTTGGCCTACAGTGAACTTCCATGTTGCCTCCCATGTGACTTTAATGCTCGTTGCTCTACATTAGCTTGTTACAGAGTGAACACATTTGGCATTTGCAAAGTCATTGGTGGGTCAGTAATTCACCCCCTTTCCCCTTCCTATAGTTCATTCAGTACACAGTGCTTTTAGATTGAAATCTTTTTATTACAAACAGTTCAGTACATGATGTTTCTCTCAGATGATATAAGAAAATCATACCAGCTGGTTCTTGATCAATTTTGTCCCCCAGTTTGGCAAATTTGGAAAATGTAATTAAGTATGAGATGCTTGTGATGTGTTTTCAGTTAAGAAATTACAAAAAAATTAACATCACTGTTGCCAGAGAAATAAACACTGAGAACCAATTTGCCTTTATTCTGTGGTACCTCTGCATGCCTGTAAGAAAAAAAGACACTTTTTCTTGTGGCATAAATAGATTGATGGCTATATTACATACAGCTCTGGAAAAAAAAATAAGAGGCCACTGCAAAATCTTTCTAAATTTGCACCTCTACATGTATGACAGCCATTCATTTTGAGTATCTGTTGAATTTCAACACAAGGACACCTCAGTCTACTTAAGAAGGAACTGAGCAATTAAGCATGTTAAGATGCATGAAAGCTGTGAATAAAAATCAGTTATTCCACAAATACAGATTTCTGAGTTCTTCCTATGTTAAAACTTAAGTATTGTAGTGTTTAAGAATGAACTTGAACTTTTTTTTTTTTTTGCATCTTTTGATCTAAAAGCAACATTTTTTGTTGTTGTTTTGGCCAATTGTCATTTTCTGTAAATAAGTGATTATATTTTGACTTGGAATTTGGGTGAGTGAAATAGTAAAGTCAGATAAAATTATATTTTTTTTTTTTTCAGTGGTCTCTGGTCGTTTTTTCCAGAGCTGTATAGCCAAAGTTTGTAATGGGCAGGTATTCCCTCTGAGCCAAAACAATCATAAAACAAGGTCTCACTTTTTTTTTTTCCTAACAGAGTGAGATCAGTCTATGAAATACACTTCACAAATGTTTGGTGTTTCCCAAGCAGCCTGTCTGAAGAATGATGTGAGTTAAAGAAACAGAAGCTAAAATGGCTCATTTCTGACAGGTTATGAATTCAGGCTGCTAAACAAGACAAATGATGAAGATTTATTTGACCTATGATTCATGCAACCCTATTGGATTGGCATTATAAATGTGGTAAGCCTTGTAGTGATGGAAACAGATGTAAAACCCTGCATATCTGCTTCTTGTTTATTTGAGTCTGTCATTTATAGTAAGAAAATGTGAAGAGTTGCATATAGACTCATCATATACCTGGAGAAGTTTGCTCTGGGTTTGAACAAACTGCATGTACATTCTCAATGTGTTAGTTCACAATTTGTTTATCAGCTGTTAGTCTAACAGCAGATTATTGATTTCAGCCTCAAACCAACACATATTCTTTATTTTTTCAGAAAGGGGAATTCTAATTTTACCATTTGATGAATTGTAAAAGCATGGAACAGTCATGATTAATGTGCCAAGTAGTTCTGTTTGTCTAATCTTTCATGTAGACAGATGCTTTTGCAATTCAGTGGTTTTTATAATTGGGTTAAGCCCTTCCAGAAGGTCGAAACAGATCCACGAGCTGCATGAGAATTACAAAATGCATAGGTCCTAAATATATGCTGGTTTTTGATTATTTCTCTTGTTTAATCAACAGTGGTCATGAAAATGTATTTCTGTGCAATTTTAAAAAGTGGTATTTAAAAAAGGAAGATTGGTTTATTTCCTCGTGGGTCAAAACATCTGACAAGGATGGCATTCATTCTACTGTTGGAAACCTTAAACTGCATTGATTCCCAATTTTTGTCCCAGTTTGCGCCCTGCCTGTCTCCCGAGTCCCCCCCCCCCCTGCTTTTCACTCCCATTTCCTAATCCTAATTTAAATCTAAAAAGCTCATTAAGAAGAGAGACTGATGTGATTCACATAACCCCCAAAATCTGATCAATTTGCCTTTGATTCATTTCAAAGCTCTCCTGAAAATGTCATTAAAATCTAGAAATGAGATGTGCTGTTAGCACAGAGAAAACATACAGTTGCAATCAAAATTATTCAACCCCCACTACAAATTAGGTTTATTGGCAAAATGTGTACACTAGCAACTGTTTGCAATAAACAAATGAAGCAAAAACAATTTAAGTAGCTCAACACAACTAATATTACAAGTGGTTTCTCCAAATTCAACATGAAATGCCACTTTTAATGACTACTGCAGTCTCAAAATTATTCAGCCCCTTCATGACAAGCGTCTTGAGCACTTAGTACAGCACCCTTTTGCTGTTATGATCTGCTACAAACATGATGCATAGCCAGACACCAACTTCTGGCAGCGTTCCTGAGAAATCTTGGCCCATTCCTCATGGGCAAAGGCCTCCAATTCACTAGTATTCTTAACTTTGTGTGCTGCAACCACCTTTTTCAAATTCCATCAGAGGTTTTCAGTGAGGTTCAAGTCAGGCAACTGTGATGACCACTCTGGTATCTTCCAGGATTTCTTCTGAAACCAAGCCTTGGACTTTGACATATGCGAGAGATCATTGTTTTGTGTGGATGTCCAGTGACGCCCAAGCTTCAGCTTCCTCATAGACGACATGACATTTTTTCCCATGATTTCCTGATATGTGATTGAATCCATCTTGCCCTCCCCACTCTCCCAGGAAGCATGACTGAGCCACCACCATGATTCACTGTAGGCAGGGTGTTCTTTCCAGTCTATGCTTCATTCTTCCTCCTCCAGACATATCGCTGATCCATAGGCCCGAAAAGTTCCAGTTTTGTTTCATTGCTTCACAGAACAGAATTCCAAAAACGTCTTTGGCTTATGTACTGTATATGGTTTTGACCAAACTGGAGCCAACTTTTCTTGTGCTATTGGGTCAGTAGGTGGTATACATTTTGGAGTTTGGACATGGAGCTCTTCATTGTTTAATATGCATTTTATGGAAACTGAAACCTCAGTGCCCGCTGCCGCAAAGTCTTCCTGTAGATCTTTTGCAATCAGTTAAGGGTATTTGACCACTTGCCTCCTCAGGACTCTGGTGGCAGCCGTTGATAGCTTCCTGTTTCTGCCGCATCCAGGTAGTGATGTTACGCTCGACACCGCCCTCTCGAGACTGACTCAAGCAATATAACATGGAAGTGTTGCGAGCAGACTGTCGAGCACTGTGTCAATATGCCCACAGTCACGTGATCTTAGCGAACGAAGCCTCGTTGTTACATCACGTGATTTGAGACCTGGTGAGAAATTTGAGTGGGCTGGGCGTTACATACGTTCCTGCGAGCCCTCAAGTCACGTGATGTGACCGACATAATGAGGCCTCCCTTGCTACGGTCACGTGACTGTGGGCGTGCTGAAACAGTGCTCGATGCACTGATCTTGATGCAAAAAAATTGCAAGAGACTTTGGACAGCTCCTATTACTATAATCAAAAAAGACTATCAGAGAATTGTTGTGCTCTTTACTCTCTCTTTTAATATACCCCTTTTTTTCTTGTTAGAGTGTGAAGTTTGAGTGTATATTTTTTGTGAAAGTTCTGATTTTGTAACTCTTTGTAATCTTTATCCTCATCGAGAGTTTGTATGTTGTATTTTATTCTATTAAAAAAAAAAAACTGCTCATGACACTTCCGCTTTATATTGCGTGAATCAGTGTTGAGTGGGCAGTGTTGAGCATGTAGCTGTCTTACCAGCCACTGCTGAAAGTCACCAGCCATTGGCCGGTGTTAATGTCAAGCCCTGCATTCATTCATTCATTCATTCTCTCTCTCTCTCTCTCTCTCTCTCTGTCTCTCTCTCTCTCTCTCTCTCTCTCTCTCTCTTTCTCTCTCTCTCTCTCTCTCTCTTACTGAAAATTGTCCTTTCACAGAATTTTTCCAGCAATGACTGCAAATTCTGAAAGCTGTCTATCATTTGACAGATTATATGGAGGGCGATCTAATTAAAATGAGAGAACTGACAGAATTTTTTACAAGCCTGTCTGAGAAAATGACAAAAAGTGTAGTGCAACCTGTGATATAGAGTATTGCCCTTTTTCAATAAATTCAGATGCAGTTTTGACAGTCACCAGATGACAGTATTAGATGTCTCATAACACTGTGTTGCTCATGAAGCATTTGAAAGTTGCTCATTGTTTCATGAGGCCTCAGTTTTAACATCACTGCGTCCAAGTAGTGTAGCCATTGTTCCTTTAACTTTATCTTTTTGTATCCTTTTCCTTGTTTGTGCAAGGTAGTCATCTTTTCTCTGAACTTTTTTTGACAATTCTCTTGACTTAGCCATATTTCTAGCATGTAAACATCACTGTCAACGATCCAGGTATTTGAGGTGTTCTGTCTCAAGCACACCTAATGCAACTAATGTCGCCCTTGATTGGTTGCATCAGGTGTGCCTGAGACCACACCTGATTTGCAAATGTGTGCACTTATGAGGAATTCTATCCAGAAGGCTGAATAATTTTGAGACTGCAATAGTCAGTGAAAGTAGGATTCCATGTTGAATTTGGACAAAATCCTTGTAATATTAGTTTTGTTTAACTGTTTAAACTGTTCTTGTGTAATTTTATTACAAACACCTGATTTTTTTTCCATTTTGCCAATAAACCTAAAATGCAATGGGGGGGTTGAATAATTTTGATTGCAACTGTAGGCAAAAACATGTCCTTGCTGGGGGTAAAAATATAGTGTGTGTGTGCGTGCGTGCATGCTTGCTTATATATCCAGATTAAAGTATAGACTGTGGCTGTGTTCGGAATGTTCACTCACTCACTCACTTACTCCCTACTCACTATATAGTGAATTTAGATATAGTGGATCATATAGTAAACTCAATATAGCAATAAAATTAACAGATTTTGAACACTGCTGAGCTTGTTTTCATGGTGCAGTTAATGATGTCATCATGGTGAGACTGAAACTAATCCGTTTTACATTCCTTTTCAAAATGCATTGTGGGATATTTTAAGTATACTATATCATCATCATCATAGCAGTCTGTCATGGGTAACAATGACTGTTTCATTTGGGTCTGATCAGATTCCTCCACACAGCTCTATCCTTAGCCTTCTGCTGCCAGGAACTCCTGTCTGTATCCAACTTCTTCAAGTTTCTTTTTACAGTGTCTTTAAATCTGAGCCTTGGTCTACCCTGATTGCGTTTGCCCTTGCATAACTGTGAGTAGAGTAACTACTGAGGAGAAAGGCTTGTGGTCCATCCTCCCAACATCTCCGAGCCATCTCAGGTTCATCTGTATTAGCATGTCCTCCTTTGATGGTAGACCAGCTCGTTTCAATATTTCTGTGTTGGTTATCTTGTCTTTCCATGAGATGTTCATTATGGCTTGAAGGTGTCTCATCATGTACGCGTGGAGTTTTTTTACTTGCACTCTGTGGACAGTCCAAGTTTCAGCACCGTACAATAGAGTAGCCAGCACTGTCGCTCTGTACACTTTGCATTTCACACAGATAGACACATGTCGATTGTTCCACAGTGTCTCCCTCAAGTTTCCAAACACAGTGCTCGCTCTTCCCATTCTGAGAGATAGTTCATCCTCCAGCCTAGCATTCTCTGAAACAGTACTCCCTAGATACTTGAAAGTCTTGCACTTGACTAGTGGCTCTGTACCAATGCTGATTTCTTCTGGTAGTGATGTTGATAACTGGAACTTTGGTGGTTGATAAAGGTACTCTGTCTTCTTGATGTTGATGTTGAGGCTGAATTGGCTAGCTGCTCTTGCAAATTTCTCCACTAAAGATTGCATATCTTCCGCACTGTGTGCAACTAGAGCACTGTCGTTGGCAAAGAGCATTTCTCTTACTACCTTTATCGATGTCTTACTCTTGGCTTTAAACTGTGCCATATTGAACAAGTCTGCTTCTTTCCTTGTTTGAATGTATACTCTTTCTGAAGTGTCTTTGAAGGCCACCTCAAGCATGGCTGCCAGATATAGCAAGAAGAGTTTAGGCGCCATCACACACCCTTGTTTCACCCCGTTGCTTACTGAAAAGTCTTTAGATACTGAACCACTCATTGCCACATTTGCTTGCATACCTGTATGGAGTGCCTCAATCAGGCTGACAAACTTCTCTGTACAATCATATTTCTTGAATACCTGCCAAAATCCTTGTTGCGAAACAGTATCGAAGGCTTTACTGAAGTCTATGAAGACTACATAAAGCGGCATGTTCTGTTCGATACACTTTTCTTGAACCTGTTTCAAGCAGAAAATCACGTCCATTGTGCTTCTTCCACTTCTAAAGCCACACTGGGTTTCCGGTAGTACATTCTGCGAGATGTGTTCATTGAGTCTGTTCAGTAGTACACGCGAGAGAATCTTATCAACAGTGGCTAGCAGTGATATACCTCGGTAATTTCCATAATCTTTCCTGTCACCTTTCTTGAACAAAGGCACAATACTTGCATCCTTCCAGTCTTGAGGTACTTTCTGGGCATCCCATGTCTCTTGGATGAGCTTGTGCAGGCAGTTGGTCAGCTGAACACCACCAAATTTCCACAGTTCTGCTGGAATTCCATCCCTTCCTGGAGCTTTACCATCCTGTGTTGTCCTGATAGCTGCCATTAGTTCATCAAGATTTGGTGGTTCATCCAGACTTGATACAGCTGGTCACTGCACGAGAGCTTCTTTAGCTTCTTCAGTGAGATCTCCAGGGTTGTTGAGTAGTTGGTCAAAGTGGTCTGCAAATCTGTCCAGGATCTTGTCTTTCTCCTGCAAAATCGCTTCACCATTCATAGCCTTTAGTTTGATCAATCCTCTTGGTTTAGGGCCGTAGATTTCTCTCAAACCTGTGAAGAATGTTTTCATGTCCTTCCTGTCTGCTGCAGTTTGAAGTTCCTCCACTTTTTCAAACAACAAATCTGCCTACGGGTACAAATAAAGTAACCTGAACCTGAACTTTTTCATCCCACCAGTTGGACTTCATCTCTCTGGTATACTTCTGTAGCTCACTCTGAGCCTTTGAGTATTTCTTCTTCTTCAACCTTGTGTTACACTGTAGGTTTTCCTGCCTAGCTGTATTCCTCGCTTCTAGTAGTTTCTTCAGATGTTCATCATGCTCATCAAACCAATCTTGATGTTTCCTCTCAGGGTGGCCTAATACATCACTCACAGTCTGATACACCGTATCCTTCAGTGTTGCCCATTTCTCTTCTATGTCATTCTCTTGAGTTGTTGTTGTCCCAGTCTTTCAAGTTTTCATCCATTTCCTGTGTGAGTTCTTCCTGCTTCTTTTGGCCTTTCAGTGCACTAGTGTTTAGCTTCCGTGGTGGCTTCACATCTGTCCTGCAATGCTGTTTTCGTCTGTAAATCCTTAATCTAGATCTGAGCGTAACATGATCAGTACCACAGTCTGCACCTCTCATTGCTCTGGTGTCCAATACATCCCTTATGTCTCTCTGCCTTACTATGATGTAGTCTAACAAGTGCCAGTGCTTGAATCTTGGGTGCATCCATGTCTTCTTGTGTGTGTTCTTGTGCTTAAATAGAGTGTTGGTTATCGCAAGATTGTATTCTGAGCATAGTGCAAGTAGGAGTTCTCCATTGGCATTGCACTTGCCTACTCCATGACTGCCCAGCACTCCTTTCCATTACTCAGTGTCCGAACCCACTCTGGCATTAAAATCTCCAACGAGTATCAGCCTGTCATAGTGAGTCGGTACACGCCTGATAATCTCACTTAAATCACTGTAGAACTCTTCCTTCACCTCCTCTGTGTTGGTCATTGTTGGGGCATATACAGTGATGAGTGTGGCATACATCTTCCGCTGTAGTGGGAGTCTCATAGTCATTATCCTGTCATTGATTGGCACCGGTTCCTCATCAAGCATTGCTGCTATCTCCTTTCTAACTGCAAATCCCACTCCTGCTTCTCTCCTTTCTTGAGTTGATTTTCCACTCCAAAAGAAGATGTACCCATGGTCTTCCAAGCTGTCATATCCAGGCAATCTTGTTTCACTAAGTGCAGCTATATCTACATTGTACCCGTTCACTCTCCAAGGCCACAAGCGCGGTCTGTCTTTCTGGGCGCTGTGATGTTCTGTCCAACAGAGTGCGTACATTCCATTTTGCTACACACAAGGCTGCTGTTTTCCTCTTCTTTTGTCTTCCTGCTCCTAGCTTACTTTTCGCTGCCTGTCGGATTGTGAACAGATCAGCGCAGACCTTGTTAGCCTGGGCGACGTCCGAGCCAGTATGAGTTGCTTTCTGACTGACCATTTCATGAAACTGCTTGCAAAGTATTTGAGTACCGCTAGCTTTTGCTGGACTAGCGGCACATTCTTGGCAGATAAAGGTATTATCAGTGGCCAAGACACACTGACTCCAGTATCTGTTGCAGTGACTGACCAGATGATAGGTTTGTTTATCTCTGCTCTTTGTGTAGTGCATGTCACGATGCACCGACTGGCACAGTCCACCACAGACCTTGCGAAAGATGTGTTTATCTGCCAGGATGTCCAGTCTCACCTCGTGTAACTGGGAGTGGTCCACCACAGGCCTGTGGCAGATATTGTTTTTAGTTCTGCCAGGATGCCCTGTTTCACCCTCCATGCCCTCGGAAGGGCGGGGATGCCGATTGAGTCGCCGGCGGCCCGACCCATAAGACAGGTAGTACCGGTTTTCATGGTTATCCGGTAGCAAGCAAGCCAATGCCTGACCTGACAAAAGTGTACTATATAGTGAATGAAATTTTCAGTTAAGATTTTGAACAGCACTACAAAATGGCTGATACACTATACAGTATAGTGCTCTATATGGGGAACAAGTGAACATTTCGAACACAGCATATGATGTTTGGACGTGGTGGCTTGCTGTAGGTGATATCATCACGTGGCGAACTGGCCGTGGCTCGGGGGCGGCGCCACCCAGCTGTATATAGTTGAGTGTGGTATGAATAAAGTGTGTGTTTGGTTCACGTCTGCTGTCGGTGACTCATTTCTAGACAAAACAATGGCAATGAGGGTAAAAACAGCAATGATACGACCCATGCAACCGTTCCTCGCCCTACCAAGTGAGCCACCGATCCCAGGCCCACTGGCACAAAGAATTCCAAGTCTCTATCAGCACTGTCGGGCTGAACGACGCTAGCGATGAAAGGCTAAAGGGAACGCTAATCTATAGTCTTGGCGCCGAGGGGTAGCGCGTATTTCACTCTCTCGGCCCCGCGAGCACATACGAGGACTGTGTGGCTTTAATGAACAAGTAGTTCACTGACACACGTAGCCTAACGGCACAAAGACTTGTTTTCATCCAGCGCCGCCAGCATAAGGATAAGACAGCGCTTCATTTTGTCACCAAGCTGTGGTTCCTAGCGAGCAGGTGCGCCTTTAGCCACATAGAGGAAGAGCTAATACGTGACAAGCTAGCGGAGAGTACTAGGAGCGAGTTGCTGCAGGAGCAGATGATACTGGCAGAGAACAACCTAAAACTAGATGAGGCTGTGAGAATCGTGTCCCAAATGGAAATGGCTGTCCAGCTATCGAGGCAGCTAGCGGTGCCGAGCCAACAGGCCCCTCACCCGGTTCCACGAGTGCAGGCCATCACCACTGCTGCCCAGCACGCCAACCCCTCACCTCCCCTCTACAATCAGAAGAAATTGAGTAGGAAACAGGATAAAATGAGTGAGTAGCTGCCCTGCAATGACTGTTGTTCATCCAGACACCAAACTCAATCACTCGCCTGCCTAGCCAGAGGGCTGAAATGCTACCTCTGTAAAAAGCTCAACCGCTTTGCCAAAGCCTGCCGCTCATCCTTCACAAATCCAATGGCCCGCCCGTCAGGCCCAGCCACCATCCACACAGTCGGTGCCAAAAGCTGGCTGTTCAAATGGTGCACAGTACAGCTGGACGGCGTCAATGTGCCACTGCTGCTGGATACAGCAGCCTTGAGGTCCCTTCTGAGAGTGGCTATGGTCAAGAAACTGTTTCCCCAGAAGGCAATCACAGCGAATGCTGATGACTTGGGACTCCAGGGCTGCGACTGCGAACTCCAGGGAACAGACATTGAGATGGTGACATCTTACAAGTACCTGGTGTTCACCTGAACAATAAACTGGACTGGTCACACAACACCAATGCACTCTACAAGAAGGGGCAGTGCAGGCTGTTCCTCCTGAGGAGACTCAGGTCTTTTGGAGTGCATGGGGCACTCCTGAAGACCTTCTATGATTCAGTGGTGGCATCAGCCATCACATTTGGAGTGGTCTGCTGGGGCAGCGGCATCACGGCAGCTGACAGGAAGAGACTGAACAGACTGATCAAAAAAGCTAGCTCTGTTCTGGGGCGATGCCACGACCCAGTGGAGGAGATAGGAGAGAGGAGGATGGTGGCTAAACTGTCATCTCTGCTGGAGTCTGAGTCCCACCCTATGTGGGACACGCTGAACGCAATGAGGAGCTCATTAAGCAGTAGGCTGCACCATCCTAGGTGCACAGTGGAGAGGTTCCTCAGGTTCATCCTACCTACAGCTGTCAGACTTTATAACCTAACCAGGGCTGCTCGTAGAGGTCGTATTGAATGTACTAAACGTAACAACTATGTACAATAGAAATCATCCCCTCCAATACACAACTAGGACAATAACAATCATTACTGAGGGCGGCAACAACACTGATTCAAATGTGAAATATACTGTCTGGGTACATATTCATATTCTGCGGGGTGACTTAACAAACCGGAATTGCTGTTTATTCCATCTAGCTGCAATGCTCCTGCACTGTGTATATATCTGTGTACATACTGTATGTACAGTGGTGTGAAAAAGTGTTTGCCCCTTCCTGATTTCTCTTTTTTTTGTATGTTTGTCACACTTAAATGTTTCAGATCATCAAACAAATTTCAATATTAGACAAAGATAACAGAAGTAAATACAAAATGCAGTGGGTTTTTTTTAACATTTTCAAGTTGTTTTTTTTTAAGTTTTTGTAAAGGGTATACATGTCATTACACCATTGCATTGTTTACATTTTCATCCCATATTCCCACTTTTTTTTTGTTTTTTGACAACATTGGGAAAAAAATTATTACACCATTTTTTTAAGTGAAAGAAAAAGAAATTAAAAGAAGAACAAAAAAAACAACAAAATAAACAGAAAAAAAAAAAAAAAAAAGAGCAGAAAAATAAGAGCATCTGAGTAGCGTTGGAGCAAAGAGAGGTGCCATTATTGAAATGGTATTTGTCAAAGATTTAGATCTGATGGAAGACACATATGCGTTCCAGGGTTGCCAAAAGTTCAAGAACCCATCCATGTCCTGTCTCAGTGCAAATGTCAACTTTTCCATCCAATAAATGTCCTGAATCACGTTAATCCAATCTTCAGGTGTAGGACAGTCTTTCAACATCCATTTTTTTGTTAGAGCTTTTTTACTTGCCAATATTAAAACAGTGAATAGGTATTTTTCCCCTTGTCTTTCCAGTGATTCCGGTAGTAAACCCAAATACAAAGTTACAAAAGAAAAGGGAACTGTTACTTTGAATATTTTCCCCAATATTGTCTGTACATTGGTCCAATATTGGTGGATAACTGGGCATGACCAAAACACATGAAAATGATTTGCAGTCTCTTCACCACACAAGCGCCAACAATTCAACCCCTTACGAGTAAATTTGTTTTGTGCAGGTGTTCTGAAAAATCTTACCAAATTTTTCCATCCAAATTCTCTCCACTGCAGGGATGAAGTACTTTTCCATTGTTGTTTATTTAGCTTTTCCCATATTTCCAGTTGTAAAGTGAAATTCCCCTCTTTTTCCCATCTCTCTTTTATATATGATGTGTTGTCTCTTTTTAAGTCTTGAAGACCATGGTATATTTTAGAAATGTATCTGATCCCTGGGATCCCTTTATATGCCATTAAGAAAACCTTCAGAATACCTGACTGGGCCCTTTCCAAATCCTCCTTTTTAAGTATTTTGTTTATGTGGTGTCTAAGCTGAAAGAACCTGTAAAGGTCTTGATTTACTAGACCTTGTTTTTTCAAATCTTCAAAACTTCTTAAAGTTTGCCCTTTAAAAAAATCGTAATATTTTATCAGTCCTTTCCACTTTTTAAATCTAGTGTCTGTTTTATTAGGAGTAAAGTCCTGATCATAGGAAATCCATTGCAATAATTGATAGGGTTCTTTAGTTTGATTCTCTCTGACTATCTTAAGCCAAATTTTTAGCGGGGTCTCTATCCACGGGTTAGTGTTATTCAAAAGATTAGGTAAGGCGTTGTTCCCTATTATCGCCTGTAGGGGAATGTCACTTGTTATTTGGCATTCCATCTCTTTCCATTGTGCAATGTAGACTGGGTTACATATCTCTACTAAAGTTTTAATTTGTGCGGCTTTAAAATAGTCCCTGATATTTGGCAGCGCGAGCCCACCTTTGTCTTTGTTTAGCTGTAGGGTTCTATACCTGATTCTTGGTCTCTTGCCCTGCCATATGAATCTTGAGATCCTTCTGTCCAGTTCTTGCCATATTTTTTTGGGAGGTTCTACCGGTATTGTTTGGAAAAGGTATAGAAGACGTGGAAGTATATTCATTTTGACTGCTTCAATTCTTTGTGCAGTACCCAAGAATGGTATCATATTCCATCTTGCTAGATCAGATTTTATTTTTGCCATCAGTGGATCATAGTTTAGTGTTATAATTTTGTCGAGTTGTTTCGGGATATTGACCCCCAGATATTTCATAGATTCCATCTCCCAGTTAGTTTTGAGTTTGCTTGGTAAATATTGATTTGGGTCATAGTTGAGTGTTAAAATTTGGGTTTTATGCATGTTTAATTCGTACCCCGATAACTCTCCATACTCTGAAAAAACTGAGATTAGTTCTGGAAAAGAGGTGTCCGGCTTCCCCAGGTATATTAAGATGTCATCGGCAAAGAGTGCTATTTTATGTTCCTTCTGACCAAGTGTAATACCTTGAATTTTTTGATTCTGTCTTATCCATTGGCTCAGAGGTTCTATGAAGATTGCAAAGAGCAGTGGAGACAAGGGGCGGCCCTGACGACATCCTCTTTCCAGTTCAAAAGATGATAATAATTTACCGTTAATCCTTATTTTAGCTGTTGGGTTTTTTATATAATGCCTGGATAGTTCTAATGAAGGTATTATGAAAATTGAAACTGGATAAGATTCTATATAGGGAAGACCAGTCAACCGAATCAAATGCTTTTTCAGCATCTAATCCCAATATGGCTGCATTTAAATTATATTTTTTTATATGATGAATTATGTGTAAAGTGCGTCTAATGTTATCTTGTGTCTGTCTTTGTCTTATAAAACCTGTTTGGTCTAAATGAATTAAGTCTGTCAGTATATTTTCTAACCTTTTGGCAAGGATAGCGGTAAAAAGTTTATAGTCCTGATTTAACACACTGATTGGTCTGTAGTTGGAGCAGTCTAGTTTATCCTTTTCAGGTTTAGGTATGACTGCAATGACCCCTTCTCTCCAGGAGGGGGGGATTTCCCCTGTGTGGAGGACATAGTTAAATGTTTTCAGGAGGAGATGAGATAGTTGCTGTTTAAAGGTTTTGTACCACTCTGCTGTATAGCCATCTGCTCCTGGGGATTTGTTAGCTTTAAGTTTCATAATTGCTTTTTCTAATTCTTTAGGTTGTATTTCTGACAGTAGTGTTTTATTTTGTGACTCAGTAATTTGGGGAAGATTTAATGTATTTAGGAAGGCTTCGGATGCGTTTTTGTGTTTTTTGAGGGAGTATAAGTTCTTGTAGTAATTCTCGAAGCTTTTAAGAATTTCCTGAATTCTAAATTTTATTTCCTTTGATACTGGGTCTCTGATTTTGTACACTGCTCTCTCCGTTTGTTGTTTACTCAATTTGTAGGCTAGTAATTTTGCCGATTTGCTACCTGTTTCATAGTATTTTTGTTTCAGAAATGTAAGTTTCTTCTGGATTTCTGTTGTGTAGATCTCATTTATTTGTTTTTTTAATTTCCTTAATTTTGAGTGAGTCATTAGAATGAGTGTTGTCTTTGTGCTCTTTTTCTAGTTTCTTAAGTTCTGACTCTAATGTGATTAGTTTTTCTTGTCTCAGTTTCTTTCGGGTTGCCAGTTTTGCGATAATCTTTCCCCTTATTACAGCTTTGCATGCGTCCCACAGTATTAAAGGGGATACTTCTCCATTATCATTTTCTTCCAAATATCTGAGAATATCTGATTCCAATTCATCTTTCAGTGGTCCTTTCAGCACATTTGAATTTAACCTACAAGAAAATGTATTATTTGTGTATTTTTGGATATTTAAGTCCATATAGATCGGACTGTGGTCAGAGAGATCCATCAGTCCTATTTTACATGTTTTTAATCTTCCAATGTCTCTATTAAACATAAAAAAAAATAGTCAATCCTTGAGTATGATGAATGTGGTGCTGAGTAAAATGTATAATCTTTTACACTGGGGCTGAGTTCCCTCCACACATCACAGATTCCCATTTCTTTTAGTAGCATCCGAGTTTTTCTACTTTGAGTGTTATTTTGATGTGGAGAATTACCTGATGCATCCCAGTATGGGTTCAATCTTAGATTGAAGTCTCCACCACATATCACTAAACCTTTGGCTTTAGTTATCATTAGGTCAAATACATTTTTATAAAATTTCCAGTTAGCCCCTGGAGGTGCATATACATTCAGCAGGGTGATATCTTCTCCCTCTAGCCGACCAAGTAACATGCTAAATCTTCCTTCTTTATCTTTGTGTTCTGAATTTTTTTCAAACATAATTTTGGTTGAGATCAATGTCGCTACCCCCCTCCTCCTCCCTGACTTATATGAGGATGAAGAGATCAGTTTAAACCCTTGTCTATTAAGTTTAGTGTCCTCCTAGTCTGTTAGGTGGGTTTCCTGTAAAAATATTATTCCTGCTTTGTCTTTTTTCATTTTGCCAAGAATCTTGGATCTTTTAACTGGATTCAAGATCCCTTTTACATTATATGAGATTATTTTGGTTACACCCTGTTTCTCCATTGTATTGTCTTATTTAGTATAACAGTGTAGTGGCCCTCTTTTATGCTACTCAGAAACTGGAAGAACATTAAGAACATAAAAAACATTAAGAACATAGTATATAAAACTTTAAAACAAAAAACTGTCAAAAGATCTTCCTGAGCTGAGGCCTTTTTAGTGACCTTAGAAGAGCCTTGCTGGTGTGTTGGCTCTGGGGGAAATTCCTCAAACTCTGTTACGTGTTGAAGGCCCTCTCTTACCCCTGTAAGTTGTCCCATGTTTTTAATGTGAATTTCAGATCCCAATCCGAACTTGTAATGATTTTTTTTTATGCCTATACCCTATGAAATTGTGCGCAACCTCCCACCACCGTCACAGCAAACAATCACGTTAATACAGTATTTGTTAGTGTGGAGAGTTCATGTGGTTCATTGTCACATTTCTATTTCAACAAGTTTTTTTTTTTTTTGAAGACTTACTTGTTTCTAATATTATGACTGTTCCATGAAATGTTTTACCACTTGCTGATTCTGCATCTCCTTTAATGTTTGTTACCTTGTAGGAGGAGAGTTGGATGCGCAGATTGACTAAAAATATCGTTATTCCCTCCTGAAAGCACTCAGTTTTTCCTTATAGCCCTGGTGCTGGGTTTCCCGCTGCTGGCCCGTGGATTTTGAGGGTCTCTGTGTGCACCACGTTTGAGTCTTGATTCTTTCGATCGGGTCTGCTGCGGGTTTATACACCGTTACTGGGAGCCCTCTTCTCGCCATATCCCTGGTTGCTTCTTCCGCCGAGTTGTAGAGACACGTCTCATCCCCGTAAAAAACCCTCAGCTTCGCCGGAAATGGAGTTTGAAAGCTCAGTTTCTTCTCTCTTAGTACCTTTTTAGCGTCGTTGTATTCCCGACGCTTTTTAAGGACCTCCGGGGCGTAGTCGTGCTCCACAAAAACTTTTCTTTCTTGGTGCATCAATCCTTTTTTCTGCCAAACCAGTCTCACAACCTCTTCTTTTGTTCTGAAGTTGGAAAACTTCACTACCACCGATCGTGGAGGCGCTTCCGCCGACGGCCTTGGGGCTAATGAACGGTGCGCACTTTCTATCTTCAAGTCGGTGGATTGGGGAATTTCCAACTTCTCTCTCAGTATGGATTCCACGCATGCAGCCATTGTGGTGAAACCGTCCTCGACTCCTTTTTTCAGACCATGAATTCTTATGTTGGCCCTTCTTAGTCTACCTTCTTGGTCGGTTAGCTTAGCCTCCAGTCTTGTCTGTCGTTTAAGTAAATCAGCACGGTTTCTTCCAGCCCTTTTATTCTTTCCTCTGCTTCCATGATTTGGTCCTCAGCCTGGTCCACTCTGTTGTTTGTCCTTTTTATTTCGTCTTTAATTTCACGAAATTCGGCCCAACACTCTCGGCGAAATTCTCTTAATTCTTGAATTATCGTTTTTAAGCTAACCGTGTTGCTAGCCTCATTCAGCTCCTCTGTTTCCGAGTGGATGTCCTCCAGGTCAGATTCTCCGTCTGATGCGTGTCTTGGCCTGGCAAATGTCGATCTCTTCTGCTTTCCTTTAGGCATAATGACTTTGTCTTTTGATTTTCACTCTTCCAAAAATCCGTTAAATCTAATTTTCAAAGTATTTTCACGGATGGGGTCTTGGAGCTTCAGCGTTAAGCTGCTATCACCATGGTGTCCAGACCGGAAGTCCACAAAATGCAGTTTTTAAATGAAGGTGTTTATTATTAAGGGTAAAAAAAAATCCAAACCTACATGGCCCAGTGTGAAAAAGTGACCCCCTTCCCCCCCATTAAAACATAAATTAACTGTGGTTTATTACATCTTTGAAAAGCTGAATTCAATTACTCAAGCTACACCCAGGCCTGATTACTGCCACACCTGTTCTCAATCAAGAAATCACTTAAGGGCCTTTTCCACTAGCACGCTTTAGCGCGACACGGGACGGCTCAGCACGCTTTGTATGCTTTTCCACAAGCCCCAACACGGTTTAACAGCCACGATTCTCAGCCCCGCTCAAGGGCAGGGTACAGCAGTGCTGAGCTGGGCCGTGTTGTGACGTTAACAGACTGGTCGCCGCTGATTGGTCAGGTCGTAACCGGCGCTGATTGGTCAGGTTGTAACCGCCCCTCTCCTCCTCCTCTTCTACCGAATCTTCACGACCTTCTCAATAAAGTTTTTGAAAAAAAAAAAAAGAAAAAAAAAGAATCTTCACGACCGCCATTACTCAGCGCGCAACCACTGTTGGCGGTTTATTTTCAGTGTATTGCTGTGCTATTTTCATTTATTCTCTATCAAAAATGGCTTCGCGTAATAAGGGTGTTCCATGGACCAATAAGGAGCTGCAGTGTCTGCTCACTGCATTGTCAGACGAACGTATCCAGCGCCAGTTAGACGGAGCCACCCGGAATGAAAAAATATACCGGGAGGTCTCGACATCGGAGTCCTTTAACGGTGAGTTTTAATTTTTTTTATTGTGCGTTTTTTCGCAAATATATTCGGTAAGACGCTCAGTTTATTTATGCAATAAAAAAGCTGTTCATTTGTGGATGATGATCGCTGCTTTATCGCAGCACACTGCGGACTCGCTTTTCTTTTAATTAGTCATGTGAACAATACGCTGAAATAAGCTTATGTAATCTTGTTAAAAACTATTGTCTTTTCTGTATATCTTGCACTTTCGTGCTGTATTTTATTGTGTGCATTTTCCTTGTAGAATCCACGCGTCCGCCGTGCCAGCCCGCCCGGATTCTCCAATGTGAATCTGTCCCGCCACCAGGCGCAAAATGTATTCAATGATAAATATTTGTAACATTTAAATGAGGTTGCAGAAAACGCGAGGGTATCCCACGAGCTGGCAGAGACGGCTTCATTCAACCGAGCCTTCCTGACCCAGTTTGGGAAGCTGGTGTAGTCACTCAGTGGTCGGCGTGTATAAAATGTCGATTAACCTTCATGTTGTGTTGCAAAGTTTTTTTTTATTTTAATATTTTGTATATAATAAAATGGAATTGTTTTGGAAAGTGTGGTTTGTCTGTTATAACACTGAATTATAAAACAGTATAATTACATAGAAATTCCATTGCCTAGTCTGATGAAAATGATGCTGATCATCCTGTCAGGGGTCAACCATTGTAAAGGTAATGTAATTTTTAACTAGACCAAAAAACAAATGTTTTTGTAAGCTTTCTGTTCTTTTTATTGAAATATCATAAAAAATTAGCACCACATGATACATTTCTAAACTTTGGGTAAATTTTTTATGTTAACTTATAAGAAGTTGCACAGTTGGACTTTAAAATGCAGCAGGAGAGACTGATCAAGCTTACAAGTCAAAGTAGGTATAAAAAGTAAGTATATGTAAATTGAATGTTCTATCGGCATTCCAAATTCAGAGAATTACAATACTTTAGAAGGAGTGTAGCATCATCTAAACGGAAAATAATAATACTGTTGTTCCAAACGTTGATCTGAAGGTGAAAAACATGATTTTTTTTTATTCAGTACATCCAAAATGCCCTAGGATGTAAAAAATAATACAAATTGGTGTTGGCCAGTGTGCCACTGTCTCATTATTTAATACGAATAAAAACAAGTTTCAGCTCATTATTTCTAGGTCATTTGGCAGTTAATTCAAACCAAAAGTGACTTGTGTTGTTGCAGCTTTTTTATCAGAGAGTTTCTCCAGTTTTGGAGCATATAATCATCCGTCCCTTAACTGTTAAACATTAAATAACAGCAGACAGATTGGCAAAGGATACACAATTGTGTTGCTGTTGCCCAAAACCGCTGTGACCCACTGCTTGTGGTGCTACCTTTCATGTGTGTGCTTTTTATGAATATTCACACGTTTTTGTAAGTACAAGTGGGATAGTATTAAATTGAAATATTCATTCATATTTCATCTCGCTGCCTGTACCCTTGTCTGGCGGTCCTTTTTGGCGTTTACGGTGAAAAAAGCCACAGACCGAGGAGTGGCCTTGTACAGCTATGTGTTATGTTTTGCTTGGGTCTTCTCAATAAAGTTTTGGAAAAAAAAAAATGTTTTGCTTGGGTCGCGTGCATTACGTCACGGGAGTGTGGCACCGCCTCGCTGTTATAAACCCACCCACCCCAGCACAACACCCATGCCAAACACCGTGCTAATGGAGACAGAAGCATTCCGAGCCATACTGAAGTGAATCGAGCCGTACCGAGGTGTGCTGGGCTAGTGGAAAAGAGGCTTTAAATAGGTCCTGCCTGACAAAGTGAAGTAGACCAAAAAATGCTCAAAAACTAGACATCATGCTGCAATACAAAGAAATTCAGGAACAAATAAGAAACAAAGTAATTGAGATCTATTAGTCTGGAAAAGGTTATAAAGCCATTTCTAAAGCTTTGGGACTCCAGCGAACCACAGTGAGAGCCATTATCCACAAATGACGAAAACATGGAACAGTGGTGAACCTTCCCAGGAGTGGCCAGCCAACCAAAATTACCACAAGAGCGCAGCGACGATTCATCCAAGAGGTCACAAAAGATCCCACAACAACATCCAAGGAACTGCAGGCTTCACTTGCAGTTAAGGTCAGTGTTCATGACTCCACCATAAGAAAGAGACTGGTCTTTGTCTAATATTGAAAATTTGTTTGATGATCTGAAACATTTAAGTGTGACAAACATACACAAAAAAAATGAGAAATCAGGAAGGGGGCAAACACTTTTTCACACCACTGTATATTCTTCTACTGCTTTGGCTAACCAGTTCTTATTATCTTATTAACCAGGGTTTCCTCTGGTAATATTTCCCGGTGGCGGCCCGCCACGCCAGAAAATTTTCTGCTGCTCTATCAGGACATATAACTTTAAGAAAAATTTATGAAGGAATGACGATCCGCAAGCACGCACATGACCGTCATCCACGTGGAGAGGAGCGCCCCGCCCACGTGTTCTAGTCACCAGCCAGGCAGAGTGTCCGAGAGATACATGAGCTTATTAAAGTACTTTACAACATGGAAAAAAATCAGAAGAGGCATGTAAGCACTGGAGGCATTTATCATGGTTTTAACTTGCTGGTAACGGGAGCAATAATGGAAGAGTCGCTTAGCTAACAGGTGTGGTTGAGAGCTCGAGTTGGTTGATTTTGTTTAATTATTGTTTTTTTGTTTTTCTTATTTCAGTCAAGAATGAAAAGGAGCTTTTTCTATACCTTAGTTAATATTAATTAATTTATGTTCATTATTATGTACCTGGCAAATTAAGATGACCAAAATTCACAAAGTCAATGACTTTAATCCGTCAGCAGCCTTCAGACAAACTAAACGTGCCAACATTTGGATTTCAAAATAAGGGAGATTTTTCCTGCTGTCTGGGTGGTGAGGAGATTTCTAAAAAAAAATGTAAATACATAGTAATATTATAACAAATAACTGCCTCTTTGGTCATTGAAGTTAATTTATTTCATTAAATACAATTTTATTAATATTTTAATAAAATTAATGGAGGCAATGGATCAGCGTTCTCGTCGCGCCCTCCGCCAGTACCCGGGCTCGCCTGGGGAAGCTAATGATCCTACCAGCAGACTAAATTCGAAGAGACGACGCCTCTGTGCCAAGTCAAAGAAGAATCCTAGTCACAGTCCTAAAGCCGAAAGCAAACAGCCCCAAGAGCACTTTGTGGTAGGATCGGCCCTTCGCATATTACAACTAAACGTTGAAGGCCTATCTGCAGCCAAGCGAAGCCTTATCGAAGTCCTCGCCTTCCAACATTCGATTGATGTAATCTGCCTCCAAGAGACTCATATTGGCACAGAGGAAGCTGGCCGCTTCACCATCAAAGGCTTTGACCTCCTGTGCTATGTTCTACATGCTAAACATGGACGTGCCACCTATGTGCGTTCTGACATAGTTGAAGCAAATCACCTGATAACAACACATTTCTCAGACACCATAATCATTGGTGGCTTCCATATTGTCAATGTGTACAAGCCCCCTAATGCCAACTGGGATCTGCAGGTCTTACCCACCCGACCCCACCCAGCCATCTATGTGGGGGACTTTAACAGCCATCACCCTGACTGGGGGTACCCAGCAGTGGACAGTGATGGGAAGGCACTTTCAGACTGGGCATCCAGAAATGACCTCGCTTTGATATACGACCCCAAACAAAGAGGAACCTTCCACTCTGCTAGGTGGAAGAAGGACTATTCTCCTGACCTGTGTTGGGTCAGCTCTTTGAATGGGGAGCCATATCCTACACAGATCCTCATTCTTGATGATTTTCCACACAGCCAACACCGGCCCCTGCTTGTACACATTGGCCTACAACTTCCAGTCATATACAGCCCAAGGAAGATGCGCTGGAACTTCCGCAAAGCCAACTGGAAGAAATTCAGTGAAACTCTGGACCGGAGCGTTGTTACCATCCCACTCCACACCATCACTGTAGATGAAGCATACAACCGCTTCTGCAGCGCAATCTTCAAGGCTGCCCATACTGCAATCCCACGAGGCTACCGACCCCTCTATGTCCCATGTTTGGACGGAGAAAGTGCTGCCCTCCTACAATCCTATCAAACATCAGGGGACCCAGAGATAGCAGACCATCTCATTGAATCGCTAAATACAGCTCGGCGAAAGAAATGGGAGGAGACAGTTGCTGACCGGAGCTTTACCCACTCTAGCAGGAAATGTTGGAGCCTCATCCGTCGCCTAGGAGCTGCACAGAAGCCCCCTAGCCAAAGCCGAGCATCCGTCACACCCAACCAAGTTGCATCCCACCTACTGACTATCGCCAAAGCACCCCAAGACAAAGACACCAAAAGAGCAGTTACAACTGAGCTAAAAAAACACCAAAAAATGCCTGTAGAGGAAACGAACCCTGAACCCTTCGAGGCTGCTGAACTGGAGAAAGTCCTACAGAGCCTGAAATGTGGAAAGGCAGCAGGATACGATAACATCTTCCCAGAATTCATGAAAAATCTTGGCCCCCGAGCCCTAACCTGGTTGACACAATTCTACACAAGGATCACACAAACAAACTCGATCCCAAAGAAATGGCGGACAGCAAAGGTCATTGCCATCCCAAAACCTGGCAAAGACCACAAATTACCAGCAAGCTACCGCCCAATCTCCCTACTCAGCGTTCCTTACAAAATCATGGAGCGCCTAATTCTGCAACGCATTTCCCCAGAGGTAGAGGATATTCTAAGTGTGGATCAAGCAGGTTTCCGCAAGGACCGCAGTACAGGAGAACAAGTACTGGCCCTAACCACCTTCATCGAAAATGGCTTCGAGAGCAGACTGAAGACAGGGGCTGTGTTTCTCGACCTTACAGCCGCCTATGATACGGTCTGGCACAAAGGCCTCCTCCTGAAACTTATAAAGGCGATCCCTGCTTGGGCAACAGCAATTATAAAAACCCTGCTGACCAACCGAAGGTTCAGAGTCCACCTCAGTCAGAAGACAAGTGCATGGAGAATGCAGAAAAACGGACTCCCACAAGGCTCAGTTCTAGCTCCAACTCTGTTCAACCTCTACATAAACGACCTGCCTACTACAAAATCCCGCAAATTCACCTATGCAGACGACATCTGTTTGGCATTCCAAGCACCAGACTTTGAACCACTGGAACGGGTGCTCACGGAAGATCTTGCCAAACTGGACCAGTTCTGCAAAATCTGGCGCCTAAAACCAAGCCCAGCAAAAACCGTCTCCAGTGTATTCCATCTCCACAATGCAAAAGCTGCCAGAGAACTAAACATCCACCTGAGCGGACTCAAGCTTAAGCATGCCCCAAATCCAACTTATCTTGGAGTGACCCTTGATAGGACCTTATCCTTCAAGGAACATCTAAAGGGGACGGCTGCTAAGGTGAAGGTACGAAACAACCTGCTCTGCAAGCTCGCTGGTGCAAAATGGGGGGCGGCAGTCTCCACCCTGCGCACCTCAGCACTGGCCCTTTCATACTCTGTAGCAGAATATTGTGCCCCTGTCTGGTCCAGGTCATCTTACACACACCATGTAGACACCCAGCTCAACACAACCATGAGAACTATAACTGGAACAATCTGCTCAACACCACTCCCCTGGCTCTCTGTACTGTCAAACATAGCCCCTCCACACATCCGGCGAGCAGCATTAACTCAAAGGATGCTCCAAAAAGTTAAAGATTCTCCTCACTTACCAATCCATGCAGATATCTACACCCCACCCACTGCCCGACTTCCATCCAGACGGCCGATTGGGAAAAACCCTCCCCCAGCTGACTTCACCATCCAGACAGCTTGGCAAGAGGAATGGGAGACCAAGGAGGTCCCAAACAAACAGCTGGTGATAAACCCCAACCAACAGGTCCCGGGCACCAACCTCCCAAGGAGACAGTGGTCTACACTCAATCGCTTCAGGACTGGACATGGCCCCTGCTTGGCCAGCCTTTACAGATGGGGCAGTAGCCCTAGCCCACTGTGCGCATGTGGAGAGGAGCAAACAATGGAACACATCATAGAGGCTTGCCCGCTCCAAAGACTGGAAGGAGGATTACACACCCTCCATACAGCAAACCAGGAGGCAACTGCTTGGCTTAAGGACTTTGCATTCGCTAAATAATAAATAATTAATATTTTTTCTTTTAAATCAGAGTTAAGTTATTGTTCTGTTCTGGCTCTGCAAAATTATGGTTAAAAATTTAAATTGTTATTAGGAAAAAGTTTTTAAAAAAATTACCACAGTCTGTTTCATATTTATTTAAAAAAAACAGTAATTTTATTTTTTTAAAAAACAGACAAAAAATTAGTCATGAAGTAATCCACAAATTTATAATAAAGTCTCAAATGTACAAGAAAAGTCAATTTTACAAGAGCAAATTACAAATTTGAGGAAAATGGTTTCAAATTTACAGTGGGGAAAAAAGTATTGAGTCAGCCACCAATTGTGCACGTTCTCCCACTTAAAAGATGAGAGAGGTCTCCAATTTTCATCATAGGTATACCTCAACTATGAGAGACAAAATGAGAAAAAAAAATCCAGAAAATCACATTGAAGGATTTTTAATGAATTAATTGGTAAATTCCTCAGTAAAATAAGTATTTGGTCACCTACAAACAAGCAATATTTCTGGCTCTCACAGACCTGTAACTTCTTCTTTAAGAGGCTCCTCTGTCCTCCACTCGTTACCTGTATTAATGGCACCTGTTTGAACTCTTTATCAGTATAAAAGACACCTGTCCACAACCTCAAACAGTCAGACTCCAAACTCCACTATGGCCAAGACCAAAGAGCTGTCAAAGGACACCAGAAACAAAATTGTAGACCTGCGCCAGGCTGGGAAGACTGAATCTGCAATAGGTAAGCAGCTTGGTGTGAAGAAATCAACTGTGGGAGCAATTATTAGAAAATGGAGGGCATACAAGACCACTGATAATCTCCCTCGATCTGGGGCTCCACGCAAGATCTCACCCCGTGGGGTCAAAATGATCATGAGAACGGTGAGCAAAAATCCCAGAACCACACGGGGGGACCTAGTGAATGACCTGCGGAGAGCTGGGACCAAAGTAACAAAGGCTACCATCAGTAACACACTACGCCGCCAGGGACTCAAATCCTGCAGTGCCAGACGTGTCCCCCTGCTTAAGCCAGTACATGTCCAGGCCCGTCTGAAGTTTGCTAGAGAGCATTTGGATGATCCAGAAGAGGATTGGGAGAATGTCATATGGTCAGATGAAACCAAAATAGAACTTTTTGGTAAAAACTCAACTTGTCGTGTTTGGAGGAGAAAGAACACCATACCTACTGTGAAGCATGGGGGTGGAAACATCATGCTTTGGGGCTGCTTTTCTGCAAAGGGACCAGGACAACTGATCCATGTAAAGGAAAGAATGAATGGGGCCATGTATCGTGAGATTTTGAGTGAAAACCTCCTTCCATCGGCAAGGGCATTGAAGATGAAACGTGGCTGGGTCTTTCAGCATGACAATGATCCCAAACACACCACCCGGGCAACGAAGGAGTGGCTTCGTAAGAAGCATTTCAAGGTCCTGGAGTGGCCTAGCCAGTCTCCAGATCTCAACCCCATAGAAAATCTTTGGAGGGAGTTGAAAGTCCGTGTTGCCCAGCGACAGCCCCAAAACATCACTGCTCTAGAGGAGATCTGTATGGAGGAATGGGCCAAAATACCAGCAACAGTGTGTGAAAACCTTGTGAAGACTTACAGAAAACGTTTGACCTCTGTCATTGCCAACAAAGGGTATATAACAAAGTACTGAGATGAACTTTTGTTATTGACCAAATACTTATTTTACCAAGGAATTTACCAATTAATTCATTAAAAATCCTTCAGTGTGATTTTCTGGATTTTTTTTCCTCATTTTGTCTCTCATAGTTGAGGTATACCTATGATGAAAATTGGAGACCTCTCTCATCTTTTAAGTGGGAGAACTTGCACAATTGGTGGCTGACTAAATACTTTTTTGCCCCACTGTAGATAAAGTGACAGAGAAAAGTAGAAAACTATAAGAAAATTGTTATAAATTTTTGAGAAAATCCTCAAACCTTCAAGACTGAAGTCATTACTCAAGTTTTTAAGTGGGTGCTCTTTGTACCCTTAACTCAAGTAGAAATTTTTGGTTGTCTACTTTTAATTATTAATTTCAAAGCATTGCTTTTACATAAGTAGAATTTCTGGTTACTATACCCACCTGATCATATAATTCAAGTATGCATGAGTAAATTACTGTTATGAATGTTTTTTTTCCTTCCCTACTCTCTCAATGGAAAAAAAGAAACACTAGCATAAAAATACCAAAAAAAAAATACACATATTTTTGTCATTTATGTAAACCATGACAAAAAATCCTACAGGACAAAACAAGACACTTGATATTTTCTAACCTGTTTGTATACCATCATAGACAAAGAGAGAACCTGAATTAGACAGGGCACAGAGAGGGCAAGATGAGACAGAAGAGAGGAGCCAAGGAGAGGAAAGTGTTCAGGCAGAGGGTCCAGGAGAGGTGAGAGCAGAGGAAGGAGAAAAGGATAACACCACGAAAAAGTCTAAACACAGGGCATCTGGGTGGGACCCCAACTGGCCCAATATTCAAGCCTCGGTTGTACAATACTTCATATGCCTAGTTCCATATGGAAAGTTACTGGCCAAATTTTAAAAAAAGAAATAATCCATCTTCTACCACTTTTCCCGAGGTCCGGGTCATGGAGGCAGCAGTTCAAGCAGAGAAGCCCAGACTTCCCTCTCCCCAGCCACTTGCTCCAGCTCTTCAGAGAGGATACCAAGGTGTTCCCCGACCAGCTGGGAGACATAGTCTCTCCAGCGAGTCCTGGGTCTGCCCCGGGGTCTCCTCCCAGTGGGACGTGCCCAAAACACCTCAAGTGGGAGGCGTCCAAGAGGCATCCTAATCAGACGCCCATACCACCTCAACTGGCTCCTTTCAATGTGGAGGAGCAGCAGTTCTACTCTGAGCCTCTCCCAAATGACTGAGCTCCTCACCCTATCTCTGAGGGTGAGTCCAGCGTTCCTACAGAGAAAGCTCATTTCAGCCGCTTGTATCCACGATCTCGTTCTTTTGGTCAATACCCAAAGCTCATGACCATAGGTGAGGGTAGGAACATAGATTGACTGGTGAATCGACAGCTTTGCCTTAGAGCTCAGCTCCCTCTTCACCACAACAGACCGGTACAATGTCCGCATCACTGCAGATGCTGCTCTGATCTGTCTGTCAATCTCTCACTCCTTTCTCCCCTCACTTGTGAATAAAACCCCAAGATACTCCTAAGAAACTCCTCCATTTGGGGCAGGAGCCTGTCCCCAACTCAGAGAGGACAATCCACCTTTTTCCAGCTGAGGACCATTCTCGGACTTGGAGGTGCTGATTCTCATCCCAGCCGCTTCACACTCAGCGGCAAATCGTCCCAGCAAGAACTGTAGGTCATTGCTTGATGAAGCCAGCAGGACAACATCATCTACAAACAACAGAGATGAGATCCTGTGGTCAACAAGCATGACACCCTCCATTCCCTGGCTGCGCCTAGAAATTCTGGCCATAAAAATTATCAACAGGATTGGTGACAAATGGCAGCCCTGGCGGAGCCCAACTCTCACTGGGAATGGGTCAGATCGAGTGTTGGCAATACGAACCAAACTCTCACAATGGTTGTACAGAAACCGAATAGCTCATAACAACAAGCCCAATACCCCATACTCCCAAAGCATCCCCCACAAAAAACCACGAGGGACGCAGTCGAATGCCTTCTCCAAGTCCACAAAACACATGTAAACTGGTTGGGCAAACTCCCACGAACCCTCGGGGATTCTCGAGAGGGTAAAGAGCTGGTCTGATGTGCCACGGCCAGGACAAAAACCACATTGCTCCTCCTGAATCCGAGGTTCAACCAACGGCCGGACTCTCCTCTCCAGTTCCTTGGCATAGACCTTCCCAGGGAGGCTGGGGAGTGTGATCCCTCAAAAGTTGAAACACACCCTCCAGTCCAGTCCCCTTTTTTGAAGACAGGAACCACCACCCCGGTTTGCCATGCCAAAGGCACTGCCCCCGACCTCCACACAACGTTGCAGAGGCGTGTCAACCATGACAGCCCTACAACATCCAGGGCCTTGAGGTACTCAGGGCGAATCTCGTCCACCCCTGGGGCCCGGCCACCAAAGAGATTTTTAACCACCTTGGTGACCTCAGCCCCTGTGATAGGTGAGTCCTCGTCCATAAGCCCTGCTTCCTCTGTGGAAGGCGTATCAGTGGGATTGAGGAGATCCTCAAAGTATCCCTTCCACCGCCCAAAGATATCCCCAGTCGAAGTCAACAGCACACCATCCGCACCATACAGTGTGGACAGGAAGCTGTTTCCCCCTCCTGAGCCACCGGACAGTTTGCCAGAATCTCTTCGAGGCCGACCGAAAGTCTTGTTCCATGGCCTCACCAAACTCCTCCCATACCCGAGTTTTTGCTTCAGCAACCACCCGAGCTGCACTCTGCTTGGCCTGCCGGTACACCTCAGCTGCTTTGGGAGTCCCACAAGCCAACCAAGCTTGGTAGGATTCCTTCTTCAGCTTAATGGCCCCCCTCACCACTGGTGTCCACCACTTGGTTCGGGAGTTGCCACCACGAGATGCCCCGATAACCTTGCAGCCGCAGCTCTGGGCCGCTGCTTCAACAATGGAGGTGGAGAACATGGCCCATTCAAACTCCATGTCTCCACACTCCCTCGGAATGTGGTTGAAGTTCTTCTGGAGGTGGGAGTTGAAGACCTCCCGGACAGGGGCCTCAGCCAGACATTCCCAGCACACCCTGTTTGTGACATGTTTGGGTCTACCAGGTCTGAATGGCATCCTCCCCTGCCATCGGATCCAATTCACCACCAGGTGGTGATCAGTTGACAGCTCTGCACCTCTCTTTACCCGAGTGTCCAAGACATACAGTTGCAGGTCTGATGATACGATAATAAAATCGATCATCGACTTGCAACCTAGGGTGTCCTGGTGCCAGGTGCACATTTGGACACCCTTATGCTTGAACGTAGTGTTCATTATGGACAAACTGTGGTTAGCACTAACTGAACAACACTCGGGTTCAGATCGGGCAGGCCATTCCTCCCAATCACCCCCTTCCAGGTTTCACTGTCGTTGCCCACGTGCGCATTGAAATCCCCCAGTAGGACAATGGAGTCTCCAAGAGGAGCACCCTCCAGCACCCCAGTCAGAGACTCCAAAAAGGGTGGGTACTCTGAAACATCATTTGGTACATAGGCACAAACGATGGTCAGGACCCATTTCCCAATCCGAAGGCACAGGAAAACAACCCTTTCGTCCACCGGGGAAAACTCCAGTATAGAGGCAGCAAGGTGGGGGGGATACAAGAATACCCCCCCCACTCATTGCCTCTCGCCCTGGGCAACTCCAGAGTAGGCCAAGCTCCTGCCCCTCTCCAGGAGACTGGTTCCAGAACCGGAGCTGTGTGTTGAAGTGAGGTCGACTATATCTAGCCAGTATCTCTCAACCTCATGCACCAGCTCAGGCTCCTTCCCCACCAGAGAGTTGCCATTCCACGTACCAAAAGCCAGTTTTGGAAGCTTAGGATCAGACCGCCAAGGTCTCCGCCTTTGACCGCCACCTAATCCACATAGCACCGGACCCCCATGATCTCTCCTGCAGGTGGTGAGCCCACTGGAGGGCAGACCCATGTAACTCCTTTGAGCTGAACCCAGCTGGGTCTCATGGGTGGAAATCCAGCCACCAGACGCTAGCCATCGAGGCCCTCCCCCAAGCCTGGCTCCAGGGTGGATCTCCGGTAACCCCATACCGGGCGGAGTACACTGAATCCTTGTTCAAGTATTTATCATGAGAGTCTGTTGGATCGTTCTTAGTCTTGCCCTTTACCCAGGACCAGTTTGTCTTGGGTGACCCTACCAGAGGCAAATTGCCCCGGACAACATAGCTCCTGTGATCACTGGGGCACGCAAACCTCCCACCACGATAAGGTGACGATCCATGAGGGGAAAAAATAAATGAATAAATAAATAGTATAGAATTAACATATTCCGGTAACAATAGTGTCATTTGATTACTGCCCCCCCCCCCCGAAAAATATGTTGCCACCGCGCCAAAGTCTTTAAGCCAGAGGAAACACTGTTAACTATTGTTCTGAGTGCTGCTATCCCTTTGCTGCTGTGATACTGGAATTTCCCCACTGTGGGACCAATAAAGACTTATCTTATTCTGCTACGGACTTGTCAAGATTTGCATGGTGGGAACGGTCGCCTTTTCCGTACATTGCGGCCCTGAAACCATCCCATTGTTCACCTTCCAAGTAACATGCCGGGGGGCCGACTTGTTTGGCATCAACCTGATCAGTGAGTTGGGTTTTTCTAAGCTCCTGGGGGACAAGCGATCTGGCCGACTCCAGGCATCAAGACGAGGTAAAGAAGTACCTCTCCAGCATGCATAGCGATCCAGAAAGGGGCGTAGAACTAGAGATTAAGGAGGCCTTGATGACCCTTGATGGGCCAACATCCATGTTTGTTGAACAAGAACCTTCATGGAAGGAGGTCAATAACTTCCTGAAAAGGGCAAGGGTCTGCTTAGCACCACGACCCAATGGGATCCCATAAAAAGTGTACAAACGGTGTGAGAGACTGAGAAGGATGCTCTGGAAGCTGCTGAAGGTGGTGTGGAGGGCAAAATCGCCTTCCAGATGAGTGGTTTATTGCAGAGGGGTGTTTTATCACCAAAGAGGAAAACTCATCGGATATCAAACAGTTCCGCACCATTTCTCTTCTGAATGTAGAAGGAAAGATATTCTTTGGAATTTTGCAAGCAGGCTCACCAACTTTCTGGTGAGCAATAAGTATATTGACACTTCAGTTCCGAAGGGGGGAGTCCCAGGAGTTCCAGGGTGTCTGGAGCACACAAGTGTCATCTCAAAGATAATCCAGGATGCAAAACGGAATCACGGAGATCTTGTAATTCTGTGACTTGATATATCCAATGCATATGGAACCATCCCCCACAAGCTGGTGGAGCTCACACTACAAGCATACCATGTCCCAGCCAAAGTTCAGCATCTCTTGCAAGAGTACTTCAACTGCTTTAAGATGCGGTTCACCTGCGGGGGCTTTCCCACTAGCTGGCAGCGGTTGGAGAAAGGCATTGTTTTTGGATGCACAATTTCGGTCATTCTGTTTGCAGCTGCAGTGAACCTCCTGGTCAAGTCAGTGGAGAAGCCCAGAAGAGGTACAGTTTTTGCAAGTGGTATTCAGCATTCTCCAGTTAAAACATTCATGGATGATTTGACAATAACTGTGAGACCATCCCCAGAGGAGCGGTGGATTCTGGAAGATTTTTGCAAGATTATTACAGGAGCTAGGATGGAATTTAAGCCATCAAAGTCACAGAGCCTTGTGCTATGGAAAAGATGCATCCAGGACTGGTCTCGCTTCAGGACTGGAGAAGAACTTATCTCCACTGTTAGCCAGAGACTCATTAAGAGCTTGGGAAAATGGTACAGAGCAGAACTGAATGACAGAGAAAGTGTGAAGGAGATGCTTGGACAGGCTGAGGCATGGCTGCGAACCTTGGACAGGAGTGGGCTCCCTGGTAGATTTAAATTCTGGGGTTACCAGCATGGAGTGCTTCCAAGACTCCTTTGACCACTGCTCATGTACGAGGTACCATTAACAGCAGTCAAAGCCCTGGAAAGGCGGATTTACGCCTTTCTTCGAAGATGGCTGTCAGTACCCAAAAGCTTCTCTTCAATTGGCATGTACAGCTCAGGAAGCAAGCTGCCGCTCCCAATAACATCAGTCGTTGAAGAATTCAAGGTGGCCAAAGCCCAGCAGGTGATAATGCTGCATGACAGCAGCGACCGACTTGTGCGCCAAGCAGATATTACCATCTGCACAGGACGGAAGTGGGTAGTAAGTAAGGCTGTGGCAGATACAGAGGAAATGCTATGCCACAAGGACATTGTGGGAACAGTCAACCAAGGCCGGCTGTGCCTAGGAGTCATAACCAGGGCAAGGTGGAGGGAGGCAGACACCAAAGGCCACCGTAGCCTAGTCCAAGAAGAGCTTCGCATGATGGAGGAGGAGGGCAGACAAGTCAGGGCTGCATCCATGAATAGCCAGGGAAGGTGGACATGTTGGGCAAGTGTTCAAGGAAAGTCATTGGGGTGGAGGGATGTGTGGGGCATGGAGGACCAGCGAATAAAGTTCCTCCTATGTTCCACATATGATGTCCTGCCAACACCGGTAAACCTCCACTGTTGGGGGCTGGTTGAGAATTCAGGTTGTATGCTGTGTGGAAAGCCGGCAAGCCTTGAACACATGCTGTCATCATGCCAAGCTAGTCCGGTGGACGGCAAGTTCAGATGGAGGCACGATCAGATACTGTCTGAGCTTGCCACAGGTCTGGAGGTGGAGAGGAGGAAGACCCACAATGCCACCAGGATGACAGGGCCCCACCTGATTAGGTTTGTTAGGACAGGGGAAACCTCTAGTGGGACACAAACAAGTGTAGGAATCCTGGCATCTGCTGCTGACTGTGACATGAGAGTCGACCTCAGGAGACAACTTAAGTTTCTAGAGGAGATTATATCATCAGCCCTCAGACCAGACATAGTTTTGGGGTCCTGAGCATCAAAACAAGTGGTCCTTCTTGAACTGACTGTGCCATGGGAGGAGAGGATGGAGGAGGCCCATGAGATGAAGCTTGGGAAATTCCAACTCCTCATTTACGAGTGTCAGCAGATGGGATGGTGGGCGTAGAACTTGCCAGTGGAAATGGGCTGCCAAGGATTTCCTGGGCAGTCACTCTGGAGTGGCTTTTCCAGACTCAGAATTAAAGGTTGTAATAGAAGAAGGCTAGTGGCTAGTATCTTCAAGCGAGCCGAGGCAGCATTGAGATGGCTGTGGCTGAAGCGCTGCGAGTGCTGGAACAACCCATTGGGCACAAAAGAAACACCTTAAAGCAGTGGTGGTGGAACCCATGGGGCCAAGGGGGCTGCCTTAGGACGCGAGGGTCAGCTGTCAAGCTCCCTGGAGGTGTTGTGGGCTAATTGACGAAACACCAATGAAGGAGGGTACCCACCTACACATTGGGTGACACAAGGCTCAGTCATTCTACTTGCAAAGCATAAGTGCTGGCCATCATCCTCAAGAACATGGCTGGGAGTCTGCCCAGCATTTGCGGTGAGAGCGATGGATTCATCATGTTATAGACATCACCAATCCAATGGGCTCTACCGTTCTGACAGTCTCCTCATCCTGGCAGCATCGCTGGCCGGCACTGTTTGCAGGACTGGGATGCCTCATCTCCTTCAATCACCCACCACTCATTGATCTGACAGTGTTACCAAAAATCCAGCCCCTCTGTCAACTTCCCCTTGCACTGTGGGATGACGTCACAGCGAAGCTGCAGAAGCTCTTGGAGGCCGACGTCATTGAATGGGTCAACTGTTCCCCCTGGATCTCCAACCTGGTCATGGCAAAGAAGAAGTTGGGCGGCCTACAACCATGCATTGACTTCCGAGTGGTGAACAAGGCAGTAATTCCTGAAAAATATCCCCTGCCCACGACAAAGGAACTGACGGTGGTGTTCAGTGGTTCAAAAGTTTTTTTCCAAACTGGACCTCCACCAAGGCTACCTCCAGGTTCCCCTCTATCCCAACAGCCACAACCTAACAGCTTTCGTCACCCATATGGGAGTGTTTCGGTACACCCGTATGCCTTTCGGCCTCCTTCTGCCCCAAGCTGTTTCCAAAAAATCATGGCTACCATCTTTGCCTACCTCCCAGGGGAGGTGGTGTACTTGCATGACATTGTGGTGTATGGCGCAACATCGGCTTCCCACAACGCCCACCTCAATAGGGTAATGGAGGTGCTAGTGAAACATAGCCTCACACTCAACGGGGAGAAGTGCATCTTTGGAACAAAGGCCATCAAGTTCGGGGATTCCGCCTGACCGCCGAGGGCCTGAGCCTCTGCACTCAAACACTGAGACAGTGCTGCAGCTACCCAAGCCATCATGCCCCGCACAACTCTCATCCTTTTTGGGCATGGTGAACTTTTATGGGTGTTTCATTCCCCGTTATTCAGAAACAACAGAGCCACTGCACGCCCTCCTGAAGCAGGATGCACCCTGGGTGTGGACCCCGGCATGCTCTGCCGCTGTCAGCCAACTGAAGATGCAGCTCACTTCTCTACCAGAGCTTGCCCACTTCAACCTACAGATCCCCACGTTTGTGACGTGCAATGCTTCCAACACAGCAGTAGAAGTGGTCCTGTCGCAACTTCAAGGGGGGACCAAGAGCCCAATGGTGTTCGCCTCAAGGTCACTCACTTCAGCCGAGCAGAAGTACTCAGTGGGGGAGAGGGAGGCATTGGCATGTGTTTGGGCATGTGAACGCTGGCAACATGTACTTCTATGGATGACACTTCACACTGTGGACAGATCATAGGGCCCTCATGGCGCTGCTGGAAACATCAGGGTCAGAGCACCAACCTCTGCGCATCTGCAGGTGGACAGAGAGACTACAAGCATACAACTTTACTACCCAGTTCACGCCGGGCAGAGAAAACGTAGTGACGGACCTTTTGTCCCAGGCCACACCTAACCCCACTCCGAATGGTGACCGAGACCCCCTGGAGCCGGAGCTGATCCACATGCTGCATGAGACACTCCAAAACGCCATCTCTCTGCAATAGGTCCAGGCGGTGTCAGAACAGGATCCGACACTGACCCAGCTGCGCACCTTCATTTGTGAGGGCTGGCCTGCCAATGTGCCGAAGAACTGGCACCCTTCCACATGGTCAGGGACAATTTGTCGTGCTGGAATGATGTCTGTGTGGCAAGAGGGCACTGCACGGTGATTCCAGAAACACTAAAAGGCTGCATCCTGACCATGGTACACAAGGGCCACCTGGGCATTGTCGGAGTCAAACAACGGTGTAGGAGCTCAGTCTGGTGGCCAGGCATCGACAAAGACATGGAGATCATGGTGAAAGACTGTATGCCTTGTCTGGCCAGTTGAAAAACTGGGGTGCCACCGCCCCTGCAGCCACAACTATGGCCATCAGCTCTGTGGAAACACATCCAATTGGACTTATGCAGCAAACTGCACAGCGCCCCCTTGCACTAACGTTTTCTACTAGTGGCCTACGACCTCCACTCAAAATGGCCCAAGGTGTTACCCACCGGCTCAGTTACCACCGATGTAGTCACCAATTTCCTCACCTCCCTCTTCGCCCGTTGGGGCATGCCAGACGCAATCACAACAGACAATGGACCGCAATTCACCTCAGCGTACTTCAAGGCCTTCATGAAAGAAAGGGGCATCAAACACAAAAGAACCGCCTTCTATCACCCTCAGGCAAACGGAGGGGGGGGGGGGGGTAGAGAGATTCAACCAGACCCTCAAGAACAATCTCAGGGCACACCTAGCAGATGGGCTCCCATTTTTGACCACATTACAGAGCACCCTGCTACATTATAGAGTGATGCCTCACGCCATGACGGGCAGCTCCCCGGCCCTACTGATGCTTGAATGCCAGATGAGCCTTCCCGTGGACTGACTACAACCCCCATTGGTCGCTATCCCAACAGATGCCCTCACCTAGAGGGAAGGTGGTTGAACAACAACAACGGATGAAGCAAAGGTTTGACAAGAAATGCCAGGCAAAACAACCCGGACTTGCAGTGCTGGATTGGGTTTGGATCTGGTGCCCCAACCATGCTCTCAAGCTGCAGTCATTTGGGATAACGCCGATGCCGATCACAGTGCAGTTGGGCCCAGCCACCTTTTGTCTCGCTGATGGGTCACGATGGCACGCCAGCCACCTCAGGAAAGTGACACAAGATCCACAACCCCCGATGAATGTCCGCCGAAGATAGCGGCAGTGACACAGCTCAAGCGCCACTCGGCCCAGGTTTGGCAGAGACCCCTCCACCTAAAGGACTTTGTGACTAACTTTTGAAATATTGAACTCTTAAATTTAGCCAGGACGTGACTGACAACAGTGGCAGAATAATCCACTCAGTCACATGGGCATACTGGTAGCCTACCTGGGTGCCCAGGTAGCTGTATAAAGTTCTTTGTTTATTTTTTTGTTTTTTTTGGGGGGGTGGGGGTAAATGTAATGCTTGGATGTGGTGGCTTGCCGTAGGTGACGTCATCATGTGGCGAACTGGCTGTGGTGCAGGGGCAGCACCACCCATCTGTATATAGTTGAGTGTGGTATGAATAAAGTGTGTGTTCGGTTCACGTCCGCTGTCGCCAACTCATTTCTTGACATAACATAGATTACTGAAGAAGATGGGGTTATTTAAATACAGACAAGTTGCATTTATGAGAGTACTAATCTGAACTTCATATGTGGTTTAACTGAGTCTCAAAAATGGACCCCCCTTTCCCAAAAAAGTAGTGCTTTTCCTTTGAAATAAGAAGAAAGGTACTGCTTGCAGCTTCACCTGGACCACCCACGGGGAATAGAGAATGGGTTCAAACAGCTTGGTAATCTCATAATACAGGGGTGTCAACTCATTCCATGGAGGGCCAAGACCCTGCATGTTTTACCTCCACCCTGTGTCTTCAACAGGTAAATTCATTGAATTTCTTCCCACTGATTGCTGATCATTGAAAACACCTGCTGAAGACACTTGGTAGAGGTAAAACTTGCAGGGTCTTGGCCCTCCATGGAATGAGTTTGACATCCCTGTCATAATGTTATTGTAAAGAGATTATTAGGCATCCAAGTACTCCTAAACCGATTTTTTTTTTCTTTTCAGTTTCTTGTAATACAAAATCTGATTACTTAAAAATCTGCTTTCTGATAACACATTTGTCTAATTAAATCCAAATCACACTTTCTTCTAATGTCTGCAAAACAACCCTTTGGGAGCATTCACACTACCACTGTTTGGTCCGAACTAAAGGACCAAAGTGTGTATTCCGTGGATAGTTGGGTTCGTTTGGCGCTGTCTGAATGCGCCTGGAACTCTGGTGCAGCACCAAACAAGCAAACTCTGGTCCCCCTGAAAAGGGGGGGGGGGTGTCTCAGTTCGCTTGCAAACACAGTCTGGTGTGCTTCGCTTACCGTGTGAATGTACACGGAGTATCCAGCGGACCAACGGGCAAACGTGCCCCTCTGCGTTTGTGTAACCACAGCAACACACAAGAGAAAGTGGCGTTTAAGTAAAGGTGCCTTCACATCAAACGCGAACGGGCGAATTTTTCGCGCAGCACAATTACATTATAACTCAATGTAAATACATTAATTCTCCATCTGGGTGAGCTGCAGACAGGCGAAGTTCCCACTCACCTGAAAAAGTTATCCCTGTTGAAAACTTAATGTATGTTTCCTGGCAGCATGTCCGTGGTAAGAATCCGTGGGTAAATAAATAAAATCCAACATCCTGATTCAGCTGAAGAGTTGCTGGTTCTTCAGCCTCCATTTTGGGTAGAAAATAATAAACTGCAGGGATCCAAGAAATGCTTTTACTGGAGAAACCCGAGGAGAAAAGTTTAAAAAAAATGTCTCTTGGACTTGGAGTAGTTGACATGGTTAACTGACCCAGAGAGCAGACTCGGACTCAAAAGTAGATACAATTATCTTTATTGTGATTAGTGTATGTGTGTGCGTGTGTGTGTGTGATCATGTAGCAGTTGGGGGCGAGCAGAGCACCGTGCAACCTGGCAACCCTAAGGACAAACAGACACAGGGAGAGTTAGTGGCAGACCCCGGAGGGGATGTACAGAATTGTCCAGTGCTTACTGTTTGTAGAGATGGGGTTAAGCTCAGGTTCAGCTCGGTGGCTACGGCCAGGAAGACAGTGCCTGCTGTCCCAGTTGCAGCTGGAGGTGGTTGGTGAATCTGGGGAAGCGCGGTGCAGCTCGGTCCACCGCCAGGAGGGAGAGAGGTCCGCTGCCACGGCTCTCCGCCTGTGCACAGGGGATCGAGTGAAGATAAAGATGAATTGAGCGAGGGCTTACTTGGAGCTGTGATGAGGATCCTTCCTGACGTCGGATGGCAGGAGGCAGGATACCAAGACGAGGGTAGGCTGAGGCAAGGAAACTCTGGAACGAGGATGAAGGTGAGTGCAGGTCTCATTAGGAAAGGAGACAGATGACTCCGCGCTGATCCAAGGGCAATGTGGTCTAAATAGCCCTGGCCATGATGGGAAGCAGGTGTGCGCGCAGCTGAGGATGATAGGCAGCCAGAGCGAACTGTCACAGTAGTGAGGAGTGAGATGCATGCTCTGATAGATATTTGGCCTGAGAACCAGATTTCTCAGCTGCTTGTGGCTACACACAAGAATACCAATGTTTTTAAAACGTTTAGCGACATGATGGCGGCACGGGTGAGTTTATACAGACAGCTGAGGTTTTCATTTTTATTAGTTAATTGTGGCGCATAAACACCTTACTGAAGGGAACGGTGTTATGCTGAGAATTGCTCGCTTGTCGAGAATTGCATCCCATCGTCGAATAAACATAATTTAAAGATAATTTACAAGAGGTAATAACAATTTTTACTTCTAAAAATGTACAAATGGTTACAAGCCTGACTGTAGTGTTATATTTTATAGTTTTGGTGCATGGGATGCAATTCTTGGCAAGCGAGCAATTCTCAGCATAACACAGGTCCTTGCCAATGGATGAGCCGGATTTTTCTTCTTCGCCAAGATTTTTTCTTCCTGGTCAGTGGTGGCTTCGGCTCATCATCATCATCATAGCAGTCTGTCGTGGGCGACAATGACTGCTTCATTTAGGTCTGATCAGATTCCTCCACACAGCTCTGTCCTTAGCCTTCCGCTGCCAGGAACTCCTGTCTATGTCCAACTTCTTCAAGTTTCTTTTTACAGTGTCTCTAAATCTGAGCCTTGGTCTACCCTGATTGCATTTGCCCTCGCATAACTGTGAGTAGAGTAACTGCCGAGGGAGACGCTGGTGCATTGGATGCGCCTAATGTGCGCGCCCAATGTCAAGTCAAATTCCTTGTGTGTTTACTTGTAAATATACTTGGCAATAAAGCTGATTCTGATTCTGATTCTGATTCTGGCGGTCCATCCTCTCAACATGTCCGAGCCATCTCAGGTTCATCTGTATTAGCATGTCCTCCACTGATGGTAGACCAGCTCGTTTCAATACTTCTATGTTGGTTATCTTGTCTTTCCATGAGATGTTCTTTATGGCTCGAAGGTGTCTCATCATGTACGCGTGGAGTTTCTTCACCTGCACTCTGTAGACAGTCCAAGTTTCAGCACCGTATAATAGAGTAGCCAGTACTGTCGCTCTGTACACTTTGCATTTCACATGGATAGACACATGTCGATTGTTCCACAGTCTCTCCCTCAAGTTTCCAAACACAGCGCTCGCTCTTCCCATTCTGAGAGATAGTTCATCCTCCAGCCTAGCACTCTCTGAAACAGTACTCCCTAGGTACTTGAAAGTCTTGCACTTGACTAGTGGCTCTGTACCAATGCTGATCTCTTCTGGTAGTGATGTTGATAATTGGAACTTTGGTGGTTGATAAAGGCACTCTTTCTTCTTGATGTTGATTTGGAGGCTGAATTGGCTAGATGCTCTTGCAAATTTCTCCACTAAAGATTGTATATCTTCCATGCTGTGTGGAACTAGAGCACTGTCGTCGGCAAAGAGCATTTCTCTTACTACCTTTATTGATGTCTTACTCTTGGTGGCTTCGGCTACAGCGCCACAAACGAGCAGCTGTTGGAACTACATGACATTGTCCAAGCAGTTTGGCCTGCTTGAGTGAAGTGCTGTGTGAATGCGAACCAGACCACACGAAGGTGTGAAAATTCTCGCCATCCCCCGCAGAGTCGAACCGAGACTCCCGGACTATCCTGGTGTGAATACTGCCACAACATTTTGAGAAATTTGACATTCCTCCCTCCTCCCATCCAATTGCTCCCTCCTCCTGTAATCTGCACCTGGGGGAGCTGAAGGACGACAGAGCAGAACTGTGCTGCTGGAGGAGACACTGTCCCGGGACTTTGCAGAGAAACATCACAGTCTGTCTGTCTGGAGACTTATTACAGGCTATAAACCTGAAACATTCTACAATAAAACTGCAAATATCTGGAGCAACATGGTAAGAGAAAGCACCGTGGGCAATTTCATATCTTCAGTCATTTTCTTCAGCAGTTCATGCATTTGTTCTGACTTTTATACCATTTATATAAATGGGAAATTTGTTCGGTTTTAATCAGTGTTTTGGTCACTTTAAAGCTTAACCTTTGGTTCTACTTACCAGAAAATGTGGATTTTATTGTCTTCTGTTATATTTTACATACCTTAAAAGTGCCCGTCTGAAAAAAAAAATCATCTGAGGGTTTTCTCCCTCAGGGGACATATTCTACATGCTGAAACTTGACTGCTGGAAGACTTGTAAAATATAACAGTCAACTTAAATTTACTGTTTTTGACACTGTTTACTCTTAATAAACTGAGTTGCACTCAGAGTATATGCTTAATGTACCTTCTAAACATGAAATTAAATGACCAACTTTTAAGGGTTATTACAGCTGCATTAAACTGAAATTCATTCATAAACAATGAACTCTTAAATTTTGTACTAGTTCCAGAAACTTAAAAAATTTTATTTTTCAAAGTACCGTAAATCACATTTTTAATCAGCGCAATAATATTATTTTACGGCTCCTTTTTTAGTTTTTCTTTAATTTTATAGTTCCTTCTCTCTTTTTTGATCAAAACAATTTTACTTACAATATTGGAAAGTTTATGACAGGTGACATGATTTTATGAAGAGGATATTATGTATGAAATGAAAAAAACTGAATTCTGAATTTCCAACAAAAAAACAAACACAAAACAGCACAACTGTCTTTCCAACAGGTGGCAGTCCTGGTTTCAAAATTAACACACCTTCTGACAGAATGCCTAGAAAATCTACCTCATTGTTTTTGTTGTCACTCATGAACTTCTATGTGCTTTATTTTATTTCCCAAACAGAGGGAGTGCATATCCATCCATGTGGGTCAGGCAGGTGTCCAGACTGGAAACGCCTGTTGGGAGCTCTTTTGTCTTGAGCACGGTGTGGGCCCTGATGGCGTTTTCGTGGAGGCTCCTCCAGAATCAAACTGCCATGAAGATCCATTCATCACTTTCTTCAACACTGGGAGCTCTGGGCGTCATGTTCCTAGAGCCTTATATGTAGACCTAGAGCCCACAGTGGTTGGTGAGTAGTAGTGTTTGTTTTAATCCTTCTTATCATTGCTTTATTGCCTTTACCCAGTTATGTGCAATGATGAGCTTCAGGTGTGACGCATTTCCATCCACATGGCTCTTGCAGGTGATGAAAACTGGTATCCAAGCAACAAGTGCTGCAGTGTCTCCTTCACCTTTTATTTTGTTTGCATTATGTTAAAGGAAGGATGTTGAGTGGTAATTCAATTGATTTCCAATATATCCTTGAGACACACGGTATGCTGAATACAGGTGGTATGATTAATATTTGACATTAAAGGCAAAAGATAACTTTTCCAGGCCCACCACACCTGACATTTCAAATCATTCTTCACCACATCATTTCAGTTTTTCTTTTGAGCAAAGATGATTAATACCCCATAGCATTGTGATTAACAAATGAAAAAAGATTCTTCTTCACCTCTAATGACAAAGGGAGTCTTTCTTTTAAATTAAAGATACAAGCACTGCACTCAGGCTTCCTTCAATTCAGCTAAGACTCTTTGGATGATTTACAGCCAACCGTCCTATTTCTGTTTTTGTCAACATAAATTCTGACCTAATTGCACATTTCTCATAGGGAAATAAATTTTTATCATAACAATTCCATCCATCCATTCATCCATCTTCTACCGCTTTTCCGGGGATCCGGGTTGCAGAGGCAGCAGTCCAAGTAGAGAAGCCTAGACTTCCCTCTCACCAGCCACCTCCTCCAGCTCTTCAGAGGGGACACCAAGACCTTCCCAAGTCTGCTGGGAGACATAGGGCCATATTACAAAGAGGCAGTCCATAATCAGTTGTCACTGGTGCAGGGCGCATTTATGGGCATTTCCAAGTTAATTTCCTTATTACAGCAAATCTTCCGTCAGGCACAAGGTGCAAAGAGGCTGGTCCAATTATTCAGAGGTGTTTTGGATAATCCAATCCAAAGTGCTCCTGCCCATCCCTTTAATGGACAGAGGCACATTATCTAAAGTGAACTCTGATCATGATTGCTTGTTTAAGACAGGTTTTGCATTGGCCAAAGGGCATGCACATGAGTGAAAATGCATGTGATAGTAGCGTAGTGCCATGGTCTGGTGAGCGCACTCCTCCCCCGCCCATCCAGCTCAACCTTCACCTACTCCACGGGTAGTCATCTCCACCTGCGTGATGAGACGCACCTGCTCCTCTGACTCGCCAGCGCTTACATAAACCTTCTCTTCAATGTCTCGACACTGGCTCGTTGGGTATACTACCTGCATCAGCAGTGAATATCTATTTTCCTTAAATTTGAAAAACCCTTTAATCCTTGGCTTACCTTTTCACAGGTTGCTACCTCCTTTGTGGTCCGTCTCCAGGGTTGTTGTGTGCTCACCTGCCCTGTCATCATCACCACATCAGTGACCGTTATCACCCGGTCAGACACCTCACCCAGCTCTCCTTTGCCATCCTGCTTCATTGGGAGGTTTGCTGTAAGTGCTGGGTTCTTCTGCCGGATCCTCTATTACTCCCACATGAGTGTGGTCCTATTTTCCCTTTGTCTAGTCTCCCTCCTAATTCACCTGCTCTCGTCTCTCATTTCAGGCTGTGTGCTTCCTCTGGTGAGCGGCATTTTTCTCTTGCAGAGGCGTTCTTTGCAGTTAATAAAATTCAACCAAAACTTGTTACTCTGTGTCATAGGACTGTGTCTGTGTCGGACTTCTCACACAACACAACACACAAGTTCTCTGATGACTCTGCGATTGTTGGCCTCATCTCCAATGGAGATGAAGCTGAGTACAGAGGGCTCCTCCAGGACTTCGTGGACTGGTGCCATCGGAACTGCCTCCAGATCAACGCGAGGAAAACTAAGGAGCTGGTGGTGGACTGCCGCAGGCAAGGACAACCCCTCACAGCACCAGTAAATATACAGGGAACAGACATCGAGATGGTGACATCCTACAAGTACCTGGGTGTTCATCTGAACAATAAACTAGACTGGTCACACAATACTGACGCACTCTACAAGAAGGGACAGCGCAGGCTGTTCCTGCTGAGGAGACTCAGGTCTTTTGGTGTACAAGGGGCGCTGCTGAAGACATTCTATGACACGGTGGTGGCATCAGCCATCACTTTTGGAGTGGTCTGCTGGGGCAGTGGCATTACCGCAGCCGATAGGAAGAGACTGAACAAACTGATCAAGAAAGCTAGCTCTGTCCTGGGGCAGCGCCTTGACCCAGTGGAGGAGATAGGAGAGAGAAGGACGGTGGCTAAACTGTCATCTCTGCTGGAGTCCGAGTTCCACCCTATGCAGGACATACTGAATGCACTGAGGAGCTCATTTAGCAGCAGACTACATCATCCTAGGTGCACAACCGAGAGGTTTCACAGGTCCTTCCTACCAACGGCTGTCAGACTGTACAACTTAAGCAGGGCTGCTCGCAGAGATAGCAAAAAGACATGACAACCTAATAGTTTTGAATGCAAAAGACGTAATAGACTTATACAATGGTCCCCTCCGGCATACAACTAGGAAAATACCGGTCGCTATGGAGGGTGAGAATATGTATGGGTACATAATCATACCATGTAGGATAACTAAGTAGACGGTTGTGCTGTTTCATCCCATCTAGCAACAATGCTCTGCACTGTGTGTGTTTATATATTTACATATTTATTCCATCTAGCTACAATGCTCTGCACTGGGTGTGTTTATATATCTACATATTTATTCCATCTAGCTACAATGCTCCGCACTGGGTGTGTTTATATATCTACATATTTATTCCATCTAGCTACAATGCTCCGCACTGTGTGTTTATATACTCATATATTTATTCCATCCAGCTACAATGCTCTGCACTGTGTGTCTATCTATCTATCTATCTATCTATCTATATATGTGGCACACATATTTGAGATGCTTAAGCTGCATATGTATATTACTTTTGAGATGCTTAGGCTGCATATGTATATCACTGTTACCTCACGTCTTAGAAGGAACAATAAGTCTGGACCTCCTGGGGATGACAGGAGGGTGTGAAATGTGTCTTTAGAAATGGCTCTGAGAAGACTTCCTGACCACCAGGGTTTAGGTGGAGAAGAGAGGACCTGGGGGGGTGATGTATTGTCTCTGGGGAGTGAATGACAATGTGATTCTGTACTCTGATGTCCCGGGTATAAAAAGGAGAGATGTGGGAAGTTAGTTCTCTTTTTCTGTTTGAGAAGATGTTGGAGACACGTGATTGTTAATAAACCTGAATTGAGAAATAAATTCAGCCTCTTCATTTCACGCTCTCCACACTGGTGACCTTAAGACGTATAATGGGCAGAGACGATTCCCCCGAACCAGACTCGCCAGGGACCAGCCGGGCAAGCGCAGTCTCAGTCAAGCTACCAGAATTCTGGCAGGACAACCCGGACTCATGGTTCCTCCTGGCTGAAGCCCAGTTCGCTCTCGGGAGAATAACAGCAGATGACACAAAGTTCTACCACGTCATCGCCAAACTTGACAGCTGCACAGCTCGACATGTGCGGAGCCTGGTGCAGCACCCACCCGCTGGCGACAAATACGGCGGGTTGAAAGCTGCCCTCATCCAACGTTTCACTCCCTCAGCCCAGGAGAGAGCCGAGAGACTCCTGGCCCTGCACGACTTGGGAGAAAGCACGCCTGTTGACCTGATGGAAGACATGCTGAAGCTGAGAGGCTCAGACAACGATGATTTCCTCTTCACTCACATCTTCCTGAGAACTCTACCGTCGCAGACAAGGGCGACCCTGGCGGGCTCCCAGTTTGTGACCCAGCGGGACTTCCGCGCGCTAGCCCAGGAGGCGCAGCGGATCCTCAACGCCAGCGGACGGCACACGGCCACCGCAGCAGCGGCAGATCTCGGCGCGACAACTGGAAACGGCAAAGGGCCAGAGGCGACGGAGGCAGCTACACCAACAACGGCGGCGGCGAAGCCCCGACACCGCAGAGGAGACGACCTCTGTTTTTACCATCGTTGCTTCGCAGAGAGGGCACGCAAGTGTATACCGCTGTGTCAGTTCCAGAGCTCGGGAAACTCCAGGACCGGGAGTTGGTAGCAGCTGCGGCCCTCGGTGAACAGAACAAGCTGCTCTACCTGACGGATGCGCGTTCTGGGAGGCAATTCCTCGTGGACACAGGCTCCCAAGTGAGTTTCATCATGCCAACCTACGCTGACCGGTTGGCGGGCCCTGGGAGTCACGGCGCATCAGCGGCGAACGGCTCGAGCATTAAGACCTTCGGTGAAAGGACCCTACTTCTGTCCCTGCACGGCCGCACATATGAGTGGACTTTTATTATAGCGGCGGTGAGTTTCAACATGTTAGGTGCTGATTTTCTGTGCTCACATGGGTTGTTGGTTGATCTCCCCAATAGACGCTTGGTTAATGCACTCTCGTTTTACTCTATCCTTGTGCAGCTCGAGTGTCCCCGCCCACAGCACAAGCCAACGTCGCCACAGCAGGTAAGTTTCACACACTCCTCACTCAGTTTCCAGCACTAACGGTTCCTACTTTTTCAGCAGCCGTTGCTAAACACGGGGTGGAGCACTTTATCACTACCGCTGGTCCCCCCGTTTTTGCAAAAGCTCGGCGCTTGGATGCAGCTAAACTGACCATAGCGCGCGACGAGTTCGCCAACCTTGAAAAGTTGGGCATCATTCGGCGTTCGAATAGCCCATGGGCTTCCCCGCTCCACATGGTCCCTAAGGCTGATGGCTCGTGGCGACCTTGCAGTGATTTTCGCAGGTTGAACAACGCCACAGCGCATAACCGCTACCCAATCCCCCATATTCAGGATTTTTCGGTTCATCTGGCGGGGGCGCGCATTTTTTCTAAAATAGACTTAGTCCGCGGTTATCATCAAGTCCCAGTACGCGCTGAGGACATTCCCAAAACAGCGGTAATAACTCCGTTTGGACTTTTTGAGTTTTTGCGCATGCCGTTTGGGCTTAAAGGCGCCGCGCAAACTTTCCAGCGCATGATGGATGCGGTGTTACGCGATCTCCCTTTTGTGTTCGTCTACCTGGACGACATTTTGGTAGCCAGCGCGTCTGAAGAAGAACACGAAAAGCACCTCATGGCAGTTTTCCGGAGGTTGGGGGAGCACGGGTTAATAATCAACCCAGCGAAGTGCCGGTTCGGGGTGGCACAGATTGATTTTTTTGGGGCACCACGTCTCCCCAGAGGGAGCAGTTCCGCTGCCGGACAAAGTGCGCGCGATAGCAGATTTTCCCCAGCCACAAACGGTCAAAGCACTACAGGAGTTTTGGGGAATGGTGAATTTTTATAACCGTTTCCTCCCCCGCGCAGCGCAGCTCATGCAACCATTGTATGCCGCGCTTAAAAAACAAAAACCCTCAAATGCGATCGAATGGTCCCCGGAGCGGGAGCGCGCATTCTCGGAGGTAAAAAAAGCCCTTGCGGACGCTGCGTTGTTGGCTCACCCAGACCCAACGGCCCGCATAGCGCTCACCACTGATGCGTCAGACGTGGCCATAGGGGCGGTAGTGGAGCAACAGGTTGCCGGGGCTTGGCAGCCGCTGGCCTTTTTCAGCAGGACCTTGCGTGAGGCCGAGCGAAAATACAGCGCGTTCGACAGGGAGTTGTTAGCGCTCCACTTAGCCATTCGTCACTTCCAGTTCTGGCTGGAAGGTCGGCGTTTCACCGCATTTGTCGACCACAAACCGCTCACTTTTGCGATGGCCAAAGTTTGGGAACCATGGTCGGGCCGGCAGCAGAGGCAGCTGGCTGCAATTTCAGAATTTACTACTGATATTCAACACGTAGTGGGTAAACTTAATGTGGTGGCAGACTGCCTCTCTCGTGCCGTAACCGCTCCAGTCCGCGCGGAGGTAAATTATACTACCGCGGCTGCAGAGCAAAATAGCAGCGCGGAAGTGTACGCGGCCCCAGTCCACGTGGGGATAGATTACGCAGCCATGGCTGCGGATCAAAGTAGCGACGCGGACGTGTGCGCGCTCCAGTCTGGACCAACAGGGTTAAGGCTGGAGAGCAGGAGGCTGCAAGATGGTACGCCCCCCCTAATCAGCGATGTCTCTACAGGACGACCGCGGCCGGCACTACCGGCCGCGTGGCGCTGCCGTGTTTTTGACTCAATTCACTCTCTGGCGCACCCGGGGGTGCACGCGTCGGTAAAAATGGTAGGAGAGAAGTTTGTTTGGCCGAGCCTGCGCAAGCACGTTAAGTAGTGGGCAAGAGCCTGCATGGCTTGCCAGCGGGCCAAATTACACAAACACACAAAAGCCCCCTTAGAGCCATTTCACATCCTGGCCAAGAGGTTCGATCATGTGCATGTCGACCTTGTAGGCCCCCTACCCTCGTCGCAGGGGTGCACGCATCTTTTGACAATGGTGGACCGCACCACGCGTTGGCCTAAAGTGGTTCCACTGGCATCAACCACAGCCGCAGAGGTGGTCCGCGCATTTTTAATGGCTTGGGTAGCGCGTTTTGGGGCCCCGTCGGATATTACGTCCGACAGGGGGCCTCAATTTGTTTCTGAGCTTTCGTCAGTGATGGCCCACAGCCTGGGGATAACAATCCACCGCACTACCGTGTACCACCCCCAGGCTAATGGTTTATGCGAGCGTTTTCATAGGTCATTGAAAGCAGCCCTCAGAGCGTCGCTGACGGATGCAAATTGGGTAAACAGACTACCATGGGTTTTATTAGGGTTGCGTTCTGCACCTAAAGAGGACTTAAAAGCCTCCCCTGCTGAGTTGGTGTTTGCACAACCACTCCGTCTGCCAGGGGAATTTCTTCCCGATAACCCGGCACCAGAGCGTCCCCCTGCTCAGCGGTCACTGAACGACACGGGAGCGGACATGCTTCCGGGCCCCGTTCATCACACTTTTCCGCATGTTTTTGTACCTAATCTTTAAAAAACGCCGAGTTTGTTTTTGTCAGGCACGAGGCTCAGCGCCCAACCCTGCGACCACCTTATGACGGCCCATATAGAGTGCTGGAAACAGGTGATAAGCATTTTTTGCTAGATTTAGGGGACAGGAGGGAAACAATTGCTATAGACAGACTTAAACCTGCTTTTGTGATGGCTGGTGAAACTGTGCAAGTGGCGAGGGCTCCTCGATGCGGCAGACCCCCCAGGGAGCAGGCCCCAGAGCCCTCTCAGGGATTGACTAACAGTTCTCACCCTCAGATAGCTGATTCACTGCAGGATGGCGCCACGGGAGCGGCGAAGCCCGCCTACAGCAAGTTCGGAAGAAGGTTGAAGCCCAGACAGCATATGGACTGATGTTGTGATTTTATCATGTTGTCTAGACTATGTTGTATTGTTTCATCTTCGACATTTGGGGGGGGTTTATGTGGCACACATATTTGAGATGCTTAAGCTGCATATGTATATTACTTTTGAGATGCTTAGGCTGCATATGTATATCACTGTTACCTCACGTCTTAGAAGGAACAGTAAGTCTGGACCTCCTGGGGATGACAGGAGGGTGTGAAATGTGTCTTTAGAAATGGCTCTGAGAAGACTTCCTGACCACCAGGGTTTAGGTGGAGAAGAGAGGGCCTGGGGGGGGGGTGATGTATTGTCTCTGGGGAGTGAATGACAATGTGATTCTGTACTCTGATGTCCCGGGTATAAAAAGGGGAGATGTGGGAAGTTAGTTCTCTTTTTCTGTTTGAGAAGATGTTGGAGACACATGATTGTTAATAAACCTGAATTGAGAAATAAATTCAGCCTCTTCATTTCACGCTCTCCATATATATATATATATGTATATTTATATTTATATATATATATTTATATTTATATGTACATATGTATACTCGCTGCTCTTGTTTCTTTTTTTTCTCTTGCCTTCTGATTGTTGCTCTGAGTGTTGCTATCTCTGTGCTGTTGCAATCCTGGAATTTCCCCATTGTGGGACTAATAAAGGCTTATCTTATCTTATCATTGTGTGTTTCCTTTGGTGTCATTCCCTGCACGTGAGCTGTCTAATTATTGCCAATCATGACAGAACGAGCCAACCATGCTGCAAGCTCAGCGGGAGTGACATCAGCGGAACACTCTGCCTTAGACCGTTTAGACGCCACAGAGAGGCAGGTGGCCGTGCTGATTCAACAGCTGCAAACCATTTCGCAGCAGCTGGGCATGGTCACTGAACATTTGGGCCACTTGTCTCAGCCGGTGCCCCTTCCCTCTGCCTGTTGCCCCAGTTTCTTTCACCGTGCACTGAACCACCTCCGTTCCCTCACCTGACCCGTTTGCAGGGGAGGTGGGGAAATGTAGTGGGTTTTTGTGCCAGATTCAGCTGTATTTGGGCCAGGTTGTGGGGGGGGGAGTACCCAGATGACACACCGAAAATTCATTTTATGACCCTCCTGCTGTGGGATAGGGCCCTCAGTTGGGCCCAAGCCATTCTCGACAGTCCAGAGGGTCCCACTTATTCATTTGAGAGATTTCTGGCCGAATTCACTTGCACATTTAACTGTACAGAAAGCGAGGGGAAACATCATGAGCCGCTTAATGTCACTCCATCAGGGTAGCCGGTCAGCTGCCAACTATTGTATGGAGTTTCAGGTCGTCACGGCGGACTCGGGATGGAATGACGTTTCGTTACAAAGCGTCTTCTTCCAGGGTTTAAATGAACACCTCTGGGACGACATAGTGGTTCATATGGTTCCCTCCTCCTTGGAAGGTTTAATTGATCAGGCTGTCAGTCTTGACAACCAATAATGCAAGCGTGTGAAGGAGCACAAAGTCCCCTCCCACCCGCCCAGTGCGTGCGCATTCCCTTTGGTTTCTCACACAGCTGGAGCCGATTCTTTTTCTGAGCCTATGGAGTTTGGCTGGGTCCGTCTGACTCCGGAGGAATGCCAGAGGCGAAGGAGAATCAGCGCCTGCATGTATTGTGACTCTCTCAAGCACACACTGCAGGGGTGTCAGCTGAAGCCTAAAAGATGCGATCAGTCTGAAGTCGTTGGGGGAAATAACGGGCAGGAAATCCATTCATTCCCCCGGTAACCTATCCATTTCGGCCCTCATTCAGTTTTGGGGGATCAAGAGGAGGGCTAAAGCTTTGATTGACTCAGGGGCAGAGCAGAATTTCATTTCTGCGCGTTTTGTACGGGATGTAGCCACCTCTATGATCAAATTGCCCAGGTCGCTAAATATTATTACATTATCGGGTGAAAAAGAGGCTATCATCACTGAGAAAACCGTGCCGGTGTCCGTCCTTCTTTCCAGCAACCACTGGGAGACCATTTCGTTTTATATTCTTCCTGAATCTGGTCACCCGGTGGTTCTCGGTTATCCGTGGCTCCGGAAGCATAATCCTATTATTAACTGGGCTAATAATTCCATCTCTTCCTGGAGCCTGTATTGTTTGGCATCCTGTCTCAGTTGAGTGTTCACCTATGCTCTCCATCTCTCCCTCTAGAGTAGAGCCGCCGGATCTTAGCCTTGTACCCGAGGTCTATAGCAAGTCTAGAGCGCTTTCTTTACCTCCCCATTACTCTTATGATTGTGCTATAGACCTCCTGGGTGCATGGCTGCCGTCCAGCCGGCTCTACAGTATTTCTGGGCTGGAGAGGGAGGCGATGGAGAGCTATATTAAACATTCTTTGAACGCCAGCCTCATTTGGCCTTCATCGGCTCCTCTTGGGGCAGGGTTTTTTTTTGTTGGTGAGGACGGTTCCCTACGCCTGTGCATTGACTATCATGAGCTCAATGCCATTACTATTAAGGACAAGTATCCTCTGTCCCTGATAAATTCCGTGTTTGAGCTCCTTCATCGCGCATGAGTGTTTACTAAATTGGACTTGTGGAACGCATACCATCTGGTGTGCATTCGTGAAGGGGACGAGTGGAAGACGGCTTTTGTAACACATATGGGGAAATTTGAATACTTGGTGATGTCATTCGGGCTCACTAATGCCCCCGCTGTCTTTCAACGGATGATCAGTGACGTCCTCCACGATATGGTCAATCAATTTGTTTTCGTTTATCTCGACATTTTGATTTTTTTCACGCCCACCAGAGGAACATACAGTCCATGTCTGGACCATTTTGCAATGGCTCCTGGAGAATCAGCTTAACGTTAAAGCTGAGAAGTGTGAGTTTTCCACCCGCTCTACTTGTTTTCTGGGTTTTATCGTGGCTGAGGGAGAGCTGAGGGCCGACCCGGCCAAGATGGAGGCTTTGCTGAATTGGCCTACAACCCACTCCCGCAAGGAGCTTCAACGCTTCTTGGGGTTTACAAACTTTAATTGCCATTTCATCAGAAACTATAGTAGGGTAGCACAGCCTCTGACCCAGCTGACCTCGATAAAAGTGCCCTTTAACTGGTCTAAGGCAGCCAAACAGGCCTTTCACAAATTGAAAGATCTGTTCTCCAACGCCCCTATCTTGGCCCAGGTTAACTCCAGCTCCAGTTCATTTTAGAAGTGGATGCTACTGACTCGGGGGTGGGCGCTGTCCTATCACAGCGCTCAGCCTCAGATCAGAAGCTCCATCCATACATGTATTCTACTTCCAGCGCCACAAGAGTAGGCTGCCTTTATGCAACAGCAGATCAATTTCTTCCTATTTCTATTTACTATCTCGCTTCTCTTGCTAATCTTTCTGATCCGGCGACACCTTATTTATTTATTTATTTATTTAGCGAATGCAAAGTCCTCAAGCCAAGCAGTTGCCTCCTGGTTTGCTGTATGGAGGGTGTGTAATCCTCGTTCCAGTCTTTGGAGCGGGCAAGCCTCTATGATGTGTTCCATTGTTTGCTCCTCTCCACATGCGCACAGTGGGCTAGGGCTACTGCCCCATCTGTGAAGGCTGGCCAAGCAGGGGCCATGTCCAGTCCTAAAGCGATTGAGTGTAGACCACTGTCTCCTTGGGAGGTTGGCGCCCGGGACCAGTTGGTTGGGGTTTGTCACCAGGTGTTTGTTTGGGACCTCCTTGGTCTCCCATTCCTCTTGCCAAGCTGTCTGGATGGTGAAGTCAGCTGGGGGAGGGTTTTTCCAAATCGGCCGTCTGGATGGAAGTCGGGCAGCAGGTGGGGTGTAGATATCTGCATGGATTGGTAAGTGAGGAGAGTCTTTGGCTTTTTGAAGCATCCTTTGAGTTAGTGCTGCTCGCCAGATGTGTGGGGGGGCTATGTTTGACAGTACAGGGAGCCAGGGGAGTGGTGTTGAGCGGATTGTCCCAATTATGGTTCTCATGGTTGTGTTGAGCTGAGTGTCTACGTGGTGTGTGTAGGATGACCTGGACCAGACAGGGGCACAATATTCTGCTACAGAGTATGAAAGGGCCAGTGCTGAGGTGCGCAGGGTGGAGGCAGCCGCCCCCCATTTTACACCAGCGAGCTTGCAGAGCAGATTGCTTCGTGCCTTCACCTTAGCAGCCGTCCCCTTTAAATGTTCCTTGAAGGATAGGGTCCTGTCAAGGGTCACTCCAAGGTAGGTTGGATTCGAGGCATGCTTAAGCTTGAGTCCGCTCAGGTGGATGTTTAGTTCTCTGGCAGCTTTTACATTGTGGAGATGGAATACACTGGAGACGGTTTTTGCTGGGCTTGGTTTTAGGTGCCAGGTTTTGCAGAACTGGTCCAGTTTGACAAGATCTTCCGTGAGCACCCGTTCCAATGGCTCAAAGTCTGGTGCTTGGAGTGCCAAACAGATATCGTCTGCATAGATGAATTTGCGGGATTTTGTAGTGGGCAGGTCGTTTATGTAGAGATTGAACAGGGTTGGAGCTAGAACTGAGCCTTGTGGGAGTCCGTTTTTCTGCGTTCTCCGTGCGCTTGTGTTCTGACCGAGGTGGACTCTGAACCTTCAGTTGGTCAGCAGGGTTTTTATAATTGCTGTTGCCCAGGCAGGGATCGCCTTTGTAAGTTTCAGGAGGAGGCCTTTATGCCAGACCGTATCGTAGGCGGCTGTAAGATCGAGAAACACAGCCCCTGTCTTCAGTCTGCTCTCAAAACCATTTTCGATGAAGGTGGTTAGGGCCAGTACTTGTTCTCCTGTGCTGCGGTCCTTGCAGAAACCTGCTTTCTTTCAAAGGTCTTTTTATTATTATTAATTGAAGTATCAATACAATACAAAGTATTAGAAATTTTCATTTTTGTTTCAACCAAACAGTGAAAAACTAGAACTTAAAGCCAACAAATGTAAATGCTTCAAAGCACAAAAACCTTTAAATAAACAATAATTAAAAAAAAAAAAATACAAAGAGAAATTGTGTGTGTGAAGTGGGGGTGGGGTAAAGGGGATATGAGCTACTCAGAAACTATAATCGTGGGTCTTTCAAAGAAATCAAGAAACGGGCGCCATAATTTATAGAATTTGTTTTCAGAGCCACAGACTGTATATCTGATTTTTTCTAAATCCAAACAGGACATTATATCTTTTATCCACTGTAAATGTGAAGGGGGCGAAGAGTCTTTCCACTTCAGTAATACAGCACGTCTGGCCAATAATAATGAAAATTTGAATACTTTTAATTTGGAACTTGGCAAGACAAGTTCTGGAGCCACACCAAAAATGGCGCATAATGGATCAGGTTTAATTTGATATTGCAGGACTTCAGACATAGTGATAAAAACAGAATGCCAAAAATTCATCAATGCAGGGCAGGACCAATACATGTGAAGCAAAGTGCCAGGAGCGCTACCACACTTTTCACAAGTTGGGTCTATATCCGAGTAAATACGTGCTAACTTAACCTTGGACAGGTGCATCCGGTGTACAATCTTAAATTGAATAAGAGCATGACGAGCACACATTGATACAGTGTGAACCTGGCCAAGAATAGAGTCCCACAGTTCATCAGTAAAAGTAAAATTAAGATCTTGTTCCCAGTTCAATTTGATAGCGGCCAGAGAAGAAGATTGTAAATTTGAAATTAAATTATATAAAACTGACATTACCCCCTTAGAAGTTGGTTTAACTAATAAAAAATCATCTAGAGGATTATCAGAAGGTTTTTGAGGGAATTGTTTTGTCATGGTTTGCACATAATGTCTGACCTGGAGGAAGCGGAAAAAATGTGTAGAAGTGATGTCGAATTTGGTGGAAAGTTGAGAAAAACTTGCAAATTGACCATCAAAATATAAATCCGCAAAAGATTTTAAACCTTTTCTGTGCCATATATGAAATGCACTATCAATAGTTGATGGGGTAAATAAATGATTTGCGGCAATTGGACTTCTAATGGAAAAAAACTGAAGACCGAAATTTTTCCTGAATTGAGACCAAATTCTAAGAGACTGACGAACTACTTTATTATTACCCAGTGTAGACAAAGCAAGGGGAAGTGGTGAACCTAAAATTGCCGGTAGGGAGGTTTGATTGTCCACATGTGACTCCATAAGGATCCAAATAGGTGATTTGGGTTCCAGATAAAAATGTTTCCAATATAACATGCACCTGATATTTGCTGCCCAGTAGTAATATTGAAAGTTAGGCAGAGCCATGCCACCTACTGATTTGGGTCTTTGAAGAAAAACTTTCCTCAATCTCGGATGTTTACCATTCCAAATAAATGAGGTAATCAGAGAGTCCAAAGACTTAAAAAAGGATTTAGAAATAAAAATGGGGAGACATTGAAACAAATATAAAAACTTTGGAAGTAACATCATTTTTACAGAATTGATTCTGCCAATTAAAGACAAGGACAATGGGGACCATTTGGAAAGTATTAGCTTGCACTGGTCAAGTAAGGGGAGAAAATTATTTTTAAACAAGTAATTAAATTGTTTAGTGACATATATCCCAAGATAATTAAAATGATCAATAACAACCTTGAAAGGAAAATTTTCAAAATCCTGAACTTGAATCTTTTCATTAATCAGAAACAGTTCACTCTTATTAAGATTAATTTTATAACCAGAAAACCTACTAAAACTATCCAAAATGTTGAGTATAGCGGGTAATGAAGTAAGTGGGTTGGAGAGAAATAATAAAAGATCGTCAGCATAGAGTGAAACCCTATGCTCAATGCCACCCCTACGAATGCCTAGAAAGTCCCGGCTCCCACGGATTGCAATAGCTAACGGCTCAACTGCCAAGGCAAAGAGCAACGGGCTCAAAGGACAACCTTGCCTCGTACCACGGTAAAGTCTAAAATAGTCAGAATAGCGACAATTAGTTAACACTGAAGCTAAAGGACTAGCATAGAGAAGTTTAATCCAGGAACAGAAGGAAGGACCAAAACCGAACCTCTCCAAAGTAAAAAACAAATACTCCCACTCAACCCTATCGAATGCCTTTTCAGCGTCCAAACTAATAAGACATTCAGGTATGTTGTGGTGAGGAGTATAAATAATATTAAACAACCGCCGCAAGTTAAAAAAAGAATGGCGATTTTTAATGAAACCGGTTTGGTCCTGTGAAATTATAAAAGGAAGAATCTTTTCCAACCTTGAAGCTAACAACTTTGACAAAATTTTAACATCGGTATTTAACAAGGAAATAGGCCTGTAAGAAGCACAATCAACAGGATCCTTATCCTTTTTAAGCAACACAGTGATACAGGCCTGATAGCATGAAGGAGGAAGTGTACCAGAGTCAAGCGACTCTGTAAAAACTTGACAAAGGAAAGGGGCGAGGTCGTCAGACAATTTTTTGAAAAAATCAGCGGAAAACCCATCAGGTCCTGGAGATTTTCCTGATTGCATGGATGATATTGCCAGCTGAATTTCTTCTTTTGTGATGGGAGCTTCTAAAATTTGCCGAGATTCTGAAGAAATCGAAGGAATATCAATAGAATCAAAAAAAAATTCCAAATCCTTTAAGTTTGTTGTATATTCTGAGGTATATAATTTGGAATAAAATGACCTGAAAATATCATTAATCACTTGTTGGTCAAATGTCACCTCTCCTTTATCTGTCCTAACTCCAGTAATAATTTGCTTAGCTCTAATACCACGTAGTTGATTAGCTAGAAGTTTACTGGTTTTTTCGCCATGTTCATAAAATTCACTCTTGTTCCTTATTAAACAACCTTCAATTTGTCGAGTAGAAAGTAAATTAAGTTTAGTTTGTAATGTCATACGTTCCTTGTACAGAGCGGGTGATGGAGATTGAGCATATTGTCTGTCAATGTCCAGGATTTGATCTAAAATAGCCTTCTGTTCCTGTATTAAGGATCGTCTTTTAAATGCTGCCAATGAAATAAATTCCCCCCCAAGAAATGCCTTCATGGCCTCCCATATCGTTTTATTTAGCATACCAGGAGTTTTATTTTCTTTCAAAAAAAAATTAATTTTAGAAGAAATATTCGCAACCAATTTTTCATCTGTAAGTAATAATGGATCCAATCTCCAATGCTTTCTCATGGAGTCACATCCATGGAGGATCATTTTAAGTACAAGAGGGGCATGATCAGAAACCGAGATGCTATCATAACTGCAAGAGCAAAGGTTATTAATTAATAAATTGTCAACAAAAAAATAATCTATTCTGGTATAAGTATGGTGTACGTGAGAGAAAAAAGAATAGTCCCTGCCGTTAGGATGTAAAAAACGCCAAGGATCTGTAAGGCTATATTCCTCAAGAAAAGACTTAACATAAGTTGCAGATTTATTAAGACTAGCAGGTTTTGAAGATGAGCGATCTAAGATCGGATCCATATACAAATTAAAGTCACCCCCAAGAATTAGAGAATGAGTATTTTTTTTTCCACAATATCTTTATTGAACCTTTTTTTTTTTTTTAACAAACATGATACAAACAATCAAACACTAACACTAAAGTACTACAAAAAAAAAAAAAATGCACTAAAAACACCAACAACCACCAACAAAATCAAGTCTTCAACAATGCTCCTCTGTTTAGTCTAGACAATCCAATACATAAGTATACATATTATGTTCACCAGTTTGGAATTTACAAGGTCCACACACATCATTCACCTTCTTCTTCAAGAGTTATGTTTAAATTTTTTACATAATCAATAAAAGGTCTCCATATATTCTCAAACACAATTTCCTTTGATTTTAGTATATATGTTATTCTTTCTAATGGAAGGTTTGTTAACATCTGTCTTAACCACTGAGTCACATCTGGTCTATGAGTCTTTTTCCATAATAGTGCAATACATTTTTTGGCATTAAGCAAACTGAGGTCTATGAATGTTCTTTCACTTTTATTAAAATTATGCTTTTCTGGGTACAGACCCAACAAAAACAGTTTAGGATTCAATATGATTTGTTTTGAGATTATTTTTTCAATTGTTACCCTCACCTCTTCCCAAAACATTCTTATTAATCTACATTCCCATAAACAATGAAATAGGGTTCCTTTACTTTCCATGCATTTTGTGCATGTATCTGGTATATTTTTGTTATATCTATTTAACTCCTCCGGTGTAACATACATCCGCATTAACCATTTGAAATGTATCAATTTAAGGCGTGCATTTATTGATTTGGTTTGAGCTTCTGTACAAGCCAATTCCCATTGTTCCTCTGAAATTTCAATTTGCAGATCTTCTTTCCAGTAGTTTAATCTTTTCAGTGAATTTTCACTTGAAGATAGTGTCAATGAGTTATAAAACTCTGAAATAATACCCTTTCTTTTACTATCTTTCATCATCATTTTTTCCAAGGATGAATAAATAGGTCGAGTGAGAGCTTTATTTTGATTTGATCGAATAAAGTTTCTAAGTTGAAGATATTTAAAAAAATGTGTTCTATTGAAATTAAATTTGATCCTCAGCTCTTCAAAAGACATTATGTTGTCTGCACATGGCAAATATAAATCCTGAATCTTTTGTATCCCTTTTAAATTCCATACTTTAAATACAGCGTCCGCTCTCCCTGGTTTAAAATATTGATTACCCCATATTGGACTAAATTGTGACAATAACTGTGGTTCTTTTAAATAGTTTTTAGCTTCACACCATATTTTGATCATATGCTTTACAAATGGATTTTTAACTTGTTTTTGTAATTTTTTTGCCGAATCTGAGTATATGAATATGGGAAGAGGTAAAGGTAAATTGTATGATTCCATTTCAGTCCAGTGAGGGAGATCATTTGATGAAAAATAATATGTCATAGACCTCAGTTGTGCCGACCAATAATACAACATAAAATTTGGACATTTCAGACCTCCACGATCAAATGGTAAATATAATAAAGACAAACGTAATCTAGCCCTCCTGTTGTTCCATATAAATTCCACTAACTTTTTTTTTATTCTTGAGAATAGATCTAAAGGTGGTGATAAGGGAATGTATTGAAATAAATAAAGTATTTTAGGTAAAATATTACTTTTAAGTATATTGATTCTCCCGATCATCGACATTGGTAGTGACATCCATCTCTGAGTTAACTCACTGATATCTGACATTAAGGCTTCATAGTTGACACTGGCGACTGATTCTAGCTTAGGCATAATTTGGATTCCTAAATATTTAAACTGATTTACAACATTGAATTGATTTACCTCAGGGGCTGGGTAATTTCTCTGGGTCTCATTTAGCATTAATATTGAAGATTTAGTTTTATTTATTTTATATCCTGATATTTCCCCAAAATTCTTTATTAAATTCAACAAGGTTGGAATTGATTTTTTTAGATTCGACATAAACAAAATTATATCATCGGCGTACAGGGAGATTTTATGTTCTGTTGGTCCAACTTTAATTCCATATATTTGTGAATGTAAACGTATCGCTATCGCTAAAGGTTCAATTGCCATAGTAAACAGTAAAGGTGAAAGTGGACAGCCTTGTCGACATCCTCTATTGATTTTTATTGGTTTTGAAATATTGTTATTTGTTAGGATTTCTGCTGTAGCATTATTGTATATTATTTGAACCCATTTTATGAAATTATTTCCAAGTCCAAACCTTTGTAGGACTTCAAAAAGAAAGGGCCATTCAACTCTATCAAAGGCCTTTTCGGCGTCCAATGATAGGAGAGCTGTATCCGGTGCTTCTTTATTAAAATAAATAATATTAAATAGTCTTCTTACATTATGGAAGCCTTGTCTACCCTTTATAAAGCCATTCTGATCTCGATTAATAATATTTGGTAAAATTTCTTGTATTCGTCTTGCTAAAATTTTACAGATTATCTTAAGGTCGGCGTTTAATAGGCTTATTGGTCTCATATTTTCACATTTATTAGAGGGCTTACCTGGTTTTGGCAGCAGTATAATTAAGGCATTATTTATGTATGATGGTAAATTATTATTTTGAAATGCTTCTAAAACCATTTCCAAAAAAGGTTTTATTAATTTATTCTTAAATTTTTTATAAAGATCAACTGGAAGACCATCTGGTCCTGCACTTTTTCCTGATTTCATATTATCAATGGCTAGCCCAACTTCTTCTTGACTAATTTTAGACTCCAATATCTCCCTATTTTCATTTGGAATACACGGTATAGATAGTTCGTTCAAAAACCCATTTAGTTTTGTTAAATCAGGTTCATTTTTGGTATCATATAATTTTTCATAGTAATCTCTAAAGGCTCTATTAATTTCTAAAGGATCTATAACTACCTGTCCGTTACTTATAATAGAGAATGAGTATTTAAATCTAGAAGTTGCGAAAAAAGGTTGCGAAAAAAGTGCACATCATCAAAATTCGGTGCATACAGATTAGCCAAGGTGACATGTTTATCGCCAAGTTTACCTGATACTATTACAAATCGTCCATTTTTATCTAATACAACATTAGAGGGAATAAATGGGATATTTCGATCAATAAGAATAGCAGCGCCCCTGGCCTTAGCTTTAAAATTTGAATGAAAAAATTGTCCTGACCAACATTTTGACAAACGCAAGTGGTCGGAATCCTGCAAATGGGTTTCCTGCAAAAACAATACCCCAGGCTTAAACTGCTTTAGACGTGACATGACTCTCTTTCGTTTAATTGGATGGTTCAACCCCTTCACATTCCAGCTTACCAAAGTAAGATTACTGTTCATTCAAAGAGTAAAATTTATATATTATGTTGTGTAGCCCAAAGAAGAGTAAAGTGAGGTACGAGTAAAAAAAAAAAAAGAAAAAAAAAAAGGAGGGGGTAAGGGGGGTGTAAATAAAACCATAACAAAAAACAAAACAAAAAAATAAAAAAATAAAAAAAATAAAAAAAATATAAAAATCCAACAGCCAAACCTATAACAACACTCCAGCCGGTTGCAAAAAAACAGCAACCGCTCCATCTCCTGCTCTATTTTCATCCTAACAGAATGCTCCCATACAACTGGCTTCAATCCTGCATAATATGAACGTTTTACCCTAAAAAAAAAATTAAAAAAAAATAAGATAAAATTAAAAAAAGAATTAAGTAAACAACAACGTATAGGGAGCCAATTTTACCTTGTTTTTAAACATCTAAAAATGCATCAATGGCCAGTCAGTGCAGCTTCAATGAAGTAACAAGCAGCCCAGCGCGGCAGCTGGTCAACCCAGAAATGTCCAGTTCAAGGCGAAAATTGCTGGTTTCTCTCCATGGTTTGCATGAAGCAGGTGGCCTCCGAGACGGACGCCAGCCACTGGTTTTTGCCGTCTGGAAGAGTTATCCGGAGCCTGGCGGGGAAAAGAAGAGAAGGACGAAAACCTCTCTTGTACAACTTGGACATAACCTCCTTATATTCGGCTCGTTGCTTCTGAACGTCGGCGTTATAATCCTCGTAGAACTGAAGTTTATGCCCACGATATTCCAAAGTCCCACGGCGTCTCCGCGCTTCTCTCATCACCAAGTCTTTGGTCCGAAACCGGTGGAAACAAATAATGACAGCGCGCGGCTTCCCATTCGGACTCGGCTTGGGCATGAGGCTGCGGTGGGCTCTATCCAGCTCTGGGGGAGATGGCAAAGTTTGTGCGCCAAAGACGTCCACCAACAGCCGAGAAAAAAATTCAGATGGCCGTGGACCCACATCAAAGGACTCCGGCAGACCCACCAGACGAATATTCAGCCTCCTGCTTCTTCCCTCCAGGTCAGAAACCTGCTTGATCCACACTTAGAATTTCCTCTATTCCTGGGGAAATACATTGCAGTATTAGGAGCTCCATGATTTTATAAGGAACGCTGAGTAGGGAGATTGGGCGGTAGCTTGCTGGTAGTTTGTGGTCTTTGCCAGGTTTTGGTATGGCAATGACCTTTGCTGTCCGCCATTTCTTTGGGATCGAGTTTGTTTGTATGATCCTTGTGTAGAGTTGTGTCAACCAGGTTAGGGCTCAGGGGCCAAGATTTTTCATGAATTCTGGGAAGATGTTGTCGTATCCTGCTGCCTTTCCACATTTCAGGCCCTGTAGGACTTTCTCCAGTTCAGCAGCCTCGAAGGGTTCAGGGTTCGTTTCCTCTACGGGCATTTTTTGGTGTTTTTTTTAGCTCAGTTGTAACTGCTCTTCTGGTATCTTTGTCTTGGGGTGCTTTGATGATGGTCAGTAGGTGGGATGCAACTTGGTTGGGTGTGACAGATGCTCAGCTTTGGCTAGGGGGCTTCTGTGCAGCTCCTAGGCGACGAATGAGGGTCCAACATTTCCTGCTAGAGTGGGTAAAGCTCCTGTCAGCAACTGTCTTCTCCCATTTCTTTCGCCTGGCTGTACTTAGCGATTCAATGAGATGGCCTGCTATCTCTGGGTCCCCTGATGTTTGATAAGATTGTAGGAGGGCAGCGCTTTCTCCGTCCAGGCATGGGACATAGAGGGTCGATAGCCTCGTGGGATTGCAGTGTGAGCAGCCTTGAAGATTGCGCTGCAGAAGCGGTTGTATGCTTCATCTACAGTGATGGTGTGGAGTGGGATGGTAACAGCACTCCGATCCAGGGTTTCACTGAATTTCTTCCAGTTGGCTTTGCGGAAGTTCCAGCGCATCTTCCTTGGGCTGTTTATGACTGGAAGTTGTAGGCCAATGTGTACAAGCAGGGGCCGGTGTTGGCTGTGTGGAAAATCGTCAAGAATGAGGATCTGTGTAGGATATGGCGTCCCATTCAAAGAGCTGACCCAGCACATGTCAGGAGAATAGTCCTTCTTCCACCTAGCAGAGTGGAAGGTTCCTCTTTGTTTGGGGTCGTGTATCAGAGCGAGATCATTTCTAGATGCCCAGTCTGAAAGTACCTCCCCGTCACTATCCACTGCTGGGTACCCCCAGTCAGGGTGATGGCTGTTAAAGTCCCCCACATAGATGGCAGGGTGGGGTAGGGTGGGTAAGACCTGCAGATCCCAGTTGGCACTAGGGGGCTTGTACACATTGACAATATGGAAGCCACCAATGGTTGTGGTGTCTGAGAAATGTGTTGTTGTCAGGTGGTTTACTTCAACTATGTCAGAACGCACATAGGTGGCACGTCCATGTTTGGCATGTGGAACATAGCACAGGAGGTCAAAGCCATTGATGGTGTAGCAGCCAGCTTCCTCTGTGCCAATATGAGTCTCTTGGAGGCAGATTACATCAAGCGAGTGTTGGAAGGTGAGGACTTTGATAAGGCTTCGCTTGGCTGCAGATAGGCCTTCAATGTTTAGTTGTAGTATGCGAAGGGCAGGTCCTACCGCAAGGTGCTTTCGGGGCTGTTTGATTTCGGCTTTGGGACTGTGACGAGGATTCTTCTTTGACTTGGCACTGAGGCGTCGTCTCTTCAAATTTAGTCTGCTGGTAGGATCATTAGTTTCCCCGGGCAAGCCCGTGTACTGGTGGAGGGCGCGACGAGAATGCTGATCCATTGCCCTCCGGCGACACCTTGTGTCTGATGTATAAGGCGACACCTTTTACATCAGACGGACACACGGATCGCCCAAATGTCTCCTGAGCCGGCAGACGGAGCCACTGTTTTTAGCAGGATACGTTACAGCAGAGACCAGCTGCTAGCACTTAACCGGACCAAGATGCTAGCGCAAGACTTTGGCATACCGGGTGAAATAAGACAGAAACAACGTGGATGCCATGCTGGAGCAAGACGGCGGGCGAAAAATATAAGGTACAGACCCGTCCTTCCATCTGTTATTATGGGGAACGTTCGGTCACTACTCAATAAGACCGACGAGCTAGCAGCCATCTTCTGCTACGAGAGCACCTTCAGAGAGAGTAGCATGATGTTGTTTACTGAGATGTGGCTAACAGAACTAGCAACAGATGCTAACATCGAACTGGAAGGTTTCCACGCAATACGGGCAGACCGGACACCAGACAGTGGGAAGGCAAGGGGCGGAGGAGTGATAATGTATGTCAATAACAGCTGGTGCAGACCAGGACATATCACGGTTAAACAACATCACTGCAGCAAAGACATTGAGTTGCTAGCTGTTAGCATGCAGCCTACCTATCTCCCGAGGGAATACTCACACGTGATCTGCAGTGTTATTTATGCAAAACCGACGGCGAACGCGGGAATAACGTGTGACGTCATTCACTCAGTAACTGGCAGGCTGCTGACAGAACACCCAGATGCTCTTCTCCTCATCTCTGATGATTTCAACCATATTTCACTGTCCCCCATTCTGCCCACATTCACCCAGTATGTCACATGCCACACTAGAGACAATAAAACACTGGACTTATTCTATGCTAACACTAAGGAGGCGTACACCTCATCACCACTCTCCCCACTCGGGAGATTGGATCACAACTTGGTTCATCTCCTGCCAGTGTACAAACCCCTAGTACACAGACAACCTCCAGTCATGCACACAGTGAAGATATGGTCGGAGGAGGCAATGGACGCTTTAAAGGACTGTCTTGAAACCACTGCCTGGGAGCAGCTCTGCGATCTACATGGTGAGGACATCGATGGCCTCACTCACACCATCACGGACTACATCAACTTCTGTGTGAACAACATTGTACCCACCAAGACAATACGGTGTTGCTCGAACAACAAACCCTGGATCAACCCTGAGATAAAAACACTTCTGAGAGAGAAGAAGAGGATCTTCAGGTTGGGGAAGAGAGAGATGCTGAAGTCCGTACAGAGGGAGCTGAGGAGGAAGATCAGAGAAGGCAAGGACAGCTTCAGGAAGAAGATGGAGGACAAGCTGCAACAGAGCGACATCAGCGGGGTCTGGAGAAACCTTAAAACCATCTCTGGGCTCCAGAATACCTCCTCCCAGGCCATGGGGGGCAGGGAGTGGGCGAACAATCTGAACCTGTTTTTTAATAGGTTTGACCAACCGCCCCCCCCCCCCGACTGCACACCAACCACTGCTGCCTCTAAAGTCATCGAGACCTGCTGTCCACACCCCACTCCACCAACACCCCCCACTCCCAGCACACAGCCCCCCAACCTGACCCTCACTAAGACCCAGGTGAGGACGGAGCTGAGGAAGATCAAGGCGAGGAAGGCCTTGGGACCGGACAGCATCAGCACAAAGCTCCTCAAGTCCTGCGCAGACCAGCTGTGTGGGATTGTGGAGCACATCTTCAACCTGAGCCTGAAGCTGGGGAGGGTACCACAGTTGTGGAAAACATCTTGTGTGGTACCTGTACCAAAGACTTCCCACCCCAAAGACCTGAACAGCTACAGACCAGTGGCCCTGACATCTCACATGATGAAGACCCTGGAGAGACTGCTCCTTGCTCACCTCTGCCTCCTGGTGGGACCAGCGATGGATCCACTCCAGTTCACCTCCCAGCATGGCATTGGGGTGGAGGATGCAGTGATCTTCCTCCTTCACTGTTCCCTGTCCCACCTGGAGAAGCCCGGGAATGCGGTGAGGATCATGTTCTTTGGTTTCTCCAGTGCTTTCAACACCATCCAACCGATGATCCTGAAGGACAAGCTGCTGTGCGCAGGGGTGGACCAGCACCTGTCATCATGGATCCTGGACTACCTCACTAACCGGCCACAGTTTGTGAGAACCCGGGATTGTGTGTTGGACATGATCATCGGCAGCACGGGGGCCCCCCAAGGAACGGTTTTGGCTCCCTTCCTGTTCACCCTTTATACTGTGGACTTGTCACACAACACAACACAACACATTGCCATCTACAGAAGTTCTCTGATGACTCTGCGATAGTTGGCCTCATCTCCAATGGAGATGAAGCTGAGTACAGAGGACTTATCCAGGACTTCGTGGACTGGTGCCATTGGAACTGCCTCCAAATCAACGCGAGGAAAACTAAGGAGCTGGTGGTGGACTGCCGCAGGCAAGGACAACCTCTCACAGCACCAATGAACATCCAGGGAACAGACATTGAGATGGTGACATCCTACAAGTACCTGGGTGTTCATCTGAACAATAAACTAGACTGGTCACACAATACCGACGCACTCTACAAGAAGGGACAGCGCAGGTTGTTCCTACTGAGGAGACTCAGGTCTTTTGGTGTACAAGGGGCACTGCTGAAGACATTCTATGACACGGTGGTGGCATCAGCCATCACTTTTGGAGTGGTCTGCTGGGGCAACGGCATTACAGCAGCCGATAGGAAGAGACTGAACAAACTGATCAAGAAAGCTAGCTCTGTCCTGGGGCAACGCCTTGACCCAGTGGAGGAGATAGGAGAGAGCAGGATGGTGGCTAAACTGCCATCTCTGCTGGGGTCTGAGTCCCACCCTATGCAGGACATACTGAACGCACTGAGGAGCTCATTTAGCAGTAGACTACATCATCCTAGATGCACGACCGAGAGGTTTCGCAGGTCCTTCCTACCTAGGGCTGTCAGACTGTATAACCTAAGCAGGGCTGCTCGCAGAGATAGCAAAAAAACATGACGACCTAATAGTATTGAATGCAAAAGACGCAACAGACTTACACAAATGGTCCCCTCCAGTATACAACTAGGACAATATCAGTCGCTATGGAGGATGACAATATGTATGGGTACATATTCATACCATGTAGGGTAACTAAATCGACGGTTATGCTGTTTATTGCATCTAGCTACAATGCTCCGCACTGTGTATATATATTTATATATTTATATGTACATATGTATATTCACTGCTCTTATTTTCTTATCTTCTAAATCATTGCTCTGAGTGTTGCTATCCCTGTGCTGTTGCAATCCTGGAATTTCCCCATTGTGGGACTAATAAAGGCTTATCTTATCTTATCTTATCTTATTTCTCTCAGCGGCTTACGCCTGTGGAGAGGAATTACGATGTAGGAGAGCGGGAGCTGCTGACCATTAAATTGGCCCTGGAGGAGTGGAGGCACTGGTTGGAGGGAGCGCCCCAGCCCATAATTGTGTGGACCGACCATAAAAATTTAGAATGTCTTTGGTCGGCCCACAGGCTGAGTGCCAGGCAGGCCCGCTGGGCCCTATTTTTTCTAGATTCAATCTTAATATTACTTACAAGCCTGGCTCCCACAATATTAAACCGGACGCTCGTTCCTGCCAGTTCTGTCCCAGCCCCCCTACCCCTCCCTCCCTTCCCCAATCCATTGTCCCACCCTCCTGTTTCCTTGGAACACTCTTGTGGGACATTGAACGGAGGGTCTGGCAGGCATTATCCACAGAACCTATACCAGAAGGGGGCCCTGATGATCAACTGTTTGTCCCGGACTCTCTTCACAGTGACATGATTAAGTGGGGCCACACCAGCTTTTTTGCCTGTCATCCTGCATTACCCGGACTATTAACCTCATTCTTCGAGTATTTTGGTGGCCCACTCTGCGAACTGACGTCCAGGAGTACATCAGTGCTTGTCAGACCTGCTGCTGCAACAAGACAGACTCATCGCCCCCTTCTGGCCTGCTCCATCTACTCCCAATCCCTCACCGACCCTGGTCCCACATTGCCCTGGACGTTGTCACTGGACTTCCTCCGTCTCAGGGTAATACTGTTATCCTCACCTGTGTGGATCGCTTCTCCACGGCGATCGACTTGGTGCCCCTCCCCAAATTACCCTTTGCTTTGGAAATGGCGAACCTCCTCACTGACCACGTCATCCGGTTACATTGCATTTCCATGGACATTGTGTCTGACCGGGGCCCACAATTCACGTCTCAGATCTGGAAAGCCTTCTGCTGCTCTCTTGGCACGACTGTCAGCCTCACATCGGGATATCATCCACAGAGTAACGGGCAGGCTGAGCGCGCCAACCAATCCTTGGAGGCCACCATGAGGTGCGTGGCAGCCTCCAATCCTAGTTCATGGAGTACCCACCTGACCTGGGTGGAGTACTCCCACAATACTGCTGTCTCAACGGCCACCGGATTGACACCATTCAAGGCATCCATGGGGTACACTCCTCCCTTATTACCCATGGCAGAGAGGAACGTAGTAGTTCCATCTGTGGGGGCCCACACACGTCACTGTTGTGGGCTATGGAAGGCCACTCATGCTGCCCTCGCCCGGTCAGCCAAACAGAATCGCCAATACTCCGATCACAGGCGGGCTCCGGCTCCGAAGTATTCCATCGGGCAGCAGGTGTGGTTATCAGTGGACCAGGTACCATTGAAGATGGAGTCCAGGAAACTATCTTCTCGTTTCCTGGGCCCATTTCCCATCTCCAAGATCATCAACAACGTCACGGTCCGCTTAAAGCTTCCGCTGGCGATGGGGATACACCCCACTTTCCACGTCTCCAAAATCAAGCCCCTCTCTGCCAGTCCTCTCTGTCCTCCCCCTAAGCCGCCTCCTCCCCCTTGGGTCATCGGCAGCTAGATCACCCACATGGTCCAGAGGGTTCTGGACGTTTGTCGTTGGGGCCGGGGGCTCCAATATCTCATCCACTGGAAGGGCTACGGACCAGAAGAAAGGTCGTGGATTCCTGGTTCCAACTTCCACGACAAGGGGATGGTCCGGGCCTTTCACAAGGCATATTCCACCAAGCCCAGTGGACCGCTAGGAGGCGTTCCTTGGGGGGGGCACTGTCATGGTCTGGTGAGCGCACTCCCCCCCCCACCCGTCCAGCTCAACCTTCATCTACTCCATGGGTAATCATCTCCACCTGCGTGATGAGACGCACCTGCTCCTCTGACTTGCCAGCGCTTAAATAGACCTTCTCTTCAACATCTCGGTGCTGGTTCTTTGGGTATACTACCTGCATCAGCAGTGAATATCTATGTTCCTTAAATTTGAAAAACCCTTTAATCCTCTGCTTACCTTTTCACAGGTTGCTTCCTCCTTTGTGGTGCGTCTCCAGGGTTGCTGTGTGCTCACCTGCCCCATCATCATCACCACATCAGCGACCGTCATCACCTGGTCAGACACCTCACCCAGCTCTCTTTTGCCATCCTGCTTCATCAGAAGGTTTGCTGTAAATGTTGGGTTCTTCTGCCAGGTCCTCTATTACTCCCACGTGAGTGTGGTCCTATTTTCCCTTTGTCTTGTCTCTCTCCTAATTCACCTGCTCTCATCTCTCGTTTCAGGCTGTGTGCTTCCCCTGGCGAGTGGCGTTTTTCTCTTGCGGAGGCGTTCTTTGCAATTAATAAAATTCAACCAAAACTTGTTACTCTGTGTCATTGTGTGTTTCCTTTGGTGTCATTCCCTGCACGAGTGGTCTAATTTTTGCCAATCATCACACGCTGCTTGGTCATAAGGAAGACATTAATTACAGTTGATGCCCAGTTAGTTATTTTAGGGAGAACAAACTGGGAAAGTTTAATGCTGGGTTGAAAAATCAGCTGACTGCTTTCACATAGTGCGCACGGATGCAACATACAGACATGAATGGGTTTGAAACATTAGGAAAAGAGGATGATGCCTCTGCAAATTTTCATCAACTTTCATAAAATGGAAGGATCATTAAGGGTGGTGCTGAAGTTGCTCCCCGCCCCATGGGGAGCCAGAGAGCTCCCTTTTCTATTGCTTTTGCCAACCGAGGGTCTCCCCTGTCTTGTGCAGAGGTCTGCCAAGGTTTGTGGCCCTCTGTTTCAGTCTCTCCTGGACGGGAGGCAAGGAGATCTGGCGCAGCGTCCCTTGGGGGCTGATGGGTGACAGTGGGGGGCGCAATCCGGGGCATCCGCCACTTGAAGACCCGACCGTAAGGCGCAGTGCGGGTGACCTTAGCCTGGCTGGGAACCCAGGGGCACTAGGTAGATGTGGACATATCTCCTATCTCTCTGGGAAGTTACAGTGAAAAGTAAAATGCGGCACACTCCCTGTTCATTCATTCATTCATTCATTCATTCCCCTAAAATTAAACACATTAATGCCTAATAAACCAGTGATGAAAATGAAAATGTGGATGGAATAAAAATCTTCAGACTGACATGCCTCCCCCCATGCACCACATCCACACCAGAATGCACACATGCTCCCTATTCATTCATTCACCTAAAAAAAAAAATCATATATTAATGTCTAATCTATAGACTACAATGGTAAGTCCACAATTAAAATGAGAATGTGGATGGAATAAAAAAAAACTATTAAGTGTATCGTCATATTATAATTAAAATGATGGGTGGTGCAGCGGCAAAGAAATAATAAACTGCGAACTGAGAGTTTTAAGTAGAGTTTATTAAATCACACCACCGTCACAGGATCCCCGCTCCAGCCCAAGTGTGTGCAGGCTGGAGCGGGATCCTCAGGCTCTCAGAGAAGAGACACAAAGTGCGTGTCTGCAGCAGCAGTTGAAGAATGAGAGAGTGAGTTACAGAACTTGTGCAGTATTTATACCCAGTTACAGACAGTACATGAAAGGGCATTCACAGCAGTTGGAATGATCAAAGAGGCTGCAGACAGGCATGAGACATTTGCATCTGAGAGACACAGTAAGAACAGGATGCATGAACACAATACATGAATGGCGCATTAACATCACAGTACAAAACCGGAAAAAGCCAGAAGAAGCGAGGCTGCCTGTAGACATCAATACACACATTTCACTGTTAAGTTAATTGCTCTAGTCGAGTGCTGTGTCTGTCCCAGTCTGTTGTGGGGGGTTACGCCACACCGCTCCCCCTCAGAGGGTCCGGATTTGGCAGCGAGCAGTGAAAGTTCTGTGCAGGCGGAGGTGGAGGGGGTGGGGGGTAGTAAGTGCCGGCCGGAGACGGTGAAATCGTCTGAGCCGCGCAAAAATTGCTTGTTGATCCGCGATGTCGAGGGGCTGTCCCGTTGAATGTGCGGAGATCACAAGAAGAAAAATTTGTCACTGGCTCATCCCGCGATTAAGTCCTGCAAGGATTAATAGTGGCCGTGAAGAGAAGCAGGGGCGGCTGTAAGAAAAAAATAGAAGCAGAGGGACTGGCGTGTTGACTTTAGGTGCAGGCGCAGCCCCAAAGTCCTCGGGGATCGCAAAACCGCTGAATTCCCCTTGTGTGCCGTGGCTGAGACCATTAACAAATCCTTCGAGCATGCTGCGTGCGTGCCTCCAGGTGTGAGAGCAGCCCTGAAGGCTCTGTGTGCAGCGGCGAAGGATGATGGCGGTCTGTGGAGCCGTATGTGTCCCGTGCGTGGTGCGCCGTCCTCGTAACTCCCCGGTGCGTGTGCCGGGGGTCCGTGCATTGTTGGGCCAGCTGGAGAGGAGACAGGGTCAGGGAGCATAATCATCCCTGTTCAATGTGTTGGAGCGGTGAAAGGAAGTAGACGATCTTTGTCCCTCGCGCTCGTGCAGATGCGTTGGAGTGGTGAGAGGGAGGAGACGATCTTTGTCACTCGCTCGGCATGGTGCATTCAGGTCCACGCGCTGCATTCTCCGTCGGCCATGGAGGTCGCCGTCGTGGAGAGGGGACGAGGTGCATGCGCTCTTGTGTGGAGGAGCTGTGAGCGCGGCCGGTCCAGCGTGGATGTGCCAATCTAGGCGTGCAGATCCCACCATGGAGTTTGCTGCGGCTTTCCCGGTCGTGGGTGATGTCCTGAGAGTTCACTGAAGCAGAAGGCAGCTGCTGCGTTCACTTGTCGTCGGAGCATCACCGCCGGGTGCTGCGTTCGCCGGCAGCGTGTTTTTTTCAGCGTCGGGTCACCAGTGCGGCGGCAAAGAAATAATAAACTGCGAACTGAGAGGTTTTTTTTTTTTTTATTTAAGTTTTTGTAAAGGGTATACAGGTCATTACAGCATTGCATTGTTTACATTTTCATCACATGTTCCCTTATTTTTTGCTATTTGACAACATTGGTAGGATAGTTATTACAACACCCCCCCTTTTTTTTTTTAAAGTGAAAGAAAAAGTGAAATTAAGGAGAATTAAATTTAAAAAAAAACAAAACGAATAAACAAACAAACAGAACAGCAAAAAACAAACAAACAGAAAATTAAGTAATTAAAAGTAAAAGAGCATCTGAGTAGAGTTGGAACAAAAAATACAATGGTATTTGTCAAAGATTAGATCTAATGGAAGATACATATGCAATCCAGGGTTGCCAAAAGTTCATGAACCCATCCATGTCCTGTCTCAGTGCGAATGTCAACTTTTCCATCGAGTAAATGTCTTGAATCACGTTAATCCAATCTTCAGGTGTAGGACAGTCCTTCAGCATCCATTTTTTAGTTAGGGCTTTTTTACTTGCCAATATTAAAACACTGAATAAGTATTTATCTCCTCGTCTTTCCAGTGAGTCCGGTAGTAAACCCAAATACAAAGTTACAAAAGAAAAGGGAACTGTTATTTTGAATATTTTCCCCAATATTGTCTGTACGTTGGTCCAATATTGGTGGATAACTGGGCATGACCAAAACACATGAAAATGATTTGCAGTCTTTTCACCACACAAGCGCCAACAGTTCAACCCCTTATGGGTAAATTTGTTTTGTGCAGGTGTTCTGAAAAATCTTACCAAGTTTTTCCATCCAAATTCTCTCCACTGCAGGGATGAGGTACTTTTCCATTGCTGTCTATTTAGCTTTTCCCATATTTCCAATTGTAAAGTGAAATTTCCCTCTTTTTCCCATCTCTCTTTTATATATGATGTGTTGTCTTCTTTTAAGTCTTGAAGACCTTGGTATATTTTAGAAATGTATCTGATCCCTGGGATCCCTTTATATGCCATTAAGAAGACCTTCAGAACACCTGACTGGGCCCTTTCCAAATCCTCCTTTTTAAGTATATTGTTTATGTGGTGTCTAAGCTGAAAGAACCTGTAAAGATCTTGATTTATTAGACCTTGTTTTTTCAAATCTTCAAAACTTCTTAAAGTTTGCCCCTTAAAAAAATCGTAATATTTTATCAGCCCTTTCTCTTTCCACTCTTTAAATCTAGTGTCTGTTTTATTGGGGGTAAAGTCTTGATCATAGGCAATCCATTGCAGAAGTCGATAGGGCTCTTTGGCTTGATTCTCTCTGACTATCTTAAACCAAATTTTTAGCGGGGTCTCTATCCACGGGTTAGTGTTATTCAAGAGTTTAGTTAAGGCATTGTTCCCTATTATCGCCTGTAGGGGGATGTCACTTGTTATTTGGCATTCCATCTCCTTCCATTGTGCAGTGTAGACTGGGTTACATATCTCTACTAAAGTTTTAATTTGTGCAGCTATAAAATAGTCCCTGATATTTGGCAGCGCGAGCCCACCTTTGTCTTTGTTTAGCTGTAGGGTTCTATATCTGATTCTAGGTCTCTTACCCTGCCATATGAATCTTGAGATCCTTCTGTCCAGCTCCTGCCATGTTTTTTTGGGAGGTTCTACCGGTATTGTTTGGAAAAGGTATAGAAGACGTGGAAGTATATTCATTTTGACTGCTTCAATTCTTTGTGCAGTACCTAAGAATGGTATCATATTCCATCTTGCTAGGTCAGATTTTATTTTTGTCACCAGTGGATCATAGTTTAGTGTTATAATTTTGTCGAGTTGTTTCGGGATATTGACCCCCAGATATTTCATAGATTCCAACTCCCAGTTAGTTTTGAGTTCACTTAGTGAAAAATGATTTGGGTCATAGTTGAATGTTAAAACTTGGGTTTTATGCATGTTTAATTTGTACCCCGATAAATCTCCATAGTCTGAAAAAACTGAGATTAGTTCTGGTAGAGAAGTGTCTGGCTGCCCTAGGTATATTAAAATGTCATCAGCAAAGAGTGCTATTTTATGTTCCTTCTGACCAAGTGTAATACCTTGAATTTCTTGATTTTGTTTATCCATTGGCTCAGAGGTTCTATGAAGATTGCAAAGAGCAGTGGAGACAGGGGGCAGCCTTGACGACATCCTCTTTCCAGCTCAAAAGATGATGATAAATTACCGTTAATCCTTATTTTAGCTGTTGGTTTTTTATATAATGCCTGTATAGTTCTAATGAAGTTGTTATGAAAATTGAAACTGGATAAGATTCTATATAGGAAAGACCAGTCAACCGAATCGAATGCTTTTTCAGCATCTAATCCCAATATGACTGCATTTAAGTTATATTTTTTTATATGATGAATTATGTGTAAAGTGTGTCGAATGTTGTCTTGTGTCTGTCTTTGTCTTATAAAACCTGTTTGGTCTAAGTGAATTAAGTCTGTCAGTATGTTTTCTAACCTTTTGGCAAGGATAGTGGTAAAAAGCTTATAGTCCTGATTTAATACACTGATTGGTCTGTAGTTGGAGCATTCTAGTTTATCCTTTTCAGGTTTCGGTATAACTGCAATGACCCCTTCTCTCCAGGAGGGGGGGATTTCCACTGTGTGGAGGACGTAGTTAAATGTTTTCAGGAGGAGAGGAGATAGTTGCTGTTTAAAGGTTTTGTACCATTCTGCTGTATAGCCATCTGCTCCTGGGGATTTGTTAGCTTTAAGTTTCATAATTGCTTTTTCCAATTCTTTAGGTTGTATTTCTGACAGTAGGGTTTTATTTTGTGATTCCATAAGTTGGGGAAGGTTTAATGTGTTTGGGAATGTCTCGGATGCGTTTTTATGTTTTTTGTGGGAGTATAAGTTCTTGTAGTAATTCTTGAAGCTTTTAAGAATATCCTGAGTTCTGAATTTTATTTCCTTTGATACTGGGTCTCTGATTTTGTAGATTGCTCTTTCTGTTTGTTGTTTCCTCAATTTATAGGCTAGTAATTTTGCTGATTTACTGCCTGCTTCATAGTGTTTTTGTTTCAGAAATGTAAGTTTCTTCTGGATTTCTATTGTGTAGATCTCATTTATTTGATTTTTAATTTCTTTAATCTTGAGCGAGCCATTAGAATGAGTGTTGTCTTTGTGTTCTTTTTCTAGGTTCTTGAGTTCTGACTCTAGTGTGATTAGTTTTTCTTGTCTCAGTTTGTTTTGGGTTGCCAGTTTTACAATAATTTTTCCCCTTATTACAGCTTTGCACGCATCCCACAGTATTAAAGGGGATACTTCTCCATTATCGTTTTCTTCCAAATATTTGAAAATATCTGATTCCAATTCATCTTTCAGTGGTCCTTTCAGGACATTTGAATTCAACCTCCAGGAAAATGTATTATTTGTGTATTTTTGGATGTTTAAGTCCATATAGATCGGACTGTGGTCAGAGAGATCCATCAGTCCTATTTTACATGTTTTTACTCTTCCAATGTCTCTATTAAACATAAAAAAGTAATCAATCCTTGAGTAAGATGAATGTGGCGTTGAATAAAAAGTATAATCTTTTACATTGGGGTTGAATTCCCTCCATACGTCACAGATTCCCATTTCTTTTAGTAGCATCCGAGTATTCCTATTTTGGGTGTTATTTTGATGTGAAGAATTACCTGTTGCATCCCAGTATGGATTCAGTCTTAGATTGAAGTCTCCACCACATATCACTAAACCTTGGGCTTTAGTTATCATTAGGTCGAATACATTTTTATAAAATTTCCATTTAGCCCCTGGTGGTGCATATACATTCAGCAGGGTGATATCTTCTCCCTCTAGCCGCCCAGTTACCAAACTGTACCTCCCTTCTTTATCTTTGTGTTCTGATTTTTTTTCAAATGTAATTTTGGTTGATATCAATGTCGCTACTCCCCTCCTCCTCCCTGATTTATATGAAGATGAAGAGATCATTTTAAACCCTTGTCTATTGAGTTTAGTGTGTTCCACGTCTGTTAGGTGGGTTTCTTGTAAAAATATTATTTCTGCTTTGTCTTTTTTCATTTTGCGTAGAATCTTGGATCTTTTAACTGGATTCAGGATCCCTTTTACATTATATGAGGCTATTTTGGTTACACCCTGTGTTCCGGCCCCGGGTTATGAGCTGCATTTTGGTGTGCAATAACTGATGTTTGACACATCTTTAATGTCCTTGCTTTTGACTTTAATTGCATCAAACACCGTAAAGACTGAAACATATCAAACACAAGAAACATTATTTTAGCTGTGGACACAAAATTCTAGTATTACAGAAATTAAATCATACTGCATACACACAAATGTATACATTTATGATCTCAAATTGGTAGATTTTTTAGGTTTACTGAGTTGTTGCAAGAAAGCTACCAGCAAAAATTATGCAGCATTTACTGTAAACAAATACAACAGATTATCAAATCCACATTTAAAATTGTATGGTTTGTGCACATCAGATTTTCATATTAGAAACACACACAAAAAGTTTCTATTCTTTGAACATGTGCATATTCAAACAACCATCATTAAACTTCAACAGAGTTAAACATTTCACTAACCACTTTGCCGGATTACAGCCTTCCGAGGGCAGAAATTCCTTGCAGGCTCTCACATTTGTCTGCAATTAATAGCCCGGAATAAATACCTTGTAAATTGGTATTTCAGCTAATTTAAAGTCAAGATGTCAATTCAAAAACATAACAATAAAATTGACTAGAACTAGGCATCCAGTAAATAATGAAGGTTTGCCAGATTTGCACTTCTAAAAGCTACCAAAGCCATGCAAGCCGGGGATTGCAGCAGTGATCGACCTGAATAATACTGCATTTACTTCAAGTCAAAAATACATCCCTATTCACAAAATGAGGCTTCAAAAATTACTTTTTCACAACTATTACAGTTTTTCGCACATGCATGGAGACTAGGTGAAATGTTACATAGGCAATGGATTACCCCTGACAGTCACATGGTCTAGTCACACTTCAACAGACTTCAAAAATATCATCTCTCAAACAATCCACAAAATATCGGGTAGATAATTGGCTATGAGGGATTATTTCATCATTATGACAGTTTCACCCTACCTGGGCTGAGGTAAGCAACTGGATGGCTTTGGATTTCTGTCTTAGCCAGCCATGCTGAAATCCGTCCGTTGTCCTATTCTGCTGGGCAGGAAGTCTCAAAATCGTCTACTTCCTGTTGTGAATAATCTTATACCTCATGTATTTTTGATGGCAAATTATTTCAATAATTCTTAAATCTCAAAGGACAAATTTCCAAACCTGGGATTTAAAAGAAAATATGGAGGGAATAAATAAATAAATACAAGGCAGGGAGTTTCCAAGGGATTCCCCAGAGGTCAAAGGTCATTTCCGGGTTGGGGGTTCCCCCAGACACAAAGTAAACAACTTTTGCCTGGCACACAGAGCCAGGCTGTGAATATATATACCTGCCAAAACAAATCTTTGGGAGGCATTGCTGTACAACCAGAGGTCAAATACTAGAAAGGATGTCACTGTTGACATATATAGCGGGGACATTGCCATGTTTCTCACATGGATCAAACAAACACAGCTGCTGCCGTTACACTCCCACCAAAATCTTTATGATGGAAGACTATAAAGTCATGCCAACATAAAGATTTTCACAATGTCACCTAATCTTTAACCGGCAGCAAGAGCACAACCTTTTGCACTGGTCTTTCCAGTTCTCCCACCGTTCAATTATGACAGGCTCGACGGGTTCGTCCCAGGATTTCTTTTGCTTGCACAGTTCTTGCAGGATCTTTCTCCCTTGCAACACCACAGGGCTAATAAATCCATTTGGGTCATAGACTGACATGACTGTAGAGAGGATGCCTCTTCTTGTGTTGGGTTTATCCTGTAGTGTTATCTTGAACCTGAAGCAGTCATTTTGGACATCCCATCTTGTTCCAAGTGTGCGCTCAACCGGGAGAGGTTCCAGTTCCAAGTTTGTTTCGGAGACGGTAGTGGCTCTTTCTGAAGGTGGTATAGATTCCAGGACGTCTATGCTGTTCGACAGGAACTTATGGAGTCTAACTTTGCCCTTTTTGCATATTTCAGTGGCCTGGCAGATTAGCTCCTTCGCTTCATCTTTGGTGTCGCTGAAATCTTGGCCGAGAACCTTCAGGGTCTCACAGGGTGGTGGCACTATATATTCTTTGGCGACAATCCTATGGCATACACCATTGTTGCCTTGTTCATAACAAGGGCCTCCAATAATGCTCCATCCCAAGTCTGTTTTCACAGCAAAGGCTTCTTCGGGATTTCCGGAGACTATCTCCACCGGTCTGAGTGCTTGTGGGCAGGAGTATCCAATGAGCAGTCCCACTTCACAGTCTTGAATAGGAGGAATGAAGGGGGCTATTCGAGCCAAATGAGGCATCATACTTGCCGCTACCTTTGAAGGAATGTGCTCCCTGTTGTGAGGGATGTGGTCTCTTGTGTAGCACGACTTGACTCGGACTTCGACAGTCGAGTCGTATCCTCTCAGTTTGATGTCTGAGAACTTCTTACAATAGACCACCGATGAAGATGTCATAGTTGTTATCTTCATTCTTGTTATTTCATGTGGCATGCACAGCTTGGCTGCCAGATCCTCTGTGATATAGGAGCTGTCGCTTTGGGTATCAATCAGTGCATAAACCAATACTTCTTGCGAGCCAGCTTGGCCTGTCTTGACCCAAACAGGTACGATCATTGAAGTATAACTCTTCATGTAATCTTGGTTGGTTTTGTTTGAAATAGATTCAAATGTGTTTTCATCTTTGTCGGCTTCTGACTCTGTAAGCTTTGTGTCTGCTTTCTTCTTGTCTAAGTGCAGCAGAGTTTGGTGTTTGCCTTCGCACGTGTTGCAGGACACTTTAACTAGACACTTCTTTGATGTGTGGCCACGTCTGAGACATTTGAAGCAAAGGGCCTTGCTTCGAATGCTTTGTATTTTGTCATCATAAGGCAACTCTTTGAAAGCATTGCACTTGTAGATGAGGTGATCTTTGTCGCAGTAGGTGCAAACTGGAGAATTTTTGGCTCCACTTTTAGGGGTTTCTTTTTCAGCACTGGTGTTGGTGTTGGTGGCATGAGTAATGCCAGGTGCTTGTTTTGTCTTTGCCCTAGACTCGTTTCCTCTATTCGTGGTTGGCAACTTGTCTTGGTTTTGAGCGACCACGCATATAGGGTTGTTAGCCACTCTGGCTTCTCTGGCTACGAAGTCGACAAATTCTTGAAACGAAGGGTAGCCCTTTCCAACATCTATGTCTTCTGTAACACGCCGTGTCCACCTAGTGTTACAATACTCGGGTAACTTGGCTGCTGTTTCCTGGATTTGGACGCAATCGTTCAAAACTTCAAGACCTTTCACGTAGGGGATAGCTTCTTTGAGGGTGCTCAGGAAATCGCTGAAATCTTGAAGACCTTTCTTATCTTTGCCTGTTACTTTGGGCCAGTCTCTCAACTTGTTTCTCAAGGAGAGTTGAATGGTGAAGGGGTGTCCGAACCGCTCTTCCAACGTGGTCCATGCACGGTTGTAGGCAGCTTCATCACTTCCGAAAAAACAACCTTCTACTGCCGCTCTGGCTTCTCCTGCAAGGTACTGCTGCAGATAATACAGCTTGTCTGATGGTGGAATTCCCTTGTTCTCAACAAGTGTCACAAAACTTTTGCGAAAGTTGATGAACTTGAGTGGGTCACCATCAAACACAGGAGGTGTGGGGACAGGCAGCCTTGATTTGCTGACGCTATCTGCGAATGTTTGGGCGATGAAGGCCAACTGTGACTCTACTTGGCTCGCGCAATCTTCAGCTCTTGGTGATCTGGCCTCAGGAGAAAAAGCAGGTGCCTCTGGATTCAGATAACCTTTACTAGGCTTGTCACTGCAACAAGAGATGTCATCTGACTTTTGGACTCTTTCCTCTTCTTCTGCTATTTCTAATTGTTCATGACAACTTTCCAAGGCCACCTTGTATTTCCTTATCTTTGCGTGAAGCTCTGCACACTTTCGCTTAGCGCTCAATTCAGCCAGCTTCCTGGCCCTTTCTGAGGCATTACTTGATCCTGTTGAAGAGCCTGTTGAAGATTCTGAAATCTGTGTACTTACAGATACCTTTGACTGAATGGAGACTTTAGACTTGGCAGAAATATCAGACTCATAGTCTAACTTGCTTCCAAAGAGAGACCTGGAATAATTCATTCCCCAAGTAGTCTTGAGAAGGCTTTTTCTCTCCTCGTCTGCCATCATTGGATTCTCTCCAATCTGTTTCAAGGCTTTCGCCATGTCTGCGCACATTTGCTTAGCGCTGTCGACTCTGCGCCGCATCTCTTTGTCTGGCGGGCACAAATCTCGACAGGCTTCATATGTAGCTGTCATTTCTTTGTCCAGGCGAATCAGGTCTTCCAAGTCATCTTCAGTTGTGTCCAAGACCTCATCTTTGTATGCATTAAAAAGAGCGAACACAGCCTTCTTTACTTTACTGTATGTTCGCATAAACTTTTTGTTTGCTCTGTCTACCTGTGCTTCTTGTTCTTCCTTTTTACTGATGACAGCATCTAAAGTCGCAACTTTGTCATTGAGGCTGTCGTATTCAGCAGAAATCTCTGGTGAGACAGACTTATCCTCTCCCTTTGCTTTCACTAACCGCCTGACTTGTTTCAGTCTCTTCATGCATGTCTCTCGTCTTTGCTTCAGCTCATGAAGTGGGACATGCCTGAGTTTTGTTTGTGCAGTGTTCTGGTTAGTCTTGCCAGTGGCGCCATCTTCTGGATCACTTGCATCTTCTTTTTCTTGGATTCCAGCCACCGCATTCTCTCCTTCTGGTTGCTTCTTGTCACCATTATTCTTTTCTTGTTCACTGATTGTAGCCAACTCCATTTCAAGAGTTTCTATTGCATCATGTACTGTTTCTGCATCAGTGTTGAGTTGAGCTCGCTCTTCCTCAGACAAGGTTTCAACTGCCAAGTCAGCATTTATGGCTTGTAATTGCTCTTTGGCAGCTGTGATCTGCTCTCGCAATTCTTGCTCAGTTGCATTTTTGGCAGCTGCAGCCATTTTGTTGCAGTACAGTGTTTATGGAAAATAGTGAGGAAATGGGACAAAAAATGAAATGGTAATTTATATTACCTCTTTGAATAAAGTGAGTTTCGATTGCCAGCAGTATTACATACACTGTCAACTGTTTCAGTGAGTTGGTGAACTCTTTGTGACAGCATATGCCACCCGACAGTCGTTTTGGCAATCTAATGACCGTAAAAAAAAATTTTTAAAAAAAATGTTTAATAAATCTGGATGGTTTGACAGGCAATGCTCGCCAGGCTTAGTAATTGGGATTTTCACCAACCAGATTTCTTGAGTGAAAACCTGGAGATAAAAAATATTATGCAAACCTGAAACACAATGTGTTTTTTATGTTTACCTCGAAATTTCCACTCAAAATAACTGAATGGAAACTATACTTGAATTAGGGAATTCTTATCTTTGGGGTATATGATCAGTCCGCCAAGGTCTCCGCCTTTGACCGCCACCTAATCCACATAGCACCGGACCCCCATGATCCCTCCTGCAGGTGGTGGACCCACTGGAGGGAGGAGACCCCGGGGCAGACCCAGGACTCGGTGGAGAGACTATGTCTCCCAGCTGGTCTGGGAACGCCTTGGTATCCCCTCTGAAGAGCTGGAGCAGGTGGCTGGGGAGAGGGAAGTCTGGGCTTCTCTGCTTGAACTGCTGCCTCCGCGACCCGGACCTCCGGAAAAGCGGTAGAAGATGGATGGATGGATGGGGTATATGATTCCCTAAATACTTTGAACTTGTACTTGATTTGATTAATTCAAAATTGAATTAAATTTGAGGAATCTTGAAATATACTTATATCATTGAATTGAAGCTCAACCAGCCCTTACCTCAGCCCTTGATCTTACTTAATCTTACTAGCCTGATTTAAATTGATGTTCAAAAATACTGATTGAAATACGCTAGCAACAGGATGTGCACAAGCAGTACATGTACAATGAAAACAGAATAATGCAAACACTTCTCTCAACATCAGCACAAAATAAACACAGTATTCAGTGACTAATAAACTTGACTTTGCACTTGAGAAACACGAACTTGACTTGACTTAAAATGTGTCCTCAAGGTTCAATCACTGGATACATGTCCTTCACTTACAGGCTGTAGCAGAAAAGTGAATGTCTCTTACTTAATTCTCATATACTAGCAATAGCACACTGGTGAGTGGTACCGACAGGATGTCACCATCACGATCTCGATGACACGGCACGACCCAACCTCTTGAATCTGCAGCGTTCCTTGCTTGCACACCCACGCTCGTCCACGATGACTTGGTACAGACGAGTATGAGGTAGTGTCTTTACTAGTGTCTTTACTGTTCCGGCCCCGGATTATGAGCTGCATTTTGGTGTGCAATAACTGATGTTTGACACATCTTTAATGTCCTTGCTTTTGACTTTAATTGCATCAAACACCGTAAAGACTGAAACATATCAAACACAAGAAACATTATTTTAGCTGTGGACACAAAATTCTAGTATTACAGAAATTAAATCATACTGCATACACACAAATGTATACATTTATGATCTCAAATTGGTAGATTTTTTAGGTTTACTGAGTTGTTGCAAGAAAGCTACCAGCAAAAATTATGCAGCATTTACTGTAAACAAATACAACAGATTATCAAATCCACATTTAAAATTGTATGGTTTGTGCACATCAGATTTTCATATTAGAAACACACACAAAAAGTTTCTATTCTTTGAACATGTGCATATTCAAACAACCATCATTAAACTTCAACAGAGTTAAACATTTCACTAACCACTTTGCCGGATTACAGCCTTCCGAGGGCAGAAATTCCTTGCAGGCTCTCACATTTGTCTGCAATTAATAGCCCGGAATAAATACCTTGTAAATTGGTATTTCAGCTAATTTAAAGTCAAGATGTCAATTCAAAAACATAACAATAAAATTGACTAGAACTAGGCATCCAGTAAATAATGAAGGTTTGCCAGATTTGCACTTCTAAAAGCTACCAAAGCCATGCAAGCCGGGGATTGCAGCAGTGATCGACCTGAATAATACTGCATTTACTTCAAGTCAAAAATACATCCCTATTCACAAAATGAGGCTTCAAAAATTACTTTTTCACAACTATTACAGTTTTTCGCACATGCATGGAGACTAGGTGAAATGTTACATAGGCAATGGATTACCCCTGACAGTCACATGGTCTAGTCACACTTCAACAGACTTCAAAAATATCATCTCTCAAACAATCCACAAAATATCGGGTAGATAATTGGCTATGAGGGATTATTTCATCATTATGACAGTTTCACCCTACCTGGGCTGAGGTAAGCAACTGGATGGCTTTGGATTTCTGTCTTAGCCAGCCATGCTGAAATCCGTCCGTTGTCCTATTCTGCTGGGCAGGAAGTCTCAAAATCGTCTACTTCCTGTTGTGAATAATCTTATACCTCATGTATTTTTGATGGCAAATTATTTCAATAATTCTTAAATCTCAAAGGACAAATTTCCAAACCTGGGTTTTAAAAGAAAATATGGAGGGAATAAATAAATAAAAGGCAGGGAGTTCCCAAGGGATTCCCCAGAGGTCAAAGGTCATTTCCGGGTTGGGGGTTCCCCCAGACACAAAGTAAACAACTTTTGCCTGGCACACAGAGCCAGGCTGTGAATATATATACCTGCCAAAACAAATCTTTGGGAGGCATTGCTGTACAACCAGAGGTCAAATACTAGAAAGGATGTCACTGTTGACATATATAGCGGGGAAATTGCCATGTTTCTCACATGGATCAAACAAACACAGCTGCTGCCGTTACACCCTGTTTCTCCATTGTATTTTCTTATTTAGTATAACCTCCCTGGGAACCTCCCTGGGAAGGTCTATGCCAAGGTACTGGAGAGGAGAGTCCGGCCGTTGGTCGAACCTCGGATTCAGGAGGAGCAATGTGGTTTTCGTCCTGGCCGTGGCACATCGGACCAGCTCTTTACCCTCTCGAGAATTCTTGAGGGTTCGTGGGAGTTTGCCCAACCAGTTTACATGTGTTTTGTGGACTTGGAGAAGGCATTTGACCGCGTCCCTCGTGGATTTTTGTGGGGGGTGCTTCGGGAGTATGGGGTATCGGGCTTGTTGTTACGAGCTATTCGGTCTCTGTACGACCGTTGTGAGAGTTTAGTTCGCATTGCCAACACTCGGTCGGAGTCATTCCCAGTGAGAGTTGGACTCCGCCAGGGCTGCCCTTTGTCACCGGTCCTGTTCATAATTTTTATGGACAGGATTTCTAGGCGCAGCCAGGGAATGGAGGGTGTCATGCTTGGTGACCACAGGATCTCATCTCTGTTGTTTGCAGATGATGTTGTCCTGTTGGCTTCATCCAGCAATGACCTACAGCTCTTGCTGGGACGGTTTGCCGCTGAGTGTGAAGCGGCTGGGATGAGAATCAGCACCTCCAAGTCCGAGTCCATGGTCCTCAGCCGGAAAAAGGTGGATTGTCCTCTCCGGGTTGGGGACAGGCTCCTGCCCCAAGTGGAGGAGTTTAAGTATCTTGGGGTCTTGTTCACGAGTGAGGGGAAAATGGAGCGAGAGATCGACAGACGGATTGGAGCAGCATCTGCAGTGATGCGGACGTTGTACCGGTCTGTTGTGGTGAAGAGGGAGCTTAGTTCTAAGGCAAAGCTGTCGATTTACCAGTCAATCTACGTTCCTACTCTCACCTATGGTCACGAGCTTTGGGTAATGACCGAAAGAACGAGATCGCGGATACAAGCGGCTGAAATGAGCTTTCTCCGTAGGATTGCTGGACTCACCCTCAGAGATAGGGTGAGGAGCTCAGTCATCCGGGAGAGGCTCAGAGTAGAACCGCTGCTCCTCCACATTGAAAGGAGTCAGTTGAGGTGGTATGGGCATCTGATTAGGATGCCTCCTGGACGCCTCCCACTTGAGGTGTTTCAGGCACGTCCCACTGGGAGGAGACCCCGGGGCAGACCCAGGACTCGGTGGAGAGACTATGTCTCCCAGCTAGTCTGGGAACGCCTTGGTATCCCCTCTGAAGAGCTGGAGCAGGTGGCTGGGGAGAGGGAAGTCTGGGCTTCTCTGCTTGAACTGCTGCCTCCGCGACCCGGACCTCCGGAAAAGCGGTAGAAGATGGATGGATGGATGGATGGAGTGTGGTGGCCCTCTTTTTTGCTACTCAGAAACTGAAAGAACATTAAGAACATAAAAAACATTAAGAACATAGTGTACGAAACTTTAAAACAAAAAACTGTCAAAAAAACTTCCTGAGCTGGGGTCTCTTTAAAGACCCTGTAAGAGCCCTGATGGAGTGTAGGCTCTGAGGGAAATTCCTCAAACTCTGTTACGTGTTGAGGGCCCTCTCTTACCCCTGTAAGTTGTCCCATGTTTTTAACGTGAATTTCAGATCCCAATCCGAATTTGTAATGATTTTTTTTTTTTTTTTTATGCCTGTACCCTATGAGATTGTGTGCACCCTCCCACCCCCATCACAGCAAACAGTCACTCTAATACAGTATTTGTTAGTGGGGAGAGAACATGTGGGTCATTGTTACGTTTCTATTTTAACATGATTTTTTTTTCCCCCTTTAAATTAAGAAGACATTTGTTTCTAATGCTAAAACTGCTCCATGAAAGGTTTTACCACATGCTGATTCTGCATCTCCTTTAATGTTTGTTACCTTGTAGGAGGGGGGGGTGGAAGTGCAGAGTGACTGAAAAGAAAAAAAAAAAAAAGACAAAAAGGTCGCTATTCCTTCCTGGAACTGGAAAGCTTATCTTTGTAGCTCTGGGGCTGGGTTTCCCGCTGCTGGCCCGTGGATTTTGAAGGTCTCTGAGTGGACCACGTTTGAGCTCTGATTTTCTCGCTCAGATTTGCTGCGGGTTTAAACACCGTTACCGGGAGCCCTCTCCTTGCCATGTCAGTTGTTGCTTCTTCCGCTGAATTGTAGAGACATGACTCTTCACCGTAAAAGACCCTTAACTTCGCCGGAAATGGCGTCTGAAAGCGTAGATTCTGTTCCCGTAGAACCTTTTTGGCGTCGTTATATTCCTGTCGCTTTTTAAGAACCTCAGGGGCGTAATCGTGCTCCACGAAGACTTTTCTCTCATGATGCATAAATCCTTTTTTCTGCCAAGCCCGTCTTACAACGTCTTGTTTTATTTTGAAATTGGCGAATCTCACCACCACGGAACGTGGGGGCGCTTCCGGCGCTGGCTTAGCGGCTAATGTACGATGGGCTTTTTCTATCTTCAAATCGGTGGTTTGTGGAATATCCAACTTCTCTCTCAATAAGGATTCCACGCATTCCGCCATTGTGTTGAAACTATCTTCAGCTCCTTCTTTCAGACCGTGAATTCTGATGTTATCTCGTCTCTGTCTTCCTTCTTGGTCGGTTAGCTTAGCCTCCAGCCTTGACTGTTTTCTGTATAAATCCAGCACAGAATCTTCAAGCACTTTTACTCTTTCTTCAGCTTCCAAGATTCGGTTTTCGGCCTGGTCCATTCTGCTGTTCGCCCTTTTTAGATCCTCTCTGAATTCAAGAAATTCGGCCCGAAATCGTCGTAATTCGTCAAATAGTGATTTCAAGCTAATCCTTTTGTTAGCTAGGCCCAGGTCCTCATCTTCTGAACGGAGGTCCTCCGGTTCAGATTCTGCGGTCGCTGTGCGTCCTGACCTGGGGAATGTCAGTTTCCTCTGCTTTTGGTTAGGCATGGTGTTATTGTCTTTTGATTTTTAATCTTCCAAAAATCCGTTAGGTCTGATTTTGAAGATGTTTTGCTTGGATTGGGGTCTGGGAGTTTCAGCGTTAAGTTGCTATCACCATGGCGACCAGACCGGAAGTCGCGAACTGAGAGTTTTAAGTAGAGTTTATTAAATCACACCACCATCACAGGATCCCCGCTCCAGCCCAAGTGTGTGCAGGCTGGAGCGGGATCCTCAGGCTCTCAGAGAAGAGACACAAAGTGCGTGTCTGCAGCAGCAGTTGAAGAATAAGAGAGTGAGTTACAGAACTTGTGCAGTATTTATACCCAGTTACAGACAGTACATGAAAGGGCATTCACAGCAGTTGGTATGATCAAAGAGGCTGCAGACAGGCATGAGACATTTGCATCTGAGAGACACAGTAAGAACAGGATGCATGAACACAATACATGAATGGCACATTAACATCACAGTACAAAACCGGAAAAAGCCAGAAGAAGCGAGGCTGCCTGTAGACATCAATACACACATTTCACTGTTAAGTTAATTGCTCTAGTCGAGCGCTGTGTCTGTCCCAGTCTGTTGTGGGGGGTTACGCCACAGGTGGTTATATTATGACTGTTACAAGTCTTTCCATTAAAATTACAGAAAATCCCAGCACATGCTGTTTCCTCATGAGCTCCAGAGCTGCAGGATTTTAAAACACACAGCTGAAATAGCATTAAACAATGCACTTCTGACAACAGACCTTTTTCCTGATCAAAAGCACATTGCCATAAAAAGCATCATAATACCTTTGCGCACGAGACTGCATGCCTCCACACCTCTTTGAAATGACTCTCCAACTCCCCGTGCAAAGCTGTCACACTGTCTACTGGTAATTAGATTGGTTTGAGGCAAAGCGTAAAATCAGACAATGCACTGACAGAAACTAACATAAACACTGGCATACAGCGGGAAGTGTGGCGCCAAAGTCCACTGATGACTGCCAAAATGAGGCCCATAGTTTCTCCAGCATGTCCTGGGTCTGCCCCGGGGTCTCCTCCCAGTGAGACGTGCCCAAAACACCTCAAGTGAGAGCCATCCAGAGGCATCCTAATTAGATGGCCAAACTACTTGAACTGGTTCCTTTACTTGAACTGGTTCCTTTCGAGTGGTTCTACTCTGAGTCTCTCCCAGATAACTGAACTCCTCATTCAATCACTAAAGTCCTGATCAGAGTCGCTGCAAGGGGAAATTATATGCATTCTGTAGACTGCATTTGCATACACAGCAGTATTAAAAGTGGTTTTTGAAGCACTGCAACTGCCGCTCAGCAGCCATGTTTCACACATGCGCATTGAAGATGATTTGCAGATCACATGAAGCAGGTCCACCCCGACACCGGCATCTCCTCCAAGGCCATGAGCATCATGAACTCCTTTGTGAACGACATCTTCGAGCGGATCGCCGGTGAGGCCTCCCGTCTTGCCCACTACAACAAACGCTCCACCATCTCCTCCAGAGAGATCCAGACTGCTGTCCGCCTCCTGCTGCCCGGTGAGCTGGCCAAGCACGCTGTGTCTGAGGGTACCAAGGCTGTCACCAAGTACACCAGCTCCAAGTGAAAAGCTCTACTGCTGACTCCAACTGTAGACTTGCTTTGGGTTCTGTGCAAATAATTTATCAGTTTTGAGTTCTCTCTCCGTTGCCTGTTTCTGATTTGAGCTGCTAGGGCCTTGACTTGCGCCTGGTGCTCTGCTATTTTTCCTATTATTTGCTCTTTCCTAATGTTGTATTTTTTTTGGATTCTGTTGATTACTCTCAGTAATTTAGTATTGCAGTTTTGGTCCTCTCGGACCATCCTCTCGGCGCCACACCAGTAGGCTGCCTTTTGCAACAGCGGCTCGATTCCAAGTTTTTTTCCCTTCCTCTCTCTTTTGATCACTTTTTTTTTCACCCCACTTATATCACGGACACACAGATCGTCCCAAATGTCTCCTGAGCCGGTGGACGGAGCCACTGTTTATAGCAGGATACGATACAACAGGGAAGAGCTGCTAGCATTTAACTGCCACCCGGTCCCATTGGAAAAACTCGACATACCGAGAGAATTGAGGCGAAAGCATTGCGGCTGCCGGGCTGGAGTAAGGCGGAGGACAAAAAATATAAGGTACAGACCCTCCCTTCCATCTGTTGTCATGGGAAATGTACAGTCGATACTGGGAAAGTTAGATGAGCTAGCGGCTATCTCCCGTTATGATAGCACTTACCGGGAGTGCTCTCTCCTTTTGTTTACTGAGACGTGGCTAACTGAACTAGCAGCAGATGCTAACATTGAGCTGGAGGGTTTTCACATGATACGAGCTGACCGAACACCAGACAGTGGCAAAGCAAGGGGCGGTGGAGTGATAATGTATGTTAACAACAACTGGTGCAGACCGGGACATATCACTGTTAAACAACGACACTGCAGCAAAGACATTGAGTTGCTAGCTGTTAGCATGAGGCCTACATATCTCCCGAGAGAACACTCACACGTGATCTGCATTGTTGTTTATGCAAATCCGACGGCGAATGCTGGGACAGCGCGTGACGTCATCCATTCAGTAACCAGCAGGCTGCAGACAGAACACCCAGATGCTCTTCTCCTCATCTCAGGCGATTTCAACCACGTTTCACTGTCTCCCATTCTACCCACGTTCACCCAGTATGTCACATGCCACACTAGAGACAATAAAACACTGGATTTATTCTACGCAAACACTAAGGAGGCGTACACCTCATCACAACTCCCTCCACTTGGGAGATCGGATCACAACTTGGTTCATCTCCGGCCGGTGTACAAACCCCTAGTGCACAGCCATGCACACTGTGGAGTTATGGTCTGAGGAGACAATGGACACTCTAAAGGACTGTTTTGAAGCCACCGCCTGGAAGCAGCTCTGCGATCCACATGGTGAGGACATCGATGGCCTCATTCACACCTTCACGGGCTACCTCAGCTTCTGTGTGGACAAATCCGTTCCCACCAAGACCATACGGCGTCACTCAAACAACAAACCCTGGATCAACCCTGAGATAAAAACACTTCTGAGAGAGAAGAAGAGGATCTTCAGGTCGGGGAACAGGGAGATGCTGAAGTCCGTACAGAGGGAGCTGAGGAGTAAGATCAGAGAAGGCAAGGACAGCTTCAGGAAGAAGATGGAGGACAAGCTGCAACAGAGCGACATCAGCGGGGTCTGGAGAAACCTCAAAACCATCTCGGGGCTCCAGAATACCTCCCCCCAGGCCACGGGGGGCAGGGAGTGGGCGAACAACCTGAATCTGTTTTTCAATAGATTTGACCAACCGCCCTCCCCCCTGTCTGCACAACAACCACTGCTGCCTCTAAGAAATCAAGTCCTGCTGCCCACTCCCCACTCCACCGACACCCCCCCCACTCCCAACACACAGTCCCCCATCCTGACCCTGACCAAGACCCAGGTGAGGACGGAGCTGAGGAAGATCAAGGCGAGGAAGGCGTCAGGACCGGACGGCATCAGCGCAAAGCTCCTCAAGTCCTGTGCAGACCAGCTGTGTGGGATTGTGACGTATATCTTCAACATGAGCCTGAAACTGGGGAGGGTACCACAGCTGTGGAAAACATCTTGTGTGGTACCTGTACCAAAAACTTCCCACCCCAAAGACCTGAACAGCTACAGACCGGTGGCCTTGACGTCCCACTTGATGAAGACCCTGGAGAGACTGCTCCTTGCTCATCTCCGCCCCCTGGTGGAACCAGCGATGGATCCAGTTCGCCTACCAGCATGGCATTGGGGTGGAGGATGCGGTGATCTTCCTCCTTCACCGTTCTCTGTCCCACCTGGAGAAGCCCGGGAATATGGTGAGGATCATGTTCTTTGACTTCTCCAGTGCTTTCAACACCATCCAACCGATGATCCTGAAGGACAAGCTGCTGCGCGCAGGGGTGGACCAGCACCTGTCATCATGGATCCTGGACTACCTCACGAACCGGCCTCAGTTTGTGAGAACCCGGGACTGTGTTTCCGACACGATCATCAGTAGCACGGGGGCCCCCCAGGGAACGGTGCTGGCTCCCTTCCTGTTCACTCTTTATACTGCGGACTTCTCACACAACACAACACACTGCCATCTACAGAAGTTCTCTGATGACTCTGCGATCGTTGGTCTCATCTCCAACGGAGATGAAGCTGAGTACAGAGGGCTTATCCAGGACTTCATGGACTGGTGCCATCGGAACTGCCTCCAGATCAACGCGAGGAAAACTAAGGAGCTGGTGGTGGACTGCCGCAGGCATGGGCAGCCCCTCACAGCACCAGTAAATATACAGGGAACAGACATCGAGATGGTGACATCCTATAAGTACCTGGGTATTCATCTGAACAATAAACTAGACTGGTCACACAATACTGACGCACTCTACAAGAAGGGACAGCGCAGGCTGTTCCTGCTGAGGAGACTCAGGTCTTTTGGTGTACAAGGGGCGCTGCTGAAGTCATTCTATGACACGGTGGTGGCATCAGCCATCACTTTTGGAGTGGTCTGCTGGGGCAGTGGCATTACTGCAGCCGATAGGAAGAGACTGAACAAACTGATTAAGAAAGCTAGCTCTGTCCTGGGGCAGCGCCTTGATCCGATGGAGGAGATAGGAGAGAGAAGGACGGTGGCTAAACTGTCATCTCTGCTGGAGTCCGAGTTCCACCCTATGCAGGACATACTGGATGCACTGAGGAGCTCATTTAGCAGCAGACTACATCATCCCAGGTGCACAACCGAGAGGTTTCGTAGGTCCTTCCTACCAACGGCTGTCAGACTGTACAACCTAAGCAGGGCTGCTCGCAGAGATAGCAAAAAGACGTAACAAACTAATAGTTTTTTTGAATGCAAAAGATGCAATAGTCTTACACAATGGTCCTCTCCGGCATACAACTAGGAACATACCGGTCGCTATGGAGGGTGAGAATATGTATGGGCACATAATCATACCATGTAGGATAACTAAGTAGACGGTTATGCTGTTTCATCCCACCTAGCAACAATGCTCTGCACTGTGTGTGTTTATATATGTACATATTTATTCCATCTAGCTACAATGCTCAGCACTGGGTGTGTTTATATTTATATATCTATATATTTATCCCATCTAGCTACAATGCTCCGCACTGTGTTTTTATATATCTACATATTATTCCATCTAGCTACATTGCTCCGCACTGTGTGTGTTTATATACTTGCATATTTATTCCACCTAGCTGCAATGCTCCGTACTGTGGGTGTTTATATATTTACATATTTATTCCATCTGGCTACAATGCTCTGCACTGTGTGTTCATATATTCATATATTTATTCCATCCAGCTACAATGCTCTGCACTGTGTGTCTGTGTGTGTGTATATATATATTTTATAGTAATATGTACATATGTATATTAGCTGCTCTTGCTTGCTTGTTTTTTTTTTCTTGCCTTCTGATTGTTGCTCTGAGTGTTGCTATCCCTGTGCTGTTGCAATCCTGGAATTTCCCCGTTGTGGGACTAATAAAGGCTTATCTTATCTTATCTTATCTTACATGTCCGTACTGTCAGTGGCAGCGAAGAACCACCAAACTGATTTGGACAGCTGTAAATCAAACACTAAAGAAGAACACAGTGGTGGACGTTTTAAATGGAGGAAGCGATGGAGGTACGTGAATACAGGAGCTTTTGCTGTTAATGGCAGAGGAAGAAAACAGACAAAAAGACAAACATATGTTCTCCCAGTTCTGTCGAATTGCTCAGTACTTCCCCCTGGCAGGAGTTTTCCTGGTGCATGTGCAGTTCACTGCAACCACTTCCTTACTTGTGCGTGTGTTCACTTTTTTGGACCTCCATGCGCTTGGTCAGCGCTCACCCCCTGCGTAGGTTTTGCGCACGAATGCATTCAGTGTGCTTGCTCACCTACCATTGCATTTTTGCCACCATGAATTGGGCTTTAGGGTGATGAGTTCAAATCACAAATAACAAATTGGTTCAGAAAAATCATATTTTAAAATATCCTCTTTGACTGCTGAGTTTGGCTTTATTCAACGGTAAAATGGGCTTTACAATTCAATTATGACAGACCAGGAACAAAGTTAACCATTTACATTTAAGCTTAAATTCCAAGTTAGAAATTTTACACCCCATTAATATGTAGTGTTCCCCCCCACACACACACACAAAAGATACATGTAGAGAACATTGTTGACATATTTCAAGCTAAGGCAGGACCTAAAGAGTAGAGACCACAACAGGTAAACCGGTAGGGTGCAATGTAGTGATTTATTTACAGTAATAGTGGTTGCAGTGCTGGGACAGGAGCCGTGTTCTGCTTGCAGGTGAAGATTCAGGAAAATTGGGCTGAGACTGCAGGCAGGTGGTGAGGGCTCCGAGGTGAAGGTGAGCAGGGACCTCCGGGAGGAGAAAGCATCTAATCCTTCTGAGACGCTGGTCTTCCAGAGGCAAGCAGGCAGCGTGCACAACTGAGCTGGGGAGACGTGGCAGTGGAAACTGGAGGTCACACAGTGAGCAGGTAAACTTGCAGGCTTACTTGGTTCACCCGGGATGTGAATTTTGGGCCCTGGTCGGACACAGTGTATTTGGGTATTCCGTCGAGGCGAAAAACTTGATGCAGCAAGATGTCTGCAGTCTCCTTGGTGGAGGGGAGCCTGGGTCGGGCGAGGAAATGTACAGCCTTAGAGAATCTGTCGACTACCATAAGACCCACGGTGTTACCTGCAGAAGTAGGAAGACCAGTGACAAAATCTACGGCAATGTGCGACCATGGACAGCTTGGGATGGGCAGGGGCTGCAGGAGGCCAGCAGGGGGCAGGTTGGAGGATTTCCCAGCAGCGCAGGTGGTGCAGGCCCAAACATACTCAGGGGTGTCGGCGCTGAGGGACAGCCACCAAAAGGCTTGATGAAGGCGGTAAATGGTACGACCCACTCCAGGATGGCAGGTAAAATGAGCTATGTGTACCCAGTGGATGACGTCTCCCCACACCGATGTAGGGACGTACAGTCTGCCCCCCCCCCCCCGAGGTCAGGTTCCATCATCTGGGCGGCGCACACCTTCCTCTCCACCTCAAAGGAAATTGTGCCCACAACACAGGAAGGAGGAAGAATAGGTTCAAAGACAAGGGACCTGGCGTCAGGGGAAAACTGGAAAGAAAGGGCATCGGGCTTGACATTCTTAGGTCCTGGCCAGTAGGACAACATAAAATTGAATCTGCTGAAGAACAAGGCCTACCGGGCCTGGCGGGGGTCCAGGCGCTTGGCCGACTTGTGGTATTCAAGGTTGCAATGGTCAGTCCATACCAAGAAAGGTTGCGTAGTACCCTCCAGCCAATGATGCCACTCCTTTAATGCCAGATCAACCGCCAGGAGCTCCCGATCCCTCACATTTGTAGTTCTGCTCAGCCAGGCTTAGACGACGGGAGAAGAAGGCGCAAGGCGCAACTGAACCAAGATGGCGCCCACAGCGGTCGACATGGTGCTTCGCTGCGCTCTTTGTTTGTTTTTGTTTGTCAATTGTGTGTCTGCTTGCACTTATACCCGTGAAGAACTTCTAAATATCAGGACTTTCACCCCCACGGACCTCCTCCCAGTTTTTCTAGCCCCTGCCGCCGATCTGGTTTACTGTTTGGCTCGGAAAGTGAGACGGCGAAAGAGAGGTAGACGAGCGGGCGCTCTCGTGCGGCTTCGCAGGAGAGGCTCGCGAACGGCGCTGCCTGGCATATTTCTGTCCAATACCAACTCTCTCTCTAACAAGGTAGATGAACTGAGACTGCTGATGCGTTTTAAGGACCTCGCCTCCTCAGCTGTCCTCTGCTTTACTGAGACCTGGCTCCGGGAAAATATACCGGACAGCGCGCTGCGCCTCGACGGCTTTCAGCTCTTCCGTGCTGATCGTGACACAGAGCTTTCCGGCAAGACCACAGGAGGCAGAGTCTGCTTCTACATCAACTGCAGCTGGTGCTCTGATGTAACGGTAATTTCTAAACACTGTTCTCCTGCCTTGGAATTTCTTGTTATCAATTGCAAGCCTTTCTATTCCCCGCGGGAGTTTGCTTCTTTTATAATGATCGCTGTGTACGCCCCTCCCGACGCGGACACGCGCGAAGCTCAGCGCGTGCTCGCGGATCACATTCAACACACAGAGCAGATTTTTCCAGACTCGCTGATTATTGTGGCTGGCGACTTTAATCAGTGCAATCTGAGCCACGATCTCCCCCGCTACAAACAGTTTATTAAATGCCCCACCAGAGGATTAAACACACTGGATCACTGTTACACCACAGTGAAAGACGCATATCGCGCTGTCCCTCGAGCTGCGCTGGGATTATCTGATCACGTGATGGTTCACCTCATTCCCACATACAGACAGAGATTGAAGCTCACTAAACCTGTTGTGAGCACTACGAAGATACGGACCAGTGATGCTGAGGAGAAGCTGGAAACGTGCATGGAAATATCTGACTGGGGCATGTTTAAAGGAGCCACGCATGATCTGGATGAGTACACGGACACTGTGAACTCATATATCCACTTTTGTGAAGAGAACATTCTTCCATCACGCACCAGGGTGAGTTACTCTAATGACAAACCCTGGTTCACAGCTAAGCTCAGACAGATCAGGAAGGAGAAGGAAGCAGCGCTGAAAAGTGGAGACAGGGACTGCTACAGGGAGGTTAAATACCGGTTTAACAGAGAGCTGAAGAGGGCTAAATCTCTATACTCAGAGAGACTCCAGCAGCAGTTCACTGCTAATGATTCGGCTTCCGTGTGGAGAGGACTGAGGCAAATCACCAACTATCGACCTCAGGCTCCTAAAGGTCAGGATGACAAAGCCCTTTGTCAAAGACTGTCCCAACACTATGCCCGTTTTGACACCTCGTCATCTGTGTCCAACTCCCCCCCTCCCTCCAGCTCCACAGCCTCCACATTCCCTACTTCATTTAAGGCACCCCCCCCTCCTCCCCCCTCCCCTTATCATCAGTGAGCAGGATGTGCTCAAACAGTTCTCCAGACTGAACCCGCGCAAGGCCCCCGGCCCAGACGGCGTGTCTCCCTCCACCCTGAGACTCTGTGCGAAACAGCTGGCTCCTGTCTTCACAGACATTTTTAACACCTCCCTTAAGTTATGCCACGTGCCGTCCTGCCTCAAATCCTCCACCATCATCCCTGTCCCCAAGAAGCCACGGATCACTGGACTTAATGACTACAGACCTGTAGCGCTCACCTCTGTAGTCATGAAGTCCTTTGAGCGCCTGGTCCTGTCCCACCTCAAGTCCATCACCACCCCTCTCCTGGACCCGCTGCAGTTTGCCTACCGAGCCAACAGGTCTGTAGATGACGCAGTCAACCTGGCCCTCCACTCCATCCTGCAGCACCTGGACTCCCCGGGAACCTACGCCAGGATCCTGTTTGTGGACTTCAGCTCCGCATTCAACACCATCCGCCCCGCTCTGCTCCGGGACAAGCTGTCCCTGCTCAACGTGCCTGACTCCCTCTGCAGGTGGATCATCGACTTCCTGACGGACCGGAGGCAGCATGTGCGGCTGGGAAAGACTGTCTCAGACTATACTAGCATCAGCACCGGATCACCCCAGGGCTGTGTACTTTCCCCCCTACTCTTCTCCCTTTACACCAACTCCTGCACCTCCAGCCACCAGTCTGTCAAGTTGATCAAGTTTGCGGACGACACCACCCTCATCGGGCTCATCTCCAACGGCGACGAGTCCGCCTACAGGAGAGAGGTGGCCCAGCTGGCGTCCTGGTGCAGCAATAACAACCTGCAGCTGAACGCTCTGAAGACAGTGGAGATGATTGTAGACTTCAGGAAAGTCACTACTCCTCTGCCCCCCCTCACCCTCTCAGGCTCTCCCATCACCACTGCTGATTCCTTCCGCTTCCTAGGCACTACCATCACCAGGGACCTCAAATGGGAGCCGACCATCAGCTCACTCATCAAAAAAGCCCAGCAGAGGATGTTCTTCCTGCGGCAGCTGAGGAAGCTCAAGCTACCCACCAAGATGTTAGTGCAGTTCTACACAGCCATCATCGAGTCCATCCTCACCACCTCCATAACCGTGTGGTACGCAGGAGCCACTGCCAGGGACAGACTAAGGCTGCAGCGCGTCGTGCGCACTGCTGAGAAGGTGATCGGCTGCAAGCTCCCATCTCTCCTGGATCTGTACATCTCCAGGACCCGGAGGCGTGCTGGCCGGATCATAGCCGATCCCTCACACCCTGGTCACGTACTGTTTGCCCCCCTCCCCTCTGGTAGAAGACTTCGGTCCATCCAGACTAAAACCTCCCGTCACATGAACAGCTTCTTCCCCTCTGCCATCAGACTGCTGAACACTAAGTGACTTATTGACTCTCGTGCACTATGTACAGCAGCTCAACCAGACTCATGTCAATCATCACTGTTTTCTTCCTGCATTACCGACTGCACTATATAGTTCTCCACAGTATCTGCTGCTGGCTAATATATTTTAACTGTTGACCAGTATCACTTAATCTTATCCTACACTTTATTACATGTATAGTTTATTTCTTTTATCTTATCATGTTTAATGTTGCAGCATTGTACCGAGGCAAATTCCTAGTTTGTGTACTACATGAACAATGGCAATAAACCTGATTCTGATTCTGATTCTGAAGGGTGCAACTTGCCATCAGGGGGGGAGCGCTGGGATAGGACGGCCCCCACGCCACAATTGGATGCATCTACCTCCATAATGAACTGAAGAGCTGGGTCCACTTGGGCGAGGATGGGAACCTGAGAAGACAAGTTCTTTAGTTCAGTGAATGCCATCTCAGCTGACCCCGACCACCTGAAAGGGATCTTGGGAGAAGTAAGTTGGGTTAGTGGGGCTGCCACACGGCTGTAGTTCTTAATAAACCTCCTGTAGAAATTGGCAAAACCCAAGAAGCACCGCAGCTGCTTACGAGTGGTGGGGGTGGACCAGTCCTTTACTGCCTGAAACTTGGCGGGATCGGGTTTTAGTTGTCCCTCAGCAATGATGAACCCAAGAAAGGATGTAGTAGTGGTAAAAAAAAACCCTCATATTTCTCGGCCTTTACATACAATTGGTTCTCCAAAAGTCGCTGCAGCACCTATCTAACATGGACCCTGTGTTCTTCTATGGAGTGGGAGAAAACCAAGATGTCATCTACGTAAACAAAGACAAACAAGTTCAAGAAGTCTCTCAGAACATCATTGATTAACCTTTGGAATACTGGTGGAGCATTGGTTAGACCAAAAGGCATGACCAGGTGTTCAAAATGGCCCATAGGTGTGCAGAGCCCAGTCTTCCACTCGTCTCCCTCCCTTATACAAATCAGGTGGTAGACATTTCAGACATTTCTCAGGTCTAATTTGGTGAACACTGTTGCCCCTTGAAGGAACTCGTAGGCTGAGTTCATTAGAGGTAGCGGATACTTGTCCTTAATGGTGATGGTGTTTAACTCATGATAATCAACGCAAGGCCTGAGGGTACCATCTGTCTTACCCATGAAGAAGCAGCCTGCCCCTACTGGAGAGGATGAGGGTCTGATGATCCCAGCCTGAAGTGACTCCTTGATATACATCACCATCACCTCCCTCTCAGGGTAGGATAAGCTGTACAGCTTGCTGGTAGGAAGTCGTGCCCCCTGCTGGAGATTGATGGGGCAGTCATACTAGCTGTGTGGAAGTATAGACAGGGCTTTGGTTTTACTGAAAACAGGGGCAAGGTCATGGAACTCGTCACGCACTAAGGACAGATCAGGGGGCATCTCTGGGCTAGGGCTTACAGGCAGAAAAGGTGACCATGGGGCGGAGAGAAGACAAGGGGATAAGCAAAAATTGCTCCAGGACTTAATTTTACCTAAAGCCCAGTCAATGGAGGGGTTATGCAGTCTCAGCCAGGAAAACCCTAAGATTACTTCAGAAGAGGGGGAGAAGAAAACTAAAAATTGGAGGTGTTCTTGATGGTTGCCAGATACAGTAATAGAAATGGGAGCAGTCATCCGAGTGATGGTGGTTAATCTAAGAACCGGATAGTGAGACTGCAGGGGTAGGCAAGGACATTTCAACAGTGGGAATCTGAAACAGGGACACCAACTTGTTAGAAATAAAATTTTGTTCCGCCCCTGAATCAATTAGGGCGGGACTGGAATGTTCAACCGAATTAACCTGGATAAAAATGGGCAAGGAAAGCTTTAGGGGGGCTTTGGGTGTTGACTCCTTGCCCGTCAGTCCCCCTTCTGTGACTGGCGGGCAGAGTCGTTTGGGCATTCCAAACAATCGGCGACAAAGTGCCCGGAAGTACTACAGTAAAAGCTCAACCCTGCATCTCTCCTGCGCTGACGTTTGGCAGGTGAACAACGAGTACGACTGAGCTGCATAGGTTCAGCAACTTCCGGTGCAGAGCTCAGAGGAAGAGCTAGGAGGCAGGGCACGGAGAACGCAGCGCGAGGAGGGGAGGCAACAATGGGACAGGAGTACCCAGAGGCTTGGTGTCGGAGATGGTTGTCTAACCGAATAGCCAGGGAGATTAGATTGTCAAGCAAGGATTGTTCATCCGCCAACTCATCTTTGAGTGTAGGGTTTAACCCCCACAGAAAAACGCCCCTAAGTGCGACGTCATTTTAACCGGAATCAGTGGTGAGAATGCAGAAGTGACTGGAATAATCAACTACAGTTTGGGTGCCCTGTTTATAACCTAGCCGCCGATTAGAGGTGTCCCCCTCCTGACTTTTGTGACCAAAAACCTTTTCAAACTCACAGGTAAATTCATGGTAAGGAACATCAGAGCTGCCAAAACCACTAACAAATACCTGCGTCCACTCAAGGGCGAGGCCATCCAAAAGCATGATTAAGTAATTTACTTTGCTTTGGTCGGTTGGAAAATCTGCTGGGATTCTTTGAAAAACTAACTGGCACTGTAAGAGAGACCCTTTGCAGCCCCCCCATCCTCCCGCTATAGCAGGCGGGAGTTGGGATGGAAAGGGCATGACTAGCCAACACAGATTCGGTAGACGATGTGGCGGCATCTGATGGAGCAGGTTCTGCGGCCGCCAGGCCAGGCGAAAAGAAAGAAGCGAGTTGATTCATGAATTGGCTCAGCTGATTCTGGGTTATGGCTGATTGGTGCACTAACTGATCAGTCTTACTTTCGACCACAGTGAGACGTTCTAACGGGGAACCTGATGTGGCACCTGCCAGGTCCTGAGATTGGTGGGATTATAATGACATGTTTCAAGTTAAGGCAGGACCCAAGGAACAGAGACCACAACAGGTAGAGAGGTAAGGTGCAAGGTAGTGATTTATTTACAATAACAGTGGTTGTAGTGCTGGGACAGGAGACATGTTCTGCTTGCAGGTGAAGATTCAGGAAAATTGGGCTGAGACTGCAGGCAGGTGGTGAGGGCTCTGAGGTGAAGGTGAGCAGGAGCTTCCGGGAGGAGAAAGCATCCAATCCTCCTGAGACGCTGGTCTTCCAGAGGCAAGCAGGTAGAGTGCACGACTGAGCTGGGGTGATGTGGCAGTGGAAACTGGAGGTCACACAATGAGCAGGTAAACTTGCAGGCTTACTTGGTTCTGTGAAGGCAGGGGAGTCTGGTCTAGGGCGGAGTTGTGAGCAAGCTGAAGCAGATGCACAATGATGAGCTGGCGCTGAAGCTTTGCAAGGCGGGAGGTCTCGTGGCGATGTAGGTTGTGGTGTCAAGACAATCCGACAGAGAAATGATGCCAGCTCACCCCTTAAGTAGGGTGGAGTCCAGTAGCTGCACAGCTGAAGCAGATAGGAAATGATTAATGATGTGTGTGTGTGTGTGTGTGTGTGTGTGTGTGTGTGTGCTTGCTTACCACATGCCATGACAATTGTATGCCAAAGAATTTGCAGGCATCCAGTTTTACCATTCAAAGTAATGAATATTTCCAACCTTTTCTTTGTAATATCCTGGACAAACTCTTATTTTGTGGCACTCTGAATTGTCAAAGAAAGGTAAATTGGGCCGTGCCCAACAAGTACTTCTGACTTTTGCTGTTGAGGTAGGACAAGCCTCTTGTTACCTGAGATCAAGCTTTAGTATTCCTAAAGTCAGAATCCTCCAGCCCTTTGCTCAGAAGGGCCACTTAACAGTTAAAATGTAATATAGACAGATACAGTGCGAGGACACAGCAACAACACAGTGTTATCCAGTGTCTCATTGGGTTCCATGATAAATATAATGTTTCCAGATCTCCCTATCCAGGCAGCTTCGGACAGCTCGGTGGAGCAGTGGATAGCACTGTGGCAGCACACTAAGAAGGTCACGGGATCGATTCCACACCTGACCATCGGTGACCTTTCTGTGTGGAGTTTGCATGTTCTCCCAGTGTCTGCGGGGGTTTACTTCGGGTACTCCAGTTTCCTCCCACATGCCAAAAACATGCAAATTAAGTTAATTGGAGACTCTAAAGTGGCGCTAGGTGTGTGTGTGAATGGTGAAGGGATTGGTGCCACACCACGGCTGCCTCATCCAGGTGGGATTCCCTGAATTTCCCTCTGGGATTAATGAAGAATACAAAATACAAAAATACAAAAAAAATATCCAGCATGGCAGTCCAAAGTTCTTGAGTGTCATGTAGACCTGTGTCTCTAAGCAGTGTTGTTATGTAACTGGCCTGTTTCCCACCCCTCCTTTTACTACCCTGTGTGGGTTCCAAAAGTATAAGTTGGTTGGCTGCCATATCATTATGTCTTGCACAATGGCCAGCCAGCTTCAGCCTTCTTTCTGAGATTTTGATGGACATCCTAGGTAGCTCAGCATAAAGATCCATATTCCTCATGTGGTCTTTCATGAGCATTCTGTTGTAGGTACCATCCAAGGCCTTTTCCTGCTGTGAGGTCAATATCCAGGTCTTTGCTCCATACAACAGTACAGACTCAACTGTTGCCGCAAACAGTCAACGCTTCAGGCTAACTTTGGAATTGGGATTTCATAGTTTTGTCATCCTGTGTAGTGCTTTCCAAGATAATGCTTGCCTGGTCTTTTTGTCTTTCTTAGTAGAAGCAAGCCAGGATCCAAGATATTTGAAGTCTGATTTGACCTTGTGTTTCATCAGTAAGGGTCTGGATATCAGCGGCATCTGTGTTGTAGGCCATGACCTTTGTCTTGTCTGTATTTAGTTGCAGTTCGATCTTCTTGCATTCCCTCTCTACAGCCTATAGTAGATTGTTGGCTTTTTCTGTTGTGTCAGAGATCAAGGCAATATCGTCAGCAAAGTCCAAGTCAGTAATCATTACCTGTCCTACACGACGGCTTTGATGAGGCACCACTGTGAAGCCAAGCTCCTCTTCCCTGCCTGCAATGGCCATCCTCAGTGTATAGCCAAAGGGCACAAGTATGTCCCTGCAAAACCCCTGATGAAATTTCAAAATACTCAGTATAGACAGATACAGTAAATACACAAATACAGTAAATACACATGAAAAGCAAATGGACCGCTGGCACTATATTTCTTCCTCACAATCTTTGAAAAGACATTCCTCAGATTTGCTCTGTGTATATTTATATATTATTCAAATGCTTGCACTGGAGCTAGCTATCTTTTATTGATTGATTGATTGATTTGAACATCAAGACAAAAAGAATATTAAAAACAAGGAATCAAAACCAAAAAAGTAAACATAACAAAAAAAAAAGTCTTGTTCAAAAGGAGTGTGAAGAAGCCAACACTTATATAGTCCCACCCCTTCTCCATACCCAATAAATTATAATATCATTCTAGTCATTATCCATCCCATAATTACATTCGTTATACAATACCATAATATATAATTAACTACTTATATTACTTAGGGATGCCCAACTCTCAGATTCAAGGATGTTTGCAAGCGCGACCTCAAGGCTGGAGGCTTCAACCCCTCCGACCTGGAGTCAGCTGCCTCCGTCCGCTCCAACTGGTGGACCATCACCCAGGATGTCATCCGAACAGCAGAGGAGAGAAGAGACACTCGCTGGGGGGAGAAGAGACTCCGCAGACAGAGGAGACTGTCGAGATCCCCACTACACTGTGAAGAATTTATCTGCAGAGGCTGCGGCAGGACCTGTAGATCCCGTATAGGCCTCTACAGCCACGCCCGACGGTGCAGCTCCCTGAATGATGACCCAAGGCACCCCCCCCACCCCATGATCTTTCGAGATTGATGGAGCCAATGAATGAATATATAATGCATCTTATAATTAAATTATGCAATAGAAATAATACAATGATAGTTTATAGTGACAATAATACCAACATCTAATAATAATTAGAATAATAATAAATAAATACTTCTGGTATGTTTAATATATTTATAGACAATATTATCATCATCATAATCACCATACTGTATATACCTCTTCTTCTTCTTCTTTTAGATTTGATTTGCAGTTGGCAACCAGCTTACAGGTGCATTACCACCACGTACTTCACTCTATATCATCACTCTATCTGGTCAGGAGCTATATACGTGTATATAGCTCCTGCATGTATATACATAGGGTATATACATACAGGTATATACATAGGGTATATACACTGGTCAGGAGCTATATACGTGTATATAGCTCCTGTATGTATATATATATATATATATATATATATATATATATATATATATATATATATATATATATATATATATACCCCCACATGGCTTACAATACCGAGGCGCAATAAGTAACAATATAATAATAACCATAATAATAGGTAGCCATATGGTAGTTACAATAATAATAATAATAATACCACTTGGCCAATATAATACTTTAAATAATTCCATCCTAAACAACAATCATAATACTATAATACCATTGTAATATTCTAATAATAATGATATCAATAATAATAGTACTCAGCATATATATTCACCAATAACTCAGCATATATACACTACCGTTCAAAAGTTTGGGGTCACCCAGACAATTATTTTGTGTTTTCCATGAAAAGTCACACTTATTTACCACCATGAGTTGTAAAATGAATAGAAAATAGTCAAGACATTGACAAGGTTAGAAATAATGATTTGTATTTGAAATAATAATTTTTTCCAGATACTCAACCTGCTCAAAGGAAGGTCAGTTTTATAGCTTCTCTAACCAGCTAAACTGTTTTCAGCTGAGCTAACATGATTGCACAAGGGTTTTCTAATCATCCATTAGCCTTCTGACGCAATGAGCAAACACATTGTACCATTAGAACACTGGAGTGATAGTTGCTGGAAATGGGCCTCTATACACCTATGTAGATATTGCACCAAAAACCAGACATTTGCAGCTAGAATAGTCATTTACCACATTAGCAATGTATATTAGATATTAGAGTGTATTTCTGATTAGTTTAAAGTTATCTTCATTGAAAAAACAGTGCTTTTCTTTCAAAAATAAGGAAATTTCTAAGTGACCCCAAACTTTTGAACGGTAGTGTATATTCAACAATAACAACCTTTCTTCATTAAAGACACATTGTAATATTATTGTCCTTTATTTATATATTGTTCAAAAATTATTTCTTTACATGTTGATTTAAATATATGGATGTTTGGACATTGCCTGTGTTTCTCCCCCAACCCATTCCACAATTTTATCCCACACACAGACACACAAAAACTTTTCCTAGTAGATCTTACAAGGTGCATTTTAAATTTTGTATTCCCCCATAAATTGTATTTCCCTTCTGTCTGACTAAAAGATTTTGTATATTGTGTGGCAAAAAGTTTTTACTTACTTTAAACATTAACTGTGCTGTATAATAATCAACCAGATCCTGTAATTTCAATAATTCTGAGTGTAATAACAATAAATTAGTATGTTCAAGATACCTGACTTTGTGTATAACACGGATTGCCCTTTTTTTTTTGTAATATTAGCAATAAATTAAGTGTACTTTTATAATTGTTACCCCAGACTTCTATGCAATAGGTCAAGTACGGAAATACTAATGAGCAATACAAGATATGAAGCAATTTGTAAACTAGGACTTGCTTAATTTTATTTATAATTGCAATTTTTTTTGTCACTTTGTTTTGTATGTATCTGGTGTGTGGTTTCCAACTAATTTTATCATCCAGTATTAGACCCAAAAATTTGATCTCCTTAACATTTTCAATAATTACATTATCTATATGAATATGTATATCTTTGTTATTTTTACAATTACCAAATATCATTTCCTTAGTTTTATCAATATTTAGTGATAATTTATTACTGTCCATCCATTTTTTAAGCTTTTTTAATTCATTATTTAGAGTATGGATTAATTCCTTATAATTATTTCCAGAATAAAATATATTAGTATCATCAGCAAATAATATTATTTTTAATAATTTAGAAACTTGGAATATATCATTTATATGTACAGTATATGGCAGCAATTATTTAACAATATATGTTAAATAATTTGGGGCCCAATACTGACCCCTGGGGGACCCTACAGGCAATTCCCATACATCCAGACATATTCTCCCATCTTCACAAACTGTTGTCTCTCAGATAAATAACTTGTAACCCAATTCAGTGCCACTCTCCTAATACCATACAATTGCACTTTATCAGGAAGTATTGAATAATTTATTGTATCAAATGCTTTTCTAAAATCTATAAATATACCAATTGCATATTTTCCTTGATCTAATGCGTTTATTATTTCCTCTTTTGCTTCTATTATTGCTAATGATGTTGTACTCTTTACTCTAAATCCATATTGATTCTGATTAAGCAGATCATGTTTATTATCCGAAAATAAAGATTCATTCATTCATTTAAAAAGTTTTCTAATCTGTTGTTGAAAAGTTTTGCTAGAATCTTTGAAAATTGTGGGAGAAGCGATACTGGTCTGTAGTTTGTGTAGTGGTGTTTATTTCCTTGCTTGAATAATGGTATCACTTTTGCTATTTTCATTTTCTGTGGGATTGAGCCAGTTTGAAATGGTAGATTACAAATATATATAAATGGTTTTAATATGCCATCAACAGTTCTTTTTACTAGTGCCATATCAGTACCGCCACAATCAGTAGATAATTTATTTTTACACTTTTCAACAACAGATTTTACCTCTAGTTCATCCACCGCTGAGAGAAAGATTGACCGAGGGTTATTTCCAATCAATGTTTTACTCGCAGTGTCTCTTCCTTGGTATGTAATTTTTGCTGCCAACTCTGGTCCAACATTTACAAAAAAACTATTCATTCTATTTACTACCATGCTCTTATCATAATTATCACGACAATTATCAGTAAAATACTCTGGATATATTGTTTTCTTAGTTACATTTTCCTTAATTTATTTAATATGTCCTAGACTCCTTTTATATTATTTTTATTTTCATTTAACACTTTCCTAGAGTATAAATTGTTACTAGTTCGTATTAGTTCTGCTAGTTTTTCAGGGGGGTTCCATCTTGGTTTCAAAGTTGATTTTTTTGGACATTAAATCTCTCACAGGAGGTCTGTGACATCTACCAACAATGGATTACAAAAAGAACAGGAAGACACCATTTGTTTCTAATTCAGCTCAAAGTTCTAATAAAAAGAGCAGAGTCTACACACTGTTAAAGGATATATTTCTGCTAAGATAAAGTTACAAACTCATAAACAAATAGGAGGATATAAAGTCATCTGCAGTGTTTGACTAAGTGAAGTGTGCAGTATAGAAAAAATCAAGGAAGCCACAGAAACAAACCAAAGGGTTGAGCTCCAAATCCAGAAGTGAAGAGACGAGTTGAATGGTTGATTTTGTGGTCCAGTGGACCAAGTTTGAGGAAATTTCTAAATTTTTACTGTATGTATTGTTACATTATGACTTTAAATTAGATGCTGTGGGACACATACTGTATGTATCACTTTAAGCTTCACATCTCAGAGTAGAACAAAGGACTGGGTCTCCTTGGAGATAACAGGAGGATGTGAAAATTTAGTCTTTGGTATGCAAGAGACAGCCTTGGGGGATTTCCTGGTCTGCCAGAGACTATGAGGAGGATGTTATAGGATTTAAGGAAGGATGCATTGTTACTTGTGATTAAATGCAATGTGACTGTGAGCTTTGAAGGTCCTGGATATATAAAGGATGAATGTCTGTGTTTTTCCTCTTTTCTGCTTTGCTGATGTTGGAAGATGTGAATAAACCTGACTCGTGAGATAAACTCTGCCTCATCATTTTCACATATTCACACTGGTGACCCTAAGACGTATCATGGATGAAAGAAATTCCCTCGGGCCAGCCGAGTCAGGAGCTCCCAGCCAAGCGTATGTCGCTACGGTCCAGCTACCGGACTTTTGGCAGGACAACCCGCACTCCTGGTTCCACTTGGTTGAAGCACAGTTTGCCCTCCGGGGGATAACGGTAGATGACACGAAGTTCTACCATGTGATTGCAAAGCTCGACAACCGCACGGCTCGGCATGTGGAGAGCCTATTGGAGCGGCCACCGGCCAACGACAAATACGGTGGGTTGAAAGCTGCACTTATCCAGCGCTTCACTCTCTCAGTCGAGGAGAGAGCGGAGAGGCTCCTGGCTCTGAACGACTTGGGAGATGGCACACCCATTGACCTGATGGAGAACATGCTGAGGTTGAGGGGCTCAGACGACGACGACTTCATCTTCACCCACATTTTCCTCAGGACCCTACCGTCGGCCACGAGAGCGACCCTGGCCAGTTCGCCGTTGTTGGCCCAGCGGGACTTCCGCGCGCTGGCCCAGGAGGCGCACCGGATTCTCAACGCCAGCAAACAGCGCGCGGCCACTGCGGCAGCGACGGAGTTCGGCGCGACGGACGGAGATGGCGGGGGGCCAGAGACGGCGTTAGCAGAACCACCGACAACGGCGGCGGCAGGGACCAAGGAACGCGGAGGAGACACCCTCTGTTTCTACCATCGCCGCTTTGCAGAGAAGGCACGCAAATGTATACCACCATGCCAGTTCAAGCGCTCGGGAAACGCCAAGACCAGGGGTCAGTAGCAGCTATGGCCCTCGGGGAGGAGAACAAGCTGCTCTACTTGAAGGATGCGCGCTCGGGGAGGCATTTCCTCGTGGACACAGGCTCCCAGTTGAGTTTCATCACACCTTCCTCCGCTGACTGGCTGGCGGTTTCCAGAGGTCCCGGGGTGTCAGCAGCGAACGGCTCGGAGATTAAGACCTTTGGTGAGAGGACTCTGCTTCTGTCCCTACACGGCCGTACATTTGAGTGGACTTTTGTCATAGCTGCAGTGAATTTCAGTATGTTGGGGGCTGATTTTCTGTGCTCACATGGTTTGTTGGTTGATCTTGCTAACAGGCGCCTGGTTAATGCACTTTCTTTTTATTCTATTCCCTGTACAGCCCGAGTGGCCCCGCCAACAGCACAAGCCAACGTCACAGCCGCAAGCGGTAAGTTCCACACACTGCTCACTCAGTTCCCAGCACTCACGGTTCCCACATTTTCAGCAGCCGTCGCTAAACACGGGGTGGAACATTTTATTACTACCACTGGACCGCCCGTTTTTGCAAAAGCTCAGCGCTTGGATTCAGCTAAACTGACCATAGCGCGCGAGGAGTTCGCCAACCTGGAGAGGTTGGGCATCATCAGGCGTTCAAACAGCCCATGGGCTTCCCCGCTTCACATGGTCCCGAAAGCTGACGGCTCGTGGCGACCTTGCGGAGATTTCCACAGGTTGAACAATGCCACAGCGCACGACCGCTACCCAATCAGGCACATCCAAGATTTTTCCGTTCATTTGGCGGGGGCGCGCGTTTTTTCTAAGATAGACTTGGTCCGCGGTTACCACCAAGTCCCAGTGCGCGCTGAGGACATACCCAAAACAGCGGTAATAACTCCGTTTGGTCTATTCGAGTTTTTGCGCATGCCATTTGGGCTTAAGGGCGCTGCGCAGACGTTCCAACGCATGATGGACGCGGTGTTGCACAATCTCCCCTTCGTATTCGTCTACCTGGACGACATCTTAGTAGCCAGCGCGTCCGAAGACGAACACGAAAACCACCTCACGGCAGTTTTCCGGAGGTTGGGAGAGCACGGTTTAATAATCAACCCAGCGAAGTGTCAGTTCGGGGTGACGCAGATTGATTTTTTGGGGCATTGCGTCTCTCCAGAGGGAGCGGTTCCGCTGCCTGACAAAGTGCGCGTGGTAGCAAATTTTCCCCAGCCACAAACGGTCAAGGCGTTACAGGAGTTTTTGGGAATGGTGAATTTTTATAACCGTTTCCTCCCCCGCGCAGCGCAGCTCATGCAACCATTGTATGCCGCACTCAAAAAACAAAAACCCACAAATAAGATCGAATGGTCTCCGGAACGAGAGCGAGCATTCTCGGAGGTCAAAACAGCCCTGGCAAACGCTGCGTTGTTAGCACATCCAGACCCAACGGCCCCGCATAGCGCTCACTACTGACGCGTCAGATGTGGCCATAGGGGCGGTCGTGGAGCAGCATGTAGCTGGGGCTTGGCAGCCGCTCGCCTTTTTCAGCAGGACTTTGCGCGATAGTGAACGAAAATACAGCGCATTCGACAGGGAATTGTTAGCTCTCCACTTGGCCATTCGCCACTTCCAGTTCTGGCTGGAGGGACGCCGTTTCACCGCGTTCGTTGACCACAAGCCGCTGACTTTCGCGATGGCCAAGGTTTCAGAACCGTGGTCGGGCCGGCAGCAAAGACAGCTGGCTGCCATCTCACAGTTTACTACCGATATTCAGCACGTGGCGGGTAAACTGAATGTAGTGGCAGACTGTCTCTCGCGCGCCGTGGCGGCCCCAGTCCGCGTAGGGATAGATTATGCAGCCATGGCCGCGGATCAGGTTAGCGACGCGGACGTGCGCGCGCTCCAGTCTGGACCAACAGGGTTAAGGCTGGAGAACAGGGTGCTGCAAGACGGTATGCCCCCCCTAATCTGCGATGTCTCCACTGGGCGACCGCGTCCTGTGGTACCGGCCGCGTGGCGCCACTGCGTTTTTGACTCGATTCATTCTCTGGCGCACCCGGGAGTGCGCGCGTCAGTCAAAATGGTAGGAGAGAAATTTGTATGGCCGAGCCTGCGCAAACAAGTTAAGGAGTGGGCAGCAGCCTGCATGGCTTGTCAACGAGCCAAGGTACACAGACACACGAGAGCTCCCTTGGAGCCGTTTCACATCCCGGCTAAGAGGTTTGATCATGTTCACGTGGACCTCGTAGGCCCCCTCCCGCCGTCACAGGGGTGCACACACCTTCTGACAATGGTGGACCGCACCATGCGCTGGCTGGAAGTGGTCCCACTGGCGTCAACCACAGCCATGGAGGTGGCGTGCGCGTTTTTAACAGCATGGGTAGTGCGCTTTGGAGTCCCGTCGGACATTACGTCCGACAGAGGTCCTCAATTTGTTTCCGAACTTTGGTCAGCAATGGCTCGCAGCCTGGCGGTAACAATCCACCGCACAACCGCATACAATCCGCAGGCTAGTGGGTTATGCGAACGTTTTCATAGGTCATTGAAAGTGGCTCTCAGAGCGTCGCTGACGGATGCAAATTGGGTAAACAGGCTACCGTGGGTTTTATTGGGGTTGCATTCTGCACCTAAAGAGGACTTAGAAGCCTCCCCGGCTGAGCTAGTTTTTGCGCAGCCACTTCGGCTGCCCGGGGAGTTTCTCCCAGATAATCCTGCACCAGATAGCTCCCCGTCTCAGCGGTTGCAGCATGGCACGGAATCGGGCACGCTGCCTGGCCCCGTTCACCACAATTTTCTGCGCGTTTTTGTGCCTAAGGCTTTGAAAAACGCAGAGTTTGTTTTTGTCAGACATGATGCCCATCGCCCACCGCTGCGACCACATTATGATGGACCATTTAGAGTGCTGGAAACAGGGGACAAACATTTTTTGCTAGATTTGGGGGGCAGGAAGGAAAAGATTGGCATAAACAGGCTCAAACCCACCTTTGTGGTGGCGGACGAGGATGTGCTGTTGGCCAGGGCTCCTCGGCACGGCGGACCCCCTCGGGGACATTCCCCAGAACACCCACAGGGAGTGACAAACAGTTCTCACCCCAAGACAGCAGCCCCCCAGCAGGATGGCGCCGCAGAAGTGGCGAAGCCCGCTTACAGCAGATACGGGAGGAGACTGAGGCCCAAGCAGCACGTGGGTTAATGTGTAATGATTTTATCATGACATGCAGACTGTTATTCTGTTGTTCCATCTTAGATGTTTGGGGAGGGGGGTCATGTGGGACACATATGTATCACTTTAAGCTTCACATCTCAGAGTAGAACAAAGGACTGGGTCTCCTTGGAGATAACAGGAGGATGTGAAAATTTAGTCTTTGGTATGCAAGAGACGGCCTTGGGGGATTTCCTGGTCTGCCAGAGACTATGAGGAGGATGTTATAGGATTTAAGGAAGGATGCATTGTTACTTGTGATTAAATGCAATGTGACTGTGAGCTTTGAAGGTCCTGGATATATAAAGGACGAATGTCTGTTTTTCCTTTTTTCTGCTTTGCTGATGTTGGAAGATGTGAATAAACCTGACTCGTGAGATAAACTCTGCCTCGCCATTTTCACATCTCCACAATGTAAACTTTTAAATGTTGTGTGCTTATTTTGCACAAAATTTACTTTGACAGTCCAATATGTTTTATCTCTTCAGATCTTGATTGAAAAACAGCAAATTTGTTGTTATGTTTGCTACAATACTGGCTTGAAAGAGATGAAGAAAATAAAGAAAATGTTAGAATTTGTTAGATGTTAAACTGCACACTCACACTGAATGTACCCTGATTGAATTTAATTCCTCCTTGCAGATGAAGTGAGGGTCGGGAAGTACAGAGAGCTCTTCCACCCTGAGCAGCTCATCTCTGGGAAGGAGGATGCAGCTAATAACTATGCTCAAGGCCATTATACTGTTGGCAAAGAAATCATTGATGGAGTCATGGAGCGTATCCGTAAAATGGTCAGTAATTTTGAACCAGAGCCACTGGGAATTCTCCTCCTCTAATTAGTTTTATTATGAATGGCATAAACGTAGCATGAACGTATCTGTAGAGAATGATGAAAATGTTATAATTGTTTTATGCATGCAAATATAGATGGATTTTCTGTGGGGGTTTCTCTTTTTGTTTTTTTAGTTTAATTTTTTTTCTTTTTTTTAGCATGTTATAACAATTAAAACCAGACCAATTTTCAAGCAACACCTGGGAATACGCACATGGTTTTATGCTGGTTGAAGTTCAACCTCTTTGGTGGTTCTCTCAAAGGTGACGGAGACAAGATTCTGACCTCCTGACCAGTACGTGTCGCACTTCTTCTTCTTTTAGATTTGATTGTCACTCTTACACTAACTGGGGTGGTAAAGGCACGTGACATCAGCCCAGTCATGCTATTGGTTGTGACAGACTGGTGTTTTTACCGGTCACAGATATGTAAACATTAGAACATGGGTAGCTGCTAGGCTTGTCGCGTTTCATATACGTGCATATCCATCAAAACAGTTGTTTGTCTGTCCTGTTATCATAATGCTGAAGGTGCTGTCATCCATTATAAGTACCTACACAATATGGCACCTCCATTTGCCATGAAAATGTGAGCCATGTCCTGTCTTGAGTATCGTGTATCTATTACCCGGCCACTGGAGGATAGACTGGAGCCTCGTCAACCAGCTGCTAAGACGTAAAAATTCTGATTATTTTGGTCCCGTAAAAATTATTTTTTTTCCATCTTATACAGCAGGGAAAAGAAGTATTGAACACGTCAACATTTTTCTCATTAAACGTGTTTCTGATGGAGCCATTGACCTGAGAGTTTCACCAGATATCAGTAACAACCCAAGTAATCCATACATACAAAGAAATCAAGGCAACTGTGTTCACAAAAGCTATATTTAATGAAGTGGAATGAGACGGGGAATAAGTATTGAACACATGAAGAAAAAGAGGTGCAAAAAGGCACAGAAAGCCTGAGAAAGAGGGTTGGCGGTTCAAATCCTGCTCTCCCCAGTCATCCTGCCTTGTGTCCCTGGGCAAGACACTTTACCCACCTTGCCTCCAGTGTCCATGACACTCGATATGAATGTGTATAAATGTTCAGTAGTGGTCGTAGAGGCCATTGCCATGGATTGGCAGCCACGTTTCTGTCAGTCTGCCCCAGGGCAGCTGTGGCTACAGTAGTTAGCACTACCATTGTCTGTGGAGTGAATGAATAATGTGTCCACTGTAAAACGTCTTTGAGTGTCTGTGAAAAGCGCTATATAAAGCTTATGCATTATTATTATTATTATTATTATTATAGAAAGCCAAGCTGAAATCAGTCAGAATTTAGGAAGCTATCTCATCCCCTATCAGTGCAAATTAATTTCAGCTGGTTAAGTTCTGACTGATAGCCTTTAGAAAGGTCTGTGAATATCAGATTGTCACATCACAAAGAACTCATGATGGGCAAAAGCAAAGAGCTCTCTCTATACCGGGAATGGACAACTGGTGGCCCGGGGGTCGCATGCACCCGCCGTCATCCATTGCGGCCCACCAGTCCATTTCCAAAAATCAGTTATTTATTTATATCCCGTTTGAACGTATTTGGAACTGCATTCTTAAATGCAGTTATATAGTCCACCAGTAGAGGGACCTCTAATCAAAACCTAGGTGCCAGTGCAAGTGGTTGAGCAAGAGTGAGGGAACAGTATGCCCGGGAGTACATCTTTTAAGGTATGTATGTGTTGCATGCTGAGACCGCATTAATAGGCTGTGGAGAGCAGTAAATGTACAGAGTAGGCTGCTTTTAAACAATAAATGCTACATCTCCTCACTGAGTATTTATAGTAACAAGTTTCAAACTGAAAGGCAAATTTATATAAGAAACAGCAAATTTATGAAAGAAAAACTTACTAATTTAGAAAAAAATAGTACAACTAAAAAGATGTAAATTTTTAAATAAAATGATGCAAATTTATCAGTAGATGCTTGAATATCTAATACCAAAATAAAATATCATCATCATCATCATCATAGCAGTTTGTCGCAGGCGACAATGACTGTTTCATTAAGGTCTGATCAGATTCTTCCATGCAGCTCTGTCCTTTGCCCTGCGCTGCCAGGAACTCCTGGTCTTGTTAAACCGGGCGACGTCCGAGCTGGTATGAGTTGCTTTCTGACTGACCATTTCATGAAACTGCTTGCAAAGTATTTGAGTATAGATTTGCAAAAAATGGCTAATTTAAACCATAAATGTAGCATATTTATCAGTAAAATTATTTACTTTGATAATTTTCTTCTAATATCTTAAAAACATTTTTTTTTCATTGTCATATTTCCTTTTCTTCTTGGCTTTTTTGTTAATTACTGTCCGGAATTTCTCTTTGCTCATCATTTTGATGGAAAGAGGTTTAAAAATTAGGTCATGATGACTTCTGGTCTGGACGCCATGGTGATAGCAACTTAACGCTGAACCTCCCAGATCCAATCCAAGGAAAACATCGTCAAAATCAGACTTAACGGATTTTTGGAAGAATAAAAATCAAAAGACAAAAAACACCATGCCTAACCACAAACAGAAGAAACTGGCATTCCCCAGGTCAGGACGTGCGGCGGCCGCAGAATCTGATCCCGAGGACCTCCATTCAGGAGACGAAGAGCTGGGCCTAGCTAACAAAAAGGTTAGCCTGAAATCGCTATATGACGAATTACGACGATTTCGGGCCGAATTTCACGAATTCAGAGAGGAACTAATAAGGACGAACAGCAGAATGGACCAGGCCGAAAACCGAATCTTGGAAGCTGAAGAAAGAGTAAAAGTGCTTGAAGATTCTATGCTGGATTTACACAGAAAACAGTCAAGGCTGGAGGCTAAGCTAGCTGACCAAGAAGGAAGACAGAGACGAGATAACATCAGAATTCACGGTCTGAAAGAAGGAGCTGAAGATGGTTTCAACACAGTGGTGGAATGCGTGGAATCCTTATTGAGAGAGAAGTTGGATATTCCACAAACCACCGATTTGAAAATAGAAAAGGCCCATCTGTGGGGAGACTTGAATAACGAAACCGAATTGTCTTTCATTTCAGTTTATTCAAGAAATCATTCCACTGTCTGCTCTTATTCTTGAGCAGCGAACAAAGAGAGTGAACACACCAAAGTTCTCTCATTTAAACCTTCTCACATCAAACCATTTCCCTCGCGGGGGAAATCACACATCTATATCAAAGTCTCTTTATTCACATTCATTAGCCTTTTATTTACATAACTCCCCCTTCTCTCTTCCCGAGCCTCAGTGGTCAGGAAGTCTTCTGTCCCCTGTCCTCCGCAGGGGGTCCAGGCTCTGTGGCTCCGCACCGCAGGGGGCTGGCTCTCCTTCATCGTGGTTAAATCACATATGCAGTGTCCAACATATACATGTCTCACAACACAGCCATATAACCCCCCCCCAAACGATGAAGAACAGACTAATTCCCAAAATTTAATAGCACCTTACTCACTACTGAATAATCAACACCAACATTCAGTCTGTGCGCCGCTTGGGCTTCAGCCGTCTGCCGAATCTGCTGTGCGTTGGCCCCGCCTTGCCTGCGGTGCTGTTCTGCTCCGGGTCTGTTGACTGAGGAAGAGAGTGGTTAATTGCCCTCTGCGGGGGCCTGCCTCGTCGAGGCGCCACCGCGACCGGTACAGACACGTCCTTCATGACAAAAGCAGGTTTTAGTCTGTCAATACTGACTGTCTCTTTTCTGTCCCCAAAATCTAGCACAAATTGCTTATCACCTGCCTCCAGCACTCGAAATGGCCCTTCGTAAGGTGGTTTGAGCGTTGCTTTAAGGGCTTCGCGCCTGACAAAAACGAAATCGGCATTTTTCAAAGCCTTGGGGACGAAAACTCGTGGAAAAGCGTGATGAACCGGACCCGGGAGCGTGTCTGCCCCCGTGCCAACTAACGGTCCCAGAGCAGAGAGAGGTGGGGGCTCTGGGTGCTCTGGTAAAAACTCGCCCGGCAGCCTCAGAGTTTGTGCGAATACCAGCTCCGCTGGGGAGGCGTCTAAGTCCTCTTTAGGCGCAGAACGCAACCCTAATAAAACCCAAGGGAGTTTATTTACCCAATCTGCATCCGTGAGCGACGCTCTGAGTGCTGCCTTCAAAGACCTATGAAAACGCTCGCATAAACCATTAGCCTGAGGGTGGTAAGCCGTAGTGCGGTGAATTTTGGCTCCTAAGCCGTTGGCCATCGCTGACCACAGCTCAGAGATGAATTGCGGTCCTCTATCGGACGTAATGTCCGACGGAACCCCGAAGCGCGCCACCCAAGCCGTTAAAAAAACGCGAGCCACCTCCGCGGCCGTGGTCGTCGCAAGTGGGACCACTTCCGGCCAACGTGTGGTGCGGTCCACCATTGTCAAAAGATACGTGAACCCCTGTGATGCCGGTAGGGGGCCCACAAGGTCGACGTGCACATGGTCGAACCTTCTGGCCGGAATGCGGAACGGTTCTAACGGGGCTCTTGTGTGCCTGTGAATTTTGGCCCGTTGACAGGAAATGCAGGTTTTTGTCCATTCCTTCACGTGCTTGCGCAGGCACGGCCAAACAAACTTTTCCGCCACTAGTTTCACCGACGCGCGCACCCCCGGGTGCGCCAGTGAGTGGACCGAGTCAAAAACACGGCGGCGCCACGTGGCCGGAACCACCGGACGCGGGCGCCCCGTCGACATGTCGCAGATCAGGGGGGGCATACCGGTTTGTAAACACTTGCTCTCCAGCCTCAACCCTGTTGGTCCAGACTGGAGCGCGCGCACGTCTGCGTCCGCCCCCTGGTCCGCTGCCATGGCTGCGTAATCTATACCCACGTGCACCGGGGCTGCGCGCGCCACCGTGCCGCTCTCCTGCGGCGCGGTCACGGTGGCCCGTTCTGCCTCTGCGCGTGTCGGGGTCGTGAACGCGCGTGAGAGACAATCCGCTACTACATTGAATTTGCCCGCGACGTGCCTAATGTCAGTGGTAAATTCCGAGATTGCGGCCAGCTGCCTCTGCTGCCTGCCGGACCACGGATCTGAAATTTTGGCCATGGCGTATGTGAGCGGCTTGTGGTCCACATAAGCGGTGAAGCACCGTCCTTCCAGCCAGAACTGGAAATGACGAATAGCCAAATGCAGCGCCAACAGTTCTCTGTCAAACGCGCTGTATTTTCGCTCAGCCGCGCTTAAAGATTTGCTAAAGAAAGCCAAAGGCTGCCAAACTCCGGCTACCTGTTGCTCAATAACGGCCCCTATGGCTAAATCTGAAGCGTCTGTCGTCAGCGCGATACGTGCTGCAGGGTCTGGGTGGGCCAGGAGCGCAGCGTCAGCCAAGGCTTTTTTAACCTCTGTGAACGCGCGCTCCCGCTCCGGGGACCATTCGACCGCCTGGGTCGGCTTTTGTTTTTTGAGCGCGGCATATAACGGTTGCATGATTTGAGCTGCGTGGGGCAGGAACCGGTTATAAAAATTCACCATCCCCAAGAATTCCTGTAGTGATTTGACCGTTTGTGGACGGGGAAAATCCGCTACCGCGCGTACTTTCTCTGGTAACGGAACCGCTCCCTCCGGGGAGACGCGGTGACCCAAAAAATCAATCCGCTCAACGCCGAACTGGCACTTGGCTGGGTTAACTATTAAGCCGTGCTCTCCCAGCCTCCTAAAAACTGCTGTGAGGTGCATTTCGTGTTCGTCCTCTGAAGTACTCGCGACCAAAATGTCGTCGAGGTACACAAACACGAAAGGGAGATCGCGTAACACGGCATCCATCATCCGCTGAAATGTTTGCGCCGCCCCTTTGAGACCAAACGGCATGCGTAAAAATTCGAAAAGTCCGAACGGGGTTATTACCGCTGTTTTAGGAATGTCCTCCGGTTGGACCGGGACTTGGTGATAGCCGCGAACTAGATCAATCTTTGAAAAAATGCGCGCCCCCGCCAGGTGCACCGAAAAATCCTGAATGTGCGGGATGGGATAACGATCGTGTGCCGTAGCGTTGTTTAGCCTGCGGTAATCCCCGCACGGTCTCCAGGAGCCATCGGCTTTCGGTACCATGTGCAGCGGCGAAGCCCACGGGCTCTTCGACCTACGAACGATGCCCAGCCTCTCCAGGCTGGCGAACTCCTCGCGCGCAATGGCGAGCTTAACTGCATCCAAGCGCCGAGCTTTTGCAAACACGGGAGGACCAGAAGTGGGGATGAAGTGTTTCACCCCGTGCTTCGCGACCGTCGCTGAAAAAGTGGGCACAGTGAGCGCTGGAAATTGGGTGAGGAGTGTGTGAAACTTACCACCTGCTGTAGCGACGTGGGTCTGTACTGGTGGCGGGGACACTCGAGCTGAACAGGGGAGAGAGTAAAAAGAGAGTGCATTTACCAGCCGTCTATTAGCAAGATCAACTAACAGATTGTGTGAACACAAAAAATCCGCGCCCAACATGTTGAAACTCACCGCCGCTACTACAAAAGTCCATTCATATGTGCGGCCATGTAAGCATAAAGGCAAGGTCCTTCTCCCGTAGGTGTTGATGTTCGAGCCATTTGCCGCTGTAGCTCCGTCACCGTGGGGTCCAGCTACCCGGTCCGCGTATGTTGGGGTGATGAAGCTCACTTGTGCTCCGGTGTCAATGAGGAACACTCGTCCGGAGCGCGCATCCGTGATGTAGAGCAGCTTGTTGCGTTCTCCGAGGGTCGAAGCTGCTAGCGACCCCCGGTCTTGCCGTTTCCCGAACTCCTGAAGATGCAGGGCGGCACACACCTGCGTGCCTTCTCTGCGAACCTCCGATGGTAAAAGCAGAGATCTTCTCCTCCGCTGTGTCGTGCCCGCGCCTCTGTCGCCGGGCTATTGGCTCCCCCTCGTCGCGGCCGTGTTGCCGCCATCGTCGGCCAGTCTGGTTCTGCCGCCTCTGGCTCCCCGCTGTCTCGGGTCGCTGCTGTGGTTGCTTGCCCGCCGCAGGCGTCCAGGATCCCGTCTGCCTCCTGGGCCAGCTCCCGGAACTCCTCCAGGGTGTGACACTTTTTGCCGGCCAGCGTGCTTCTCGCATGCGCCGGGAGGTTGGAGAGGAAGATGAACTGAAAAATGAAATCATCGTTGTCCAACCCTCTCAGCTGTATCATCTCCTCCATCAGGGCGCTCGGCCTGTGTCCACCTTGGTCTAGCAAAGACAGGATCCTCCTCGCCCTCACTTCAGCCGAGGGGGTGAAAAACTTGATGAGGGTGGATTTCAGCTTGCTGTACCTGTCGGTCGCGGGTGGCTGCTCCACCAAGCTTTGCACGCACCGAGCTGTGCTGTTGTCCAGTTTAGCGATGACATGGTGGAACTTAGTGTCGTCCACCGTTACTCCTGCGAGCGCGAACTGCGACTCTGCTTGCAGAAACCACGACCGTGGGTTATCCTGCCAGAAATCAGGCAGCTTAACGGCCACTGCGCTCGCCAGCTCTGAGCGCTGTGAGTCCGGGACCCTGAGAATTTCTTCGTTCATTCTCAACGTCGTCAGTCACCAATGTGGGGAGACTTGAATAACGAAACCGAATTGTCTTTCATTTCAGTTTATTCAAGAAATCATTCCACTGTCTGCTCTTATTCTTGAGCAGCGAACAAAGAGAGTGAACACACCAAAGTTCTCTCATTTAAACCTTCTCACATCAAACCATTTCCCTCGCGGGGGAAATCACACATCTATATCAAAGTCTCTTTATTCACATTCATTAGCCTTTTATTTACATAACTCCCCCTTCTCTCTTCCCGAGCCTCAGTGGTCAGGAAGTCTTCTGTCCCCTGTCCTCCGCAGGGGGTCCAGGCTCTGTGGCTCCGCACCGCAGGGGGCTGGCTCTCCTTCATCGTGGTTAAATCACATATGCAGTGTCCAACATATACATGTCTCACAACACAGCCATACATCGTACATTAGCCGCAAAGCCAGCGGCAGAAGCACACCCGCGTTCAGTGTTGGTAAGATTCTCCGATTTCAAAATAAAACAAGAGGTTGTAAGATGGGCTTGGCAGAAAAAAGGATTTATGCATCAAGAAAGAAAAGTCTTCGTGGAGCACGATTACGCCCCTGAGGTTCTTAAAAAGCGACGGGAATATAACGACGCCAAAAAGGTTTTACGGGAAAAGAATCTACGCTTTCAGACGCCATTTCCGGCGAAGTTAAGGGTCTTTTACGGTGAAGAGTCATGTCTCTACAATTCAGCGGAAGAAGCAACAACTGACATGGCGAGAAGAGGACTCCCGGTAACGGTGTTTAAACCCGCAGCGAATCTGAGCGAGAAAATCAGAGCTCAAACGTGGTCCACTCAAAGACCTTCTAAATCCACGGGCCAGCAGCGGGAAACCCAGCCCCAGAGCTACAAAGATAAGCTTTCCAGTTCCAGGAAGGAATAGCGACCTTTTTGTTTTTTTCTCTCTTTTCAGTCATTCTGCACTTCCATCCCCCCTCCTACAAGGTAACAAACATTAAAGGAGATGCAGAATCAGCATGTGGTAAAACCTTTCATGGAACAGTTATAGCATTAGAAACAAATGTCTTCTTAATTTAAAGGAAAAAAAAAATCTTGTTAAAATAGAAATGTAACAATGACCCACATGTTCTCCCCACACTAACAAATACTGTACTAGAGTGAAGGTTTGCTGTGATGGGGGTGGGAGGGTGCACACAATCTCATAGGGTATAGGCATAAAAAAAAAAAAATCATTACAAATTCGGATTGGGATCTGAAATTCACATTAAAAACATGGGACAACTTACAGGGGTAAGAGAGGGCCCTCAACACGTAACAGAGTTTGAGGAATTTCCCTCAGAGCCTACACTCCATCAGGGCTCTTACAGGGTCTTTAAAGAGACCCCAGCTCAGGAAGTTTTTTTGACAGTTTTTTGTTTTAAAGTTTCGTAGACTATGTTCTTAATGTTTTTTATGTTCTTAATGTTCTTTCAGTTTCTGAGTAGCAAAAAAGAGGGCCACCACACTGTTATACTAAATAAGAAAATACAATGGAGAAACAGGGTGTAACCAAAATAGCCTCATATAATGTAAAAGGGATCCTGAATCCAGTTAAAAGATCCAAGATTCTACGCAAAATGAAAAAAGACAAAGCAGAAATAATATTTTTACAAGAAACCCACCTAACAGACGTGGAACACACTAAACTCAATAGACAAGGGTTTAAAATGATCTCTTCATCTTCATATAAATCAGGGAGGAGGAGGGGAGTAGCGACATTGATATCAACCAAAATTACATTTGAAAAAAAATCAGAACACAAAGATAAAGAAGGGAGGTACAGTTTGGTAATTGGGCGGCTAGAGGGAGAAGATATCACCCTGCTGAATGTATATGCACCACCAGGGGCTAAATGGAAATTTTATAAAAATGTATTCGACCTAATGATAACTAAAGCCCAAGGTTTAGTGATATGTGGTGGAGACTTCAATCTAAGACTGAATCCATACTGGGATGCAACAGGTAATTCTTCACATCAAAATAACACTCAAAATAGGAAAACTCGGATGCTACTAAAAGAAATGGGAATCTGTGACGTATGGAGGGAATTCAACCCCAATGTAAAAGATTATACTTTTTATTCAACGCCACATTCATCTTACTCAAGGACTGATTACTTTTTTATGTTTAATAGAGACATTGGAAGAGTAAAAACATGTAAAATAGGACTGATGGATCTCTCTGACCACAGTCCGATCTATATGGACTTAAACATCCAAAAATACACAAATAATACATTTTCCTGGAGGTTGAATTCAAATGTCCTGAAAGGACCACTGAAAGATGAATTGGAATCAGATATTTTCAAATATTTGGAAGAAAACGATAATGGAGAAGTATCCCCTTTAATACTGTGGGATGCGTGCAAAGCTGTAATAAGGGGAAAAATTATTGCAAAACTGGCAACCCAAAAGAAACTGAGACAAGAAAAACTAATCACACTAGAGTCAGAACTCAAGAACCTAGAAAAAGAACACAAAGACAACACTCATTCTAATGGCTCGCTTAAGATTAAAGAAATTAAAAATCAAATAAATGAGATCTACACAATAGAAATCCAGAAGAAACTTACATTTCTGAAACAAAAACACTATGAAGCAGGCAGTAAATCGGCAAAATTACTAGCCTATAAATTGAGGAAACAACAAACAGAAAGAGCAATCTACAAAATCAGAGACCCAGTATCAAAGGAAATAAAATTCAGAATTCAGGATATTCTTAAAAGCTTCGAGAATTACTACAAGAACTTATACTCACACAAAAAACATAAAAACGCATCCGAGACATTCCTAAACACATTACACCTTCCCCAACTTACGGAATCACAAAATAAAACACTACTGTCAGAAATACAACCTAAAGAATTGGAAAAAGCAATTATGAAACTTAAAGCTAATAAATCCCCAGGAGCAGATGGCTATACAGCAGAATGGTACAAAACCTTTAAACAGCAACTATCTCCTCTCCTCCTGAAAACATTTAACTATGTCCTCCACACAGGGGAAATCCCCCCCTCCTGGAGAGAAGGGGTCATTGCAGTTATACCTAAACCTGAAAAGGATAAACTAGAATGCTCCAACTACAGACCAATCAGTGTATTAAATCAGGACTATAAGCTTTTTACCATTATCTTTGCCAAAAGGTTAGAAAACATACTGACAGACTTAATTCACTTAGACCAAACAGGTTTTATAAGACAAAGACAGACACAAGACAACATTCGACGCACTTTACACATAATTCATCATATAAAAAAATATAACTTAAATGCAGTCATATTGGGATTAGATGCTGAAAAAGCATTTGATTCGGTTGACTGGTCTTTCCTATATAGAATCTTATCCAGTTTCAATTTTCATAACAACTTCATTAGAACTATACAGGCATTATATAAAAAACCAACAGCTAAAATAAGGATTAACGGTAATTTATCATCATCTTTTGAGCTGGAAAGAGGATGTCGTCAGGGCTGCCCCTTGTCTCCACTGCTCTTTGCAATCTTCATAGAACCTCTGAGCCAATGGATAAGACAAAATCAAAAAATTCAAGGTATTACACTTGGTCAGAAGGAACATAAAATAGCACTCTTTGCTGATGACATTTTAATATACCTAGGGCAACCAGACACTTCTCTACCAGAACTAATCTCAGTTTTTTCAGACTATGGAGATTTATCAGGGTACAAATTAAACATGCATAAAACCCAAATTTTAACATTAAGCTATGACCCAAATCATTATTCACTAAGTGAACTCAAAACTAACTGGGAGCTGGAATCTATGAAATATCTGGGGATCAATATCCCGAAACAACTCAACAAAATTATAACACTAAACTATGATCCACTGGTGACAAAAATAAAATCTGACCTAGCAAGATGGAATATGATACCATTCTTAGGTACTGCACAAAGAATTGAAGCAGTCAAAATGAATATACTTCCACGTCTTCTATACCTTTTCCAAACAATACCGGTAGAACCCCCCAAAAAAACATGGCAGGAGCTGGACAGAAGGATCTCAAGATTCATATGGCAGGGCAAGAGACCTAAAATCAGATATAGAACCCTACAGCTAAACAAAGACAAAGGTGGGCTCGCGCTGCCAAATATCAGGGACTATTTTATAGTTGCACAAATTAAAACTTTAGTAGAGATATGTAACCCAGTCTACACTGCACAATGGAAGGAGATGGAATGCCAAATAACAAGTGACATCCCCCTACAGGCGATAATAGGGAACAATGCCTTACCTAAACTCTTGAATAACACTAACCCGTGGATAGAGACCCCGCTAAAAATTTGGTTTAAGATAGTCAGAGAGAATCAAGCTAAAGAGCCCTATCGACTTCTGCAATGGAAAGTTCTTTCAGCTTATTATCAGCAAATCCTCCTTTTTAAGTATATTGCTTATGTGGTGTCTAAGCCTTAGACACCACATAAACAATATACTTAAAAAGGAGGATTTGGAAAGGGCCCAGTCAGGTGTTCTGAAGGTCTTCTTAATGGCATATAAAGGGATCCCAGGGATCAGATACATTTCTAAAATATACTAAGGTCTTCAAGACTTAAAAGGAGACAACACATCATATATAAAAGAGAGATGGGAAAAAGAGGGGAATTTCACTTTACAATTGGAAATATGGGAAAAGCTAAATAGACAGCAATGGAAAAGTACCTCATCCCTGCAGTGGAGAGAATTTGGATGGAAAAATTTGGTAAGATTTTTCAGAACACCTGCACAAAACAAATTTACCCATAAGGGGTTGAACTGTTGGCGCTTGTGTGGTGAAAAGACTGCAAATCATTTTCATGTGTTTTGGTCATGCCCAGTTATCCACCAATATTGGACCAATGTACAGACAATATTGGGGAAAATATTCAAAATAACAGTTCCCTTTTCTTTTATAACTTTGTATTTGGGTTTACTACCGGACTCACTGGAAAGACGAGGAGATAAATACTTATTCAATGTTTTAATATTGGCAAGTAAAAAAGCCCTAACTAAAAAATGGATGCTGAAGGACTGTTCTACACCTGAAGATTGGATTAACGTGATTCAAGACATTTACTCGATGGAAAAGTTGACATTCGCACTGAGACAGGACATGGATGGGTTCATGAACTTTTGGCAACCCTGGACCGCATATGTGTCTTCCATTAGATCTAATCTTTGACAAATACCATTTCAATGATGGTCCCACTCTTTGTTCCAATGCTACTCAGATGCTCTTTTACTTTTAATTACTTCATTTTCTGTTTGTTTGTTTTTTGCTGTTCTGTTTGTTTGTTTATTCGGTTTTTTTTTGTTTGTTTGTTTTTTTAATTTAATTCTCTTTAATTTCACTTTTTCTTTCACTTTAAAAAAAAAGGGGGTGTTGTAATAACTATTCTTCCAATGTTGTCAAATAGCAAAATATAAGGGAACGTACGATGAAAATGTTAACAATGCAATGCTGTAATGACCTGTATACCCTTTACAAAAACTTAAATAAAAAAAAAAAAAATAGGTCATGATATATTTTTATCAGTAATTTTAATTCTAATATGATAAAACACTGGGCAGCTTTTATTTTCATTTTCATTTTCAGTTTTTATTGTGAAGCATTTGACTTTGAAGAAAATACCCCCCTCCCCCCACCCAAGGTTTACATGTAAATCTGGCCCTTGAGCAGTGAGAAGAAAATTTGTGGCCCTCATTACCACCAAAGTTGCCCATCCCTGCTCTAGACCTTCACAACTTTACTGTTGCAAAACATAATGACGGCATTGGTTAAAGGCACACTTCTAAACTGCTGAATGTTCCAGTGAGCACTGTTGGAGCCATCATTCGGAAGTGGAAAGAATATCACTTTACCATAAACTGGCCACGACCAAGGAGCTCCTCACAAGATTTCTGATAGAGCAGTCAAAAGAATTATCAGAAGAGTTATCCAAGAGCCAAAGACCACTTGTGGAGAGCTCCAGAAAGACATGGAGTTAGCAGGTACTGTAGTTTCAAAGAAAATAAGTAATGCACTCAACCAACATGGGCTCTATGCCCGCTCACCTCGCAAGACTCCATTGCTGAAGAAAAAGCATGCTGAAGCTTGTTTAAAGTTTGCTGCACAACATTTGGGCAAGCCATTAAAATATTGGGGGAATATAGTCTGGTCAGATGAGACCGAAACTGAACTTTTTGGATGCCACAATACAGAACATGTTTGGAGGAGAAATGGCACTGCATCAGCTCAAAACCATCATACCAACAGTTAAGTTTGGAGGTGAGAGCATCATGGTGTGGGAGTATTTTTCAGCACATGGTACAGGCAGACTTCATATAACTGAAGGAAAGATGAACGGACAAATATACAAAGACATCCTTGATAAGAATCTATTGCTATCTGCCAAGATGCTGAAGATGAAACGAGGGTGGACATTTCAGCAAGACAATGATTCCAAACACACAGCCAAGGAAACTCTCAGTTGGCTCCAGAGAAGGAAAATAAAGATGCTAGAATTGCCCAGTCAGTCACCTGACCTGAATCCAATTGAAAATTGCGAGCGCGCTGCAGACAGAGCTCTGTGCGGGTTTTTCCTGTGAACCAACGCTGCACATATGCTATTATGGGGTAGCTCCAAGTTAGAAACCTGTTCAGTAAGTTACACTTAGGTTCAAAAGCCACGGTTACATGTGTAAAATTTCTTCAATCTGATTTCAGTTCAGATCAGAACTTTACTGTTTACATGGATCCTGAAAAAGTTGATCCGATTAGGACGTGCATTTTTATGTGTCACACGTTTGAACAGACTAAATCATTTTGACATGCACATAATTATCCGATATTCCGGAAATAGTAGAAGAAGAAGCAACTTCCGATGTAAACAAACCCCGCTTTGTGTCTTTCTCTTTTTGAAATGGACCTGTATTGTGTTATTCAGACTGTACTTTTGCTTCTGCTGGTCTCCGTAATGAAGCCCCAAGCCCAGCAGTGCATACTTCTGCATATGACAAACAGAGGGAGACAGCAGGACGATACAGACCAGTTCTGTTTTACTTCTGCCATGTCTTCCGTTAGCTGCTGTAAAGGCGGAAATACATCACGTCGACGTGTGGCTGACGTACAGATATGCGCAGTAAACATATTTTCTACCCAAACTTTGGAATAAGTGTTTATATGTGCCCCAATCTGATTAACAATTGGCAGAACCCACCCGTCTCAATCAGAAGGAAATTTTGATCCTAATGAGTGTGATCGGGTCAGAATATTCAGATTGGCGTGTTTACATGAAGCATTTTTATTCCGATCAAGCTTTTAATCTGGTTACTTGTGTCCATGTAAACATGGCTAAAGAGCGTTACTCATGTGTTAGAAATAATTTTTGAGCACACTATACACTCATCTCAATGCATTTCGACTTTTGCGTAACTATGAGTCACTGACAAGTAACGTGTGTAAACAAACGCGTAACTTCCCTACAACCTTTGCTCTGCAAATGCAGGACGTATCAGCCAAACGCTGGATACATCGGAAACTTTTCAGCAGAGCTCGGCAAACTACGCCATATACCAGCGTGCTTCAGGGTGCTTCAGCGTGCTCTTAACTTAGACAAAACTTAGCCATAACTGATTCGGCATACACCAGCATAGTCTCCAAATTTTTCATACGTTCTGCAAACACTGTCTAAATCGTCTAGGTGTGACAGGGCCTAAACGCAGGACACAAAAACTCCCAAATAATTAAATAAATCATTTTTACTTAAATATTTACTGATAAATGGGCAACACTGATGAAGCAGTTACAGTCAAATGGGTCCTTCTGCTGTGCATGTTAGGCTATGGCCACACTGCGGGTTTTAATGCTCAGTTCCAATTTTTTTGCACAAATGTGACCCATATCTGATTTTTTTAATAACAGTCTGAACAGCACATTTCCGATTTTTTCACACCAGACCCAGGCCACTTTCATATGTGATCCTAGTTCGGATACGTACAGTGGTGTTAAAAAGTGTTTGCCCCCTTCCTGATTTCTCATGTTTTTGCTTGTCACACTTAAATATTTCAGATCATCAAACAAATTTAAATATTAGACAAAGATAACACAAGTAAACACAAAATGCAGTTTTTAAATGAAGGTGCTTATTATTAAGGGTAAAAAAAAATCCAAACCTACATGGCCCTGTGTGAGAAAGTGATTGCCCCCCTCTGTTCAAATATAAATTAACTGTGGTTTATCACATCTTTGGAAAGCTGAGTTCAATTTCTCTAGCCACGCCCAGGCCTGATTACTGCCAAAACCTGTTCTCAATCAAGAAGTCACTTAAAACAGACCTGCCTGACAAAGTGAAGTAGACCAAAAGATCTTCAAAAGCTAGACAACATGCTGTGATCCAAAGAAATTCAGGAACAAATGAGAAACAAAGTAATTAAGATCTATCAGTCTGGAAAAGGTTATAAAGCCATTTCTAAAGCTTTGGGACTCCAGTGAACCACAGTGAGAGCCATTATCCACAAATGGCGAAAACATGGAACAGTGGGGAACCTTCCCAGGAGTGGTCGGCCGACCAAAATTACCCCAAGAGCGCAGTGACAACTCATCCAAGAGGTCACAAAAGACCCCACAACAACATCCAAAGAACTGCAGGCCTCACTTGCCTCAGTTAAGGTCAGTGTTCATGACTCCACCATAAGAAAGAGAATGGGCAAAAATGGCATGCATAGCAGAGTTACAAGACGAAAACCACTGCTGAGCAAAAAGAACATAGAGGCTTGCCTAAGTTTTGCCAGAAAACATTTTGGTGATCCCCAAGACGTTTGGGAAAATACTCTGTGGACTGTGTGGTATATGAATTTGGGGCATTTTATTGTGAAGTGCAGTGTAGTGACGTGGACTTCCTGTCACGTCACCGCACTGCCCTATATAGCGGGGCTAGCCACCATAGCACGGCCTCTTATGCCGATACCCACGCCATATGCCTGCTGTGTAACTCCTGTGTTCATGCCATCAATAAAGCTGTGTTCGGTGCTACCTCACCTTGCCTCATTTATCGCCATGTTTTACATACATAACATTTGACAACTGAGGATTAACATATGGAGGTGTGCATTACACCACTCCGTCCCTTCCTCAAGCTCCCGGGCGAGCCACCTGTTTCATGGCCGTATTGGTTGGAGGCCTATCAAACATACATTACGGTGCTGGACCTCGGGAAGCTCGATAAGGTGAGGGCACGTGCGCTTCTCGTCCACAACCTGGGTACTGAAGTCAGACTCATACGAGGATGTCATGAAGCTGCTAGCTAAACGTTTCTCCACCCCAGACAGCGTGACTGTTCAGAGAATTTGATTTCACCGGAGACGCCATCGTGTAGGTGAGCCTATCCACCAGTATGTCATTGACTTGAAGCAGCTAGCTAGCGAGTGTTGTTTTGGACGCTTGAAGACGAGATGGTACGCGACCAACTAGCAGAGCACACGTGCAACGCTGAGCTGCGTACTGGGCTATTAGTGGTGCCTAATGATTTGATGTTAGCTAAAGCAGTTGAGCTAGCTCTCCGGTTGGAAGCCGTTGATAAGCTAGCTGTGGAGCTAAATTGGCGCCAGCCACAGAAACCGCTGGAGCCGCCCGCCTCAGCTAATGTTGCGGACCCTGTTAGCAAGGATAGCTTAGACGAAGATTATTGGGAAATCAATGCTGCCCGCCGAAGGTCTACCCCAGGAAACTCCCGTTGCAGGGGTTGTGGGTCCACAACACACCGCCATAAAGTGAAGGGATGCCCGGCAAGAAGAAAATGTTGTAGTAGATATGGACGCTTGAATCACTACGCCAGGGTGTGCCGTTTGTCTTACCCGGGGAACCCACGGGAGAAATCACCCTGTCCGCCCCCGGCGGACACTGGGAGCAAATGGTACGAAAAGCTAACAGACACCCTCGCTTTCAAGTCAGCCAGTTCTTGCTCATTGTCTGTACCCATGCCGATGAGCGACACCGTGCTAGCCCCAGATGCCTCCGGTATTTGACCACAGTTGGGTGGGGGGTCTGCAGCTACAACGGTGAACACTACAATGTTTATAGAAGAGGATGGGGCCAGACTGATGAGCATGGAGTTACCGCATGATCAGCAGCAGCACATTGGGCCGAGTAAAATTCCACTTCAGGTTATGGACTTGGTTCAGGTTCAGGGTGATGAACGACCACGGCGAAGATGGGCCAGACAACAGCCAGCAAAACATCAAGCTCGTCTGCGGATAGTGGTGAAGTTGGGAGCGGCGTGCTTCCGGTTGTCCGACGGCTCGATGAGGCATGCCAACCAGCCACGGCGTGTCCAGGAGGACGCTCCAGGTGATGAGGCTGGACGGGCGTCGGTGATGGCAGTGTGGGATCCAAGCTCCATCGTTCAGAAGATCAGCCATCACTCTGGGGGCCTGCTGCCTCCAGGACGTGCCTGCTGAGGGGCTGCACTGGGTCCCCCAGGCCGGTTCCATCTTTCCCACCCAAGTGACTGTGCAATAGCACTTTGTTTATGGTTTTGTTGTTATTGTGTGTTATTATGTTTAGTTTAGGAGCACTGCAGATATTTTTAGTTTCAATAAAGGACTTTTAGTTTAATTCAGTGGCAGAATAATCCACTATGCTGTGCGGGCTGTGTGGCAGTCCACCCACCAACTCTATTTTAGGTTGTTTTGTGTGAATGTGTTAGGCCAGTTTAGTACATTAGTTTCCATTATTTTAGAGCGTGATTCAGGTTCCATATTGGTGTGGGTTTGATTGTGTGTGTGTTTTTGGTCTTTCTAAGGTGGGGAGGAAATGTGGTATATGTATTTGGGGCACGTTATTGTGAAGTGCAGTGTGGTGACGTGGACTTTCTGTCACGTCACCACATTGCCCTATATAGTGGGGATACCCACCATAGCAAGGTTCTTATGCCAGATGCCCATGCCAGGTGCCTGCCGTGTAACTACTGTGTGTCAAGCCATCAATAAAGCTGTGTTTGACACTACCTCATCTTGCCTCATTCATTACCAGGTTTTACATACATAACAGACTGACGAGACAAAAGTTGAACTTTTTGGAAGGTGTGTGTCCCATTACATCCAGCGTAAAAGTAACACAGCATTTTAGAAAAGGAACATCATACCAAGAGTAAAATATGGTGGTGGTAGTGTGATGGTCTGGGGCTGTTTTGCTGCTTCAGGACCTGGAAGACTTGCTGTGGTAAATGGAACCATGAATTCTGCTGTCTACCAAACAAATCCTGAAGGAAAATGTCCGGCCATCTATTCGTGACCTCAAGGTGAAGCGCACCTGGGTTTTGCAGCAGGACAATGATCCAAACCACACCAGCAAGTCCACCTCTGAATGGCTAAAGAAAATGAAATGAAGACTTTGAAGTGGCCTAGTCAAAGTCCTGACCTGAATCTGATTGAGATGCTGTGGCATTAAAGCGGCATGATAAAATAAAGGCAGCGATGGAGTTTTAAGTTGGTTTATTGAATCATACCGCCTTCATCGGAACACCTCCCCAGCCCTCGTGCTGCGGGCTGAGGTGATGTCCTCAGGCTCTCAGAGAAGAGGAGACACACAGTGCGTGTGTCCAGCAGCAGCTGAAGAGTGAGTGAATGAGAGGCAGATTTACAGGACAGTGCAGCATATATACCCAACTCAGACAATACATCAAAGATCTTCACAGCAGTCGATCTGGACATTTGCATATCAGAGGTACAGACAGGATGCATGAACACAATGCATGGATGACACTTTAACCTCACAGCTGTAAACTCAGCATGCAGCGGAAAAAACCCAGGAGTAACGAGCTGACTGTCTCTGTGTGTTGTGGGGGGGTTGAATCAAACCCGCTACACCGCTCCCTCCAGAGGGCACGGCAGGGGGCCGAGACCTCGATGTTGCAGTTTGGGCAGCGAGCAGAGAAAAGCTCGGTGCAGGTGGAGGGGGAGGGGGCAAGGGGGGTAGTAAGTGCAGTGAAATCGTTCGGGCCGCGCCAAAAATTGTTTGCTGCTCCGCGATGTCGAGGGGCTGTCCTGTTGAACTTGTGGAGATCACCAGAAGAAAAATTAGTCTCTGACTCCTCTCGTGGCCATGAAGAAAAACAGGAGCGGCGAGGTTGCGTAAACAAAAGCAGAGGAACTTGGCGTGTTGACTTTAGGTGCGTGCGCAGCCCTAAAGCCCTCGGGAAAAGCAGACGGCTGAATCCTTTGTGCGCCGTGGCTGAAACCATCAGTGAATCCTGTGGGCGCGCTGCGCGCGTGCTTGCTTCAAGTGAGTGCACAGCCCTGAAGGTTCTGCGTGCAGCTGCGCAGGACGATGGTGGTCTCTGGAGCCATTCTTGTCCCGTGCATGTTGCGCCGTCCTCATCACCCCCGGTGCGTGTGCCGGGGCTCCTTGCGTGGGTGGGCCCGCTGGAGAGGAAACCAGGGTCGGAAACTTGGTGGAGATTGGCGCAGTCGGCGCCGAAAAACATCTATGATGAGCCGTGGCTGCAGATTAGTCATGGTGCGTTGGAGCGTTGAGGGGAGATAGGCGATCTTTGTCCCTCAGGCTGTCCCGCATGGACGCCCCGATCTCGGCGAGGGTCGCGCCATGACGTTTACTGCCATTTACCCGGTCTTGGGCGATGTCTGGAGAGTAGCTCGCCTGCCGTGAGCTCTGCGTTGAGGCCTCCCTGAAGCCGCAGGGAGGGCAGATCAGTCAGGCTGCTGTGTTCACTCGTCGGTGGAGCATCACTGCCGGGTGCTGCGTTCGCCGGCAGCTCGTTTTCTTCAGCGTCGGGTCGCCAGCGTGGCCGTCCAGACCAGAAGGTTGCGTTTGCACAAAACGTGTGCGTTCTTGGGGTCACCAGTAAAGCGGCATGATAAAATAAAGGCAGCGATGGATTTTTAAATAGCTTTATTATCACCCGCCTTCATCAGAACTCAGCTGCAGCCCATGGCTTGAGCAGGCTGCAGCTTCATTCCTCCAGCTCTCAAAGAGGAGACACACAGTGCGTGTGTCCAGCAGCAGTTGAAGAGTGAGTGAATGAGAGGTAGATTTACAGGACAGTGCAGCATATATACCCAACTCAGACAATACATCAAAGACCTTCACAGCAGTTGATCTGGGCATTTGCATATCAGAGGTACAGACAGGATGCATGAACACAATGCATGGATGACACTTTAACCTCACAGCCGTAAACTCAGCATGCAGCGGAAAAAACCCAGGAGTAACGAGCTGACTGTCTCTGTGTGTTGTGGGGGGGTTGAATCAAACCCGCTACAGCATGACCTTTAAAAGGCGGTTCATGCTTGAAAACCCTCCATTGTGGCTGAATTACAACAATTCTGCAAAGATGAGTGGGCCAAAATTCCTCCACAGCACTGTAAAAAACTCATTGCCAGTTATCGCAAACACTTGATTGCAGTTGTTGCTGCTAAGGGTGGCCCAACCAGTTATTAGATTTAGGGGGCAATCACTTTTTCACACAGGGCCATGTAGGTTTGGATTTTTTTTCCCTTAATAATAAACACCTTCATTTAAAAACTGCATTTTGTGTTTACTTGTGTTATCTTTGTCTAATATTTAAATTTGTTTGATGATCTGAAACATTTAAATGTAACATACAAAAAAAAATGAGAAATCGGGAAGGGGGCAAGCACTTTTTCACACCACTGTATCTGATATTGTCCAAAGTGACCTCAGTCTAAACAGTCATGCCGCATTTCATCCGACTTTCTCCTCACTGAAGTGAGACAGACATTACAATTCAGCAGTGGAAGATGCAGCAAGCATGGCAGACAGCTGATTTGTGCTCTCTTTTTAATCAATCTTCCCTTTATCACTGGAATGTGATTTTGTCAGCTCCAACTGCACAACAACTTCAGAATTTATTTTTTTTTTGGAGTGGGGGGTGGGGGTGGGACTGAAACTGTCAGACAAGCAGGCGCACAGTAACGGCACATTAAAAAAAAAGTAACGGCACATTTACTGGATGCTGCAAATTCCTTTTTCCCTCTAAACAGCACAGTCCTGGCCACTGTAATATGTAAAGTTAATACCGACATGACTGTGGAGTGGAATGGCCAGATAGGGGCATACGAAAACACACAGTCCAGGAAAGGGAAGTCTGTGGAGGCTTCTATTTCCTGTGTAGGACTGGTGTTATGCCGCTGGTACAAGCCATGCTGTTTATCAGGGCACGAGCCACTGACAAGGTCAGTGGGCGAGACCTGTATTGTAATCGCTGGGATTATTTATTATTAACCTTATTTATGAGATGATGAGATTGAGATTCAACTTTATTGTCATTACACATGTATGAATACAAGGTAACGAAACGTGACTTGGCATTTGGGCACGCTCTGCAGAGCGCATCCAAGGCCGGGGCAGCCGCCAGGCGCCAGTCACAAAGAAGAAAGGAAAAAAAAGAAAAGAAATGACATGACACAACAGGCGAGAGAAAAAAACATGTTCCATCAAACTGACGCCCAATGGGTAAGCGAAACCCTGACTGCAGGCAAAAAAACCCTCAATGCATATTCAGCAAACATTTAGTGGACAAAAAACCAAAGGACCAAAAGTCAGAGAGAGTCAGTGAATGGATGGGTGTAATTCAGTATTATGAATCAGTGTGTTCGTGTATGTTGAATGCAGGTGGGTGTTTATCAGTTACTGGAGGCAGCAAAATCTCTCCCAGCCGAGATGTTATGTCTTAGTGTCTGAAACTCGGAAGCATGTCCTTGAGGCATGGCAGATGGAAATTTCCTGAGCCAGTCACATGTCAATGAGAGTTCAGATGCAGACCCAGTATGTTTATGAAAGAGAAGCACAATCTTCTGTTTTGTCTTAATCCAGGAGGAAAATAGACAACAAGGCATCGAATTCAAGGTCTGGTAGACACAGATCACAGAGCACAGAATTTTACATCTCATGCAATCCTGTGTCCATAATTTCCATACTTAGGCTTTAAATCCATTCCTTGGAGGCACCAAAAACGACTCCAGATGTTTCCCTTCTAGAACATGGGTAAACATGTCCGGTAGAGTCCATTCTCTCTACAGTGCATGCCAGATGGAAATTTCCATGTTAATCATTGCCGATAGTTAGTGCACTCCCCCGTCTAGTCGAATTGTTGAGAAGCAGCTATGCCGGGACCGCTTTTAATTAGCTCTTCCAGTCAATTTTTCGATACACCAGGAAAAACTCCAGAGCCAATCAGCAGAAAATCCTGTGATCCTAGCCAAACCAGGTAGATGTTTCCACATCCTCAGTCGAATTATGCAGACACATGCGTTCCAATCCATGGGTCTCTCCATAGGGGCTCCCCCTGGCCCGAATTTATATAAAATGTTGTTAATTTTATTAAAGCCGCTCACCAAATCCATTTTTTTCGTTTGGATCAAGATTCAGCCAGAAGAACAGCGACGCAGACAAGACAGCAAGCTGGGATTCTCAGTTAGGGAGGGAAGGAGGGTAAAAGAGGGAGCAGCAAAGAAAAAGGCGTCTGTTCTCTCTGAAGGGCAAGAAGAAAAGATGATCCCACTGAGTCTCATTTTCAGGAGAGCTGTTTAATTGATCAGTTTTGTTAAAGCAGAGCTGATCACAGTGGTCATCTGGCCTGTAGAGGAATGAAGCTGGTCTCATATTTATTTTTGTGCATAATCATTTCTGAATGATTTTAACATTTTATTTTGCTGCCCTGCATCAAGGTGAAGAAGTTCTGTCCCCCTCAATCGTTCGGGGCTCATATTTACTTCCGTAAACACAATGCCCCCCCCCCCCCCCCCCAGAAGGAGTACAGCAAAAAACCACCCCAGAAGGGAGGTGGGGGAAAACAGCCAGGAGGGAAAAAACAAACCAGCTCAAAACTCACACCTGTGCCCCGACAGACCCCTAAGTCCCCACGGCCCCAGAGCTCCAGGGTTCAGGTGGCCGGCCAGAGTCCCAGGCCAAGCAGACGATCCAATGAATTGAGTCAGACGGCCTGCCGGAGAAAATGGGCCACCCGACCCAGAGACTCAGTCTTTCCGGCGGCCGGCCAGCGTTGTTGAGCCACCAGGACAGGAGGGGTGAACGAGGGGGCAGCTTTCCCACCGGAAGGCTCAGAGGTAGGAAGCCGGACCGGAAGAGGGGAACCCCAACGGTGTCCGGTGGTGGAGGGACTATGACGGTGCCTGGCAGAGGAGGAACAGGCACCCCAAAGGCCTCTGGAAGAGGAGAGAAGGCCTTGGCATCCTCAGGCTGGCCGGCAGCACTCTTGGTGGTCCCGGCTCGGGACACGGTTGCACCCTCGGTGGTCCTGGCTTGGAACACGGCTGCGCCTATGGTGGCTCCAGGCTGGAGTACAGCTGCACCTGCGGTGGTTCTGGGCTGGAGCTCAGCTGCACCCACGGTGGGTCCGGGCTGGAGCTCAGTTGCACCCACGGTGTCTCCGGGCTGGAGCTCAGCTGCACCCGCGGTGGCTCCGGACTGGAGCTCAGCTGCACCCGTGGTGGACCTGGGCTGGGCCAACGCTGCATCCGTGGTGGACCCAGGCTGGGCCAACGATGCACCTGCGGCGGTCCCAGATTAGGCCAACATTGCACCCGCGGTGGCCCCTGGGGTGGGGCGTGGCGCCCATAGCGGCCCTGCACTGGAGCACAGCACCCATGTCAGGCTCAACCTGGGGCACAACACCCACGAGGGTCCCCGGCCAGGTTGCAGCACCCACGGAGACTCAGGCTGAGGAGGAACCCAGATGATGACCTCGGGCAGGGGAGGTGCTGCACCCACGGAGGACCTGGCCTGGGTTGGGGCTGCACTCATGATGACCTCCAGCGGCGAGCCTGGACCCACGGAGACCTCAGGTGGTGCTGGAACATCTCCGGTGACCGTGGGAGAGAGGTCAGAAAGAACACAAGGATAAGCAGGGTCAGGGTCACCAGCAGCGGCGGAGCCCAGCAAGGCAAGCTCAGGTGCAGTGGACGGCTGCACCTGGCTCTCCTCACCAAGAGCCAGGCAAGATTGCTCTAATGTGGAAAGGAGAAAGACAAAAGAGAGTACTTGCCTGAGCTCGAACTCCACCGCCGTCCAGGATTCCGACGATCCAGGCAATGTCATCTCGGGCTCAGCCGTCTGGAGGTCCAGCTTGGAAGCTGACACTGCTGTGGCGGCCTCCGCAGCAGGCATGATGGTTGTTGCAGTCTCCTGACTCCCAGGTGAAGGGGACCACGCTGGCAGCTGGGATGCGGCTCACCATTGCTGCTGGAACAGGGGTTTCCAGGGCCACAGCCTCCTCCATCGTCCGGTGGTCTAGTTTTGGGGCCAGCGGACACTCAAAGGGAATAGGAGGAGACACAGAGAGGGATGGTTAGTAGAGGGTGACTGCAGCAGGTGGAGAGGTCTCTGGGGACTGCATACCCAGAGTTTCTCTACCAGGGATCAGGCAAGATATATTATCAATATTTGAAACGGAATGGAAAGAAACTTGCCTGTTCTCCTGATAAACAATGTTCCCTGCTGCAGCTGGCGAAGAGTCGTCCTTCTCTGTGGCTAGGGTGATTCTGGGCCCCCCTGAGGATCGTAAAGGAGCTGCCCCTGTGGCCACTGGAACGGGAGTTGCCAGTGGAAAAATGGAACACCCCTTGGCAGCAGGAGGAAGCACCAAGGGGAAGGGCCTCGCAGCGGTAGTGGAAAGAGGTTGGGCAGGCGAAACTGCCAGCGAGGGAAAGGAGGAGCGGCAGACTGCTGCGGGAATAGCCGGGCTCGGTGAATGGGGAGCGGCTGCCAGCAAGGCGGGATTATTCCTCCGGTGATCCGGGACTCAACGCCGCCACCGCCGCCGCCACTGCCGCCACCACCGTGGAACTGGCAATGGGCACTCTGGAGCTGGAGGCGAAGGGAGAGGAGAGATGGCCGCAGGCTGTGGAGAGCGTCTCCGCTTTGGCTCCGTGAACAACGCCCCCCCTCCTCAGGTCTGGATATTCTTGCTGGAGTGCGCAGACCAAGGATAACAGCTCTGTGTACTGTGGATAATTCCAGAGGCCGGGATGCGCTTCCAGAATACCCACAGCTCCATCCAGACAACTCCACTTCTTCTTGGGTCCGTGGGCTTCGAGGGCTTCATCTATGAAATCTCGGATAAAGTTTGCCACCCACTCCTCCTCCACAGTCAGAGACCCTGCTGCCAATCCTCCTTTGCCAGTGTGGGAAGGGCGCGCCGGGAACATTGTGAGCTCCAGAAATAGGTGAGTGGAAAAAAACATAAAAAAGGTGAAAAAGGTGCCCCACTGCAGAAGCTGAGTTTTCACTGGTGGCAGCCTACTGTCATGAACGCCCCTCCGGGGCAAAAAAACAAACCCACGTGTTTGACTGTAGTGAGACAACTTATTGATAGACAAACATGACAGTCCAGAAGTACGGTGCAAACAAATCCCAAAAAGCCAACAAGGAAAACTTACACAGAGTAGGTGCTCCAGAGTTAAGGAACTCTGAAGAAGAGGAGGGGGAGACTGAGCTGCGAGATAAGTTCAGTCTGGACACAAATGAGGCTGCTACAAAAACAGGGTGGAATGGCAGAGTTTAAATACATGAACAGAAATGGGCAGCAGGTGCACGAGCCAGGCTGGGGAACACTAATTGTCTAACTGCTCTCAGCTGAAGGGAGAGTGGCCTGAGAGCAGAGAGAGGGAAGAAAGCAAGAGACAAAAAAGAAACACAATCACTCGCAGCTGAGGAACAGACACAGACTGTGAGTAGAAATGGCTGTCTGGAATGGAGGAAAAGGGGCTCATATCACCAACACAACATAACAGAACTAGCAGGAAATTAATAATGAACAGAAAAACACTCAAAAGTACTAAGGAAAGTCTGAGCGCTGAGGATAGATGCTCAGACATATGACAATTGTAAGTGGGAATGAATGTGGGGGTGTCCTAATTTATTCCTTACTATTTGTTTAGAATTACATTTAACATAAAATTTGAAAAAAGTCTTTCATTCATTTTAAAATTGTTTAGTTGTATTACTTGAATCTCCCAGTATTTTTAACATTGACATTAAATATCCATACTGTATGTTCAAATATGTTAAACACACAGGTTTGTGCAGGGTGTCCTAATTTTTTTCACATGAGTGTATGTGAGGGTGGTGCAGGACTTGTATGAGGACAGCGAGATGGTGGTGAGGTGTGCTGTAGGAGTGATGGATGGATTCAAGGTGGGGGTGGGATTACATCAGGGATCGGCTCTGAGCCCCTTCTTGTTTACCATGGTGATGGACAGGCTGACAGAGGAGGTCAGGCAGGAGTCTCCATGGACCATGATGTTTGCAGATGACATTGTGACCTGTAGTGAGAATAGGGAGCAGGTGGAAGAGAATCTGGAGAAGTGGAGGTATGCTCTGGAGAGAAGAGGAAGGAAAGTCAGTAGAAGCAAGACAGAATACACGAGTGTGAATGAGAGGGAGGCAGGTGCAATGGTGAAGATGGAAGGAGTAGCGGTAGTGAAAATTGATCAGTTTAAATACTTGGGGTCAACCATCCAAAGCAATGGAAAATGCACAAGAGAGGTAAAGAAAAGAGTGCAGGCAGGGTGAAGTGGGTGGAGACGAGTGTCAGGGGTGATTTGTGACAGAAAGGTAGCAGCAAGAGTGAAAGGGAAGATTTACAAGACAGTTGGAAGACGTGCTATGATATATGGTTTGGAGACGGTGGCACTAACAAAAAGACAGGAGGTGGAGCTAGAGATGGCAGAGTTGAAGATGCTTGAAGATTTTCATCAGGAGTGACTACAGTAGGAGGGACAGGATTAGAAATGAGTATATCAGAGGGACAGGATTAGAAATGAATATATCAGAGGGACAGCTCAGATTGTGGTTTGGAGACAAAGTAAGAGCGGTGAGGCTGAGATGGTTTGGACATGTGCAGAGGAGGGATAGTGGATATATTGGACAAAGGATGTTGAAGATGGAGCTGCCAGGCAGGAGGAAAAGAGGAAGACCACAGAGAAGATTCATGGATGTAGTGAAGGAGGACATGGAGAGGGTTGGCGTTACAGAGGAAGATGCAAGGGATAGAGTGAAATGGAGGCAGGTGATCCTCTGTGGCAACCCCTAAAGGGAGCAGCCGAAAGAAGAAAATATTTCACACTTTCTATCAGTTTGCTATTCATATTTCCTGCACTTACAAAGCAAGTGGGATAAACAACAGTCCAAATTCAAAAGAATATTGAGGAAGTTAGCAAACACAGAACTTTTTTTTTTGTATACTTTATTGATCCCCAGAGGGGAAATTGAGGGCATCCACCTGGACGGATGAAGCAGCCACGGTACGGCGCTATCCCTTAACCATTCACACACACATTCACACCTAGGGCCACTTTAGAGTCTCCAATTAACCTAACCTGCATGTTTTTGGCCTGTGGGAGGAAACCAGAGAAATCCCGGGGTAAACCCACGCAGATACGGGGAGAACATGCAAACTCCACACAGATCACTGTTGGTCAGGGGCTGGGATCGAACCAGGGATCCCATGGCCAAGGGTGAGTTGCTGTGCTGGCGCAGTGCTAACCACTGCGCCACCGCACCGCCCATATGACTCCTCCTAATACTAATAATTACACTGTTAAATTACATGACAACAGTGGGTGATCATACCGATTGTATTAGAAGTTGTTCTCCGCTCTTGACACGATTTGAACAGAAGTAACTGGACACAGCAGAAAGGCATTTTGGTAACACCCAAACACATCCAGCTCCCTGTCAGTCCACACCATCTGTAATGTGGAGAGAGACCCGTGGATCCTAAAGTCCGCCAACAGTGTCAGGTGTGTTTGATTCTCCCCCGGCATCTACCTCCACCTGTAAAGGTCAGTTAAAAAAGGTCACCTTTTCACCTGTTTTATGGTCAAGCAATCAGTGAAAGCATGTCAGGTACTGTGGCATCACCATGCAAAAAAATTAATAAGAGTGTATGTTGCAGTTTGGGGAATTGGAAGTCTTTTGGTGCAGTTGCAGAGAAGAGCCTCCAGGAGGAGACATGGTACAGTGGACATTGATAGCAAAATCTCCAGATTATTACTGTGTTTTTGAGTGGAAATTATCAGTTTTTGGTGAAGTGGTCAGTGAACCTTGTTAAGTACACACCTCAGGTATTGTAGCATCACCATGCAAGAGATGAGAGCCAGCGATCAAGTGGCTTCTGAGTTAGTAGGGGGACAAAGTTTCTGCCACATACCCACACCGCAGAATTCCTTGTGTGTGTGTGTGCGTGTTTGTGTGTGTGTGTGTGTGTTGTGGAGAAAAAGGAATGGGCGAAGGCAATGAGCTGGATGACACAAGACTTTATTTTTCTCCAACATACAGCAAACACGCTTCATAGCTCGGCTGAGCTATTGCGCTATCAAGGTCCCTGTACATTCCTCTTTTATACTTTGTTGCATGGACAAAGAGAATGTGTGGCACATTAGCATTCAGACTGTCAGACAATGCACATCATTAACATAACATACACAGGCGCCACTTTAACACCTTATTCGCTCTGTGGTTCCAGGTTACTCTCCACCCTTTGTCTCTCTGGGTGTGAGGAAACCCTTCAACTGTGCCCCCGCACAGCCCCCCCCCCCCCCGAACACCCAGAAGGGGCTCTAAGCCCCTGGTCCTTTAGGCTCAAGCCGGTGCCCATAGCTGCTGCAGCGGGGGGTTGTCGATCCAGTAGAACCATCCTGCTGGTGAAGTGTATCAGAGGACATGTCAGTCTGTGGAGGGAAAGGGGGAGGGTGGGAAAACACCTTATGCTTCGCTCCAAGTTCCGGCACGTTGAACGATCTGTTGTACGGTGGGCACAGCAGGGTCCTGTGTGCATCGTACCTGACGGAAATAAAACCAGCATTCTGCAGGCCACGAAGGTGTGGGGAAAGCAATGGTGGGCTGGCCCGCAAAAATTGTGTGGGCAGATCTGTCTCAGGTGTGGGATCTTCCGGTAGATCTCTCCGGGGATCAGCAGTAGCTGAGAAAAAAATGTAAGCTCTGTCAGAGAAACTGTCAAATCTTCTTTAGGTGCGTGTGCAGTCCTAAAGGATTCGGGGAAGGCGATCAGCCCAATTCCCCGGGGATGCACAGCGGCTGAGAAACAACTATAAGTCCTTTCGGTGAGGCTGCCCGACTCCTTTAGGTGCGTAGCGCAGGCCTAAAGGATCCGGGAAAGGCAATCGGCCCTGTTCCCCGGGGATTTGCAGCGGCTGAGGACAATATATAAGTTCTTGAAGCTGGTTTGTCCCTGGTGTGTGGTGCGCGTGTCCAGCGCAGCAACCACGTTGCAGCATTTTGTGTCATCCATCGTTATCCCCGTAATCCTGCGGAGTGCACATGGGGCTGCCATGCGCTGAAGCTCCACTGTCGGGAGGTGAAGCCAGGGTCCAGGAGCTTGACTGAAACAGCGCAGGCGGCGCTTATTTTCTCCCTCCAGGCTCCGAGGCGATGCTCAGCTCGCTATCCATGACGCGTCTTGGGTCCCAGTGTGGCTTGCTCTCCCTGGCCCTTCAGGTCACCGGTGTGGAGAAAGGAATAGGCGAGCACTCTCCATGGTACATCGGGTTCACCAGTGTGGAGGAAGGGATAGGAGCTCCATGGCACGTCAGGGGTCACCACTGTGGAGAAAAAGGAATGGGTGAAGGCAACAAGCTGGATGACACAAGGCTTTATTTTTCTCCAACATACAGCAAACACACTTCATAGCTCGGCTGAGCTATTGCACTATCAAGGTCCCTGTACGTTCCTCTTTTATACTTTGTTGCATGGACAAAGAGAATGTGTGGCACATTAGCATTCAGATTGTCAGACAATGCACATCATTAACATAACATACACAGGCGCCACTTTAACACCTTATTCTCTCTGTGGTTCCAGGTTACTCTTCCTCTTCCCGGGAGGTGTATAGACTAACTGTCTTGTTTGATACCTCCCGCAGACACTTCCTCCTTCAGTCATAATTCTCCTCTCCACCCTTTGTCTCTCTGGGTGTGAAGAAACCCTACAACTGTGCCCCCACACTATATATATATATATATATACTATATATACACACACACACACACACACACACACACACATATATATGTACATATACCATCATCATCATCATCATCATCATAGGCGGTCACTCGTAGTCGAGTATGACTGTCCTCCCTCTTGGTCCTTGTGGGTCTTCAGGTGGGCATAGAGGCCAATTCTGGACCAATTCTCAATTATAGCAAAAGGCTAATTTCCAAAGAAGATGGCTGTTCACAAGGTGCTGTATCCCAGCATATTAATGGAAAGTTGAGTGGAAGGAAGAAGTGTGGCAGAAAAAAGGTGCACAAGCAAACACGGTTAACCGCAGCCTTGAGAGGATTGTGAAGCAAAGCCCATGCAAGAATTTGCGGGAGATTCACAAGGAATGGACTGCGGCTGGAGTCAATGCTTCAAGAGCCACCACACACAGACAGTTATTTTAGAGAGAACAAACTGGGAAGATATAATGCTGGACTGAAAAAACATTCTAATTTATTGAGATGCACCTGTACATAAGATAGTGTAGAGCATGAATGTTTAAGATTTTTTTTTTTAAAGTGCTGAATCTCAATATAGGGAAGAAAACGCTGAAGGAAGCTGCATACAACTTCTTCAGTACATGGAATTGCTTTCTGTTTGTCATCTGTCTGTCTGTCTGTCTGTCTAAAAATGGAGTCTGTTCTTCTCATCAGACCGACCAGTGCACTGGCCTGCAGGAATTCCTTGTTTCTCACAGTTTTGGAGGAGGCACCGGCTCTGGCTTCACCTCTCTGCTGATGGAACATCTTTCTCTTGAATACGGCAAAAAATCAAAGTTGGAGTTTGCCATCTACCCAGCTCCCCAGGTCTCAACCGCAGTGGTGGAGCCCTACAATGCCATTCTGACAACCCACACCACCCTAGAGCACTCTGACTGTGCTTTCATGGTTGACAATGAGGCTATCTATGACATATGTTATCGCAACATGGACATTGAGAGTCCTGGTTACATCAATCTCAACAGGTTGATCGGGCAGATTGTGTCCTCAATAACTGCCTCCCTTCGATTTGATGGCGCCCTCAATGTGGATCTGATGGAGTTCCAGACTAACCTGGTTCCATTTCCACGTATTCACTTTCCTCTAGTTACCTACTCGCCCATCATCTGTGCTGAGAAGGCTTACCATGAGCAACTGACTGTGGCTGAGATCACCAGTGCTTGCTTTGAACCAACCAATCAGATGGTCAAGTGTGATCCTCGCCGTGGCAAGTACATGGCCTGCTGCATGCTGTACCGAGGCGATGTTGTCCCAAAGGATGTAAATGCTGCAATTGCTAATATTAAAACCTGACGTTCTATTCAATTTGTTGACTGGTGTCCCACTGGATTCAAGGTGAGTGATGGTAAGAAAATGAGAAATGCAGCTTGAGGTTCTTCATCTCTCTGATAGTTCACTTTCTCTCACCAGGTTGGCATCAACTACCAACCTCCAACCGCTGTCCCTGGTGGAGACCTGGCCAAGGTTCAAAGGGCTGTGTGCATGCTGAGCAACACTACTGCCATTGCCGAAGCCTGGTCACGTCTGGACCACAAATTTGACCTCATGTATGCTAAGCGTGCATTTGTCCACTGGTATGTGGGTGAAGGCATGGAAGAAGGAGAGTTTACAGAGGCCAGAGAGGACCTGGCTTGTCTTGAGAAGGATTATGAGGAACTGGGCCAAATGAGCCCCAACTCTGACAATGAAGAGGAAGAATACTGACTCTTCTGTGGCCTTCAGTTGTTGCAAAAAAGTTATTCTCTCCTTTTCCAACCAAAGCAACAACCTGTCTGCCTTTTTTATGATGCCACTTTAAGAAATTTGAAATCAAAACTGAATGTGAACTGTGCTCTAAAATAAAGTTTATTGTGGTATATTCAATGTGAAACTTGTGAACCCAATGGGCTGGCGCTTTAAGGTGTCAGCAGTAACCACGCTACAAATCCGGCTGACAACCTTTGTTGCATGGGCCCCACCACCCTCAACCACTTTCCATTTCCTGTCTGCACTTCTCAGTAAAGGTCAGGATGTCCAATAGCTAAAAACAAATGCACATGTACAGTGTTTGAACTGCAAGGGCATCAAAAGCAGTGCAAATACTAAACACAGATCCATAACATATAAGTTGAATTTATGAACTTTTGTGATGAAGTGTACAGCTGTTAACATAATTTTGAAGTGATTATTTTCTGTTCAGAAATTCACCCAATGGGCTGTACAAAACATCCGAATAGAATATGTGACCCACCACGAGTGAACCAGCAACAAGTCAGCCTGGCGTGATTCCTAAAAACACAGAAATACTTTTTTTTTGGGGGGGGGGGGATTTCTGATTTTCATTTTTTTTTTTTTGCAAAATATGCTAGTTGAAATCATGAAGAAGCTACCCCATGCTTCAAATAACATTGTGGGGGATTTTAAAACCGTAACCTTGGTATTTGAAATAGAGTAGTCAATAGACAAATAGATGATCCTTGGAAACTTTGAACCTGATTTTCTCAGAGAAGTAGTTTGAGAGGTGCTAACATTCAAATGGCCACATCTTCAAATCTTTTTGGATTTCCATGTGTTTGACATCATTGGAAAGCTTAGATTCCACACTTTTAGAATCTGTAAGTAACTCAAAATACCCTTCGGGAGACTTGTTCCTGGTTTTTCCATGGCTGGCACATATTTTAATTGAATTAAAGGGCAGCTTGATGGAACAGTGGTTAGCACTGTCGTAGCACAGCAAGAAAGTCGTCGGTTCAGTCCCACCCCCTGACCGTCAGTGACCCTTCTGTGTGGAGTTTGCATGTTCTTCCCATGTCTGTGTGGGTTTTCTCCAGGTACTCTGGATTCCCCCCACAGGCCAAAAACATGCACATTAGGTTAATTGGCATAAACTGTAGATTTTAAATTGTTCTTAGGTATGAATGTCAGAGTGAATAGTTGTCTGTCTCTGTGTTGGCCCTGCCATGGACTGGCGATCTGTCCAGGGTGTACCCTGCCTCTTGCCTAAAGATGCTGGGATAGACTCCAGCCCACCACCACCCCCCCAACCTGAAAGGGATTAAGTGGCTGAAAATGAATTAATTTGATTTTTTTAACTTACTTATTAATACTGCAGAAACTACTGTAATTCCAGTATTTGATTTCCTGTTCTTTCATCATGTCACAACCTGACTCATGAACCACAACATAAAATGGAGACTAATGTAGAGCTGAAACAGAAATGGGAGATGTTCATGTTTTAGTATAATGAAAACTCACTTGAAACTGTAGTATCTAAAACTTTGCATCACTAGTTTTTGTGGTAGACTGCAAGTCTAAAATAGAACATTACTGGCACATGCCTCTAGGGGGAACTACCTGTATTGTTCAGCACTACTATGAAGGGGACACATTAGAATAAGAGTGTGAAAACCCCGCGCAGAATCCATGTTCAGTCTTGTTGTGTGTGTTACAGAATAAACGGCAGAGTTAGCCAAAGAAATAACTCAAGTGTGATCATTGCTACACGGTAGGATATCACACAATTGGCGACGAGGATTAAAAGAAAAAAATCAGCGGCGAGAAACAGAGAACATTGCAAGTGTGGCGAACTCAAGTGACTCCAGTAGTTCGAGTGCAAGTTCAGAGGAGGAAAAACGAGGTTTCCCCACCACGACGAGCAATGGCGGCTGTAATCGGAACGGTAACCCCTTTTGATAACTCGACTCAGTCATGGGAAGAATATAGTGAAATATTGGACTTTTTCTTCCAAGCTAATGACATTGAGGAGCCAGACAAAAGGAAGGCTGTACTGTTGAGTGGAGTTGGTGCAACTACTTACAGCTTGTTGAGAAATTTAATAAGCCCTGCATTACCGAAAGATAAAACGTACGACCAGCTTACTGCTGAGCTTCAGAAGCACTTCAGCCCCAAACCGAGTGAAATCGTGCAACGATTCAAATTTAATTCACGCATAAGGAGGAACACTGAGTCCATAGCAGAGTATGTGGCAGAATTGAGGAAATTAACACTGCACTGTGATTACAAAGACTCATTGGAAGAAATGTTAAGAGACAGACTTGTGTGTGGAGTGAATGATGACCGAATGCAACGGCGACTTTTATCTGAAACAAAACTCACTTTTGCAAAGGCTTTGGAATTATGCCAAGCGATGGAAACAGCATCTAAAGATGTGAGAGAGATGCAAGGGAAGCTAACAGAGGACACAGCAACGCATGTTCGTGTGCCTAAGACCCAAGTAGGTGTCCACAAAGTGTTGACTGACAAAACTCAGCACAAATTCCCCAGTTGTTATCGCTGCAAAGGCCAGCACAATGCCGCCGAGTGCAAATTTGCCACTGAGCTGTGTCATAATTGTGGCAAGCGAGGGCACATTAAGAAAGCATGTAGAATAAAGGTGGACAGCGCACAGGTGCTGAAAGCAACAGTTAATGGGCAAAAGTATGAAAACAAGGGCCCAGGAAAGGAACAGCGAGCGAATCAACTGAGAGGGGAGGGAGAAAGTGATACAGAAGACATGGATTTTCACACAATTTACAACACGTCAGAGGAGCTGACCAAGGTAGCGCCCATCACGCGTACCATGAATGTTAATGGAATGAAAGTAACATTTGAAGTTGATACAGGCTGTGGAGTAACCATATTAAGTAAACAGCAATATACACAACTGTGGAAGAAAACAGACACAGCAGAATTAAATCCCTGTTCATTAAAATTAAAAACATACACAGGAGAGAAGCTAGACGTGCTAGGCATGGCACAAGTGAAGGTGCAGCACGAAAACAAAGAAAAGGACTTACCTGTAGTAGTAGTTGGGAGCGAAGGACCAAATCTACTAGGGCGAAGTTGGCTACAAGAACTGGCCATGATTGATCAGTTGGTGAATAAAGTGGAATCTCAGCCCAAATTGCAGCTGGAGGAGATCCTCGAAAGAGACGCTGAGGTGTTCAAAGAAGGCTTAGGACAGCTAAAAGGTGTCACTGCAAAGATTAATGTGGACAAGGAGGCCCAACCACGATTCTGCAAACCCCGACCGGTACCCTATGCAGTCAAGCCACTGGTTGAAAGCGAGCTACAGAGGCTGCTGGATGACAAGATCATTGAGCCAGTGCAGGTTGCAGAATGGGCGGCGCCCATAGTCCCAGTGAGAAAGCCGGATGGCTCCATTAGAATATGTGGAGATTACAAACTCACTGTCAATCGAGCATCACGGGTGGATCAGTATCCAATTCCTAAAGTGGAGGACCTCTTCGCACAGCTGAACGGCGGCCGACACTTCACGAAATTAGACATGAGTCACGCCTACCAACAAGTAGTCCTGGAAGAAGAATCAAGAAAGTATGTAACCATCAATACACACAAAGGCTTATATACCTACACACGCTTACCATTTGGAGTAGCTTCCAGTCCTGCTATATTCCAGAGAACTATGGAGGGCATCCTAGGTGGAATTCCGAATGTTGCCATTTATTTGGATGACATCCTTTGTACAGGACCAAATGAACAAGAACATCTGAAAACGCTGGAGGAAGTGCTTCAACGGTTGGAGAAAAGCGGTCTGAGGTTGAAAAGAAGCAAGTGTGAGTTCATGGGAAAAGAGGTGGTGTTCCTAGGCCACGAGATTAACGCCAGTGGTCTACACCCTCTAACAGACAAAGTGGAAGCCATTGCGGAGGCGCCTGAGCCACAAAATGTTACTGAGTTAAAAGCCTACCTGGGCTTGTTGAACTATTACCATAGGTTCCTCCCAAAGCTCTCCACGCTGCTGGCACCACTACATACCTTACTTAAGAAGGAAGAAAAATGGTCATGGGGGGTCAAGCAGCAGAAGGCGTTTGAAGAGTCCAAAGCGCTACTTCAGTCCTGTAGTGTGTTAGTGCACTATGATTCAAACAAACCACTCATCCTGGCGTGTGACGCATCACCCTACGGTGTGGGTGCTGTACTCTCTCATCGTATGGAGGATGGCTCAGAGAGACCCATAGGGTTCGTCTCAAGAACTCTTAGTGCAGCTGAGAAAAACTACTCCCAGCTAGACAAGGAGGGCCTTGCAGTAGTATTTGGTGTAAAAAAATTCCACAAATACCTGTACGGGAGACAGTTCGCTATAGTGACTGACCACAAGCCACTAATTTCACTGTTCAGTGAAATGAGAGCCATACCCCAGATGACATCTCAGAGAATTCAGAGATGGGCCGTTACATTAGCAGCGTATGAGTACACCATCGTTTACAAAGCCGGACGGGACCATACGAATGCTGACGCGATGAGTAGGCTACCCTTGGATGGAGGAAGAGACAGCACGCCTGAGGAGGAGGAGAGAGTGCTATTGTTTGAAGATATTGGCGTGCCCCTGGTGAACGCACAACAAATAAAGAAGTGGACAGACAAAGACCCTGTTCTAGCAAGAGTGCGAGAATACATCTTGCGAGGATGGCCGAAGATGAACAGTCCTGAGTTCATTCCCTATGCCAGACGACAGGATGAGCTCAGCACCCAGGAAGGTTGTATCCTGTGGGGAGGACGCGTGGTTGTTCCACCACCTGGTAGGAATGCCTTACTGCAACAACTACACCAAGCACACCCTGGCATCACTCGCATGAAAGCGTTGGCGAGGAGCTACATGTGGTGGCCCAACATGGATGCAGAGGTGGAGGCGCTTGTGAAGTCATGTGCGGCATGCCAGGAGAACAGGAACAGTCCTCCAGCAGCCCCACTACATCCCTGGGAAGTTCCAGATAAACCATGGAGAAGAATTCACATTGACTACGCAGGTCCATGGATGGGAAGAATGTTCCTGATCATAGTTGACGCATACTCAAAGTGGATCGATGCATATTCTGTGAGTAGCTCTACTTCTACTGTTACCATTGAATGTCTTAGAAAGAGTTTCAGCCAACATGGGCTACCTGAAATCATAGTATCAGATAACGGTACATGTTTTACGAGTGAACAGTTCCAAGAGTTTTCTGAAAAGAATGGCATACGTCACATCACGACTGCGCCATACCATCCTTCTTCTAACGGCTTAGCCGAGAGGGCCGTGCAGACGTTCAAGTCACTCATGAAAAAGATGACAGGAGACTCTATTGAAACCCGAATGTCGAGAGCTCTGTTCAGCTATCGAATAACACCCCAATCTACAACTGGCAAGTCACCAGCTGAGCTGTTGTGTGGAAGGAAGTTGAGGTCAACATTTGACTTAATACATCCAGACTTCAGAAACAAAGTGCATGATAAACAAGAGAAACAAAAAGGTTATCATGACATGCATGCTAGAGAGAGAATACTGAGAGAAGGAGACGTGGTCTACACCCGCAACTTTGGCTCAGGACCAGCCTGGGTACCAGGAGAAATAACAGAAAAGACAGGCCCTGTGTCATTCAAGGTGACATTAGGTCATGGACAAGTGGTGAGGCGACACATCGACCAAGTTCGTGGTAGGAGCTCCATTCCCCTGCCGATGGCACCAGAGGTGTTGTCTGACACCCATCCTGAGGAGAGCATCAACGAACCACCACTTCAGGTGAAACCTGAGGTAACCGTCTCTGCAGATTCTACGGGCAGCACTGCAGCAGCCGAAACAGTGGAGCAGTCTGAGTCTTCACCTGCAGTTGGCTCACCCGCCGTGAGAAGATCTCAGCGAGCTCGGAGAGCTCCAGACTACTTGAAGGACTATACTTAGTCAGTAGTGAGTTCCCCAGCCACAGGACAAGAATGCGTCCTGGAACCTCACTGGGATGCGGTAGTCAAACCAAATCCCCAGTTAGACTGTTATGTGTGTTATACATGTGAAAAAAAAAAAAAAAAAAAGAAAGAAATTATGTGTATGACACATGTGTTTAAGAAATTAAAAAGTAACTGTGATAGTTCAGGGTTAAATTGGAGTTCCAGGATGTCTAGTAATTGGCTAGTGTAATTAAGAGTAGTTTAATCTAGAGGGGAGGGATGTGGTAGACTGCAAGTCTAAAATAGAACATTACTGGCACATGCCTCTAGGGGGAACTACCTGTATTGTTCAGCACTACTATGAAGGGGACACATTAGAATAAGAGTGTGAAAACCCCGCGCAGAATCCATGTTCAGTCTTGTTGTGTGTGTTACAGAATAAACGGCAGAGTTAGCCAAAGAAATAACTCAAGTGTGATCATTGCTACACGGTAGGATATCACAGTTTTAAAGACCTAATAGCTGACTGTCTTCATGTAATAAAAAGAAACATGCTTAGTTCAGATGATAGGATATGGAGAGATGAAGTTGAAGATTATATTATTAGGACAACACTAATGTATTAGTCTGATGTGGAGTAAATGGCCCCATGATCAGTGTCCTGAAAAGCCTTCATGGAGATGGATTGTAGGAAAAGCAGGTGGACATCTCAAAGGAATGGATTTCCACAGGGTTTCGTAGTAGCTCTCCTTTTTAACCTGTATACAAATGACCAACCTGCCTTTGATGACACAAGAAGATTCTTGTATGTAGGTGACTTGTGCCTTGCCACCCTGTCCACGTCATTTAGTATCATTGAGCAAAAGCTCACAGTTGCATTAAAAGAAATGAGACATTATTACGAACCGTGTGTTGTGTATGATATTGGGTATTTTGGGAGTGGTGCGCATCCTGCTGATGACGTCACCACACAGTATATATTGGGCAGCTCGCCATCTCAGTTCAGTTGTATGGGAGTCAACAGAGGTGGCTGGCAGCCGGTCCCATTACACACATACCTGTATCTTTATACTTTTCCGTAATAAAGTTCAGTAAACGGCAGCGTCCTCGTTGGTCATCATTGCCAGGTTTGTGGACATAGCATTTGGTGACGAGGAGTTAAACCATGCAGGCGTGCTTGAGACCGCTACAGCCCTTCCTTGAGTCCCCAGGTGAGCCAACAGTCCCGTGGCCGCGATGGCTGGATGCATTCGAGACTGACGCTGCAGCGTTGGACCTGGGTAAACTCGATAAAGTAAGGAAACAAGCACTCCTTGTCCACAACCTCGGCATAGAAGGCCAGAAAATTTTCCAAACGTTAGGACCGACGGAGTCGTATGTGGATGCCGTCAAGCTACTTGCTAGCTACTTTGCTACACCGGACAACATGATAGCACGACAAATTCATTTTCGCCAGAGACGACGGAGAATTGGTGAGTCAGTTCAACAGTTCGTCTCTGACCTGTAACATTTGGCTAGCATGTGCCGTTTTGGACTGTTAGAAGATGAAATGGTGCGGGACCAGTTAGCCGAACACACGTGCAACGCTAGGCTACGAGCTAAGATGCTAACGGCGCCAAACATGATGCTAGCTAACACTATAGAGCTAGCATTCCAGCTAGAAGCAGCAGAGAAGTTAGCCACGGAGCTAAGTGGGCGCCAAACACAGAAGCTACCTGGACAGATGACACTAGCGAACACAGTGGGCACGGAGGAAGAAGAGGACACGGCAGAAGAGTACGAGACAAATGCAGTTAGCAGAAGGTCTGCTCCAAGAGGCCCCATCTGTGGGAGCTGTGGGTCCCTGACGCACCAGGACAGAGCACGTTTTTGCCCGGCAAGAGGACAACGATGTATCAAGTGTGGGCGCTTAAACCATTTCGCCAGTGTGTGCCGGTCGCAGGCACCATGGGGCCCACCAAATAAGCCAGCCCGCCCACCAACGACAACCATTCATGTGGTAAGCCCCGACAACAATGGTTATTCATACGGCATGGTTGAGGTAGACGGGGAAGCCGTGCCACTCTTGCTCAATACTGTGGCAGTGCAGTCAATGTTAAGCTGGGCCACGGTGAAGAAACTTTTCCCCAACCGCAAAATCAAGAAGAACCCCATGCTGCTGTACGAATACGGTGGTCACAGACTGTGCAATGTCGGAACAGTGGAACTGACTGTTTACTACAAGTCCAAAATTCTGTACGACTTCATGTTCCAGGTGGCAGCGCACTGTGACAACATTATGGGATGTGACCTTTTCTACAGACTGGGCTTCACTATCAGAGACAGCACTGGGTTCGAATGGTCCGGATGCAGCAGTTGGAGCATGGCGGACGTCGATGATGACGACGTGGTGTGGGACAAGGTAATTAAGAACGGCACCGGCACCAAAGCCTCCACCCCTTGCTCTCAGGAGAGCCGCCCGGGAGGGGGGCAGCTGGACTTGCCTACGTCCCTCGCTCAGCCAGAACCGGAACCAGAAGGAAGGAAGGGAGCCTGAGCATGCAGAGAACCCCAAAATGCAGTGACAGCAACTGGGCACAAACACAGCGCACAACATGGCATTGCAGAGCACTTCAGACGGCAGAGAGGAGGAACCAGACTTCTTCCATACCCTCGCTCAACAAGCTACAGAGGTTACGACTGAGCTGGTGGGTGAAGAGTCCGCTTCAATGAGCAACCAGAGAGGCGTCGGACACCTTCCGTACCCACGACGAGCTTCAACCGATGACTGAGACAACGGGTGAAGGGTCCGCAACACACAGTGACGACAGAACTGCCGCAGCATGAAAGAGGTCCCAAACCGAACAAGCACGCAGAGCCACTGGGAGCACAAAAACAACTCATGAAACCAAGTAAGGTGCTGCTCCAAGTTATGGACTGGGTTTGGGTTTGCACTGGTGAGAAACTGGGATGGTGATTGACTGAGCTGCAGCCAGCGAAACAACAGGCGCCGCTGAGATTCGTGGCAAAGCTGGGAACAGCGTGCTTTCGACTGACAGACAGTTTGATTCAGCACGCAAACCAACTGCGGCGTGTCCAGACGGCTGCTCCAGACGGCAAGGCTTCGCAGGAATCAGCTACTGCAGTGTGGGACCCGGGCTCTAGTGTCATGAAGACTAGCCCTGGCCCCAGGGGTCCGACAGCCCAGGGATGCAGCCGCCACGGGCCCACTGTACAGCCCCTCAGGCAGAACTGTTCTCCCCATGGAAGACTGTCCGTAAAAAGAAAAAGACTGTTCAGGTAGGAGCGCGGCTGACACGGTGGCAGAATAACCTACCCAGCCGCATTGGGTCCCGCAGTGGTCTACCCGCGGACCGTAGCCATTAGGTTGTTTTGGTTGTGTTCTTAAAAAAAAAAAAAACTAACTAGAAAAGCACTCATAGAGTGCATACCTCTGCCAAGGCTCCTTCCGTTTCTCATGGATCACCTCCAAAATGTAAAGGGTTTGTGTGTAGGCCTATAGCCACTTGTGGTGAAAATCGCATCAAAGTCTGTCCATCAGTTTTGGAGTATTGTTGCTAACACACTGTGAGAAGATAAGAGCCTTGGCTGAGGTATGCATTCTCAGATCATCACCAAAATATAATGGGTTCCTCTCTAGCCCAAGAACCACCTCTGGTGAAAATTTCATCCAAATCCATCCAGTAGTTTTTGTGTAATCCTGCTGCACAAATACAAACAAAGGCCTTGGTGGAGGTATGCACTCTCAGATCATCACCAAAATCTAATCATCTGTTCCCTGTGCTATTACACACCTTTCCTGAAAATTTCGTCAAAATCCGTTCATAACTTTTTGAGTTATGTTGGTAACAGACAGACAGACAAACCCCGGTAAAAACATTACCTCCTTGGCGGAGGTAATAAGTTTGTTGAAATATAGTAGTAAGTGATCATATAATGCCTGAACAGTAATTGTGTGAGCTGCTAATATTGAATAGATATGTTTAGTGTGTTTGATATAAACAAATGTTCAAGCAATGTGTGTTTGATAATAACGCTAAGTAATTGAATAGTGGGAATTTGGTTACTAAATTGGGGAGGGCACATCTGCTAAAGTTAATATTATATTTTCCATTTTTTGCAAGGGGGGAGGAATGTAGTGTATGATATTGGGTATTTTGGGAGTGGTGTGCATCCTACGGATGACGTCATCACACTATATACGTTGGGGGGCCTGCCATCTCAATTCAGTTGTATGGGAGTCAACAGAGGTGGTTGGCAGCCGGCCCCATTACACACGTGCCTGAATCCTTATACTTTTCCATAATAAAGTTCAGTAAACGGCAGCATCCTTGTTGGTCGTCACTGCCAGGTTTGTGGACATAACACCATGCTAACCCTGGGAAATGCTAACTCTAAATGCTTAATGCTAACCCTGGGAAAACAAAGGTGTATGCATTTCACCTTAGGAACTTTGCAGCAAACAGGAAACTTTATGTTGCCTTGAATGATTGAGGTCTTGAACACAAAGACTATCCAGTATGTCTAGGCATCACCATAGACTGAACATTTACCTGTCATCCACATGTAAAAACACTCCAAGGGAAGCTGTCATCATGACTATCATTCCTATCAAAATTGGCTAACATCAAATCGGGCACAGACCCTAAGACCCAGAGAACTGCTGCATTAGCTCTGTGCTACTTCACAGTGAAATATTGTACACCAGTATGGTCTAGCTCTACCCATGGTAAGAAAATAGACCCTATGCTCAATGAAGCCTGTCACATAATAACAGGGACTCTTCGTCCCACTCCTGCAAACTACCTATACAGGCTCTCTGGCATTACTCCTCCTACATTACAAAGAGATACAATCACAAGAATGGAGAAAAGGAAACAAAGTGATCAACGACATCCAGTTTATGCTCATATACCAGCTCTGACACCTTTAAAATAAAGGAAAAGCTTTCTCACGACCATAAGCTTGCCTATCAACATACCACCTAGGAGATTTAGCCTTTGCCAGGTTAATGACAAGTCAAAGACATGGCCATCTTTCTGGTGTGACACAATATGATGATGAATGATAGTAGTTTTATTGAAAAAACTACTCAAATGTCCTTCTACTGGTACAAATAGTGTTATGAACCTAAACTGCATGTGAAACTAAGCAAAGTAGGGGTGTATTTTCTTCCATTAGAGATTGCAGCAATATTGCACTCAGACAAATACTAACATTACACTAACCAGAGAAGCATTTATCTGGTTAAAACACCATTTATTACAAAATCCTGGTGGAGTTAGTTCCATGAAGATCCTAAATACTTTCACAACAGTGACTGAAAAGAAAGCTTCCCAATATCTCACTATGCTTGTCAGACAAAGAAAGAAAATACTAAAAAAGTATAAAAACAGTAAGAAGAGTTTGTTTTTCATGTTGAAATCAGAATCACAAAGGGTTATACTGTCACGAGCCGAACCAGCTTGGCTTTACCCGGCTCGGCCTCGATCTCTCAGTGGGGTTTGGTTTTACTGTTTATGTGAATTTTGTGTATTTTTGTACTTGCTCCATATCCATAGCCACTGCCTGACCGGCAGCTGTTAGTCAGCCTCGGTGACCTGCTTTCTCCCATGCTGCTGACAGTCTGTCGGTCCAGCCACGCCCCCTCGCTCTCCCTCTGGTTTCCATCAGCTGTTCCCAGCCCCGGTAATTATCCTTCCCGCACCTCGCCCAGGTGTACCCAATTTGTGTGGCCAGTGGTGTTTGTATTTAAGCGGCTCCTTGCTAGACAAACACCACTGGACCATTGTACGGGTTAGACGGTTATTCTCCACCTTCTAACTGTCACGTCCCGATGGATCTTTGTGTTTGTGCTCGCTGTCAGCCTTGGACGACTCGGACTGTTCCTGCACGGTGAGTAAGAGCTTTTCCGCGTTTCTGTTTGCAGTTGTGCTGCTACGCTTGTCTGTAGCAGTTCTCCCCTTGCAGCACAACTGCTATGTTCGGGCACTGCTGCCCAGCTCTTCTCCCGTGTCAGTTGAGTGTCCTTGAGAACTTTAAGTGTACCCGAGCATTTTTGTCATGTTAGTTTTTGTGGCCACGGTGCGCAGTGGTCTGCCCGCTGCCCGCTATTAGTGTCAGCCTTTACGTGCACAACTGTTCATTTCTGTAAGTCTTTACTTTTTGAACTGTTTATGTCAAATGTCTGTTCTGTGAACCCTGCACGTAAATCCTCATCTATCCTTTTCTTCCTCCGTGTGCTGTGGAAAAGCGCAGGGGAAGTTTATGACAGAATGGTCCAGCCCATAAGTAGGATTTAGCAGGTTCACCCACACATCATTTTCCTTTTTTTTTTAATTGTGAACCATTTTTCTTTTCTGGACTAACCTGTGTTGGAGAACATCATGCCCTGGTCTCACCGAGGAAGAGGAACAGCAGCGGGGTTCCCCGTGGTGGAGGAGGAATGGGCTGCCGAGTTTATCTGAGACTTCGTTCATGACGCCCTCACCGCCAGCGGTCCAAAGAAGAAGCTGGAAAACCTGGACGGAGCTGTAGGGATTTTGGAGGTGCATCCCGGGTTATGGAGCTACCCACAGTACGCCGACCTGCTCTCCACAGTCTGCTCGCTCCAGCGTTCTTTCCCCAGTCTGGCATTCCCTGCGACGTCGAGACGGAGATCCGGTGATCTGCAGGTCAGCAGCCTCCGCGACACCTCACCCGACCCTCCTCTTGCTCCAGCACTGCCAGAAAACAAAAGACAGCATCGTCCCGCGAGGAGACAACCGGAAAAGCTCTCCTCCTCAGCAGTGGCCATTGCTGTTTCAGCCACCGAGAGGTTCGCTGGATTCACCCCGGCCATGCCTACCTCCGTCGTCAGGGAGACGGTTCCTCCACTAGTCTGCGGAGGGGTCTATGTCATCGCTGGCACGGGGAGGGACAAGTGTATGCCATTTGCAGCTGTGGATGTCATCAACCGGGATGATAAGCAAGTATTTTTTCATTCTAAATCATTCATTAACATTGAATCTTGCCTGTCTCCCGAGGGAGAGGCCCAGTATCAGCAGTCCACTGGGTCCTGTCCTCCAGCTGCTGCTAATGATTGTTTCCTTCCCCTCTCCGTGTCTCCTTCTCTAATTTCTGAGGGCCTGCCAGTCCAAGAACTGGGCCACCTGACGATGGAGGAGGGTGAGGCCCTGGATGATCCTGCTCAGGAGCCCACACAGAGGCGTTTCCCCGCAGTCACACCGGTGGACGAGGAGTGGGCAAACCTGCTCGCTGTAGTCAACCACCGGGTTGAGGACGAACGCCATCAGAGGGAGGTCCGAGGATGCACTTCCCTGGCTGTGAGGGTTCCTCTCCCTACGTCTGCTCAACCCCCAGACTTTCCTTCGGATGAGGAGTGGGCAAACCTGCTCGCTGCAGTCAACAGCTGGGTCGAGGAGGAGCGTCAGAGGACCAGGACTGCAACCACCATCATGCCTGCTGCAGGGACTGCTGCAGCAGAGTCATCCCCCGGACCAGACCCCCAGCCGACGGGACCCGGACCGTCCTCGTCAACAGTGTCGGAGTCCTGGACGGCGGTAGAGCTCGAGCACAGGCAAGTTATCTCTCCTGTAGTTGAATTGCCTATGATTGAGAGATCTTGTCTGGCTCTTGGGGAGGAGAGTCGGGTGCAGCTCTCAGCCACACCTGGGCTCCCCTTGCTGGGCTCTGCCGCTGCCGGCGACCCGAACCTTTCCTTCTCTCCCATGCCTTTCGAGCCCCTCACTAGGGTTGCTGGAGAGGAGCTGCCATCACCGGGGTTGCCTGCTGACAACGATGGGAGGTTGGCAGTCCCAGAGGAGGTCGATGAGGGCACAGCACCGGGCGCGATGACTGAGGCTACACACCCCAAATCGCCGGAGTCCTGGATGGCGGTGGAGCCCGAGTTCAGGCAAGTGTGCTCCATTATGTCAATACCTCAGATGCCAATGTCACACTGCCCGACTCATGGTGAGGAGGGCCTGGGGCAGCTCGTAGTAGCCCTCAGGGCCGCCTCACCGGGCTCTGCCGCCACTGGCGACCCTGACCCGGTCTCTTTTTCTCTCCCTCCGGGGTCGGAGCCCCCTGCTAGGGTCGCCGGAGAGCAGCTGACCTCGCCGGAAGTCGCCGAGGATTGGGATCCAGCGCCAGGTGGCATTAGGAGCACCACCTCCCTCGCTGGGGAGGCCAGTGCGGGAGCAATGAGGCCCCCGATGGGGGTCACCGCTGGTGCAATGGTGCTCCAACTGAGGCCCATCGTGGGTGCAGCTCTGGCCCAATCGGGGCCCACAGCGGGTGCTGCAGAGCCACCGCCGGAGGTTGCTGAGGGTCTGGCCCTGCCGAAGGAGGACGTCGCTGCTCCAGCCCCTCCTGCCAAGGACGTCAGGGCTCCCCCATCGATTGCCTCCTCAGTCTGGTGCTCCTGCGGGTTGTCCCGCTCACTGTGGGTGCAGCCACGTCCCTGACCGGGACCGTCATGAGTGCAGCTCTGGCCCAATTGGGGTCTGCCGTGGGTGCTGCACAACCTCAGCCAGAGGCCACCGCGGGTGCAGTGGAGCCGACCTGGTCGGGGTCCACCGCGGGTGCAGCAGAGCCAGCCTGGTCGGGGTCCACCGCCAGTGCAGTTGTGGACCACCCTGAGGATGCCGTGGTCCCCTTTTCCCTGCCTGACGCCGTGGAGGTCCCCTCTCCCCGGTCCGGCTACCCACCAGTGAGTCTTCTGGTGGGCAGGCCGCCTCCTGCTTCACCCCTTCGGTCCTGGTGGCTAAACTACGCTGGCCGGCCGACAGAAGAATTGACTCCCTGGGTCAGGTGACTCATGTTTTCTGGCAGGCCGCCGGACTGGGTCCACCGGACCTTCTGCTGGGCCTGGGACTCTGGGCGGCCTCCTGAGCCCCAACGCCCGTGGACTTGGGGGGGGGGTTAATTGTGGGCCCTGGATGGGGCATTGTGTTCCCTCCTTTCTTGTTCCCCCTACCTCCCACCCAGGTTCGTGTTGTTTGTTGTTGTTGCTCCTGTTGGGGGGGGGGGGGGGGGGTCTTCTTGATATTACCTTGGGAGTCTGGGAATCCACCCCTTAAAGGGGTTAGACAAGAAAAGAAAGACACCGACACCACTTCCCAAACATTCCCAAACACCGCTGGACCATCGTACGGGTTAGACGGTTATTCTCCGCCGTCTGACCTTCACGTCCTTAAGGATCTTTGTGTTTGTGCTCGCTGTCAGCCTTGGATGACTCGGACTGTTCCTGCACGGTGAGTAAGAGCTTTTCCCCATTTCTGTTTGCAGTTGTGCTGCTACGCTTGTCTGTAGCATTTCCCCCCTTGCAGCACAACTGCTATGCTCGGGCACTGCTGCCCAGCTCTTCTCCTGTGCCAGTCGAGCGTCCTTGAGAACTCTAAGTGTACCCGAGCATTTTTGTCATGTTAGTTTTTGTGGCCACGGTGTGCAGTGGTCTGCCCGCTGCTTGCTATTAGTGTCAGCCTTTATGTGTACAACTGTGGCGGTTTGGGAAAACCCCCACAACACACAGGGACAGACAGCTCGCTACTCCTGGGTTTTTTCCGCTGCATGCTGTGATCTAATCTGCCATTTATGCATTTCACTGCTGTGAGGTTAATGTGCCATCCATGCATTGTGTTCATGCATCCTGTCTGTGCCTCTCATATGCAAATGCTCATATCGACCCATGTGAATGCTTTGATGTATTGTTGTAGCTGAGTATATAAGCTGTCTGAATTTCATGTTCAACCTCTCACTCTCACTCTGCAACTGCTGCTGCAGGACACAGACATTGTGTCCCTCTTCTCTGAGAGCCATGGGCTCGCTCCCGGCGCGCACGCACGGCGCCGGGAGAGGAGCTCATGACGGCGGTATGATTAATAAAACCTGCTTAAAACCTCAGCATCGCTGCCTTATTTATCATTCGCCGCATTGGTGACCCGACGCTGAAACGAACACGCTGCCAGCGAACGCAACGCCCGGCGGTGATTCTCCGACGACCAGCGAACGCGGCAGCCTGACTGATCTGCCCTCCCTTCTGCTTCAGGGAGACCTCAACGCGGAGTTTCCAGGCGAAACTCTCCAGAGAACACCCACGACCGGGAAAGCTGAGCAACGTTTCATGGTGAGATCTGCACGCCTAGATCGGCACATCCACGCTGGACCGGCCGCGCTCACAGCCCCTCCACACGAAAGCGCATGCACCTCGTCCCCTCTCTGCGACGGCGATCCCCATGGCCGACGGAGCACACGTGGACCTGAACGCACCATGACCGAGCGAGTGACAGAGCGTCTACTTCCCTTCACCGCTCCAACACACTGAACAGGGATGATTAAGCTCCCTGACCCTGGTTCTCCTCTCCAGCTGGCCCACCCATCACGGAACCCCGGCGCACACACCGGGGAGTTACGGGGACGGCGCACCACGCACGGGACAAATACGGCTTTTCTGACCGCCTTCCTTCTGCTGCACACTGGCCCTTCAGGCTTGCTCGTTCACCTGAGGCACGCAGCTTGCTCACTGGATTTTATGGTCTTAGCCACGGCACACAAGGGGAATTCAGCTGTCTGCGGTTCCCGAGGCTTTAGGGTTACGCCTGAACCTAAAGTCAACACGCCAGTCCCTCTGCTCTCATCACAGCCGCCACGCAGCCTCGTCTTTTCTTCATGGCCGCTATTAATCCTTGCAGGACTTAATCGCGGGAGGAGCCAGTGACTAATTTTTCTTCTTGTGGACCTCTGCACGTTCAACGGGACAGCCCTTCGACATCGCGGACCCACAAGCAATTTTTGCACGGCCCGGACGTTTTCATCGTCTCCGGCCGGCTTTTACTACCCCCCACCCCCCTCCACCCCCTCCTGCACAGAGCTTTTCCCTGCTCGCTGCCCAAGCTGCACTATCGAGGTCTCGGCCACCTGCCGAGCCCTCTGGGGGGGAGCTGTGGCGGTTTGGGAAAACCCCCACAACACACAGGGACAGACAGCTCGCTACTCCTGGGTTTTTTCCGCTGCATGCTGTGATCTAATCTGCCATTTATGCATTTCACTGCTGTGAGGTTAATGTGCCATCCATGCATTGTGTTCATGCATCCTGTCTGTGCCTCTCATATGCAAATGCTCATATCGACCCATGTGAATGCTTTGATGTATTGTTGTAGCTGAGTATATAAGCTGTCTGAATTTCATGTTCAACCTCTCACTCTCACTCTGCAACTGCTGCTGCAGGACACAGACATTGTGTCCCTCTTCTCTGAGAGCCGTGGGCTCGCTCCCGGCGCGCACGCACGGCGCCGGGAGAGGAGCTCGTGACAGTGGTATGATTAATAAAACCTGCTTAAAACCTCAGCATCGCTGCCTTATTTTATCATCCGCCGCAACAACTGTTCATTTCTGTAAGTCTTTACTACTTTTTGAACTGTTTATGTCAAATGCGTGTTCTGTGAACCCTGCGCATAAGATAAGATAAGATAAGATAAGCCTTTATTAGTCCCACAACGGGGAAATTCCAGGATTGCAACAGCACAGGGATAGCAACACTCAGAGCAACAATCAGAAGGCAAGAAAAAAACAAGCAAGCAAGAGCAGCTAATATACATATGTACGTATTACTATAAAATATATATATATACACACACACACAGACACACAGTGCAGAGCATTGTAGCTGGATGGAATAAATATATGAATATATGAACACACAGTGCAGAGCATTGTAGCTAGATGGAATAAATATGTAAATATATAAACACACACAGTGCAGAGCATTGTTGCTAGATGGAATGAAACAGCATAACCGTCTACTTAGTTATCCTACATGGTATGATTATGTGCCCATACATATTCTCACCCTCCATAGCGACCGGTATGTTCCTAGTTGTATGCCGGAGGGGACCATTGTGTAAGTCTATTGCATCTTTTGCATTCAAAAAACTATTAGTTTGTTACGTCTTTTTGCTATCTCTGCGAGCAGCCCTGCTTAGGTTGTACAGTCTGACAGCCGTTGGTAGGAAGGACCTACGAAACCTCTCGGTTGTGCACCTGGGATGATGTAGTCTGCTGCTAAATGAGCTCCTCAGTGCATTCAGTATGTCCTGCATAGGGTGGAACTCGGACTCCAGCAGAGATGACAGTTTAGCCACCGTCCTTCTCTCTCCTATCTCCTCCACTGGGTCAAGGCGCTGCCCCAGGACAGAGCTAGCTTTCTTGATCAGTTTGTTCAGTCTCTTCCTATCGGCTGCGGTAATGCCACTGCCCCAGCAGACCACTCCAAAAGTGATGGCTGATGCCACCACCGTGTCATAGAATGTCTTCAGCAGCGCCCCTTGTACACCAAAAGACCTGAGTCTCCTCAGCAGGAACAGCCTGCGCTGTCCCTTCTTGTAGAGTGCGTCAGTATTGTGTGACCAGTCTAGTTTATTGTTCAGATGAACACCCAGGTACTTGTAGGATGTCACCATCTCGATGTCTGTTCCCTGTATAAATATAAATCCTCATCTATCTTTCTCTTCCTCCATGCGCTATGGAAAGCACACGGGGAAGTTTATGACACATACAACCAAGGCAACCATTTTTTTTTACCTCATTCCTAAGGGGGCTAACATGACAGCCATCCATGGTCTGGTCATCTGTCTGACCATCTTTTTACGTTCTACAAAAATCTCGCCTCCTCCTGGAGAGTTGTACCCATGTTCACCATACTCTCACACAACGATCCTCAGTTTGTGCTCAAGGTCAAAAGTCGGGATCTGGGCACTCTCAAGGTGGTTTTATCAGGCAAGAATGAGCTATTCTGTCATTAATGGTCTGCTTAGCTGAAACCAATCCAACAAAGGTCCATCTCATCTAAAATCTGACCCAGAGAACAAACAGCAGGTTCTGGTCTGAGGACTTTGCAGGATGCTTGCAGGTTAATATTAATAAAGAAAAACTGAGACAAAATCCAGAGTCTGGTTATTAGGAGCCTTATATACAGTGAATAATAGTATTTTTTTTAATGTTGAAAAGATGAAGTTTCCAAGTAAAGTGGCATATTTGGCGGTGCAGTGGCGCAGTGGTTAGCACTGCACCAGCACAGCAACTCACCCTTGGCCATGGGATCCCTGGTTCGATCCCAGCCCCTGACCAATAGTGATCTGTGTGGGGTTTGCATGTTCTCCCCGTATCTGCGTGGGTTTACTCCGGGATTTCTCCGGTTTCCTCCCACAGGCCAAAAACATGTGTACCGGTTTGATTAAACCCCCCACAACACACAAACAGAACACAGAGACAGTCAGCTCGCACTCCTGGGGTTTGTTCTGCTGCATGCTGAGTTTACAGCCTTGAAGTTAAAGTGTTCATGCATTTTGCCCTTACTGTGACCTAGAGACTCAGATCAATATGTAGATGTGCTTGTTAGCCTCTTTGTCTGACACTTGGAGCGAGGTCTAGCTAATCTGCCCATTGTGATGTATGTCTTACAAATGCAAATACCTCCTGCCTGTTCGGTTATTGCTTTGATCATTCTAACTGTGGGGTATGTCCCTTTTATGTATTGTTATGGTCAAGTATTTAAGGTGCAACTCTGTAACGCAATCTCTCTCTCTCATTCTGATCCTGCAACTGGTAGACACACACGTGTCCGCCTCTCTTCTTCTTCACTGAGAGCCTGAGGAATTCGGCTTCAGCCTGCTCACGCTATGGGCCGGAGCCGAGTTCCCGTGACGGCGGTATGATTAATAAAACCTGCTTAAAACCACAGCATCGCTGCTTATTTTTGCATGCCGCCGCACAGGTTAGATTAACTGGAGACTCTAAAGTGGCCCTAGGTGTGAATGTGTGTGTGAATGGTTAAGGGATAGCGCCGTACCGTGGCTGCTTCATCCATCCAGGTGGATGCCCTCAATTTCCCCACTGGGGATCAATAAAGTATACAAAATCAAAAAAAAAATATTAAGTGCATGCTAATTTATATTTTTTAAGACTCCTGCAGTACTTATGACTAGACAAATGCTTACATGAGTTCTGAACCTGTAAAAGAAAACTAAATATAAATGCAAGTGGCAGTCATCGGGTTCCAAGCAGGTGTGGACTTCAAGGTCTTGTATTGCTTAGCAACAGCATTTAAAACCTAAGGTCTGCTACACATTAGTTTTTAAAGCAGCACTATGCAACTTGTTCCTTGTAGGAACACTGAAAAGGTCACAACCACGGCAACAACGACCTCAGTCCCAACAGCCAACCACAGGGCTTTTTGTTGTTGGTGGCTAAAGTCATGCACTGTGATTCACTGTTGGGACCGAGGCCACATCTGCTGTACCCCCAGTAATGACACCAAAAAACCAAAACGCTGTTGAAGGCAAAGCGGGCTCACTTGGGCTATGGATGAAGTAACATTCACAGGGTCAAATCTCTGTGTACCATCAAAATAATTTTGCAGACATTATTTTGAGGTGAAATTCTAACATAGTGCTGTGCATGTGCAGGAGAGCCATGATGTACTGCAGTTGTTTTTTTTAGAAAAACAAGACCTCCCTGGCAAGATTCAAACCCAAGACCTCCTGCATTCCAAGCACTCACCATAACCACAACACCACACAACTGCTTTTGCTTACACTATCTTTCTCAAATGATAAATGTTCATTTGAAAGGAGTCCTAGCAGCAGTAGTACAGCATTTAAAAGTTTATGTACACATTGTTTTCAAATGCACAGAAGAGGTATGTTGCACTTTAGAAGAATGACATGTTACCAAAAGGATTTGGACACAGGTCGCCTGAATGACAGACTGTCTTAACCCCTACCCACACTAGTGGTTTGAGTTGCACACCGACTTCCTCACACACTAACAAAATATTTCACTGACAAGACAAAATGGCTGACATGATTTTTTGAACATTAACATAACTGCATGAAATTTGGTGGTTAGCTGAAGAATACAGTTGTGACTGTAAGTCTGAAGTTTCATGAAATTTGAATCAGTATATTTGGAGTTAAACCCACAACTACATGTCAAAGAGAAACTGTACAACTTGATTAGCCTAGAAAATCAAAAAGGATTGACATTTTTGGATAATTTTAACAACTTTTCATTATCAGCGTCTGTAGATTTCTGCCATCTACAGAAGTTCTCTGATGACTCTGCGATCGTTGGCCTCATCTCCAATGGAGATGAAGCTGAGTACAGAGGGCTTATCCAGGACTTCGTGGACTGGTGCCATCGGAACTGCCTCCAGATCAACGCGAGGAAAACTAAGGAGCTGGTGGTGGACTGCCGCAGGCATGGGCAGCCCCTCACAGTACCAGTAAATATACAGGGAACAGACATCGAGATGGTGACATCCTATAAGTACCTGGGTATTCATCTGAACAATAAACTAGACTGGTCACACAATACTGATGCACTCTACAAGAAGGGACAGCGCAGGCTGTTCCTGCTGAGGAGACTCAGGTCTTTTGGTGTACAAGGGGCGCTGCTGAAGTCATTCTATGACACGGTGGTGGCATCAGCCATCACTTTTGGAGTGGTCTGCTGGGGCAGTGGCATTACTGCAGCCGATAGGAAGAGACTGAACAAACTGATTAAGAAAGCTAGCTCTGTCCTGGGGCAGCGCCTTGATCCGATGGAGGAGATAGGAGAGAGAAGGACGGTGGCTAAACTGTCATCTCTGCTGGAGTCCGAGTTCCACCCTATGCAGGACATACTGAATGCACTGAGGAGCTCATTTAGCAGCAGACTACATCATCCCAGGTGCACAACCGAGAGGTTTCGTAGGTCCTTCCTACCAACGGCTGTCAGACTGTACAACCTAAGCAGGGCTGCTCGCAGAGATAGCAAAAAGACGTAACAAACTAATAGTTTTTTGAATGCAAAAGATGCAATAGACTTACACAATGGTCCCCTCCGGCATACAACTAGGAACTTACCGGTCGCTATGGAGGGTGAGAATATCATACCATGTAGGATAACTAAGTAGACGGTTATGCTGTTTCATTCCATCTAGCAACAATGCTCTGCACTGTGTGTGTTTATATATTTACATATTTATTCCATCTAGCTACAATGCTCAGCACTGGGTGTGTTTATATATTTATATATCTACATATTATTCCATCTAGCTACATTGCTCCGCACTGTGTGTGTTTATATACTTGCATATTTATTCCACCTAGCTGCAATGCTCCGTACTGTGGGTGTTTATATATTTACATATTTATTCCATCTAGCTACAATGCTCTGCACTGTGTGTTCATATATTCATATATTTATTCCATCCAGCTACAATGCTCTGCACTGTGTGTCTGTGTGTGTGTGTATATATATATATTTTATAGTAATACGTACATATGTATATTAGCTGCTCTTGCTTGCTTGTTTTTTTTTGTTTTTTGTTTTTTTCTTGCCTTCTGATTGTTGCTCTGAGTGTTGCTATCCCTGTGCTGTTGCAATCCTGGAATTTCCCCGTTGTGGGACTAATAAAGGCTTATCTTATCTTATCTTAGATGATCTCTGCGTAATTTCAAGCAATTTGGATGAATGGCCTAGGAGGAGCTCATTTTGAGTTCACTTGCACATTTTTGAAAATATGATACAGAAAACTTCATTTTCAGAATTTGCCACCATTGACAAAAAGTTGCGGAAGGTTTCAGTGAATAGAATAATGAAACAATTTTAATTTAGGTTCAGCTTGTTCTCATGATATTTACAAAAATGTAAAAGTGTTTGTTATAGTGCCACCTACAGTATGTACACAGTGCCTTGATTTTTTTTTCTCTGTGAATAGTGGGGAGAGTTTCTGATGAGACTGTAAAATTTCAAGTATCCTTGTGTTACCGTTTTTGCTCCCCATGCACTTTTAGTGGAGAAAAAGAAGAATCAGAACAACAACAACAACAACAAAGGTTTCCAGCAGCACAGCTGCTTGGAACCCTAATAACAAAGGGTTACGAAAATAATTTTTTTGTAAGTTGTCTGTGTTTTTTCAACTGATTTAAGACAATTTTGCACTGTTGAATCCGAAAATGACATCCGTTTCTCTCGATCATGTGCTAAGTAAAAACCTGTACTTACTTAGTACTTACTTAGTACTGTGCATGTGCTTACCTTTATATAAAGATAAGTACATGTAAATTGAATGTTACGTCATCATTGTTCAAAATTCAGAGAATTTCAAGACATAAAAAAGAATTTTGCATCATATAAAGCAAAAATACCCATACATGTAAACAAAAATGTATAAAACAACATGTGGCCATAATTCAAAAAGTTGACCTGATTGAGAAAAAACCAATGGGATTTTTGGATTCAGTACATCAAAATTGTCCTAAATCAGCTAAAAAAAACATAGACAATAAATTTGGTGTTGACCAGTGTAATAAGTCAAGGGAGAGAAATAAGACATAATATGTGGTAGTGAGGTTTTTTTCTGTCCACAAATGAATCATAAATTGGAGGTAAGGGACTGAAGCAGGAAATAATTTGTCACAATGTAACTATAGTATCAGATCAGTTTCTAGTGAGGATTTCTGAGTTTATTAAGTGACCTCTATGTGTATAAAATGTTAAAACATAATGACTATGTTCTATCAGGCTTTTATTGAATCTGTTTTATCCTTTTCTTTAATGTCATGGTTTGGTCAGATAAAACTGAAACAGAGGAAATCCTTGGATCAGGTAGTCAGATGGTCCAGTCGTTTGCTTGGTGAGTCACAGCTGAGCCTGACATCCCTGTACACCAGACAAGTACAGAGGATGGCCGACTCGATTTTAAATGATGACTCCCACCCTTTGCACTGCAACTTTCAGCTTCTTCCCTCCAGACGGAGGTTTGCTGTCCCAAAAAGTAGAACCCAGCGCTACAAAAACAGCTTTGTCCCTGCTGCTGTCAAAGAGTTGAACAAGCTATAAAAATTATATTGTACATATTTTATATTTACCTATTTTGTAAGATGTGTGCCTGTGTTTGTGTCTATGTTGAATGGTAAATGGTAAATGGCACTCACTTATATAGCGCTTTTATTCTCATCTCTTGATGACCAAAGCGCTTTACAGATGCTGCTATTCACCCATTCACACACACATTCACACACTGATGGTGGCATGCTGCCTAACATGGCGCTTCCAGACCCACCAGGAGCAATTGGGGTGAAGTGTCTTGCCCAGGGACACAACGGCAGGATATCTGGGGAGAGCGGGATACGAACCGCCAACCATGTGGTTACTGGACGACCTACTCTACCTCCTGAGCCACTGCCGTCCCCAGTAATGTAATTGTGGCTTGTAAATATGGATGTCACCAACTGCAAAACAAATCTACCTACGGGTACAAATAAAGTAACCTGAACCTGAACCTGAACCTGAAGGACATTTTATTGTTATCAAAATTGTTATACACATAAGATAAGATAAGCCTTTATTAGTCCCACAATGGGGAAATTCCAGGATTGCAACAGCACAGGGATAGCAACACTCAGAGCAACAATCAGAAGGCAAGAAGGCACATATTTCCACATTACTCTTTTATTTGCATTCTTATTGTAAAACTGTATTTCAAGAGGTCTATTGCTGTATTTCACATGGTAAGGGCCTTTTTTCCTCTATCATCTACTGTTTCTTCATTGTTTTTTTTTTAATTTGTTTGTTTTGTTTTGTTTTTCAAGGATTTGGATTCATAGAATTGTGGAAACCTTCAGATATTTAGATTTGCATGGTCACACAGTGTCATGTGATTGATCCCAAACAAATAGTCCCAGTGTCAGAAAGAACAGGAAGAACAAGAAGGGACAGATGGTTTGGCCCCCAGAGAGCCCCAACCTCAACCCCAAGGTTTTGAAAGAAAGAAAGATTTCGTTTTTATCTAATTGTGTACTGATGGTAAAACAGCCGAGAGGGTGCCTGTTATTGTCCTGTCTGGTGAGCAGCAGATGTTCTTGTATTACCAGATTCAATCAAACTGCTCCCTCTATTTAAGCTAAACAATGAGTTCCGGCAGTCATGAAGGTGTCACCTGCACGTATCCTTCCGCGGGAGCTTAAACGGTAAAGTAAAGAAGAAGCTGGTTCACAGCGGTTACGAGCTCAGACTGTAGAGGTCTGCAGTGAAACACAAAAAGTGACGAATCGGTCTTTTGTTTGCTGTTTTAATGTAATCCTAACTGTCGCTTGCATGTTGTAGTAGGCTTTAATGCCCGCCTCAATTAAAACCTTTAACAATTTTAAGTCATTCAAACTTTTATTTGAATTGAATACTATTGAAATTAATGGAAACTTTTATATATTTTTAAAAAGTCCAAATCACAACTTGAGGTTTAGCCCACACCACTACACCACTTGTGGGTGGACATTATCTGGAAGAAAATTTGATCTGCAGTTCTATTTAATCTGTTTAATTAATTTATGCGCAAAGTAATTGGTAACTAGTTGCCTTTGGCTTTGTAGTGGAGAGTGAGCAAGCATGGGTTTCCCTTCAATAAAAAATAAAATTTCCTTCTCATAAATTTGCTACTGTCTTCTTGTGGTTTATAACTTGTTTTTGTAAATTTTCAGCTTTTTCCCTATAAATATGTGACCTTTTTTATATAAATCTGCAACTTTCTCTCGTAAATTTGTACCTTTTTTCCAATAAATTTGCCACTTTTGTCTCATAAACATTCAGTTTTTTCTCGTAAACTGTCAGCCCTTTTCTTATGAATTTGAATGTTTTTTATCTGTAAAACTGCCACTTTTTTCTCATCAGTGTCCAACTTGTTTTCCCCTTGTAAATCTGTGACTTTTTTCTTTAAAATCTGCAACTTTATTTCTCCTAAATTTGGGATTTTTTCCCTGTATATTTGCCACTTTTTTTTCTAGAAAATTAGCATCTTTTATTCTTGTAAATTTGCAATCTTCACATGAATGCTAGTTTAAAAAAAATTTATTCTATGTAATGGTTTAATTTTGTGTATTTGTTTATATAAAAAAATACCCATTAATTTCTTAATGTATTTGTTAGGAGGGGAGAAGCTTATTTATGTTATTTTATTTTAAATGGTCCAAACTCTTCCCCATTAGCGCAAAAATAGGGGCTCCCAAAATTGTTTTGCCCAGGGTCCCCAAAAAGCTAGAACCGGGCCTGAAAGTTGTCAGAACCACTCAGGATAACTGCGCGGTGTCTAGTTTTTCGGGCGGACGTGCTCACTGCCTTGGAACGTTCTCCTCAATGTGTGTGTTGGTTTGTGGATGTGTCAAGCTGCCTCCTCTCGCGTTGATGTCGACCGACTGCCATCGACTCTGACTGCGAAGAGACGGGATAAATTAGGTAAAATAAATAATAAACCCCTCCTCCGGGATAACTTAGCGGTGACCCGTCCTGACCGAAGCGATGAGCCAGCCTCGGCCGGACGAGTTCAAGCCTCCTCCGGAGTGCCCGGTCTTCGAGCCCAGCTGGGAAGAATTTCGAGATCCTTATGTTTTCATCAACAAAATCCGTCCCATCGCTGAAAAAACGGGAATTTGCAAAGTTCGACCGCCATCGGTAAGTATGATTTGGTTTTTTTTTTAAAACGTTGAAAACGTTACCGAGACGCGGATGCTAGTTCACCGTCAAGACCGAGCGCAGAGGGGATTTAAAGGGACTGCTTCAACATGGCGGACCCAACGGCTGTGTTCATTCTTTGTGCAGCCACCGCAAACTATCTCCTATTTCTGATTATTTACCTCCTAACTACGCTGCTTCGGCTGTCTCTGCGACCAGTGACAGCCTCGTAGCTATGTCAGAGTAATAAAAACGGATTATGGAGGTGGTTCACCGTGTGTCAACAAAGCCTCGTCGGTCCGGTCATTGAGCCTCTTAGCAGGCTAACGCCACTCAACCTGTCATATTATGAGCCACAGCTATAGGTGGCTACGCGGAAGCCTGTGGGCTGCAGTGTGAGATGAAGGTGGGAAGATTGATGTTATTTAAGAGGGACGTGGATGTTTTTATCCTGTTTGTCCCCGAATCTTCCGGGAGTCCTGAAGTGTACATGAATTATGCATTATTTCTGTTGGAGAGGACCCTGGAGCAGTCGGTGTGTGGCCCATCGGTTTTGGTCACCTGATTTTTTTTCTTTCGTTTATTGAGTCAGAACATACTGTATATTAATTTAGTTCTTTATAACAATTTTGTACTTAATTTTTTTTTCCTATGTGACAAGGGAAAGATTGGGGTTGTGGCAATATATTACAAAGGCTAGCTAACTTAAATAACAAGCTGTAACTTTTGAATTTGAAGTTAAATCCACCATCAGTCGTGACACTACGGTCATGGTGCAGAAGTCATGATAATGTTTATCATGAGAGACAACCACTCGTCATGCATGAGCCTGTGTTGTTGTAGGGTGTTGTCCTCCATGTTGGCTTTGTGGTAAGCTGGGCTGGTGTGTGAGTCTTCCATCTGGCCATTTTGTGTGCCAGTGAGGGGGGGGGGGGTTGTGTGTGCAGACTACTGACTTATAATGACAAGAACTTGGCCTCCAGCTTGTGGGTTTGGGTGTTTTGTTTTGTATTGTATATGTGTGGCTGTGTGCAGAACTGAAGAGATTATTGGCAGGTTTATTGAGTTACAAAATGATCACTGTACTATCAAGAGGCCCAGTATTTTTCTTTTTTGTCCTAACATAAGTTAAAACTCTGCAACCCTGTATTTATGATTGTGATTGTTACCTGATTAAATTCATGTTGGCTAAAGAGTGTAAAGTTATTGGATTTTTTTTTTTGAGTGTATGCTTTGGTGGAAAAACAGTTGCTACGTCACTCTATATAGAATTCAAGACATTCTGTGTGTCTGTGTCACGATCATAGGACTCGCTAAAAGATCTTAGGACTCGCTATGACATCATCAAAAGATCAAAGGCAGGCATCATAGGACTCGCTATGACATCATCAAAGATTAAAGGCAGGCTTCATAGGACTTGCTATGACGTCATTAAAAGATCAAAGGCAGGGATCATAGGACTCGCTATGACATCAAAGATCAAAGGCAGGCATCACTGAACAAGTGGTGACGTGCTTGCTTACACCTGCTTTCTACAGGTATGCAGAAATACTTGTCTATACTTGGTTTCTACAGGCATGCACGGGTATGCACTAGTATGAGAAAATATTTAAACAACGAACAAGCAGATATGTCTATTTGACATCAGTAAAGTAATGAAAGTTGTACAAAACTTCGCTACAAAACTGCCCACAAACAGTGACCTTCATGTGCCATCATTTGCACTTTTGTTGCTGTTTAGGGTTGGCAGCCTCCATTCGCTTGTGATATCGACAAACTTCACTTTGTTCCTCGGATCCAAAGGCTCAATGAGCTGGAGGTGAGTTTTGTTCATTAGATTAGACTTGCTCTTATTTGACTGTAGTGTCTATCTGTATATCACACGCACTTTCAGCTGCTCCCTATTCATGGTCGCTACAGCAGAAGTAGCAAAGGTGCACATATTCCTTGCTCAAGTAAAAGTATTGAAGTACAGGCTCAGAAATTTACTGGACACAGCAATGATGATAGAAGGACTACAGCTCCTGACCAGATAGAGCGAAGTACGTGGCGGTACTGCACCTGTAAGCTGGTTGCCAACTGCCAATCAAATCTAAAAGAAGAACAAAAGTAAAAAGTATCTCTGAGAAGGGCATTTCTAACGACTGTTAAAGGCTAATTGAACCATGTGTCTTTAATGTAGTGTGAAGACTATTAAACTATTCTAACAAAAAAAAGAAATAGAAAACATCGAACAGTTGCTCTGTGTAAATCAGTTTTCAGTGTCTCCCATCATATCTTGAAAGATTATGATCAATACAAGAACACAGTTCATGTGTAATTAAGCTGTAAATTTATCTCATTTTGTCTCTTCATGTTCTGTCTTTTAAGTCATTATGCTGTTAATGTTTCTAGTGCTGCAACGATTAGTGGATTAATCAACCAGTCCATCAACAGAAAATTGACAGTTAATTTGATAATCATCTAATCACCTGTGCACCCTTTTCCTCCAATTCCACCTTACGAACTAAAATAATTCTGAGGGGAAAAAAGTCATAAATTTTGGACACAGAAGTTGCTAATTTTCAAGGAAAAAATCCCATATTTATGAGGAAAAAAATCACAAACTTCCAAACAAAATGCAGAAATTTGAGAAAAGGCATAACCTTACACAAAGAAGTCACAAATTTATCAAGAAAAAAATACCACATTTCTCTTAAAAGAAAGCACAAATGTCTCAAGAAAACGGTCGCCAATGTATACAAGAAGACAAAGCAGCAAATTTTAGAGAAAAAAGTCGCACATTTACAAGAAAAAGCTAGACTTGAGAGAAAAGAATTTTGAGAAAAATATTACAAACTCGAGGAAAAAACTTGAAGGAAAAAATCATCAAATTCAGAGGAAGAACATTTTAAATATAAAAGGAAAAAAGTTGTAGATTTTTTTTATAAAAGGATAAACTTACACAAAAAAAGGTAAACTTGTCAGGGGAATTAAAAAAAAAAAAATCATAAATATGTGAGGACACACACACACACACGCGCACACAGATGTCCAAGTTGTTAGTCGACTAATCAAAAAAATATTCAGCAGAATAATCAGTAACAAAAATAATGGTTAGTTGCAGCCCTGTTCGTCTCTCGTGTATGATATGCACTGGTCTGGACACCAAGTGGTCATCCTTTCCTAAATACAGATCGTTGTGTTAAAATATAGGAAGTAAAACAAGTTATTTGAAAAAAAAAATTACTCAAGTAAAGTACAGACAGTGGGACAGTAGTTTGTTTCTTCTCACCTCTGTTACCATTCCCTATACAAGCTACATTGGTGATTGCAGTTATGAAACAAAATATGTTCCTAAAGAGTTGTTGATGTGTAATCAAGTATATAAAGCTTATTTAAGCTTTGAAAAGCCGTTACAAGGTCAAAATTAAATGAACAACTAAATAAAGTCTGAAAGTGCATTTATTTGTGTATTTAAATGAACAGAACACAACACTACATGGTCTCAGTGAATGTCAGTTTTATCAGAATGATCATCTTTGTGGCTAAAATAACTTATTTGCAGTTGATTTCCTTTGGTGGCCTTTATTTGTAGCTGACTGTTGTCATTATTACTTCCATTGTTTCACAGGCACAGACCAGAGTCAAGCTCAACTTCTTGGATCAGATTGCCAAATTTTGGGATTTGCAGGGATGTGCCCTGAAGATTCCGAATGTTGAGAGGAAGATTTTGGATTTATACCTGCTCAATAAGGTTGAGTATTGTTACACTGTATAGTTATAGAAGCTGGATAAATATAGTTAAAATATAATCTAGAGTACAGTCCACATCACTGACTGTCTCTTGTCACTGCAGCTGGTATCAGATGAGGGTGGATTTGAAGTTGTATGCCGGGACAGGAGATGGACTAAGATTGCAATAAAAATGGGTTTCACTCCCGGTAAAGCTGTTGGCTCACACCTGCGAGGGCATTATGAGAGGATCCTCTATCCCTACCATCTGTTTCAGAGTGGAGCAAACCTGCTGGTAAGTTTAACATAAGCCTCTATGACATATGTAACTCTAGGTGAATGTGTGTCTCATCCATATATCACATATCTAATAATGCAGTTTATTAATGTTATAGAGGAAAAAGTTATGTCCCTAACCTGCTTAAATTTCATCTTTAATAAAAAGTCATCAATTCTAAAAATGGTAGCAATAATTATATGATAACAAATGCATTATTAGAGAATGCATATTCTGCTTTTGACTATATCTGTGTTTCATGTTTTAATCTAAGAGAAACCTTTAAATTGATTCTGTTTTTGAAGTGAAATTATCATCTGGTGTCTGTTTGCTAGTTTAAATGGTGCTTTTATGATAATAATGTATACCATGTTACAAGAGAGCATATCCAAGGTCATTGAATTGGCCCTGTGTGACCTCTTGAGTGAGTCACTGTAAAATGTTTAATTACCAAAGCTCTCTCCCGCCTCAGGCACCAGATCCAGCTTCCAAACTGATGCGTTTGGAGGCTGATCCTGAACTGGAAGAGGTATGTTTCTGTCATCATGCTTTAGAAACCAGTCTGCCTCAAAATTAACTAAAAGCATGTTTTATCTGTGGCTATGCAGCATACAGTGTTATTAACTTTATAATAATTTGTATCAGGTAGCTTAATATTAAAGGTCCTATTTTGTGCATTTTCCAAGGATTAATGTTATGGTTTGACATCCTCATGGATATGCATAAGTACTGTAGTTTAAAAGACCCAAAACCATTTGTGTTGTTTTACAGCTTACCCCAAAAAGCTGTCTTTCAAGTTCTTTCTGAAACGGTTATGTTTCAGTTTGCTTGTTAATATTAACAAGTCCATAATCTGAGTGTGCACAGGTTTATCTAGTCGACTGTTTAAAAGAAAGGAGGCAGTTACGGCATGTAACGATAACAGCTAAAACGATTTATTGTATGATAAGAAAAAAAAATGACCAAAACCATAAGTTTTCTGGCCGTGATAGGTCACGGTTTACGTGTGTGTGTGTGTGTGTGTGTGTGTGTGTGTTTTATAAACATAATCCCCCGTCATTTTCAGCTGCGGATGCTTTTCTCCCTCTGCATGCTCCCCACGCGAGGCAGAGCTCCTGCAAGCACAACCCCCAAAAAAGTGAAGCGGTGTGCTTAAGTCCTCTCACATTACAAAGTTTGTCCTGACTGAGCCTAAAGCTCTGCTCCCGTGAACGCTTTGCATAGCAAAGCCGTCATTTTTTTTTCCCCGATTGGCGAGTTCGGCTTCAACTATCTCGGTTACTCATGTAACACCCATGTTTTCACTGTGTTCATATCATCAGTGTGACCATTTTTGCCGTCTTTTACAACATAGCGGCTATATTGGAATGCACTACCTGGGGAAAAAGCAACTCAAAATAGACGGTAAGGTCCATGAAGGTTATATTTTCGCTATGTAGTTCTCTGTGGTACTGTGTCTGAGACCGTGCATATTTTATACAAACGGTGCTTACCGATAACCTAAAGCCATGTGTCTCAGTTGGCCATGGCAATGTATAAATAGTAGTGGCCAAAAGATTTTTTTTGTTTTATTTATTTAGGTTATTTTAAATATTTTTTTTCCATATTTCTATTCCAGTGTTTAATATTGTTCATGAATAAAAGTTTGAAGCTCTTTGAAAAGTTGTACATAAACTTTTATCATAATATCATTATAGCCAGGCCATAAAATGGACTTCATGACATCAATTAAGTTAATTGTGATAATTTTGGGGAAAATTTATCGTCCATCAAAATTTGTTGTTGTTACAGACCTAACCACAAATTGGCAAACTTCTTTTCAAGTTTGACGCCAGAATTTCTGTGGTGTGAAATGTAAAGGTTTGAAACTGAGGATAAACGGCTAAGCAGCACATACATATGTCAATCACGCCCCAGTCACGCTCCTGTGACGCTGATGTCACATTACGAAAAATACATGAGCTGCACCTCATTGGTCTGTTCAAATCTGGTCATCCCATCCAAGATGACACCAGGATTTTCTCTAAATTTCCTCCTGTGTCTTCAAACCTAAACAGCCAAACATGTTTCTGAAAACAATCAAGGTGAAAAATAAGTGGTGTAGTTGCTGAATATGTTTACTTTTCACGAACAACTGCTTATTTAAAAGTTAAGCACAAGCTCCCTGGAGCGATTGCCGGCTGACAGGAAGTTGTATGTGCTCCTGTTAAAACAAAGAAAGTCACACTGCTGCCTACTGGCCCAACATCATTACAACAGCAGTTTTCACACCTTTGGTGGATCTGTGCACACGCATGGGTATTTCTGTGACATTGACATGTGCATGCAGGTTTTTTTTTTCCAGTTTAAGTGAAAACGTCATGTGCACAACCCCTTAGGGCATGCTGTCACTGGTGCCAGGTGAACTTGTTCTATGCAAAGTGAAATGGCCCTCTGCTCCTCTGTCAGTGGGTCAGTGGGGCTGCACTGGTCTGTATTCACAGTTTTGTGTCTTAGCATAGTTTTCAGACTTCCTTAAGTAGTCCCTGACAACAATATAAGCACAGCTTCTTCACCTTACCCCAGCATTTCCATTTGTTCCATTCCTGAGACTACCTCTACTAGGGCTGGGTGATATCTCGATACTTTAAAATGTATCGATGTATTTTCACCCGCGACACAGGATGACCCACTATCGTTTGTATCAATACTCTGGCTGCTTCTTTCCATCTGCCCCATAACTTCACTACACTCCACTCCCTTGCTCCGACCTCTCCAAACACATAACGCCTCCCCCACCCACTCTTTCCACCCACGTCCAGAGAATGGCTGCCAAAAAAACCCAAAAACAAACAAAAACACACACTTAGAGGAGCAGCCCCCAACCTTTTTTTTTTTTTTTTTTTTTTTTGCTTCACAGACCAGTAACAATTTAAAAAAAAAAAAAAGGGAGGGGGTAAAAATGAACTAAATAAACCCGCAAGTAGACCCAAATAGATCCCAGAGCTATTCCACGCTGGCTGCCGGGTAGAGCAGGCCACGGTCAGGCACCGTCTCAATGGGCATCCTACCCAAGAAAGCCTCCAGTCTCCAGACCAGCTGAGCTATTTTCCTCAAGACCACACCAAGAATAGCTGCATAGGCTGCATGCCCATTGAGAGTGTTTTTTTTCCAGCTCTAAGTGTCTATTTTCTGTTCATTTTATGTGTAGTCCAGTGTATAATCCACTCAAAGCAAAAATGTTCTCCAGTGAGCACATTTTGTCACTGCACGAAGGTCTAGAGTAACTAGTAAATAAGTAGACGGCTGCAGTTCACCAGACTTCATCTGGCCAGTGATTTGTTGAATGTTGGATTGAATGATTTTATATGAAATAAGAAAACCAATGCTTAATACACAGTAAACAGTTTTCAGCAGGGGTGTCAAACATATGGCCCGCGGGCCTGAAGCTGCCTGTGGGATGAATTTGCAAAGTGTGTAAAGATATGCTGCAATTTTTTTAAATAAAGTAGCTGCTATTTCCAATTTGTACGGTGGGGTCACACTGTTATTAAGCATAGCAGACAATTATTTTAATGGTCCACCCCACTTGAGATTGAATTGGGCTGCATGTTGCCCCGGTTCTAAAATGAGTTTGACACTTCTTGTTTACAGTAAGAACCACTTACAGAGCTAATATTGTCCACAAGATGAAACTTATAGAAATGCGTAATTACCAGTGTTGGGCAAGTTACTAAAAATAGTAACTAATTACAGTTACTAGTTACTTCTTTTCAAAAGTAATTGAGTTACTTTACCCAAATACTGCATGATTAAAGTAACTAGTTACTTGGAAAAGTAACTTTCACATAACTTTTAAATGCATACTTAAATCATCTTGCATGCATAGGAAGATAATTAATGGATTACATTACGGGCTTATTAATGTCAGGCTGAAAACAGACTGTTTCAGACAGAGCTTTGAGAACATGTTCAGTCTGCTTTATCCTGCCTTGAGAGCTGTTATTGTGTGAAAAACCTGAAGAAGTCAACATAATATTGCCAGTAATTTCCTCATTTTGGAGTGAGAGTTGGCAGCTGCATAAAGCTGTCCATGTTTATCTTACCTTTATGATATAGATTTAATCTGATGTACAGTGAGCCAAAGAAAATGTCCATTAGCCACAGTCCAAATGTCTGCTTTGACAGAGACATGATCTAGTCCCTCAAATTCCTTTTGATGATCAAAAGCCATTTTTGAATAATCTTTGTCCAGGTAGCAAGTAAATGTGTTTTGACTTAAGTGGATCACAGTCTCAACTGTCTGATGGAAAGTGACTGTTAGCACATCTTCAGTCTGTAGGGTTGCCAACTTTCTCACAGTCAAATAAGGGACAGAGGGTTTTAACTATTACTCGGTGCCACAATGTTGTGGACAATAGTATTGTCATAATACTGGGATTTTTTTACCTTGATAATATCTTAAAAATACTGTTATTCAATGTCATGTTTAATACCACAAGGGAAAAAATACCACACTGTATACCTAGAAATTTCAGATTTTACAGAATACAGGATCTCGGTTTAAAAATGTGTAATGGCTTTGTTTTTGATAAAGGATTGCATTTATATAGCACTTTTCATGACACCCAAAGACATTTTACAATGAGTCCATTATTCATTCACTCCACAGACGATAATAGTGGTAAGCTACCTCTGTAGCCACAGCTGCCCTGGAGCAGACTGATGGAAACATGGCTGCCAATCCACGCCAATGGCTTCTCCAACTGCCACTGAACATTTATTTACATTCATACGTCAGTGTCATGAACCATGAACACACTGGAGGCAAGGTGGGTAAAGTATTTCTCCCAAAGATGCAACAGCAAGTTGGGGGGAGTGGGATTCCAACCACCAGCCCTCCAGTTATTGGGCGACCTGCTTTACCTCCTGAGCCACTACGGCCTCATTTTTGCTTTTTGAGAAATAATGCAACTTTGAGCTACAAAACACAACTACACTGCAAAAAGTCAAATACAAGTAAAATGAAATGAATTAAGGCTGTTTATTCTTGTCTTTTTGTCTAACAAGATATTTATTCTTGCTGTGCAGTTTATGTGTAAGAAAATTTTACATGCTTTCCAATAGTTTTAACTTGTTTTACGCAATTTGATAAGTCAAATTTTCTTGCTCTGTTGGCAGATAATTTTACTTTAAATGAATACAAAAAATTCCATCCATCCATCTTCTTCCGCTAAATCCTTTTTGGGTCGTGGGGGTGCTGGAGCCTATCCCAGCATCTTTGGGCGAGAGACAGGGTACACCCTGGACAGATCGCCAGTTCATCGCAGGGCCAACACAGAGAGACAGACAACCATTCATTCTCACATTCATACCTAAGGACAATTTAGAATCCCCAGTTGATGCCAGTTAACCTAACTTGCATGTTTTTGGCATGTGGGAGGAAACTGGAGATATCCCGGAGTAAACCCACGCAGACACGGGAGAACATGCAAACTCCACACAGATCACTGTTGGTCGGGGGCTGGGATCGAACCCGGGATCCCCTGGTCAAGGGTGAGTTGCTGTGCTGCCGCAGTGCTAACCACTCCACCACCACCCTGCCAACAATATATAATTCTAGTTAAAATTAGAAAAAAAAATCTGCCAACAAAATAAGTTTAAATTGCTTAAAACAAGTAAAAACTTTCATAAAGCAAGTAAAATCTTACAGAAAACTGCACAAGAAAAAGAAATTCTTGTCAAAATTATCTTGAGAGAAAAACAAGCATAAAGCCTTGATTTAGGATATTTTATCTTACTGAGAGTTCCCTTTTTACAGTGTGACAGTTACTGCCTTCGACGTAAAATTACATCAGTGAAGTATTCCTGATTCAAACAAGCACAACAGTAGCAATGGAAAACACTGCAAATAGTATGTCTTAGCTTTTTAGAAGTTCTTCCTTCTGGCCTTCTATAAAGAAAAATCCTTCATTATGTCTTTTAAGTCCAGCTCACGAATATTGTCATACTCTATGGATGCATGCTTGATCCAGTCTACTTTTTACCAAGTTCAGAGTCCATTGTCCCACGCACAGCTGTTTGATATAAGCAATCATGGTGCTTTTAACGGCCCACCGGCTATTCCGTGTGTAATTGGCAGCTTCCTCCACTCAATGCTCCAGCTTAGAAAAATCCTTTACACGTCGGGATTTTTTTGAGCAATTCATTTTCCCAAAGCTCTTTTCCTCTCAATTTTATGAGCGCCACTTTCAAACTTTTTTTCTGGACATTTTGATCAAGCTAATTACTTCTTAACCTCTCTCTGGCACTTGCATAGTCACATGTCAAAACCGTTCCTCTGATAGGCTGATGTTACTGGTACCCACATGGGGCACTTGTAAGACCAATCAGCAGCCACACAGGAATATCAAGTGATGGACGTAGAATTTGACCAGTTAACAACAATGAAATCTTTTCCATTGGCTCATGATAGGCCCTGATCTTCGTAGGCCCCTGGGCTTCAGCCTAACCGAGCCCGTTCATTAAGGCAGCCTTAAATATACGGGACAGTGCACATCCTGCTGGGGACAAACATATTTAGCCCAATAAACAGGACGTCCCGGCTAAACTGAGACAGTTGACAGCCCTATCAGTCTGTAACAACATATCTAGCAATCAGTTGTTGTTGTTGTTCTTCTTCTTCTAATTCTTGCTGGGTCACAAACTGTCCAGATGCATATCTGTGCTTGAAATCCAGCCGTGGCTGTTGAGACAAGAGTATTTCCACTTTACATCCAGCCGTGGCTGTTCAGATAGCGTAGATCCACTAACATGGTGTTGTTAGCATAGCTAGTCATTACTTAGCTCTAGCTTTGTTGGAACTTGTTGCTGTTTCAAGCACTTCTGAAGAAGACTGCAGTAGGTCTCAACCGGCACTTAGCTTCCAACCTATCAATATGTTTTTGTCCTTAACCGCAACAAAGGAAAAATAATCTATTTCCACAAAAACAAAATAGCTTCATCTTTTCCTCTGCTCAGTAGTGAAGACTCCGCTCTCTGCAACAGGTCACGTCAACTGACGGCTACATCTCAGCTACAGTAGGGTCACTTTGTATATTCATTTATTTGCGCTAAAAATATCTATCCATAATAAAGAAGCACCGGATACAGCTCTCCTATCATTGGACGCCGAAAAGGCCTTTGATAGAGTTGAATGGCCCTTTCTTTTTGAAGTCCTACAAAGGTTTGGACTTGGAAATAATTTCATAAAATGGGTTCAAATAATATACAATAATGCTACAGCAGAAATCCTAACAAATAACAATATTTCAAAACCAATAAAAATCAATAGAGGATGTCGACAAGGCTGTCCACTTTCACCTTTACTGTTTACTATGGCAATTGAACCTTTAGCGATAGCGATACGTTTACATTCACAAATATATGGAATTAAAGTTGGACCAACAGAACATAAAATCTCCCTGTACGCCGATGATATAATTTTGTTTATGTCGAATCTAAAAAAATCAATTCCAACCTTGTTGAATTTAATAAAGAATTTTGGGGAAATATCAGGATATAAAATAAATAAAACTAAATCTTCAATATTAATGCTAAATGAGACCCAGAGAAATTACCCAGCCCCTGAGGTAAATCAATTCAATGTTGTAAATCAGTTTAAATATTTAGGAATCCAAATTATGCCTAAGCTAGAATCAGTCGCCAGTGTCAACTATGAAGCCTTAATGTCAGATATCAATGAGTTAACTCAGAGATGGATGTCACTACCAATGTCGATGATCGGGAGAATCAATATACTTAAAAGTAATATTTTACCTAAAATACTTTATTTATTTCAATACATTCCCTTATCACCACCTTTAGATCTATTCTCAAGAATAAAAAAAAAGTTAGTGGAATTTATATGGAACAACAGGAGGGCTAGATTACGTTTGTCTTTATTATATTTACCATTTGATCGTGGAGGTCTGAAATGTCCAAATTTTATGTTGTATTATTGGTCGGCACAACTGAGGTCTATGACATATTATTTTTCATCAAATGATCTCCCTCACTGGACTGAAATGGAATCATACAATTTACCTTTACCTCTTCCCATATTCATATACTCAGATTCGGCAAAAAATTACAAAAACAAGTTAAAAATCCATTTGTAAAGCATATGATCAAAATATGGTGTGAAGCTAAAAACTATTTAAAAGAACCACAGTTATTGTCACAATTTAGTCCAATATGGGGTAATCAATATTTTAAACCAGGGAGAGCGGACGCTGTATTTAAAGTATGGAATTTAAAAGGGATACAAAAGATTCAGGATTTATATTTGCCATGTGCAGACAACATAATGTCTTTTGAAGAGCTGAGGATCAAATTTAATCTTAATAGAACACATTTTTTTAAATATCTTCAACTTAGAAACTTTATTCGATCAAATCAAAATAAAGCTCTCACTCGACCTATTTATTCATCCTTGGAAAAAATGATGATGAAAGATAGTAAAAGAAAGGGTATTATTTCAGAGTTTTATAACTCATTGACACTATCTTCAAGTGAAAATTCACTGAAAAGATTAAACTACTGGAAAGAAGATCTGCAAATTGAAATTTCAGAGGAACAATGGGAATTGGCTTGTACAGAAGCTCAAACCAAATCAATAAATGCACGCCTTAAATTGATACATTTCAAATGGTTAATGCGGATGTATGTTACACCGGAGGAGTTAAATAGATACAACAAAAATATACCAGATACATGCACAAAACGCATGGAAAGTAAAGGAACCCTATTTCATTGTTTATGGGAATGTAGATTAATAAGAATGTTTTGGGAAGAGGTGAGGGTAACAATTGAAAAAATAATCTCAAAACAAATCATATTGAATCCTAAACTGTTTTTGTTGGGTCTGTACCCAGAAAAGCATAATTTTAATAAAAGTGAAAGAACATTCATAGACCTCAGTTTGCTTAATGCCAAAAAATGTATTGCACTATTATGGAAAAAGACTCATAGACCAGATGTGACTCAGTGGTTAAGACAGATGTTAACAAACCTTCCATTAGAAAGAATAACATATATACTGAAATCAAAGGAAATTGTGTTTGAGAATATATGGAGACCTTTTATTGATTATGTAAAAAATTTAAACATAACTCTTGAAGAAGAAGGTGAATGATGTGTGTGGACCTTGTAAATTCCAAACTGGTGAACATAATATGTATACTTATGTATTGGATTGTCTAGACTAAACAGAGGAGCATTGTTGAAGACTTGATTTTGTTGGTGGTTGTTGGTGTTTTTAGTGCATTTTTTTTTTTTGTAGTACTTTAGTGTTAGTGTTTGATTGTTTGTATCATGTTTGTTAAAAAAAAAAAAAAAGGTTCAATAAAGATATTGTGGAAAAAAAAATATCTATCCATATTAATAAAACGAGTAATGCATCTGATCAAATTTTAGTAACTGCAATGCATTACTGAATTTTTAAACAGCAATTTCGTTACACAGCACATTACTGCAAAAGTAGTGGCATTACTCCCAACACTGGTAATCGCATACAAGGACCACTTCTGTAACTGAAAGAAAGTTAGTTCCACAAACATCAGACCTGTTAATGTGTAAAGGGGGGGGGATATGATATATGTGCACTACCTGCTGTATAATTTTTTATATATATATACAGCTGTTTATTTGCTAGTGATTTTTTTTTAACCAAATAATTTATTCATCATCATTTGTAGTTTACATAACACATACAGTTTTTTGTATCGAGATATATAACAAGTATTGAGATACTGAATAATTATATCAAGATGTGATTTTTGACCCATACAGCCCAGCCCTAACCTCTAAAAAAAAAACCATTCCAAAGCTGGGCAAATGTTCCGTTCTGGAGAACACTAGGGAGCAGTCACACTTATCAAGGGTTATAGACTTTGGAGGTCAAACCTCTTTCAGTACACAACAGGCACTACACCATGAGTGGGCCCTTGGAGAATTGACGGTGGGGTTTGTTAGTTGTTTTGTGACATCATAAAACCCAGGAGGAGCAATCAAAATTTAGGAGTAGCATTTTTTTCTTTGTGAAGTATTTTTATGTTTTAACAGTATGCATATGACCCATTACTGTAGTTTTTAGGTTGAAACCTACAAAAAAACATTTTGCACAATACGGGACCTTTAAAGGCCAAATGTCACGTAATTTTTTTTTCTAAATGACAACGAATTTAGATAAAATACACATAGCTTAAACCAAATATTCATACCGGAGACCATATCACCCACCTGTATTTAATTTAATAATAATTTATATTTTAATATATATTTTTAATAATAATTTGTGCAATTTAATAATTGCACAAAATACACCAGGTGAAGGCCCCACCTTGCTCACTGGCTTGTGACAGCCAGTCCAGACCACGCCCATGTTTTTGACGTCACAAGTTGTACCCTGGCTGCCCTGCCTATCCACATTCACACTTATCAACATTGGACAATCATGACGGAAAGTGACAGCGATTGTGAACAAATTAGTTTAGTTTTGTCTTTTTTTTTTTTGTCTTTTTTTTGTCAGTGGTTCAGACAGTGACAGAGGCATAGAACCTTACAGGTTCGAGCCGTCCGAGACGGAATCAGATGCTTTGTCTGATGACAACAGTTCCGACGATGACCAGAGAGCAGAACCAGTGGAAAATGTCATTGAACTGGACATTAATCGCCTCCAGAATTGGGAAGCCGAAGGGGGTCTGTCGAGGGCGCCCCATAAATATTGATTTTTCGGAAGCCATTATTATTACAGTGGAGGAGAGCCGCTGCTGTCAAGAAATTGACCAGATCAATATGAAAATGGAGGCGCATACCTGTCAAGTGAGACGTTTTCGCCGTATTTTAATACCGTAAAACGCGGCTATAAGGGACGGCGGAGTAATAATGGACATTTCTCTGGGAAATGTTTTCATACCTGTCAAGTGAGACGTTTTCGCCGTATTTTAATACCGTAAAACGCGGCTATAAGGGACGGCGGAGTAATAAGGGACACTTTTCTGGGAAATGTTTTAAATGTAATTCGTGTTGTTATTGTCAAATATTTTAAGGAAAATACGGGGAAAATGCAATTTTAGCAAAAACGGGCGTATTGCCATTTCTGTACGCCCAAAAGAAAAATATACGGGAAAAAAAATTGAGTGTGTTGAGGAGCACGTCGTGTGTGATCCCCCACAGCTAGGGGGCTGGCAGATGGCTCAGCCTGAGCTATTCGCACTACATTGAGAAGTGTGGACTCAATCATTAGTCTGATTGTCGGGGCGGGCAGATCGCTCAGCGGGAGCTATTCTCACTACAATGAGAAGTCATTAGGATAATGGTTTAACACTTTCAGCTGTCCTGCGGCTGCGGAACAGAGAGGAATCGCCTTACAAATACAGAATTCTGCTTTTTTTAAATTTTGCGCCGGACGCCGAGTTGTGTTGTTATTGTCAAATATCCATGAATCCTTAAAATATTTGACAATAACAACACGAATTACATTTAAAACATTTCCCAGAAAAGTGTCCCTTATTACTCCGCCGTCCCTTATAGCCGCGTTTTACGGTATTAAAATACGGCGAAAACGTCTCACTTGACAGGTATGAAAGCATTTCCCAGAGAAATGTCCCTTATTACCCAGCTGTCCCTGATAGTCCCATTTTAAGGTATGGGTGAAATATCCAATTTTTTCTTTCTTGTTGCTCACTTCAACCTTCCAGTCTCCATATAAACAATCAATCGAAATACCCCAAGCATCAAACTAGGGTACAATCTATTTTGTCACTTCCGCCTTCTTCCCCAGGCAATTCCAGGGGCCGTGAGTAGGAATGTCAGGCCAAGCGCGGCAGTTTTAAATTAACGAATATTCCGGCGTTACTGACGCATATGCACCAAGACCCGAACGGATCGGTTCCCTTTTATATCTAGTTTCAAGACATTTAAAGTACCCTGTTACGTGACATTTGGCCTTTAAATTAGTTACTTTGTCTTATCAAGAAAGCAAAGATACAAGAAATTGTTTCCAGAAAAAATTTGATCATAAGGTTACCTTCTTTAGTGGAAGTTAAAGTGGGATTTATGCACACACATCACGTCGATGCCATTACGACGTCTGTCGTGGATGCAGTGATCAGCAATTTTTTCTTGTGTGTTGGGTGAAATGTGTTGTTCCTTTGTCAGTATGTGTTTCAGCCAGTGTGTAGAGAGATTTGTGTTCAAGTGTTTTTGTTTATGAGCTAGTGACGGACAAGAGCAGATTGTGATGGAATTGGAGCTAAAAAAAATGTAAAGAAAAAGCAACTTTTCATGCAATCGTTGCACAGAGAAAAGGAGAAGTCAGAAAACAGTCCATGCGACCACCGCCACTGCCATTATTTGACAATCTCTGTAATTACTGGGATTATGACAAGCCACAAAATGTTCTGTATGTGCTAATTAGCTCAATATTCTTTTGAATTTGGATCATTGTTTAACTGACTCGCTTTGAAAGTTGTGCCTCCATAAGCGAGCAGAGCAGAGCACCAACGAGAACCAGGAAATGTGAAGGAGGAGACAAAGCGGACCAATCACAGCTCTTACGGCCTGCGTCGCTGACGTGCACCTCTCCTTCTTTGGAGAGATGCACGTCGGGCAACGCAATAGGAATACATGTCGCTGCTGTGTCGACTCTGCGTTGCGTCGATGCGGGTGCATAAAACCAGCTTTAGGTTGCATAATTGAGTTATTAGTTTTGTGCCATTCTCCGGATATCTTTGAGGTTTCAGAACACCTCCCTAGTCTTTTGACAATGTTATCAACACAAAGGACTGCTATACTAGTTTGATCATTAAATTAAGTCCTTTAAATCTGAGTCACTCCCTGTTTAACACTGCCTCAGGTCATACTGTATCAGTCGTTCTACGATTTTGGTTTGATGTGACAAAACTAACCCTGTCCTTTTTGTAGCCTTTTATCTTATGTTTGCTTAACCCAGGATTTACACTGACTCCGGATGCAGTCCGTTGCAGATGCAGTGCAGATGGCCCCTTGCGTTCATCCCTACCAACTTCGTTTGTGTTTTGCAGTGGCATGGATGTGAACAGAGTTTGAAATACAAGGTCACGTGAGAATTAAACAAAATAATGCGAGATCTCGAGAAAGACCCGAGAGTGACCGAGATGAACCGATCGCGATCATGTGGGTAACAACAAGGAAGTGTGATGTAGTGGCACCCCACCTGGATTTTTGGGCTCTAAATAAAACCCAAGTAGCCCGTTAATTTTAATTCTATGAAGTGTTTGTATGTTAAGTAAAGTTTTTACCTTCTCTGACACAGTGGTGGAGGATTAGACCTCAGAAAATAACGAATGATCCTTAACTCATTTTGAATGAACAAACGGCTATTAAATACCTTGAGATACCACAGGATTTCAGTGCGGATTGGATCTGGCATCTGTCAAAAATAGACTTGTGTTTCATTAGCGAACTGAATGTGGCGAGCCAGATTCGTTGGCTGGACAGTGGTCCAGACCAGGTGGGGATTAGAAAATTGACGAGAATGGGGAACTATTTGCTGCGGAGGCTGGATTACAGCCGTAACGTACTGCATCCGGAGTTGGTGTAAATCCAGGGTTAGTCTTAAACAGCCTTATACCAAATGCTGTTTGATAAAGCATGTCTTCATATTTCAGAAACATTTGGTAGCTGCTTCTATACGTCCTTACTGTTTTATTACTGAAGTTAAGCCTTATACAGTGCATCCGGAAAGTATTCACAGAGCTTCACTTTTTCCACATTTTGTCATGTTGCAGCCTTATTCCAAAAATGGATAAAATCCTTTTTTTTCCCTCAAAATTCTACACACAATACCCCATAATGACAATGTGAAAAAAGGTTGGGTTTTTATTAGATTTTTGCAAATTTATTAAAAATAAAAAACTAAGAAATCACATGTACATAAGTATTCACAGCTTTTGCTATGAAGCTCTTAGTTGAGCTCAGGTGCATCCTGTTTCCACTGATCATCCTTGAGATGTTTCTACAGCTTTATTGGAGTCCACCTGTGGTAAATTCAGTTGATTGGACATGATTTGGAAAGGCACACACCTGTCTATGTAAGATCCCACAGTTGACAGTGCATGTCAGAGCAGAAACCAAGCATGAAGTCAAAGGAATTGTCTGTAGACCCCCGAGACAGGATTGTCTCAAGGCACAAATCTGGGGAAAGGTACAGAAAAATTTCTGCTGCTTTGAAGGTCCCAATGAGCACAGTGGCCTCCATCATCTGTAAATAGAAGAAGTTTGGAACGGCCAAGACTCTTCCTAGAGCTGGCTGGCTGTCTAAACTGAGCGATCGGGGGAGAAGGGCCTTAGTCAGGGAGGTGACCAAGAACCCAATGGTCACTCTGTCAGAGCTCCAGTGTTCCTCTGTGGAGAGAGCAGAACCTTCTAGAAGGACAACCATCTCTGCAGCAATCCACCAATCAGGCCTGTATGGTAGAGTGGCCAGACGGAAGCCACTCCTTAGTAAAAGGCACATGGCAGCCGCCTGGAGTTTGCCAAAAGGCACCTGAAGGACTCTGACCATGAGAAACAAAATTCTCTGGTTTGATGAGACAAAGACTGAACTCTTTGGCGTGAATGCCAGGCATCATGTTTTGAGGAAACCAGGCACTGCTCCTCACCAGGCTAATACCATTCCTACAGTGAAGCATGGTGGTGGCAGCATCATACTGTGGGGATGTTTTTCAGCGGCAGGAACTGGAAGACTAGTCAGCATAGAGGGAAGATGAATGCAGCAATGTACAGAGACATCCTGGATGAAAACCTGCTCCGGAGCGCTCTTGACCTCAGACTGGGGCGATGGTTCATCTTTCACCAGGGCAGCGACCCTAAGCACACAGCCAAGATATCAAAGGAGTGGCTTCAGGACAATTCTGTGAATATCCTTGAGTGACCCAGCCAGAGCCCAGACTTGAATCCAATTGAACATCTCTGGAGAGATCTGAAAATGGCTGTGCACCTACGCTTCCCATCCAACCTGATGGAGCTTGAGGGGTGCTGCAAAGAGGAATGGGCCAAACTGCCCAAAGATAGGTACAGCCGTGGACAAAATTGTTGGTACCCCTCTGTTAATGAAAGAAAAACCCACAATGGTCACAGAAATAACTTGAATCTGACAAAAGTGGTAATAAATAAAAATTCTGTGAAAATTAACCAATGAAAATCAGACAATGCTTTTGAATTGTGGTTCAACAGAATTATTTTAAAAAACAAACTCATGAAACAGGCCTGGACAAAAATGATGGTACCCTTAACTTAATATTTTGTTGCACAACCTTTTGAGGCAATCGCTGCAATCAAACAATTTCTGTAACTGTCAATGAGACTTCTGCACCTCTCAGCAGGTATTTTGGCCCACTCCTCATGAGCAAACTGCTCAGTTGTCTCAGGTTTGAAGGGTGCCTTCTCCAGACAGCATGTTTCAGCTCCTTCCACAGATGTTCAATAGGATTTAGATCAGGGCTCATAGAAGGCCACTTTAGAATAGTCCAATGTTTGGCTCTTAGCCATTCTTGGGTGTTTTTAGCTGTGTGTTTTGGGTCATTATCCTGTTGCAAGACCCATGACCTACGACTGAGACCAAGCTGTCTGACACTGGGCAGCACATTTCTCTCTAGAATACCTTGATAGTCGAGATTTCATTGTACCCTGCACAGATTCAAGACACCCTGTGCCAGATGCAGCAAAGCAGCCCCAGAACATAACAGAACCTCCTCCATGTTTCACAGTAGGGACAGTGTTCTTTTCTTGCTATGCTTCATTTTTGCGTCTGTGAACATAGAGCTGATGTGCCTTGCCAAAAAGTTGCAGTTTTGTCTCGTCTGTCCATAGGACATTCTCCCAGAAGCTTTGTGGCTTGTCAACATGCAGTTTGGCAAATTCCAGTCTGGCTTTTTTATGATTTGTTTTCAACAGTGGTGTCCTCCTTGGTCGTCTCCCATGAAGTCCACTTTGGCTCAAACAACGACGGATGGTGCGATCTGACACTGTTGTACCTTGACCTTGGAGTTCACCATGAATGTGTTTAGAGGTTGTTCTGGGCTCTTTTGTTACCATTCGTATTATCCATTTCCTCCTGCGGCCACGTCCAGGGAGGTTGGCTACAGTCCCGTGGACCTTAAATTTCTGAATAATATGTGCAACTGTAGTCACAGGAACATCAGGCTGCTTGGAGATGGTCTTATAGCCTTTACCTTTAACATGCTTGTCTATAATTTTCTTTCTAATCTCCTGAGACAACTCTCTCCTTTGCTTCCTCTGGTTCATGTTTAGTGTGGTACACACCATGTCACCAAACAGCACAGTGACTACTTGTCACCCTTTAAATAGGCCGACTGACTGATTACAAGTTTGTAGACACCTGTGATGTTAATTGGGACACATCTTGGTTGAACATGTCCCTATGGTCACATTATTTTCAATCTTTTCTAGGGGTACCATCATTTTTGTCCAGGCCTGTTTCATGAGTTTGTTTTTTAAAGTAATTCTGTTGAACCACAATTCAAAAGCATTGTCTGATTTTCATTGGTTAATTTTCATAGAACTTTTGTCAGATTCAAGTTATTTATGTGACCATTGTGGGTTTTTCTTTCATTAACAGAGGGGTACCAACAATTTTGTCCACGGCTGTAGGTGTGCCAAGCTTGGGGCATCATGTTCAAAAAGACTTGAGGCTGTAATTACTGCCAAACGTGCATCAACAAAGTATTGAGCAAAGGCCGTGAATACTTATGTGCATGTGATTTCTTAGTTTTTTTATTTTTAATAAATTTGCAAAAATCTAAAAAAAAATTAAAAATTTCACACTGTCATTATGTTGAATTTTGAGGAGAAAAATGAATTTAATCCCTTTTGGAATAAGGCTGTAACATGAAATGTGGAAAAAGTGAAGCATTGTGAATACTTTCTGGATGCGCTGTAAGCAGCTTCCCTATAAACCTGTATGTTGTGCTATTTTCACACTTCAGTTTTAAATACTTAGATCTTCTTTTCTTGTGGGTTTATTTAAAACTTGGAATTGGTACAGCTTTAGACTACAGGTATTTCCTGTTTGGCAGTCTGATGCTTTTTTAATCGTGAGTTGTGGTTTTAACTGGCTCACCGTTTCCTTCAGTGTGTTCAGAAGCCAGTCCAGCCCACCGAGATCGCAGAAAGCAAAGAGGGTGCAGACATCAAGGAACACAAGCCACAGGACCAGGCTCAGAGGCAGCCTGTCCTGAACCCTGACACCTCTCCCACTGCTCGCAGAGCCAAGCGCATGAAGAGTGAGGTGAGAACCACAAACACCACCCTGAAACTAGCAATGCGCTCTTGCCCCTTCACCACACTCACAGCATATTTTTATTTAGTTCAATTTGTCACCAGATTAATTATTTTTTATTTTTTCCTCCAGGCTGTTTGTGTGAAGACTGAACCAGGTGAGCATGGTGAGAACAAGCCAAACTTAAGGCGAAGGATGGGGTCTTTTGTTGCCAAGCCAGAATCAGGTCAGACCCCCTGAGTGAAGAACCTGTTACTCTGACATTTTCCGGCAGTTATAAAATGGTTATGATTGCACTCTCCTGTTTAGGCTCTCCAAGCATAATATAAGTATCAGTGGACGATATGAACAGATTATAGCACAATAGGGTGGAGTACTATGGCCAAAAAATATCACCATGATATTTCTGTGAATTTTCACAATAAAGATATTCTTGGCAATATCATAATTTTATTTCTTTATAATTTATAAAGGACAGGTTCACGGGCCAGTGTAATTTGTCTTCAGCATATTCAGTTAGATAAAAGAAGATAATCCTTTATTAGTCCCGCAGTAGGGAAATTTACAGTATTGCAGCAGCGAAGGGATAGTAGCTCTCAGAGCAATAGTGAAATAGGGCAAGAACAGTATATACACAGTGCACTTAGTCCTTTAACGATAACGGCTAATTTGATCATACGTTGAGAGGAAAAAATGACCCCCGATAATCTTTCTGGCCACGATATGTTGCTGTTTACATGTGGCAACGTTATAAACGGTAGTGGCCAAAGGAATTTTATTTCTTGTTTTTTATTTTATTTGTTTTATTTATTTAGAATATTTTAAATATTTTTTCCACATTTCTATCCCAGTGTTTAATATTGTTCATAAATAAACGTCCAAAGCTCTTTGAAATCTTGTACACAGACTATCATTATATCTGGGGCATAAAATATGTGAACGGTAATATTGTTTATTGCGATAATTTTGGGTAAACTTGACAGTCTTATCAAAATTTGTTACCGTTACAGGCCTACATTCAGTAAAAACAAAAACAAAATTCTATTTATAAACGGTAGCGCAGATTGAGTTTCTGATATTTTTAGCTCGTTCTGGCGAAGCCAAAAGGAGCTAATTCGATGGTGCGGCATCCGTCATCCCTCTGTCCACCTGTCCACATTTCACAGGAATCATTACTCCTCCTAGGCATATGCCCCGCCAGTCAACAAACTCACCAATGGTCCTCAGGTGGTTCTGCGTCAAAGTTGTGCTGTAGGTCAGAGGTCAGGAGATCTGGACCCTTATGTGATTTTTAGAAAAATCGCTACTCCTCCTAGGCAGTTGCCCCATTCGTCACCAAATTTACACACTATGATCCTTGATAGGAGGTGAGTTTGCATCCACATTGAGTTCAGTGTCAAGGTCGGGGTCAGAGGTCAGGAGATCTGGACATTTATGATTTTGCAATAATTGTTACATCTCCTAGGCAACTGCCTCAATGTTCGGCAAATTCATTCACAACGATCCTCAGGTGTGTCTTCTTCCAGGTTATTCTCAAGTTCAGGCTGAAATGAGGTACTCCGTCATTGATGATCTGGTTTTAATTCTGAATCAAACATTACAAGAAAATAATATAAACTGCCACATCTTAAGTGCATTTCTAGCTTTGGGGGGTTTTGGGGGGGCCGTTTACCTGTGTTAGTCTCTGTAGCACGGATGTCTCCTCTTGCTTTTTGACTCTTGTCTGAACGACGTGGGTTTTTTTTTTTCCCTTCGGATGGCTGAATAAGTTCAAATATTGCAATATTAATTTTTACACCAGTATCAAAATTTATACCGGTATTATTGTGAATGATACGATGTGCCACACCCATATCACACACTGGAACAAAGTTGTAAACCGAGATGAATGTTAAGTAAATTTATTTTTCACAGCTTTAACTCATCCTTTGAGCACTGACCAATGTAGTGTAGTTGATCAACAAAAATGTCTGGCAACGTAGTAAAGCATAGTTGGAATTGCACATAGCGGGTCATCAGAGGAGTTGAAGAATGAAGTTTTAACTGTTGACAAATAATGTAAACTAAACATTGCAAATCTAATAACTCAGTTCTTAACCAGATGTTATTTTCTGCTTAAAAGTACAAATTATAGAACTAAAGTGTTTCCATATTTAGTAATGTTTCTTGTTGTCCTGCAGAAAGAGAGATCCCCATTCCAGTCAAACCAGAACCCACTGAAGTTAAGGAACCTGTAATTGACACTGACAAATCCAAGTCACGGTACAAGAAAGACCTCCCCCCAATTCCTCTGAGTCCAGTAAGTAGAAACTGAGTTTCAGCTGTGTAGAAATGAGATTTAAAAAAAAAAAAAATGTTATAAAGTATCATTTTTATCCATTCTTTTATTATAGAGTCCCAATTGTGTTTGCATTTTTGGGTTTGTAACTGTACATGAAAACAAATAAGCGAAATGGACAGTATTACAGAGTGAAAGTGGCAGAATTTAAAAAAAATTAATGTAATTTAAAAAAAAAAATTAAACTTGGAGGAAATTATAAATTACCATATGACACAGTTGGTGAAATTCTCCATATTGGTATTGGTTATAAATTGAATAAATAGCAAAGACAGATTTTCAGTGTATTTCAGCAGCTTCCTTATTTTTAATTTTTCTTTTGAAGTTTGCAGATTTCAAACTACTCCTATACAATTATTCCCTTTGGTGTGTAGGTGGATCTAGTTGTGTGTCTGGTGTGCGGCAGTGGAGGAGATGAGGACCGTCTGTTGCTGTGCGACGGTTGTGATGACAGCTACCACACCTTCTGTCTTATCCCTCCTCTGCACGATGTTCCCAAAGGAGACTGGAGGTGCCCCAAATGTCTTGCTCAGGTGAGAATAAACTGTGGTCTAATGATGCCAGCTTACACTTGTTCATTTAAAGAGCATTTTTTTAAAAAACATTTCCTGGTCTATTATTGTGGGCCCTCAGTTTTGACTTTCTCTGAAAAAGCTCTTTCCCATGATGATGAAAGCCAAACAAAACTGAGTATCTTAATATTGTGGTCAAAGGAATCTGCGATGATTTAAATTGTTTATGAATTAAATGTAGTTGTGTTCCTGCAATATCTATAGAATATCTGTTAGGGGAAAAAACAGTAATCATGCTATCAGTCATATTCAGATATTTTTTATATGTACCATAATTTCAGGATCACAATAGCTGTATTACAAGATAATTTATGATTTATAGCATATTTGTAGTGGTAGCCCAGTGTTAGACAGTTATTGTCAATACATGTTTGAGACACCTTTTGTCCCATTCACGTAACTTTACCTTTATTCTCTAATTCTTTAATTTGTTGATGTATATACATTTAAAGCCAAATTTACTTTTGCTGATCATAATGTGCATACAGCATGCTGTTACACATCACACTGGTGGAAGGGAAAAAATAGCACTGTATGAGGAAGTAAAAATGAGTGTACTACCTGTACAGAACTTGTTTCTTAGGGTGTAATTGTTTGCAAACATCACATAGCTCAGTACCCAGCTGTTTGTGCGCTTGCTTGCTTGTTTGTTTTTTAATACTGTAAGCTTCCTAAGCTGCAGAGGGGCAAAAAAGATAGAAGAAACATTTTGCAAATCCTTAGTTAATTCCCTTCCACAGCATGTGGGACACCATGTGGTGTATAGGGGCGGCGCCTATCTCTGTTTCTCTGACTTTAGACCACACAGCTACTGTAAGTAGTGAAAGCTACAGTGGGGGGTCAGTTCTATAGTAGCTCTGTGCATTCACTTTCCTTTCCCCCTTCTATTATGCTGAGCACCAAGCTAGAAGGCGAATGGTCTTTGGTATGATCCGGCTGGGATTTAAACCCACGATCTCTCGGTTGTGGGGCGGATGCTCTGCTGCAAGGCCGCCACTCCGGTTTTGCAAATCCTACTGAGCCACATGTACCACACTACACTGAATATCTGATCAAAAACAACTGACGCAATTTGGGAGTCACTTGACTCTTATATTCTCCTGCTGCTTTTATGCTCAGCCATAAGATGTATCTTCAAAATAGCATTGATAGTTTCAGCTTCACTTAAAGGATCATTGACTGCACTTTTTCCATATTTTAACGGCTCACACGTCTTAATGAAGTGTTTGTGACATTTTTTTCACATTTTCTTTATTTTTATAATTGTTGAAGCAAATTTGTTTTATATTTTTCCTGGCTTTATTGAAACACTGATTTAAAGCCGATCACTTTAAGAAACATCCCTCACCTATTCAACTCTGCCCGCCCTCTTACGTCAGTTAGCCATTAGCTGACTAGCTTCTAGCTTTTAGCCTCCTTCTAACTTGGACGAGCGGCACTGGTTCACTGATTCACAGGTTGATGGTGTATCTAGCATCACTCTGGCCCATCTCCCAATAATTTTGCCGTGATTCCACAACAAATCACTAGCGCTGCACGCCAGGTGGCCCACCAATCGCTGCAACCGACTTGGCTCAGGACCCGAGGCTGCTGGCTGAGGCGAAGCTTGCCGAGCTGCTGAGCCATGGGATCTCAAAAAGCACTGTCTCACTGTTTGGAACACCGTTCCGCTCCCATGGCCAACTGGGGGATGCCCCATCACGAGACAGCTCCCCTACGCTGCCCACGAGAGCAGAGCGGAGTCATGCGGTGCCCCGGAGAATGGTGGGGGAGCTGGCTGTGAGAGCCAGCAACCTCCAGCCAGCACCCCCAGGCCAGGTCGGTTGCCATGACAGGCACACTAGTGCTGGCGATTCGCTGTGGAATCACAGCAAAATTATGGGGAGATGGGCTGGAGTGTTGCGAGGTATATTGTTGACTATGGACTGGTGAACCAGGTGATAATAGGGATGGCTTTTAGGGTGACTAAGATCTGAGGAAAATAACATTATTAGCTAACACTGACACAAAGGAGCAACTCTGCCCCCAGTTCGTCTCACCGACCCGACATCGGCCCGGTAGATGACGGCTGAGCCTCCCACATATATTCTTAGAATCTTGTGATTGGGGCTCGGCAGAGGAGCTAACCGAGGCCCCAGTTGGATAGGAGCTGGATCGGAGCTCAACTACAGTGGCGGTAGGCGGCGGAGCTCAGCTGAGGAGCTAACTGAGGCCCCAGCCGGATCAGAGCTCAACTGCGGTGGCGGTAAGCGGCAGGGCTCGGCGGAGGAGCTAACCGAGGCCCCAGCTGGATAGGAGCCGGATCGGAGCTCAACTACAGCGGCGGGGCTCAGCGGAGGAGCTAACAGAGGCCCCAGCCGGATCAGAGCTCAACTGCGGTGGCGGTAAGCGGCAGGGCTCGGCGGAGAAGCTAACCGAGGCCCCAGCTGGACAGGAGCCGGATCGGAGCTCAACTATAGCGGTGGTAGGCGGCTGAGGTCAGCAGAGGAGCTAACCGAGGCTCCAGCTGGATTGGAGCTCAACTACAGCGGTAGTAAGTGGCGCGGCTAGCAGCGGAGGGGCTAGCTGAGGCCCCAGCCAGATCAGAGGTCAGCTGAACCAGATACCGGCAACACCAGCAGAAATTATCCTGCTATCATCAGGTCAGTAAAAAATGCCACCAAAGAAAGAGGAAATGGAAGAGATTCAAAAATCTCTGAACTTCATGTCAGAAGAACTTACCAAAGTGGCTAGTCAGCAGTCCAAATTATTAGGGCTAATGGAGGAAGTCCAAGAGCTGAAATTAATAATTAAGGAAAGAGACAAAAAAAATTGCAGACTTGGAGCGATGCATCGAGGATCTTGAACAATATACTCGTATGGATGATTTAATCATTAGTGGGCTAGACATTAAATATCAATCATATGCTCATGCTACAGCAGGAATGAGAGGTGAGGAGGCTCCCCTAAGTGGATCAGTCTCCTTGGAAAACCAGGTGCTTCAGTTCCTTGAAAGCAGAAACATAAATGTTGATGTAAATGCAATTTCAGCCTGCCATACTCTACCCAGGAAGGATAATAAAGAAATCAATTGTGATGTGCTTTGTGAACAGAAGGGTAAAAAAATGACATACTGAGGCAGGCCAGAAAGCTGCGGGGAACAGAAATTTACCTAAATGAATATTTAACAGAATCAGAATCAGAATGATCAGAATCAGAATGAGATTTATTGCCATTGTTCATGTAGTACACAAACTAGGAATTTGTCTCGGTGCAATGCTTCAACATTAAACATGGAGTAGCACTAAAGATAAAAATAAAAAACTATGCATGCAATAAAATGTAGAATATGAATGAGTAATACTAATCTATGCAATTTTTAAATATATTAACAAGCAGAAGATATTGTGGAGTTCCAAATAGTGCAGTCGGTAGTGCAAAAGAAAACAGTGATAATTATCATGAGTCCGGTTGAGCTGCTGTACGTAGTGCACGAGAGTCTAATAAGTCACTTAGTGTTCAGCAGTCTAATGGCAGAGGGGAAGAAGCTATTCATGTAGCGGGAGGTTTTAGTCTGAATGGACCAAAGTCTTCTGCCTGAGGGGAGGGGGGCAAACAGTGCATGTCCAGGGTGTGAAGGGTCGGCTATGATCTGACCTGCACGCCTCCGGGTCCTGGAGATGTACAGGTCCTGGAGGGATGGGAGCTTGCAGCCGATCACCTTAGTCTTGGTCTGTCCCTGGCGGTGGCTCCTGCGTACCACACGGTGATGGAGGTGGTGAGGATGGACTCGATGATGGCCGTGTAGAACTGCACCAACATCTTGGTGGGTAGCTTGAGCTTCCTCAGCTGCCGCAGGAAGAACATCCTCTGCTGGGCCTTTTTGATGAGGGAGCTGATGGTCGGCTCCCACTTGAGGTCCCGGGTGATGGTGGTGCCCAGGAAGCGGAAGGAGTCCGCAGTGGTGATGGGAGAGTCTGTGAGGGTAAGGGGGGGCAGAGGGGCTGTGACTTTTCTGAAGTCCACGGTCATCTCCACTGTCTTCAGAGCGTTCAGCTGCAGGTTGTTGTGGCTGCACCAGGACGCCAGCTGGGCCACCTCTCTCCTGTAGGCGGACTCGTCGCCGTTGGAGATGAGCCCGATGAGGGTGGTGTCGTCCGCAAACTTGATCAGCTTGACAGACTGGTGGCTGGAGGTGCAGGAGTTGGTGTACAGGGAGAAGAGCAGGGGGGAAAGTACACAGCCCTGGGGTGATCCGGTGCTGATGCTAACAGAGTCTGAGACAGTCTTTCCCAGCCGCACATGCTGCCTCCGGTCCGTCAGGAAGTCGGTGATCCACCTGCAGAGGGAGTCAGGCACGTTGAGCAGGGACAGCTTGTCCTGGAGCAGAGTGGGGCGGATGGTATTGAATGCAGAGCTGAAGTCCACAAACAGGATCCTGGCGTAGGTTCCCGGGGAGTCCAGGTGCTGCAGGATGGAGTGGAGGGCCAGGTTGACTGCGTCGTCCACAGACCTGTTGGCTCTGTAGGCAAACTGCAGTGGGTCCAGGAGGGGAGTGGTGATGGTCTTGAGGTGGGGCAGGACCAGGCGCTCAAAGGACTTCATGACTACAGAGGTGAGCGCTACAGGTCTGTAGTCGTTAAGTCCAGTGATCCGTGGCTTCTTGGGGACAGGGACGATGGTAGAGGTTTTGAGGCAGGCTGGCACGTGGCATGACTTCAGGGAGGTGTTAAAAATGTCTGTGAAGACAGGAATCAGCTCCTCCGCACAGTGTCTCAGGGTGGAGGGAGACACGCCGTCCGGACTGGGGGCCTTGCGCGGGTTCAGTCTGGAGAACTGTCTGTGCACGTCCTGCTCACTGATGGCAAGGGCGGGGGGGGGGGGCCGCCTTTGAAGTGGGGACCATGGAGGCAGTGGCGCTGGGGGGAGGGGGGAGTTGGACATAGCTGACGAGGTGTCAAAACGGGCATAGTGTTGGGACAGTCTTTGACAAAGGGCTTTGTCATCCTGTCCCTTAGAAGCCTGAGGCCGATAGTTGGTGATTTGCCTCAGTCCTCTCCAAACAGAAGCAGAGTCGTTAGCAGTGAACTGTTGCTGGAGTCTCTCAGAATACACAGATTTAGCTCTCCTCAGCTCTCTGCTAAACCGGTATTTGACCTCCCTGTAGCAGTCCCTGTCTCCACTTTTCAATGCTGCTTCCTTCTCCTTCCTGATCTGTCTGAGCTTAGCTGTGAACCAGGGCTTGTCGTTGGAGCAACTCACCCTGGTGCGCGATGGAAGAATGCTCTCCTCACAAAAGTGGATATATGAGGTCACAGTGTCCGTGTACTCATCCAGATCATGTGTGGCTCCTTTAAACATGCCCCAGTCAGTTGTTTCCAAGCACGTGCTCAGCTCCTCCCCAGCTTCACTGGTCCATTTCCTCGTAGTGCTCACAACAGGTTTTGTGAGCTTCAGTCTCTGTCTGTATGTGGGAATCAGGTGGACCATCACGTGATCAGATAGTCCGAGCGCAGCGCGGGGAACAGCGCGATACGCGTCCTTAACTGTAGTGTAACAGTGATCCAGCGTGTTCTCTCCTCTGGTGGGGCATTTAATAAACTGTTTGTATCGGGGGAGTTCGTGGCTCAGGTTGCTCTGGTTAAAGTCGCCAACCACAATAACCAGAGAGTCTGGAAAAGTCCGCTCCGCTTGCTGAATGTGATCCACGAGCACGCGCTGAGCCTCGCGCATGTCCGCGTTGGGCGGGACGTAAACAGCGGCCAGGATGAATGAAGCGAACTCACGCGGGGAATAAAATGGCTTGCAGTTGATGAATAAATATTCCAGAGCGGGAGAACAGTGTTGGGAGATCACAGTTACATTGGAGCACCAGCTGCTGTTGATGTAGAAGCAGACTCCTCCGCCTGTGGTCTTGCCGGACAGCCCCGAGTCTCGATCAGCACGAAACGGCTGAAATCCCTCGAGGAGGAGCGCTGTCCGGTGTCTTTTCCTTGAGCCAGGTCTCAGTAAAGCAGAGGGCACACGAGGTGGAGAGGTCCTTAAATCGCATCAGCAGTCTCAGTTCATCTACCTTGTTATAAAGAGAATTGACGTTGGACAGAAATATCCCAGGCAAAGCCGTGCGCGTGCCTCTCCTGCGAAGCCGCACCAGGGCACCTGCTCGTCTTCCTCTCTTTCGCCGTCTCACTTTTTGGGCTAAAAAGTGAACCAGATTGGCGGCAGGAGCCAAAAAAACTGGGAGTAGGTCCGTGGGAGTGAAAGTCCTGATATTTAGTTGCTCTTCACGGGTGTAAGAGCAGGCAGACACACAATTGACGAACAAAAACAAACAAAAAAAAGCGCAGCGAAGCACCATGGCGACCACTGTGGGCGCCATCTTGGATCAATCAAAGACTAATGCTGAAATAGCACAGCAAGCACAGATGTTGAAAAGACAAAACAAGATACAGGCAACATGGACAAGAAACTGTAGAATCTGGATTAAACTAAATGGAACACCTGAAGAAGCAAAGGCCATAATAATAAGAGATCTCACTGACTTAAATAAATATAGATGAACACTGATTAAGAAAATTAAGAGACTACGATAATCCATATCCACACACACGGCGAGAACAGTCCTTTTGTGACATAACATGATAATGTACTTTAAAAAAATAAAACAAAAAAAACTCATGACTGACTTTAGTAGACATCAATCATCCCTAGTTGGAGGAAGTCATATGACACAGAGAGAGGAAATTCAGACTCTGAAAATATCTCATTATGCTGAACATAAACTACAAGAGATGGACAATGATATTGATCCTGACAGCCACTTCTTCAATAATATTCATAATCACTGTGAATATTACACTGAAAAGCAATTCAAAAGTCAAGTGCAGGTAGATGGTAAACTATCAATAATACACTTTAACAGCAGATGTCTTAACAAAAACTTTCCACAGATTCAGGACTATTTAAAACAGCTAGATAGAAAATTTACAGCTATCACAGTCTCTGAAACTTGGCTCAATGAAGCGCAGGCTTCTTTGATGGCAATAGAGGGATATCAGATGTTCCATATTAACAGATCTCAAAAAAAGTCACTACCAATGTCGATGATCGGGAGAATCAATATACTTAAAAGTAATATTTTACCTAAAATACTTTATTTATTTCAATACATTCCCTTACCACCACCTTTAGATTTATTCTCAAGAATTAAAAAAAAAGTTAGTGGAATTTATATGGAACAACAGGAGGGCTAGATTACGTCTGTCTTTATTATATTTACCATTTGATCGTGGAGGTATGAAATGTCCAAATTTTATGTTGTATTATTGGTCGGCACAACTGAGGTCTATGACATATTATTTTTCATTAAATGATCTCCCTCACTGGACTGAAATGGAATCATACAATTTACCTTTACCTCTTCCCATATTCATATACTCAGATTCGGCAAAAAAATTACAAAAACAAGTTAAAAATCCATTTGTAAAGCATATGATCAAAATATGGTGTGAAGCTAAAAAATATTTAAAAGAACCACACTTATTGTCACAATTTAGCCCAATATGGGGTAATCAATATTTTAAACCAGGGAGAGCGGACGCTGTATTTAAAGTATGGAATTTAAAAGGGATTCAAAAGATTCAAGATTTATATTTGCCATGTGCAGATAACATAATGTCTTTTGAAGAGCTGAGGATCAAATTTAATCTTAATAGAACACATTTTTTTAAATATCTTCAACTTAGAAACTTTATTCGATCAAATCAAAATAAAGCTCTCATGGGAATTGGCTTGTACAGAAGCTCAAACCAAATCAATAAATGTACGCCTTAAATTGATACATTTCAAATGGTTAATGCGTATGTATGTTACACCGGAGGAGTTAAATAGATATAACAAAAATATACCAGATACATGCACAAAATGCATGGAAAGTAAAGGAACCCTATTTCATTGTTTATGGGAATGTAGATTAATAAGAATGTTTTGGGAAGAGGTGAGGGTAACAATTGAAAAAATAATCTCAAAACAAATCATATTGAATCCTAAACTGTTTTTGTTGGGTCTGTACCCAGAAAAGCATAATTTTAATAAAAGTGAAAGAACATTCATAGACCTCAGTTTGCTTAATGCCAAAAAATGTATTGCACTATTATGGAAAAAGACTCATAGACCAGATGTGACTCAGTGGTTAAGACAGATGTTAACAAACCTTCCATTAGAAAGAATAACATATATACTGAAATCAAAGGAAATTGTGTTTGAGAATATATGGAGACCTTTTATTGATTATGTAAAAAATTTAAACATAACTCTTGAAGAAGAAGGTGAATGATGTGTGTGGACCTTGTAAATTCCAAACTGGTGAACATAATATGTATACTTATGTATTGGATTGTCTAGACTAAACAGAGGAGCATTGTTGAAGACTTGATTTTGTTGGTGGTTGTTGGTGTTTTTAGTGCATTTTTTTTTTTTGTAGTACTTTAGTGTTAGTGTTTGATTGTTTGTATCATGTTTGTTAAAAAAAAAAAAAAGGTTCAATAAAGATATTGTGGAAAAAAAAAATAAAGCTCTCACTCGACCTATTTATTCATCCTTGGAAAAAATGTTGATGAAAGATAGTAAAAGAAAGGGTATTATTTCAGAGTTTTATAACTCATTGACACTATCCTCAAGTGAAAACTCACAGAAAAGATTAAACTACTGGAAAGAAGATCTGCAAACTGAAATTTCAGAGGAACAATGGGAATTGGCTTGTACAGAAGCTCAAACCAAATCAATAAATGTACGTCTTAAATTGATACATTTTAAATGGTTAATGCGGATGTATGTTACACTGGAGGAGTTAAATAGATATAACAAAAATATACCAGATACGTGCACAAAATGCATGGAAAGTAAAGGATCCCTATTTCATTGTGTATGGGAATGTAGAATAATAAGAATGTTTTGGGAAGAGGTGAGGGTAACAATTGAAAAAATAATCTCAAAACAAATCATATTGAATCCTAAACTGTTTTTGTTGGGTCTGTACCCAGAAAAGCATAACTTTAATAAAAGTGAAAGAACATTCATAGACCTCAGTTTGCTTAATGCCAAAAAATGTATTGCACTACTGTGGAAAAAGACTCATAGACCAGATGTGACTCAGTGGTTAAGACAGATGTTAACAAACCTTCCATTAGAAAGAATTACATATATACTGAAATCAAAGGAAATTGTGTTTGAGAATATATGGAGACCTTTTATTGATTATGTAAAAAATTTAAACATAACTCTTGAAGAAGAAGGTGAATGATGTGTGTGGACCTTGTAAATTCCAAACTGGTGAACATAATATGTATACTTATGTAATGGATTGTCTAGACTAAACGGAGGAGCATTGTTGAAGACTTGATTTTGTTGGTGGTTGTGGGTGTTTTTAGTGCATTTTTTTTTGTAGTACTTTAGTGTTAGTGTTTGATTGTTTGTGTCATGTTTGTTAAAAAAAAAAAAAAAGGTTCAATAAAGATATTGTGGAAAAACAGATCTCAAAAAAAGGGTGGTGTTGCACTGTATATTGATGAACTGTATAGGTATAAATTTGTAAATGGAATGTCCTTTGCACTACCAGGGATTCTGGAATGTGTTACTGTTGAGATTGACCAAGATAAAACAAAAAATCTAATTATAAGTTATATATATAGAGAATGCCGGGAACTTGCATTGAGACATTCAGAGATAAGTTAGTTGAGCTGTACAATAATATAACTAATAAGAAAATGGTTGTAATCTGTGGAGACTTAAATATTGATTTACTAAATCCTTTTCAACAAAATGTAATTACAGAGTTCATGAATTCTATGTACAGTATGAGTCTACAGTATATCCTACAATAACACATCCCAGTAGAATCACAGTCCACACTGCTACACTTATTGGCAACCTGTTTGTTAATATTATTGATAAGAAAATAGAAAGTGGATTATTGATAAATGACATAAGTGACCATCTGCCAGTCTTTGCACTTATCCATGGCCACACGGGGGCCAATACAGAAAAAACTTTTAAATTTTTCACATACAAATCACAAAATGCAATCAGTTCTTTTAAAGAAGACCTGTTGAAGCAAGACTGGACAAAAGTCTATGTATCAGATGTAAATGAAGCCTACGATACATTCATGAACATTGTAACCGCTCTTTACGAAAAAAAATTGTGCATTAGTAAAGAAAAACCTTAAACAGAAATTTGTCGACAAGCCATGGTTAACCAAAGGGTTACAAAAAGTGTGTAAAAAGAAAAATTCACTATATAAAGCTTTTCTAAAGAAAAGGACAAAAGAAACAGAGCAGCAGTATAAAACATACAAAAATAAGTTAATATATATAATGAGATGTAGTAAAAGAGACTATCACAGTAGAACTGAAGAAAAACAGAGATAACACTAAAAATACATGGACAATACTTAACATTATTCTTGGAAATAAAAACAGAAATACAAGCTACCCAACCAATCTTTCAAAAAAAAAAAAAAGACTCAGTGTGAATGTAGTCTCACCTGCAGATGAATTTAATAGATAGTTTATTTCGAACACAAAAAATATAACAAAAAACAAGCAAATAGCAAATGCAATAAAGTTACAGTATACACTGTTCGAAAGGGAGAAGGAAGAAGTGAACACTTATTAATTCCAACTCCTCTTTTCCATCGATACACCCATGTGAATTTTATACAAATTACCACCTTTAAGACCCCAAGTAAACAATTTACTGTATTTTTTACAGATCAACATTAACACCCGTCCATTCTAACATACAATGAAGTCCATATATCAAAACCAGTCTCAAACGACACAGATACACACAGTGCTGTCCCACCCACCATTCCATAGTGTCCCATAATGTCCCAGAGTGAACATAATGAATCGTACATATAAATTCTACCCTTCTAACATATATCCTTTCAACAAATGGTGCTTATACCTCTTTTTAAATTGATTTCTGTTTGTACATAGTTTCAGTTCCGGCTCCAGACTGTTCCACAAATCCACCCCACAGACAGATATGCACATACTTTTCTTGGTTGTACGTATCTTGGGTTTTGTAAAGTTTAAGTCTCCTCTCAAATTATGATCGTTGTCTCTTTTTATAAATATTTTTTGTATATTAGTTGGGAGTTGATTGTTAATCGCCCTGTGCATTACTTGTGCTGTCTTAAATTTAACTAAATCGATGAACTTTATGACATGTGACTTCAAGAACAACGAATTGGTATGGTCTCTATATCCTGCATTGTTAATTATCCTTATAGCTCTTTTTTGTGATGTGCATATTGCTTGTAGGTTGGTCTTGTGTTTCCCCAGACTTCTACACAGTAGTTAAGATAAGGTAAAAACAGTGAATTGTACAATAAGACCAATGATTTATAGTCCAAGATGTGTCTTGTCTTCCCCAGTATGCCTATACATTTCGCTAATTTAGCCCGGATGTGACTGATGTGAGGTTTCCAGCAGGTTTTACTGTCTAGCGTCACCCCCAGAAACTTATTTTCCTGTACTGTTTGTATTCTGGTATCATCTATCGTTACCATTATTTCATGATTTATTTTATAATTTCCAAACACCATAATCTTCGTTTTTTTAGATTTAGAGATAATTTATTTTTGTTGAACCACTGCGTTAATTTTTCCATTTCATTTGTGACCACCTCGAAAACCTGCTGCAAATTCTCACCAGTGCAAAGGATATTTGTGTCATCCGCAAACAAAATAAATTTCAGAATTTTTGATACTTGGCATATGTCATTTATATACAAGATAAAGAGTTTGGGTCCCAAAACTGACCCCTGGGGCACACCACAAGTGATGTCCATGCAGGGTGATTTGTGCTGTCCCTTTTGTACAAATTGTTGTCTGTTACTTAAATAACTTTCCACCCAACTCAGTCCTACCCCTCTTATCCCATACCTTTCCAGTTTCCTTAGTAGTATTCTGTGGTCAATGGTGTCAAAAGCTTTCTTTAAGTCTATAAATACTCCTGCAGCAACCTTTTTTTTGTCTATACAACTAGTAATTTCTTCTATAAGTTCAATCAGTGCCAAAGATGTAGATTTATCTGCTCTAAAACCATACTGGCTATCTGTAAGGAGGTTGTGTTTTTCAATGAAATCATCCGGTCTCTTAGTGAATATTTTTTCAAGTATTTTGGAGAATTGTGAGAGTAAAGAGACTGGCCTGTAATTTGTGAAGCGATGACTGTCTCCTGTTTTGTAAAGAGGTGTTACTTTTGCTATTTTCATTTTGTCTGGAAATGTACCAGTTTGAAATGACAGGTTACAGATGTGGGTGAGTGGCTTAACAATTCCCTCAATTACTTTTTTCACTATTGTCATGTCAATTTCATTCCAGTCCGTTGATTTTTTTGTTCTTAAATTTACTCACAGTCTCGATAATTTCCTTTTCAGTAACTGCACCCAAAAAGATTGTGTTTGGGTTTCTATCCTCTATTTCATTCACAGACCCACTGTGGTTTGTTTCCGGAGTCACTATTGATTTTGCTAATTCAGGACCAACGTTTACAAAAAATTTATTGAAACCACTGACCACATCTTCCATATTATTAATCAAACTGTCATTTTCGATAAAATATTCTGGATAATTTGCATACTTAGGACGATTACTAATAATCCCCTTGAGTACTTGCCATATTCCTCTTATGTTATTTTTGTTATCCTCTAGTATTCTGTTGTAATATTCTTTCTTACAGGTCCTCATTATAGTGGTAAGCTTATTTTTATATCTTTTATATTTGATCTCAGCTTCCACCGTTCTGCATTTAATGAATTCTTTATATAATGTATTCTTCTTTTTACATGCATTTATTAACCCCTTGGTGATCCAAGGAATTTTTTTTTGTTGTTGTCTGTCACTGTATTGTTTTATAGGACAGTATTTATTGTACAATGATTGAAATATTTGTAAAAATTTATCATATGCTCTATTTATGTCATTTTCATCATAAACTATCTTCCAGTCTTGTATTAATAATTCCTTTGTCAGTAAATACATTGATTCTTCGGTTCTTATTCTTTTATATTTAATATTTTTGGTATACTTTTTCTTCCTATAATCACATTGATAGACAACAAAAATCGGCAGGTGGTCGCTGATATCATTCAATAAAAGCCCACTCCTGATATTATTTTCCATAATGTTTGTGAATATGTTATCTATTAGTGTGGCACTGTGCGACATGATTCTGCTAGGTCCTGTAATTGTTGGATGTAAGCCCATGCTGTACATTGTGTTGATAAATTCTTCTGTCAAACTATGTTGTTTTGAGTTCATCAGATCTACTGTATATTGAAATCCCCACAGATGAACATAACTTTATGAGTTAGTTTTGCGTACATTTTTTCCATCCAGTCCTTAAATAAGTCAATGTTTGATCCAGGTGTTCTATATACACAGCTCACTACTACATTCTTCACATTGTCCAGACAGATTTCTGTTGTAATACATTCAAATAAATCATCCACAGTTACTGACAGATTTTCAACAACCTTGTATTTCAAGCTCTTGTCAACATAAATTGCAACTCCTCCTCCTTTTTTCACTTTTCTATTTATATAATTTAATTCATAGCCATCCATGGTAAAATCCACTCCTTTCTCTTCACTGAGCCACGTCTCTGATATTGCCACAATATTGAATGGCTCTTTAAACTGATTTAAATAATCTTTAATGTTATTAAAGTTTGCATAGAGACTCCTGCTGTTGAAGTGGATCATAGAAATATTGAAATCAGTTGTGATCATTGTGTTGAACTGTTCATCTGTGTAATAATTACAGTCATTATTGATTGAGTTAAAAAGATTATTATCAGGGTCTATGTCATATTCTACGTCCTGTGGGTTGTGCTCTGTGTATTCAAAAACTTTCAGTTCCTGTTGTTCCTGTTTGTTGATTTTTTGATTCATGCTGTAGAATGTTTTGTTGCAGATGAGTAAAATCCTTCAGTGTCCTATATTTGTCTGAATTGTTGCTGTGCCTCCAGTTCATATTTGTCCAACTCCATAATATTACGGATGTTAATGACCTTGGCTTCTTCAGGCGATCCGTTTAATTTGATGAATATTTTACAGTTTGATGTCCAGGTGTTTTGAATTTTTTTCTGCTTTTTCATATATCTTGCTTTCCTGGCTATTTCTGCGTTCTCTTTCGTGAGGTGCTCGTTTATGTAGATGTTGGTTCCTTTCAGCTTCTTACCTTGTTTCATTAGTGCCGTCTTGTGTTTTCTGTTTACAAACCTCATGATCACAGCAGGTTTGTCGCCGTTTTTCCTGGGCAGAGGGTGGCAGGACTCGATGTTGGAGCAGTCCAGCTGTATTCCTTTCGACTGCATGAAGGCCGTCACCTGTTGCTCAGCGGATTCCTCATCCAGCTGACTTCCACTGCTGTCTGCGGCAACTGCTCTCGCGTATGATCGGGGTTTGATGTGGAGCCCCGTGATGATCACGTCGTTTGCCCGAGTGTTCTGGTCCATCTCAGCCAATCTGCTTTCCAGATACGCCAGCCTCTTGTCTTTCTCAGCGTTCTGGCTGCGCAGCGCTTTAATTTCCTCCACGAGGTCCAGTATACCTCTTTGCTGTGATTTTAGAGCAGACATTTCTTCTGCCAAGAAATCCAGCGCTTTTTTTATCTTATCTTCATTTGGCAGAGCTCTCTTTGGACCCATTATTCCGGCCGATGATCGCTGATTTGGATAGTTCGAAAAAAAAAAAAAAAAAAACGCACGTGGGAGTAATCCCTTTGTTATCCCTGAGCGCGAGGTGCGGGGGGGCGGGGGGCGCGGGGCCGCTTCACCAGCTACTACTGGCAAATTCCTCTTTACTCCTCACGAGCAGGTTCACTCCCCAGCGGCAGCAACAAAAAAAGCTCAAAACGCCAGCTCCAAACTGCGTTTAACTGCCTTTTAAACAGTCACGAACAGGGAGCTCTTACCTGTGCGTCCTCACCCTGAACCGGAAGTGGTTATAAATAAATTTATAAATAAATTTTAATAAATTTTTTGTTAACATTGGTCCTAATTTGGTACATGAAATACCCATTACGGCACCTACAGGTGATACAATAAGCAAAAACATTGCTATAAAAGACTCCATCTTCATAAAGAACACAGATGAGAGAGAGGTCATTGAAATTGTTAAATCATTTAAAAGTAAAACATCTACAGATTGTGATGGTATTGACATGCTTTTAGTCAAAACTATCATTGAATGCTTAGTGAAGCCACTGACGTATATCTGTAACCTGTCCCTCCAAACAGGTATGTTTCCCATGCAATAAAAATAGCCAAAGTAATTCTGATATACAAGACGGGTGACGAAGAGGAATTTTCAAACTATAGTCCTAGTTCACTATTGCTGCAATTTTCTAAGATACTCCAAAAAATATTATGTGAGAGAATTGACAACTTTATAATGAAGAATAATTTATTGTGTGAGCAACAATATGGGTTCAGACACAAGAGGACAACTGCATTTGCTCTAATGGCATTTATAGAAAAAATATCAACTGCTGTAGAAAATAAAGAGTATTCAGTTGGGGTATTCCTGGATCTTAAAAAAAGCATTTGATACAGTGGTTCATAAATTATTGTTAAAGAAACTACAAAATTATGGTATTGGGGGGTAGCACTGTCCTGGTTATGTAGTTACTTAAAGAAGAGATATCAGTATGTATGTGTTGGTAGCAAAAACTCAGATACTGAAGGTTACTTGCGGAGTCCCACAGGGTTCAGTTTTGGGGCCATTGTTATTCAATATGTATATAAATGATATATGTAAAGTTTCAGAAAAAGTGGATTTAATACTGTTTGCAGATGACACTAATTTATTATGCAGTGGAAGCAATTTGGAACAACTTTTGGATACACTCGGAAAGGAATTAGGAAAGCTCAAGCTGTGGTTTGATTCAAACAAATTAACGCTCAATTTAAGTAAGGCAAAATTTATAATTTTTAACAACCATCACAACAACTCAGTATCTAAACTCAGTGTAAATGGTGTAGAGATTGAAAGGGTATCCGAAATTAAATTTCTTGGAGTAATAATTGATAATAAACTGTGTTGGAAGTCACATATTAATTATATTAAAGGTAAAATATCCCAATCAATCGCAATACTACAACAGAGTGAAATATTTGCTGAATCAACCCATACTATATACTTGGTATCATTCATTAATACTCCCATATATGACACATTGTACTGAAGTATGGGGAAATACATATAAAACAAACATATATCCAGTCTTTATGCTTCAGAAGAGAGCTATTAGAATAATAAACAAAGCTGCTTACAGGGAACCAACAAACCCACTTTTTCTTAAATTAGAAGCTCTCAAGTTGAAAGATCTGGTTGATTTTAAAACTGCAGTAATAATGTTTAAAGTGAAGAATCTATCACTGCCCGCAATATCCAAAAGTTGTTCCAAATAAGGGAGAAACAATATCATTTCAGAGGAACATGTATATTTCAAAAACCTTCAGTGAGAACTACCACCAAGCAACACTGTGTCTTAGTGCAAGCAGGCAGACTGTGGGACGCTTTTAGACCTGAATTAAAATCATGTACAACGCTTGGACAATTTAAACAAAAACTAAAGGAAGAAATACTCTAAACATATATACAGTGGGGTAAAAAAGTATTTAGTCAGCCACCAATTGTGCAAGTTCTCCCACTTAAGATGAGAGAGGTCTCCAATTTTCATCATAGGTATACCTCAACTATGAGAGACAAAATGAGAAAAAAAAATCCAGAAAATCACATTGTCTGATTTTTTTTTTTTTTTTTGTAACTTTGATTTTTATTCATTTTTCATCATACATATTACATTCAGATCACAGTCTCTATATTTAAAAAAAAGGAGCTAGAAGAAGAAGAAAAAAAGAGAGAGAGAGGAAAAAAAAGGGGGGGGACAAATGTTGGAGCATCAAGTTTTTAGATTCCATCTCTTAATTCTTCTGGTTCTTCCAGTGTCTTTGGTTATTCTTTCAATTTCTGTCTCATTGTTGCACTTTGTAGTGTGTCCATTTCCACCATTTTTTTTTTCATATTGTCTTTCTTGCATTCTTTGTCGATATGTTAGTTTTTCCATTAAACGTACACTACCGTTCAAAAGTTTGGGGTCACTTAGAAATTTCCTTATTTTTGAAAGAAAAGCACTTTTTTCAATGAAGATAACTTTAAACTAATCAGAAATACACTCTATACATTGCTAATGTGGTAAATGACTATTCTAGCTGCAAATGTCTGGTTTTTGGTGCAATATCTACATAGGTGTATAGAGGCCCATTTCCAGCAACTATCACTCCAGTGTTCTAATGGTACAATGTGTTTGCTTATTGCATCAGAAGGCTAATGGATGATTAGAAAACCCTTGTGCAATCATGTTTGGTCTGCAATGCTGTAATAGCTGCAAATGGAGGATTCTTTGACGAAAGCAAAGTTTGAAGGAAAAAATTATTATTTCAAATACAAATCATTATTTCTAACCTTGTCAATGTCTTGACTATATTTTGTATTCATTTTACAACTCATGGTGGTAAATAAGTGTGACTTTTCATGGAAAACACAAAATAATTGTCTGGGTGACCCCAAACTTTTGAACGGTAGTGTATATCCTCAACAATGTCTGTCCATTGCTCTTGGTCAGGAAGAACTTCTGATTGCCATTTTCTTTTGATTGTTTTTTTACATGCAATCAGCATGATTTTAACTAAATATCTGTCCTCAGCCTGTATTACATTGTCTCTTTTAAGATCACATAAATACATCAAGTTACATTTCATTGGTATATTATATCCTAATATCCTCTGTATTGTCGTCGTCGGCCTCCGTCGGTCTATGATGACCATGGAAGAGAATCCTAAACGTCTACTCTGCTGGAACAGCACCGCCTGTGGCTGAACAGGCCGATGCGCGAATGACAGTCCCTGTCACACAGGTCACACTTGTGGGTGGTTTCCGTGCTGCTGGGTCTGTGGCGGTTCTTCCTGCAGGTCCTTTTTTCATCTGCTGCAGCAGTCAGTCTCTCTTCACCCGCCTTGAGCTGTCTGGTCAGGGTGCCTCTCCATTTGGAGCGGTCCGTTGCAAGGTCCTCCCAGCGCTCTGTGTTGATATCCAGGGCCTTCATGTCTCTCTTGCAGACGTCTCTAAAGCGCAGCTGTGGGCGGCCAACGTCTCTCCTGCCAGTTGCCAGTTCTCCATAGAGGACGTCTTTGGGGATTCTGCCATCCTCCATACGGTGAACGTGGCCTAGCCAGCGGAGCCTGCGCTGCCTGAGTAGAGTGAACATGGAGGGAAGGCCGGCGCGGGACAGAACTTCTGTGTTGGGCACTTTGTCCTGCCAGGATATGTCCAGGATGTGGCGAATGCAGCGCAAGTGGAAGGAGTTCAGTCTCTTTTCCTGCCGGGCGTATGTTGTCCACGTCTCACTCCCATAGAGCAGTGTGCTGATGACGCAGGCGTTGTACACTGCCATCTTCGTCTTGACAGAGAGTTTGGGATTCTCCCACACTCGTGTGGTGAGGCGAGCGAGTGTGAAGGTTGATTTTCCAATCCTCTTGTTGATCTCTGTATCAAGGGAGAGGTTGTTGCTGATCGTGGACCCCAGGTACGTGAACTGATTCACGACCTCCAGCTTGTAGTCATCAATGGTGATGGTTGGTGGTGCTTCCGTGCCTTGCGCCAAGACGTTAGTCTTCTTCAGGCTGATGGTAAGCCCGAAGTCCTTGCATGCCTGGGAGAAGCGGTCCATCAGGGTCTGAAGCTCCTGCTGTGTGTGGGTTGCGACTGCAGCGTCATCTGCGAACAGCATGTCTCTGATTAGAGCCTCGCGTACTTTGGTTCTGGCTTTCAGGCGGGCGAGGTTGAAAAGCCTGCCGTCAGATCTTGTGTGCAGGTAGATTCCCTCTGTTGCTGTGCTGAAGGCATGCCTCAGGAGCATAGCAAAGAAAATCCCAAAGAGGGTTGGCGCAAGTACACAGCCTTGTTTCACTCCGCTGCGTATGTTGAATGGCTCTGAGACGTTTCCATCGTGCTGCACTATCCCCTGCATGTTGGTGTGAAACGATTCGATGAGGCTTTGCAACTTTGGTGGGCATCCTATCTTTGGCAGGATCTTGAAAAGGCCCTCTCTGCTGACCAGATCGAACGCTTTGGTGAGGTTTGTATTGTCACATGTATAGATTTCCAGAATGATGAGATTTTGCAGCATTTCCAAAACATATGCGAGTGGTCTGCATTTTGAGCCCCACAGCCCCTCCAGCATATAGATTTGGTATTTGTATATTTTCTTTGGATCTGTGGTGTAATGAAATAGCGAATCAGGTTTTTCTATCCAAATTCCCTCCATGCCCTTGAACTTGTTGATGTGTGTTGTGTTTTCCATATTTCTTGCCAGTTTTTGTCTGTTATGTATAAATTTAGCTCTTTCTCCCATTTCTTCTTTATATAGTTACTTGAATGTTTGTTTGCCGTAAGTTTCTGATATAGCTTTGAAATAATTCTTATTTTATTTCCTGCATACGAGCTTAAAATGAATTGTATAATCTCACTCACATCTATGTGGAGGTTATGCCTAATCTTCCTCATATAATAATCTTTCATCTGCAGATATCTGAAGAATTCAGATTTTTCTAGTTTAAATTTTCTTCTCATGTTTACAAAACTCCCGAAATCTTTTTTTCCCATATTGCCCCATGCTGTGATTCCCTTGTTCACCAGATTTTTGTATCCCCTATCTTGCTTTGCCGGTCCAAACTGGCTGTCAAATGCTACCCATTTCAGTAGTTTTATGTCCTCCTTTATATTATACTTTTGTACTATTTTATACCACAGTTCCAAAGTAAATTTAGTGACTGGGTCTATTTGTTTGATTTGCTTATATGCATCCTTATCTCCAATTATGCTTTGTACTGGGAGTCCCTCAATTTCCTTTTCCATTTCTTTCCATTTTGCCTCGTATCCTCCGTCGCACCAACATATGATATATCTTATTTGTGCTGAGTAGTAATATTCCTTTAGACTCAGTAGGCCCATGCCTTCTTTCTCTTTTGGTAATTGGAGAGTTTTATATTTCACTCTTGGCTTTTTACCTCCCCAAACAAATCTCGATATCATCCTGTCCCACTTTGAGAACTGGGCACCAGGAATCTCTGTTGGTAGAGCCTAGAAGAGGTAAAGCAGTCTAGGTTGTATGCTGATTTTGACCGTCTTAATTTTTGAATTCAGATCCATGTTTAAGATTGACCATCTATCAATATCTTTTTTTATTTCTTGTTCTAACCTATCATAGTTTACTTTATAGATTTTGCTTAAATCTTTAGGTATGTTCACTCCAAGGTATTTTATTTCTTTTTGTTTCCAGTTTAGTTTGATCTTATCAGTTATCTGGTTTAAAGGGTTATAGTGGAATGTCAGTGTTTGTGTTTTTGTTATGTTTATCTTGTATCCTGATAATTTTCCAAAATTTTCTATCAAGTCCATCATTTCCATTATTGATTCATTTGGTTGTTCAAGGTAAACTATAATATCGTCTGCAAACAGCCCAATCTTGTGTTCCGCTCCCTTTATTGTTACACCTTTTAATTTCTTATTTTGTCGCATCGCTTGAGCCAGTGGCTCTATGAACAGAGCAAACAAGGTGGGCGATAGGCAGCATCCCTGCCTAGTTGATCTTTGTATATTTACTTTGTCTGTTAAGCTACCATTTATCTTGATTCTTGCCACAGGTTTTTGATACAGTGTCTTTATGCATTGCACTGACTTTTCGTTAAATCCAAGGCGTTCCAGCACATTATATAGGAACATCCAATTAACCCTATCAAATGCTTTTTCTGCATCTAAACTCATTATTACTGCGCTTTTCTTTTCTTTATGTATTTGATTAATTATGTGTATTGTTCTCCTGATATTATCATGTGTTTGGTGTCCCTCTATGAAACCAGTTTGATCATCCTCTATCAATTCCGTCAAGAATGTCTTTATTCATTTACAGATAATTGTTGTATATATTTTATAATCCACATTTAATAAAGAGATTGGCCTATAGTTTCCACATTGTTCCCTATTTTTCCCTGGCTTTAAAATAACTGAAATAATGGCTTCATTCCATGATGGAGGTATTTTGTTGTTGTTTAATGTCCAATTAAATGACTTTAGAAGCTGTGGCATGAGTTCTTCTATAAACAGTTTATAAAACTCAGATGGGTATCCATCACTACCTGGTGATTTACCATTTTTTAGTGACTTAATCACATCTTTAATCTCTTGTGTTGTTATTTCTGCTGCTAGCTTTTCATTTTGTTGGTTTCCTATTGATGGCAAGTCCAATGTGCATAGAAATTTTTTAATATCCTAAACATTTGTCTCTTCAGGTTGCGAGCATAGTTCTTGATAGAATTTATGGAATATTTCTTCGATGTTTTCTGGGGTAACTGTGGATTTATTTGTGATGGGGTCCTTAATCTTATATACATTATTCACTGTTTGTTGTTTTCTTAACTGTTTTGCCAGCAGTTTTGTGGCCTTTGGCCCCGTTTCATAATATTTTTGTTTTAAATATCTATTTTTCCTTTCAATTTCATCTATTTGTATTTCTTTTATCTTTATTTTTTCTTCCTTAATTTCTTGATATATTTTTGGGTCATTTGTGTTTTGATGTTTACGTTCTAATTCCCTCAGTCTCTCACATCTTTGTTCATATGATTCCAGTTTAGACTTTTTTGCTTTTCCTGATTCAACAATTAATTTACCCCTTAACACGGCTTTTAGTGCGTCCCATAGTATTGTTGGGTCCACTTCTCTATTATCATTCTCCTCGATATACTCATTTATGTTTAACTTTATTCTTTCTTTCATTTTCTCATCATTTAATAGTCCTACATTAAGTTTCCATGTTGTTTGTCGTTTTCTATTGTTTAAATATATTTCCATGTATATAGGATTATGATCTGATATTTCTGCCCTTCCAGTCCGACAGTTTCTCACCCTGTGTCTGTCACCTTCATTCATAAGGAAGTAATCTATTCTAGAGTGTACTTTATGGACTGCTGAATAATGTGTATAGTCTTTTTCGAGTGGGTGCAGGTCCCTCCATACGTCTACCATACCCATTTCTGCCAGTGAGGTTGTTATGAACTTTGTTACATGTTTTTTTGTCTTCTTAACACTTGTTGTGTCAACTTCATGATCCATGACGGCATTTAAGTCTCCTCCACAAATTAGGACTCCTTCACTGTGTGTTGCTATGAGATCAAACAGATGTTGAAAAAAACCCTTGTCACTTTCTGGTGGAGCATAGATGTTCACTAATGTGATCTGCATACCATCTATTCTTCTCTTTATTATTACATATCTGCCTTCTATATCCTGGATTTCTTGTTCACATTCAAATTGTATTTTATTTGAAATTAGTATCATAACCCCCCTTTTAGTTCCTCCCTTAAATGAACTGTAGTAGGAGTTCTTATAGCCAAATCTCTTCAGTTTCTCATGTTCTGTCCTGTTCAAATGTGTCTCTTGCATAAATATAATTTCGGCTTTTTCCTTCTTGAATTTTCTTATTATTCTTTCCTTTTTAACAGATGAGTTCAGACCATTCACGTTTAATGTCATTATCTTAAGATTTTTAACCATATTCATGTTTTTCCATTTTTTTAACTTGTGCTCCTAACCCCTTTAACATCAAAACTAACACATATATGTACAAAAACACATTAATGAACCTTGACCTCCGCACTTTGCGCCTTTCTTCTGCCCATTGGTCCCTGTTGGAGGGTGCAAGGAATGTCCTCACCGAGTGAGGGGCCCTCCCTAGACCTGTAGTTACTATCCAAGTAATAGTCATTAGTCTAGAAATGTCCAACAAAAATCACTTTAACCTCTCCTAGCCGTTTGTTTCTCTTTTACCTCGTCTTCTTGGCCTTCATTTCTTCTGTGCCCTTCTTAATCTTTGTTATAATCTAGGCTTTCCGTTGAAAGCCTTACAGTTTTTCTTGGGCTCGGTGCGCCACGTCCGTCTCCCACCCTCTACTGCTCACTCGCCTCCACTCCGGTCGTCTCGGTGCGCTCTGTGCCGCCGCTGCTCCAGCCACTTCCTCCGGTACGCTCACCACAAAGCCTCACTCCGTCATGTCCCACGCTGCCTCTCTGGCCGTGTTGTAGGTTTTCACGCCGTCATCCCAATGAATTTTCATCTTCGTTAGTGGCGTTTGGAATCTAATTTTTTTTCTCTTTCAGCATTTTTTTAATGTTGGCATATTTCTTTCGCTGCTGCACAATTTCTGTCGGGTAGTCATGGTCAAAGAATATCTGTTTGTCGCCAACTCGTATCTTTTTTTTCCACGCTTGTGTCAGGATTCTTTCCTTTACGTCGTATTTTAAAAAGTTTACCACAACTGACCTGGGTGCAGAGTTTGAGTTCGGGTTCTGTGCCAAGGCTCTTTGCGCACGTTGGATCTGCAAGTCTGTTTCATTGGGCAGCTCAAGCTCTTTTTTTAAGAATTGATCTATGAATTTCGTCATCGAGTTGCCTTCAGTGCCCTCCGGAATCCCGAAGATACGTATATTGCTCCGTCTGGACCTGCTCTCCAGGTCGGTTATTTTTTCCTGCATCTTCTGTGTTTGTGCCGTCAGGGTCTGTAGCAGCTCGCTTGCCTCGGTCTTCCAGTCTTCCAACTCTGATATTCGAGCTTGTGCTTCTGCCATACACGCCCACTGAGTGCGCAGCTCCTCCATGTTTTCTGCTAGCTTGCGGTCCATTTCTTTTTGGAGACCCATAATTTCCTCCTTCATCTCTTTTTTCAGTTCTTTCTTAAGAGCCGTTAAATCCTGGTGGAGTTGTCGCTTGAGGTCTTTTATGTCCTTACTTATATTGGCGAAGCCAGTGTTCATAACATCGAGGTTGGCGTCCTCCATTTTCTTTGAAGTCTCCTTGTTTTTGTTGGCCTCGTGTTCAGCGATTTCTCCAGTGTTGTTGAAGAGGGATTCTTTAGTTTTACCCTGCTTTTGTCCGTGTGCCCGGCTTCTTCGTGTTTTCATCCCTTGGTTTATTGACCTATTTATGTCGAGATGGCCATTTACCAAAGATTTTTAATCAGACTAGGGAGAGCTCTCTGTTTAAGCGTTATGCCTCTCCACCATCTTCCCCACGTTGTCTGATTTTTAAAGAATTTATTTGCAAATTATGATGGAAAATAAGTATTTGGTCAATAACAAAAGTTCATCTCAATACTTCGTTATACAGTGATCCCTCGCTACTTCGCGCTTCACCTTTCGCGCCCTCAGTGCATCGCGGATTTTTCAAAAATATTCATCAAAAATTCAAAATTGAGAAATAATGGGCGGGCGCTAGCAGAAGGCAGGGAGACTACATTAGACCATCAGGTATCAACACGGAGAGCCGCACAACTCAAAAAATCCACCTCTCTGTTCACTGTTCTCGTGTTGGCTCGGCTCGGAAATCTCGCAAGCTGATTGGCCGAGACGTTTCACCCACCTCCTCTCCCTGCCGAGCGCCCATGAAGGGAAGGAAGACCGCATTCATTGCTCTTTATCGCTCGTGTTACGTAGTCTCGCAGCGTGGAACTTTTTGCTGTTCTCTTGTGCCATTTTGTGCGAAATAGTCTTCCCGTCGAGCCACTACGCCGCCTCCTGCAGCTTCTCCAGCTCTATCGGAAGCTGCCCTCGATGATCCTGCGCTTCTAGCACCTGACGATGAGGTGTCACCTGAGGAGCAGTAAAGCTCTCATTAACCTGTGAAGTAAATCATCTTCATCTTGAGTTACGTATCTTGTTATAAGAATAAAAGAGTTCTAAAAACATATTTATGTACACTTTATTTACATCTACGTATGTATGTACACGTACACACACACACACACGTATCATATGAGAGAGAGAGAGTGAGAGAATGAACGTACGTATTATTTATGGATGACGTCATTAGGGGTGACGCTACTTCGCGGTTTTTCACTTTTCGCGGTCGGTTCTGGAACCCATTAACCGCGATAAGTGAGGGATCACTGTATACCCTTTGTTGGCAATGACAGAGGTCAAACATTTTCTGTAAGTCTTCACAAGGTTTTCACACACTGTTGCTGGTATTTTGGCCCATTTCTCCATGCAGATCTCCTCTAGAGCAGTGATGTTTTGGGGCTGTTGCTGGGCAACACGGACTTACAACTCCCTCCAAAGATTTTCTATGGGGTTGAGATCTGGAGACTGGCTAGGCCACTCCAGGACCTTGAAATGCTTCTTACGAAGCCACTCCTTCGTTGCCCGGGCGGTGTGTTTGAGATCATTGTCATGCTGAAAGACCCAGCCACGTTTCATCTTCAATGCCCTTGCTGATGGAAGGAGGTTTTCACTCAAAATCTCACGATACATGGCCCTATTCATTCTTTCCTTTACACGGATCAGTCATCCTGGTCCCTTTGCAGAAAAACAGCCCCAAAGCATGAGGTTTCCACCCCCATGCTTCACAATAGGTATGGTGTTCTTTCTCCTCCAAACATGACAAGTTGAGTTTTTACCAAAAAGTTGTATTTTGGTTTCATCTGACCATATGACATTCTCCCAGTCCTCTTCTGGATCATCCAAATGCTCTCTAGCAAACTTCAGACGGGCCTGGACATGTACTGGCTTAAACAGGGGGACACGTCTAGCACTGCAGGATTTTAGTCCCTGGCGGCGTAGTGTGTTACTGATGGTAGCCTTTGTTACTTTGGTCCCAGCTCTCTGCAGGTCATTCACTAGGTCCCCCTGTATGGTTCTGGGATTTTCACGGGGTGAGATCCTGCGTGGAGCCCCAGACCGAGGGAGATTATCAGTGGTCTTGTATGTCCTCCATTTTCTAATAATTGCTCCCACAGTTGATTTCTTCACACCAAGCTGCTTACCTATTGCAGATTCAGTCTTCCCAGCCTGGTGCAGGTCTACAATTTTGTTTCTGGTGTCCTTTGACAGCTCTTTGGTCTTGGCCATAGAGGAGTTTGGAGTCTGACTGTTTGAGGTTGTGGACAGGTGTCTTTTATACTGATAACGAGTTCAAACAGGTGCCATTACTACAGATAATGAGTGGAGGACAGAGGAGCCTCTCAAAGAAGAAGTTACAGGTCTGTGAGAGCCAGAAATCTTGCTTGTTTGTAGGTGACCAAATACTTATTTTCCACCATAATTTGCAAATAAATTCATTAAAAATCCTTCAATGTGATTTTCTGGATTTTTTTTTTCTCTCATTTTGTCTCTCATAGTTGAGGTATACCTGTGATGAAAATTGGAGACCTCTCTCATCTTTTAAGTGGGAGAACTTGCACAATTGGTGGCTGACTAAATACTTTTTTGCCCCACCGTACATGTAAAATCACATAAGGATTATCATATCCAGTCTGTGTTGTGCTGTTGCTTAGTTTTTTGTCACGTTTTGTCTTAGCTTTGTTCTGATATGTAATCACTTTTTATTTTATTTTTGAATTCTTAGATGGAACATGGGTTGGCAATATGAGCGGCGGCTTCAGCCATCACCTATTTCGGATAACTTATGTTGAATTGTATAATCCAAGGAGTTACTGTTTAATTTGACCTTGTTGGGGTTTTTTCCCTTTGTTATATTATTCTGTTCCTTTCTTTTAATCTAATTTATCCGAAATAAAGATCCATTCATTCATAACCCGCGCTTGGTGTGAGCCTCCTGTTACCAGTGTTAGCTGGGGCACTAATAGCTCAGGGGCTAATAGGCTACTTTTAGCACCCCTTCCATCTCTATGACTGACAGCTAGGCGGGCCAATAATAGAGCAGTGGACGGGTCTCAAGGACAGTGGTGGGTTGGATTTGCCAAACCATGACGTATACGATTTATCCCTTTGAGAGTCAAAAACATTTCTGGGAGAGAAAAATGAGATAAAGGCTCTGTGTGTGTGTGTGTGTGTGTGTGTGTGTGTGTGTGTGTGTGTGTGCGCGCGCGCTCGCATGCATGCATGCATGCTTAAGGGAATTGACTGTTTTTGGATAATTATATGACCAATAGACACATTTCAGACAGTAAAAACCTCCAAACACACAATTTTTCAGTCAATGACCCTTTTAACAGCAGCAACAGTGAACAAAGTTGCTGTTTGTTTTGCTTCTGCTTATCAAAGCCAACACACACCAAACAGTTCAATTCAACTTGATTTATATAGCACCGTTTCACAACAACAGTCATCTTGTAGCACTTTGAAACTGTAGGGGAATGCACCACAATTGTAGAAAGACCCCAACAATCAGGCAAACCCCTGTGAGCAAGCACTTGGCAAACAACTGCTGCTATATTTGTAATTAGGATAACACCAAGTTTATTGGCTGTTTAAATTTTCACGAGATATTTTTGGTATTTGCCTTTAAAATTTTTAAAGAAATGAAGTTCTATAGGTTCCTCAGGATGCCACAAAATGTACAGAGATGCTCTTAAAACAACATAGTTTGGCTGCACGGTGGCGCAGTGGTTAGCACTGTGGCAGCACAGTTTTACCCTCGGCCGGGGGATCGCGGGGACCGTGAGATCGTGGGTTCGATCCCTGCCCCCGGCCAACAGTGATCTGTGTGGAGTTTGCATGTTCTCCCCGTGTTTGCGTGGGTTTACTCCGGGATTTCTCCGGTTTCCTCCCACATGCCAAAAACATGCAGGTTAGGGAGTTAAGGGGCGCTTACGCACGCAGCGACCGGCAGCTGGTGGTTTGTCACCAGACTGCAAAACAAATCTACCTACGGGTACAAAATAAGTAATTAAAAAAAAAAAAAAAAAAAAAAAAGAGTGAACTGAAATTGAAGGGTCATCTTTAAACTTCTGTGGTTTTGTGAGCTTTAAGATAAGATAAGCCTTTATTAGTCCCACAATGGGGAAATTCCAGGATTGCAACAGCAACGGGATAGCAACACTCAGAGCAACAATCAGAAGGCAAGAGAAAAACAAGAGCAGCGAGTATACATATGTACATATAAATATAAATCTATATAGAGAGAGACACACAGTGCGGAGCATTGTAGCTAGATGGAATAAATATATGAGTATATAAACACACAGTGCGGAGTATTGTAGCTAGATGGAATAAATATGTAAATATATAAACACACAGTGCGGAGCATTGTAGCTAGATGGAATAAATATATGAATATATAAACACACAGTGCGGAGCATTGTAGCTAGATGGAATAAATATGTAGATATATAAACACACAGTGTGGAGCATTGTTGCTAGATGGAATAAATATATAAATATATAAACACACACAGTGCGGAGCATTGTAGCTAGATGGAATGAAACAGCATAACCGTCTACTTAGTTATCCTACATGGTATGATTATGTACCCATACATATTCTCACCCTCCATTGCGACCGGTATTTTCCTAGTTGTATACCGGAGGGGACCATTGTGTAAGTCTATTGCGTCTTTTGCATTCAATACTATTAGGTTGTCACGTCTTTTTGCTATCTCTGCGAGCAGCCCTGCTTAGGTTGTACAGTCTGACAGCCGTAGGTAGGAAGGACCTGCGAAACCTCTCGGTTGTGCACCTAGGATGATGTAGTCTGCTGCTAAATGAGCTCCTCAGTGCATTCAGTATGTCCTGCGTAGGGTGGAACTCGGACTCCAGCAGAGATGACAGTTTAGCCACCATCCTTCTCTCTCCCATCTCCTCCACTGGGTCAAGGCGCTGCCCCAGGACAGAGCTAGCTTTCTTGATCAGTTTGTTCAGTCTCTTCCTATCGGCTGCTGTAATGCCACTGCCCCAGCAGACCATTCCAAAAGTGATGGCTGATGCCACCACCATGTCGTAAACACTTTAATATCATAATTGTATCTAAATGAAGTGAAATTATAAAGCATGAAGAGGCTATCAAAGCTTTTGAGATGGTGATGATGATTCATGTTCTCATTAAACCAGTTTTTAAATGTTCCCTGCAGGAATGCAGCAAACCTCACGAGGCATTCGGGTTTGAACAGGCATACAGAGACTATTCCCTGCGTGCTTTTGGGCAAATGGCAGATGCATTCAAATCTGATTACTTCAACATGCCAGTTCATGTAAGTAGACTAGAATTTTAACGTAAATATGTTGATCTTCTTTGTTATGAATATTTTACATTCATAAAGATTTTTTTCTGTTACAGATGGTACCCACAGAACTGGTGGAAAAAGAATTCTGGCGTTTGGTTCGAGCCATTGAGGAAGACGTTACTGTAGAATACGGAGCAGATATCGCCTCAAAGGAGTTTGGAAGTGGGTTTCCCATTCCAAATGGGAAATTTAAGGTTTCTCCAGCAGATGAGGTAAGTTCTGTCTACATAAAGTTTGACAACTAAAACTGAATTAAATTAAAACTGAAAATGCAAATGAAAATAAAAACAACTGTCTTTTATCATATTAGAATTAAAATTCAGATAAAATTATATCTGTCCTGCAATGAACTGCGAATCTGTCCCGGTTGTACCATGCCTCTCACCCATAGATGCTGGGATAACCCCCCCACACACACACACCACCACACGACTCGAAAAGGATTAAGCATTATAAGATGGATGGATGGATAAAATTATATCATAACCTAATTTTTAAAACTCTCCATCAAAATGATGAGCAAAGAAAAATTCTGGATGATAATTATTTTTAAAAAAAAGCTAAGAAGAAAAGGAAATATGACTAGGCTTAGCTTGCTCTTGGACTTATTGTGAATGTGGAGGGCCAGGTGTGCTTGGTAATCGTCTGGCTCAAAATGGGGGATAAAAAAAAAAGTCTAAGAGCCACTGGTATAAATGAGCAAAAAAAAATCAGATTACAATGACCACAGTCTTTGAACTTTTCTTGCAGACATGGGATTTAAACAGTGTCAGTGGTTCAGTTGCACTCTTTAGAAAGAAATCTCAAAGCTTTGAATCTTTTTCTGCACAATTAGAAGGAAAGCCTCTGCGCTCCATGAGGCTTCACCTGCCAAACAAGAATAAATGCTACAGCTGCTCAGCTAGTATTTATTCTACTTGTACATTTACTGCTGTTTACAGCCTATTAATGCAGTCTTGGCATGCAACACATACCTCACAAACACGTTCTGTCGTGTACACTGCCCCCTCTGTGGCTCCCCTCACTCCACTACTCGCACAGAGAGGCACCTAGGTTTTGATTAGCGGTCCCTCTGCTGGCAGACTCTATAATTGCATTTAAGGATGCGGTTCCAAATGCGATACAAATAAATAATTGATTTTTGGAAATGGACTGGCGGGCCGCAGTGGATGAGGGTGTGGGCTGCCAGTTGCCCATCCCTGGTCTAGTGTATATATAATCAAATTGTGCTGAGGTCAGTGTGTGTGCATATATTTTTTCAACTGCACAAATGTTCAGTGTCTTTGTGAATATGTTAACAAAAAACTCATTAAATCTGTGCAAATGAAATTCTGTGCTTACTTTTAAACAAAAGTGTGAACTTGGTGTGAAGCGGCCTCAAATCTTCGAACACTAAGAGTTGTATATGTTGCACAGAATTTTTCTAGTTTTGCTGATCTGGATATGTTGCTTTGCTTGCAGAAATACCTGAAATGTGGCTGGAACCTCAACAACCTGGCGATGATGAACCCATCCGTACTGACTCACGTAACAGCTGACATCTGTGGGATGACGCTGCCTTGGCTGTACGTCGGCATGTGCTTCTCCTCATTCTGCTGGCACATTGAGGATCACTGGAGCTACTCCATCAACTATCTGCACTGGTGAGTTCAAGTCATCTGACACTGAAGTTTTGGAGCTCAGAAGAAATTTATTCTAACTTGTGTTGCTGAAATCAAGAGTTTAACCATAATTTTTGAAACTTAAGTTGGAAATGCTTGTGTTTTGCTCCCTACAAGGGGGGAACCCAAAACCTGGTATGGAGCTCCTGGTTTTGCTGCAGAGCAACTGGAGGCGGTGATGAAGAAACTGGCCCCAGAACTGTTTGAATCTCAGCCTGACCTGCTGCATCAGCTGGTCACCATCATGAACCCCAACACTCTGATGGCTCATGGTGTCCCGGTATGTGTTCATTTTATGTATTGTTCACCTTTCTTCATTACATACGCTCACCCCATTACATTGTTTAAATCAATAAGCAACTGGCATCTTGGTTATTTCTACTACAGCTACACAGTTTGGAGTTTGCATTTTTTTGTTTCACTCATACAGCGGGGAAAATAAGTATTGCACACATCAACCTTTTTCTCATCAAATATATTTCTGATGGAGCCATTGACCTCAGATTTTCACCAGATATCAGTAACAACCCAAGTGATGCACACATAGAAAGAAATCAAGGCAACCGTGTTCACAAAACAAGTTATATTTAATAAAATGGAATGACACAGGGAACAAGTTTTGAACGCATGAAGAAAAAGAGGTGCAAAAAAGCAGAGAAAGCCAAGAAACCAGCTGAAACCCATCAGAATTTAGGAAGCCATCCCATCCCCCATCAGTGCAGATTAATTGCAGCTGGTTAAGTCCTGACTGATAGCCTTTAAAAAGGTCTGTGAATATCAGATTGTCACACCACAAAAAACTCATGTGTAGAAGCAAAGAGCTCTCTCTAGACCTTCACAGCCTTATTGTTGCAAAACATAATGATGGCATTGGTTACAGATGCATTTCTAAACTATTGAATGTTCCAGTGAGCACTGTTGGAGCCATCATTTGGAAGTGGAAAGAACATCATTTTACTATAAACCGGCAATGACCAGGAGCTCCTTGCAAGATCTCTGACAGAGGAGTCAAAAGAATTCTCAAAAGAGTTATCCAAAAGCCAAAGACCACTCGTGGAGAGCTCCAGAAAGACCTGGAGTTTGCAGGTACTGCTGTTTCAAAGAAAACAATAAGTAATGCACTCAGCCGACATGGGCTCTATGCCCGCTCACCTCGCAAGACTCCATTGCTGAAGAAAAAGCATGTTGAAGCTTGTTTAAAATTTGCTGCATAACATTTGGACAAGCCAGTAAAATACTGGGAGAATATAGTGTGGTCAGATGAGACCAAAATTGAACTTTTTGGATGCCACAACACACAGCATGTATGGAGGAGAAATAGCACTGCATATCAGCCCCAAAACACCGTACCAACAGTGAAGTTTGGAGGTGGGAGCATCAAGGTGTGGGGGTGTTATTCAGCAGATGACACAGGCAGACTTAATATAATTGAAGGAAAGATGAATGGACAAATGTACAGAGACATCCTTGATAAGAAGCTGTTGCCACCCGCCAAGATGCTGAAGATGAAACGAGGGTGGACATTTCAGCAAGACGGTAGCCATGGTTACATGTGCAAAATTTCTTCAATCTGATTACAACTCAGAGCAGACCTTTACTGTTTACATGGATCCTGAAAAAGTTGATCGGATTAGGACGTGCGTTTCCATGTGTCACACGTTTGAACGGACTAAATCATTTTGACATGCGCACAATTATCCGACATTCCGGAAATGGTAGAAAAAGGAGCAACTTCTGATGTAAACAAACCCTGCTTCGTGTCTTTCTCTTTTTGAAATGGACCTGTATTGTTTTTACCTGTATTGTTGTATTTTTATTGTACTTTTGCTTCTGCTGGTCTCCGTAATGAAGCTACAAGTCCAGCAGTACATACTTCTGCATATGGCGAACAGAGGGAGACAGCAGGACAATACAGACCAGTTTTTTACTCTCGCCATGTCTTCCGCTAGCTGCTATAAAGGCGGAAATGCGTCACGTCGACGTGAGGCTGACGTACAGACATGCGCAGTAAACATATTTTCTACCCAAACTTCGGAATAAGTATTTATATATGTACCAATCAGATTAATAATCGGCATAACCCACCCGTCTCAATCGGAAGGAAATTTTGATCCGAATGAGTGTGATCAGGTCAGAATATTCAGATTGGCGTGTTTACATGAAGCATTTTTACTCCAATCAGGCTTTTAATCCAGTTACTTGAGTCCATGTAAACATGGCTAGTGATCCCAAACACACAGCCAAGGAACCTCTCAGCTGGCTCCAGAGAAGGAAAATAAAGGTGCTAGAATGGCCCAGTCAGTCATCTGACCTGAATCCAATTGAAAATCTATGGAGTGAACTGAAGATCAGAGTTCATAGAAGACACCTACAGAACCTTCAAGATTTAAAGACGGTTTGTGTGGAAGAATGGGCTAAAATCACTCCTGAGCAATGCCGGTGCCTAGTTTCTCCATACAGGAGGGATCTGGAAGCGGTTATTATCAACAAAGGCTTTTCTAGTAAGTATTAAATTTCACCAAGTGTGTTCAATACTTATTCCCTGTGTCATTCCGCTTTATTAAATATAACTTGTTTTGTGAACACAGTTGCCTTGATTTCTCTGTATGTATGGATTACTTGGGTTGTCACTGATATCTGGTGAAAATCTCAGGTCAATGGCTCCATCAGAAATATGTTTGAGAAAAATGTTGACGCTTTCAGTACTTATTTTCCCTGCTGTATGTATGTCACAAACTCTCAAGTCTGAATGTTTCTAATATTCCTTTGTCTAATGTCAGATTTACAGGACAAACCAGTGTGCTGGTGAGTTTGTCATCACGTTTCCTAGAGCGTATCACAGCGGCTTCAATCAAGGCTTCAACTTTGCAGAGGCAGTCAACTTCTGCACTGTGGACTGGGTATGTGTGTGTGTGTATGTCACTTAATTTGTGTCGCTCTGAAAAACATGTACCTTTGTTACAGGGCTGGGCAATATGGCTTTTAACATGTACAGTGGGGCAAAAAAGTATTTAGTCAGCCACCAATTGTGCAAGTTCTCCCACTTAAAAGATGAGAGAGGTCTCCAATTTTCATCATAGGTATACCTCAACTATGAGAGACAAAATGAGAAAAAAAAAATCCAGAAAATCACATTGAAGGATTTTTAACAAATTAATTGGTAAATTCCTCTGTAAAATAAGTATTTAGTCACCTATAAACAAGCAAGATTTCTGGCTCTCACAGACCTGTAACTTCTTCTTTAAGAGGCTCCTCTGTCCTCCACTCGTTACCTGTATTAATGGCACCTGTTTGAACTCATTATCAGTATAAAAGACACCTGTCCACAACCTCAAACAGTCAGACTCCAAACTCCACTATGGCCAAGACCAAAGAGCTGTCAAAGGACACCAGAAACAAAATTGTAGACCTGCACCAGGCTGGGAAGACTGAATCTGCAATAGGTAAGCAGCTTGGTGTGAAGAAATCAACTGTGGGAGCAATTATTAGAAAATGGAGGACATACAAGACCACTGATAATCTCCCTTGATCTGGGGCTCCACGCAAGATCTCACCCCATGGGGTCAAAATGATCACGACAACGGTGAGCAAAAATCCCAGAACCACACGGGGGGACCTAGTGAATGACCTGCAGAGAGCTGGGACCAAAGTAACAAAGGCTACCATCAGTAACACACTACGCTGTCAGGGACTCAAATCCTGCAGTGCCAGACGTGTCCCCCTGCTTAAGCCAGTACATGTCCAGGCCCATCTAAAGTTTGCTAGGAGCATTTGGATGATCCAGAAGAGGATTGGGAGAATGTCATATGGTCAGATGAAACCAAAATAGAACTTTTTGGTAAAAACTCAACTTGTCGTGTTTGGAGGAGAAAGAATGCTGAGTTGCATCCAAACAACACCATATCTACTGTGAAGCATGGGGGTGGAAACATCATGCTTTGGAGCTGTTTTTCTGCAAAGGGACCAGGACGACTGATCTGTGTAAAGGAAAGAATGAATGGGGCCATGTATCATGAGATTTTGAGTGAAAACCTCCTTCCATTAGCAAGGGCATTGAAGATGAAACATGGCTGGGTCTTTCAGCATGACAATGATCCCAAACACACCGCCCGGGCAACGAAGGAGTGGCTTCGTAAGAAGCATTTCAAGGTCCTGGAGTGGCCTAGCCAGTCTCCAGATCTCAACCCCATAGAAAATCTTTGGAGGGAGTTGAAAGTCCGTGTTGCCCAGCGACAGCCCCAAAACATCACTGCTCTAGAGGAGATCTGCATGGAGGAATGGGCCAAAATACCAGCAACAGTGTGTGAAAACCTTGTGAAGACTTACAGAAAACGTTTGACCTCTGTCATTGCCAACAAAGGGTATATAACAAAGTATTGAGATGAACTTTTGTTATTGACCAAATACTTATTTTACCGAGGAATTTACCAATTAATTCATTAAAAATCCTTCAATGTGATTTTCTGGATTTTTTTTTTTTCTCATTTTGTCTCTCATAGTTGAGGTATACCTATGATGAAAATTGGAGACCTCTCTCATCTTTTAAGTGGGAGAACTTGCACAATTGGTGGCTGACTAAATACGTTTTTGCCCCACTGTATCTTGATACACAATATCGCAATATCTTGAGAGCTTCTCCAAGCCACTGTATAAATGTAAAACCTTTGCATAAAAGGACAACGGCATGATAAAAGAAACAAGCCCATGTATTGCATTGTTTTAAATTGCATACAAAAGGGGGGGGGGGTGCACCCCCAGCCACAGGGGGTGCACAAGCCAGTGTACTTCCAGTGCCAGTCCCAAGCCCGGATAAATGGAGATGGTTGTGTCAGGAAGGGCATCCGACGTAAAACCTTTGCCAAATCAAAAATGTGGATCATGACGAATGAGACTTTCATACCGGATCGGTCGAGGTTCGGATTAACAATGACCGCCACCGGTGCTGTTCATCGACAGGGTGCCAGTGGAAATTGGGCTACTGTTGGTCAAAGATTGAGGAGAAAGAGAGGGGGGAGACGTGTTAGGAGGGAGAGAGAAAGAAACTGAAAGGGAGAAGTGTGGCGGTGAGAATAGGGACGTTAAATGTAGGGACTTTGACTGGTAAAGGCAGAGAGTAGCTGATATGATGAAGAGAAGAAAGGTAAATATACTGTGTGTTCAAGAAACCAGATGGAAGGGAAGCAAGGCTAGAAGCATTGGAGGTGGCTTTAAACTGTTCTACCATGGTGTAGATAGGAAGAGAAATGGAGTAGGAATAATCTTGAAGGAAGAGTATGTGAAGAGTGTTCAGGAGGTAAAGAGGGAGTCGGACAGAATCATGAGTTTCAAGCTAGAAGTCAAAGGTGTGATGTTGAATGTTGTCAGTGTGTATGCCCCACAAGTTGGATGTCAGGTAGAAGAGAGGGAGGAATTCTGGAGTAAGTTGGATGAAGTGGTAGAGTTTGTTCCCAAGGGGGAGAGAGTGGTGATTGGAGCGGACTTTAATGGACATGTAGGTGAAGGGAACAGAGGAGATGAGGAAGTCCTAGGTAGGTATGGTCTTAAGGAGAGAAATGTGGACAGATGGTTGTGGATTTTGCTAAAAGGATGGAAATGGCTGTGGTGAACACATACACTACTCACAAAAAGTTAGGGATATTTGGCTTTCAGCTGAAATTTCAGGATGCACCTAAATTGCACTATAACCTTTATAGGTGAACTTAATTTGACCTTCTCTAATCTTCTCTAATCTAAGCCTTCAACTAATTTTGAATGCACATGTCCAACTGTTCAAGGTTTCAATACTGTTAGAGAACTTGCTGTTCAACAAGGTGCTTAATGGCAAAATTCACAACAGGTGTTTGATCCATGAATCGACCAATAAATTTTCTGGTTCAATTAGAATTGGTATTTAAACAGTCCTCTTTATCATGCTGTTCACTTTTTGACACCATGAAACCAAGACAACACCTAACAATTGATCAACAGTACCTTGCCATTGCGAAGATTCAAACAGGATGTTCTCAGAAGGAAGTGGCCAGTGAGCTTAGAGTGTCACAAAGTATCATCAGCAGGTTGCAACAGAGATGCAGAGAGACTGAAAGAGTCACAGAAAGGCACAGAAGTCGACATCCTTTGGCCACATCCCACGCTGATGACTGCTTCATTGTGAACAGTTTCCTACTGAACCGAATAATGAATGCCATTCAACTCCAGGCACATTTAAGGGAGGTGAGAGGCACCAAAGTGTCACGTCAGACCATTCAGAACTGTTTACATCAGCATGGTCTGCGTGCTAGATGATCTGCAAGGGTGCCTGACCACACTACCAGGCACAGGGGTCATCACCTTGCGCGGGCCAGGGAGTGTTTATGCTGGACAAGGGACCAGTGGGCCTCAGTGCTATTCTCTGATGACAGTTGATTCACGTTGAGCAGAAATGATGGCCGCCAATGATGTTGGAGACATCAAGGAGAGCACGAGACATCAGCCTCTGTTGTCACTAAATGAGCCTTTGATAGTGGTGTTACAGTCTGGGCAGGTGTGTCTAGTCAATACAGAACTGCCCTACACCTTGTGAATGATACAGTGACAAGCTGATACTACCTGAATAACATCATTAATCCAGTCATTGTGCCCCTGCATGAACAACAGAGGCCTAATTTCATCTTCATGGATGACAATGCTCCAGCTCACCGAGGTCGCATCATTAGGGAACGGCTGCTGGAGGCTGGGGTACCTCAAATGGAGTGACCTGCACTTTCTCCAGACCTGAATCCCAAAGAAAACCTGTGGGATCAGCTGAGTCGCCATGTAGAGGCTCGTATCCCTGCACCCCACAACTTCAATAACCTGAGGGCCGCCCTTCAAGAAGAGTGGAATGCCATGCCTCAACAGACAATAAGTTGACTTGTGAACAGCATGAGACGTCGTTGTCAAGCTGTAACAGATGCTCAAGGGCACATGACAAGTTATTACTGTTGTAGGCTTTTGTTTCAATAAATTGTTTGAGATGAGGAAATCACCATTGCATGCTTCTACTTAAATTCCCTACTTTCATGATATAATATCACTGTAGCATGAACTTTTTATATTTTCCATAAATTTCACCCGAAAGCCAAATATCCCTAACTTTTTTGAGTAGTGTACTTCAAGAAGAGAGAGGAATATAAGGAAGGTAGCTTACAAGAGTGGAGGAAGGTGCACACAGGTGGAGTACATCTTATGCAGAAGGAGAAATCTGAAAGAGATAGGAGACTGCAAGGTGGTGGCAGGGAAGAATGTAGCTAGATGGCATTGGATGGTAGTCTATAGAGTTTTTGCGTAGGCTCGTAAAATTCACGTGACTCGCGGGGGTAAACATAAACACGCCGTAGGTGCCGCCATCTTGGATGGCAAGAGCAGCAGTTGCACTGTGACAACCCAGGCGTAACTTGTACTGTTTAGCGATCAGAATGAGTGAGGAGAACACACGGTCACAGTCTGACATAATAACATCCTATCATCTTCTTCAACAACTGACACTATGGCCTCTGACACTGTGTCTGCGATGTCTGTCACATTCAGTGGAGTCATTGTCAGCAGTCATAACAGCAGACAAGTGTTTTTAATCTTGCTCCCGTGCGCTCCTCTGGTGTGCCGAAATGCCTCAGTTGAACGGAGGTGGCGGGTGTGGGGTAACAGCTGGAGCAATTAGCAGAACAATGACTGCCAGTAATCTGCTCAGCGGGGATGATTTGGGGGCAAACGATGAGATGATATCTTTCAAAGACGAAGGGGAGCAGGAGGAAAAGATATCGGAAAACGTGTCAGCGTAAAGGGATGTGGATGATGTGAAGTCTTTGCTGGTGAACGAGTCGGAAAACAACAGCAGCTCCTCGGACTCAGAGGTGAGTGAAGCGCGCTGCGTGTTTTTTTTTTTTTTTTAAAGGCTCTCCACGGCGCGCCGCGTTAAAACGTACCTGATTTTATGCACATTTACAATATTTTTCTCCCCTTTCATGTGTGCATTGTCCTTTGTAGCAAGCAGAGAGGCGCCCCCAAACCAGACTCACAAAGTTTTGGTGTTTTTTTTTTGTTACTTACTTGTACCTGTAGGTAGATTTGGTTTGCAGTCTGGTGACAAGCCACTGGCTGCTGCGTGCGCGAGCGCGAGCGCCCTAAACCTACATGTTTTTGGTATGCGGGAGGAAACCGGAGAAATCCCGGAGTAAACCCACGCAACACGGGGAGAACATGCAAACTCCACACAGCTCACTATTGGTCGGGGGCTGGGATCGAGCCCACGGCCTCATGATCCCCGCGATCCCCCGGCCGAGGGTAAACTGTGCTGCCACAGTGCTAAACCACTGCTCCACCGTGCAGCCCGTTATGAGAAAGCGAGAGATTACGTCAGTGAAGGTAATTATTCAAAAATCCAACTTTTTTTTTTTTTTTTTTTTTGCATTTCACACCGGCCATTTAATTCCCCGCTTATCCCCTTATCAGGGGGAACAACAGGAGTACACCATTTTGCCGAGTTTGTAGGTACACGTGAGCTATGTGGTTTGTTTCACCCTGCTGCTGCTGTTTCCTGCCATCCAATATGGCGGCACACTCTAACGGGCCAGTGCGGCACGCCCCCTGACGTCATATGCAAAAACTCAATAGGATGACTTTGCAAAGCAAGAAGAGGAAAACAGTGATGACAGAGCCAAAAATTAAGTGGGGGAAGGTACACAAGGAAGGCCGCACAGAGTTCAGGAAGGAGTTGATACAGGCTCTGGGTGGTAGGGAAGAATTACCAAATGACTGGGAAAGGACAGCAAAAGTATTGAGGGAAATGGGTACAAAGGAGACTTGGTTGTGGAATGAAGAGGTACAGGAAAGTATTCAAAGAAAGAGGTTAGCAAAGAAAAAGTGGTATAGTCAGGGAGATGAAGAAAGTAGACAGGAGTATTTGGAATCTCGGTGCATGGCAAAGAGAGAGGCGGCAAAGGAAAAGGTATATAGTGAGTTGTATGAGAGGCTGGACACTAAGGAAGGAGAAGAGGAATTGTATCGATTGGATAGGCAGAGAGATGGAGCTGGAGAGGATGTACAGCAGGTTAGGTTGATTAAGGACAGAAATGGTAATGGAGAGGTGGGGGGGAGAGGGAGAGAGAGATGAAGATGTTTAGGAGAGATAGCAGTGGACTTTTTAACCAGCTTGTTTAACACAGTCTTGGAGAGTGAGAGGATGCCTGAGGAGTGGAGGTGTTTTGGTACCAGTTTTCAAGAACAAAGGTGATGCTCAGAGCTGTAGTAAGTAGAGGCATAAAGTTGATCAGCCACACTATGAAGGTATGGGAAGGAGTTGTTGAAGCCAGGTTAAGAGGATGGGCTAGTGGATTATAATGTAGGTGGTGGTAATGCACCTGTAAGCTGGTTGCCAACCACCAATCAAATCTAAAAGAAGAAGAAGAGGAAGGTTAAGAGGAGAGGTGACAATCAGTGAGCAGCAGTACGGTTTTATGCCAAGAAAGAGTACTACAGATGCAATGTTTGCTCTAAGGGTGCTGATGGAGAAGTATAGAGAAGATCAGAAGGAGTTGCACTGTCTCTTTGTGGATCTAGAGAAAGCATATGATAGGGTGCCAAGAGAGGAAGTGTGGTACTGTATGAGAAAGTCAGGAGTGGCAGAGAAGTATATGAGGGTGGTGCAGGACATGTATGAGGACAGCAAGACAGTGGTGAGGTGTGCTGTAGGAGTGACAGATGGATTCAAGGTGGGGGAGGGATTACATCAGGGATCGGCTCTGAGCCCCTTCTTGTTTGCCATGGTGATGGACAGGCTGACAGAGGAGGTCAGGCAGGAGTCTCCGTGGCCCATGATGTTTGTAGATGACATTGTGATCTGTAGTGAGAATAAGGAGCAGGTGGAAGAGAACCTGGAGAAGTGGAGGTATTCTTTGGAGAAAAGAGGAATGAAAGTCAGTAGAAGTAAGACAGAATACATGAGTGTGAATAAGAGGGAGGCAAGTGCAGTGGTGAAGATGGAAGGAGTAGCGGTCGTGAAAGTAGAGCAGTTTAAATACCTGGGGTCAACCATCCAAAGCAATGGAAAATGTACAAGAGAGGTGAAGAAGAGAGTGCTGGCAGAGTGGAGATGAGTGTCGGGTGATTTGTGATAGAAGGGTAGCAGCAAGAGTGAAAGGGAAGATTTACAAGACAGTAGTGAGACCTGCTATTGATGTATGGTTTGGAGATGGTGGCGCTGACAAAAAGACAAGAGGTGGAGCTGGAGGTGGCAGAGTTGAAGATGCTAAGATTTTTATTGGGAGTGACAGAGGGAAATGATTAGAAATGAGTATATCAGAAGGACAGCTTAGGTTGAGCAGATTTTAGACAAAGAGGCAAGGCTGAGATGGTTTAGACATGTGCAGAGGAGGGATAGGGGATATATTGGACAAAGGATGTTGAAGATGGAGCTGCCAGGCAGAAGGAAAAGAGGAAGACCACAGAGAAGATTCATGGATGTAGTGAAGGAGGACATGGAGAGGGTTGGTGTTACAGAGGAAGATGCAAGGGATGGGGTGAGATGGAGACAGATGATCCGCTGTGGCGACCCCTAAAAGAAGCAGCAGAAAGAAGATTTAAGAACCCGATGAGACTCATTATCAGTGTGTGGTGATGATGCAATCATGGATGCATGAAGAATTCCTTAATGCAGCTAACAAACTAATTAGCTGCTGCGCGCATGACATGGCCTACAAACCCTTGAGGTGTGTGTTGTAAACACTGGACAATGTTTATTTTGTGTGTGAAATGACAATAGTTATGTGGTTTATTATATTATGCTCATTTACTGCCACACTGCAGTGATATGATACCACACTCTTGTGTAATATTGTTTAATTACAAGCACTGTCAGTAAGAAGAAGGGAGGGAGGAAAAAATAACCAGGAAAAAAAATGGAACCTGGTATGAAAGGGTCAATTAACCATGATGCTGATTTAAGGTCAAATTCCCCAGCCATAGTATGAATAAATATTTACTTGTATGCAGTCAGAATATTTGTTTAATAGAGTTTTAATTATAAATAATTGTGTATCTAAATATCCAAGTGCATGGTGCTCAGCTGGAAAAGGGTGGATTGACCTCTCTTGGTTGATTGAGGTCAAGGTGGATTGACCTCAAGGTCCTGCCCCAAGTGGAGGAGTTCATGTATCTCAGGGTCTCATTCCTGAGTGATGGGAAAATGGAGTGGGAGATTGACAGATGGATTGGAGCAGCATCTACAGTGATGTGGATGTTGTACCGGTCTGTTGTGATGAAGAGGGAGCTGAGTTGTAAGGCAAAGTGGTAGATTTACTGTTCAATCTACGTTCCTGCCCTCACCTGTGGTTATGAACTTTGGGTAATAACCAAAAGAATGAGATTGCGGATACAAGCGGCTGAAATGAGCTTTTTTCCGTAGGATTGCTGGACTCACCCTTAGAGATAGGGTGAGGAGCTTAATCATCTGGGAGAGGCTCAGGGTAGAGTCGCTGCTCCTCCACATTGAAAGGAGCCAGTTGAGATAGTTCAGCCATCTGATCAGGATACCTCCTGGACTCCTCCCACTAGAGGTGTGTCAGGCACGTTCCACTGGAAGGAGACCCCGGGGCAGACCCAGGACACGCTGGAGAGACGGTCTTCCAGCTGGCCTGGGAACGCCTTGATATCCTCTCTGAAGAGTTGGAGCAGGTGGCTGGGGAGAGGGAAGTCTGGGCTTCTCTGCTTGAGCTGCTGCCTCCACGATCCAGACCTCCGGAAAAGCAGTAGAAGATGGATGGGTGGGTGTGTCTTAAGTATGTACAATATGTTGTGGATGTTAATCAGAATGTGGCATGGATTAGAACAGCGGTCCCCAACCTTTTTTGTACTAGGGACCAGTTTCATGCATGAAAATTTTCTGCGGACCGGGTAGAGGTACAGGGGTTCCAATAACAAAAACCTTTCAGTTCAGAGCGTGTAATCTGAAACAATTACACTTTATATTAGGCAATTACAATGATTCTACAACATAACATCAACTCACCATAATCAGTGGGAACTCTGGGCTTGTTTCCCTGCAACTAGAATTTTGTTTTTGGCTCATTTTTTCAAGAGTTAGGTTGTGTCACTGGTGCGTGAAACATCATGCCAGAGTCAAGAGCGGTTGTGAAGCGAGGGCGGAAACAGTTGTTTTTCAAAATAAAATCTCCGCAAGACTAATGGAAAAAAATAGCTTTAATGTTAACCACAATTTTTTTTTCTTTGTGGCCCGGTACCAAATGATCCACGGACCAGTACCGGTCCGGGGACCGGGGGTTGGAGACCCCTGGATTAGAACACTTAAGTGTTGGCAAAGGTATTTACTCTTTGAAGAGTTTATAGTTTTCAGTATTGTGTCTCATTGTAACTGATTCCAAATGGCTAGCAGTAATAACAGTACTATGTGGGAGAAAATGTTTATTTCCTTAGTCTACTTGACAATACCTACCATGTATAGCACCTCTTTTTTCTTTCTATATTACCAGATGCCTCTGGGCAGGCAGTGTGTTGACCACTATCGTATGCTGCATCGGTACAATGTATTCTCCCATGATGAGATGGTGTGCAACATGGCCTCCAAAGCTGAAACACTTGATGTGGTCCTGGCCTCAGCCGTACACAAGGACATGGTCATCATGATCCGAGAAGAGCAGGAACTGCGGGGAAAAGTGAAAAAAATGGTACAGCAGTTACCACATTTTCATACTGTGTATTTGTGTAATCATCTCAGTAGAGCTGCATTCTACAAAGGATTAACTTCAAAAAAGTTAATTTACATATATGATCATTGAGGACCTGCTCACACTATAAAGTTCATCCTTAACCGAAGTCTGCTTCATCTTCAGCTGGCCCCAGTGAGAGTGTGCCATAAGTCAGATGCATATTCACTACATCACACTTGTTCTCTCACACCTTCAGGGAGTGTTGCAAAACAAGGAAGCAAAGTACGATCACCTCCAGGATGACGAGCGGCAGTGTGCCAAGTGCAGAACCACCTGCTACCTGTCTGCCATCACCTGTCCCTGTAGCCCAGGAGTGTTGGTCTGCTTGTACCACATCAACGACCTCTGCCCCTGCCCCATCACAAACTACACACTAAAGTAAGTTATTAGTCATCAGAGTGAATATGAATGTATCTGTAAATATATATTTTAGAAGTCTTTAATTAGAAAATAATTAGATTTGTATTGTGTTATCCAATAATTCATTGCTTGCTTTACTGCTGTAGTTACAGATACACACTGGACAACCTGTTCCCCATGATGAATGCTGTGAAGGAGCGAGCCAAACTCTATGATGAATGGGCCTCCCGAGTGTCTGAGACTCTAGAGGCTAAACTAGACAAGAAAAGGGGTAAGCAACAAGTGCCGATTTTAAAATCAGGTCCTAAAGAAGTTTTCTGGAGGAAGGGTAATTGTCCTTTTTTCAGCTCGTCACTGGAAGATACAGTGACATTTAATTTTGAAAGTACCACTAATTTGCAGTGAATTCTTTATTCTACATGTATTCACTAAGGCTAATGATGAACACCATTTATTACAACTTTTACATCTATCAGCTATTTCAGCACAAGTAAAGGTCCCATATTGTTCAAAATGGTGTTTTGTGGAGTTCAGCCTCAAAATATGGCCATGAATTGAGATGCTCACTTCATTAGTATGCTAGTAGACACTAATGCACTTCCTGAAAATTATCACAATCAAGTAAATGTTCAGTGTTATCTCAGTTAATTGCCAAGTTGTGACAGACTCTGATTAAGTTGGTGTTCTCTCCTCAGGTCTGCCCATCTTCCGTGCCCTCCTTGCTGAATCAGAATCCAAGCTGTTTCCTGACAATGACCTTTTGCGTCGGCTACGCCTGGTCACACAAGACGCAGAAAAATGTGCCTCTGTGGCACAGCAGCTGTTAAATGGGAAGAGGCAGACCAGGTAATGTTAGGTGCATTTCAGACCACAGAACAGAGAAAGATTTCCCCTTTTTGTGTGGGATGCAATCACTATTTTGTTATTTAAAAATGTTCATAGATCCCTTGAATGTGGTTTATTTATTAAATTAATGGACTCTGTGCAGGTATCGTTGTGGCAGTGGGAAGTCACGGAGCCAGCTGAATGTAGAAGAGCTCAGTTCATTTGTGAGGCAGCTGTATAACCTCCCCTGCTGTCTCCCTCAGGCACCTCTGTTAAAGGTAAGCTAAGGGGAAAAAAAATCATACTCTATTGTTACCATAAAACAGTATTTTTTTATTATTCTGCAAATTAGCTGCCTGGTTATGACCTGTGTCTACTCTTGTTTAACTTAGATTTTATCTGACTTACAGTGCATCCGAAAAATGTTCACAGCGCTTCACTTTTTCCATATTTTGCTATGTTACAGCCTTATTCACAAATGGAATTAATTCATTTTTTTCCTCAAAATTCTACACACAATACCCCATAATGATGACATGATTTTTATTTATTTTTTTAGATTTTTGCAAATTTATTAAAAATAAAAATCTAAGAAATCACATGTACATAAATATTTGCAGCCTTTGCTCAGTACTTTGTTGCTGCACCTTTGGCAGCAATTACAGCCTCAAGTCATTTTGAATATGATGCCACAAGCTTGGCACACCTATCTTTGGGCAGTTTTACCCATTCCTCTTTGCAGCACCTCTCAAGCTCCATCAGGTTGGATGGGAAGCATCGGTGCACAGCCATCTTCAGATCTCTCCAGAGATGTTCAATTGGATTCTAGTCTGTGCTCTGGCTGGGCCACTCAAAGACATTCACAGAGTTGTCCTCAAGCCACTCCTTTGAATCTTGGCTGTGTGCTTAGGGTCGTTGTCCCGGTGAAAGCTGAACAGTCACCCCAGTGTGAGGTCAGGAGTGCTCTGGAGCAGATTTTCATCTAGGATGTCTCTGTACATTGCTGCATTCATCTTTCCCTCTATGCTGACAAGTCTCCCAGTTCCTGTCACTGAAAAGAATCCCCACAGCATGATGCTGCCACCACCATGCTTCACTGTAGGGATGGTGTTGGCCTGGTGATGAGCTGTACCTAGTTTGCTCCAAACATGACGCCTGGCATTCACACCAAAGAGTTCAATCTTTGTCTCATCAGACCAGAGAATTTTGTTTTTTCATGGTCAGAGAGTCCTTCAGGTGCCTTATGGCAAACTCCAGGTGGCTGCCATGTACCTTTTACTAAGGAGTGGCTTTCGTCAGGCCACTCTGCCATACAGGCCTGATTGGTGGATTGCTGCAGAGATGGTTGTCCTTCTGGAAGGTTCTCCTCTCTCCACAGAGGAATGCTGGAGCTCTGACAGAGTGACCATCGGGTTCTTGGTCACCTCTCTGGCTAAGGCCCTTCTCCCCCTATCGCTCAGTTTAGACGGCCAGCCAGCTCTAGGAAGAGTCCTGGTGGTTCCAAACTTCTTCCATTTACGGATGATGAAGGCCACTGTGCTCACTGGGACCTTCAAAGTAGCAGAAATTTTTCTGTACCCTTCCCCAGAATTGTGCCTTGAGACAATCCTGTCTCGGAGGTCTAGAGACAGTTCCTTTGACTTCATGCTTGGTTTGTGCATGAAGTCACAAACCAAGCATGTGGGATCTTGCATAGACAGGTGTGTGCCTTTCCATATCATGTCCAGTCAACTGAATTTACCACAGGTGGACTCCAATAAAGCTGTAGCAACATCTCAAGGATGATCAGTGGAAACAGAAGGCACCTGAGCTCAATTTTGAGCTTCATGACAAAGGCTGTAAATACTTACAGTATCTCACAAAAGTGAGTACACCCCTCACATGTTTGTAAATATTTTATTATATCTTTTCATGGGACAACACTGAAGATATGACACTTTGATACAATGTAGTCAGTGTCCAGCTTGAATAACTGTAAATTTGCTGACCCCTCAAAATAACTCAACACACAGCCTTTACTGTCTAAACTGCTGGCAACAAAAGTGAGTACACCCGTAGTGAAAATGTCCAAATTGTGCCCAATGAGCCATTTTTCCTCCCCGGTGTCATGTAACTAGTTAGTGTTACAAGGTCTCAGGTGTGAATGGGGAGCAGGTATGTTAAATTTGGTGTTATCACTCTCACACACTCTCATACTGGTCATCGGAAGTTCATCATAGCACCTCATAGCAAAGAGCTCTCTGAGGATGCAAAAAAAAAAAAAAAAAGAATTGTTGCTCTACATAAAGATGGCCTAGGCTATAAGAAGATTGCCAACACCCTGAAACTGAGCTACAGCATGGTGGCCAAGACCATACAGTGGTTTAACAGGACAGGTTCCACTCAGAACAAGCCTCGCCATGGTCGACCAAAGAAGTTGAGTGCACGTGCTCAGCGTCATATCCAGAGGTTGTCTTTTGAAAATGGACGTATGAGTGCTGCCAGCATTGCTGCAGAGGTTGAAGGGGTGTGGGGGTCAGCCTGTCAGTGCTCAGACCATACGCCACACACTGCATCAAGTTGGTGTGCATGGCTGTCATCCCAGACGATAAGATAAGATAAGCCTTTATTAGTCCCACAATGGGGAAATTCCAGGATTGCAACAGCACAGGGACAGCAACACTCAGAGCAACAATCAAGAAGACAAGAAAAACAAGAGCAGCGAATATACATACACTACCGTTCAAACGTTTGGGGTCACCCAGACAATTATTTTGTGTTTTCCATGAAAAGTCACACTTATTTACCACCATGAGTTGTAAAATGAATAGAAAATATAGTCAAGACATTGACAAGGTTAGAAATAATGATTTGTATTTGAAATAATAATTTTTTCCTTCAAACTTTGCTTTTGTCAAAGAATCCTCTATTTGCAGCAATTACAGCATTGCAGACCTAACATGATTGCACAAGGGTTTTCTAATCATCCATTAGCCTTCTGACGCAATGAGCAAACACATTGTACCATTAGAACACTGGAGTGATAGTTGCTGGAAATGGGCCTCTATACACCTATGTAGATATTGCACCAAAAACCAGACATTTGCAGCTAGAATAGTCATTTACCACATTAGCAGTGTAAAAAGTGTATTTCTGATTAGTTTAAAGTTATCTTCATTGAAAAAAAGTGCTTTTCTTTCAAAAATAAGGAAATTTCTAAGTGACCCCAAACTTTTGAATGGTAGTGTATGTACATATATATACACACAGTGTGGAGCATTGTAGCTAGATGGAACAAATATATAAATATATATACACACAGTGCGGAGCATTGTAGCTAGATGGAATAAACAGCATAACCGTCTACTTAGTTTTCCTACATAGCATGAATATGTACCCATACATATTGTCACCCTCCGTAGCGACCGATATTGTCCTAGTTGTATACTGGAGGGGACCATTTGTGTAAGCCTATTGCGTCTTTTGCATTCAATACTATTAGGTCGTCACGTTTTTTTTGCTATCTCTGCGAGCAGCCCTGCTTAGGTTATACAGTCTGACAGCCGTAGGTAGGAAGGACCTGCGAAACCTCTCGGTTGCGCACCTAGGATGATGTAGTCTGCTGCTAAATGAGCTCCTCAGTGCGTTCAGTATGTCCTGCATAGGGTGGGACTCGGACTCCAGCAGAGATGATAGTTTAGCCACCATCCTTCTCTCTCCTATCTCCTCCACTGGGTCAAGGCGTTGCCACAGGACAGAGCTAGCTTTCTTGATCAGTTTGTTCAGTCTCTTCCTATCGGCTGCTGTAATGCCACTGCCCCAGCAGACCACTCCAAAAGTGATGGCTGATGCCACCACCATGTCGTAGAATGTCTTCAGCAGCTCCCCTTGTACACCAAAAGACCTGAGTCTCCTCAGTAGGAACAGCCTGCGCTGTCCCTTCTTGTAGAGTGCATCGGTATTGTGTGACTAGTCTAGTTTATTGTTCAGATGAACACCCAGGTACTTGTAGGATGTCACCATCTCAATGTCTGTTCCCTGTATGTTTACTGGTGCTGTGCGGGGTTGTCCTTGCCTGCGGCAGTCCACCACCAGCTCCTTAGTTTTCCTCGCGTTGATCTGGAGGCAGTTCCAATGGCACCAGTCCAAGAAGTCCTGGATAAGTCCTCTGTACTCAGCTTCATCTCCGTTGGAGATGAGGCCGACAATTGCAAAGTCGTCAGAGAACTTCTGTAGATGGCAGTGTGTTGTGTTGTGTGAGAAGTCCGCAGTATAAAGGGTGAACAGGAAGGGAGCCAAAACCGTTCCCTGGGGGGCCCCGTGCTACCGATGATCGTGTCGGACACACAGTCCCGGGTTCTCACAAACTGTGGCCAGTTAGTGAGGTAGTCCAGGATCCATGATGGCAGGTGCTGGTCCACCCCTGCGCACAGCAGCTTGTCCTTCAGGATCATCGGTTGGATGGTGTTGAAAGCATTGGAGGAGTCAAAGAACATGATCCTCACCGCATTCCCGGGCTTCTCCAGGTGGGACAGAAAACAGTGAAGGAGGAGGATCACTGCATCCTCCACCCCACTGCCATGCTGGTAGGCGAACTGGAGTGGATCCGTCGCTGGTCCCACCAGGGGACAGAGGTGAGCAAGGAGCAGTCTCTCCAGGGTCTTCATCATGTGAGACGTCAGGGCCACTGGTCTGTAGCTGTTCAGGTCTTTGGGGTGGGAAGTCTTTGGTACAGGTACCACACAAGATGTTTTCCACAACTGTGGTACCCTCCCCAGCTTCAGGCTCAGGTTGAAGATGTGCTCCACAGTCCCACACAGCTGGTCTGCACAGGACTTGAGGAGCTTTGCGCTGATGCCGTCCGGTCCCGAGGCCTTCCTCACCTTGATCTTCCTCAGCTCCGTCCTCACCTGGGTCTTAGTGAGGGTCATGTTGGGGGGGGCTGTGTGTTGGGAGTGGGGGGTGTTGGTGGAGTGGGGTGTGGGCAGCAGGACTCGATGTCTTTAGAGGCAGCAGTGGTTGTTGTGCAGTCGGGGGGGGGGGGGGGGGGGGGGGTTGGTCAAACCTATTAAAAAACAGGTTCAGATTGTTCGCCCACTCCCTGCCCCCGTGGCCTGGGGGGAAGTATTCTGGAGCCCAGAGATGGTTTTAAGGTTTCTCCAGACCCCGCCGATGTCGCTCTGTTGCAGCTTGTCGTCCATCTTCTTCCTGAAGCTGTCCTTGCCTTCTCTGATCTTCCTCCTCAGCTCCCTCATTACGGACTTCAGCATCTCCCTGTTCCCCGACCTGAAGATCCTCTTCTTCTCTCTCAGAAGTGTTTTTATCTCACGGTTGATCCAGGGTTTGTTGTTCGAGCAACACCGTATGGTCTTGGTGGGTACGGTGTTGTCCACACAGAAGCTGATGTAGTCCATGATGGTGTGAGTGAGGCCATCGATGTCCTCACCATGTGGATCGCAGAGCTGCTCCCAGGCAGTGGTTTCAAAACAGTCCTTTAGAGCGTCCATTGCCTCCTCAGACCATAACTTCACTGTGCACATGACCAGAAGTTGTCTGTGTACTAGGGGTTTGTACACCGGCAGGAGATGAACCAAGCTGTGATCCGATCTCCCGAGTGGGGGGAGTGGTGATGAGGTGTACTCCTCCTTAGTATTTGCATAGAATAAGTCCAGTGTTTTATTGTCTCTAGTGTGGCATGTGACATACTGGGTGAACGTGGGCAGAATGGGGGACAGTGAAATATGGTTGAAATCACCTGAGATGAGGAGAAGAGCATCTGGGTGTTCTGTCTACAGCCTGCCAGTTACCGAGTGGATGACGTCACGCGCTGTCCCAGCGTTCGCCGTCGGATTTGCATAAATAACAATGCAGAACACGTGTGAGTATTCCCTCGGGAGATATGTAGGCCGCATGCTAACAGCTAGCAACTCCATGTCTTTGTTGCAGTGTTGTTGTTTAACCTTGATATGTCCCAGTCTGCACCAGTTGTTATTGACATACATCATCACTCCTCCGCCCCTTGCTTTCCCACTGTCTGGTGTTCGGTCTGCCCGTATTGCGTGGAAACCCTCCAGTTCAATGTTAGCATCTGTTGCTAGTTCTGTTAGCCACGTCTCCGTAAATAGCATCAAGCTACTCTCTCTGTATATGCTCTCGTAGCGGGAGATAGCCGCTAGCTCATCTGTTTTACTGAGTAGCGATCATACATTCCCCATAATAACGGATGGGAGGGCGGGTCTGTACCTTATATTCCTTGCCCGCCGTCTTACTCCAGCTCAACATCCACACCATTTCCGTCTTATTTTTCCCGGTATGTCGAGTTTTTGCTTTAGCATCATGGGCCGGTTAAGTGCCAACAGCTGGTCCCTATTGTACTGCCTCCTGCAAGAAACAGTGGCTCCGTCCGCTGGCTCAGGAGACATTTGGGCGATCAACGTGTCTGTGATGGATAAAGGTGTCGCCGAAACAGAAAGATTAGCAAGAGAGCCAGATAGTAAATAGAAATAGGAAGAAATTGATCCGCTGTTGCAAAAAGGCAGCCTACTCATGTGGCGCCGGAAGTGATAAGAAGGAAGCCCCTTTTAAAGATGATGCACAAGAAAGCCCTCAAACAGTTTGCTGAAGACAAGCAGATTAAGACATGGATTACTGGAACCATGTCCTGTGGTCTGATGAGACCAAGATAAACTTATTTGGTTCAGATGGTGTCAAGTGTGTGTGGCGGCAACCAGGTGAGGAGTACAAAGACAAGTGTGTCTTGCCTACAGTCAAGCATGGTGGTGGGAGTGTCATGGTTTGGGGCTGCATGAGTGCTGTCGACACTGGGGAGCTACAGTTCATTGAGGGAACCATGAATGTCAACATGTACTGTGACATACTGAAGCAGAGCATGATCCCCTCCCTTTGGAAACTGGGCCGCAGGGCAGTATTCCAACATAACAACCCCAAACACACCTCCAAGACGACCACTGCCTTGCTAAAGAAACTGAGGGTAAAGATGATGGACTGGCCAAGCATGTCTCCAGACCTAAACCCTATTGAGCATCTGTGGGGCATCCTCAAACGGAAGGTGGAGGAGCGCAAGGTCTCGAACACCATGATGTCATCATGGAGGAGTGGAAGAAGATTCCAGTGGCAACCTGTGAAGCTCTAGTGAACTCCATGCCCAAGAGAGTTAAGGCAGTTCATGGAAAATAATGGTGGCCACACAAAGTATTGACACTTTGGGCACAATTTCGACATTTTTATTTAGGGGTGTACTCAGTTTTGTTGCCAGCGGTTTAGACATTAATGGCTGTGTGTTGAGTTATTTTGAGGGGACAGCAAATTTACACTGTTATACAAACTGCATAATGACTACATTGTATCAAAGTGTCACATCTTCACTGTTGTCCCATGAAAAGATATAAAATATTTACAAAAATGTGAGGGGTGTACTCACTTTTGTGACATAATGGATGTACATGTGATTTCTTAGTTTATTTTTAATAAATTTGCAAAAATTTCAAAAAACTTTTTCCACATTGCCATTATGGGGTATTGTGTGTAGAATTTTGAGGAAAAAATTAATCTATTTTGGAATAAGGCTGTAACATAACAAAATGTGGAAAAAGTGAAGCACTGTGCATACTTTCTGGATGCACTGTGTATATAGCAATTAAAATGTAAAAAGGTAATTGCTTGAAACAGAAAAAAGGAAAGTAAAATTTGGCTCGTGTACTGCAAAGTTCTGTTTTGCAAGTTTCTTTATTATTAGGGCAGCATGAGTGTATTAAAAAGTATCAGTTGACAGCTGATGGATCTGAAGACAAAAACTGAGTTTTATGCCATCTTCAGGAACTTTTGAATCGCATTGAAGACTTCCAGCAGCACTGCGAGAAGGTCTTGGCAGATGCACTTCCAAGTGTTTCCGAGATCCAGAGTCTGTTAGATGTCAGCTTTGACTTTGACGTGGACCTACCGGAGCTACCCCGCCTGAGAGTGAGGCTGGAACAAGCACGGTGGCTGGAAGGGGTGCAGCAGGCCAGCGCTCAGCCTGCCACCCTCACTCTGGAAACGCTGAGGAGGCTCATCGACCAGGGAGTCGGTCTGGCACCTCATTCATCTGTAGAGAAGGCCATGGCACAGCTTCAGGAGCAGCTCACAATGTCCGAGCAGTGGGAGGACAAAGCCAGCAGCCTCCTTAAGGCCAGGTAAGAGCAGCAACAACTGATCCACAATGATGATGATTGTATCCAAGCCTCAGGGTGGAAAACCATTTAGACCTTCAGTTAAAACACCTTACAAATAGAGTTGCTTGCTCAGACTATAAACCAAACACGAACTGCATCCAAATTGTCATTTTGCATTTCAGCTTCATTCTTCTGTCCAGGTTTTTGCACTGATTGTAACTATATAATGCAATATGACGTCAGTGCTTCTGATTTTGCTTCATTTTAATTACAGCTAGTGCAAAATGCTGCTGCTAGAATATTCAACAAGATCAACAAAAAGTGAGCATCATATTTAGTTCTGCCCTAATTTCATTGGTTCTCAGTGCTGCTCAGTATTAACTGTCATATGTGCTTTTTGAAGGCTTTTAATGGCATGGCTGTCAGAGATGTGAATCTGTTCTCTCCATTATCAAACAAACTAATCTCAAATCAGGTCCTAGATTTCTACATTTTTCAAAAGTTTTGCATTCCTTCATCATTCTTAGTTCACCACAACTTTGATTTACAAATTCACAGTAAATGAAATGTTTATATTCCATATGAAAAAGCTTGGTGTCCAAAATAACTGCAGGCTTTATGTTGCACTATTAAAATTGTGCATACAGGATATTTAATGTAGTTTAAAAGGTTCTTGACTTAATGTCATGTCAGTTCTGGCTAAAGTTAAGTTAGTGGACATTGTGAAACTGTGCCCGTATTATACCAAACTGTAATACCTACAGTATATCATTAGTGTTGTGTTTTTTTTCACCAGACCTCCACACTCCATCGAGACTCTTATTGTTGCAGCAGAGAAGGCATCTGCCATCCCCGCCTACCTCCCAAACTGTCTTCTCCTGAAAGACACCATTAGAAAAGCCCAAGAGTGGCTTCAAGAAGCTGAAGAGTTTCAGGTCGGCACAAAGCATCAATTTCGTGAAATACACATGATCATAAATCTCTGTACAGGCTTTTTGGAAGCTGTAATGCTGATCTGTTCTGCTAACTTCAGGCCAGCGGGTGCATACTGATGGTGGAGAGCCTCTCCAACATGGTGCTACGAGGACAAGCCATTCAAGTCTACCTGGAACCTTTAGAACGGCTGGAGTCTTTAATGGTAGAAGTTCAGGATTGGAAAGAATCAGCAGCTTCCACTTTCCTTCAGAAAGATTCAACCCTCACCTTACTGGAGGTAAAAAAAAAAAAAAAAATATATATATATACTGTATATATATATATATATATATATATATATACTGTATATATACAGTATATATACTGTATATTTGTCTTTATAAAATGGTTGCAGTGGATTCTGAGTTTTAACATCTGCAGAAAACAAAGGCATATTTCTGAAGTTTTTATCCCCGCCAGACGAAGCCCAAAGGGGTCAAAGAGCCCTTTAGGCGAAGGTTGAAGGGGGACTATGTTGTGAGTCAGTCTGTCCGTCTGTCCCACTCTTGTGAAATCAACTCCTCCTACAGTTTTGTTCCGATTGTTTTGAAACTTGGTACCATGGTTTGATATACACTGAGGATGTGCATATTGCAATTTGGTTCTGATCAGATGATTTTTGCAGGAGTTGTAGCCCCTGACCTCTGACTTCTTATTTAACCTCACTTCATAGACAGTAATTGTCTTGTGAAATCAACTCCTCTTACAGTTTTGTTCCGATTGTTTTGAAACTTAGTACCATGGTTTAATATATTCTGATGATGCGTATACAGTGGGGGAAAATAAGTATTGAACATGTCAACATTTTTCTCATTTAACACATTTCTGATGGAGCCATTGACCTGAGATTTTCACCATATATTAGTAAAGACTAGGGCTGTACAATATGTCAAAAAATTCATATCACAATATAAGTCATCTTATATCATGACAGTATATATCACAATATACATTTTCTGTAAATTCTACAGTTTAGAAAATCACATAAAAAGGACAATGTCTTTTTTTAACTTTTTTTTTTTTTACATGTACTATTTTCCCTTATAATTTTACAGTGTTATAAAATAGTTTGGTAATGTGCATTTGAGACCTGACTCTCACAAATTTTAGGTTTTTCTACTACATCATATATCAATAAAAAGTAAATGTCAATAAGTTAAATATTTCCTGAGCCAGAGGAGAATAACGACAAAAAAAAAAAAAAAAAAAAACGACATTAAAAAAAATGTCTGAAAATGAGAAAATTACCCATGGCTGTGCCACCTACAGATATAAATTAGCTGTTAGTTTGAATCAGTGAACATTTAAGTGTAGACCTGCAGCCTGCCATTCTGGCCTGATTTAACCTGTTTGCTTCTTTGTAAAAATATTTCAGATTGGTCATGATGTGAAAGTCAGACACAAAAGATAATGTAATAAAATACATGTGATGACTTGAACTTTATTCATTATCACTACTTGACTAATTAAAATGATTAGAAATCAAATAAATTACATTGAAAGCCAACTTACTCCTCTGACCCATTTTAATGTATTATTTACAGTATTTTGCGTGTATGTGCCACATCATGCACTTTTGCAGCTTTAATAAAATTTTTTCAGACAAAACAAAGAAACTCAGCAGTAATTTACGCCAAAGAAAAAATGGTCTACTATATTCCATTTCCAGTTAGCACAACTTAGCATCGTCATTTAACATTTTATAGTTAGACATGGTGTTAATGTTACTTACCACCTATTAAAACAAGGTTAGCGAACTATCCTCTCTGATGCAGCATGATGGAAAACAGTCCCACATCCCTGGCAAACAGGAGTAGCAGCTATCTGAACCGGTAGTTTGGAGTTAACATTAGCATGCACTGGACTGAAGCCTACCCACCCATGATACACCTGTTCCGCTGTGCACACTGCAGAGGAGAGACGGGGCGCTCACAAGTAGTGGTGAGGAGCTTTACTGAATAAACGGAAGTATGTACGTTTTAAATAACGATATACAGACGTGGACAAAATTGTTGGTACCCCTCTGCTAATGAAAGAAAAGCCCACAATGGTCACAGAAATAACTTGAATCTGACAAAAGTGGTAATAAATAAAAATTCTATGAAAATTAACCAATGAAAATCAGACAATGCTTTTGAATTTGTACATGTAGATGTAGATAGCGATTGCCTTAATATGGCATTTAATTCAACGTTAGACTTGATGGGATTTTCTCAGAAAGTAGGAAATTCTATCCATTATCTCCACCATACGTTGGACCTTTTTTTTTTTTGTTGTTACTTATTTGTACCCGTAGGTAGACTTGGTTTGCAGTCTGGTGATAAGCCACCGCTGCTGGTCGCTGCGTGCGCGAGCGCCCTAAACCTACATGTTTTTGGTATGCGGGAGGAAACCGGAGAAATCCCGGAGTAAACCCGCGCAACACGGGGAGAACATGCAAACTCCACACAGCTCACTGTTGGTCGGGGGCTGGGATCGAACCCACGATCTCATGATCCCCGCGGTCCCCCGGCCGAGGGTAAAACTGTGCTGCCACAGTGCTAAACCACTGCGCCACCGTGCAGACCTTGTTCTGACATATGGCATAGAAATAGAAAATCTGGTAGTGTCTCCTCATAACCTTGTACTGTCAGACCATTGTCTGTTAATCTTTGATTTTACTATTTCTGACTATTTGGCTACTAAAGAAAAATATTACTACAGTAGATGCCACTCAGATGATGTTGTTACCAAATTTATGCAGATTGTTTCCTCTATGCCATGTGTCAACACAACGGAAATAAGCTATAGACAGCTTGCTCCTTCTGTAATTGATAGCATGGTAGATAGTGTTACAGCTTCTCTGCATCAGACTCTAGACATGGTGGCCCCTTTAAAAAAGAAAGTCTAATCAGAGATTTCTAACTCCTTGGTTCAACACAGAAACTTGTAGCTTAAAACAGAAGACTCGTCAATTAGAAAGAAAATGGCACTTCACTAATTTAGATTAAATCTATTTAGCTTGGACAAATCATCTTTTAATTTATAAAAAATCTCTTAGGAAAAGCTAGAATGAGTTATTATTCTGCATTAATAGAAGAGAACAAGAATAATCCCAGGTGTCTTTTCAGCACTGTAGCCAGGCTGACAAAGAGTCAGGACTCTGTCAATCCTAGCATTCTCTTAGAGTTTACTAGTCAGGACTTTATGAACTTTTTCAATAGTAAAATTTCATCTATCAGAGATCAAATCAGTCAGATTCTTACCACCGTTAACTTAAATACAGTAACTACTACAACTCCTTCAATTGATATGTTTGGATGAGTTTACTCCAGTTGACCTTTTAGAGTTAGACAAAATAATTTCCTCGTCCAAGCCTTCAACTTGTCTTTTAGACCCTATTCCTACCAGGTTATTTAAAGAAGTCTTCCCATTTATTGGTAGCTTTATTCTTCAAATAATCAATTCTTCATTAACTTCAGGCCATGTACCGCAGGGTTTTAAAACTGCTGTAATTAAACCCTTACTCAAAAAGCCAATGCTGGATCCAGGAGTTTTAGCTAACTATAGACCAATCTCTAATCTCCCTTTCATTTCAAAAATCTTAGAGTTGTTGCTACGCAATTATTTGACCACTTGCAGGGAAATGGTTTATTTGAGGAGTTTCAGTCTGGGTTTAGAATCCATCATAGTACTGAAACAGCCTTAGTGAAGGTCACTAATGACCTCCTTATCGCATCTGATAATGGACTTGTTTCTGTACTTGTCCTTTTAGACCTGAGTGCAGCTTTTGATACCATCGATCATAATATTCTACTTGGTAGATTAGAACACTATGTTGGACTTAATGGAACTTCATTGCAGTGGTTTAGATCTTATTTATCTGATAGGTTCCAGTTTGTTCATGTCAATAATGAGTTTTCTTTCAACTCAAAGCTCAGTCATGGAGTTCCACAGGGATCTGTGCTAGGCCCTACTCTTTTTAGTTTATATATGCTTCCGTTAGGCAACATTATTAGAAAGCACTGTATACATTTTCATTGTTATGCAGAAGGCACACAATTATACCTGTCAATGGAGCCAGATGATAGTAATCAATTAGCCATGTTAGAAGCCTGTCTTAAAGCGTACCTGTGGTGGTTGTGAAAAAAAAAGATATTATATTGAGCCCCTGTCTCACGTTCTAGTTCAAGTTTAAGTTCAAGTTCAAAGCAATGCGATATAAATCCATTGCTGATGTGCTGGTTCATCTATGTCAGCAAAACATGGGCGCAGCCATACTAGCGGCTACATGGCCTGCCAGGACGCTTCCTGTGATGTAGTGTCGTGGATACCGCGATCTGGATCAATATTGGCTGAGCCTGGAGTGCCCGGATGAGCAGTGGCTTTCGGGATATTCAAATTCAAATTCAAACGTTTATTTCAAACTCAGGGTTCATATAAAATGCAGAACTAAAACGAGTAGAAAATAAATAAATAAATGCTTAAATTCAGCGGGTCGTCTCGTCTGATCTGAGGTTGTAACGGCCGCCAGACGGCCGATGATTCGGCGCTGGGCTCTTCCCTCGCCGCTAAAACTATATACAGAGCAGCAGACACTCGGCGCTCTTGTAACAACAAAAACATACAATGCGATATGGATATCGCAACATGGCGGAATGTAAAGCCTTTGGATGTCTCAATAATAAGCGAAAAAAAGATAAACACTTCTTTTGTGTACCCAAACCCAGCTCACCTTGTCGGAAGATCGTAGCGGAAAAGTGGTTGCGCAATCTCGGAACAGGGCACAGACGTTTCCTTTCAGTCGAAATTGCATTGTGTGTGAGGATCACTTCGTCACTTTCACCCTCAGAAGACCTTTCTGGCTCAAACCTGTAGCCATGTTGGACGAATTCTTCCTCAGAGTCCGACAATTCAGCCATAATAGAATAAAAACACTCACAAAAGGTCTCCCGAGTCGGCGGACGGAGCCTCTGTTTACAGCAGGAGACGTTACAGCAGGGAAGAGCTAGTGCTAGCTAGCACTCGGCCGCCACCCGATGCTAGCGGAGAAACTCGATATACCGGGAACTGTAGCAAAAACGACGCGGGTGCCGGGCTGGAGTTCGGGTGGCGTGCGGGAAATATAAGACGGAATGATAAAGAACGATGGCAAGAACCAGGCAGACCGCCCGTAAAATCTGCTGGAGGAGGGGGCCCCCCGGGAGGCAGCTGGCCACCAAGGCTGCTCGGAGAAGCGCTTCGGCCACCAGCGGAGTGAAGAAGCCTCACCGTTACAGGCCCGTGGCTCCGAGAGAGATCCGTCGCTGCCAGAAATCCACGGAGCTGCTCATCCGTAAGCTGCCCATCCAGCACTGGTGAGGGAGATCGCTCAGGACTTCCAAGACCGACCTGCGCTTCCTGAGCTTCGCCGTCGTGGCTCTGCAGGAGGCCAGTGAGGCCTACCTGGTGGTCTCTTCTTCGCTAAGGGGGTCGCCATCATGCCCAAAGACTTCCAGCTGGCCCGCCGCATCCGCGGAGAGAGAGCTTGGACTTTCTGCTGCACATTCACCAACCATAATGCTCCGCACTGTGTGTCTATATATATATATATATATATATATATATAGATTTATAGTAATATGTACATATGTTTACTAGCTGTTCTTGTTTTTTTCTTGGCTTCTGATTGTTGCTCTGAGTGTTGCTATCCCTGTGCTGTTGCAATCCTGGAATTTCCCCATTGTGGGACTAATAAAGGCTTATCTTATCTTATCTTATCTTATCTTAAAAGCACCCTAGTCGCTCATACAGGTGGAGTATTGACTTTTCAGTACCAACGTAGTGAAGTCACATCCGCATGTGTCATGGCTGCCCGCATAGTTTTCATTGGCTGGCCATGCCTGTGGTCGTATTTGCATATTTCTCTGGTGGTATATGGCTGGCAATAATTATTTAACCAAATAACGAATACTTTGCCTAATGTTTTCAAGTTGAATGCGTTTAGACGACCACCACAGGTACCCTTTAAGGAAATCAAAGCTAGATAAGATAAGATAAGATAAGATAAGCCTTTATTAGTCCCACAACGGGGAAATTCCAGGATTGCAACAGCACAGGGATAGCAACACTCAGAGCAACAATCAGAAGGCAAGAAAAAAAAAAAAAAAAAAAAAAAAAAACAAGCAAGCAAGAGCAGCTAATATACATATGTACATATTACTATAAAATATATATATATACACACACACACACACAGACACACAGTGCAGAGCATTGTAGCTGGATGGAATAAATATATGAATATATGAACACACAGTGCAGAGCATTGTAGCTAGATGGAATAAATATGTAAATATATAAACACCCACAGTACGGAGCATTGCAGCTAGGTGGAATAAATATGCAAGTATATAAACACACACAGTGCGGAGCAATGTAGCTAGATGGAATAATATGTAGATATATAAAAACACAGTGCGGAGCATTGTAGCTAGATGGAATAAATATATAGATATATAAATATAAACACACCCAGTGCTGAGCATTGTAGCTAGATGGAATAAATATATAGATATATAAATATAAATATAAACACACCCAGTGCAGAGCATTGTAGCTAGATGGAATAAATATGTAAATATATAAACACACACAGTGCAGAGCATTGTTGCTAGGTGGGATGAAACAGCATAACCGTCTATTTAGTTATCCTAAAGCTTGGATGACTTGTAATTTCCTGCTATTAAATTCAGTGTGATATCCTACCGTGTAGCAATGATCACACTTGAGTTATTTCTTTGGCTAACTCTGCCGTTTATTCTGCAACACACATATAATAGACTGAACATGGATTCTGCGCGGGGTTTTCACACTCTTGTTCTAATGTGTCCCCTTCATAGTAGTGCTGAACAATACAGGTAGTTCCCCCTAGAGGCATGTGCCAGTAATGTTCTATTTTAGACTTGCAGTCTACCACATCCCTCCCCTCTAGATTAAACTACTCTTAATTACACTAGCCAATTACTAGACATCCTGGAACTCCCATTTAACCCTGAACTATCACAGTTACTTTTTAATTTCTTAAACACATGTGTCATACACATAATTTCTTTCTTTTTTTTTTTTTTTTCACATGTATAACACACATAACAGTCTAACTGGGGATTTGGTTTGACTACCGCATCCCAGTGAGGTTCCAGGACGCATTCTTGTCCTGTGGCTGGGGAACTCACTACTGACTAAGTATAGTCCTTCAAGTAGTCTGGAGCTTTCCTAGCTCGCTGAGATCTTCTCACGGCGGGTGAGCCAACTGCAGGTGAAGACTCAGACTGCTCCACTGTTTCGGCTGCTGCAGTGCTGCCCGTAGAATCTGCAGAGACGGTTACCTCAGGTTTCACCTGAAGTGGTGGTTCGTTGATGCTCTCCTCAGGATGGGTGTCAGACAACACCTCTGGTGCCATCGGCAGGGGAATGGAGCTCCTACCACGAACTTGGTCGATGTGTCGCCTCACCACTTGTCCATGACCTAATGTCACCTTGAATGACACAGGGCCTGTCTTTTCTGTTATTTCTCCTGGTACCCAGGCTGGTCCTGAGCCGAAGTTGCGGGTGTAGACCACGTCTCCTTCTCTCAGTATTCTCTCTCTAGCATGCATGTCATGATAACCTTTTTGTTTCTCTTGTTTATCATGCACTTTGTTTCTGAAGTCTGGATGTATTAAGTCAAATGTTGACCTCAACTTCCTTCCACACAACAGCTCAGCTGGTGACTTGCCAGTTGTAGATTGGGGTGTTATTCGATAGCTGAACAGAGCTCTCGACATTCGGGTTTCAATAGAGTCTCCTGTCATCTTTTTCATGAGTGACTTGAACGTCTGCACGGCCCTCTCGGCTAAGCCGTTAGAAGAAGGATGGTATGGCGCAGTCGTGATGTGACGTATGCCATTCTTTTCAGAAAACTCTTGGAACTGTTCACTCGTAAAACATGTACCGTTATCTGATACTATGATTTCAGGTATGCCATGTTGGCTGAAACTCTTTCTAAGACATTCAATGGTAACAGTAGAAGTAGAGCTACTCACAGAATATGCATCGATCCACTTTGAGTATGCGTCAACTATGATCAGGAACATTCTTCCCATCCATGGACCTGCGTAGTCAATGTGAATTCTTCTCCATGGTTTATCTGGAACTTCCCAGGGATGTAGTGGGGCTGCTGGAGGACTGTTCCTGTTCTCCTGGCATGCCGCACATGACTTCACAAGCGCCTCCACCTCTGCATCCATGTTGGGCCACCACATGTAGCTCCTCGCCAACGCTTTCATGCGAGTGATGCCAGGGTGTGCTTGGTGTAGTTGTTGCAGTAAGGCATTCCTACCAGGTGGTGGAACAACCACGCGTCCTCCCCACAGGATACAACCTTCCTGGGTGCTGAGCTCATCCTGTCGTCTGGCATAGGGAATGAACTCAGGACTGTTCATCTTCGGCCATCCTCGCAAGATGTATTCTCGCACTCTTGCTAGAACAGGGTCTTTGTCTGTCCATTTCTTTATTTGTTGCGCGTTCACCAGGGGCACGCCGATATCTTCAAACAATAGCACTCTCTCCTCCTCCTCAGGCGTGCTGTCTCTTCCTCCATCCAAGGGTAGCCTACTCATCGCGTCAGCATTCGTATGGTCCCGTCCGGCTTTGTAAACGATGGTGTACTCATACGCTGCTAATGTAACGGCCCATCTCTGAATTCTCTGAGATGTCATCTGGGGTATGGCTCTCATTTCACTGAACAGTGAAATTAGTGGCTTGTGGTCAGTCACTATAGCGAACTGTCTCCCGTACAGGTATTTGTGGAACTTTTTTACACCAAATACTACTGCAAGGCCCTCCTTGTCTAGCTGGGAGTAGTTTTTCTCAGCTGCACTAAGAGTTCTTGAGACGAACCCTATGGGTCTCTCTGAGCCATCCTCCATACGATGAGAGAGTACAGCACCCACACCGTAGGGTGATGCGTCACACGCCAGGATGAGTGGTTTGTTTGAATCATAGTGCACTAACACACTACAGGACTGAAGTAGCACTTTGGACTCTTCAAACGCCTTCTGCTGCTTGACCCCCCATGACCATTTTTCTTCCTTCTTAAGTAAGGTATGTAGTGGTGCCAGCAGCGTGGAGAGCTTTGGGAGGAACCTATGGTAATAGTTCAACAAGCCCAGGTAGGCTTTTAACTCAGTAACATTTTGTGGCTCAGGTGCCTCCGCAATGGCTTCCACTTTGTCTGTTAGAGGGTGTAGACCACTGGCGTTGATCTTGTGGCCTAGGAACACCACCTCTTTTCCCATGAACTCACACTTGCTTCTTTTCAACCTCAGACCGCTTTTCTCCAACCGTTGAAGCACTTCCTTCAGCGTTTTCAGATGTTCTTGTTCATTTGGTCCTGTACAAAGGATGTCATCCAAATAAACGGCAACATTCGGAATTCCACCTAGGATGCCCTCCATAGTTCTCTGGAATATAGCAGGACTGGAAGCTACTCCAAATGGTAAGCGTGTGTAGGTATATAAGCCTTTGTGTGTATTGATGGTTACATACTTTCTTGATTCTTCTTCCAGGACTACTTGTTGGTAGGCGTGACTCATGTCTAATTTCGTGAAGTGTCGGCCGCCGTTCAGCTGTGCGAAGAGGTCCTCCACTTTAGGAATTGGATACTGATCCACCCGTGATGCTCGATTGACAGTGAGTTTGTAATCTCCACATATTCTAATGGAGCCATCCGGCTTTCTCACTGGGACTATGGGCGCCGCCCATTCTGCAACCTGCACTGGCTCAATGATCTTGTCATCCAGCAGCCTCTGTAGCTCGCTTTCGACCAGTGGCTTGACTGCATAGGGTACCGGTCGGGGTTTGCAGAATCGTGGTTGGGCCTCCTTGTCCACATTAATCTTTGCAGTGACACCTTTTAGCTGTCCTAAGCCTTCTTTGAACACCTCAGCGTGTCTTTCGAGGATCTCCTCCAGCTGCAATTTGGGCTGAGATTCCACTTTATTCACCAACTGATCCATCATGGCCAGTTCTTGTAGCCAACTTCGCCCTAGTAGATTTGGTCCTTCGCTCCCAACTACTACTACAGGTAAGTCCTTTTCTTTGTTTTCGTGCTGCACCTTCACTTGTGCCATGCCTAGCACGTCTAGCTTCTCTCCTGTGTATGTTTTTAATTTTAATGAACAGGGATTTAATTCTGCTGTGTCTGTTTTCTTCCACAGTTGTGTATATTGCTGTTTACTTAATATGGTTACTCCACAGCCTGTATCAACTTCAAATGTTACTTTCATTCCATTAACATTCATGGTACGCGTGATGGGCGCTACCTTGGTCAGCTCCTCTGACGTGTTGTAAATTGTGTGAAAATCCATGTCTTCTGTATCACTTTCTCCCTCCCCTCTCAGTTGATTCGCTCGCTGTTCCTTTCCTGGGCCCTTGTTTTCATACTTTTGCCCATTAACTGTCGCTTTCAGCACCTGTGCGCTGTCCACCTTTATTCTACATGCTTTCTTAATGTGCCCTCGCTTGCCACAATTATGACACAGCTCAGTGGCAAATTTGCACTCGGCAGCATTGTGCTGGCCTTTGCAGCGATAACAACTGGGGAATTTGTGCTGAGTTTTGTCAGTCAACACTTTGTGGACACCTACTTGGGTCTTAGGCACACGAACATGCGTTGCTGTGTCCTCTGTTAGCTTCCCTTGCATCTCTCTCACATCTTTAGATGCTGTTTCCATCGCTTGGCATAATTCCAAAGCCTTCACAAAAGTGAGTTTTGTTTCAGATAAAAGTCGCCGTTGCATTCGGTCATCATTCACTCCACACACAAGTCTGTCTCTTAACATTTCTTCCAATGAGTCTTTGTAATCACAGTGCAGTGTTAATTTCTTCAATTCTGCCACATACTCTGCTATGGACTCAGTGTTCCTCCTTATGCGTGAATTAAATTTGAATCGTTGCACGATTTCACTCGGTTTGGGGCTGAAGTGCTTCTGAAGCTCAGCAGTAAGCTGGTCGTACGTTTTATCTTTCGGTAATGCAGGGCTTATTAAATTTCTCAACAAACTGTAAGTAGTTGCACCAACTCCACTCAACAGTACAGCCTTCCTTTTGTCTGGCTCCTCAATGTCATTAGCTTGGAAGAAAAAGTCCAACATTTCACTATATTCTTCCCATGACTGAGTCGAGTTATCAAAAGGGGTTACCGTTCCGATTACAGCCGCCATTGCTCGTCGTGGTGGGGAAACCTCGTTTTTCCTCCTCTGAACTTGCACTCGAACTACTGGAGTCACTTGAGTTCGCCACACTTGCAATGTTCTCTGTTTCTCGCCGCTGATTTTTTTCTTTTAATCCTCGTCGCCAATTGTGTGATATCCTACCGTGTAGCAATGATCACACTTGAGTTATTTCTTTGGCTAACTCTGCCGTTTATTCTGCAACACACATATAATAGACTGAACATGGATTCTGCGCGGGGTTTTCACACTCTTGTTCTAATGTGTCCCCTTCATAGTAGTGCTGAACAATACAGGTAGTTCCCCCTAGAGGCATGTGCCAGTAATGTTCTATTTTAGACTTGCAGTCTACCACATTCAGATAAGACTGAAGTCATTCTAGTTGGTCCAAAAACCCTTAGAAATTCCTTTCCAAATCAAACTTTTAGTTTGGATGTGGTTACTCTTTCTCTTAATAGCTTTGTGAGGAACCTTGGAGTTATTTTTGATCAAGATCTGTTTTTCAATTCACATATTAAATTTGTTTCTAAGACTGCCTTCTATCATTTGCGTAATATTGCCAAGATTAGGAGCATCTTGTCTCAGAGTGATGCTGAGAAACTGATCCCCGCTTTTGTTAGCTCTAGATTAGATTATTGTAACTCTTTATTATCAGGTTGTCCTAAAACATCTTTAAAAGACTGGATGAAGTGGAGAAAAGAATTGTGGGGAACGAAGAAAGGCTACAAGACATAGAAGGAGTGGTTGCAGGAATGTTAAAACTGCAAGAACAACTTCAGGAGAAATTAACGGATCAGGAATGCAGGTCGAGAAGAGAAAACATCAGGATTTATGGAATTCCTGAACAAAAAGAAATGGACCCAAAGACAATGATTACATTTATAGAGAAAGTGCTTAGAGATAACCTCGGCATCCCTGATACTGTAAACCTGAATATAGAGAGGGCGCACCAAACACTCGCCCCTCAGCCCCCACCTGGAGCCAAGCCAAGATCTATCCTTGTCAAATTCCAGAGCTTTAGAACGAAAGAAGTAGTAATCCGTTTGGCATGGCAGAAGAAAGGCTTTACTCTGGATGGCCATAAGATAAACTTGGATCATGATTATGCTCTGGTAATTTTACACAGACGGAAAGCATATGCCGAGGCGCGACGAGTCCTGAAAGAAAACAAAATACGATTTCAGACTCTCTATCCAGCTCGCCTAAGAGTTCACTATGAAGAAGGGCAGAGAACGTATGACACAGCGGAAGAGGCGACAGCGGACATGGTCAGCCGTGGCTTGCCGGTGAAAGTGATTGGGCAGCCAGCAATGTTGTGGGAGAGAGGATTCAGCGAGGAGCCTGGCAGCCAGCGCGGACCAAACGGAGCACCGCGGCCGGGAACACACAGAGCTTCAAGCAAAAGCTGCAAGCATTTAGACGCACAGCAGCGGAGGATACAGGTTGATTTGGTCTTTTTTGATTAAAGATAAGAAATAAATGAGAAAGATGTTAAGAAAAGAATTATGAAAATTTTGGTCGGAGGAAGGGACAACGAGGGGACATTGATCTGTTTATATGGCTGACGTCACAGTGGAGGGCCCTCTGACACACTTGAGGTGTAGAGGTTATCCCTCAAACCAGCAACAGGTCAGTAAATTGACCTTAGGGTTGGAAGTTAGTTTTGGAATCTGTTCTATTTTATTTAGTTTGTTTTTGTTATTCATTGTGTTATTCTTTTTCCAAGGGAGTGCTTACAGGGAACTGAGGTTAAATGTAAATATTTGAATGCAAGGAGAACCGGTTGAAATTGTTTCTTTCAATGTAAATGGAGTTCTCAATCCTATAGAGGAGTAAGAGTTTGACAAAACTAAAACAAGAAAAGGCACAGATTGACTCAAATGGGTTTCTTGAAGGAAGGCAATCTGAACATGCAAAATTAAAAAGGCAGGGCTTTAAATTTGTTTTCTCCTCTTCTTATAAAGCTGGGCACCGACGAGGCGTTGCTATACTTATTTCAAATTTACTAAATTATGATCATATATCAGAAGTACAAGATGAGGAGGGAAGATTTATCAAAATTACTGGTAAAATAGAGGGACATGAAATAACGCTTATAAACGTTTATGTATATTCCACCTGGAAGTGATTGGATTCTCTGTAGACGCATATTTGAGTTAATGATGAATTCTCAGGGAGTGGTAATCTGTGGAGGAGACTTCAGTATTAGATTAAATCCAAAATTAGATGTATCAAGTACAACCAATGCAGAAAATGCACTATTTAAAAAGGTAAATTCATTGATGAAAGAAGTGGGAATTATTGACGTTTGGAGAGAATTACATCCTAAAAGTAGAGACTATACACACTATTCTTGCCCGCACAGTGTTTATTCAAGAACAGACTATTTTTTTGTGTTCAATAATGATTCTTTCAGAGTAAGAGATTGCAAAATTGAGACAATTGATCTCTCGGATCATAGTCCCATTTCATTGTCTGTTATTTTAGAAAAGAAGGTCAGAAAAGTGTTGTGGAAGTTCAACTCAAATATATTAAATGATTCCGAATTAAGACAAAAATTAAAGGATGACATTAAGAACTATCTTGAGTTGAACGACACAGGCGAAAGAGGAAAGATCATTTCAGTGACGTCTCACTTGAAAAAATGAAAGGGGCAAAAATTAGCTGATCTCCAAGGAAAATTAAAACGATTACAACAGTTAGACAGTAATATGAGTAATTCAAAAGTAAAAGAGGAAATAAAAAAGATTAAAAGTGAAATTGATAACATCTATACGCAGGACACCCAAAAAAAAAAATGTTTTTTTGAAGCAAAAATACTACGAAATTGGGAGCAAATCGACTAAACTACTAGCATATAAATTACACAAACAGAGAGCAGAAAACACAATTTATAGAATAAAACACCCCCAAACGAAGAGGGTTGAAAACAAACTGGAAAAAATACAGGAAAGTTTTGAATTATTTTATAAAGATTTGTATTCCCAACCTCAAACTTCTAACGAGATACAAATAGAAGATTTTTTAAAAGCAATGAACTTACCAACAATGACAAATACACAAAATGAAAAATTAGTCCAACCAATAACAACCAAAGAACTAAATCTGGCCATTTCCAAATTAAAAGTGGGGAAGTCCCCAGGCTCCGACGGTTACACTACAGAGTGGTATAAATGTTTTAAAGAAGAATTGTCCCCTATACTATTAAAAACCTTTAATTGGATTATACAAAATGGTGAAATCCCTCCATCTTGGAAAGATGCAGTCATTTCTGTCATACCCAAGGAGGGTAAGTACAGACAGGATTGCAGTAGCTACCGTCCCATTAGTGTCCTTAACTTGGATTATAAATTATTCACAGCAATAGTGGCTTGAAGACTTGAAAAATTCCTACCTGATTTGATACATTTAGACCAGTGTGGATTTATCCAGCAAAGACAGACCTTAGATAATATAAGATGCTCCTTACATGTGATAGGACAAATAAATAAGGAAAAGACTCAGGCCATTATTGTAGGATTAGATGCCGAAAAGGCGTTCGACTCAGTCAGATGGTTATTCCTCTATGAAGTATTGGCGAAATTCGGTTTTAATGAAAATTTTATCACATTAATACAATCCCTTTATGATAAGCCAAGGACTCGTGTAAAGATCAACGGAGATCTTTCTGACTCCTTCCTCCTGGAACGAGGAACGAAGCAGGGATGCCCAATTTCACCCCCCTTTTTGCCCTTTATATTGAGCCCCTTGGCCAATTGATAAGACAGACTGGGGAGATTAAGGGGATTACAGTAGCTGGGAATGAACAAAAAGTTGCAATGTTTGCAGATGATGTACTTGTTTTTTTGGAGGAGCCTGAAAAATCTTTTATGAAGTTGATGTTGGTATTAAACAGTTTCAGGAAGTTATCTGGATACAAATTAAATATATCTAAAGCTCAGGTGATGACCCTGAATTATAAAGTTTCAAAATCTCTTAAGGAAAAATATAATCTTGACTGGGATGCTGTCTCCCTAAAATATTTAGGTATAATTCTCACTAAAGACATTTCTAGACTGTTTTAAGCAAATTATAACCCATTATCATTAGCAAGAAAATCAGACATAAATAGATGGAATTTTGTACCCTTTCTTAATTTAAACTCAAGGATTATTGCAGTGAAAAGGAATATAGTTCCCCGATTGCTGTATTTGTTTAGAACATTACCTATTGAAGTGAGTGACAATCAATTCAAGGAATGGGACATGGATTTCACGCTTTATATGGCAGGGGAAGAAACCAAGAATATGCTATACTGTTTTACAATTAAGGAAAGAAAAGGGCGGAGCAATGCTTCCTTGTTTAAAATACTATTATTATGCTTCTCAAGTTATTCCTCTATTATATTGGTGTAACCCAGACTTCCAAGCCAATGGAAGATAATAGAATCCAACATATCACCTATATTCCCCTTACAAGCTGCAATTTCAGATAAAAGATTAGCTGACCAATTACAGGGTCTAAACCCTTGGATTGAACACACACTTAAGGTATGGCATAAAGTAGTGAAAACCTGTGAAATAGGAAACATGCTAAGAAATTTCAGATGGTGTGCCTATGACACAGATTTTCAACCCAAAATGGATAAAAGATTTCAAACTTGGACAAAAAAAGGGCTAACAACATACCTCACCTTTACTAGCAAAGGAACACTACAGAATTTCCAGTCCCTACAAACCAAATTTGGTCTTGAGCAAGTAGACTTCTTCAGGTACCTCCAAATATGTGATTATTTTAACAAGCATAGCAAATCTCTAAACCTATTTTCAACAGAGTCACACTTTTTTAAAATTTTAAAGTCAGCTTATGACACTTCAATGAAAAAGGCAGTTTCTAAGTTATATAATGGGATGCTAAATGCAAGGAACGATGATACGCTACACACTAAGAATAAGTGGGAACATGAAGTGGGAATGGGCATTTCTGATGAGAATTGGGAAAAAATTTTGTATCGTTCAATGGTCCTCCACAAACTCATTGGTATGGAGAGAACACTGTTGGAAAAATGTGATAAGATTTTTTTAAGACTCCTCACCAAAGTAAATATAGAAACATAAATAATGAGTGCTGGAGAAGGTGTGGCTCTGTTGAAGCAAATCATTTTCATATATTCTGGGAATGTCGGGTTTTGCATCAATATTGGTCTGGAATTCATAAAGCTTTAAATGATATCTTCAAGGTAAACATTGCAAATGACTTTTTAAATTTATATATGGGTCTTGTTCTAACTCTGGACAGAAGAGGGGACATAAAATTGCTGCAGGCGCTCTTAGCAGCCAGTAAGAAATCAATTACTAGAAAATGGTTAAAGCCAGCGCCACCTACACTCAGTGATTGGTTTGGAATAATTTTGGAAATCTTCAAAATGGAAAAATTGACGTTTTTGTTAAGAATTCAAAGGGAAAATTTTTTATTCAATTTGGAATAAGTGGATTCATTTTATATCCCCTATTCAGAATGATTTTGTATGACTCCAGATGTAAACATCCTTGTTGAATCACCTTACTAAGACTGAAATTTTATTTATTTATTCTTCCATATGAGAAGAAGGAATGACTGTAAGCCCCCAGTTCAGGTTGTTTTTTTTTTGTTTTTTTTTTGGGGGGGGGGGTTAATTTTTTTTGTTGTTGTTCCTATAAAACAAATAAGGACTATGATGTAAATGTCTGAATGCTTTATTTGTAAAAATGGCATCCTTTTCTAATAAAAACATAAATGAGAAAAAATAGAATTAAGTTTAAAATCCTTCTTCTCACTTTCAAAGCTCTAAACAATCAGGCCCCTTTTTATTTAAAAGATCTGATACTACCCTATTATCCTAACAGAGCACTATGCTCCCAAAATGCTGGATTACTTGTAATACCTAGAATCTCCAAAAGTACAAAGGGAGGCAGAGCCTTCAGTTATCAAGCTCCTCTCCTGTGGAACCAGTTGCCAATCTGGATTCAGGAGTCAGATTCGATCTCTGTTTTTAAGAATAGGGTTAAAACCTTCCTTTTTGATATAGCCTACAATTAGGGAGGGATCATGTGTCTCTGAACCCTCCCTTAGTTATGCTGCTAATAGGTTTAGACAGCTGGGGGACCTCCAATAATGCACTGGACTTCACTCTCAATGAAATATTTTTTTTTGTTGGTCATTAACATCTGTTTGTTCTCTCCCATAGATTGAGTCCCCATTGTGCTGTTTGCTTTCTACATGTCTGTTCTTTTCACCATCTCTATCCCCTCACTCCCCAGCCAGTCGCAGCAGATGACTGCCCTTCCCTGAGCCTGGTTCTGCTGGAGGTTTCTTCCTGTTAAAAGGGAGTTTTTCCTCTCCACTGTTGCCAAGTGCTTGCTCACAGGGGATTGCCTGATTGCTGGGGTCTTTGTGCAATTGTGGGGGTTTCCCCTACAGTTGAAAGTGCTATGAGATGACTGTTGTTGTGAAATGGCGCTATATAAATAAAGTTGAATTGAATTACTATGGTCCTCATCTGTGGAACAGCCTACCAGAGAGCCTCAGGGCTGCAGTGTCAATAGATGTTTTTAAAAACAGGCTCAAGACCCACCTTTTTAATCTGGCTTTTAACAACCCTGTTTAGCTATTATTGAAGTAGTCATTTACAGTATGTTCCATTATGTTCCTCTTAGCTCCATCTGTTTTTAGATTTTCTCATCTTTCTTTTTATTCTGATGTGTTTTTAGCTCAGTATGTAAGTATGGGTTTTTAGTTCCTCTTGTTTTGTGTTCTTAGTTTCATTTTGCACCTTTTTAATTTGGCTTTTAACAAACCTGTTTTACTGTTACTGAAGCAGTCATTTATACTCTGTTGTTTTACATCCTTCTTAGCTCCATTTCTTTTTTAGATTTTCTCATCTTTTATTTTGATGTGTTTTCAGTAGTTTGTAAGTATGGGTTTTTAGTTCCTCTTGTTTTATGTTCTTAGTTTTATTTTGTATTTTAGCTCCAGTGTTTTCCTCAGGTGTTGGTCTTTTGGATCACTCTGGCTTGGGTGGGTGAGGGCTCTGTGCCATTGTACCACAGCTGTGGTGTGGGCCCTGGTGTGTCCTGGCCAAAGTGGCCTGCCCTGTGGTCATGGGTTGTGTAGTCTCCGGGCATGGGGGCTCCACAAGTGTTCCTTCACATGGTGCCTGGGTGCCGAGCTATGTCTCCTCTTTCGATTTTGTGTGTGTGTGTTAGAAGTAGGAAGTCGTGCATGTGCCTTTGCACAGCATTTAATTGTTTGAAAGGTGCTATACAAATAAAGTTTGATTGATTGATAGGGTCACCGAACCTGGTACACAGGTTCACTCTGAGATCGTGACCTCTGACTACAGGTTTAGGGTCAAAAGGTCAAAGGTCAAGGTTGACACTCCCTATGCTCTTTTACTATAGAATGTGTAAAGCTCTCTAGGGTCACCAAACTTGCTACACAGGTTCACCTCAAGATCCTGCCCTACAACTATAGGCTGTATACTTTCCTGTATATTCGTGGATGATGGGTTGATCATAAATAGGTTCTGCTACAGTAATTATATTGAAAAGTAGAAAACTGCACTCTGTCAGTCAGTATTGGGATCTTCAAAGAAAACTGAGGTGTGGGATATTGCACTCACCTCAGAGTGCTCTTGTTCTAAAAGGGCTATGTCAGCACTTTGCTTGTTCGCATGAAGACACTTTTCGGAGAAGCCTGAGGTCAAATTTGTTACCTTGAACTCAAGTACATCGGCAGAGGGCTTTTTTCTGAAAACTTTAAGAATGTAATAAGTCCAGAAGGGGCAGCGTGGTGGCGGAGTGGTCAGCACTGCGGCAGCACAACAACTCACCCTCGGTCAGGGGATCCTGGGTTTGATCCCAGCCCCCGACCAACAGTGATATGTGTGGAGTGTGCATGTTCTCCCCGTGTCTGCGTGGGTTTACTCCGGGATTTCTCCGGTTTCCTCTCACATGCCAAAAAACATGCAAGTTAGGTTAATTGGCATCAAAACTGGGGATTCTAAATTGTCCTTAGGTATGACTGTGAGAGTGAATGGTTGTCTGTCTCTCTGTGTTGGCCCTGCGATGGACTAGCGATCTGTCCAGGGTGTACCCTGCCTCTCACCCAAAGATGCTGGGATAGGCTCCAACCCCCCCGTGACCTGAAAAGGATTAAACGGAAGAAGATGAATGAATGAATAAGTCCAGAAGGAAGATATTTACAATAGGCTTAAGTGCATCACTGGTCCCACCCAGTGTTTTGTATTATAATATGGAACAACTAGTTTGGCTGTGTTTTATTTAAGCTCCAGTAACCTGTCACTGTAGTGAGGCTCATCACAATTTGTCATATGTTTTGAAAACATCTCTACTTATTAGGGGTGGGGGAAATAATTGTTTTTCCAATGTTTTTTCCAAGCTATGGTCAACAAACGTGGTACACGGGTTCACCCTGTGACCCTGAAGTGTGACTATGGTATTGGGATCTCAAGGTCAAGGGTCAACATCATAATAGCTTATAAACTATATCTCAACAACAAAGAAAGCTAGGGTCACCAAACCTGGTACACAGGTTCACTCTGAGACAGTGACCTCTGACTACAGGTTTGGGATTAAAAGGTCAGAGGTCAAGGTTGACACTCCCAATGCTCTCTTACTATAGAACAGGTAAAGCTTTCTAGGGTCACCAAACTTGCTACACATGTTCACCTCAGGATCCTGCCCTACAAGTATGGGTTGGATACAGGGCTTGACATTAGCACCCGCCACTGGCGGGTATATTTTGGCTGGGGCAGGTAAGACAGCGACTCCCACTAGCCACTTTGGTGGGTTGTAGTTTTCTCAAATGACATCTAAATAATAAACTTATCGCTAAGTGAGACTACAAAGCTACAACTCCCATAAGCACTATCTGCACATACAGTGTATTCTCATTGGTCCACTGCCAGCCAGCTGCAGTCCAGGTGTCTGGCTCTGCAGGTCGGTTCATTTTCTTTCCAGTCTGGAGAAATGGCGATGAACAGACAGCATCCACTCTCAGTGATCAGATCACAGGAACAACTGCCCCTGATCTCCTGTTGTCCCAGCGGTGAGAATAACCTGTGCTCTCCCTCCACATTAGCTCCTACCTCTGTGGTTAAATATGATTATTTTTAGAGCAAGAAGTTCCTGTTCACTGTCCGCAATTGTGCAAATTTAAGTTTTCATATGACAGTGACTTAACTTTGATATGCTGCTGCTAAGAGCAAATGAAGCATCTTCTGAGGTGAACTTTTGTTTATCTGTGATTATCTATGATATCTGTGATTTGCAGCTATTTCATGGAAGTAAAACCTCTAATTATGTATTTTTAATGTGGTGGTTCAGGGGTGTCAAACATGTGGCCCATGGGCCAAAATGGGCCCACCAGCGGGTCCAAGTTTTTCTCTGAATTTACAGTTTCTAGTAAATTTCTGACTTTTTCTGATCAGAATTGTTAATGTAAATTTGAGACATTTTTCTCCTTAAGATGACTTTTTTCTCATTTTTTTTTCTTTTTTTCCTAGTGAAAACAGGAAGTGTTTATTTGGATTAAATCCATCAGCAGTTACTGATGACATCATGCAGCCCTGAAGGGGTGTCCCAATTCATAGGGGTCATTTTTAAACCCTACCCCTTGGCCTTTGATTTCAAGGATCAAGGGGTGGGGGCAGGGACTCAACTTTAAAAAAAGGGGCACATGGAACAAGATTTGTTAACAATATACAGGTGCATCTCAGTAAATTAGAATAGCATTGAAAAGTAAATTTATCTCAGTAATTTAGTTCAAAAAGTGAAACTCATATATTCATTACACAGAGTGTTATATTTCAAGCATTTATTTCTTTTCATTTTGATGAGTATGGCTTACAGTTAATGAAAACCCAAAATTTAGGTTATCAGAAAATTAGAATATTATTACATAAGATCATTTTTAAAAAAAAGATTTTTAATAGAAATGTTGGCCATCTGAAAAGTATGTATGTCCATATACACACTCAATACTTAGTTATTCTGACCTGTGGTGCTCTTTGTGAGCCAGCTGGTCAAACATCCACTGCCTTCAGCTGCCTCTTTCAGATACCTTGACTTTCTGTTTTTGTCTCCTCTCTTTACGAGGCATCTTTGTACTGCAGAATTCAATATAATTTATAGAAGAAGATAACACAGACAAAACAAGATACACATAACTAAAGCCTAACTGCAACCTGAGATGAGTAGGCTACCTTTTAATCTGATTTCTGTATCTGTGGGCTGTGTGTTGCTTTCAGAAATGGATTTGCAAAAAATAATGTACAAACTGTCATATGGAACTTAATACTTAAATGTTTGCTTGATAATGTGTTTACCTTATGTGTACCTTATAATATTAATTAAATTAATATTGGTATTAATTAAATTTGTGAGGTTTTCTCAAAACTTTCGGACATGTTTTTGTGGCTTTATTACTTTTTTCATCAATTTTTTTTTTAAATTCAGGTTTTTTATAATAATGAACTGATTGTTTTTACTCGACAAGTTTGTGGTAAAATTGTGACCTTTTCACACATATCTGAAGATTAATTTGCAGAGCCAGAACAAAACAATGAGTTTACCTCTGTTTTTGAAGAAATAAAATGTAATTATGAATAAAACTATATTTAATTCAATAAAATTCTTTAGCTGGACCAAAGATGCAGTTGCTTCAGTTTTGATATTAGCCTCTGTTTTATGCCCCAACCCTGTTAAAAAAAACCACCTAAATGTTGGTTGTGCCTAAATGTATCTTGTCTCTTACAAAATAAATTCCGACAGACCCAAAAATATTCAACATTTTGCATAGTAATCATAAAAGCCAAGGCTGGCATCATAAATCCTGACATGGGTTACCTGGCTGCTGCAAGTGGAATTGACTGGTCCCGCTCACAAGAATGGAGGGGTCCTTCCTTGTTGCTTTAGGTACACTCGGAAATCTGATGTTTCATAAATATACATTAAGTAATAAAACAAAGTTTCATGCCAAAGGCTGAGTCTGGGGCTTTTGGGGGCAGGGTGGGGAGGTGGGATGGAGGGTACCAAATTCAGTATACAGTGGTATGAAAAAGTGTTTGCCCCCTTCCTGATTTCTCATTTTTTTTGTATGTTTGTCACACTTAAATGTTTCAGATCATCAAACAAATTTAAATATTTGACAAAGATAACACAAGTAAATTCAAAATGCAGTTTTTAAATGAAGGTGTTTGACCAGGGGATCCTGGGTTTGATCCCAGCCCCCGACCAACAGTGATCTGTGTGGAGTTTGCATATTCTCCCCGTGTCTGCGTGGGTTTACTCTGGGATTTCTCCGGTTTCCTCCCACATGCCAAAAACATGCAAGTTAGGTTAATTGGCATCAAGCTGGGATTCTAAATTGTCCTTAGGTATGACTGTGAGAGTGAATGGTTGTCTGTCTCTCTGTAATGGCCCTGCGATGGACTGGCGTTCTGTCTAGGGTGTACCCTGCCTCTCGCCCAAAGATACTGGGATAGGCTTCCCCCCCCCCCCCCCCCCCGGCAACCCAAAAAGGATTAAGCAGAAGAAGATGGATGGATGGATTATTAAGGGGGAAAAAAAAAATCCAAACCTACATGGCCCTGTGTGAAAAAGTGATTGCCCCCTATACCTAATAACTGGTTGGGCCACCCTTAGCAGCAACAACTGCAATCAGGCATTTGCGATAACTGGCAATGAGTCTTCTACAGTGCTGTGGAGGAATTTTGACCCATTCACCTTTGCAGAATTATTGTAATTCAGCCACATTGGAGGGTTTTTGAGCATGAACCGCCTTTTTAAGGTGCCACAGCATCTCAGTCGGATTCAGGTCAGGACTTTGACTAGGCCATTCCAAAGTCTTCATTTTGTTTTTCTTAAGCCATTCAGAGGTGGACTTGCTGGTGTGTTTTGGATCATTGTCCTGCTGCAGAACCCAAGTGTGCTTCAGCTTGAGGTCACGAACAGATGGCTGGACATTCTCCTTCAAAAATTTTTGGTAGACAGCAGAATTCATGGTTCCATTTACCACAGCAAGTCTTCCAGGTCCTGAAGCAGCAAAACAGTCCCAGACCATCACACTACCACCACCATATATTACTGTTTGTATGATGTTCCTTTTCTGAAATGCTGTTACCTTTACGCCGGATGTCATGGGACACACACCTTCCAAAAAGTTCAACTTTTGTCTCGTCAGTCCAGAGTATTTTCCCAAAAGTCTTGGGGATCATCATGATGTTTTCTGGCAAAACTGAGATGAACCTTTATGTTCTTTTTGCTCAGCAGTGGTTTTCGCCATGCAGGCCATTTTTGCCCAGTCTCTTTCTTATGATGGAGTCATGAACACTGACCTTAACTGAGGCAAGTGAGGCCTGCAGTTCTTTGGATGTTGTTGTGGGGTTTTTTTTTGTGACCTCTTGGATGAGTCGTCACTGCTGTCTTGGGGTAATTTTGGTTGGCCAGACACTCCTGGGAAGGTTCACCACTGTTCCATTATTTTTGCCTTTTGTGGATAATGGCTCTCACTGTGACTTGCTGGAGTCCCAAAGCTTTAGAAATGGCTTTATAACCTTTTCCAGACTGATAGATCTTAATTACTTTGTTTCTCATTTGTTCTTGAATTTCTTTGGATCACAGCATGTTGTCTAGCTTTTGAGGATCTTTTGGTCTACTTCACTTTTGTCAGGCAGGTCCTATTTAAGTGATTTCTTGATTGAGAACAAGTGTGACAGTAATCAGGCCTGGGTATGGCTAGAGAAATTGAACTCGGCTTTCCAAAGATGTGATAAACCACAGTTAATTTATGTTTTAACGGGGGGGGGGGCAATCACTTTTTCACACAGGGCCATGTAGGTTTGGATTTTTTTAGCCTTAATAATAAACACCTTCATTTAAAAACTGCATTTTGTGCTTACTTGTGTTATCTTTGTCTTATATTTAAATTTGATTGATGATCTGAAACATTTAAGTGTGACAAACATACAAAAAAATGAGAAATCAGGAAGGGGACAAACACTTTTTCACCCCACTGTAATTAGATCTGTGCATAATTATACTGAATGCTGAAAATTTAAATGGCCAGTCAAAAGGGCACTTTGGACATTAAAGTGAAAGGGGCAGGGGTTCAAGCCCCTAAAGCTCCTCCCTCTGCACGTATATGGGTGGGGGTAGGCAAAGTGGAAGAGATACAAATGAGAACTGGGACAGACCCCAAATCTACCTGTTCTTCACTCTCATATTGCAAATATTTTTCTCAACTGCTTTACAGTATTTACTCCTGTTAATAATTAAACAGTGTTTTTCTTGCTGTTTTTATGTATGTATAAGGGTCATTTACATCTAAATAGGTTGTAAATTTAGTTCAAGTAAAATTTAGCATGCAATAGTCAAATTTGATCATATTAAACATAATTTTCCAACCACAAAATTGTGGCTAGTGAAAAGGCTGAGGGGCTAGTGGAAAATCACTAGCCACAGTGGCCACTGAGCAAAGAAGTTAATGGCAAGCCCTGGTTGTATATTTGTAGATGATGGGTTTATCATAATTTGGTTCTGCCACAGTAATTATATTGAAAAGATTAAAACTGCTCTCCCTCAGCAAGTATTGGCATCTTTAAAGAAAACAAGGGTGGGGAATATTGCACTCACTTTTGAGTGCTCTTGTTCTAATATTATATGGTAGAAAACAAAGGTACATCGAGAATCGTAATCAGCTTGAATCACAGCCCCCTGAATTGTAATCAGTTTGAATTGTGAGGTGCCCAAAGATTCCCACTTCCACTTCTTATGTTGGTGTTTTCAGGTGATTATGAAATGTATTTTTAGTAAATTTATTAGTGAGTAACAGTAAGTAAATTATACTGTTTTAACTGATGTGTTAACCACTTGCACTCCGTTGTTCCGCGGGCGGGCAAGTCTCTGCGTCCTAAGGCGCACGAGGGCGCACGAGAGCGCGCTCGTGCGCCCTCGTGCGCATGCATGATAAGGATATTGATGGTGATGGTGTAGGTGGTGTGCCCTCCAAGCGCCACTGAAAAAAAAATCTGCAAACACAGCCGCGAACAGATTAGTTCATCTAATTGACCTCTCATTCGACTAATAAGAGCCTTGAATTGGGTTTCTGAAACCTTGACGAACCAATGAATGAAAACCTAGGAAGGAGGACCCGCCTCCCAACGCTTTGAATGCAGTGAGCCAATTGAAGCAGAGAAGTTCGTGAGCTGTTTTTTTTTAAGGCTGGGTGAAGACTGACTGCTGGAGCGGATCAAAAAAGGACACAGGAAGAGCCCCACAGACCCAGCAGCATGGAGACCATCCACAAATGCAACCTGTGTGACAGGGAGTGCCATTCGTGGATCGGCATGTTCGGCCCCAGGCGGTGCTTATTTTGTATTGGTTCCAGCAGAGTAGACGTTATGATTTCTTCCATGGTTATCATAGACCGACGGAGGCTGACGACGAAGGCTGAGTGACACACACGCCTTTGCCAGTCTTTTTTAATTACTACTGTTATTTGTTTTGAAAAATCGTTCGCCGAAAACCGCAATCATGGAAGCACAAAACCGCAATAATGGAATTATGTTTTGATCGAGTCGCGAGACCAGAACCAGAGCGGACCAGCGTCGTGTTCGTCTGACAATGAGGAGACAAGTTCGCCCAGACTCCGCTGTGAAGAGGTAAGGTGTTATAAGCTAAATTATTCTCTATCCCTGAAAATTGTAATCCAAAATGACTTTTGACCGATCAGTAAATTACAGCTGTGCGGTTCACGAAGTCTGAAGTTCGTGCGCCGCGGTACAAGGGGTTGCTTGCAGTGTACAGGCTGTGAACGCCCCCCCCACCCCCGCTATTCTTCTGCAGCGAGGGGGGGGGGAGCCGCGGTGACTGCACTGCTGTCCTACATCACCACATAAGGCTAATCCGTTGTGTAGCGATGGCTAAAGTCCATCCTCCCTAGCGAGCGGGGGGGGGACAACCCCCCCCCCACACACACACACAGTAGCGGGGGGGGGGGAGCCGCTGTGACAGCGTTGCTGTGGAAACATGCAACGAGTGTAATCTGTCATGTAGCGAGGGCCGAACTCTGTCCTTGATAGCGGGGGGGGGGACGACCCCCCCCCCCCCCACACACACACACACACAGACACAGCCCTGAGTGTGACCTTTCCTTTGAGCCTAAAATGAAGCTTCTACATTGAATTATTCAAAAGTTACAGACGTTTTTCCAAACTGTGCCATTTGGCACAATTTGGCACAGTTCCAAAACGCCTGGGAACAGCCTGAGAACAAAGCTGTGTAAAATATTCATTTTTTGTGGTATTGTTACCAAATTTGGATCTCAGCTGGATAACACTTGGTTCTACATTTCTGTTGCATTTTCCAGCCGGATCGGACAGCTGTGTGTTATTTACAAGCATTTGTATCCAAAAAAACACTGTGTCCAAATTTTTTTTCTTCAAGTTCAGTATGTTTAGATGACTGTAACTCAGTGGCCGGAGCACGTAGAGAGATTGTTTTTTTTGCCAAAAAATTCAAAGTGTTTTCTTTTAAATGAGACCAACCCCATGAAGATGCTGCAAAGGGTTGAATAACAGCTTTCGATTTACTTTGGGCACGTTATTTTTTGGAATTTTTAGGAAAATTGCCCGGAGTGCAAGTGGTTAAAATAAGTCATTTAAAGATTGTATGTGATATTTTGTCTAAATTAATTTTTTTTTAATTCAAATTTGTCCTTTCTTTACAGGTCCTGTGTCCAAGATGTGAAGTTGGGCATGTTGGGTCTCCAAAAAGGAAGATGAAGAAAGTGAAGGAATCACCTAAAAGTGGCAAAAAGAAATCACCAAGGCTGAATACTCTAAGTGATGTGGAAAAGGCACTTTCAGAGACCAAGGATTCTACCTCTGCAGTAAGAGTAATGCAAGGAGTTCCCAGTAGACATAAGTCAGTCAGTAAGGAGATGTCATTAGAAAGTATATGACAGTATTAAGTAAGAAAATAAAAAGGGGGTTTGTTGCCAAAGGTGAAGCTGTTAGAAGTCAAAATGGTGACTCTTGCACAGAAGCAAAAAAAAAAAAAAAAAAAATTGGAGAAAATCCACATATTCTGCCACAGAAATGAATAACAATTGAGATCTGTGATCGCAATATGATTCAGTAATGTGTTCTAACTCAATTTTATTTTATTCACCAGATGAAAACTCTGGAGGACTTGCGACTGAAGGAGCTGGAGGCTTTTTATAATCTCAGGGCAGCAAATGAGTCCAAGCTCCTTCCAACAGCAGACTGCATGGACCTGCGGGTGTGTTTCTGCCAGAAGGCGCCCATGGGTGCGATGTTGCAGTGTGAACTCTGCAGGGACGCTTTCCACAGCGTATGTGTCCGAGACCCATCAGACCCCTCCAAAACTCAGCCATGGCTCTGTCCGCAGTGCCATCGATCAGAAAAGCCCCCCTTAACCAAAGCCATCTCCCTGCTAACGTCCCTGGGGTGCACAGGAGTGCGCCTGCCGGAAGGCGACGCACTGCACTACCTGGTTGAGAGGACGGTTGACTGGCAGCAGCGAGCACAGCAGATTTCACAAGAGTGTAACCTACCCGAACTAGAAGACGGACCAGGAACTCCTCCCACTTTAACTTGCTGGGTCCAAGGCAGTGACAATACTCACAACAACACTCAGGTCAATCATTGTGTGTGTCTCACCTTCTTTAGCAGATAGTTAACAGCAGAGGTTTAAAGTACTGACTGCGTAGAACTTTTGGAAACTTGGGTTTTAATAACATCTTTAGGGTTTTCAGATACAAAGCTCTGTGCTTTATTGTGGTCTGGCTCTCATCCCAGCCTGGAGTCTTGAATCTCTGGAGAATCAGCCATATTAAAACCAATTTATTTTGAACCTATGCTTCGCTGCTCTCCATGAATGATGCAAGACTTCATTCAGTGCACAAAGCAGCTTCTCACAGGTTCCGAGGAAAAAACAGAAAGTAATGATAATTGATTGACAACTCTCCTAATCCAGCTACAGCTGTCACGCAAACTGGAGCTGCTCCAGATTGGACAGCATCTGTCACCACGGGTGCGGGCTCTTCCTGGATTTCAAAAACAGGAAACATGGTGACTCGGCAGCAAACTTTCTGATATCTCTAAATCAAATCAGCGAAAAGTGTCGATGAAAACATTTGAGGTAAAAAAATACAGTATTTAGTAGCTGATGACACAGGGTGACTACAGAGGGATGTTAAACAGTCTCTGTTCCTGTGTCATCACAAAACCACAGACACATAAACCACCACTGGCAGCCATCAGAATAGTTTAAAATAATTAATATGCTTATATTGTTTACATAAAAATAACTGCTTGCTGTCCACTGCAGTCACAGATTTTGATGAAGTACAGATTTCTTCCAAACCTGGAAATATGGCGACTCTGCAATAAACGTTCTCTGATATCTTGAAAACAAATCAGTGAAAAGTGTTTGTGGAAACATTTGAGGCAGGAAATATTGTTTAATTGTTGAATCTGTTTTTACTTTACACCAACAGCTACTGGTTTAAACGTTTAACATGGCTTAATGTATTTCACTGGACAGAGCTCATTTCAGTTTGATGTTACACCGATGATTGACGTCATGGTTCACAAGGAAAGAACCAACTATTTTGTGGTGCCCACCTGAACAGACTTGTTTGGGCTCTATGCCAACTTATTGTCTACCTGAAAGCAAAAGCTGGTTAAAGGTAGAATATGTGGTATTTTCAACTTTCACATATTCCAGAAATACCTAAAAATATAATTGGTGTAAAGAAACATCTCTTTTGTTGTCATGCTACATATGATAATTTATGATATTACATAGCTATGAATTCATTTGTGTTTGCTGGGCTGACAAAGTGATAAATACTAGTTTACACCAGCAGGATGAGTATAGAGCCAGTTTTCAGTTCAGAGTCAAAAATCCTGTGTTGTAACTTAATTACATTCATTTCTAGAGTAGGGCAGAACATGTAATGATACCAGTTAATTACTGGTTCACTTGGAGTAGACAAACTTGAAGTCATCATGGGTCACCAGTAAAAAAAAAAAAAAAAAGAAAAAATTATCAAATTTGATTGGGACTAATGGTTGAAGTTGTTCAGGACTGCCACCTGGTGTTGCCAGTAATAACCTGCAATTTCTACATAGTCCACCTTTAAAATGAGGGGCCAGCACTGCAATTGACTTGAAACTGCTTATCTGAAAGCCCTGCTTGTGGTGCCAAAAGAAATGCACATGAAAGAAATACATATGACGACCTCACCAACTGTGGTGGGGATTCAAAACTGCAGACTTCAGAAATAATAGACTATATACGTTGGGGCTGGGCAATTAACCGAAATAAAACCGAAACCAAAGTTTGAGGTGTAGAACTGACATCATTTTGCTCGTGCCCCCCCCACCCCCGTTTTGTGTGAGTGTGTGAGAGAGAGAGAGATATTTTTTTTTCATGTACTGCCCCTTTAAGATGTGCCTGCAGAATTACAGGTGTGGGCATGTAATTCTGGAAGCAGTGCAGTCAGTGCTGTTCAAATGCAGCAGAACAAGGGGAGAACAATTAAAGATGCACTGCAGTGGATATACAGTGGGGAAAATAAGTATTGATCACATCAACATTTTTCTCATTAAACATTTCTGATGGAGCCATTGACCTGAGATATAGATTGATAGATGGATGTACTTTATTGATCCCAAACTGGGAAATTACAGATTTCAGAAATTCACATTACAGATTTTCACCAGATATCAGCAACAACCAAAGTAATCCATACATACAAAGAAATCAAGACAAATGTGTTCACAAAACAAGTTTTATTTAATAAAGTGGAATGAGACAGGGAATAAGTATTGAACACATGAAGAAAAAGAGGTGCTAAAAGGCATAGAAAGCCAAGAAACCAGCTGAAATCCATCAAAATTTAGGAAGCCATTCCATTCCTCATCAGGGCAAATTAATTTCAGCTGGTTAAGTCCTGATTGATGGCCTTTAAAAAGGTCTGTGAATATCAGCTTGTCACATTTAGAGGTCGGGCTCAAATGACATGTTACACACTCTTGTACAGTAGGTGGCAGTATGCACCTTTCAGTTGCTTGCTATCTGCCAGGAACCGAGAGAAGAAGAAGAAGCTTGTCACATCACAAACAACTCATGATGGGCAGAAGCAAAGAGCTCTCTCAGGACCTTTGTAGCCTTATTGTTGCAAAATATAATGATGGCACTGGTTACAGGCACATTTCTAAACTGAATGTTCCAGTGAGCACTGTTGGAGCCATCATTTAGAAGTGGGAAGAACATCATTTTACCATAAATCAGCCATGACCCGAAGCTCCTCGCAAGACAGAGCAGTCAAAAGAATTCTCAGAAGAGTTATCCAAGAGCCAGTGACCACTCGTGGAGAGCTCCAGAAAGACCTGGAGTTAGCAGGTACTGCTGTTTCAAAGAAGAAAATAAATAATGCACTCAACCGACATTGGCTCTATGCCACTTACCTTACAAGACTCCATTGCTGAAGAAAAAGCATGTTGAAGCTCGTTTAAAGTTTCAGCAAGCCACTAAAAACACTGGGAGAATGTAGTCTGGTCAGATGAGACCAAAACTGAACTTTTTGGATGCCACCACACGGCATGTTTGGAGGAGAAATGGCACTGCACATCCCATTATGGTGTGGGGGTGTTTTTCAGCACATGATACAGGCAGACTTCATATAATTGAAGGAAAGATGAATGGACAAATGTACAGAGACATCCTTGATAAGAACCTGTTGCCATCTGCCAAGATGCTGAAAATGAAACGAGGGTGGACATTTCAGCAAGACGATGATCCCAAACACATAGCCAAGGAAACTCTCAAGTGGCTCCAGAGAAGGAAAATAAAACTGCTGAATGTCCCAGTGAGTCACCTGACCTGAATCCAATTGAAAATCTATGGAACGAACTGAAGATCACCGTTCATAGAAGACATCCACAGAACCTTCAAGATTTAAAGACAGTTTGTGTGGAAGAATAGGCTGAAATCACTCCTGAGCAATGCCTGCGCCTAGTTTCTCCATACAGGAGGCGTTTGGAAGCTATTATTACCAACAAATGCTTTTCTACTAAATATTAAATGAATTTCACCAAGCATGTTCAATACTTAGTCCCTGTGTCATTCCATATTATTAAATATAACTGCTGAACACAGTTGCCTTGATTTCTTTGTATGTATGGATTACTTGTGTTGTTACTGATATCTGGTGAAAATCTTTGGTCAGTGGCTGCATCAGAAATATGTTTAATGAGAAAAATGTTGACATGTTCAATACTTATTTTCTATGTTGTAATTCCCCTTTGAAACAAATCTACATTGTCTAAAATGACATTGTATTTCATGGTCTTACAATTGCTTGTGAAATTTTTTTCCCCCTTTTTCTCCTTCAGATGCCAGGATCTATCAATATTCTAATTAGGGGAAGAAAGCTGATATGAAAGGGTCAATTAACTGTGATGCTGATTTAAAGTCATATTGCTCAGCCCTAATATATATATACAGTATATGTGGACAGTGTGCCACCACTTAGGTTCATTAAAGAAAACTGAAGCTGTACCTCCTAGATTTAGAATGCTGCTATCTTGTGCTTTTGGAGTCTGCACAGTAGTGACCAGGGAGTGGAACAGTGAAGTTCCTGCTCATTATAATGTGTGCAGCACCCCTCAGTCCTTACAAATCACAGCCACACCTGTTTTTATACTAAATAATTAAACTAATGAAATCCCTAAATCCATACTGACAAAAAGCAAACTCCTGAACATAAATCTTGAGCATAAAAACTAAAAGGACAGAAACCATCTATAAGGGAGCTATTAAGCCATCCATATTTATATAGTCACTTAGAAATTGAGTGAATGGGGCTGCAGTTCACTCAGCGACCACAACGTACTGAAAGCAGAGTTTTCAAAAGTTATAAAAAGTACCTTAAATGTTATTTATTGAGCAGATGGCATACAGTGGATATAAAAAGTCTACATACCCCTGCTCAGATTAGATTTTTGTGATGTAAAAAAATGAGACCAAGATAAATCATTTAAAAACTTTTTCCACCAATAATGTGACCTATAACCTGCATAGCCCAATTGAAAAACAAACTGAAATCTTTTAAGGGGAAAAATAAAAAACTTGCAATAACCTGGTTGCATAAATATGCACACCCTTAAACTAATACTTTGTTGCAGCATCTTTGGCTTTTATTACAGCACTCAGTCTTTTTGGGTAGGGGTCTCTCAGCGTGGCACATCTTGATGTTGCAATATTTGACCACTCTTCTTTGCAAAAACGCTCCAAATCTGTCAGATTGTGAATGCATCTCCTGTGCACAGCCCTCTTCAGATCACCCCACAGATGTTCGATCGGATTCAGGTCTGGACTCTGGCTGGGCCATTCCAAAGCCTCAGTCTTCTTCTGATGAAGCCATTCTTTTGTTGATTTTGATGTGTGCTTTGGGTCATTGTTGTGCTGAAAGATGAAGTTCCTCTTCAGCTTTCTAGCAGAAGCCTAAAGGTTTTGTGCCGACACTGACTGGTATTTGAAGGTGTTCATAATTCCCTCCACCTTAACTAAGGTCCCAGCTCCAGCTGAAGAAAACTGCCTCAAAGCATGATGCTGCCACCACCATGCTTCACTGTTTGGTGATGAGCAGTGTTGTTTGTGCCAAATATACCTTTTGGAATTATGGCCAAAAAGTTCAGCCTTGGTTTCATCAGACCATAACACATTTTCCCACATGCATTTTGGAGATTTCAAATGTGTTTTTGCAAAATGTAGCTGGGCTTGGATGTTTTTCTTGGTAAGATAAGGCTCCCGTCTTGCCACCCTACCCCATAGTCCAGACATATGAAGAAGACGGGAGATTGTTGTCACATGTACTAAACAGCCAGTACTTTCCAGAAATTCCTGCATCTCCTTCAATGTTGCTGTCAGCCTCCTGGCAGCCTCCCTGACCAGTTTTCTTCTCGTCTTTTCATGAATTTTGAAGGGGCGTCCAGTTCTTGGTAATGTCACTGTTGTGCCATATTTTCTCCACTTGATGATGACTGTCTTCACTGTGTTCCATGGTATATACAGTATAATGCCTTGGAAATTCTTTTTGTACCCTTTTGTACCCCCTCCTGACTGACACCTTTGAACAATGAGATCCCCCTGATGTTTTGGAAGCTCTCTGCGGACGATGACTTGTGCTGTAAGGTGTGACTACAAAAATGTCAGGAAAAGTCTCCTACAACAGCTGAATTGTATTTGGGGTTAATCAGACACTTTAAATGGTGGCAGGTGTGTGCTGACTCCCATTTAACATGAGTTTGAATGTGATTGGTTAATTCTGAACACAGCCACATCCCCAGTTATAACAGGGTGTGCATATTTATTCAACCAGGTTATTGTAAGTTTATCATTTTTCCCCTTAAAAGATTTCAGTTTGTTTTTCAATTGGGTTGTACAGGTGATCGGTCACATTAATGGTGGAAAAAGTTTTTAAATGATTCATCTTGGTCTCATTCTTTTTACATCACAAAAACCTGGAATTTGAACAGGCATGTGTAAACTTTTTATATCCAATGTACGTGTAGACATAGGTAATGTAATGACAATAAAGGCTTTAATGTTTTTTGTTATACAGGCTCCATGTTTGACTCCAGAATGGACCAGGACAAGCCATCCTCAGTCTGTCTTCTACACAGAGCAGAGATGCATACCATTGCAGGGTCAGTGTTGCTTTATGAATAAATTACTAATAAGGAATCATGTGCACTTTACTCTGCTGGAAAAAGAAGTCATGATTAAAGATTGTCGAGGATTATTTCTTAAAAATCAGCATGTCTGTGTGTCAGGTTTAAAGCGAGAGTTGGAGGAGCTGATTGTGGAGGGGCTCCTGCTACAAGTGTCTCTCCCTGAAGTACAGAACCTCTACCACATTTTATTGGACCGAACCAGCACCCAGCACTCAAATGGTTGCATGTTGCCACTGGAGAATGAGTCCATAGATTGTGACAGACGAATCCAGTTTAAGTCTCAGGGAACAAATCTACCACTGAACCAGGTAAGAGTGTAGGCTCCAAAAATAAGATGCTCCAAGGGGAATAATTATCTGTTTCACATTGTTCATTTTTTTATTCTTTTCAGGAGGACATCAAAGGCACAAGGGAAACCATGACTGGCTTGGAGAAGAAAGCAAAGAGGTACCTGGAGAGGGGAGGTTTGGATGAGGAGCGTAGGAGGAAGGACAGGAAGCACTCCCACAAAAGGCAAAAGATAAATAAAAAGCAGTGGCGGCCAACCTCCACCTCGTCCTCCCCGCGCTCTGATTTTTCTCAGTCTGATGACTCCGATGGGGAAATGGCTGCTTGTCCGGCAGAGAAGTGTCAGCTGCCCGAGGGAGATGAGGTGAGAAAAATGTCTGAGCTGTTAAAAAAAGTGAAGGAAAGTTTATAGAGATTTTTAGCAAAGAAAGAATCACAACAGCCCAAGTGAATGGAAGTAACATCCAGCTTAGCTCTGTAAAACATGTCTGAATCTTTCTTTTAATCTCACCACCTTTATAGAGATCTTTATAGCGCAAGTGAAATTGGCTCAGCCACTTTCTTGAAATAAACTTAAAAAAATGTGCTGTAATTGCTGCCATCTGTTTCTGACATGTTAACAGGTTGTGCTTAAAACCAAAATGGTGCCAATGGTTAGTGCCATATTTGTGCGTACAAAGCCGAAGTTCATCCTGTCTCTGTTTTTGAGATGTATCCACTGAAGTGCGTCTTTAACATTGTTAATAAATTCCCTGAAAAAACAAATTTACATTGTCTAAAATGCTATCTTATGCCCCTTTTTCCCCACAGAAATACCCTTTCATTGTCTCACAGTTACATGTAAAAAATTTTGCCCTTTTTCTCCTCCTTCAAACATGAAGATCTAATTAGGCCCGCTGACATCCCACCCACCAGGACACAGAAGTCTTCTAGCTGGCAAATTTGAATGCTCAGTTCTTAGAACTTATTGGCTCAACACTGCAGACCTGTTATAGTGACATCATGAAAAACACTCAAGGGGAGGAGCTTAGCTGAACTTTCACAGCAAAAAAAAAAACCCAGAGACATGACACATAAGAGTGATTTCACTCATGTCTTGTAAGTCATAAAAAACTTGTTACAGACATGTCAACTTTAACAATTTGTCTTTAAACCCAGAACATCGTCAGTGGGTAGAGATTAATTTTTATACCCCCATCTGTAGACAGGATGTATTATGGTATGATGATGTCTATCCGTCCGAGTTTGTGCAGCTAACTCTTCCCACAGTTTTCAACCTAGAATTTTTTTTTTTTTTCACACAGTGTTTGTACATGTATTGAGGATGTGCATATTAGTAGGATTTTGATTTTGGATCATTTTTGTGAAAATTATAGGTTCTAGAACTTCGTAATTTTTTTAAATGAAATTTCACTTGAGAGTATGTGGTTTGTCCGTTGGAGGCGGGATTTATGCACTCGCATCATGTCGACGCCATTACCGACATCTGTTGCAAACACAGTGATCGGCAAGTTTTTCTTGTGTGTTGGGTGAAATGCTTTGTTCCGTTGCTAAAACGGGTTTCAACCAATGTATAGAGTGATTTGTGTTTGTGTGTTTTTATTTATGAAATGCCGATGGACAAGAGCAGATTGTGATGGAGTTGGAGCTAAAAAAGTGTTAAGAAAAAGCAACTTTTAATACAGTTGTTGCTCAGAGAAAAAGAGAAGTTGGGGAAAACTGTACATGCGACCACCACCACTGCCGTTATTTGACAATCTGTGTAATTACTGGGGTTATGATAAGCCACAAAATGTTCTGCATGTGCTTACGAGCTCAATATTCTCTTGAATTTGGGCCATTGTTTAACCGACTCACCTTGGAAGTTGTGCCGCCGTGAACAAGCAGAGCGGAGCAGCGACAAGAACCAGGAAATGTGGAGGAGACAAAGTGGACCAATCACAGCTTTTACGGCCTCTGTTGCCTGATGTACATCTCTCCTTCTCTGGAGAGGTGCGCATCGGGCAACGCAGTAGGAACACACGTCGCTGCTGCATCGACACCGTCACAGCTGAGTTGTTGATGCAGGTACATAACTTGTGCTTAACTCCTCCCACAGTTTTCAAGTTAGGACTTTTTTTTTATTTCACACAGTGTTTGTACATGTAGTGATGATGTGCATATTGTAATGGTTTAAATGATTTTCTGATAGTTTCTCTAAATTTGTTCCATTTTCAATTGTAGATTGTTTGCTTTGCTTAAACTCCTTGCAATTACATGTTTATTAGTATTATTATAGTTTTTTATTATTATAGTTTTTTTTTTATTATAGTATTATAGTTTTTCTGACCACTGCCTGCTCCATCTTATTCCAACATACAGACAGAAACTAAAAACTTCCAAGCCTGTTGTAAGGACTGTGAAGAAATGGACTGAGGAATCAAAGCTGAAGTTACAAGCCTGCTTTGACTGCACAGATTGGAGTGTTTTTGAAGCTGCAGCCATTAACTTAAATGAACTCACTGACACTGTGACATCATACACCTGTTTCTGCGAGGACATGTGTGTGCAGACCAAGACCTTCTGCATATACAACAACAATAAACCCTGGTTCATTCCTAAACTGAAGCAGCTACGTCAGACCAAGGAGGAGGCCTACAGGACTGGTGACTGGACTGTGTACAAGCGGGCCAGAAACATGCTTACGAAGGAGACCAGGCTTGCTAAGAGGAGCTACAGTGTGAAGTTACAAAAAAACTTCTCAGCTAACAACTCTGCTTCTGTCTGGAGAGGCCTACGGAATATCACCAACTACAGGAGACCATCCCCCCACCCTGCGGAAAACCTCCAGCTGGCTAATGACCTAAACAGCTTTTACTGCAGGTTTGAAAAGAACCTACAGTTCTCACCTCCCACCCACACAAAAGGATTATCTGCAGCCCCAGGAACTCCATCCCTCCTCCACTCTGACCTCCCACCAGCACTAATGATCTGTGAAGAGGAGGTGCGCCGGGTCTTTCAGAGACAAAAGATCAAGAAGGCTGCAGGACCTGATGGTGTGTCTCCGTCCTGCCTGAGAGTCTGCTCCAACGAGTTGGCCCCCATCTTCACCCGGATCTTTAACAGATCACTGGAGCTGCGTGAAGTGCCTTCCTGCTTCAAACGCTCCATCATCATTCCAGTTCCCAAGAAACCCTCTATTACAGGATTAAACAACTACAGACCTGTTGCCCTGACCTCTGTGGTCATGAAATCCTTGGAGAGATTGGTGCTGAACCACCTGAAGGTCATCACAGGCCCCCTGATGGACCCACTGCAGTTTGCCTACCGGTCAAACAGGTCAGTGGATGATGCAGTGAATATGGGACTACATTACATCCTGCAACACCTCGACTCCCCAGGGACGTACGCCAGGATCCTGTTTGTCGACTTCAGCTCAGCGTTCAACACCATCATCCCAGGCATTCTTCATCAGAAACTCCTCCAGCTCAAGGTGCCCCCCTCCACCTGCCAGTGGATCTCCAGCTTTCTGACTGACAGGTGGCAACAGGTGAAGCTAGGGAGATTTACATCCAGCTCCCGAAAAATTAGTACTGGCGCCCCCCAAGGATGTGTCCTTTCCCCACTGCTCTTCTCCCTCTACTCCAACGACTGCACCTCAGAGGACCCTTCGGTGAAGCTCCTGAAGTTTGCGGACGACACCACAGTCATCGGTTTGATCCGGGATGATGATGAGTCTGCATACAGGCGGGAGGTGGAGCAGCTGATCCTCTGGTGCAGCCAGAACCATCTTGAACTTAACCCAGCCAAAACGGTGGAGATGACTGTGGATTTCAGGCGACACCCCCCTTCATTCCCCCCACTCACCATCCTCAACAGCACAGTGTCCACTGTGGACTCCTTCAAGTTTCTGGGTACCACAATCTCCCGGAACCTGAAGTGGTCCTCCCATATAGACACTGTCCGGAAAAAGGCCCAGCAGAGGTTGTTTTTTCTGCGTCAGCTCAAGAAGTTTGATTTGCCTCAGGAGCTGCTGGTTGTCTTCTACACCGCCATCATCCAATCTGTCCTCTGCTTTTCCATCACTGTCTGGTTTGGATCTGCCACTAAACAGGACAAGACCAGACTGCAGCGGATCATTAAGTCTGCGGAGAGGATCACTGGTACCGACCTACCCTCCATTGAGAACTTATATCGGTCCATAACCAGGAAACGGGCGGGAAACATCTGTGCTGACCCATCACACCCCGGCCACAAACTGTTTGAACTTCTATCTTCTGGTCGTCGTTACAGATCACTGAAGGTCAAAACCACCCGTCACAGGAACAGTTTCTTTCCTCAAGCCATCACTCTGATGAACTCCTAACATTCACCTAGTCCTACCTGTTGCTGTACTCATGACTTTTCATCCATTATTACATTGCACATAACTCTCACACTGCTTTTTACTTCATTCACATTATATCACTGAATCTGAGTCCACATTGAAATACTGTGTGATTGTATATTTTTTCATATATTTCTGCAAAGTGTGGTTAGTCCGAGTAAATAACTGCATATATTCCTGTATATATTTGCATCCTTTTATAGAAACGTGGACAGACTGTAATTTACTGTACATACTCTGGTTGTCATTGAATCCTTATTTAAATCCTTCACCTGAACAACGAGAGCAAGTTTTTAGCCAAAGTCAAATTCCTTGTATGTGTTGTGCATACTTGGCCAATGAAACTGATTCTGATTCTGATTACAGATCTAGAGTATACATGAATTAGTAATTGAGGTTTCCGTTGAAGGTGTGCTAGTATGCACTGTTGATAATGTCTATGGACGGGCCCATAATGTACCATGTGCAGTACTTTTGATGATAATTTGTACCATGAAAATGAGCATTTAAAATCTTCCTTGCCTTTACAAAAAGAGGTTGTGGCTGATAATACTATTTTTGTTTGTATTGGACAAAGTGGCACAGTGGCGGAGTGGTTAGCACTGCGGCAGCACAGCAACTCACCCTTGACCGGGGGATCCTGGGTTCGATCCCAGCCCCCACCAACAGTGATCTGTGTGGAGTTTGCATGTTCTCCCCGTGTCTGCGTGGGTTTACTCCGGGATTTCTCCGGTTTCCTCCCACATGCCAAAAACATGCAAGTTAGGTTAACTGGCATCAAACTGGGGATTCTAAACTGTCCTTTGGTATGACTGTGAGAGTGAATGGTTGTCTGTCTCTCTGTGTTGGCCCTGCGATGGACTGGCGATCTGTCCAGGGTGTACCCTGCCTCTCGCCCAAAGATGCTGGGATAGGCTCCAGCCTCCCCGCGACCCGAAAAGGATTAAGCGGAAGAAGATAGATGGACAAAGTGGCAGAGCTGTGTCTTCAGATGACCTTTAATATATTCATTAGTATTGCAGAAATGGAGAGAACACAAATTATTTTTTGACACAAATCAGCACAACTGTAGTTCTAAACAATGCCGCTGTTTTTATTCAAAGCAGATGAAGTGGCAAAGACAGCAAGAGTGATTTTTTTTTTTTTTTTTTTTTTTGGTCCCAGCACAATTGTGGCACTAAACAGAGGCACTATTTCAACAGTAGCTAAACCACTTTCACTCACAATTCGCATTGCACAACATAACTTATTTTATCACTGAAACCTTTAAAACAAAAACCTGCTTAAAATAGCAAAGTTTTTAACCTAAGTCAACACTGGACTTCCAGTTGTCATGAGTATAGGAATAAGATTCAGTATGGCATGATCAAGTTGTTTTCTTAATAAGGAAGTGTGCTGATGAAGTTGTTACATCGTTTCCCGTTTGTTATTTCTGTGTGTTGGCAGGTGGATTGGGTTCAGTGTGACGGCAGCTGCAACCAGTGGTTTCACCAAATCTGCGTTGGTGTGACAGCAGAAATGGCCGAGAAGGAGGACTACATTTGTGTCACGTGTACACTGAATGATGGACACATGAGGAAATGATGAGGAAAGTAGAGGTTTTCTGAAAAGTGGCTGAAGAGGCTGCGCTCACCCTCCGTTTGTTATCAAAGCCTCCGGTCTGGATGTGTCGCTGATCCTGTACCCCTTCTCACCCCCACATCCTGTCTGTCCAATGCCCTTTTGTAACAACGGTGCTATCTCCTCTTTGACTTGTTGTCCAGAACTATAATGTTTAGTTATTTGTTTTGTATTTTTACATATATATATATATATATATATATATTATATATTTCTTTCTTCTTATGAAATGTTTGTGGTTGTCTAAATGGGGAAAAAAAGAAAAAAAAAACACAGGATGTGAAGTGTGCTGCATGGGATCCCGTTACACTGGCGGAAAGGAGTCTTATATTGTCAAACCCCCCCACAGTAAAGAGAGTTAATCATGGCTTAATGTATCTTCTTTAGAACCTCCTTGCATGTTAATACAGAACTTTAAGGGACAGAAGTCAAGATTTTTATCCCCAAAGCACCCACAAAAAAATTACTTTTTTTATTTCATCTTTTTTTTCTTTGATGTCCAGTGTTTAGTACATGCATCTTAATATAATTATCATTTTTTTGTAGAATAGTTTTATTTATCTGAGCAATAATTTTTTTTTTAATGACTTAAATGGCTTGATCTTTCCTGAGTTGTGTTTTAGCAATGGTGGTGTGATGTACAGAAAGCTACACAGGTTTACGGGTTACAGCAGTGGGGAGACACCACAGCAGCCTGAAGGAAAACGAACATTGTTCACAGGCACGTCTGCGGCCTGTAACCCGGCAGAGATTCCAGCTGGAAGGGCATGGGTAGCTGAAGATGTTAGGAGTTTATATTGTGGAATAAAACACTTTGGTTCTATGGAGACGTCTTGTCTTTTAACTGGAACAAACTGGACAGAAGCCACTAGATGTCCTCATAAACATGATGTAAACATAAATAATTTTTGCTGCTATCATGTCCTTTTAAAGTAATTGGCCTATTTAAATCTATTTAATTGTTGGAAAAAAGTCACTATTTTAGACCACATACATACTATTGGAATATTTGTATATTTTTTCTTGTTTATTTGGCATGAACAGTGCATGTTAATGAACGCAAAGTAAAAATGCCAATTTAGTAAAATTGCTAAATTGTGGAACAATATTAAAATAGGCACAGTACAAATAGACAATACACAAACATAAAAACTGGAAGAGAAAATGCATCTGATCAATCTAACAGAAAATAAATTTGTTTTTCTTAATGCTTTTTTTTTAACAGATCAGCTTATGTTGGTAAGATGTTTAAATATTTAAAATAATTTAAGTATTTTGTGAAATTGAACAACCTAAACATTTAGTTGTTTGAAAGCGGAATAAAATTTGTAAAAAGAATAAAAAAAAGCTCAACCTATTTAACTCACCAGAACAATAACATCTTGCTTCTACATTGACAGCAATAACAGTTATATAATGAATCAAAGTCATGCAAACAAGGTGACATTAATTTTCTAAGTACTATTTAAATGCTGGATCATATACAGTGGTGTGAAAAAGTGTTTGCCCCCTTCCTGATTTCTCATGTTTTTTGTATGTTTGTCACACTTAAATGTTTCAGACCATCAAACAGATTTTAATATTAGACAAAGATGAAACAAACACAAAATGCTGTTTTTAAGTGAAGTGTAGAGGATGCCTTCACAAACGAGACTGAGTTTATTTCTCAGGAAAGGTTTATTGAGAGTCTACATCCTCTATCAAGCAAGTATCTCAACAAAAGAGGGGGAACAATCATCCTTCACAGTTCTTATACCCCCAAAGGCACAAAACCCCCAACATCAAATAACACACCCCCAACCCACAGTCCTTGAGCAAACATACAGCCCCCGAGGCTCCTTGGCGTCTCCATTGTCTCTCTCATCCTTCTAGCCTCCGGGGCTCCTGCTGGGACATTCTCTCCCACTTCTCGTCTCCTAAGCAACCAACTTCACACCTCCTGTAGGTCTCTGCAGGGTCAGGTCTTCTTTGGCCATTGAGACGTGAAGCTTCCAGAATATGCACCATCATGCCTACTAGGTATATGTGGGTGAATATGAATGCCATATATGCGCTCTAAATGTGCGCCATATAACCCCCCCCAACGTCTAAATAAGGACAAAGTACACCCCAAAATGCATAGAAACATATCATATCACACAGAACAGCAAAATGGCACAACATATCACACTTCCAACTGCTTGGGCTTCAACCTCCTGCCATAACTGCTGTAAGCAGACTTCGATCTGCCTGTAGCTGTTTCTTGCATCTGTGGATCAGAGTCGTTAGCACATTCTTGTGAAAGCTTAGAAGAGTGTCTCCCCGGTGGCCTGCCGCGGCGGGGGGCCCTGGCTAATTGCACTTGTTCATCAGCCAACACAAAAGCGGGTTTGAGTCTGTTAATGCAGACTAATTCTCTCCTGTCACCCAAATCGAGCAAAAAATGTTTTTCCCCAGTTTCTAACACTCTGAATGGTCCATCATAAGGCGGTCTTAAACCTGGCCTCTGAGCGTCATGTCTGACAAAGACAAATTCTGCGTTCTTTAAGGCTTTAGGCACAAAAACGCGTGGGAAACTGTGATGAACTGGGCCGGGGAGGGTGTTTGATCCCGTGTCGCTCTGCAGCAGCTGAGCGGGTGGGCGATTTAGTATGGGGTTCTCTGGAAGGAATTCGCCCGGTAACCGGAGGGGTTGGGCAAAAACTAGCTCAGCCGGAGAGGCTTGTAAATCTTCCTTAGGTGCTGAACGCAACCCTAATAAAACCCATGGAAGTTTATCAACCCAATTTGTGTCCGTGAGAGCCGCTCTGAGGGCTGCTTTCAATGACCGGTGAAAGCGTTCGCATAAACCGTTGGCCTGAGGGTTATAAGCTGTAGTGCGGTGAATTTTCACCCCCAGACTGAGGGCCATGGATGACCAGAGCTCAGAAACAAATTGGGGACCCCTGTCAGACGTTATGTCTGACGGGACTCCAAAACGCGCAACCCAAGCCGTTAAAAACGCGCGTGCCACGTCTGCTGCTGTAGTTGACACCAGGGGGACCGCTTCTGGCCAGCACGTTGTGCGGTCCACCATGGTTAGAAGGTGTGTGAAACCCTGCGACAGTGGGAGGGGTCCCACCAAGTCGATATGCACGTGGTCGAAGCGTTTGGCCGGGATGTGAAAAGGTTCTAAGGGGGCCCGCGTGTGCTTGTGTATCTTTGCTCTTTGACACGCTGCGCAGGCTGCGGCCCACTCTTTGACCTGTTTACGCAGCCCTGGCCAAACAAATTTTTCTTCCACCATTTTGATCGATGCGCGAACTCCCGGATGTGCCAGCGAATGGATTAAATCAAAAACGCGGCGGCGCCATGCAGCTGGGACCACGGGGTGGGGGCGCCCCGTGGAGATATCGCAGATTAGAGGAGGCATACCTGTCTGATGCACCCTGTGCTCCAGCCTTAGCCCTGTTGGCCCAGACTGGAGCGCGCGCACATCCGCATCGTTAACCTGCTCGGCGGCCATGGCTGCATAATCTAACCCAACGCAGACCGGGGCTGTGAGCGCTTCCGCGCCGCAAGCCTGGCCCGAGTCTACAGCCGCCGAGTCTTCCCCCTGGGGGCCTGGCAGTGCAACTGCACACGAGAGGCAATCTGCCACGACATTGTGTTTGCCCGCCACGTGTTGAATGTCGGTGGTAAACTCCGAAATCGCAGCCAGCTGCCTCTGTTGTCGGCCCGACCAAGGCTCTGAAATTTTGGCCATTGCAAATGTTAAGGGTTTGTGGTCTACAAAGGCGGTGAAACGGCGCCCCTCCAACCAGAACTGGAAGTGGCGGATGGCCAAATGCAGGGCTAAAAGCTCCCTATCAAACGCGCTGTATTTACGCTTGTTATCGCGCAATGTTTTGCTGAAAAATGCAAGTGGTTGCCAGCTCCCTGCTACCAGTTGCTCGACAACCGCCCCCACTGCCACGTCGGAAGCATCCGTGGTTAGCGCCATGCGAGCTGCTGGCACCGGGTGTGCCAATAACGCAGCGTTCGCAAGGGCCGATTTGACTTGTGAGAAAGCGCGCTCCCGGTCCGGGGACCACTCGACCCTAGATGCAGGTTTTTGCTTCTTTAGTGCCGCGTACAATGGGTGCATGAGCCGTGCCGCGTTGGGGAGGAAGCGGTTATAAAAATTGACCATCCCCAAAAATTCTTGCAGTGCCTTAACTGTCTGCGGTTGAGGAAAATCCGTTATCGCGCGCACTTTATCAGGCAGCGGGACCGCGCCCTCTGGAGACACGCGGTGCCCCAAAAAATCGATTTGCGCTACCCCGAACTGGCATTTCGCTGGGTTAATTATCAGCCCGTGTTCTGTCAGCCTCTGAAAAACGGCTGTGAGGTGGTGTTCATGTTCGGCTTCAGATGTACTGGCTACCAAAATATCATCCAAATAAGCGAACACAAAAGGGAGGCTGCGCAGCACTGCATCCATCATGCGTTGGAACGTCTGTGCGGCGCCTTTGAGGCCGAAAGGCATGCGCAAAAACTCGAAGAGCCCGAAAGGGGTTATAACTGCCGTTTTGGGTATGTCTTGCGCGCGGACTGGGACTTGGTGATAACCGCGCACCAAATCTATTTTGGAAAAGATGCGCGCCCCCGCCAAATGTGCCGAAAAGTCCTGGATGTGCGGAATCGGGTAGCGGTCGTGTGCTGAAGCATTATTTAATCTGCGGAAATCACCGCAAGGGCACCACGAGCTGTCAGCCTTGGGCACCATGTGCAGGGGTGACGACCAAGGGCTGTTAGAGTGTCTAACAATGCCCAGTTTTTCCAAGTTGGCAAATTCCTCGCGCGCGATGGCCAGTTTAGCTGGGTCCAAGCGCCGAGCTTTTGCAAAAACAGGGGGGCCAGAGGTAGTTATGAAATGCTCGACCCCGTGTTTGGCAACTGACGCTGAAAATGTTGGGACCATGAGTGTTGGGAACTAATTGAGTAGTGCATGAAACTTACCACCTGCAGCTGTGACATTGGGATGTGCAGAAGGCAGGGCCACCCGAGCTGTGCAGGAGATAGAGTAAAAAGACAGTGCATTTACAATACGTCTATTAGCAAGATCAACCAATAAACTGTTTGAGCATAAAAAGTCAGCACCTAGCATGTTGTTGCTAACTGCGGCCACGACGAAGGTCCACTCGAAGGTGCGGCCGTGGAGAGATAGGAGGAGCGTCTTCTCACCATAGGTTTTGATCGTGGAGCCGTTCGCCGCTAACACCAGGGGTCCGCTGGCAGGCGTCAGCATGTCCGCATAGGCAGGTTTGACAAAACTCAGCTGGGAGCCTGTGTCCACCAAGAATTCTTTCCCCGAATTTGCGTCTGTCACGAAAAGCAGCTTGTTCGTCGTGCCGAGAGTCGCAGCTGCTACCAGCTCTCGGTCCTGGCGTTTTCCCTGGCGCTGGTATCGGCACGGTGGGGTGCATCTGCGCGCTCTCTCGGCGAAGCGTCGATGGTAGAAACAGAGGGTGTTGTCAGCCCCGCTTCTCCTGGCCTCTGCCGCTGCCGACGTCAGTGGGTCCGGTGCTGCAGCCTCTGGTCTCCCCTCGTCTCGTGGGGGTGCGTTCAGCTCTGCTGCTGCCGTCGTGGCTGCGTGCCGTCTATGGGCGTCGACGAGCCGCTGCGCCTCCTGGCCCAGCTCGTGGTAGTCACGGTTGTTGAGTGGCTGTGAGCTGGCCAGGGTGACTCTCACCGCTGGCGGTAGCGTTCTGAGAAAGAGGTGGGCGAAGATAAAGCTGTCGTCATCCTCGCCTCTCAGGCTCATCATCTTCGCCATCAGATCTGCCGGCCTGTCTGCTTCCCCTTCTGTCAGCACCAGGAGCTTCTCTGCTCGCTCTCCCAGCGAGGGAGTGAAGGCTCGAATGAGGGCGGCTTTCAGTGCGCCATACTTGTCGTCTTGGGGCGGGTGGTTGGTCAGGCTCTCCACCCGCTGCACTGTGAGGCTGTCCAGCTTCGCGACGACATGGTAGAACCTCGTTGCGTCCGCTGAGATTCCCCGAAGGTGGAACTGCGCCTCCACAGTGGTAAACCAGGAGCGCGGGTTATGTTGCCAGAAATTGGGCAGCTGTAGTGCGGTAGCTGCGTTAACCCGGTTGGCTCCTGAAGAGTTCGGTGCGGAAAGCTCACCGTCACCGGCCATGGTTTGTCGTAGGTCACCAGTGTAGAGGATGCCTTCAGAAACGAGACTGAGTTTATTTCTCAGGAAAGGTTTATTGAGAGTCTACATCCTCTATCAAGCAAGTATCTCAACAAAAGAGGGGGAACAATCATCCTTCACAGTTCTTATACCCTCCAAAGGCACAAAACCCCCAACATCAAATAACACACCCCCAACCCACAGTCCTTGAGCAAACATACAGCCCCCGAGGCTCCTTGGCGTCTCCATTGTCTCTCTCATCCTTCTAGCCTCCGGGGCTCCTGCTGGGACATTCTCTCCCACTTCTCGTCTCCTAAGCAACCAACTTCACACCTCCTGTAGGTCTCTGCAGGGTCAGGTCCTCTTTGGCCATTGAGACGTGAAGCTTCCAGAATATGCACCATCATGCCTACTAGGTATATGTGGGTGAATATGAATGCCATATATGCGCTCTAAATGTGCGCCATAGAAGGTGTTTATTATTAAGGGGAAAAAAAATCCAAACCTACATGGTGGCCCTGTGTGAAAAAGTGATTGCCCCCTAAACCTAATAACTGGTTGGGCCACCCTTAGCAGCAACAGCTGGAGTCAAGCGTTTGCGATAACTGGCAGTGAGTCTTTTACAGTGCTGTGGAGGAATTTTGGCCCACTCGTCTTTGCAGAATTGTTGTAATTCAGCCACATTGGAGGGTTTTCAAGCATGAACCACCTTTTTAAGGTCCTGCCACAGCATCTTAATTGGATTCAGGTCAGGGCTTTGACTAGGCCACTCCAAAGTCTTCATTTTGTTTTTCTTAAGCCATTCAGAGGTGGACTTGCTGGTGTGTTTTGGATCATTGTCCTGCTGCAGAACCCAAGCACGCTTCAGCTTGAGGTCATGAAGAGATGGCCGGACATTCTCCTTCAGGATTTTTTGGTAGACAGTGTAGGAACCATGAAATGAAGAGACTGAATGATTTCTCAGTATTGGTTTATTTCATCTCACGTCATACAGCTCCTCTCTCAGTCAGGGAATGAAGAGATCGAGCTGCGGTAAACCACATACCTTTATACTCTCACATCAAACACAAATCACATTCACATCAAACACAGAATTACATCCACATTTAATCCTCCCATTGTCCTCTCGGCTTCTCTGTCTGACCCCAGGAGTCAGACAGTCCCTTCAGGTCCACTCCCAGATCTTCTCACTTCTTCTCCAGTCCACAGGGGGTCCAGACTCAATGTCCGTTTGAGGCGTGATGTCAATACACACTGTGAGCTCAAGGTTCCCTCATGTCTGGGTCTCTGCCAAGGAATATGTGAGCTACATAATGTTACGCCACATCACTCCCCCCGAAACGCCCAAGAACGGCATACACCAACATTACTCTAACCGTTATACACCTTATGTCAATAATGGACAGTCATACACATTATGTCAAGAATGGACACACACACCGAGTTCATGTCATTAATGGGCAGTCATACACATTATACCCTTACATCACCCCCCCCCCCTTTGCAGGATCTACAGCACAATTTACACGGGTTGATCAAAATACACATCACTCTGCCCGTTGCTTAGGCTTCAATCTCCTCCCGAATCTGCTGAACGCAGGCTTCGCAGCCTGTGTTGCGCCATCCTGCGGTGCGCCTGTGGAATGAGGGGGAGAAGGGTTATTTACCCCCCGCTGGGGAACCAGGGGCTGTTCCCTGGGAGGTCTGGGAGGTCTGCCGCGTCGAGGCGCCCCCGCCGGCCGTACAGGTTCGTCACATAACACAAAAGCAGGCTTTAATCTGTCAACACTGATTGTTTCTTTCCTGCCCCCCAAGTCCAGCACAAAATATTTCTCCCCGGTTTCCAGCACTCGAAACGGACCGTCGTAAGGCGGGCGAAGGCTGTGACGCTGGGCGTCGTGCCTGACAAAAACAAACTCTGCGTTTTGCAAAGCCTTGGGAACAAAAACCCGCGGAAAAGTGTGATGAGCGGGGCCCGGGAGCATTTCTGCTCCCGTGCCACTTAGAGGTCCACGCACCGGGGGGGCGCTCTGGTGCCGCATGGGCTGGCAGGAATTCTCCTGGCAGCCTGAGAGGTTGAGTAAAAACTAATTCAGCAGGTGAGGCATCTAAATCCTCTTTGGGTGCCAAACGCAACCCCAATAAAACCCATGGTAGTTTGTTTACCCAATCTGTATCCGTGAGCGACACTCTGAGGGCTGCCTTCAACGATCTGTGAAAACGCTTGCATAAACCGTCGGCCTGTGGGTGATAAGCGGTGGTGCGATGGGCTGTTGCCCCTAAGCTGCTGGCCATTGCTGACCACAGCTCTGACACGAACTGCGGACCCCTATCGGACATAATGTCCGACAGGACTCCGAACCGCGCTACCCAGGCTGTTAAAAAAACGCGAGTCACTTCTGCTGCTGTGGTAGACTGCAATGGGACCACTTCCGGCCAACGCGTGGTCCGGTCCACCATTGTTAGGAGATGTGTGAACCCTTGCGAGGGCGGCAGGGGTCCCACTAGATCTACGTGCACATGATCAAACCTCTTAGCCGGAATGTGGAAAGGTTCTAAAGGAGCTTTTGTGTGCCTGTGAACTTTGGCCCGCTGGCAAGACATGCAGGCTCTCGCCCACTCCTTCACGTGCTTGCGCAGGCTCGGCCAAACAAACTTCTCCACTACCATTTTCACCGAAGCGCGTACTCCCGGGTGTGCTAGGGAGTGCACCGTGTCAAAAACGCGACGGCGCCACGTGGCCGGTACCACTGGGCGAGGTCGCCCGGTGGATACATCGCAAATTAGCGGGGGTGAACCGGTTTGTAAACTTATGTTCTCCAGCCTTAACCCTGTTGGTCCAGACAGGAGCGCACGCACGTCTGTGTCTTCGCCCTGCTCCGCTGCCATGGCCGCGTAATCTATCCCCACGTGCACCGGAGCCGCGTGCGCGTCCGCGCTGTTACCGCGCTCCGCGTCTGCGGCGTTACAGCCCCCATCCGCGCGGACAGGCACTGTTACCGCTCGCAAGAGGCAGTCTGCCACCACATTAAATTTACCGGCTACGTGCTGTATATCGGTGGTGAATTCTGAAATTGCGGCCAGCTGCCTCTGCTGTCGGCCTGACCACGGTTCTGAGATTTTGGACATTGCAAAGGTGAGCGGTTTGTGGTCGACAAATGCGGTGAAACGCTGCCCTTCCAACCAGAACTGAAAATGGCGAATGGCCAGGTGGAGCGCTAGCAGTTCCCTGTCAAACGCGCTATATTTTCGCTCCGCATCGCGTAGGGATCTGCTGAAAAAAGCGAGTGGCTGCCAAGCCCTGGCGACTCGCTGTTCCACCACGGCTCCTATGGCCACATCTGACGCGTCTGTGGTTAGCGCTATTCGGGCTGCTGGGTCCGGGTGAGCCAGCAGTGCTGCATCTGCTAGTGCTTTCTTAACCTCAGTGAATGCGCGCTCCCGCTCTGGGGACCACTCAATCGCATTGGAGGGCTTCTGTTTTTTTAGCGCGGCGTACAACGGTTGCATGAGCTGCGCCGCGTGAGGTATGAAACGGTTGTAAAAATTTACCATACCTAAAAATTCTTGCAACGGTTCTACCGTTTGTGGCTGGGGAAACTCAGCCACTGCGCGTACTTTGGAGGGCAGCGGGACTGCACCCTCTGGGGAGACGCGGTGCCCTAAAAAATCGATCTGCGCTGCGCCAAAATGGCACTTGGCTGGGTTGATTATCAACCCATGCGCTCCCAACCTCTGAAAAACTGTTCTGAGGTGACTTTCGTGTTCCTCCTCAGAGGCGCTGACGACCAAAATATCATCTAAGTAGACAAAAACAAGAGAGGTCGCGCAACACAGCATCCATCATGCGTTGGAAGGTTTGCGCAGCGCCTTTAAGGCCAAAAGGCATGCGTAAAAATTCAAAAAGCCCGAAAGGGGTTATTACCGCTGTCTTGGGAATGTCCTCTGGTCGGACCGGGACCTGATGATAACCGTGGACCAGGTCTATTTTAGAAAAAATGCGCGCCTTGGCCAAATGCACCGAAAAATCTTGGATATGCGGAATTGGGTAGCGGTCCTGCGCTGTGGCATTGTTTAACCTGCGATAATCGCCGCAAGGTCTCCACGAGCTGTCAGCCTTAGGGACCATATGGAGGGGGGAAGCCCAAGCGGACTTCGAGCGGCGAATTATGCCCAACCTTTCCAGGTTGGCGAACTCCTCACGCGCAATGGAGAGCTTAGCTGCATACAAGCACCGAGCCTTAGCAAAAACTGGTGGGCCGCTTGTGGTTATAAAGTGCTCCACTCCGTGCTTCGCCACCTTGGCTGAAAACGTGGGAACTGTGAGTGCTGGGAACTGGTTTAGGAGAGTGTGGAACTTACCTCCTGCTGCGGCGGCGTTGGCCTGTACTGACGGCGGGGACACTCGCGCTGCACAGGGAATAGAACAAAAAGAGAGTGCATTAACCAAGCGTCTATTAGCCAGATCTACCAACAAGCCATGTGAGCACAAAAAGTCGGCGCCTAACATGTTGAAACTCACCGCCGCTACTATGAAGGTCCATTCATAGATGCGGCTGTGCAAGGACAGGCGCAGAGTTCTTTCGCCAAAAATCTTGATCGACGAGCCGTTTGCGGCTGTTGCCCCATCTCCGCGGGGACCGGGCACCCGGTCCGCGTAGGTTGCGGTGATGAAACTCCTCTGTGCCCCGGTGTCAACGAGGAATCGCCGTCCGGAGCTCGCGTCTGTCAGGTACAGCAGCTTGTTCCGTTCGCCGAGGGTCGAAGCTGCTAACGACCCCCGGCTCTTGAGTTTCCCTGCTTCTTGAAGTTGCATGGCAGGACGCATCTGTGTGCCTTGTGCGCGAAGTGTCGATGGTAGAAACACAGCTCGTCCCCTCCTCTGCTTCGGGACCGCGCTGCCGCTGTTGTCGCCGGGGTCGGTTCTGCTGCCACCGGTTCTCCATCGCCCCCGGCCGCCGCGCCGAGGTCTGCTGCTGCCGCTGCTGTCTCCTGCTCGCCGCATGCGTCCAGGAGCCGCTCCGCTTCCACGGCCAGCACGCAGAAGTCCTGCTGGTCCACACACCTCATGCTGGACAGGGAGCCTCTCATGTGTGCTGGAAGAGTCCTTAAGAAGATGTGTTTAAATAAAAACGCATCGTTGTCTGCCCCGATCATCTGCAGCATGTCCTCCATGAGGACGGTCGGCCTGCGTCCACCTCTGTCGCGCAGGTCCAGAAGTGTTCTGGCCCTCACCTCGGCTGATGGCACAAAACTCCAAATGAGGGCGGCTTTCAGGGCGTCGTATCTGCCAGCAGCGGGCGGCTGCTGCACCAGGCTCCGCACACACCGGGCTGTGCGGCTGTCGAGTCTTGCGATGACATTATGGAACTTAATGTCATCTGCTGATATCCCGTTGAGCACGAACCGCGACTTCACGTGTTGGAACCATGAGTGCGGGTCCTCTTGCCAGAACTCGGGGAGTTTAATTGAGTTTACGCCAGTGCAGGCGGTCTCCGGTGAATCAGGTTCGGAGAGACGATCTCCAAGCCTTTCCATATTTCTCACGTGTGGGTCACCAATGTAGGAACCATGAAATGAAGAGACTGAATGATTTCTCAGTATTGGTTTATTTCATCTCATGTCCTACAGCTCCTCTTTCAGTCAGGGAATGAAGAGATCGAGCTGCGGTAAACCACATACCTTTATACTCTCACATCAAACACAAATCACATTCACATCAAACACAGAATTACATCCACATTTAATCCTCCCATTGTCCTCTCGGCTTCTCTGTCTGACCCCAGGAGTCAGACAGTCCCTTCAGGTCCACTCCCAGATCTTCTCACTTCTTCTCCAGTCCACAGGGGGTCCAGACTCAATGTCCGTTTGAGGCGTGATGTCAATACACACTGCGAGCTCAAGGTTCCCTCATGTCTGGGTCTCTGCCGAGGAATATGTGAGCTACATAATGTTACGCCACAACAGCAGAATTTATGGTTCCATTTACCACAGCAAGTCTTCCAGGTCCTGAAGCAGCAAAACAGCCCCAGACCATCACACTACTACCACCATGTTTTACTGTTGGTATGATGTTCCTTTTCTGAAATGCTGTTACTTTTTCGCCAGATGTAATAGGACACACACCTTCCAAAAAGTTCAACTTTTGTCTCGCCAGTTCAGAGTATTTTCCCAAAAGTCTTGGGGATCATCAAGATGCTTTCTGGCAAAATTGAAATGAGCCTTTATGTTGTTTTTGCTCAGCAGTGGTTTTCGTCTTGGAACTCTGCCATGCAGGCCATTTTTGTCCAGTCTCTTTCTTATGGTGGAGTCAGGAACACTGACCTTAACTGAGGCAAGTGAGGCCTGCAGTTCTTTGGATGGGGTTGTGGGGTCTTTTGTGACCTCTTGGATGAGTCGTCACTGCACTCTTGGGGTAATTTTGGTCGGCCAGCCACTCCCGGGAAGGTTCACCACTGTTCCATGTTTTCACTATTTGTGTATAATGGCTCTTACTGTGGTTCGCTGGAGTCCCAAAGCTTTAGAAATGGCTTTATAACCTCTTCCAGACTGATAGATCTCAATTACTTTGTTTCTCATTTGTTCCTGAATTTCTTTGGATCACAGCATGTTGTCTAGCTTTTGAGGAGCTTTTGATCCACTTCCCTTCTTCTTCTTTTAGATTTGATTGGCGGTTGGCAACCAGCTTACAGGTGCATTACTGCCACTGACTTGATTATTATCACTCTATATCTTGTATAAGGAGTTCTGAACAACTCCTTATGTGTGAAAAAATTATCCGTCCTTAGACTGTGTCCTCGGGGGCGTCAATAGCTGTGCCAGCCAGCCAGCCACTCTACTTTGCCAGGCACGTCCTATTTAAGCGATTTCTTGGTTGAGAACAGGTGTGGCAGTAATCAGGCCTGGGAGTGGCTCAAGAAATTGAACTCAGCTTTCCAAAGATGTGATAAAACACAGTTAATTTGTTTTAATGGGGGAGGGGGCGGAAATCGCTTTTTTTACACAGGGCCATGTAGGTTTGGAATTTTTTACCCTTAATATTAAACACCTTCATTTAAAAACTGCATTTTGTGTTTACTTGTGTTATCTTTGTCTAATATTTAAATTTGTTTCATTCATTCATTCATCTTTTTGCGCTTAATCCTTTTCGGGTCGCGGGGGGGCTGGAGCCTATCCCAGCATCTTTGGGCGAGAGGCAGGGTACACCCTGGACAGATCGCCAGTCCATCGCAGGGCCAACACAGAGAGACAGACAACCATTCACTTTCACAGTCATACCTAAGGACAATTTAGAATCCCCAGTTTTGATGCCAATTAACCTAACTTGCATGTTTTTGGCATGCGGGAGGAAACCGGAGAAATCCCGGAGTAAACCCATGCAGACACAGGGAGAACATGCAAACTCCACACAGATCACTGTTGTTCGGGGGATGGGATCGAACCCAGGATCCCCCGGTCAAGGGTGAGTTGCTGTGCTGCCGCAGTGCTAACCATTCCGCCACCACGTTTGTTGATCTGAAACATTTAAGTGTGATAAACATACAAAAAAATGAGAACTTAGAAAGGGTGGCAAACACTTTTTCACACCACTGTAGTTCCTGTTCTTAGAAAGAGGGCACTCAGAGAGTGCATACTGGCATCCGTCCGTACCTCTGTGGGACTTCCATCTGTCCGTACTTCTGTCTTTACCAAGAAATTTGTCCAGTAGTTTTTGCGTAATCCTGTTGATGGACTGACAATCATATTACATTACAAGATAGGCCCTTAGCGGAGGTATGCGCTCATGGAGTACCTCCAAAATGTAATGGGTTCATCTATAGCCAAGGGCCACCTCTGGTGAGGATTCCATCAAAATAAGTCCAGCAGTTTTTGGATAATCCTGCTAACGGACAGACTTAACTAACTCGACGGCACTGAGAGCGCATAGCTCCACCAAGGTCTGTTTGTCTGTCTCTGAGCAGGATTATGCAAAAACTGTGGACAGATTTTAATGAAATTTTCACCAGAGGTGGCCCTTATCGACCTCTGTGAGCAGCCTCATTGTCTGGATTTTAAAATTATGCCAGTAATAAACTCTGTATTAGAAGGGGAGACCCAAAAATATCAAATTTTATAAAACTTAAGTAAAACAGAAAAGAAAATAATAGTGAATTGGAAAAAGACATAATACAGAAAAATGTGTAAAATTTGAAAAATATCTTGTCAGTTTATGGTGGAAAATTCTCAGGTTTAGGGAAATCATGAAGGTCGAACTTGTAAAAATTAAGCTAAAACAACTTAGATTTTTTAGTCTCCAATCAAACTGGAGCACATTAGTGGCATTGATCCATGTTTTCACTGATTGTATCCCTTCACTGACACAATCTTCAAATGACAAATAAACCAACCTGTAGTAATTAATCACAAATTCTTTTCCATCTGCTGACAGTAGAAAACATGTTATCAGAGCTACATGAATGTCTCAGAAGTCTTCGGCTTTCTTAATGTTGCATCCTAATACTGACAGCAGGTCATTTACATTTGAAACACTTTGTGGATACAGGATTACCAAATCTCATCACATCACCTGAAAATCAATACATGTAGCTTCATTCCAGCAGTAAATAAGAAACATTTGATCACAGAATTGCAACTCAAATACTTAATACAGCATTAAACAAAGGCTGTTTGGTGAGTGGTCTTTAAACTGAGGCACAGTGTTTGGGTACTTTTGTGATATGAGGCATAGACATAAGGATGCAAGTCAAAAGAGAGGAACATACTGGTGGGAATACTGGATTGTGAAGTGTTCACAGAGTTTGTGATGCTTCCTTTGAGCTATCTGGCATAATAAGGCAAGCAGATATCTCTTCTGCTTGCCAAGCTGCTGAACAGGACAGATTAAAAAAATACTTTGAGCTACTTGCATAATTTCTGGAAAGATACATTGCAGTGAATAGTGGTGGGATGGGGGTGAGGGAGATCAATACAGGGTGATACAAGATTTTGTGGTGATGATACTGTATCGATTCAGAGACACAATTATCATGATACTTTATTTAAAATTATTAAATATTAAAACAAATGTTGCAAATATAAACTTTTCTATTTAGGTATCACTGTAATAAAAACCAGTTGACTTTTCAGTCCACTAGATGGTACCAAATGCTCACTGTCTGGTTAGGTCAGTGCAGCAAACTCCTGAGATCTAGTCTGGACTTGAACAAGACAGAAGATCGGGATGAGAATATCACACAATACTCAATGTATAGCAAGATCATGATAATATCGCATCGTGGCCCAAGTATTGTGATATCATATCGTGGGGCCTCTGGTGTTTCCCACCCCAAGCACTGAATATTTGTAAGTTTTTCTACAGCCAATATGAGAGCTGTTCAATAAAGATTTCCCATGACTCATTTCCTATGGACTGAGAACCACCAAATTTGGCATAGTTATCAGTCTTTCTCTACATAGGTACCACCAAGGTTCACACACTTCTCCCATCGCTTTATACAGCTGTAGAGACCTCACCTGTAGAAGTCTGCTGGTTGTGTCAGAAGCCATGACTTGACCTTGGAAATCAGCATTTCATTGTCTTGGAAGTGTTTGCCCTTCAAAAATGATTTTATGTTTGGAAAGAGGTGGAAGTCAGATGGTGCGAGGTCAGGAGAATAAGGGAGGTGAGGAAGGATTTCGTAGCCACAGGACTGTGCTTCTGTCTGGGCAGCATTCAAGTTGTGCACCAGGGTGTTGTCTTGCAGGAGGTGGACACTTTTGGTCAGCATGCCATGCCTTTCAGTTTTGATGGCTGCCTGCAATTTATGCAGCAGTGAAGTGTAGTAAGTCTCAGCAGTTGTGGTACCCTTTGCCAGGAAATCCATCATCAATACTCCATGCTGGTCCCAAAAGACCGTGAGAATGGCCTTGCCCATCAAGGGGTGGACACATGCCTTCTTTGGGTGTGGTGAGTTGTGATGCTTCTATTGATTCCACTGGGCTTTAGTGTCTGGATCATACTGACAGACTGATCGTTTTGGCACCCTAGGCAGGATTTGCCCCCCCCCCCCCGCCTTCCGGGGAGAAGGGGGTGCAGACACACACACACACACACGTCACTTTTGGGGCCTCACAATAAAGTTAAGAACTTCGATTTACCCAAAACACAGTCACAACATGAAGCAATTGCATCTTAAAACTGCTAAATGACCTTAACATGAATGTCCACATATCACAGTTTACAGTGGCATAACACCTGCTACTGCAGCTTTACCATGACCACAGAGACCCAGCAGCTGATTACAACATTTTATTACTCTGCAACAAACATTGACTGAATCTGAGCCAACAGACAAAGAAGACAAAAAACTTCACTTTATACAGCCAGTGGCAGAGCCAGAAAATTTTCAGTGGGGTGGCCAGGATGGATATGTGACCAATTTGGGTGGTCTAGAAATTGGTATTACCAGAACATAATGTTTCTTGCAAAATAAGGGGTTATATAAACTCTTAAGCACTGTATTTACTGTATATATTCATACTTGTTATTAAATTTGTGTGTAGAGTTGTATACAAATATGAATACAAATACAGTACTTGATTACACTGGTCAACACCAAATTTATTGCCTAAGTCTTTTTAGCTGATTTAGGACAATTTTGATGTGCTGAATCCAAAAATCACATTGGTTTTGCTCAATCAGGTCAACTTTTTGAATTATGGCCACATGTTGTTTTATACGTTTTTGTTTACATGTATGGGTATTTTCGCTTTATATGATGCAAAATTCTTTTTTATGTCTTGAAATTCTCTGAATTTTGAACAACGATGACATAACATTCAATTTACATGTACTTACTTTATATAAAGGTAAGTACATGCACAGCACTAAGTAAGTACTAAGTAAGTACAGGTTTTTACTTAGCCCCTGATCGAGAGAAACGAATGTCATTTTCGGATTCAGCAGTGCAAAATTGTCTTAAATCAGTTGAAAAAACACAGACAACTTACAAAACAATTATTTTTGTAACCCTGTGTTATCCACAAATGTGGAAATTTGTCTTTGGTTTCACCAATATAAATACATTGGGACATTCATTCATTCATTCATCTTCTTCCGCTTAATCCTTTTCGGGTCGCGGGGGGGCTGGAGCCTATCCCAGCATCTTTGGGCGAGAGGCAGGGTACATCCTGGACAGATCGCCAGTCCATCGCAGGGCCAACACAGAGAGACAGACAACCGTTCACTCGCACAGTCGTACATAACATTTTAAAAATAAAACAATACAATATTAGCCAATGGCTGATACAATACCTTTTGACCCATTTCCCTCAATACTTTTGCTGTACTTTCCCAGTCATCTGGTAATTCTTCCCTACCAGCCAGAGCCTCTATCAACTCCTTCCTGAACTCTGTGCGACCTTCTTCCTTCTGTAACTTCCACAACTTAATCTTTGGCTCTGCCTTCACTCTCCTCCTCTTCTTGTTTTGCAAAGCCATCCTACAGACTACCATCCGATGCTGTCTAGTTACATTCTCCCCTGCCACCACCTTGCAGTCTCCTATCTCTTTCAGATTTCTCCTTCTGCATAAGATGTAGTCTACCTTTGTGCACCTTCTTCCACTCTTGTAAGTAACTCTATGTTCCTCTCTCTTCTTGAAGTATATGTTCACCACAGCCATTTCCATCCTTTTAGCAAAATCCACAACCATCTGTCCTTTCACATTTCTCTCCTTAAGACCATACCTACCTAGGACCTCCTCATCACCTCTGTTCCCTTCACCTACATGTCCATTAAAGTCCACTCCAATCACCACTCTCTCCCCTCTGGGAACACCCTCTACCACTTCATCCAACTTACTCCAGAATTCCTCTTTCTGTTCTACCTGACATCCAACTTGTGGGGAATATGCACTGACAACATTCAACATCACACCTTTGACTTCTAGCTTCAAACTCATAATTCTGACTCCCTCTTTACCTCCTGAACACTTTTCACGTACTCTTCCTTTAAGATTACTCCTATTCCATTTCTCTTCCTATCTACACCATGGTAGAACAGTTTAAATCCACCTCCAGTGCTGCTAGCCTTGCTTCCCTTCCATCTGGTTTCTTGAACACACAGTATATCTGCCTTTCTTCTCTCCATCAGCCAACTCGCTGCCTTTACCAGTCATAGCCCCTAGATTTAACGTCCCAACTCTCACCTCCACACTTCTACCTTTCCTTTTCTCTCTCTCCCTCCTAACACGCCTTCCCTCTCTCCTCCTCTTTGATCTTCGACCAACAGTAGCCCAGTTTCCACTGGCACTCTGTCGGTTAACAGCACTAGTGGTGGTCATTTTTAACCTGGGCATTGACCTATAAGGTATGAAAGTCTCATTCGTCATGAGCTGCATGTTTGATTTGGCAAAGGTTTTACATCGGATGCCCTTCCTGACACAACCCTCCCCATTTACCCGGGCTTGAGACCGGCACTAGAAGTACACTGGCTTGTGCACCCCCGTGGCTATCTTCGCTAAATTACATAAACAGCCAAGTGCCTTAACACTACTGAAGGCATATCAACATGACTTCTCCTCTGATATTATAGCTTACCTTTATCAATTTGTGAATCGAAGCACCATTGCGTGCAGCTGCTCTGTTTTCAAATGTGACCGCTGGCTACCGGATGTGTGCGTGCATTTGTGAGGTCCGACGGGGCAGCGTAACTGTAAACAAAGGTTCGGCCTGAGGCAAATTCAGCTCCACCTGCTGTAGTTGATAAAGTGGCAAAGATGAACTACGGCTTTGGTGTAGGGCTGCCACACCAAGCTTTTTATTTTGCCACCACACCAAGCTGCACTGCTGAAGAAGTGATTCAAAGTTGGTCAGCCCTCGAAGCCCCCTACTGGCCTGGGGCTGTAAGTATCTGTCTGCCTTGTCTGCCTTGTCTGCCTTGTCTGCCGGCACAGCGCCTCTGACTATTCGGAATTTTATATTATTAATTAAAAAATTGAGGGCTTTCAGCTGCTCCCCCACCCCCAGCAGAGGGTGCCCGAGGCAACAGCCTACATGGCCTATGCCTTGGGCTGGCCCTGGACAGACCCATGTTTCATCCTGTGTGATTAGTCTGTCAAAGAATTCCTAATGGCTTTCTTGGCACATGTTCAAAAGAGCCTGGGAGCACATAACTCTTTCCTACTTCTGGAAAGGTGTGAGCAACCAGGGAATCCATCATGCAGACAACTTCCACATGTGCAAATGGTCATGGTGTGGGGACCCACTCAGTCGTTTTCCCTCAGACTGAAGGGCATGGCAGATCAAAAGTGCTGGGGAACTACGGGAATTGTCATGGGGGATTGATGTGTTAATATAGATGGGTTTCAGTCACGTGACCCGCGCGCCTAGCGACGCCGACTGTGCGCCATATTGGCGGTCAAGCGTATCGCCCGCCAGGCTTGTTTACATGACAAAGAGCTGAGTCCTGCGAGGTTTTCTGAAGTGTGTGATAAGTTAGGTGATAAACTACGATGGCAGAGCCTGACAATGGTCTCAGTGAGCAGACGAGGCATCTCTCTGGAGTCAAGTTGAAGAGGTACAAGGAGAAATTGGCCATTCTAGGGGGTTGTGATCCCTACACTGCACCCGGTGTACTGTTTACTCCTTTGACTGCATCAGATGTGACATTGCCAGACTTTGAATTTAGTGATCTGATGATTTACCTGATTGTCAGTCCTTCACCTTACTCATTGGAGAACTTCAGTGCTCACAAGAGCAAGGATGCGTTCAAATTCTTCAGGGCAGGATGGGTGAATGAACCTAAGATCTGGCACCTCAAGGCCAAAGAGCTCCATGTCATCACTGCACGTGTAAGTGTACTAATTACTAGATATACTTTTAAAATATAATATCCTCTGTAGAATCTATGGGACTATAATTATGTGTATACACTGTCTGGTAATTTTCACTAGATTGTGAATTATTATCTTCCATTGCATTGTCACAGGGCTAATATTTCTTATTATCAAATCTAAAATTTTATTAATTGACTAGCAGTATGTACATGATCCTTTTGTCCACGCCTGTTGTAGCAGTGAACTGCACAACACATGTCCGGCATGATAACGGCGAGAAAACAGCGATGACAGGCACCAAAACACGTGTAGAACTGGTTTGTTTACATAGGCACATGCACAGAGACCTCCAGCGCTTGACCGCCAATATGGCGGCGGCCGGCCGTGACTCAGACCTGTGACGTCACGTGAAAACCGCCTATAGCACCTCAGGTAGCAGAGGAGTGTTGTGATATAAAAGAGAGTGCCTGCAACCTGAGTGTTTAAGGCTTTTGATTCTGGTGGATGTGAGAGGGAGAAGAATAAAGTTTCCCCTCTCCACACTGGTGACCTTTGACGAACAATGGAATGCCAGACGAACATCCCGGAGACGACCCGGACGGGAAGTGCCAGCAACGCGTGTGCCGTTTCGGTCAAACTCCCAGACTTTTGGCTACACGACCCAAAGTCTTGGTTCCTCCACACCGAGGCCCAGTTTGCGCTCCAGGGAATAACGGCAGATGACACCAGATACTACTACGTGATTGCAGCACTGGACGCACGCACAACCCAGCAGGTGGCGAGCCTGCTCCAACAGCCCCCATCATCATCATAGCAGTCTGTCGGGGGCGACAATGACTGTTTCATTTAGCATTTAATTACGCAGCTCTGTAATTCGCCTTCTGCTGCCAGGAATTCCTGACCTTGTTAACCCGGGCGACGTCCGAGCCGGTATGAGTTGCTCTCTGACTGACCATTTCATGAAACTGCTTGCAAAGTATTTGAGTACGGCTAGCTTTTGCTGGACTAGCGACACATTCTTGGCAGATAGAGGTATTATCAGTGGCAAGGACAGGCCAAGACAAATTGACTCCAGTATCTGTTGCGGTGACTGAACAGATGATAGGTTTGTTTATCTCTGCTCTTTGTGTAGTGCATGTCACGATGCACCGACCAGATGATAGGTTTGTTTATCTCTGCTCTTTGTGTAGTGTATGTCACGATGCACCCACTGGCAAAAGACCTTGCGACAGATATGCTTATCTGCCAGGACCCCGTGTAACTGGGAGTGGTCCACCAAAGACCTGGTATTACCCACAAGGCGTTTTTCTCCCTCTGAGATGCGCAAGACAGTCAACTCCCTCATCAAACTTCTGTGTGGCACAGAAATAGCCATATTACCTGTAATACTGAACAAGAGGTGGAATAATGCAACCTTCCTCTGCTGTCTGAAGTACCTCCAGTCAGAGGACACGAGCATCCTTAAACGCAGTGCAGTCTCCGACTACAGGACCAGGGTGCCCGCGACAAATACGGTGCTCTCAAAACCACGCTGACCCGGCACTACACGGTCTTGGACTGTGAGAGAGCGGAGAGGCTCCTGACGCGCTCCGACTTGGGAGACGGGTCGGCAGTCGAATTGATGGAGAAGATGTTGGCATTGATGGGCACAGATGACGGGCATTTCCTCTTTGCCCACCTTTTCCTCCAGAACCTCTTGACAGCAGCCAGAGCGGTCCTTGCCAGTTTGCCTTTGCTGGCTGCACGCAACTACCGGGCTCTAGCCTAAGAGGCACATCGGATCATCCTTACCACCAGAGCCCTCACAGTGAACGCATCGGCGTAAGAACCCAGCGAGACAGCCAGCGGAGGTGAGGAGCCAGCGACGGTGGCTGTAGCAGAAGCCAAGAAGCACCGGAGAGACATGCTCTGTTTCTACCACCGCCGTTTTGGAGAGGACGCACGCCGATGCATGCTACCGTGCCAATTCAAGCGCTCGGGAAATGCCAGGGCCGGCAGTTGGTAGCAGCTGCTACTGCCGATGAAGCAAGCAAGCTGGTCTATGTGACAGACTCACGCTCAGGGAGACGGTTCCTCGTGGACTCCAGCTCCCAAAAGAGCCTCATCCTGCCGTCCTACGCTGACCGGCTGGTGGGAACTAGCGGCCCCGAACTGACGGCCACAAACAGCTCAGACATTAAGACTTTTGGTGAGAGGACACTGACTGTATCCTTGCACAGCCGTACATACCAATGGACATTCGTCATAGTGGCATGCAGCTTCCCCATTTTACGCGCTGATTTTTTGTGTGCACATGGACTACTAGTCGATGTTGCTAACAGACGCCTGATTAACGCAATGTCTTTTGATTCTCTCCTCTGTACAGCTCGAGGAGCCGGGCCCACAACACTAGCCATCGTCACAACGCCAGGGGGTAAGTTCCACACACTACTCACTCAGTTCCCAGCACTCACGGTCCCGACCTTTTCAGCGGCCGTCACTAAACACAGGGTGGAACACTTCATTACCACCACGGGGCCGCCCGTTTTCGCACAACCTCGCTGTCTGGACGCAACTAAACTGGCCATAGCGCACAAGGAGTTTGCCAACTTGGAAAAGTTGGGCATTATCAGACACTCAAACAGCCCATGGGCATCCCCGCTACATATGGTTCCTAAGGCCGAGGGATCGTGGCGACCTTGCGGAGATTTCTGCAGATTAAATAACGCCACAGCGCACGACCGCTACCCCATCCCGCATATTCAGGATTTTTCCGTTCACCTCTCCGGGACACACATTTTTTCCAAGATAGACCTGGTCCACAGTCACCACTAGATCCCGGTGCACGCTGAGGACATACCTAAAATGGCAGTAATAACCCCATTTGGTCTTTTTGAGTTTTTACGCATGCCTTTCGGGTTAAAAGGCGTGGCGCAGACATTCCAACGCATGATGGATGCAGTGTTGCGCGATCTGCCGTTTGTGTTCATCTACCTGGACGACATCCTGGTGGCCAACGCGTCTGAGGACGAACACGTAGCCAACCTCAGGACAGTTTTCCAGAGGTTGGAGGAGCACGGATTAATAACCCGGCGAAGTGCCAGTTCAGGGTGACGGGAATCAATTTTTTGGGCCACCGCATCTCACCGGAGGGCGCGATACCCTTACCAGACAAAGTGCACACGGTGGCAATTTTCCCCAGCCTCAGACGGTCTGGGCGCTGCAGGAGTTTTTGAGGATGGTTAACTTTTATAACCGTTTCCTCCCCCGCGCAGCTCAGCTCATGCAGCCATTGTACGCTGCGCTTAAGAAACGGAAATCGGCGAACAGAGTCGACTGGACTCCTGAGCAAGAGCAGGCGTTTTCCGAGGTTAAAGTAGCCCTGGCGAACGCCACACTGCTGGCGCACCCAGACCCAGCGGCTCAGATAGCGCTCACTACTGACGCCTTGGACATGGCCATAGGGGCTGTCGTGGAGCAGCATGTCGCCGGTTCTTGGCAGCCGCTCGCCTTTTTTAGCAGGTCTTTGCGCGACAGTGAGCGTAAATACAGCGCGTTCGACAGAGAGTTACTGGCTCTCCACCTGGCCATATGCCACTTCCAGTCCTGGCTGGAAAGGCGCACTTTCACTGCGTTCATGGACCACAAGCTGCTAACGTACGCGATGGCCAAGGTTTCGGAACCATGGTCGGGCCGGCAGCAGAGACAGCTGGCCGCGATCTCGGAGTTTAAGACCGACATTCAGCATGTGGCCGGTAAACTCAACGTGGTGGCGGGCTGCCTTTCACGTGCCTTAGTGGCCCCAGTCTACATGGGGATAGATTACACGGCCATGGCCACTGAGCAGATCAGCGATGCGGACGTTTGCGCGCTCCATTCTAGACCAACAGGGTTAAGGCTGGAAAGCAGAGTACTGCAGGACGGGGGCCCCCCCAATCTGTGACGTCTCCACAGGCCGCCCGCGCCTGGTGGTCCCACGCGCTTGGCGCCGCCGCGTTTTTGAGTCCGTTCACTCCCTGGTGCACCCGGGAGTGCACGCGTCAGTCAAAATGGTGGGAGCGAAGTTCGTTTGGCCGAGCCTGCACAAACAGGTGAAACAGTGGGCGGCAGCCTGCATAGTGTGCTAACGAGCCAAAGTGCACAGGCACACAAAGGCCCCCTTGGAGCCGTTCCATATCCCGGCTAAGTGGTTCGACCACGTTCACGTGGACCTCGTGGGCCCCCTCCCGCCAACACAGGGGTTCACGCACCTCCTGACAGTGGTGGACCGCACCATGCGCTAGCCCGAAGTAGTCCCGCTAGCTTCCACCGCGTCTGCAGATGTAGCACGCGCTTTTTTGACAACATGGGTGGCACGTTTCGGCACCCCTTCGGACATCACGTCCGATCGGGGCCCGCAGTTTGTTTCCGACCTCTGGTCCATGATGGCCTGGAGCCTGGGCGTCACAATTCATCGCACGACCGCGTACAACCCACAGGCCAATGGGTTATGCGAGCATTTCCATAGGTCACTTAAAGCAGCGCTCAGGGCTTCGCTTACGGATGCAAATTGGGTGGACCGGTTGCCATGGGTTCTATTAGGGTTGCGTTCCACACCGAAGGAGGATTTGGCAGCCTCCCCAGCAGAGCTATTTTTTTCCCAGCCGCTGCGGCTCCCCGGGGAATTTTTGCCAGATAACCTCGCACCGAACACCGATCCATCCCTGCATTCACGGCATAGCGCAGAGGCAGGGATGCTACCCAGCCCGGCCCACCACTGTTTTCCCCGCACTTTTGTGCCAAAGACCTTGAAGGACGCGTTGTTCGTATTTGTCAGGCACGATGCCCACTGGACCCCATTGCACCCGCCCTATGATGGCCTGTTCAGAGTGCTGGAACCCGGGGACAAACATTTTGTGTTAGACTTGGGGGGTCCTCGGGAGACAATCTGTATAGACAGGCTTAAGCCCGCCTTTGTTTTAGCAGACGAATAGGTGGTGTTGGCCCAAGCTCCTTGGTGCGGAAGACCCCCACTGAGAACTCCCGAGGTAAATGACTCGTCAGATCAGTCACACGAGCATGATGAAGGTGTCCCCCCCCCATTGTCCCCAAACAGACGGACACACCCCCAGGAACCCCCCACCGACACAGCAGCGCCTCGGAGCGGAAGACCCCCCGTTACAGCAGCTATGGACGGAGGCTGAAGCCCAAAGGACATGAGGGTTAAGGCTCAGTCTGAGAGTCTGGGGGGGGGGCGGTGTGGGGGACCCACTCAGTAGTTTTCCCTCAGACTGAAGGGCATGGCAGATCAAAGGTGCTGGGGGACAAGGGGAATTGTCATGGGGGATTGATATGTTAATACAGCACCTCAGGTAGCAGAGGACTGTTGTGATAAAAAAAAGACAGTGCCTGCAACCTGAGTGTTTAAAAAGGCTTTTGATTCTGGTGGATGTGAGAGGGATAAGAATAAAGTTTCCTCTCTCCACAAAATATCCACAATCTCCACAAATATACATATAATATACATAATATCCATAAAGTGCAGTAGTATGTATAAAAGATTCCGGATCAACTGTTCAACATCCTAACAGCTTGTGGAAGGAGGCTGTTAACCAGTCTGGTGGTTCTGCCTCTGATGCTTCGGAATCGTTTGCCAGATGGCAGCAGTTCAAAGTGTATATGCAGAGGGTGAGAGTGGTCCTTAACAATGTTCAGTGCCCTGCTCCTACAACGGCTCTGAAAAAGTTCTTGGACAGAGGGGAGGGAAACTCCAAATACCCTCTCAGCTCCCTTAACTATCCTCTGCAGGGCTTTTTTGTCTGACATACTGCAACTGGAGTACCATGTTGCAATGCAATACGTCAGAACACTCTCCACCACACCTCTGTAGAAGGTCCTGAGGATGCAGATGGGGAGAGAGGCCTGTTTGAGTTTCCTCAAGAAGTGCAGTCTCTGCTGGGCCCGCTTCCTGATCCCCAAGGAATTCTTGCTTCAGGTCAGGTCCTGCGAGATCTGCACTCCGAGGAACTTGATGTTCTTCACTCTCTCCACCGAACGGCCGCTGATGCAGAGAGGGGCATGGTCAGGCCGTGACCACCAGAAGTCGATAATCATCTCCTTCCTTTTGTCCACGTTGAGCACCAGATTGTTCTCCCTGCACCAGCCCTCCAGGTCTCTAACTTCTTCCCTGTACATTGATTTCTCATCCCTCTGAATAAGTCCCACCACTGTGGTGTCGTCCGCAAACTTAATAATCTGGTTATAATTATATAAGTAGTAATATGGTGGCTGGGGCTCCTGGGGAATAAGCAAGGGGTGACGGACCGCCTTTCCGGTGGGGACGTCATTCGGGGTATAAGAGGCACAGCGGGAGGCAGCCATGTCTCTTTCACTGTTGACCCCTGGCAAGCAGGAGCGCCGTAGCTGCATCGTATATAGTTGTTGTTATAATAAAGCTACCTTCACTTCACCTCCAGCCTGGTTATTACTATAAGGGTTATGGACACAACATTTGGCGACGAGGAGAACACGGTAATGGAACGAGCTGCCACCAGTTTCCAACCGTTGTTGAAGGCCCCGGGCGTACCACCCGTGCTTTGGCCTAGGTGGTTTGCTGCTTTTAACATCTACCTGGTGGCCCTTAACATCGGCGAGCTTGAGAAGTTACGTGCGAGGGCAATTTTGGTCCATAATTTGGGCATGGAAGGCCAACAAATCCTCGAGACGTTGGGAGGAGCGGATAGCTTTGACGAAGTGGTGGAGCTAATTGCGCGCTATTTTCGCACCCCAGAAAACATAGTCCAACGCATCCAGTTCCGGCAGCACCACCAGCGGACAGGTGAGTCTGTTAAGAGGTACGTTGCAGACCTGCGTCAGCTGGCTGGTGAGTGCCAATTTGGAGCGTTGCAGGATGAAATGATCCGGGACCAGCTGGCGGAGCATGTGTGCTGTACTGCGATTCGGTCAAGACTCTTGACTTCTCCGGGCGAACTGACGCTAGCCACGACTATCAAGGTAGCACAGCAGTTCGAGGCTGCGGAAGTCATAGTGAGGGACCTCAGCAGGAGGTCCACTCCTACCCTAGACAAGCCTTGTGTAAAGGCGCTGACTCTGGACCCTGAAAATGAAGACGACATCGAGGAAGAGGAATATACCTCCATTGTCAAGATTAGGTCTGTCCCTGGGACGCCGAAATGTTACGGCTGTGGGTCCGCCAGGCATCGCTACAAGTCCAGGGAGTGTCCGGCGAAAGGCAAGCACTGTGAAAAATGTTTTGCACCATTTTGCCAGAACCTGTAAAAATTTTGAATGAGGGGACCGAAGACAGGAAGCGGGCTCCTCTGTGAAGACTCCTACGGTCATCCACACAGTTTCCCCGGAGATGGATGGATGTATTTATTGCACCGTGTTGCTGGATGGCGCTGAGGTGTCCTGGTTGACACAGGACTGGTGGCCTCAGTGTTAATTTTGGCAATGGTGAAGAGTCTATTTCCCCACTATCGCATAAGCAGAGTGTCTGCACCCTATTACGGCTATGGGAGGAATAAGCTGGCTGTTGTGGGGTCTGTGGAGCTGTCAGTGGTGTACAAGTCAAGAATAATGGTGAACATCCAGGTGGTGGTGACCGCTGCGGGATCCAACATCATGGGGTGTGACATGTTTTATGGCTTGGGCTTCTCGATCACCAGCAATACCGGAGAGGAGTAGTCGAGATGCGGATTGTGGGACCGACCTGCTCCGTATGTGGACAACGGTGAAGTGTGGGACAATGACTGGTCTGGTATCACAAGAGGAGTGCAAACAAAACACCACGGTGTGCCATCCCGGGACGGACCCGATGCCAGCGTCCAAGTTGCCCTTGGTGTGGGAACTGGACGGCATGACGGGACCCCTGTGGTGGCAGGTAGGACCGAGGTGCCAGTGCTGAAAGAACATGGGGCAAGACCAGCTTGTGCAGTTTTAAAACACGCCAAACGACGGCCTTCGAAGAGGGCCTCAGGCCGGGTTGGCAAGACGACCAGCCCTGAATGGGAGGCCCGCTCGCAACACAGTGGTCCTAAGAAGCATGACAGAGCTCCCCTTTGTATCGGCGACAAGGTCCGCCCAAGGGCTGAAGCTCAGCTGAGAGGGACCCATAAACGTCGTGAGCAGAATGATAACCAGGGGTGGCTACAGGGACAGCGGCCCTGAGTGACGGCTATTTGGGCTTGTCTGAAGAGTTGTGGAGGCACCCTAACAAACTGCGCTACGTAGTGGAGAAGAGGAGGCGGTGCAGTCCATCTCCAGAAGCCAAAAGATGGAGGCGCTCTGGGTGGGAACCACCAGATGGCAATCTGTGCAGCAGTGGCTCAGGAGGTAGAGCAGGTTGTCCAATAAACAGTTGGTTGGCGGTTTGAATCCCGCCCTCCCGAGATATCCTGCCGCTGTGTCCCTGGGCAAGACACTTTACCCACCTTGCCTCCAGTGTCCATAACACTGAGTACTATCCCAGAGTATCCATCCATGCTCCTAAAAATACACTACACTTGAAATATGAAAGATGCATGTGTATTATTTTTGAGTTGAAGTGACATGGATCTTAGGTGGATTTAGAAACACATAGGAAAATGTAAACAAAATAAAAATTAAATAATAATAATAATAAATTTAAGAAAACTCCCATTTAATGGCTTGTATAAATTGTGAGTGTTTACAGAGTCTATGTGCAGGGTTGTCATTTAAAAAAATACATTTCCTTTACTTACAATCTGATTTAAAGGCCTGTCAGCTATAACTTTAATGCCCCTTTCAACCAACATAACTCCTTCATTTATTTATTTGAATATCATGACAACACAGCAACACATCAAATGACATTTGCAGCCATAAGTCATCAGAGCAGGCTCTCCATATTTAGCAAATGTGATGAAGAAGACAGGCAGCAGGAGTTACTTGTCTGATCCATTTAGTCACTGATTCCGATCATCCGTTTTCATGTGGCCCTTCATCATGTGTATAGTGCCACATGACAGAAACATTAAAATCTAGAAGTGGTTGATCAACAAAAGGAACTATCTATCTAGGTGAGTGCCACCAATAATGCAACACACCCACTCACATAAATTACTGTACATGAGCCTCCTGAACAAATGAAATGTTAGCCAACCAGTTTAGTGAAGGAGAGACTCCACTCAAATCAAAACAGTCTGAGAATACAACAAGACACCAGCTTAATGTTAAAGTTCACATGCTAATATGATAATGTATGCAAACAGAATATTATCTGGACAATTTCGTGATGGAGCATTGAAGGGTAAAATGATGAAATGTCAAGAAATTTTCTTCAGTAGTTTTAGAGATATTTGACTTACATGCCAAAATTAGAAGGGCCACCAGTGGTCACTGAATGCCATATCTTTTACCCATCTATCAAAGCTGTGCCATGTAACCTGTGAACAACATTGTTTAAGTCATTACAATGCCCACAGAAACTCTGGTACAGTTTAAGCACAACTCTCCACAGCAGCAACACTCCCCAGTAACACCTTGTGCTAGTCACACCACATAAAGCTGCCTATAGTTCCCCAGCCTTCAAAGTCCTCAGATACCAATTTAATCAACCACAGTAATCATCAACCAGCAACGGTACCTCTTCACCATCCAGCGTCACCTTGCAGAATGTGTACTCAGTGGTACTCGGGGACACCACATGGACAGTTGTCGGGGCTGGTGAAGTTGATTTTCTCTGCGGGCTCTTTGGCTTGGACATACGGCACACCCTGGCATAATGGTTCAAGCGTCCACACTTGCCACAGCGTTTCCCTCTAGCTGGGCAGTCCCTGGTCTTATATCGGTGATTCATGGACCCACAACCCAGACACAGGGGTTTTCCCGGGGCAGACCTACGGCTGGTAGCATTGGTTTCCATAGCGTTGTCGTCCATGCTATCCTCGCTGTCTGGGTCTGCTACTAGTGCCGCGGTGGGAGGCTCCAGCTGCCGTTGTGACTGGCGCCAATTTAGCTCAGACGCTAGTTTGTCTGTGGTCTCCAATTGGAAAGCTAACTCGATAGCTCTGGCTAGCATTAGGTCACCTGGCCCCGTGAGTAGCTTTGCTCGTATAGCAGTGCTGTTTGTGTGCTCCGCCAGCTGGTCGTGTACCATCTCTTCCTCCAGTGGGCCAAAATGACACTCACTAGTTAGCTGCCTCAGGTCGGCGACGAACTGGTGGACAGGCTCACCCACCCTTTGGTGTCGCTGCTGAAACCTAATCCTCCAGACAGTTACGCTGTCCAGGGTGTGGAAATGGCACACAAGCAACTCGACCACGTCCTCATACAAGTTGGAGAACCCTAGTGTATGCCCTGAATCCCCAAATTATGCACCAGAAGCACACGTGCCCTCAGTTTATTTAGCTTACCCAGGTCGAGCCCCACGATGTAGTTTTGAAAGGCGGCAAACCATCTTGGCCAGGGCACAAGCAGCTCGCCCAGGAGCTCCAGGAAGGGCCAAAGCGGTGAAACACCCTCCTCCATGCTTATTCTCGTAGCCAAAATGTTATGTCTGAAATTACCTCCGTAATGACGAGGCCAGGTGCACAGTTGACCTCAGCTTTATTGGGGTTGACAACACAGTACAGCCACCAGGCAGGGGCATCGGCAAAGAGGTCGAATAAAGATGCCCACTGGTATTTATAAGGCAGTGCAGTGGCGGAAGAGGAAGTGACCACCACTACACCGCACTTCAAAATAAAACCCACAATAATACCACATCACACACAGGATAGTCAGCACAAGCCAGATACAGTGGGGCAAAAAAGTATTTAGTCAGCCACCAATTGTGCAAGTTCTCCCACTTAAAAGATGAGAGAGGTCTCCAATTTTCATCATAGGTATACCTCAACTATGAGAGACAAAATGAGAAAAAAAAATCCAGAAAATCACATTGAAGGATTTTTAATGAATTAATTGGTAAATTCCTCAGTAAAATAAGTATTTGGTCACCTACAAACAAGCAAGATTTCTGGCTCTCACAGACCTGTAACTTCTTCTTTAAGAGGCTCCTCTGTCCTCCACTCGTTACCTGTATTAATGGCACCTGTTTGAACTCGTTATCAGTATAAAAGACACCTGTCCACAACCTCAAACAGTCAGACTCCAAACTCCACTATGGCCAAGACCAAAGAGCTGTCAAATGACACCAGAAACAAAATTGTAGACCTGCACCAGGCTGGGAAGACTGAATCTGCAATAGATAAGCTGCTTGGTGTGAAGAAATCAACTGTGGGAGCAATTATTAGAAAATGGAGGACATACAAGACCACTGATAATCTCCCTCCATCTGGGGCTCCACACAAGATCTCACCCCGTGGGGTCAAAATTATCAAGAGAACGGTGAGCAAAAATCCCAGAACCACATGGGGGGACCTAGTGAATGACCTGCAGAGAGCTGGGACCAAAGTAACAAAGGCTACATCAGAAACACACTACGCCGCCAGGGACTCAAATCCTGCAGTGCCAGACGTGTCCCCCTGCTTAAGCCAGTACATGTCCTGGCCCGTCTGAAGTTTGCTAGAGAGCATTTGGATGATCCAGAAGAGGATTGGGAGAATGTCATATGGTCAGATGAAACCAAAACAGAACTTTTTGGTAAAAACTCAACTTGTCGTGTTTGGAAGAGAAATAACACCATACCTACTGTGAAGCATAGGGGTGGAAACATCATACTTTGGGGCTGTTTTTCTGCAAAGGGACCAGGACGACTGATCCGTGTAAAGGAAAGAATGAATGGGGCCATGTATTGTGAGATTTTGAGTGAAAACCTCCTTCCACCAGCAAGGGCATTGAAGATGAAACGTGGCTGGGTCTTTCAGCGTGACAATGATCCCAAACACACCGCTCGGGCAATGAAGGATTGGCTTCGTAAGAAGCATTTCAAGGTCCTGGAATGGCCTAGCCAGTCTCCAGATCTCAACCCCATAGAAAATCTTTGGAGGGAGTTGAAAGTCTGTGTTGCCCAGCGACAGCCCCAAAACATCACTGCTCTAGAGGAGATCTGCATGGAGGAATGGGCCAAAATACCAGCAACAGTGTGTGAAAACCTTGTGAAAACTTACAGAAAACGTTTGACCTCTGTCATTGCCAACAAAGGGTATATAACAAAGTATTGAGATGAACTTTTGTTATTGACCAAATACTTATTTTACCGAGGAATTTACCAATTAATTCATTAAAAATCCTTCAATGTGATTTTCTGGATTTTTTTTTTCTTATTTTGTCTGTCATAGTTGAGGTATACCTGTGATGAAAATTGGAGACCTCTCTCATCTTTTAAGTGGGAGAACTTGCACAGTTGGTGGCTGACTAAATACTTTTTTACCCCACTGTACATGGAGGACCTCAACCAAATGTAAAAGATTGAAAACCTGGTGACAAATACTACAGGAGATCCTCAGAAGTCCAAGTAAGTTAGAGCAGATTTTTGCACATATAAGAGGTGGGTGGTTCAAATATGTTTCAAATTAAAATGCATTTGATTTGCAGGTGGTGTGAGGAAAGGAATCGCTGATATCAAATGGACAGTGACAATCATCCGCTACAGACCTGAGTCTACAGACCAGCAGCTCTGAGACTCTCATGAATATCTGTGTGTTCATTAGAAAAAAACTAAGTATGACGATAAGTATGACTCATTCAGGGTGTGTGTACATAATGCCCAGGGCTCTTAAATGGCTTTATTGTTTACACATGACCCTCTCAGGTGAGCAAACAGAAAGAGAAAGCCATGGATTGAACTCTCCAGCAGCAGGAAAATTATTCATGTTGTGATCCAAAGTGACATAAAATATGCTCCCTATTCTAGTAACAGTTCAGACAGATTTTTTTTTTCAAACCACGGTTATGTGTGTGTGATCTGAACCAAAAGATATGTTGGAAATGTATACATGCTGTGCCTGCTGATAACCAATTCATCTTGCACTGGTGGAATAGCATCAGGTGATTGGCATCCAGAATTAAAATACAAAAAAAAAAAAAAAAACAGGAACAAAACCAAAGTTTAAGCTCTGAATAATTAAATAAAACAATGGTACGGCTGTCAGAAAGCATTCTGAGTGTAACTAACATAGCTGAATGAGAATCACCAAGGACATAAAAAACCTTTCATATCACATAATCAAACACATCAAAGCTCTGATTATTGGATTCAACTTCAAACATTACCCCAAAAAATCACCTACCAAACATCCATCCTCACAGCAGTTGTGCTTCTTTTTTCCAGCCAAGTTTCTGTTTCTCTCTGCTGTGCATTTTCAGTCAAATATCTCTCCTTAGAGGCTACACATTTGTGAATAAAACTAAGTCTGTAATATAAACCAGAAAATTATGCCTGCTAACAGAAAATAATGGAGGGTCCAGTACTTCTATTTTTTTTACCTGACAGAATGATAAACAGAAGGAACTGGTCACATTATTCTTAATATGTTCATTTTAAATATAGACTATTGTTTACTGTGACACTAAAAATAATGTATTCTATATTTTTATCACTCTTCTCATGGGATGAAAATGAAGTTACAGTTGTATAATCACTAATATAAATTCAAGGAATCTGTGTCTTGTCTGTCACGATCATAGGACATCATAGGCCTATGATGTCTGACTGATGTTCTATGATGAGTCTATGATCTCAGGCTACATAGGACTCGCGATGCCGTCATATAGGCGATGCCATCATATAGACAATAGGACTGGCTACCTATGACGTAGTGTCCTATGATGCCTCCCTGGATCTCTTTATGATGTCATGTAGACCATCACAGATGATGCTGTCATATAGACAATAAGACTGGCTACCTACCGTGGGGCAAAAAAGTATTTAGTCAGCCATTAATTGTGCAAGTTCTCCCACTTAAAAGATGAGAGAGGTCTCCAATTTTCATCATAGGTATACCTCAACTATGAGAGACAAAATGAGAAAAAAAAAATCCAGAAAATCACATTGAAGGATTTTTAATGAATTAATTGGTAAATTCCTCAGTAAAATAAGTATTTGGTCACCTACAAACAAGCAAGATTTCTGGCTCTCACAGACCTGTAACTTCTTCTTTAAGAGGCTCCTCTGTCCTCCACCCGTTACCTGTATTAATGGCACCTGTTTGAACTCGTTATCAGTATAAAAGACACCTGTCCACAACCTCAAACAGTCAGACTCCAAACTCCACTATGGCCAAGACCAAAGAGCTGTGAAAGGACACCAGAAACAAAATTGTAGACCCGCACCTGGCTGGGAAGACTGAATCTGCAATAGGTAAGCTGCTTGGTGTGAAGAAATCAACTGTGGGAGCAATTATTAGAAAATGGAAGACATACAAGACCACTGATAATCTCCCTCGATCTGGGGCTCCTCGCAAGATCTCACCCCGTGGGGTCAAAATTATCACGAGAATGGTGAGCAAAAATCCCAGAACCACATGGGGGGACCTAGTGAATGACCTGCAGAGAGCTGGGACCAAAGTAACAAAGGCTACATCAGAAACACACTACGCCGCCAGGGACTCAAATCCTGCAGTGCCAGACGTGTCCCCCTGCTTAAGCCAGTACATGTCCAGGCCCGTCTGAAGTTTGCTAGAGAGCATTTGGATGATCCAGAAGAGAATTGGGAGAATGTCATATGGTCAGATGAAACCAAAATAGAACTTTTTGGTAAAAACTCAACTTCTCGTGTTTGGAGGAGAAAGAACACCATACCTACTGTGACGCATGGGTGTGGAAACATCATACTTTGGGGCTGTTTTTCTGCAAAGGGACCAGGATGACTGATCCGTGTAAAGGAAAGAATGAATGGGGCCATGTATTGTGAGATTTTGAGTGAAAACCTCCTTCCACCAGCAAGGGCATTGAAGATGAAACGTGGCTGGGTCTTTCAGCATGACAATGATCCCAAACACACCGCCCGGGCAACGAAGGAGTGGCTTCGTAAGAAGCATTTCAAGGTCCTGGAGTGACCTAGCCAGTCTCCAGATCTCAACCCCATAGAAAATCTTTGGAGGGAGTTGAAAGTCTGTGTTGCCCAGCAACAGCCCCAAAACATCACTGCTCTAGAGGAGATCTGCATGGAGGAATGGGCCAAAATACCAGCAACAGTGTGTGAAAACCTTGTGAAAACTTACAGAAAACGTTTGACCTCTGTCATTGCCAGCAAAGGGTATATAACAAAGTATTGAGATGAACTTTTGTTATTGACCAAATACTTATTTTACCGAGGAATTTACCAATTAATTCATTAAAAATCCTTCAATGTGATTTTCTGGATTTTTTTTTTCTTATTTTGTCTCTCATAGTTGAGGTATACCTATGATGAAAATTGGAGACCTCTCCCATCTTTTAAGTGGGAGAACTTGCACAATTGGTGGCTGACTAAATACTTTTTTACCCCACTGTATGATGTAGTGTCCTATGATGCTGGCCTTGATATCTTTATGATGTCATATAGGCCATCACTCACGATGCCTGCCTACCTATGATGGAGTGTCCTATGATGCCTGCCACAGGAGGAGACCCTTCACCAGCATAGGGTACGACAGACAAGGGATGCACAGACAGCAAGTAAAACGTGTGGCAGTGCGCCATGCCCTTGCTGAGTCACTTGAAGCCCCAAATGCCCACAAAGCGAGCAATGCTGCACGCCAGGCAAGGCACAGACAAGCTGAGACCCAGGAGATGTGGAATAGTCAGCTGGCCACCAATGCTGCACACCAGGCAAGGCACAGAGAAGCTGAGACTGAATAGGACACACTACTTTAAACCACACCCATTCGAAGCAGTAAATCTGGAAATCTCACTCAGTAAGGCAGAAGGCACTCTATAAATTCAAGAAATCTCTGTCAGTCAGTCTGTCACCCGATTAAGAATAGGACACCCTACTTTAAACTTTAAACCACACCCATTCGAAGCAGTACCCATGAAGAATGGCAGTCTACACTACAAATGTGTAAAATGCCAAGCAAAGCACTGATTTTCTCCGGGTGCTCCGGTTTCTGGGGTTTGACAGGCATGGACGGGTATGCATGGGTATGTACTAGTATGTGGAATAATTGCATTTATAAGTAACTAGTGCATACCCGTACATGCCCATAGAAACCAAGTATAAGCAAATATTTCTGCATGCCCGTAGAAAGTTACTTACAATGGCAACAGTAACCATGGTGATGCCTGCTTTTGATCTTTGACATGGTACCTGTGCATGCCCGCAGAAACCAAGTATAAGCAAGTATTTCTACTGCATGCTTGCCTTTGCTCTTTGACATGGTTACCATGGAAACAGTAACCATAGTGATGCCTGCCTTTGATCTTTGACATGGTTACCATGGCAACAGTAACCATGGTGAAACCTGCCTTTGATCTTTGATGCCACCACTCGTTCAGTGATGCCTGCCTTTGATCTTTGATTATGTCATAGTGAGTCCTATGATGCCTGCCTTTGATCTTTGATGATGGCATAGCGAGTCCTATGATCTTTGATGATGTCATAGCGAGTCCTATGCTCTTTAATGATATCATAGTGAGTCCTATGATCTTTGAAGATGTCATAGCAAATGATGTCATAGCGAGTCCTATGATCGTGACACGCACACAGTCCTATGATCGTGACACAGACAGAGAGTTGTTCAGGAGACCCGGCCAAGATATATAGAGTGGATATCAGTCAAGACCGTTATCAAGTGCTGAGGAATCAGAGGATGAACAATCTCAAAATGAACAGAAGGAGTGGAAAGTAATCATTAAACTTACTCAGGAAGGGGCATCGTTTCGTGAGTGGAACCCAATTAAGCTCACAAATGCAATTAATGGGTTACTTGGAGAAGTTTTAAATGCAAGGGTTCTTCATAGTGGTTCACTGCTGGTTGCATGTAAAGATAGTGTTCAACAAGGAAAAGCAATCAGAGTCACTCAGATGGAGGGAAAAACTGCAGTGTTCAGTATTGGAAGGAAATAAAGCAATGAGAGGAGTGATATTGGGCATTTTCAATGGCTGTCTCAACGGATGAAATAATGAGGAACTTAACTGGAGCAAAAGCGACCGAGGTACGGAGATTGAAAGCTAATAGAAATGGCGAAAAATGTGAGTCTGTCAGTAATGTTAAAATTTGATGAAACAAGACTGCCAAGTAAGGTGAATATTGGCTACATGAGCTATGAAGTCAGACTTTATGTTCCTCCTCCACTCAGATGTTTCAAATGTCAAAAGTTTGGTCATGTAGCAGCGATATGCAAAGGTAGACAATGATGTGCCAGATGCTCTGGTGAACATGAATATGGAAAGTGTGAAAGAGGAGCCAAATTAAAGTGCTGTAACTGTGGTGGTGAAAATAGCGCTGCATATCGAGGTTGTGAAGCCAGCAAAAGAGCAGCAGAAATTCAGCAGATAAAAGTCTCCCAGGGACTAACATATGCAGAAGCTGCGAAAAAGGTGCCAGCTAAAAAAGTGGGAGTGGACTCGAACAGGGAAAGTGTGCAGACTTGCAGTGCATGCAGTAGAATTAAGGAAGATACTCTGGTTTTGAAGGAAAATAATTTTGTCTTATTTGTGGTAGATGTGATAAACTGCACTGCGCAGACTTCCAAGAAAACAGAAAAAATCAAAATCATTGTGAAAGCAGCAGAAAAATATCTTGGCATTAAGGGGCTACAGTGGGAAGCAGTTGAAGACTTGTTAAGTGGGGGATCTTTAAGTTCAAAGACATCATGGGCTGATGGATCAACCGCCAATCAAGTCTAAAAGAAGAAGAAGATGAGATGAGACATAGACTACAGCTAGAAGAAAAAGAATGAGATGAGACGCAGATACGAGATTAAAAAAAGAACGTCACAGAGCTATGAGGAAAAAGTCCTAAAGCTATGAGGAAAACATCACAAAGCTCTGAGGAAAATGTTGCAAAGCGATGAGGAAAACATCACAAAGCTATGAAGACAAAGCTATGAGGAAAACATCACAAAACTATGAGGAAAATGTCATAAAGCTATGAGGAAAACATCACAAAGCTATGAGGAAAGCATCACAAAACTATGAGGAAAATGTCACAAAGTTATGAGGAAAAACACACAGAAAGACAGACATATATGGGGTGTGTAATGGTGGTGCACCTGTGGGCTGGTTGCCAACCACCAATCAGGTCTAGAAGAAGAAGAAGAAAAAGAAGAAGTTGTTCAGAACTCCTTGTAAAGGGATGTAGAGTGATGATGATCAGGTCAGTGGCAGTGGTGCATCTGTGGGCTGGTTGCCAACCGTCAATGGCGCAGTGGTTTAGCACTGTGGCAGCACAGTTTTACCCTTGGCCGGGGGATCGCGGGGATCATGAGATCGTGGGTTCGATTCCAGCCCCCGACCAACAGTGAGCTGTGTGGAGTTTGCATGTTCTCCCCGTGTTGCGTGGGTTTACTCCGGGATTTCTCTGGTTTCCTCCCGCATACCAAAAACATGTAGGTTTAGGGCGCTCACGCACGCAGCGACCAGCAGCCGGTGGCTTGTCACCAGACTGCAAACCAAATCTACCTACGGGTACAAATAAGTAACAAAAAAAAAAAAAAAAAAAAAATCAGGTCTAAAAGAAGAAGAAGATGCTATGAGGAAATTGTCACAAAGCTATGAGGAAAACGTCACAAAGCGATAAGAGGAAAACGTCACAAAGCTATGAGTAAGAAGTCACAAATCTATAAGGAAAATGTCACAAAGCTATGAGGAAAACGTCACAAAGCTATGAGGAAAACATAATCAAGTCAATGGCAGTAATGCACCTTTGAGCTGGTTTCCAACCGCCAATCAAATCTAACAGAAGAAGAAGTAGTGAAGTACGTGGCAGTAATGCACCTGTAAGCTGGTTGCCAACCACCAATCAAATCTAAAAGAAGACGACACAGACAGACACACAGATTTTCTTGAATTATATATAGAGTGATGGGGGAACTAACATTGCAAATGCAGTGAGAAGGTCTAAGTTATCAGTCAAAAAGAATTTAAACATGATAAGAACACAATGTTCCTATTATCACTCTCTTTATAATTCAAGAAATCTGTTTGTGTGTGTCACGATCATAGGACTCACTATGACATCCTCAAAGATCAAAGGCAGGTATCACTGAACCAGTGGTGATGTCAAAGATCAAAGGCAGGTTTCACCATGGTTACTGTTGCCATGGTAACCATGTCAAAGCTCAAAGGCAGGAATGCAGAAATGTTTGCTTACACTTGCTTTGTACGGGCATGCAGAAATACTTGCTTATACTTGGTTTCTACGGGTATGCACAGGCATGCACAGGTATGCACTAGTCATATTATAAATGCAAGAAATCTCTGTCTGTGTGCGTCTGTCTGTGTGTCACGATCGTAGGACTTTGTGTGTGTGTCACGATCATAGGACTCGCTATGACATCATCAAAGATCAAAGGCAGGCATCACCGAAAGAGTGGTGACATCAAAGATCAAAGGCAGGTTTCACCATGGTTACTGTTGCCATGGTAACTATGTCAAAGATCAAAGGCAGGCATCACCATGGTTACTGTTGCCATGGTAGCCATATCAAAGATCAAAGGCAGGCATGCAGCAGTCCAAGGATGGATAATTTTTTCCACACATAGGAGTTGTTCAGAACCCCTTATACAAAGATATACAGTGATGATAATCAAGTCAGTGGCGGTAATGCATCTGTAAGCTAGTTGTCAACCGCCAATCAAATCTAATAGAAGAAGAAGAAGAAATACTTGCTTATACTTGGTTTCTACAGGCATGCATGGATATGCACTAGTTTTATTAATTCACTATAACTGATGATTGAACATTGTCACAGTAAAAATTGAGAATCTCTGTGAAGTTTAAATGCAAAATGCTCTGTATGGTGTAGAAAGTCCTTCACAGAATGGCACCATTACCATTAAATGATTATACCAAATACATGACAATATGTCATTCCACAACTCGAACCTCAAGAGCAGTTGTCAGACATGACTGTGAGGTTTCTTTCTGTCACACAACCGTCAGATAGAATGTCCTGTTGTTGGATAACAGTCTAGATCAGGGATGTCCAATCATGTGCCATGGAGGGCCAGGACCCTGCAGGTTTTCTCTTCTACCCAGTCTCTTCAGCAGGTGTTTTCCTTTATTAGCAATCAGTGAGAAGAAATTCAGTGAAATCTGCTGTTGAAGACACTGGTTGAAGGTAAAGCCTGCGGGGTCTTGGCCCTCCATGACACATGACTGGACACCCCTGGTCTAGATGTTTAGCAAAAATGGGAATTGGAGATGAACACTATAATTCCAGATGAAAAATGGGAACTCACTTGTAGAGAAAAACACAAATTATTAGATAGCCCTATTTGGAAAGAATTTGACTGGAAAATCAAGATGAGATTTTTTTTAAAACCCCTTTTCTTACATCCAAATTTGGAAACATGTCTCATCAGTGTTGGAGGGGCTGTGGCCTGGTGGAAGAGCACACACACATATTTTGGGACTTTCCAAAATGACTGAAATATTGGCATGACATATAAAATGAAATTATTAAACAATGTTTAGATGTAGTATTTCCTTTAGAACCATCTCTCTATATACTAGGAATATTACCAGAAAGATTAACATTGTGTAACAATAAGACAACATTAGTGACAGTTCCTTTACTAATTGCTAAAAAGATGATCACAGTATCCTGGCACAGGCCACAGTCTCCCACAGTGAGCCAATGGAGAAGGTCAAGGAGGTTTTGTGACGTTGCTGTACCACCATGCACAGCATGAACGTGGTGACACAGGCACAGATGATGTCATCACGACGTGCCTATATTAAGGGACTGACAGTGGGAGCCCGGGTCTTTTGGCGCTCCACCTCTAGCCTGCTACACAGCTTGTACCCCTACACAGTTAGCTTGTTCTTGTATGCCACATGTTGCTCACTTGTGTTATTAAAGGCTAACCTTCAACACAGACAACGTGTCCACTAGTCCCTGTTTCCAGACATAACATTTTGCCGATGAGGACAAAAACTAATCTTCTGGAGGAAAACAGGACATTTTCATGAAGAAGGAAGCGTGTTTGGCACCCCTACTTCTGCTCCTCACTACCCCAGGTGAGCCGCCCATCCCATGGCCTCATTGGTTTGAGTCATTCCAGACATACGTGTCAGCTATGGACCTAGCTAAGGTTAGCAGGCTTCGTCTATGTGCTTTTCTGATTCATGGCCTGGACAGCAAGGGACAGTATGTGTTTAGAACATTGGGACCTGCAGATACATACGACGAATGCGTTGCCCTGCTAGCCGGACATTTTATGACACCTGAGAGTGTGCTGGCAAGGAGAATTACTGTAAGTTCTGCCAATGCCAAAAGGGAGCTGGAGAGATGGCCCAGCAGTACGTCGCAGACCTCGCGAGCACATGCAAGTTTGAGCAGCTAGAGGACGAGATGGTGTGGGACCAGCTCGCGGAGCACACCAACAACCTGAGGCTGCGGGTGAAGCTGTTAATGGCACCGGACAAACTGCTGCTGGCCAAGGCAGTGGAGTTAGCATTCCAGCTGGAGGCCACCGCCCAGTTAACATCACAGCTAGGTGCTTCACAACAACAAGCCCCACTAGCTCACGCAGTTACCTCGGCAGAAGAACCCGTTAACACTGCGACCTGCTTAGAGGATGCTGAGGTGAACACCATGGGACAACAGAACATCATGGGCACCGAATGTGTGGTAACTGTTGTTCCCCTGTGCACCGAACACGCATGCGCTCCTGCTCGGCCAGGAGGCAGTGATACCAATGCTGTGGCAGGCTTAACCATTTTGCCAAAGTGTGCCATTCAACATGGTCAACAACGAGCTCACCACCTAGTTCACTTAAACTGCCTTTGACAACTACCATACATGCAGTGGACTCTAGCAATGTGACATACAAGTGGTGCACAGTGAGGCTCGATGACGTCAGCCTGCCGTTACTACTGGACACTGCCACTACGAGATCACTGATGAAGTAGGTTACAGTGAAGAAATTCTTCCCTTGGCATCTAATCAGGAAGAACGCATCGGGGCTTTATGGATATGGGCACACCATAATCAGCCTAGTAGGAACCATCATGCTGACGGTTTGCTAAGGGTCCAAAGTCCTCCCAGCATTCACCTTCCAGGTAGCAACGCATGGCAATAACATCCTGGGGTGCAGCCTTTCCTACAAATTGCGTTTCACCATACACGACCACGAGGGACTTTGACTGCTGATGACTGGAGCACATCTCACCTAGATGTGAACACAGCCACTCCAAGCTTGATAAAGCACAGAGAGCAGAATATGGAAAGAGGACGTAATCCAGACTTATCTCTGATCCTCGTCCGGCATAAGCCTCAGGAAGCCACCGTACAGCTGCAGGAGAGAGAGTCCGTGGCCAAGCAGGACCCTGGTGAACAACGACAACATGGCACACGTCCTATTGCCGATGAGAACGACATGCCGTCGCAACCATGACCAGCATCAGAGGAGAGAGGATGTAATCCAGACTCGTCTCAAATCCTCACCCAGCAAAACCCTCATGGAGATGCCGTACAGGTTCAGGAGAGAGAGTCCGTGGCCGAGCAGGACCCCACAGAACAACGCCAACCCAGAGCGCGTCATGCTGCCAGTGTGAATGGCATGCCGCGACACCAGCAAACAACATGGAGGATGAGAGAGCAGCAGTACCGAGTGCAGCCGAATAGATCGCCGCTCGCAGTATTCAGTTGGGTTCAGGTATGCCAGTCCAAACGCCTGGACCTGCAGATGCTCCAGTCACCGCCAATGATGATCACCGAGCAGCTGGGGCCAGCCACCTTAGGTAAGAGCAGCTGCCCTGGATAAAGACACAACGCTGGAAAAGACCCAGCGAACGTGGGACCCGGACTGGGACTTTGCTGATGAGAGAGTGATTCCAGCAAGAGGGCACCCAGGTCCGCCGCAACCAGTGCCTCCAGGGGTGCACCCACCGTGGGCTCACCAAAGGCCCCCTGAAGTTGAACTGTAAAATGACTCTGTGTTTAGACAGAGCACAGTTGAAAAACAGGGGAAGAAAAACCCACTCAACCATGCAAGGTCTACCGGCTCATGTAAGTTCATGTAAGTTCTCATGATGGTTCAATAATAATAGTAATGGTTCATAGAAATAATATTTTGGTGTATGGAACCTGAAGTGGTCATGGGTCTAGTTGCTAACGCTACCATATTATGCCTTAACATCGAGCAAATATGTGTAACACTGGTAACCTAGTGTGCTTAACATCATGCAATATCAACCATCACTGGCACAGTTTTGTTTTTCCCTGGGGGGAGGTGAATGTAACATATTGTTGTACCACTATGCATGGCACGGACGTGGTGACGCAGGCACGGATGACGTCATTACGCTGTGCCTATATTAAGGGACTGACGGCGGGAGCCCGGTGTTATGTATTCCCATAAATAACAACACAGAGCATGGATGTGATGGTGCAGGCACACGTGACGTCATCACACCGTGCCTATAATAAGGGACTGTTGGCAGCAACTCGCCCTCTTTGGCACTCCGCCTCTAGTAATACACCAGCCTGTACCCTGTTATTGTTAGCTTGCTAGCTACAGTTCTGTGTAACATGTGCTCCAGCTGTCTTTTAGTAAAGCTACCGTTCAGCACAGCCACTGCCTCCGCTGTCCCTCATTCTCAGACATAATAATAATAATAATAATAATAATACATTTTATTTGTATAGCGCTTTCCAAGGCACTCAAAGACGCTTTACATTAAAAAAAATAACACCCGGGTCTTTTGGCGCTCCGCTTCTACCCTGCTACACAGCCTGTACCCCTGCACAGTTAGGTTGTTCTTGTATGCCACGTGTTGCTAGCTTGTGTTATTAAAGGCTAACCTTCAACACAGACAACATGTCCTCTAGTCCCTATTTCCAGACATAACAGGTTTACCACATGGAAAGCATAACTGCAAGATTACAATTAAAAACAGATGTGTTCGTAACAAAATGAGCTCCAGTTATATCTCTATGTCATATGAGAGATGTGTATCTATTATTGAGATAGTTATAATATCCATCTGCTTGTCTTGCATCTGTTTGTTAGCCTGTTTTCCCTTCATCCATCATTCCCATGATGTGTGGTTTAGCTTAATTGTACAGCGGGGAAAGTAGGTATTGAACGCATCAACATTTTTCTCATTAAACACATTTCTGATGGAGTCATTGACCTGAGATTTTCATGGGATATCAAAAACAACCCAAGTAATCCATCAGAATCAGAATCAGAATCAGAATCAGGTTTATTGCCATTGTTCATGTGATACACAAACTAGGAATTTGTCTCGGTGCCATGCTGCAACATTAAAAACATAATGAGAAAAAGGGATAAACTAAAAAACTAAAGGACTAGAAACGTGCAATAAGTGTAGAAAAATAAGTAATAATAAGTAATAATAATAATAATACTAGTAATAATGAGTAGTACTAGTCAAGGCAGTTTTAAAAAATTAGCATGTAGCAGATAATGTGAAGTACCACATAGTGCAATCAATAAGCAACAGAAAAACAATGATGATTGACATGAGTCTGGTTGAGCTGCTGTATATAGTGCACGAGAGTCAAAAGTCACTTAGTGTTCAGCAGTCTGATGGCAGAGGGGAAAAAGCTGTTCATGTGCCGGGAGGTTTTAGTCCGAATGGACCGAAGCCTTCTACCTGAGGGGAGGGGGGCAAACAGCACGTGACCAGGATGTGAAGGATCGGCTATGATCCGGCCAGCACGCCTCCGGGTCCTGGAGATGTACAGGTCCTGGAGAGATGGGAGCTTGCAGCCTATCACCTTCTCAGCAGTGCGCACGACGCGCTGCAGCCTTAGTCTGTCCCTGGCAGTGGCTCCTGCGTACCACACAGTTATGGAGGAGGTGAGGATGGACTCGATGATGGCCGTGTAGAACTGCACTAACATCTTGGTGGGTAGCTTGAGCTTCCTCAGCTGCCGCAGAAAGAACATCCTCTGCTGGGCCTTTTTGATGAGGGAGCTGATGGTTGGCTCCCATTTGAGGTCTCGGGTGATGGTGGTGCCCAAGAAGCGGAAGGAATCTGCAAAGGTGATGGGAGAGCCTGTGATGGTGAGGGGGGGCAGGGGGGATGTGACTTTCCTGAAGTCCACAATCATCTCCGCTGTCTTCAGAGCATTCAGCTGCAGGTTGTTGTGGCTGCACCAGGACACCAGCTGGGCCACCTCTTCCCTGTAGGCGGACTCGTCACCGTTGGAGATGAGCCCGATGAGGGTGGTGTCGTCCGCAAACTTAATCAGCTTAACAGACTGGTGGGAGGAGGTGCAGGAGTTGGTATAAAGGGAGAAGAGTAGGGGGGAAAGTACACAGCCCTGGGGTGATCCAATGCTGATGCTAACAGAGTCTGAGACAGACTTCCCCAGCTGCACATGCTGTCTCCGGTCCGTCAGGAAATCGGTGATCCACCTGCAGAGGGAGTCAGGCACGTTGAGCAGGGACAGCTTGTCCTGGAGCTGATCGGGGCGGATGGTGTTGAATGCGGAGCTGAAGTCCACAAACAGAATCCTGGTGTAGGTTCCCGGGGAGTCCAGGTGCTGCAGGATGGAGTGGAGGGCCAGGTTGACTGCGTCGTCCACAGACCTGTTAGCACGGTAGGCAAACTGCAGCGGGTCTAGGAGGGGTGTGGTGATGGACTTGAGGTGAGACAGGACCAGGCGCTCAAAGGACTTCATGACTACAGAGGTGAGCGCTACAGGTCTGTAGTCGTTAAGTCCAGTAATCCGTGGCTTCTTGGGGACCGGGATGATGGTGGAGGATTTGAGGCAGGTCGGCACGTGACATTGCTTAAGGGAGGTGTTAAAAATGTCTGTGAAGACAGGAGCCAGCTCTTTCGCACAGTGTCTCAGGGTGGAGGGAGACACACCGTCCGGCCCGGGGGGCCTTGCGCGGGTTCAGTCTGGAGAACTGTCTGTGCACGTCCTGCTCACTGATGACAAGGGGAGGGGGGGAGGAGGAGGAGGAGGAGGGGGGGACCACTCTTGATGAATTAGGGGCTGAGGAGGCAGTGGAGCTGGGTGGAGTGGGTGAGTTGGACACAGCTGACGAGGTGTCAAAACGGGCATAGTGTTGGGACAGTCTTTGACAAGGGGCTTTGTCATCCTGACCTTTAGAAGCCTGAGGCCGATAGTTGGTGATTTGCCTCAGTCCTCTCCACACAGAAGCCGAGTCATTAGCAGTGAACTGCTGCTGGAGTCTCTCAGAATATACAGATTTCATATGGATTTGAAAGATTTCAGATTTCAGATTTCATATCCATATGGTACATACAAAGAAATCAAGCCAACTGTGTTCATAAAACAAGTTATATTTAATACAGTGGAATGACACAGGGAATAAGTATTGAATACGCTTGGTGAAATTCATTCAATATTTGTAGAAAAGCCTTTGTTGGTAATAACAGCTTCCAGACACCTCCTGTATGGAGAAACTGGGCACAGGCAGTGCTCAGGAGGGATTTTAGCCCAGTCTTCCACATAAACTGTCTTCAAATCTTGACATTTCCATATGTGTCTTCTATGAACTGAGATCTTCAGCTCGTTCCATAGATTTTCAATTGGATTCAGGTCAGGTGACTGACTGGGCCATTCTAGCAGATTTATTTTCCGTCCCTGGAGCCAGTTGAGTTTCCTTGGCTGTGTGTTTAGGAGCATTGTCTTGCTGAAATTTTCACCATCATTTCATCTTCAGCATCTTGGCAGATGGCAACAGGTTCTTACTGAGGATGTCTCTGTACATTTGTCCATTCACCTTTCCTTCAATTATATGAAGTCTGCCTGTATTATGTGCTGAAAACCACCCCCACACCATGATGGGATGTGCAGTGCCATTTCTCCTCCAAACATGCTGTGTGAAAGTTCAGTTTTGGTCTCATCTGACCAGACTATATTCTCCCAGTATTTTACTGGCTTGCCCAAATGTTGTGCAGCAAACTTTAAACGAGCTTCAACAAGCTTTTTCTTCAGCAATGGAGTCTTGCGGGGTGAGAGGGCATAGAGTCTATGTCCATTGAGTGCATTATTGTTTTCTTTGAAACAGCAGTACCTGCTAACTCCAGGTCTTTCTGGAGCTCTCCACGAGCGGTCTTTGGTTCTTGGTTAACTCTTCTTGCAATTCTTTTGACTCCTCTGTCAGAAATCTTGCAAGGAGCACCTGATCGTGGCCGGTTTATGGTAAAATGATGTTCTTTCCACTTCTGAATGGTGGCTAACTATGCTCACTGGAACACTTAGCAGTTTAGAAATGCGCCTGTAACCACTGCCATCATTATATTTTGCAGCAATAAGGTTGCGAAGATCTAGAGAGAGCTCTTTGCTTCTACCCAGTTCTTTTTGAGTTCATTATGGTGTGACAATCTGATATTCACAGACCTTTTTAAAGGCTATCAGTCAGGACTTTACCAACTGAAATTAATTTGCACTGATGGGGGGTGGGGGGTGGGATGGCTCCCTAAATTCTGATGGATTTCAGCTGGTTTCTTAGCTTTCTTTGCCTTTTTGCACCTCTTTTTCCTCATGTGTTCAGTTGCCTTGATTTCTTTGTATATATGGATTACCTGGATTGTTACTGATATCTGGTGAAAATCTCAGGTCAGTGGTGTTATATAGTTATTTATATACTGTAGTTCTTGTGCTCTTATTTATGAGGCACGGTGTGTCATGTGCTGGCAAGCGCTTGCCCCCTCCTTCCTGTTCACCTGTCTCCTCATCAGATGCACCTGCTGATTCCTGCTGGGCCAACTTTTATAAGGAAGCGCTCTTCAGTGATTCAGCGCTGGCTCGTTTGGGTATACTGCTCCAGCAGACAGCTCGCTTAATAAGCAGTTGTGTTTTTTTATGACCTTGACTTACACATTTTCTTCCACCTTTTCCAGGTTGCTGCCAACGTAGCTGTGCGTCTCCGGGGATTTGGTGCGCTCGCTAGCCTGTTGCTCCACCTCTACGCTGCTCATCCTCTCCACCCGGTCAGACCCCACAAACCATACCCAACCAGTAGTTCTTACCTGCTGGTTCTTCTCCTTTGCTGGGTTCTGTGCTGGTCACTCCTCACCTCCCACGTAAGTGGTATAATTTGATTACCATTATTCCTCCATTCCTCCCTAATCAGTCTTGTCTATCCTCCGCAGGGCTCCTACTTCACTGGCAAGTGACTGACTTTTTCCATAAGTGTGCTGTTTTGAAAATTCTAATAAAAGGTCAAACGTTTTCTGTGTGTTGTCTTGGTGATTGCACTTTACCCTCAGGTTGCTTGTCCAGTCAATATGACAGAACGAGCCAGCCAGAGTCACAACCTGGCAAGTGCGTCATCAACTGAGCACTCTGCGTTCCACTGCCTCAGCGTTACAGAGAAGCAGGTGGCTGAACACACTCAGCTGCTGCAGGCAATTACGCAGCAACTGAGTGTCATTTCTGATCAATTGGGCCATGCGGCTGTCTCGGCCACTCCACCTCCATCTGCTCATCCACCATCTACTATCATTCGCTAAACCCTTTCCATTTCCACACCTGCTCCATATGCGGGGGAGGTGGGGAAATGCAAGGACTTTTTGTGTCAGATTCGGCTTTATTTCAAGCAGGTGAAGGGGAAGTTTCCGGATGACATTTCCAAAATCCACCAGTTTACTCTTCTGCTTCGCGGCCGCACTCTTTTTTTTCCACAATATCTTTATTGAACCTTTTTTTTTTTTTAACAAACATGATACAAACAATCAAACACTAACACTAAAGTACTACAAAAAAAAAAAAAAAAGATGCACTAAAAACACCAACAACCACCAGCAAAATCAAATCTTCAACAATGCTCCTCTGTTTAGTCTAGACAATCCAATACATAAGTATACATATTATGTTCACCAGTTTGGAATTTACAAGGTCCACACACATCATTCACCTTCTTCTTCAAAAGTTATGTTTAAATTTTTTACATAATCAATAAAAGGTCTCCATATATTCTCAAACACAATTTCCTTTGATTTCAGTATATATGTTATTCTTTCTAATGGAAGGTTTGTTAACATCTGTCTTAACCACTGAGTCACATCTGGTCTATGAGTCTTTTTCCATAATAGTGCAATACATTTTTTGGCATTAAGCAAACTGAGGTCTATGAATGTTCTTTCACTTTTATTAAAATTATGCTTTTCTGGGTACAGACCCAACAAAAACAATTTAGGATTCAATATGATTTGTTTTGAGATTATTTTTTCAATTGTTACCCTCACCTCTTCCCAAAACATTCTTATTAATCTACATTCCCATACACAATGAAATAGAGTTCCTTTACTTTCCATGCATTTTGTGCATGTATCTGGTATATTTTTGTTATATTTATTTAACTCCTCCGGTGTAACATACATCCGCATTAACCATTTGAAATGTATCAATTTAAGGCGTACATTTATTGATTTGGTTTGAGCTTCTGTACAAGCCAATTCCCATTGTTCCTCTGAAATTTCAGTTTGCAGATCTTCTTTCCAGTAGTTTAATCTTTTCAGTGAATTTTCACTTGAAGATAGTGTCAATGAGTTATAAAACTCTGAAATAATACCCTTTCTTTTACTATCTTTCATCATCATTTTTTCCAAGGATGAATAAATAGGTCGAGTGAGAGCTTTATTTTGATTTGATCGAATAAAGTTTCTAAGTTGAAGATATTTAAAAAAATGTGTTCTATTGAGATTAAATTTGATCCTCAGCTCTTCAAAAGACATTATGTTATCTGCACATGGCAAATATAAATCCTGAATCTTTTGTATCCCTTTTAAATTCCATACTTTAAATACAGCGTCCGCTCTCCCTGGTTTAAAATATTGATTACCCCATATTGGACTAAATTGTGACAATAACTGTGGTTCTTTTAAATAGTTTTTAGCTTCACACCATATTTTGATCATATGCTTTACAAATGGATTTTTAACTTGTTTTTGTAATTTTTTTGCCGAATCTGAGTATATGAATATGGGAAGAGGTAAAGGTAAATTGTATGATTCCATTTCAGTCCAGTGAGGGAGATCATTTGATGAAAAATAATATGTCATAGACCTCAGTTGTGCCGACCAATAATACAACATAAAATTTGGACATTTCAGACCTCCACGATCAAATGGTAAATATAATAAAGACAGACGTAATCTAGCCCTCCTGTTGTTCCATATAAATTCCACTAACTTTTTTTTTATTCTTGAGAATAAATCTAAAGGTGGTGATAAGGGAATGTATTGAAATAAATAAAGTATTTTAGGTAAAATATTACTTTTAAGTATATTAATTCTCCCGATCATCGACATTGGTAGTGACATCCATCTCTGAGTTAACTCATTGATATCTGTCATTAAGGCTTCATAGTTGACACTGGCGACTGATTCTAGCTTAGGCACAATTTGGATTCCTAAATATTTAAACTGATTTACAACATTGAATTGATTTACCTCAGGGGCTGGGTAATTTCTCTGGGTCTCATTTAGCATTAATATTGAAGATTTAGTTTTATTTATTTTATATCCTGATATTTCCCCAAAATTCTTTATTAAATTCAACAAGGTTGGAATTGATTTTTTTTAGATTCGACATAAACAAAATTATGTCATCGGCGTACAGGGAGATTTTATGTTCTGTTGGTCCAACTTTAATTCCATATATTTGTGAATGTAAACGTATCGCTATCGCTAAAGGTTCAATTGCCATAGTAAACAGTAAAGGTGAAAGTGGACAGCCTTGTCGACATCCTCTATTGATTTTTATTGGTTTTGAAATATTGTTATTTGTTAGGATTTCTGCTGTAGCATTATTGTATATTATTTGAACCCATTTTATGAAATTATTTCCAAGTCCAAACCTTTGTAGGACTTCAAAAAGAAAGGGCCATTCAACTCTATCAAAGGCCTTTTTGGCGTCCAGTGATAGGAGAGCTGTATCCGGTGCTTCTTTATTAAAATAAATAATATTAAATAGTCTTCTTACGTTATGGAAGCCTTGTCTTCCCTTTATAAAGCCATTCTGATTTCGATTAATAATATTTGGTAAAATTTCTTGTATTCGTCTTGCTAAAATTTTACAGATTATCTTAAGGTCGGCGTTTAATAGGCTTATTGGTCTCATATTTTCACATTTATTAGAGGGCTTACCTGGTTTTGGTAGCAGTATAATTAAGGCATTATTTATGTATGATGGTAAATTATTATTTTGAAATGCTTCTAAAACCATTTCCAAAAAAGGTTTTATTAATTTATTCTTAAATTTTTTATAAAGGTCAACTGGAAGACCATCTGGTCCTGCACTTTTTCCTGATTTCATATTATCAATGGCTAGCCCAACTTCTTCTTGACTAATTTTAGACTCCAATATCTCCCTGTTTTCATTTGGAATACACGGTATAGATAGTTCGTTCAAAAACCCATTTAGTTTTGTTAAATCAAATTCATTTTTAGTATCATATAATTTTTCATAGTAATCTCTAAAGGCTCTGTTAATTTCTAAAGGATCTATAACTACCTGTCCTTTACTTATAATACTAGTAATTGGTGTTTTAATTTCTAATTGTTTAATCTGCCATGCCAATAATTTTCCTGATTTTTCACCTTGTTCATAAAAAGATTGTTTCAATCTTAGAAGACTCGAGGCAGCTCTATTCGCTGATTTTTTGTCGTATTCAGCTCTCAAAATCAGTAATTCATTCTCCAACCTTGGATCACTTCCTGCATACACTTTTTCCTGAAGACTTTTCATTTTATGTTCCAATTTAGCTCTCTCCTCTCGAGTCTTCTTAGATTTTGATCCTGTATAACTAATAATATGTCCCCTAATAAAAGCTTTGAAAGCCTCCCACTTTACACATGCTGATGTTTGTGTAGTATTGATGTCAAAGTACTCGTCTATCTGTTTTTCTATATACTTGACAAATTCCTCATCCTGAAGCCATTTATGCTGAAAATGCCATCTACCTGATTCCTTTGTCAATTTTTTATCTACATATATTAGACAACAGGGTGCATGATCAGAGATCACGATGTTATCATAAAAGCAGTTTTGAATCTTGGATCTTAATTCTGTGGAAATCAAAAAATAATCAATACGTGAGAATGTCTTGTAGGTACTGGAATAACAAGAATAGGCTTTAACTTGTGGTTTCATTTCTCTCCATATATCTAACAATCTCAATTCTTTCATAAAATGATTAATAGTCATCCTACATCCATTGTGCGTACAATCCAGTCCTGTTGATCTATCTATACCTGGATTCAATGTACAATTAAAATCCCCTGCTATTATATGTTGCCCTGTAAGTGATGATAAAATAAGAAATAAATTAGCAAAGAACTTTTGATCATCTATATTGGGACCATATAAGTTCACAAGATTTATATTTTCTAATAGCAAAGAACCTTGAATGATTACATATCTTCCAAGTTTGTCTCCAATTACATTTTTCACTTGAAAAGGGACTGATTTATGTATGAGAGTCATAACTCCCCTGGCCCGGGATGAGAATGATGAGGTGAATACACTTCCTTGCCATCTACTCCTAATTCTTTTTATATCCTCCTCTATTAGATGAGTTTCTTGTAAAAACACAATTTTTGAACCCATGTCTTTTATTTTATTCATAACTTGTTCAAGTTTTTTAAATTTTGTAGACCTCTGCAATTCCATGAAGTTAAATTAAGATTAACACTTTGGTTTATGATCAATAGAGAGTTTGGAATTACCTTGCAGTGTAAACATGCTCATACAGAGAAGCAAAAACATGAGTGGTTGAACATTCATCCTACAAACTACACACAAACAAATTCCCCCTTCCCACACTTGTGGCGAACCCCCCAAAATCAAAAGAAAAATTCCGTCTCCCGATATAGCCATCGACCGTTCCACACCCACGGGGAACAGCCTAAGCCACTCCTTCTTCATCCTCCCAATCACCCTAACTCTACTGCTTTTAATGACGTAACATTAACTCTCCTCTGTAGTTTTCCAACTTAACTCCAAAATTTTTAACAACTTTGTACATCATAGTTTTTTTTTGTTTGTTTTGTTTTTGTTTTTTTTAATATATAATACAATCTATATTTTGTAAACTTGCTATTTACTTCAAGTCAGTCAGATGCCTGTGCAAATGCTTAATTATTCTACCTTATATTTTGTTCATGCTTAGCTCCCACCAGTCTCTTCTTCTTCTTTGATCTTCTTGATGAACTCCTGCGCCTCCTCTGGGGTCTTGAAGATGTGGGTTCTGCCCTCATACGTGGTCAGCAGTCTCGCAGGATAGATTACACCATGACGAATCCCAAGGTTGCGCAGCTCCTTACGTATGGGATCAAACTGCTTCCTCAATTGTTGGATTCCTGTGGCCAAATCTGGGTAGAACCGCACCTGCTGATCCTGGTGTTTAATCTCTCCTTTAGCTCGTGCAGCGTTGAAGATCTTCATCCTGTCTCTGTTGCTAAGAAACTTCATAATTAAGGTCCTCGGTGGTCCCTTATCTCTCCGTGGGCCAATACGATGTGCTTTTTCCAGAACCACTGCTGATTGCAACTCCTCGCTGCCCAGCACCTCCGGAATCCACTTTTCCAGAAAGGAATATACGTCCCGACCTTCTGATTCCTCTGGAAGACCCACCAGCCTCAAGTTATTCTGTCTCGACCGAGATTCCAAATCCAAAATATTATCTTCTAGACATTTATTTTTTTTTCCAAAGTGCGCACCTTTAATTGAAGACGGGTGACGTCATCTTCAGCACTAGCGAGACGGAGCTCCATCTGCGCCGTTCGTTCTACACAGTCACCCAATTCCTTTCTTATTCATTCCAACGCTGTCATAATCCCATCAAATCTAGAGGAAAAGTCCGCTCTCATTGAACTCATGGCAGCCATCAGCGCATCTGCGCTGCTCCCCGCAGATATCGCACCGTTGCCAGCCTCCTCCGCCATATATGGAGTTTTGTTTGCTGCGTCACAGACCTGAAAGTCCGTTAATTTGGACTGTTTCGGCGGCTCGCTTTTTCCTTTACCTGGTTTTCCAGCCTTAGGCTTCGCTGACATATCCTCGCCCAAACGCTGGGATACGTTCTGTCCCAAATGAGAGAGTTATTTGCCGATTTTTTTCTCCAGGAGCAGAGCAGAGTGAGACACATCCGTCTTACGTGGCAGCCATAACCGGAAGTCCCCCGAGGCCGCACTCTTAGTTGGGTGCGGGCTATTATCGATGGTCAGAGGGGTTCACCACCCACATTTGACCAATTTGTGTCCAAGTTTTCCCGCACCTTTGACCATTCCAAGAGTGAAGGGAATATCATGAGTCACCTGGTGTCGCTCTGCCAGGACAGCCGGTCTGTGGCCGACTTCTCGGTGGAGTTTCGGGTCGAGGCAGCAGATTCGGGGTGGAACGAGGTTGCACTGCGCAGCGTGTTCCTCCACGGACTGAATCCTCGGAATCCTGAATCTGTGGCTCCAGAGGCATAATCCAATTATTAATTGGGCACAAAATTCCGTCACCTCCTGGAGCCCTAATTGTTTGACTATGTGTCTAAATTCGGCCAAGTGTTCACCGTCCCTCCCCGTCTCTTCTCCTCAGGTTGAACTGCTGGACCTCGGTCTCATGCCCGAGGTCTATCACGACCTCGGGGAGGTCTTTAGCAAGTCACGAGCGTTAGTGCTTCCTCCGCATCGCTCGTATAACTGTACCATCGACCTCCTTCCGGGTGCGAGGCTGCCGTCCATCAAGCTCTATAGTATTTCTGGGCCTGAGAGGGAGGCGATGGAGAGGTACATTAAAGATTCGCTGAACACCAGCCTCATTCAGCCATCCTCGGCTCCCCTCGGGCAGGATTTTTCTTTGTGGACAAGAAGGACGGGTCTCTGCATCCGTGCATTTGACTACCGGGAACTTAACGCCATCACAGTCAGAGATAAATACCCTTTGCCCCTGATGAACTCCGCTTTTGAGCTCCTGCAGCGTTCACATGTATTCTCCAAGCTTGACCTATGTAATGCATACCATCTAGTCAGAATACGCGAGGGGAATGAATGGAAAACAGCGTTTAAAACACACTTGGGGCAATTTGAGTACTTGGTTATGCCTTTTGGATTAACTAACGCCCCCGCTGTTTTCCAACGTTTGATTAACGACGTCCTCCGCGATATGCATCATCGGTTTGTTTTCGTCTATTTAGACGACATCCTGATTTTTTCTCGCACGCCAGAGGAGCACGAGACCCATGCTATAGCCGTGTTACAGCAGCTCTTAGAGAACCAACTTTACGTCAAGGCTGAGAAGTGTGAATTTTCCAGGACTTCCACTTCTTTCCTTGGCTTTATTGTAGCGGAGGGAGAGCTGAGGGCTGACCCGGCCAAGGTGAAGGCTGTGCTGGATTGGCCAACACCCTACTCCCGCAAGGAGCTGTAACACTTCTTGGGGTTTGCGAATTTCTATCACAGGTTTATCCGAAACTATAGTGGGGTAGCACAGCCTTGAACGCAGCTGACCTCTGTTAAGGTACCATTTTTATGGACCGAGGCAGCTGAGCAGGCCTTTACCAAATTAAAGGGCCTGTTGGCAGACAAATCCATCTTGGCTCAGGTTGACCCTCAGCTCCAATTCACCCTGGAGGTGGACACTTCAGAAACGGGGGTGGGCGTTGTTTTGTCCCAGCGCTCTCCCCCGGACTTGAAGCTCCACCCGTGTGCGTATTTCTCTCGGCGGCTCACCCCAGCTGAGAGGAATTATGTCGTCGGGGATCGTGAGCTGTTGGCCATTAAATTGGCATTTGAGGAATGGAGACACTGGCTGGAGGGAGCCGTTCACCCGGTAGTCGTGTGGACCGACCACAAGAACTTGGAGTATCTGTGGTTGGCCCACCAGCTTAATCCTAGGCAGGCTCGCTGGGCCCTATTTTCCCAGCATTTTAATTTCACTGTCACCTATAGGCCCGGCTCCCGTAATGGGAAGCCTGATGCTCTCTCCAGGCAGTTCAGTCAGGACTTGGCTGACCCCCCTTCCCGCTCCCAGCCCATTCTTCTGCCTTTGTGCGTCCTGGGAACCCTTACCTGGGAGATTGAGAGGAGAGTCCGCCAGGCCCAGTCGTCAGACCCCGAACCAGCGGGATGTTCCCCCAACCGCCTGTACGTCCCTGCCGCCCTCTGGAGCGAAGTTATCCAGTGGGGGCACACCGGATGTTTCGCCTGCCACCCGGGGGTGGTACGTACTGTTGACGTCATTAAGCGAGCATTTTGGTGGCCCACGTTGCGGCAGGATGTGCAGGAGTACGTGAAGGCCTGCCAGACATGTGCCCGGAATAAAGCTTCCTCTACCCCTCCTGCTAGCCTTCTTCACCCTCTCCCCATCCCCAGTCGGCCTTGGTCCCACATCGCCATGGACTTTGTCACTGGTCTTCCCCCTTCCCATGGTAATACGGTGATTATGACCATTGTGGACAGATTCTCGAAGGCCGTACATCTGGTTCCCCTCCCCAAGCTGCCATCCACCTCCAAGACGGCAGAATTACTGTATTATCCTACCACGTCATCAGGCTGCATGAAATTCCTATGGTCATTGTGTCTGACCGGGGTCCTCAGTTCATCCCACGGGTTTGGAAGTCATTCTATCACTGCCTCGGCACCACCGTCAGCCTCACCTCCGGCTATCATCCTCAGAGCAATGGGCAGGCTGAGCATGCCAACCAGTCCCTGGAGGCTGCCCTTCGTTGTGTGGCAGCCGATGACCCCACTTCTTGGAGCTCCCATCTGACCTGGGTGGAGTATTCGCTAAATTCCATGGTCTCTTCAGCCATGGGCCGATCACCATTTGAGGCATCCGTGGGCTTCAACCCCCCCCTCCCCCCCGCTCTCTATGACGGAGAGAGAGGTTGCGGTGCCATCCATGGGGGCCCATTTTCATCACTGCCGCCAGGCCTGAAGATCCACCAGAGTGGCTCTCCTTCGCTCCACTGAGGGTAATCAGCACTATGCTGACCGCAAGAGACCTGGCGCCGGACTACAAGACTAGACAGCAGGTCTGGGTGGCCACGGATCAGGTCCCACTCAAGGCTGAGTCCCGGAAGCTCGCTCCCCGGTTCGTGGGTCCCTTCCCTGTCACCAGCAACATTGGCGACTCTGCTGTCCGGCTCCAGCTTCCACGGGCGCTCCGTGTGCACCCTACCTTCCACGTCTCTAGGGTCAAGCCTCTCTCCTCCAGCTCCCTCTGCCCTTCCCTGAAGCCACCTCCTCCTCCCCGGGTCTTTGACGGGCATGTCACTCACACCGTCAAGGAGATTCTGGATGTCCGTCATCGGGGCCGGAGGTTCCTGTACCTGGTGGACTGGGAGGGCTATGGCCCGGAGCATCGGTCATGGGTCCCTTGGTCTGGATTCCATGACAAAGGTATGGTCCAGGCTTACCATCAATCTCATCCAGGGAAGCCTAGGGGACCGACAGGAGGCGTTCCTTGAGGGGGGGCACTGTCATGTGCTGGGGAGCGCTCGCCCCCTCCTTCCTGTTCACTTGTCTCCTCATAAGATAAGATAAGATAAGCCTTTATTAGTCCCACAATGGGGAAATTCCAGGATTGCAACAGCACAGGGATAGCAACACTCAAGAGCAAAAATTTAGAAGATAAGAAAATAAGAGCAGTGAATATGCATATGTACACATAAATATATAAATATATATACACAGTGCGGAGCATTGTAGCTAGATGCAATAAACAGCATAACCGTCTATTTAGTTACCCTACATGGAATGAATATGTACCCATACATATTGTCACCCTCCATAGCGACTGATATTGTCCTAGTTGTATACTGGAGGGGACCATTTGTGTAAGTCTGTTGCATCTTTTGCATTCAATACTATTAGGTCGTCACGTTTTTTTTGCTATCTCTCCGAGCAGCCTTGCTTAGGTTATACAGTCTGACAGCCATAGGTAGGAAGGACCTGCGAAACCTCTTGGTCACGCACCTAGGATGATGTAGTCTACTGCTAAATGAGCTCCTCATTGCGTTCAGTATGTCCTGCATAGGGTGGGACTTGGACTCCAACAGAGATGACAGTTTAGCCACCATCCTCCGATCATGCGCACAGTGAAGTTATGGTCTGAGGAGGCAATGGACGCTCTAAAGGACTGCTTTGAAACCACTGCCTGGGAGCAGCTCTGCAATCCACATGGTGAGGACATCGATGGCCTCACTCACACCATCACAGACTACATCAGCTTCTGTGTGGACAACACCGTACCCACCAAGACCATACAATGTTGCTCGAACAACAAACCCTGGATCAACCCTGAGATAAAAACACTTCTGAGAGAGAAGAAGAGGATCTTCAGGTCGGGGAACAGGGAGATGCTGAAGTCCGTACAGAGGGAGCTGAGGAGGAAGATCAGAGAAGGCAAGGACAGCTTCAGGAAGAAGATGGAGGACAAGCTGCAACAGAGCGACATCGGTGGGGTCTGGAGAAACCTTAAAACCATCTCTGGGCTCCAGAATACCTCCTCCCAGGCCATGGGGGGCAGGGAGTGGGTGAACAATCTGAACCTGTTTTTTAATAGGTTTGATCAACCGCCCTCCCCCCGACTGCACAACAACCACTGCTGCCTCTAAAGTCATCGAGACCTGCTGTCCACACCCCACTCCACCAACCCCCCCCCACACACACACTCCCAGCACACAGCCCCCCAACCTGACCCTCACTAAGACCCAGGTGAGGACGGAGCTGAGGAAGATCAAGGCGAGGAAGGCGTCGGGACCGGACGGCATCAGTGCAAAGCTCCTCAAGTCCTGTGCAGACCAGCTGTGCGGGATTGTGGAGTACATCTTCAACCTGAGCCTGAAGCTGGGGAGGGTACCACAGCTGTGGAAAACATCTTGTGTGGTACCTGTACCAAAGACTTCCCACCCCAAAGACCTGAACAGCTACAGACCAGTGGCCCTGATATCTCACATGATGAAGACCCTGAAGAGACTGCTCCTTGCTCACCTCCGCCCCCTGGTGGGACCAGCGATGGATCCACTCCAGTTCGCCTACCAGCATGGCATTGGGGTGGAGGACGCAGTGATCTTCCTCCTTCACCGTTTCCTGGTGGGACAGGAAACGGTGAAGGAGGAAGGAAACGGAAACAGGAAACGGAGAGTCTCTGACGACTCTGCGATCGTTGGCCTCATCTCCAGCAGAGATGAAGCTGAGTACAGAGGACTTATCCAGGACTTCGTGGACTGGTGCCATTGGAACTGCCTCCAGATCAACGCGAGGAAAACTAAAGAGCTGGTGGTGGACTGCCGCAGGCAAGGACAACCCCTCACAGCACCAGTAAACATCCAGGGAACAGACATTGAGATGATGACATCCTACAAGTACCTGGGTGTTCATCTGAACAATAAACTAGACTGGTCACACAATACTGACGCACTCTACAAGAAGGGACAGCACAGGCTGTTCCTACTGAGGAGGCTCAGGTCTTTTGGTGTACAAGGGGTGCTCTTGAATACATTCTATGACACGATGGTGGCATCAGCCATCACTTTTGGAGTGGTCTGCTGGGGCAACGGCATTACAGCAGCCGATAGGAAGAGACTGAACAAACTAATCAAGAAAGCTAGCTCTGTACGGGATGCACCTGCTGATTCCTGCTGAGCCAGTGTTTACAAGGAAGCGCTCTTCAGTGATTCAATGCTGGCTCGTTTGGGTATACTGCTCCAGCAGACAGCTCTCTTAGTAAGCGGTTGTGTTGTTTATGACCTTGACTTACACACGTTTTCTTCCACCTTTTCCAAGTTGCTGCCAACGTAGCGGTGCGTCTCCGGGAATTTGGTGCGCTCGCCAGCCTGTTACTCCACCTCTACGCTGCTCATCCTCTCCACCCGGTCAGACCCCACAAACCATACCCAACCAGTAGTTCTTACCTGCTGGTTCTTCTCCTCCGCTGGGTTCTGTGCCGGTCACTCCTCACCTCCCACGTAAGTGGTATAATTTGATTACCATTATTCCTCCATTCCTCCCTAATCAGTCTTGTCTATCCTCCGCAGGGCTCCTGCTTCGCTGGCGAGTGACTGACTTTTTCCATAAGTGTGCTGTTTTGAAAATTCTAATAAAAGGTCAAATGTTTTCTGTGTGTTCTCTTGGTGATTGCACTTTGCAGTCAGGTTGCTTGTCCAGTCAATAAGACACGGTGTGGTGGCACTCACTTCCGTTTCTGCCACCACTTGTTCCTATAAAGAGCAGGAAGCAGGAGGGGTGGGTCTCTTTTGCCAAAACCCCTGCCTAGTGGTTGTGTGTGGAGTTCGGAGCCCATAATAAAGATAAGTTCAGTTGTGCACCTGGCCTCATTATTCGTAGTATAATTACATACATAACATTTGGCAATGAGGATAAAAATTATGGTAACCTGTGGGTCTCCAATTTGGCCTTTTCTGGAGCTCCTGGGCGAGCCACCTGTCCCCTGACCTAGATGGTACTCTGCCTTCAAAACATACATGGTGGCACTAAATCTGGGCAAGATGGACAAGCTGAGGACACCCGCTCTACTGGTGCACAATTTGGGAATTGAGGGCCAGCGGATACTGAGCACACTTGGTGATTCAGACAGTTTTGAGGACGTGGTTGAGTTGATGGCATGCTATTGTTGCGCCCCAGACAGCATCATCATTCGGAAGATCAAGTTTCAGCAGTTCCGCCAACAGGTAGGAGAGTCTATTCGGCGGTTCATCACTGACCTGAAACTACTGGCTAGTGAGTGTCGTTTCGAGCCACTAGAGGAGGAGGTGGTTCGTGACCAGCTGGTGGAGCATTCCAACAACGCTGCAATACGAACGAAGCTGTTCACAATACCAGGTGACTTGACGCTAGCTAGGGCCATTGAGTTAGCCCTTCAGCTGGAGACAGTGGATAGGCTGGCTCTGGAGCTAAGTGAGCGTCTGTCACAACGACAGCTGGAGTTTCCAGCCGCCACACAAGTAACGGACCCAGACAGCGATGGAAGCGTGGAAGACGACGCTGCGGAGGCCAACGCTGCAAAATTTAGGTCTGCCCCGGGAAAACCCATGTGTTTGGGTTGTGGGTCCATGAATCATTGCTTCAAGGCCAGGAACTGCCTGGTGAGAGCGAAATGCTGTGGCAAGTGTGGCCGCTTGAACCACTATGCCAGGGTGTGCCGTATGTCCGAGCAGGGGAGGCCACACATGACAGAAATGATCCGGCCAGCGTAAAGCCCAGCGGAGAGGTTGTGCATGTGTGTTTTTTCTTTTTTTTTTCCCCCTCTTCTGTGTTTTCTCCAGCCAATCTACCATGGACTTCTCGGTTTTTGGACTGAGCCCCGAGGAGTGCGCAGTGGCTAACCGGGCTGTGGACTTTGTTTCTAGAGTTTGGGCCACCAACTCCTCGAAAATAAACTTTTGTTTGTTGGACATCGCGGTCGGGGTGCTCCAGATGTGCCCCGGTCTATGGAATTGTCTGGGGTGATGCCATTGCTCACCCAGATCGTGGAGTTACAACAGCATTTAGAGGATGTTGCAGGAGGGACATTTGGCACGCAATCACGGCAACCCACGAAGCGCTCCCGGAGCCCGCTACTCACCTCTCGAGTCAGTGCCCTCCTCTTCCCACCAGAAGTCCCATCTTACTCCAAGGAAGACAGAGCAGGACACCGAGGCAGCAGCGGATACCATCACCAGTCAGGAATTCAGGCAAGTACTTCTTCATTCTCTTGCTTTCTCTCCTGAAGTGATTAACCTGATTCCTGTGGAGGAGCTCCAGATTTTGCAGTCCGCTGGAGCTCCCCAAACAGCTGCTGTCACGGCTCCTCAATCTCTGTCCTCTGTCTCCCTAAATTCTCTGCCGGTCCCAGGGAGGAGTCGCTGGACACAGGAGACAGAGGCTTCGGAGGAGCTGATCACATGGCGTAAGCGTCGCCCTGCATCAAAGAAGCCCATCACCTCATCGGCAGCCAAGACCCAGTCGTCATGCCCGACCACTGCTGCGGTGAAGCCCTCTTCTGTGCCAGCTGTCATGCCAGCCGGCGCTTCCTCAGCTTCAGCCATAGCCTCCATAGTTGGGATGTCTTCTCTTGCCATTGAGGGGCCCGCTGGAGCTTCTCCTGACACGCCCACTCCCGTGTCATTCAAGTCGGTTCCTCCACCAGCCTCTGAGGGGTCCAAAAGAACCATAGACATGGAGGGGGATGACGGCACGCCGCCCGCAGCAGTTAACACCCAGACTCGGGAGGCCAGGCAAGTGTGTTTTCATTCTACCTTAGTTAATAATGATAAACCTTGTCTGTCCCCCGGGAGAGAACCCCAGGCTAGGCAGTTGCCTGAGCGCTCTTCCCCTGCTGCTACAGCAATAAACTTTCCTATTTCTTCTGTGTCTCCATCACCTACTTCTGAATGTCCACCAGCCCTGGAGCTCGTTCGCCGGGTGATGGAGGAGTCCGCGGCGCTGGAGGATTCCACCCCAGCCCCGCAGAGTCTCTATGACCAGAGGGAGAGTGCTGTGGGTGATCTGAAGCTTGTGCCAATGAAGGAGCGTCCCCTGGCTTCAGTCTCCTCTGACCCAGCGCAACTTGAAACTCTACCTCCAGACTCCACGCCGGGAGAGTCACCTGTGTTGGAGACTTCACTGGAGGAGACCAGGACTGCCGAGACCATCATGCCTGCTGCAGGGGCCACCGCAGCAAAGTGGACACTGGCGCTGAACCGCCTCAAGGCCGGGTCCGTGACGCCATCATCAGGATCGACGGAGTCCTGGATGGCGGTGGAGCTTGAACCCAGGCAAGTGCTCTCATTTGTTTCTCTTTCTGTTGAACCTGAGCAAACTTGCCTGACTCTCGGGAGGGGGGTGGGGGTCAGATGCTGCTGGCAGCCGCACCTGATCTCACCTCACCGGGCTCCACCGCTGCCAGCGACCCTGACCATGTTTCTTCCCCTGCTGTTTCTGAACCTAACCCCAGGGTTGTCGGGAAAGATCTGTCCCAGCCTGAAGTCTCCGGGGATCCGGGTGTACCATCTTCAGACATCGCAGGTCCAGCTTCTGCCGCCGTGGAGGTCATCTTGGGTCCAGCTGTCCCGGTGGAGGTCGTTACGGGGGATCCGTCCCAACTCGGGACCTCCGTGGGTGCAACAACATCACAGCCGGATGAACCGCTGCCATCTGGATCGTTGGAGTCCTGGACGGCGGTGGAGCCCAAACCCAGGCAAGTGCTCTCATTTATTTCTCTCTCCCCTGTTTCTGAGCATCCTTGCCTGGCTTTTGGCGAGGAGAGCTGGGTGCAGCCGCGTGCCGCCCCTGAGCTTGCCTTGCCAGGCTCCGCTGCTGCTGGTGACCCTGACCCCTCTCCCTTTTCTGCTATCTCTGAGCTTACTCCCAGGGTCATCAGAGAGGAGTCAGCACCGCCAGAGGCCTCCGAGGATCTGGGTCCGCCACCGGAGGTTCCAACCACTCCTGCCGTCGGCTGCTCTTCCGCGGGCATCACTGAGCTCCAGCTGGAGTCCATCACGGGTGCAGCAGAGCTTCAGCCAGAGTCCACCACGGGTGCAGTGGAGCTCCAGCCGGAGTCCACCACAGGTGCAGTGGAGCTCCAGCCAGAGTCCACCGCGGGTGCTGCTATGTCCCAGACTGGGACCCTTGCGGGTGCAACTCTGTCCCGAACCCGGACCACCGCGGATGCTTCTGTGCCCCAGCTCGTGGCCACGGGTAGGCGGGGGCTCCCTTCTCGCCGCTGTTTTATGATGCCGGGGCTCCCCTTCCCTGGTCCCCCGTTCAGAATTGATTCTTCCTGTGGGGAGACCGCCTCCCAGGCCGCCTCTCCTGAGCTGGTGGCTCAAAGACTCTGGTCGTCCGCCCAATGAACTGTGTCGTGGGGTTAGGTGGCCCAGTTTCCCTGGCCGGCCACCTGGCCCAGTCTCCTGGGTGGTCTGACTGGTCTTGGACCTGGACAGACCACCCAATTGGCCTCCGTTCATTGTCGCTTGGGCCTGGGACTCTGATCGCCCCCCAGAACTTTTTGACTCCTAGGTTGGGGGGCATAGTTCTAGGTTTGGATTGGGGTGAAGTTCACCTCATTTTTCTTGTATATTGCCCTTATGTTATTTGTGCTTGTTGGTTCCCTCCAAACCTGTTTCCCCCACCGCCCGCCCTGGTTTGTCTGGTTGTTTCCGGGAAGGGGGGGTCCTTTTTCTTCTGGTATTACTAGGGGTGTCTGGGGTCCACCCCTTGATGTTCAAGCCCAGTTCTGTGACGCTGGGGCTATTTTTTTCTTTGTATGTTTTTGTCTTCCATTTTCTATCAGGCACTCTCAGGGAGCCTCTGGGGTCTGTTCAGCTCCCTGACAGCTCAGCCACGCCTCCCTCTCCTGCCTATCTGATCAGCTGTGTGTCATTAGCGCTATACTCCTCTGTTCACGCATGCACACACACACACATACATGCTTCCTTTCATTCTGAAGCTCATGCACTCTCCTACATGCATACACACACCCATTCATACCTACTCTCATGCTCACAGACGTTATTTTGCACAGCTGTGTCCACTTTGTCCTGCTCACTCACTCTCACTACTCACACCAGCAATCTCTTTCCTCACTAGGGCTGGCATTATTTAGCCCTGCCTCTGCTGGAAGAGATTGCCGGATCATTGTCCAACACTGTGTAGTTCTCAGTGTTTGTTATCCGTCACCCATGTCTAGATGCCCTGCCTATTCTTCGGTACCACATCACACTGGGTGGGGTTGATTATCTGTAACTGGTTGTTTGTGTTTCGTGTGGACTACCGCTTGGATCTACTCGGACTGTTCCAGCCTGTGTAAGTACAGACTGTTTTGCCCTTGCCGTCCAGCTCCGCCTGGCGGTTCCTTTCCCGGGCACTTTTCCTGCTCCTCTTTCGCAGTCCTATCTGCCACAGAACATTTTCCCTAGTCGTGCTCACCATTGTCTGTAGAGCGTCCTGGAGGACGTCCTTGTATCTCCTGTATGAACTCATCTGTTATGTTGAACTGTTTAATCACATCCTGCTATTAAAATACGCACAACTATCTCCTACATGTGGGTTTTAATTCCTTCCTCCGTGCGCTGCCTAAAAGCACATGGGGAATCATAACAATAACAACCTAAACAACTTTGTCGGCCGCTTTGAAGCACAAAACAGCACATCAGCACATAAGACCACTCCTCCTCCAGACGAGTAGGCCATGAGTCTGGATCTGGCCAGCATGAAGAGGACCCTCTGTAGGATTAACCCACGCAAGACAGCTGGTCCAGACAACATACCGGGTCGTGTTCTGAAAGACTGTGCAGAGGAGCTCAAGAATGTCCTGGCCGACATCTTCAACATCTCCTTGACTCAAGCTGTTGTCCCCACATGTTTCAAAACTGCCACAATAATACCAGTCCCAAAGAAGCTCGTCCCATCCAGCTACAACAATTACTGGACCGTAGCACTGACTCCCATCATAATGAAGTGCTTTGAGCAGCTGGTTATGCAGAACATCAAGTCCATTCTCCCTCCCTCCCACGACCCATCTCAGTTTGCATACAGGTCAAACAGATTCACAGAGGATGCCATCGCTGCTGCTCTCCATTCAGCCCTCACCCACTTGGACTCAAAGAACTCCTACGTGCAAATGCTGTTCTTGGACTTCAGTTCAGCATTCAACACAATCATCCCCCAACACCTAATACAAAAACTCAGACACTTGGGACTCAAAACCTCTCTCTGTAACTGGGTGCTGGACTTCCTCACAGGGAGGTCACAGAATGTGCAGGTTGGCAGCAACACATCCAAGACCATCACACTGAGCACAGGGGTCCCACAAGGGTGCGTGCTCATCCCGCTGCTCTTCACCCTGCTGACCCATGAGTGTGTACCAGCCTACAACACCAACCACATCATCAAGTTTGTGGATGACACAACGGTGGTGGGCCTCATCACCAACAACAAGGAGGCCAACTAAAGAAATGAGGTGAGCCAACTGGTCCAGTGGTGTAAAGGCAATAACCTCTTCCTGAACATGGGAAAAACCAAGGAGATTGTGGTCGACTTCAGGAAGGGACACACACAGCATCCCCCTCTGATCATCGTTGGTGCAGCTGTGGAGAAGGTGAGCAGCACCAAGTTCCTGGGGATGCACATCTCTGAGGACCTCACTTGGTCCAACTACACCACATCACTGGCCAAGAAGGCTCAAACTCACTTCCATTTTCTCCACAAACTGAGGAGAGCACGAGTCCTGCCCCCCATCATGTGCTCATTCTACCGGGGCACCATTGAGAGCATCCTCACCAGCTGCATCACAGTGTGGTATGGAAGCTGCACAGCCTCCTCCCAGAAGACACTACAACACACAGTGAAAGCAGCCAGCAAGATCATTGGTCCCCCTCTGCTCCCTCTCTCGGACATCTAACTCACCCACCTCACCCGCAGAGCCATCAACATTGCAGGCGACACCTTCCACCCCTCACACTCCCTCTTCAGCCCCCCGCCCTTGGGGAAAAGGTACCAGAGCCTCCGGGCCTGCTCCACAAGACTGCTAAACAGCTCTGTTCATGAGGCCATCAGGACCCTGAACTCTGCTTCCCCCCCCCCCCGCAGAACCGTAACGCACTCACCCGCACAATAACTACCTCAGCTGTTGGCACAGAAAGACTGGCACACCAACAGCAATACAATTACTTGTATATCTTTGCACTTTACTGCAACCATTTGCACAAATGTCAAATCTGCTGCTGTCTGTCATTGTAATATTGATCATGTGCAGTCCAATCTGTCACTGTCTGCACCTACACTACCACATTGAACTTGAGTTTTACGGCTCTACTTTTCTGTATATAGAATTACTGGGTCTCATCGTTTATCATTTATCTTTATTTGCACTATGGGAGGTCTGGGTCCATCTTTTGTCACCATTTGCACTACGGGTAGCATTACTGTACATAAACTTGTTGTTTTTCCAGCCTTATTCCTTTTTCTTTTTTTATACTGTGCACACCACTGAAGAGAGAGAGAGAAATGCCATTTCAATTCTCCTGTATGTCCTGTATGTATAGTAGTATTGACAAATAAAATATTTGAATCTTGAATCTTTGAATCATGAGTCTTTACTCATAACTTTTATAAAAGTATTACAAGTAAGAAAAATTTGTGATATGATATGATGTCAGCTGCATCGGTTGCACAGCTGCGCAAAACTGGATTTGAAACATCTGCTGTTCCACAGAAATTTTTTCACCATTCAGCAAAGGTAGGCATTGAATGTATTTTTGTCTGTAAATCTTCCTTGGTTATAAATTTGATATTTATTTTTCTATACAAGGCTGCATCTGTTGTGTAAAAAAAGCATTTTACAGATACCATTAAGAGCCCTTTTTTAACTTCATCCCAACTATAAACACATCAAGCTTAAAGTTTAATCACAGAGCTTGTATTTCTATGAAAATTACAGAAATACAAGCTCCGTATTTGTATTTCTCTGTGAAAAATAAATTTGTCTTGGTGTGTGGATTGGCTGAAATCTACTGTAAATTGGGGCTCTAAAGGTTCAAGAGGTCCAGAGGTAGGAACATAGATGGACTGGTAAATCGACAGCTTTGCTTTAGAGTTTAGCTCCCTCTTCACCACAACAGACCAGTACAACGTCCGTATCACTGCAGATGCTGCTCCGATCCATCTGTCAACCTCTCACTTCATTCTTCCCTGACTCATGAATGAGACCCCGAGATACTCCTCCACTTGGGGCAGGAGCTTGTCTCCAACCCGGAGAGGGCAATACACCCTTTTCTGGCTGAGGACCATGGACTCGGACTTGGAGGTGCTGATTCTCATCCCAGCTGCTTCACACTCAGCAGCAAACCGTCCCAACAAGATCTGTAGGTCATTGCTCAATGAAGCCAGCAGGACAACATTATTTGCAAACAGCAGAGATGAGATCAAGTGGTCACCAAACATGACACCCACTGCGTCTAGAAATCCTGTCTATAAAATTATGACCAGGATTGGTGACAAAGGGCAGCCCTGGCAGAGTTCAACTCTCACTGGAAACGAGTCCGACTGGGTGTTGGTAATACAAACCAAACTCTTGCAATGGTCATATAGGGTCCGGATAGCTCGTAACAACAAGCCCGATAGCTGATACTTCCACACACCCCCTACAAGAGACCACGAGGGACGCGGTTGAATGCTTTCTCCAAGTCCACAAAACACATGTGGATTGGTTGTGCAAACTCCCACAAATCCTCGAGGATTCTCGAGAGGGTAAAGTTGGTCCAATGTGCCAAGGCCAGGATGAAAACCACATTGCTCCTCTTGGATCCGAAGTTCGACCAGCGGTCAGACTCTCCTCTCCAAAACCTTGGTATAGACCTTCCCAGGGAGGCTGAGAAGTGTGATCCCCCTAAAGTTTGCCATGCCAAATTTACTGGCCCCAACCTCCATGCAGTGTTGCAGAGGCATGTCAACTATGACAGCCCTACAACATCCAGGGCCTTGAGATATTCAGGGCGAATCTTGTCCACCCCCAGGGCCCGGCCACCAAAGAGTTTTTTAACCACTTCGCTAACCATAGCCCATGTGATGGGTGAGTCGTCCCCCTCATCCTCAAGCCCTGCTTCCTCTGTGGAAGGTGTGTCAATGGAATTGAGGAGATCCTCGAAGTATTCTTTCCACTGCCTGATGATGGCCCCAGTCGAAGTCAGCAGTGCCCCATTTGCACCGTACACAGTGTGGACAGGGAGCTGCTTCCCCCTCCTGAGCCGCCTAACATAGCATACCAACATACCATTGCTGTTTATTTCTGTGCACATTGACGTAGACAAATGGTGCTGAGAAAACCTCTCCACTCCCCCCTCTCTTTAAAGTAGATTTATGAATAAATATATATAAATACAGAAAAATGATCATCAAAATTATAACCAAGGAGGATGCCTACCTTTGCTGAATGATGAAAACAAAAACGTTGTTGTATGCACCAGGCCTATATTAGATAGATCAGTGCATTCCTATCAACCACTGATGGGTGCCGAGTTTGACACAGGGCAACAAAATTTAAGAAAATGCAGATAACTCTCAACTAATCAGTAGCAGCCAGCATCACCAGTTTCCAGGATGATGTTGCGTTTGTGTGATGTCAGCGATGTGAGGACATGAAACTTCATGAAAGCAGGTCATGAGAAAGGTCATGAGAAACTTCATGAGAGAGGGGCGGCACTGGCTCAGGAGGTAGAGCAGGTCGTCTAATAACCCGATGGTTGGCGGTTCGAATCCCGCTCTCCCCAGATATCCTGCCGTTGTGTCCCTGGGCAAGACACTTCACCCGCATTGCCTCCAGTGCCCATAACACTGGGTATGAATGTGTATAAATGTATAAAATGTTCAGTGGTGGCCGGAAAGGCCGTTGGCGCAGATTGGCTGCCACGTTTCCGACAGCCTGCCCCAGGGCAGCTGTGACTGCAGAAGTAGCTTGCCACTACCATTGCCTGTCTGGAGTGAATGAATAATGTACCTATTTGTAAAGCGTCTTTGAGTATATATGATAAAGCGCTATATAAAACCGATGCATTATTATTAAATAGAGACTGTTCACCCCAAGGCGCATACCATTAATCAGCCTCAAAAATAGAAAGGCCAGTTCTGGAACAGTATTCTTTAGATAGATGAAACCAAGATCAACCTGTACCAGAATAATGGGAAGAAGAAAGTATGAAGAAGTCTTGGAACGGCTCATGATCCCAAACACACCACATCTTCTGTAAAACATGGTGGAGGCAGTGTGATGCATGAACATGCATGGCTTCCAGTGGCACTGGGTCACTAGTGTTAAATGATGATGTGACAGAAGACAGAAGCAGTCAGATGAATTCTGGAGTGTATAGAGATAGTGTATAGGTCTGCTCAGACTTGGCCAAATGCAGCTTAGTTGATTGGACAGTGACCTAAAACATACTGCAAAAGAAATCCAGGAGTTTTTTTTTTTTTTTTTTTTTTTAAGGCAAAGAAGTAGAATATTCTGCAATGGCTGAGTCAATCACCAGATCTCAGCCTGACCAAGCATACATTTCACTTGCTTAAGACAAAAATTTAGACAAAAAGACCCACAAACAAGCAACAACTGAAGACAGCTGCAGTTAAGACCTGGCAAAGCATCACAAAGGAGTGGTTGGTGATGTCCATGGGCTCCAGACTTCAGGCAGTCATTGCCTGCAAAGGATTCTCAACAAAGTATTATAAATGAACATTTTATTTGTGGTAATGTTAACTTGTTTCATTACTTTTGAGCACCTGAAATAAGGAGACTTTGTATAACAAGACTACTCTGAGGCGAGTGCAATGTCCCCCGCCTCTGTTTTCTTTGAAGATTCCAATATGTCATTGAAGGAGAACAGTTTTCAACTTTTCCATATAATTACCGGACCAGAACCAAATTATGATAAGCCTATCATCCATGACATGTAACAAAAACAGTTGCATGATACAACCCATAGTTGTAGGTCAGGATCCAAAGGTGAACCTGTGTAGCAAGTTTGGTGACTCCAGCATTTCTCATTCTACAGTAGTAAGAGGTCATGGCCTCACGGTGAACCTTTGTACCAAGGTTGATGACCGTAGCTTTACTTTTTCTATAATAATCGTGCAAAGGGAATGTTGATGTTGACCTTTGACCTTTTGACCCTAAACTCATAGATGTAGGTCAGGATCCCAAGGTGAACCTGTGTAGCAACTTTCTTTGTTGTTGAGATATATGTAGTTTATATGATATTTTGACCTTGACCTGTGACCTTGTGATCCCAAATCCATAGTGACAGCTCAGGATCACAGGGTGAACCTGTGTACAAAATTTGGTGACCCTAACTTCACTCATTCTATAGTAATAGGGCATAGGGAATGCCAATCTTGACATTTGAATGTTTGCTTCCAAACTTCTGCAAAAATCATCTGATCTGAGCCAAATTACAATATGCACATCATCAGTGCATATCAAACACTGGTACCAACTTTCAAAACAATTGGAACAAAACTGTTGGAGGATTTGATTTCACAAAAGTGGGACAGATGGATGAACGGAGGTACCGTCCCATGACATAAATACCCCTTAGGTCTTTGACCGGCAAGAGATAATGATAATTTTAAAAAATGCTTGCAATTCCTAAACCATAAGTCCAGTTGGGATGTGAATACCCTCAAATTAAAGCTGAGAGTCTGAACTTTAAGCCCATATTGATTATATAATTGTAATCTTGAATATATTTTGGTAAACAGCAAAAATAACAAAACGTGTGTCACTGTTCCAATAATTTTAGAGGAGAGTGTAAATAAATACAAGTTTAAAATAACTCAAAACGTTTCAGCCAATTAGATATTTTGTATCGACAACAGGGAAGTATGTCATGATTTGATGATTATAAGGAGTCTTCTTCTTTCAGCTGCTCCCTTTAGGGGTCGCCACAGTGGATCATCTGCCTTCATCTCACCCTATCCCTTGCATCTTCCTCTGTAACACCAACCCCCTCCATGTCCTCCTTCACTACATCCATGATTTTTTTTCTGTGGTCTTCCTCTTTTCCTCCTGCCTGGCAGCTCCATCTTTAACGTCCTTTATATATCCACTATCACTCCTCTGCACATGCCCAAACCATCTCAGCCTTGCCTGTCTTACTTTGTCTCCAAATTGCTCAACCTAAGCTAATCCTGTCCCTCCTAGTCACCCCCAGTGAGAATCTTAGCATCTTCAACTCTGCCACCTGAACCTCCCTTCCACAAAAAAAACAAACGAACAAAAATCTCAACTATCTCTGAAATAACAGTCCAAGGATGGATAATTTTTTCCACACATAAGGAGTTGTTCAGAACTCCTTATACAAAGATATAGAGCGATGATAATCAAGTCAGTGGCGGTGATGCACCTGTGGACTGGTTGCCAACCACCAATCAAATCTAGAAGAAGAAGAACTTGAAACTGATGAAAGTTTAATGGCATCCTTTATTGTTTATATCATATTTAACACAAATCAGATTTTGCTTTTGATTACTGATTCAGTTGAATGTTATACATAATTAAACAAATGAAATAAGTGTGGACAAAAAAGGTGGTGCCCTTAATTTAATATTTTGTGGCGCCACCTTTTGCAGCAACCACTGATAACAAGCAATCTCAATACTTCACAATGAGACATCTGCATTTGCCAACAGGTAGTTTGGTCCACTCTTCCTGTGGAAACCGTGACATCTCCATACTGCCATTTTCAGATCTTTCCATAGATGTTCATCTGGGTGCATGGAGGGCCATTTAAGAATAGTCCAGTGTGTTTTCTCAGCCATTCTGAGTGCCTTTAGCTGTATGTTTAGGGTCATTATCCATTTCAAGGGCCCATGACCTGTGGCTGATGATGAGCTTTCTAACACTGGGCAGTATGTTTCGCTTCATGATGCCTTGGTAGTTTTGAGACTTCATTATGATCTGCACAGATTCAAGGTTCTCCGTGCCAGATGTAGCAAAGCAGCCCAAAACAAAACCAAGCCCCCAACATGTTTCACAATAGGAATGGTGTTCTTTTCTTTTGAAGCTTCATTTTTTCCTTCTGTAAACACAGAGCTTATGTAACTAGCCAAAAAGCTCCAGTTTTGTCTCATCAGTCCAAAAGTTTTGAATGTTTTTGTTTTTCTGTCAACAGTGGAGCCCTCCTAGTCTTCTTACATGGAACCCATTATTGTTCAAAATGCGACCCATGGTACAATCAGAAAGCTTAAATGATTTTGGATATTTTCCTAGACTCTTTTTCTACAATATGCACCGTCCTTCTGATCAACCTGGGGTTGCATTTCCTCTTGCACCCATGTCCTGGTGAACCTTATACTTTTTTAATAATATTGACAACTGTGGTCACAGGAATATGAAGCTGCTTGGAGGAGGTCTTACAGCCTTTTACCTTTAACATGGTTATCTACGGTGGTGTGAAAAAGTGTTTCCCCCCTTCCTGATTTCTCATTTTTTTGTATGTTTGTCACGCTTAAATGTTTCAGATCATCAAACTAATTTAAATATTAGACACAGATAACACAAGTAAACACAAAATGCAGTTTTTAAATGAAGGTGTTTATTATTAAGAGTAAAAAAAAATTCCAAACCTACATGGCCCTGTGTGGAAAAAGTGATTGCCCCCCTGTTAAAACATAAATTAACTGTGGTTTATCACATCTTTGGAAACCTGAGTTCAATTTCTCGTATGAGTTTGCACGGTTAACATTGGTGGACAGTCTATACAGGAACAAAACCCAGCTCAGTATGAAAGAGATTTTGCAGAGAAGTTCAGGGGATGCGGTCTATAAGGCAGTTTTTAGGTTTATTGGGGCAACAGGACTAAATTTCAAGGATATAGGAGAGTAATGCCATTTTGAATCATACTGCATTCCAGAAGGTGGCGGTAATTCACCTACAAGCTGTTTGCCAACCGCCATAAAATATCAGAAGAAGAGGAAGAAGAAGAAGAGTTCAATTTCTCTAGCCACACCCAGGCCTGATTACTGCCACACCTGTTCTCAATCAAGAAATCACTTAAATAGGACCTGCTTGGCAAAGTGAAGTAGACGACAGAGACTTCTCGGACGAGCTCGGCAGCGGTAGACGGACGTCGATCAGGTGCGTTCGTGGACCGAAGGAGGTGAATTTGGAAAGCTTGTTTTTGGCCAATCTGAGTGATTTATGGTTAACTCTCCGAAAGAAGACCAGAGAAATTTGTCAGGTGATTTGGCAAAGAAGTCAAGTGACGTGACTGGAGTTTGCAAGCATGGAAGAAAGAGGAGGCGAAATGTTGTAAAAGAAGGTGTGGTGGGTCGGCACAACAGCGTTGTGAATGGGCCAGACTGGGGAGATTCTGACTTATGGGATAGTGATGACAGTGTGGATACTAGGCAGGGAAGTGGAAAAGGGAAAGAAAAGAGAATAACTTTACTGGAGGTAATGTGAAGAAAGCCAGGAGTAGTGGAAGTGGTGGTGGTGGCGCTGAGGGAGGCGTGCAGGAAGGAGCCGAATTCAAAATTATTGTAAGGTTTGAGGAAGAAAAGGGGATATCCACAATGAGCCCAGTTAAATTGACAACAATATTGAAAAATCAAGTTGGAGAAATACTCATGGCAAAGGTGTTGAGGGATGGAAATCTACTGATCGTGTGTAGGAGTGAGGAGCAAAGGGAGAGAGCTGACAGAATGAGGGAGGTTGGGTGGTTCAAAGTGAAAAGTACAAGCTTTATTGATAACGGGTCTAAGTGGAGCAAGGGTGTAATTTGGGGGGTGCCAATGGGGGTCTCATTGGAAGAAATCAAAGCTAATTTAAAAGGGGGGGTAGTAAAAGCAGCTCGTAGACTACAGGCCACTCGGGAGGGACAGAGGAGAGACACTGAGGGTGTGGTGATTGAGTTTGAAGGGGATGTGCTCCCCAAAAATATAACCCTGGGTTATTTGAGTTGTGGTGTAAGGGAATTTGTTCCTAATCCAGTCCGGTGTTATAATTGCCAAAGATTTGGACACACAGCTAAAACTTATAGATGGAGAAGGTGTGCAAGATGTGGGGGCGACCAGTATGGAGAGTGTAACCAAGAAACGGCAAAATGTTTTAACTGTGGTGGTAGCCATAGTGTGGCCTATGGAGGCTGTGAAAGGATGATGAAAGGGAAATTCAGCAGGTCAGAGTGTAGAATAAAATCTCCTATGCCGAAGCAGTGAAAATGAACCAGAGAGGAGGGAATGAGCAAAGGACTGGGGGGAGGCTGCTTGTAAGGGAAAGGGAACTGGGACAGAATGGGGAAATCCAGTTTAATCTGAAGAAACTGGTTATTTTTATAGCAGGAGTTGTGAACACCACAATGGAAGTCGAGTCTAAAACTGAGAATTCATATAGTGAAAGCAGCAGCTCATCTTGGTTTCAGTGGATTAACTTGGGAGGAGGTGAGGAATGATCTTATCTGACGAGTCAGGATCAAGCGTGGCTTGGATAGGAATTGCATTAATGGTCTTTTTGGTTCAATGGAATGCAAGAAGCTTGCTGGCTAACGGATAGGAATTCAGAAGGTATATTGAGGAGCTTTCAGACAAACCTGATGTTATCTGTGTCCAGGAGACGTGGTTGAAACCCAATCTGGATTTTAAAATAGTGGGATATGTCTCAATTTGGAATGAGAGAAGGGAGGGAATGGGAGGTGGATGTGCAACATTTGTGAGGGAGGGAATTCAGTTCAGAGAGATGGGTAAAGGTGCTGAGCTGGAATATGTGGTAGTTGAAATTTGGACAAAAGAGGGGGAATTCGTAATCGTAAATTTTTATAATCCTTGTAAGAAGTTATTGAATCAGTTACTGTATCTCAGATGGAGGGGATAGATGGAAGCAGAGTGGTAATATGTGGGGACTTTAATGCCCATAATGTGTTTTGGGGGGGCAAATCATACAGACATAAATGGTGAGACAATTGAAGAGCTTTTGGAAGAGAAGAATCTAGTATGTTTAAATGATGGTAGAGCAACTAGAATTGATGTACATTCGGGGAGTGGTTCAGTTCTTGACTTGACTTTGGTGATGAGTAATATTACAGGTGTGTGTGAGTGGGAGGTGTTAGGAGTCTTCAGTGGGAAGTGACCATTTCCCAGTGTATTGTAATATTTTCATTTCAGTGTATAGGGTAAGTGGTCATAAAAAAGGAGATGGGTTTTTAGCACTGCTAATTGGAAACTATTTAAATTTATCTGTGAGAGAGACTTACCCCAAGTAGATGTTAATGAAGATATTTAGTGTGGAGAATAATATTAAAACTATTTTTCTTGAAGCAGCTAATCAATCCATCTCTAAAAGTAAAGGTAAAATGTTAAAGAAAGCAGTGCCTTGGTGGACAGATGAGAGCGCTAAAACCATTAGAGAGGAATAAGGCACTTAGGGTCTTGAGAAGAACTCATAATTTGCAAAACTTGAGGCACTAGAGGGCACTAGCAAAAGCCCAGAAAACTACCCGGAGGGCTAAGAGAGAAAGCTGGCAGAGATACTGTAGCACTATAGGTAGATGAACAGCTGTGGGGATGTATGGAGTATGATCAAGGCTATGAGGGGAGTTGGGAGGGAATGGCAGTATCCAGTACTAAAAAGTGGGGGAGTGACTGCAGTAACTGATAAGGAAAAAGCAACAGTGATGGCAAAGACTGACTCAAATTCATAGCTCAAGCAATTTGACTGAAGAAGGTAAGAGGAAGAAATGGGACGAGTTTAGCGCACCCTGGGGCTCTGGAGGAAAGGTTAGACTTTCATAGTTCTTTGGATTCTCCTTTCACTCTAGATGAAATTGAAAGAGCAATAAACAAATCAGAATTAACATCCCTTGGGAAAGACTGTTACATCATGCTAAAACATTTAGGGACTTTGGCAATGAGGAAGCTATTGGAAGTCTACAACAAAATGTGGGAAAAGGGAAAACTCCCAACTGCATGGAAAGGGGCTGTGACTGTTCCTGTAAGAAAACCAGGAAAGGATCCCTCAGACCCAGCGAGCTACAGACCTATAGCTCTAACATCACATTTGGGAAAAGTAATGGAGAGAATGATGATGCAGTTTACTTTTATCTCGAAAGTGGAGGAATTTTGTCACCGCATCAGAGTGGATTTAGAAAAGGAAGGGGAACTATGGATCCTGGTGTGTGTTTGGAGACAGAGATACGGAAAGCTCAAGTTAATAGTCAGTAATTGCAGTGGTTTTTTACGTGGAAAAGGCGTATGGCATGGTGTGGAAGGAGGGGCTAATGATTAAGCTAAGTATGATAGGAATTTCTGGGAGAACATTCAACTGGATCAAAGATTTTTTTTTTTGTTTAATAGGTACATTCAAGTTAGAATGGGCAGAGCCTTATCAGATAGCCACTTGGTGGAAAATGGCACCCTCCAGGGAAGTGTTATAAGCCCAGTACCTTTTTCTATTATGATTGAGGTTTTTTCCGGTGTGAATAATGACACTGGTCATTCTTTATTTGCGGATGATGGGGCATTATGGAAAAGAGGGAGTAATTTTAATTATATAAGAGGGAAAATACAAGAAGCAATACGTGCTGTGGAAGGGTCGTCATACTCTTGGGGATTTAAATTTTCTTTGGAAAAAACAAAGGTTGTTGTATTTACAAGGAAAAGGGTAGCTGATGCCCAGTTAACAATGTATGCTCAGGAAATGGAGCAAGTCAGAGTTTTCAGATTTTTGGGTGTCTGGCTTGATGTTAATCTAACTTGGAGGGAACCTAGTCAAAATATGACAATAAAATGCAAAAGTGTTGAATGTAATGAGGTGCTTGATGGGGGCAGAGTGCGGTGCTAGTAGAGCTGCTATTAAAAATATTTGTTGCGTTAATTAGGTCTGTATTGGACTATGGATGTACTGTCTATGGATCTGCTTCCAAAACCATTTTGAAGAAGTTAGATGTCATCCAGGCCCAAGCATTGAGGATCTGTTGTGGTGCGCTTAAGACAACCCCTGTTGCTGCTCTTCAAGTGGAAATGGGGGGGGGGGGGGGGGAATGCCATTAAATGTCAGGCGTAAACAGATAATGATGAATTACTGGGTCAATCTGCAAGGGCACACTCAAAATCAACATCGTACAGCTAGAATTTTGATGCCTTGTTGGGAAGGAGGAAGGGTCAAAAACGAGTTTTGCATTTTATGATGGGAGGATAGCCAGAGACATGAAATTATGTGACAGAACATATATCCCATCAGTTCCTTTACCAGTCACACCTCCCTGGTTTTTCTATTCAGTTTGTTGATTTGTATTTTTTGGAAAAGATGCAAGGTCATAGAGAATATGGAAACACTGCAGTTTTAGTAGAGGACCGTTTGAAAACATTGCATCATTCCTTTACCCCAGTATTCACTGATGGATCAAAAGATCCTGAGACGGGTTGCACTGGCTTTGCTTTCTGTATTCCTGCCTTGGAAATATCTATTAACAGAAGAACATCCTCCCATTTGTCTGTATACACAGCTGAAATGTTAGCATTGGTAACTGCATTACAGTGGATTGAGGGATTGCCGATCAAAAATGTTATTCTTTGTTCGGACTCCAGTGCAGCTTTAATGTCAATACAGTCAGGGTCATCTGACAGCAGGCGGGACATAGTTTGAAATATGAGACTTTATATAGACTTAGAAATAAAGAGGTGGCTGTATCATTTTATGTGGATACCAGCTCACAAGGGCATAAAGGGCAATGAAACTGCAGATAAATTGGCTAAGCAGGCTCTGGGGCACCAGGAGGTTTGGAATATTTCATTTAGTAAGTCGGAGGCTAAAGCACTGATTAAAAAGTATAGTAATTAGGAATGGCAGCATAGGTGGGACACAGGAGGTACAAGACATCACCTGTATGCTATCCAGAACACAGTTGAAATAAAGGGCAGGGTGGGAAAGAGAACAACAAGAGAATATTTTATCTAGACTAAGGTTGGGTCATACTAGATTAAATAAAACTATGCATTTAATAAGTAAGCACCAGACAGGGATGTGTGATTAATGTGAGAGGAAAAAACTGTTGAACATGTCATTCTGCACTGCCTGAAATGCATTCAGGAGAGAGACGTATTAGTGAGGGAAATTAGGAAACTAGGGGTGGGAGATGTTAACTTAAGCGTGATGTTGGGGATTGGGTTAAAGAAGTTATTTGTTTACCTTAAAGATACAGGGCTAATAGGATAGTTTTTTTTTTTTTTTCTTTCTTCTGGGTAATGATGTCTGGCCCACACTCAAACGCTGGATGGCAGTAAAGCGCCTTTACACTGGCTGCCCCACCACAAAAATAGAAGGGGAGTAGACCAAAAGATCCTCAAAAGCTAGACATCATGCTACAATTCAAAGAAATTCAGGAACAAATGAGAAACAAAGTAATTGAGATCTAGCAGTCTGGAAAAGGTTATAAAGCCATTTCTAAAGCTTTGGGACTCCAGCAAACCACAGTGAGAGCAATTACCCACAAATGGCGAAAACATGGAACAGTGGTGAACCTTCCCAGGAGTGGCCAGCTGACCAAAATTACCCCAGAGCGCAGTGATGACTCAAGAGGTCACAAGACCCCATAACATCCAAAGAACTGCAGGCCTTACTTGCCTCAGTTAAGGTCAGTGTTCATGACTCCACCATAAGAAAGAGACTGGGCAAAAATGGCCTGCATGGCAGAGTTCCAAGACGAAAACTACTACTGAGCAAAACAAACAAAGGCTTGTCTCAGTTTTGCCAGAAAACATCTTGATGATCCCCAAGACTTTTGGGAAAATACTCTGTGGATTGATGAGACAAAAGCCAACTTTTTGGAAGGTGTGCGTCCCATTACATCTGGCATAAAAGTAACACAGCATTTCAGAAAAGGAACATCATACAAACAGTAAAATATGGTGGTGGTAGTGTGATGGTCTGGGGCTGTTTTGCTGCTTCAGGACCTGGAAGACTTGCTGTGGTAAATGGAACCATGAATTTTGCCGTCTACCAAAAAATCCTGAAGGAGAATGCCCAACCATCTGTTCGTGACCTCAAGCTGAAGCGCGCCTGGGTTCTGCAGCAGGACAATGATCCAAAACACACCAGCAAGTCCACCTCTGAGTGGCTTAAGAAAAACAAAACGAAGACTTTGGAGTGGCCTAGTCAAAGTCCTGACCTGAATCCAATTGAGATGCTGTGGCATGACCTTAAAAAGGTGGTTCATGCTCAAAAACCCTCCACTGTGGCTGAATTACAACAATTCTGCAAAGATGAGTGGGCCAAAATTCCTCCACAGCGCTGTAAAAGGCTCATTGCCAGTTATTGCAAATGCTTGATTGCAATTGTTGCTGCTAAGGGTGGCCCAACCAGTTATTAGGTTTAGGGGACAATCACTTTTTCACACAGGGCCATGTAGGTTTGGATTTTTTTTTTCCCCTTAATAATAAACACTTTCATTTAAAAACTGCATTTTGTGTTTACTTGTTATCTTTGTCTAATATTTAAATTTGTTTGAGCTGAAACATTTAAGTGTGGCAAACGTACAAAAAATGAGAAATCAGGAAGGGGCAAACACTTTTTCACAACACTGTATAATCTTCTTTCTGAGCTCTGGACTGAGCAGAGGTTTGTCAGTTGTATCATCAGGGTTTAAAAACACTGCATGCCGTATTCAGAGTATTGCTGCTAGTAAACCTTATAAAATGACTCACTACTCGGGTAATCTTTTCAAGACTACTATATAAGATAATATGAGCCTTTATTAGTCCCACAACTGGGAAATTGCAGCAGCACGGGGGTACCAGCACTCAGAGCAATAGTAATTATGATAATAAGATAAGGTTAGCCAAAGCAGTAAATATACATAGGTACACAGTGCAGGAGCATTGCAGCTAGACGATATCAATAGTATTAGTTAAATTCCCAGGCAAAATATACATATGGACCCAGACAGTATATTTCCCATTTGAATCAGTGTTGTTGCCACCCTCGATAATTGTAATTGTCTTAGTTGTGTATTGGCGGGGACGATCTCTATTGTGCAAAGTTGTGACGTTTAATATGGCCTCTATGAGCAGCACCGGTTAGATTATAGTCTGACAGCTGTAGGTAGGACCTGTGGAACCTCTCCCTCAAGTACTTAGGATGGCACAGCCTACCGCTAAATGACCTCCTCAGTGCATTCAGCATGTCCCACATGGGGTGGGACTCGGACTCCAGCAGAGATGACGGCTTTTCTCCTCCACTGGGTCAAGGTGTTGCCCCAGAACAGAGCTAGCTTTTTTGATCAGCCCGTTTAGTCTCTTCCTATCGGCTGCTGTGATGCCGCTGTCCCAGCAGACCACTCCAAATGTTATGGCTGATGCCACCAGCGAATCGAAGGTCTTCAAGAGTGTCCCTCACACTCCAAAAGACCGGAGTCTCCTCAGGAAAAACCACCTGCGCTGCCCCTTCTTGTAGAGTGCATTGGTGTTGTGTCCAGTCCAGTTTATTGTTCAGATGAACACCCAGATACTTGTAAGATGTCACCATGTCAATGTCTCGGATGTTTACCAGTGCCATGGGAGTTGTCCACGCCTGCAGCAGTTCACCACCAGTTCCTTGGTTTTCCTCGCATTGATTTGGAGGCAGTTCCGCAGGCACCAGTCCACAAAGTCCTGGATAAGTCATCTGCACTCCACATCATCCCCATTGGAGATGAGGCCGATTGCAGAGCCATCAGAGAATTTCTCTAGATGGCAGTGTGTTGTGTGTAGTCAGCAGTGCAGAGGTTGGCAGGAAGGGAGCCAGAACTGCACCCTGGGGGGCCCCATACTGCAGATGATGGTGTTAGACACACAGTCCTGGGTTCTCACAAACTGTGGTCGATCTGTGATTTCTCAAATATTTTTTTTGGTTACTTCTTACATATGCTGGAATATTTGTCATCAAAAAGTGACCATTTTATTACCTGAGGAACATTTCTGGATAACTTCCACCACTCTGCTCTTTGAAGTAAATAAGCTATAGCTGACCTGTAACCTGGATCGCTCTGATTGGCTGATCTTGATCCAATCAAAAGCAGCCGTTCACTCCTAATCTTCCGTAGCGTACATCTTCACTAGTTAGCGGACACATAGCGGAACACGGTGAGTGTCCTCTGATGTTTTTGCCTTTCAGCAAACCCATTATGTTAAAGGGTTGTTTGATTTTTGATAGCGAATGGCTTTATTCCTTAAATCTGTAGAGCCTCAGGATTTATTTGTATCTGACGTTGCGTTAAAATTACTCCGGGTTCCACTGTAGTGAAATATATTTTGTGGGTAAAAAGCTTAGCTTACAAGCTAACTTAAATCACCGGAATGGACAGCCAACAACAAACGTGTAATTAATATATTTGCGCTTTTCGTTTTGATTTATTCTAACTTATGTACACTAACTTGTTTACAGATATAAACCATAATTTAAAGTTTTGTTGAAACTCAAATGAGATTTGAGAGCTTAGCCTCATGCTAACTGGTGTGGTAACATATTAGCCCCCCGGTGTTGGCTAAACAGTTGGAGTAACCGTTGGACAACTTAAGTTTGAGTTCGTCAGAAAAGAGCTAATGTTAAACTGTGACCATTACCTTTAGTTTCTGTCGAGTGATCGTTAACTGTCGCGGTATTTGTACTCCACACTTTAGCGTTTCTTTCCGGCGTTGTACCATGATGGCTAACATTTACCCGAACGTGCTAGCCTAATGCTAACTTATAAGTTGTCGCAGTAAAGCTACTTTTGTGCGTCCTTTACAGCCTATCGTATATTTTGTTAAACTTGCATTTAACATATGCTGATAAGATAATAATGCGTATTTTTACTGGTTATTTTGCTCGATGAAGTTCATGTTGTGTACTAAGAAACTCATAGCCACACCCTTCCTTTCGAAACTACGTTTGAAGCTACGCTGCTGACGAGCTTCATTTATTAATCCTACTAAATGGAAATGGATGTTTGCGGAAGTAAACGGATATGCTTTTCTAACAAAGCCCGTTTAAAATTGTTCCAGAATTTTGTATCCGCAGCAAATGAGGGCTTTTAACTTGTAACCTATTTACTCCCTTCTGGCTCTTGACACATACAAGCGTTTGTGTTGAACTGGACAGAGTTTTTGGGAGTCATTTAGTTATTACCGCTGGGTGTTGGGGGGACGCTGGTTTGTTGATTGGCAACAAGCCTATTAAAGAATATATTTTGCCTGTTATGTAATTTGACATCTAGCCTGTCCTTAAATTGACAAGTCATCTATCAAGAGTTCACCATGTGACTAAGATTTATAGCTCTGACTGCTTTGTGTGTCTGGGGTTTAAAAACAATGATTCACAACCCAGTGGCCTTTCTGGACAGTTTGTTGTAAATTACCCCAAGTTATGTGGATCACTTTTATAGTTATCTAGGGCTAAGCAGTTTGTTTTCAGTTAGGATCTTGTCCTAAAATTATAGTTGACATAATCAGGACATTTTAACAAATTAAAAAGGGGGTGGGGTGGCAGTAATGCTCTGATTTATTTTTCTTGTCATTACAAAAAGTGCTGGAAATGATCTGTATTGGTATTAGCCAAATAGTGTTGACGTGAGCGTTTACTTTGATACAGGACCAGTTTCCTGTCTGAGAAGTTAGGTGGCACCATAACTGTGGCCTCCAACCACCTGCAGCTTCTTCCTGACAGTAGTGTACCTGAGGATCTGTTGGCACCCCTTCCCCAGATGTAGAGGAAGTTGTCTTCTGCAGGAGCAGTGAACACAGTAGGTTGAGCTCATGCAATGAATGCTTTAATTTTATCTGTACAGATTTGTTAAACTGTTATGCGAAAAGCTTTGTTTTTTTTTTTTTTTTAAATAAATGCCATTGGGATGTTTACTGTGTAATTGTTATAGTGAATAAGTATTCGTCAGCATAAGCAAGGAGCACTCATTACCATAAGCAGCAAAAATTGAGATTTGTGAATGCTCTCAGCATGTGGACCCAATAATAAAGCTCACATCTAATTTTTTTGGGGGGGTGGTTTTCTTATCTGAAAACTACTTGCTCCTCTTACTTTACTTTTCCTTCCTTAATCTTCTCCAACTAATGCATCAGAAACATGTAATCACCATCACCCCCAACCACCATCATGCCCCAGTAATGATTTCAGTGTCGTGGTCATGCATGCACCCTCTGATCTCTATTTTCTGTGTATGGCGTACTTGAGTAGAGGAGGGTCATTACAATGGCTCTTTGTAGACTGCCTCGTGTGCCTGCCTCACACTGTGGGCTTCTGGTGGTGCTTCATACATTTTCGTTAGAATTGCAAATGCTGGTCGAGTGTGACAGAGTGGTTTTTGTACTGTTTGTCTCAACATTTGACAAAGGTTCCACAGACCTTGTATAATTACCAGATTCAAAGAGGTTTTTAAATGGGATTTTCTGTCACCACCACCCCCAACATTATTAATCAAATAAATTCCACTTGTATTTCATAATGACACTTATCTAGTGCACTGCTTTAAAACTCATTGTGTACTGTTGGTATAATTTGATTATTTGCAGTTTTTTAAGATGCTGATTATTTGATTTTCTTTATAGAGAAAATTATTCATTTCACCAGTCATTCATCTTTCTGGTACACAGGAATTTGGGCAACCTGATTAAAGGTTTCTTCGTGGGGGGACATGCTTCATATGAAAACCACAACCATGATGGCAGTTGGGACAAATGAGATTGATATTGTAGCATTTGAATTTACAAGAAGTATGTATTGCTGTTTGCAATCAGAAACATTTGTCTAATCACGGAATATTTGGGGAAAAGCGCCCTCCTTTTCTCTGAAAGTTTCTCTCACTGCTGATATTTTCTAGGCCATGGACACAGTTTAAACTGTCAGGCTGATGGAGTTGATGGTGGGTCACTTTCTGTGACCTTTCTGCTCTGTACTATAATGAGAGGAAGATATGTCACACTAAAATTCTTGTCTACCTACTGGACTGAAATTTTCAGGATTTTTGAGTCTACAACTGCTGCAGTGTGCTTATGGGCTCAAATTTGCAGTCACGTGAAGCATATACTTCAGTGTTTATACAGGACAAAAGAGTGGTCTAGATTTTGTCTGAAGGAGCAATCTATAGTATTGTTCAACTTCTCTGGGTTTTTTTTTATTAAAAAGGCATCGCCTATATCATTATGACAGCTGAAGTCCCTTGGTAGTGGGTGGGAAGATGAGCTAATTTTTTGGCAGAGTATAGTGTGTTCAATCCACTGATGTCAGCGGTGACTGCCTTATTGTAAGTACTGGACTGACGGGGTGTTCACTCAAACTAGTTCTGTAGTTTGAACACCCCATTTTTTTTTTTTTGACACAGTAGTAAATTATGATTTTTATTTATACATTAATTCAGTTGAATTGTTGCTGTTGCAGTTATGGTAGAGGCCTGTCGTTACTCTAACATGTTAAAATTAATTCTAACATCAAGAAATTTTTCTTCTGTAATTGGTTCACACACTATTCCCCTCTTTCTCACTTCATCTGCGTCTATTCGTTCAGACACTTGTGCTGTCCAGTGAAGTTGTCCACCATGCGTGAGTACAAGCTTGTGGTGCTGGGATCTGGAGGCGTGGGAAAATCCGCACTGGTGAGTGCCGGGTGCTGCTAAAATCTGCAGGTTTTTAAAACAATTTTTCAAAAAGTTGTTACTAATGTGGTTAAATATTTTACAACTCTGAAACTATACACACTAAAATTAAGCTTGTCAAATTAAACAGTTTTGCTGTAACTCTTCAAAGTTCATGTATTTTTTTTTTTCAAATTTATTTTTAGAGAGGCATTAAAACTAATTGGACCATGAAGCCCCCTCATGGATCGTCACCTTATCGTGGTGGGGGGGTTTGCGTGCCCCAGTGATCCCAGGAGCTATGTTGTCCGGGGCAATTTGCCTCTGATAGGGTCTCCCAAGACAAACTGGTCCTGGGTGAAGGGCCAGACTAAGAACGATCCAACAGACTCTCATGATAAATTGTATATCAAGGATTCAGTGTACCCCGCCCGGTATGGGGTTACCGGGGCCCCACCCTGGAGCCAGGCCTGGGGGAGGGGCTCGAAGGCTAGCGTCTGGTGGCCAGGTTTCCACCCATGGGACCCGGCCGGGCTCAGCCCGAAGGAGTTACATGGGTCCGCCCTCCAGTAGGTTCACCACCTGCAGGAGGGATCATGGAAGTCCGGTGCTATGTGGATTAGGTAGCAGTCAAAGGCGGAGACCTTGGCGGACTGATCCCAAGCTTTCTAAACTGGCTTTTGGTACGTGGAATGTCACCTCTCTGGTGGGGAAGGAGCCTGAGCTGGTGTACGAGATTGAGCGATACCGGCTAGATATAGTGGGCCTCACCTCAACACACAGCTCCGGTTCCGGAACCAGTCTCCTGGAGAGGGGCTGGAGCTTGGCCTTTTCTGGAGTTGCCCCGGGCGAGAGGCGACGAGCAGGGGTAGGTATTCTTGTATCGCCCCACCTTGCTGCCTCTATATTGGAGTTTTCCCCGGTGGACGAAAGGGTTGCTTCCCTGCGCCTTCGGGTTGGGAAACGGGTCCTGACCATCATTTGTGCCTATGCACCAAATGATGTTTCAGAGTACCCACCCTTTTTGGAGTCTGTGACTGGGGTGCTGGAGGGTGCTCCTCCTGGAGACTCCATTGTCCTACTGGGGGACTTCAATGCGCACGTGGGCAACGACAGTGAAACCTGGAGGGGGGTGATTGGGAGGAACGGCCTGCCCGATCTGAACCCGAGTGGTGTTCAGTTATTGGACTTCTGTGCTAACCACAGTCTGTCCATAACGAACACCATGTTCAAGCATAAGGGTGTCCATATGTGCACCTGGCACCAGGACACCCTAGGCCGCAGGTCGATGATCGATTTTGTTATCGTATCATCAGACCTGCGACCGTATGTCTTGGACACCCGAGTAAAGAGAGGTGCAGAGCTGTCAACTGATCACCACCTGGTGGTGAGTTGGATCCGATGGCAGGGGAGGAAGCCATTCAGACCTGGTAGACCCAAACGTATAGTGAGGGTGTGCTGGGAGCGTCTGGCTGAGGCCCCTGTCCGGGAGGTCTTCAACTCCCACCTCCGGAAGAACTTCAACCACATTCCGAGGGAGTCTGGAGACATGGAGTCTGAATGGGCCATGTTCTCCACCTCTGTTGTTGAAGCGGCGGCCCAGAGCTGCGGCCGCAAGGTGGTCGGTGCATCTCGTGGTGGCAACCCCCGAACCAAGTGGTGGACACCAGTGGTGAGGGGGGCCATTAAGCTGAAGAAGGAGTCCTATCAAGCTTGGTTGGCTTGTGGGACTCCCGAAGCAGCTGAGGTGTACCGGCAGGCCAAGCGGAGTGCAGCTCGGGTGGTTGCTGAAGCAAAAACCCGGGTATGGGAGGAGTTCGGTGAGGCCATGGAACAAGACTTTCGGTCGGCTTCAAAGAGATTCTGGCAAACTGTTCGGCGGCTCAGGAGGGGAAAGCAGCTCCCCGTCCACACTGTGTATGGTGCGGATGGGACACTGTTGACTTCAACTGGGGATATCGTCGGGCGGTGGAAGGAATACTTCGAGGATCTCCTCAATCCCACTGATACGCCTTCCACAGAGGAAGCAGGGTTTGGGGACAAGGGGGATGACTCGCCTATCACAGGGGCTGAGGTCGCCAAGGTGGTTAAAAATCTCCTTGGTGGCCGGGCCCCGGGGGTGGACGAGATTCGCCCCGAGTACCTCAAGGCCCTGGATGTTGTTGGGCTGTCATGGTTGACACGCCTCTGCAACATTGCGTGGAGGTCGGGGGCAGTGCCTTTGGCATGGCAAACCGGGGTGGTGGTTCCTCTCTTCAAAAAAGGGGACCGGAGGGTGTGCTCCAACTTTAGAGGGATCACACTCCTCAGCCTCCCTGGGAAGGTCTATGCCAAGGTACTGGAGAGGAGAGTCCGGCCGTTGGTCGAACCTCGGATTCAGGAGGAGCAATGTGGTTTTCGTCCTGGCCGTGGCACATCGGACCAGCTCTTTACCCTCTCGAGAATTCTTGAGGGTTCGTGGGAGTTTGCCCAACCAGTTTACATGTGTTTTGTGGACTTGGAGAAGGCATTTGACCGCGTCCCTCGTGGATTTTTGTGGGGGGTGCTTCGGGAGTATGGGGTATCGGGCTTGTTGTTACGAGCTATTCGGTCTCTGTACGACCGTTGTGAGAGTTTAGTTCGTATTGCCAACACTCGGTCGGAGTCATTCCCAGTGAGAGTTGGACTCCGCCAGGGCTGCCCTTTGTCACCGGTCCTGTTCATAATTTTTATGGACAGGATTTCTAGGCGCAGCCAGGGAATGGAGGGTGTCATACTTGGTGACCACAGGATCTCATCTCTGTTGTTTGCAGATGATGTTGTCCTGTTGGCTTCATCCAGCAATGACCTACAGCTCTTGCTGGGACGGTTTGCCGCTGAGTGTGAAGCGGCTGGGATGAGAATCAGCACCTCCAAGTCCGAGTCCATGGTCCTCAGCCGGAAAAAGGTGGATTGTCCTCTCCGGGTTGGGGACAGGCTCCTGCCCCAAGTGGAGGAGTTTAAGTATCTTGGGGTCTTGTTCACGAGTGAGGGGAAAATGGAGCGAGAGATCGACAGACGGATTGGAGCAGCATCTGCAGTGATGCGGACGTTGTACCGGTCTGTTGTGGTGAAGAGGGAGCTTAGTTCTAAGGCAAAGCTGTCGATTTACCAGTCAATCTACGTTCCTACTCTCACCTATGGTCACGAGCTTTGGGTAATGACCGAAAGAACGAGATCGCGGATACAAGCGGCTGAAATGAGCTTTCTCCGTAGGATTGCTGGACTCACCCTCAGAGAGAGGGTGAGGAGCTCAGTCATCCGGGAGAGGCTCAGAGTAGAACCGCTGCTCCTCCACATTGAAAGGAGTCAGTTGAGGTGGTATGGGCATCTGATTAGGATGCCTCCTGGACGTCTCCCACTTGAGGTGTTTCAGGCACGTCCCACTGGGAGGAGACCCCGGGGCAGACCCAGGACTCGGTGGAGAGACTATGTCTCCCAGCTAGTCTGGGAACGCCTTGGTATCCCCTCTGAAGAGCTGGAGCAGGTGGCTGGGGAGAGGGAAGTCTGGGCTTCTCTGCTTGAACTGCTGCCTCCGCGACCCGGACCTCCGGAAAAGCGGTAGAAGATGGATGGATGGATGGACCATGAAGTTGGTAGAATTTTCCTTCTGGGACTAAAAGTATATGTTAAACTATAAAGAGATGTTTAATTTTTAAGTGTCAAAGGCCTCGTCTACATCTACATGGGTATTTTTTAACAACTTTTTGTACATGGCTTTTGCCTTTCTTCCCCAAGCAAATGTACTCTTTAAAAATTCCTTTGGGGTGAAGACTTTTCACTGACTGGTGACAATGTTGGTGTATGGAGTAGATTATTTTTCTGTTATTTCCATGGCAATGCCAAATGTGACCAAGATTGTACTGGCGTTTTAACTGTAACAGGACTTTACATTTTTGTACTTTGTACATATTGGTGCATCTCAGGTAGTTAGAATATTGTATAAAAGCTATTAACTTTTTACAATACGCAATTCAAAAATATATAATGTATTCAATATTGATTACACACACCAATGTATTTCAGGCCTTTTTGATTTAATTTTATGGTATTTTCTGAAATTAAATTACAAATCATGATATTGTACTGTAAATATTCTGTGAATGTAGTTAATCACCCATTATACTGAGGATTGGAGGTGTCAGAATGGCATTTGTGCTATTTTTTTTTTTTTTTTAAATAGTGCTGTGTGGACCGGACCTGTTTTTAATAAACAAGGACGGAAAACCCTGTTTTCAATAGTGATGTTAAAACCGAGGCCTCATGAAACAATGAGCAACTTTGAGAATTGCTTTATGAACAATAGTGTTATGAAACCTCTAATCAAGACTGCCATCTGGTGACTGACTGTCAGAACTGCATCTGAGTTGAAAGTCTGAAAAAGGGCAATACTCCCATCACAGGTTGCACCACACTAATGTAATTTTCTCAGACAGGCTTGTAAAAATTCTGTCAATCAGTTATCTATCATTTTAATTGACTTAATAGATCACCCTCCATATAATCTGTCAAATAATAGACAGCTTTCACAGTTTGTAGATATTGCTGGGAAAATTCTGTGGAAGGACAATGGGAGAGAGGGAGAGGGGCTTGACATTAACACTGGCCAATGGCTGTTGAATTTCACCAGTAGCCGGTAAGACAGCTCCACTCTACAGCCACTTTGGCCATGCGCAGCCATGAAGGGGTGTTCCAATCCATACAGACGTGGACAAAATTGTTGATACCCCTCTGGTAATGAAAGAAAAACCCACAATGGTCACAGAAATAACTTGAATCTGACAAAAGTGGTAATAAAAATTCTATGAAAATTAACCAATGAAAATCAGACAATGCTTTTGAATTGTGGTCCAACAGAATTATTTAAAAAAACAAACTCATGAAACAGGCCTGGACAAAAATGATGGTACCCTTAACTTAATATTTTGTTGCACAACCTTTTGAGGCAATCACTGCAATCAAACGATTTCTGTAACTGTCAGTGAGACTTCTGCACCTCTCAGCAGGTATTTTGGCCCACTCCTCAGCAAACTGCTCCAGTTGTCTCAGGTTTGAAGGGTGCCTTCTCCAGACGGCATGTTTCAGCTCCTTCCGCAGATGTTCAATAGGATTTAGATCAGGGCTCATAGAAGTCCACTTTAGAATAGTCCAATGTTTGGCTCTTAGCCATTTTTGGGTGTTTTTAGCTGTGTTTTGGGTCATTATCCTGTTGCAAGACCCATGACCTGCGACTGAGACCAAGCTGTCTGACACTGGGCAGCACATTTCTCTTTAGAATACCTTGATAGTCTTGAGATTTCATTGTACCCTGCACAGATTCAAGACACCCTGTGCCAGATGCAGCAAGGCAGCCCCAGAACATAACAGAACCTCTTGTTTCACAGTAGGGACAGTGTTCTCTTCTTGGTATGTTTCATTTTTGCGTCTGTGAACATAGAGCTGATGTGCCTTGCCAAAAAGTTGCAGTTTTGTCTAGTCTGCCCATAGGACATTCTCCCAGAAGCTCTGTGGCTTGTCGGCATGCAGTTTGGCAAATTCCAGTCTGGCTTTTTTTATGGTTCGTTTTCAACAGTGGTGTCCTCCTTGGTTCTCCCATGAAGTCCACTTTGGCTCAAACGATGGATGGTGTGATCTGACACAGATGTACCTTGACCTTGGAGTTCACCATGAATGTGTTTAGAGGTTGTTCTGGGCTCTTGTTACCGTTCGTATTATCAGTCTCTTCCATTTTTCATTAAGTTTCCTCCTGTGGCCATGTCCAGGGAGGTTGGCTACAGTCCCATGGGTCTTAAATTTCTGAAGAATATGTGCAACTGTAGTCACAGGAACATCAAGCTGCTTTGAGATGGTCTTATAGCCTTTACCTTTAACATGCTTGTCTATAATTTTCTTTCTAATCTCCTGAGACAACTCTGTCCTTTGCTTCCTCTGGTCCATGTTTAGTGTGGCACACACCATGTCACCAAACAGCACAGTGACTACTTGTCACCCTTTAAATAGGCCGACTGACTGATTACAAGTTTGTAGACACCTGTGATGTTAATTAGAGGACATCTTGGTTGAACATGTCCCTATGGTCACATTATTTTCAATCTTTTCTAGGGGTACCATCATTTTTGTCCAGGCCTGTTTCATGAGTTTTTTTTTTTTTAAATCTGTTGAACCACAATTCAAAAGCATTTTCTGATTTTCATTGGTTAATTTTCATAGAATTTTTATTTATTACCACTTTTGTCAGATTAATGTTCTGTGACCATCGTGGGTTTTTCTTTCATTAACAGAGGGGTAACAACAATTTTGTCCACGTCTGATGTTATGCTTGACACTGCCCACTCAACAATGATTCACGCAATATAAAGTGGAGCATACAAACTCTTGAGGATAAAGGTTACAAAAGAGTTACAAAATCAGAACTTTCACAAAATATACAATCAGTCAAACTTGGCATTCCAATTAACAAGGAAAAAGGGTATATTAAGTCAAGAGCACAATTCTGATAGTCTTTATTATAGTAATAGGAGCTGTCTAATGTCTTTTGCAATTTTTTTTTTTTTTTGCATCGTGATCAGTGCAAATGCTGTTTCAGCACGCCCAGTCACGTTACCGTAGCAAACGAGGCCTCGTTATGTCGATCACATCACGTGACTTCAGGGCTCATGGGAAATTTCAGAGGGTTCGATTGGAATTAGGTTTTTTTTTTGTTTGCTTTGTATTGCTTGTTCCTGCCATCCAATTTTGAATAGACCTCATATGGGCAAATGCGCAGAGTATTTTTTTTTTCAGGTTTTCTACTCAGATGCAGTTCTGACACTCAGTCAGCAGATGGCACTCTATAAAGTGTTTCATAACACTGTCATCATGAAGCTATTGTCTCAGTTTTATAAGGCCTCAGTTTCACCATCACTGTCTGTGTAATATTTAGTACATGTAATGTGGTGTTTAATGTTAAACCTAATTCTAACTTATGTAATACTATCCCTGACTTCTACTCAAATAGCGACTGCAATGATAACAAATCTCCTCAAAAAAATGTCAGTTTGAGTGATGAATCGGACTCCTTTTAAATCCTTCACTATTGACATATGCAATGCTGAGCCCTCAAATTTCTAGTCAGGTCTCCAATCACGATGTGACAAAGCCTCGTTTGCTACAGTCACATGACTGTGGCCATGTTGACACAGTGCTTGACACTGCTCACGACACTTCCATGTTGCTCGAATCAGTGTCGAGTGGGTGGTGTCGAGCAGATCATCACTAGTTTTTAAGAATAACAGTGTGTGTACTAGGCCTTGCTTTATTAAAAAACGGGGGGGACTACATTGTTTCGGCTCCAGAATAAGCCTGTGCTTTGGTAACAAACACATTGTAGATGTGATCAATTATAGCGGTTTATACTTAATTATAGCAGTAGACTTCTTGCATTAGATGGATGTGATAAATACAGCAGAACAGTTACTTAAAATTTTATGAATATAAAATTTAACTTTGTAAATAAATGCATAAGTTATTCACACTGCTAAATCAAAGATGAATGTTAAAGATTCACAATATGTTATAAATGGAAGCACAACAGTTTTTACCATTGTACAAATCTACAAGTATATTCTATTTGGCCTCCCTCTGGAAGAAATAAAATGCAAAAGTTTCAATGTATAATACTACTTCTAAAGCCAAGTGTGGGTGAAGTGTTGCAATCTTAAGTTCTGAAGTAATTAACAAGTTTTTGATACGTGATAGTACAGTGTTCTCCTATTGTCCATTCCAGACAGTCCAGTTTGTGCAAGGCATATTTGTGGAGAAATATGATCCCACAATTGAGGATTCCTACAGAAAGGTATGACTAGGGATACCTTTAAAGAAAATACATGGTAGCATTAAAATTATTTGATTTAATGTTGCTAAGTTCTAAATTATTTTTCTTCAATAGCAAGTCGAGGTCGATGGGCAGCAGTGTATGCTTGAAATCTTGGACACGGCTGGAACAGTAAGTTGAATCAGAACAAAACAATAGAACTTTATTTTAATAAAATAAAATGATCCAAACAGACTACTGATGTGGACCATTTGGTTTTGGGTGTGTAGGAACAGTTCACAGCTATGAGGGACCTGTACATGAAGAATGGACAAGGCTTTGCTCTGGTGTACTCAATCACAGCACAGTCCACATTTAATGACCTGCAAGACCTCCGAGAACAGATTCTGCGAGTAAAGGACACAGAGGATGTGAGTGTAATTTTTTTTTATTCATTTATTTATATATATATATATACACACACTTTGGAAATTAATTTAAAGCAAAAAGGCAGTTTGATATCTGGTGGTATCACTTTAAATCACTCTGGCCAGATAAACCTAAAATGCTCATTTCAAAAGCTGAGCCCCAGAATAATCAAGTATAGGTAATGTTGGCTGCAGTCCTAATTACAGTCCCTCCAGGATTTCGTAGGATTTTTTTAATTGTTGTGGTAAGTTGCAGGGCCCCCCTTGGGGATTGCCTGAATCACACATTGATCTGTGTGCAGACCAGAGATTCACAGCTTTAACCTGTTGAACTCTGGTCAGTTTCCCTAAAAACACCTAAAAATAACATGCCCAAAGTAAATCAAAAGCTGTTCAACCCTTTGCAGCATCTTCATGGGGTTGGTCTTATTTAAAAGAAAACACTCTGAATTTTTTGGCAAAACAGTCATAATCTCTCCAAGTGCTCCTGCCACTGAGTAACAATCATCTAAACATACTGAATTTGAAGAAAATAAAGTTCGCCTGGGTGCTTTTTTAGATACAAATGCTTGCAAATAACACACAGCTGTATGAAACTTGCTGGAAAACAACAGTAATGTAGAACCAAGTGTTTTCAAGCTCAGGTCAAAATTTTGTAACAATACCACAAAAATGAATATATTACACAGCTTTTTTCTCAGGTTGTAACAAGGCATTCTTGAACTGTGCCAAATGGCACAGTTTGGAAAGCTCTGTTCCAGAGTTCACTATCTCAGCAGTTTGCACAGTAAAACCAAGGGATAACAACCCAGACATACACAGCACAGTTCCTGGTTTTTGTTTTTTTACTGGAAAAAATAGCCTACAGTGAAATAAAAATTATACTAAAATGATTAAATTTTTCTGCAATATACACAGTAACAAAACTCCCCCCACGCACACACAAAAATGTCGCCATGTGGGACCCTTGTAATTACCGCGATTGGTCAAAAGTTATTTTTATTACTATTTTTATCAATAAAGAATAATTTAGATTATAAGACTTACCTGTCCACAACCACACTGTCGCTGGTATTGTCCACTGGCGTGTGACGATCATCAGCTATTCCGTTGATCAATGGAAAGTTATTTACGTCGTCCAGGTCACCTGACCCAGTCAAGCCATCGACGTTTTCATGCACGCCCTTTCGGTTTATTTTGTGAACAATTTTTCAAAAAAAGTAAAAATAATGGCTAATCTTACCCTGACCCTTCTGCACAGTATCACAAAGGACTGCGCGTCACACAGCGGCGGAGTCAAAAAAGATTTTACGCACGAACGCATGGTATTTTACCGGAAATATAAACACTGAACTAGGCATGTAGGATGTCATTGAAGTCAGAAATTGATTGGCTAAACGACACGTCCATCGTCCGATTACTGATCCGGCAACTGATTCGGCTTCAGTTGGCTCGTTGTATTCGCGGTTGTTGATGGCCAGATACTTCTTGCTAGGTTTACGATCATTGGTTATTCAAGGTTTAAAAACCCAAATCAAGGCTCTTGTTGGTCTAAACCAATCAAACACTCCTTTGGCTTTCTGTTTACAGCTGTCTGTACTGGAAGACTGGAAATACAGCTTTTTTTTTTTTTTTAGTGCGCACTGAGATGCAGTAAGACGCACAGACGTGACCGCCCGCGGAATCTCCAGAGTTCAGCTGGTTAAAACCCATTAACAAGATGTAGCAGTGACTTTTACCTCTAAAGACGTATAAACTGACAACACTAGCTGTAGTATTAGATTTGCTTGTTTTTTGACGTTTTACAGCGTGTCTTCTCACGCGCGCTCCCAAGATGGGGGTGCTTTCAGGTAGGCGGATGTTTTTCAACACAAACCCGGCACATCATACACGCGGTCATTACGGAGACTCTATGTTCACCGGGTGAGACGGAGGAAGGAACAGTGTAGGGAAAACTCGCAGGTGAGGGTTTTTTTTTTTATCAGTTTTTTGCTGATATGTTAATTATATACTCACTGTAAACACGGAAATGAGCATGGTGCAGCGCCGCATTTGACTGGCCAGACTGATGACGTACACTGTGCGCTACTCGGACAAATTTGATTGGCGGAAGTTGACAATTGGCCAAAATTGCGGTAAAGTTGGGGTGATTGGACAAAATTCAAATTATGCAGGACCTGCTGAAGTCGTGGGAATTGGTAGAATCACATCGTGAAATCCTGGAGGGTCTGCCTAATTGCACTCATCTTGTTTGAATATGTTGAACGGGGTTAGTATCCAGTAACATTTTACCAGTGCTTAAAGTATTGTAACTGTATTCTTTGCCAAAAATCGATTGCATTTGCTCTTTATTTCCACTGAAAGTAATCATTAAAAAGGAAACTAAAGATATGCCTGTTTTTATATAAACTGCGGTGCAGAGGGCATTAAGCCACATCACAGCCATAGTTGGTATAATCACAATACCCTAACAGCGTCAAGTGTAGTATTGCTTTTATACAGCAGTCTGGCAAGCAAAATTTATTAAATGACAGCAATACTGGACAAAATGATTTGTTTAAAGTAGAACTGAACTCACCTTTTTGCCAAAAAAGTAGAATAGCAGATTAATTCCTTATTACCTATTGTATTTTTCAACACAAAAATTTTTAGGCCGTGCGATGGCCAAGCTATAAGCTGATAAACTTTTGCCTCTAGCTGGCAGTGCCAAACAAACCGGAAGTAGTGCGGACGACGCTGCGTGGCGTCACAAGTGTGACCCTTATCAAAACAACAATGGCAGATGATAGCAGTTCCAGCAGTCAAGAACACCAGAGTTTTCAGAGTGAAGAGGCATTCAGGATCGGTGACGAGACAGAGGAGGATGCAGGAGTGTCAAGTGAACAGGAAGAGAGCAAGGGAGGCATCGAACCGTACAGATTAGAGCCAGAATTTTCGGGGGATTCCAGCACCGACTCAGACCGCAGCAGTGATGGGGAGGAGAGTCGCTTATTGAATACAGAATGGTGAGTCTTTACTTTGGCATGTTTGGGGTGTCAGGATAAGGAAAATTAACAATAAAAGGGAAAAAAACATCAGCATTTTTCCAACTTATTACAGTTATCCCTCACTTATCGCGTTTAATGCGGTCTTCCTTCGCTGGGTATAGGCACTCAGCAGGGAGCGAAGCTGGGTAAAACGTCTCGGCCAATCAGCTTGCGAGATTCCCGAGCGGGCTAGGGAGCCGGGGAGAGCGGGCTCTCCATGTTGATACCTGATGTTCTAATGTAGTCTCCCTGCCTTCTCATTAGAACATCAGGTATCAACACGGAGAGCCTGCACAGCTCAAAATCTACCCCTCTGACCACCGCTCCACTCCTCTCCGCCCACCTCTTCACCGCTCGGGAGTCTCGCAAGCTGATTGGCCGAGACGTTTCACCTCGCAAGCTGATTGGCCGAGACGTTTTACCCAGCTTCTCTCCCTGCAGAGCGCCTTCTTTATCGCTCGTGTTGTTTAGTGGCACTTTTCGCTGTTCTCTTGTGCCTTTTTGTGCAAAATAGTGCTTGTGACGCCCTTGGGGGGGGGGGGTGACGCTACTTCGCGGTTTTTCGCTTTTCGCGGTCGGTTCTGGTCCCCATTAAACGTGATAAGTGATGGATCACTGTATATCTAGAAACGCATCGCTTCCTGGTCGCTTTTCCTCCCCCTTTTCTTTCGTCGCCATGACAGCTTTCCTTGGCCACTGAACAGATCTTCCCAGGTGTTGGAAGTGTTTTGTAGTCGACTATCACGACAAAATGCACCAAAAACAAGTGTCGACGTGCTCGCAATGGTAAACATGAGGACTGGGTCACACTTGTGACGTCACGCAGAACTCCGGCTGCCCTTCGGCGGATTTGTCTGATTTTTTTTTTTATTTAAGTTTTTGTAAAGGGTATACAGGTCGTTACAGCAATGCAGTGTTTACATTTTCATCACATCTTCCCTTATTTTCTGATATCTGACAATATTGGAAGATTAATTCTTACAACACCCCTTTTTTTTTTTTTTTTTAAAGTGAAAGAAAAAGTGAAATTAAAGAGGAAAAAAAACAAACAAATAACAAAAAAAACAAACAACCAGTAAAAAACAAACAAAAAGAAAAAGTAAGTAAATAAGGATAAAAGAGCATCTGAGTAGCGTTGGAACAAAGAGCGGAACCATTATTGAAATGGTATTTGTCAAAGATTAGATCTAATGGAAGACACATATGCGGTCCAGGGTTGCCAAAAGTTCATGAACACATCCATGTCCTGTCTCAGTGCGAATGTCAACTTTTCCATCGAGTAAATGTCTTGGATCACGTTAGTCCAATCTTCAGGTGTAGGACAGTCCTTCAACATCCATTTTTTAGTTAGAGCTTTTTTGCTTGCCAATATTAAAACATTGAATAAGTATTTTTCTCCTCGTCTTTCCAGTGAGTCCGGTAGTAAACCCAAATACAAAGTTACAAAAGAAAAGGGAACTGTAATTTTGAATATTTTCCCCAATATTGTCTGTACCTTGGTCCAATATTGGTGGATAACTGGGCATGACCAAAATACATGACAATGATTTGCAGTCTTTTCACCACACAAGCGCCAACAGTTCAATCCCTTATGGGTACATTTGTTTTGTGCAGGTGTTCTGAAAATCTTGCCAAGTTTTTCCATCCAAATTCTCTCCACTGCAGGGATGAGGTACTTTTCCATTGCTGTTTATTTAGCTTTTCCCATATTTCCAGTTGTAAAGTGAAATTCCCCTCTTTTTTCCCATCTCTCTTTTATATAAGATGTGTTGTCTCCTTAAGTCTTGAAGACCTTGGTATATTTTAGAAATGTATCTGATCCCTTTATATGCCATTAAGAAGACCTTCAGAACACCTGACTGGGCCCTTTCCAAAACCTCCTTTTTAAGTATATTGTTTGTGGTGTCTAAGCTGGAAGAACCTGTAAAGGTCTTGATTTATTAGGCCTTGTTTTTTCAAATCTTCAAAACTTCTTAAGATTTGCCCTTTAAAAAAATCGTAATATTTTATCAGCCCTTTCTCCTTCCACTTTTTAAGTCTGGTGTCTGTTTTATTAGGAGTAAAGTCCTGATCATAGGCGATCCATTGCAGAAGTCGATAGGGCTCTTTAGTTTGATTCTCTCTGACTATCTTAAACCAAATTTTTAGCGGGGTCTCTATCCACGGGTTAGTGTTATTCAAAAGCTTAGGTAAGACATTGTTCCCTATTATCTCCTGTAGGGGGATGTCACTTGTTATTTGGCATTCGATCTCCTTCCATTGTGCAGTGTAGACTGGGTTACATATCTCTACTAAAGTTTTAATTTGTGCGGCTTTAAAGTAGTCCCTGATATTTGGCAGCGCGAGCCCACCTTTGTCTTTGTTTAGCTGTAGGGTTCTATATCTGATTCTAGGTCTCTTGCCCTGCCATATGAATCTTGAGATCCTTCTGTCCAGCTCCTGCCATGTTTTTTTGGGAGGTTCTACCGGTATTGTTTGGAAAAGGTATAGAAGACGTGGAAGTATATTCATTTTGACTGCTTCAATTCTTTGTGCAGTACCCAAGAATGGTATCATATTCCATCTTGCTAGGTCAGATTTTATTTTTGTCACCAGTGGATCATAGTTTAGTGATATAATTTTGTTGAGTTGTTTCGGGATATTGACCCCCAGATATTTCATAGATTCCGACTCCCAGTTAGTTTTGAGTTTGCTTAGTGAATAATGATTTGGGTCATAGTTGAATGTTAAAGCTTGGGTTTTATGCATATTTAATTTGTACCCCGATAAATCTCCATACTCTGAAAAAACTGAGGTTAGTTCTGGTAAAGAAGTGTCCGGCTGCCCTAGGTATATTAAAATGTCATCAGCAAAGAGTGCTATTTTATGCTCCTTCTGACCAAGTGTAATACCTTGAATTTTTTGGTTTTGTCTTATCCATTGGCTCAGAGGTTCTATGAAGATTGCAAAGAGCAGTGGAGACAGGGGGCAGCCCTGACGACATCCTCTTTCCAGTTCAAAAGATGATGATAAATTACCGTTAATCCTTATTTTAGCTGTTTTTTTATATAATGCCTGTATAGTTCTAATGAAGTTATGAAAATTGAAACTGGATAAGATTCTATATAGAAAAGACCAGTCAACCGAATCGAATGCTTTTTCAGCATCTAATCCCAATATGACTGCATTTAAGTTATATTTTTTTTATATGATGAATTATGTGTAAAGTGCGTCGAATGTTGTCTTGTGTCTGTCTTTGTCTTATAAAACCTGTTTGGTCTAAATGAATTAGGTCTGTCAGTATATTTTCTAACCTTTTGGCAAGGATAATGGTAAAAAGCTTAGTCCTGATTTAGTACACTGATTGGTCTGTAGTTGGAGCACTCTAGTTTATCCTTTTCAGGTTTAGGTATAACTGCAATGACCCCTTCTCTCCAGGAGGGGGGGATTTCCCCTGTGTGGAGGACATAATTAAATGTTTTCAGGAGGAGAGGAGAGTTGCTGTTTAAAGGTTTTGTACCACTCTGCTGTATAGCCATCAGCTCCTGGGGATTTGTTAGCTTTAAGTTTCATAATTGCTTTTTCCAATTCTTTAGGATGTATTTCTGACAGTAGTGTTTTATTTTGTGACTCCGTAAGTTGGGGAAGGTTTAATGTGTTTAGGAGTGCCTCGGATGCGTTTTTATGTTTTTTGTGGGAGTATAAGTTCTTATAGTAATTCTCGAAGTTTTTAAGAATATCCTGAATTCTGAATTTTATTTCCTTTGATACTGGGTCTCTGATTTTGTAGATTGCTCTTTCTGTTTGATGTTTCCTCAATTTATAGGCTAGCAATTTTGCCGATTTACTGCCTGCTTCATAGTATTTTTGTTTCAGAAATGTAAGTTTCTTCTGGATTTCTATTGTGTAGATCTCATTTATTTGGTTTTTAATTTCCTTAATCTTGAGCGAGTCAGTAGAATGAGTGTTGCCTTTGTGTTCTTTTTCTAGGTTCCTAAGTTCTGACTCTGTGGATAGTTTTTCTTGTCTTAGTTTCTTTTGGGTTGCCAGTTTTGCAATAATCTTTCCTCTTATTACAGCTTTACATGCATCCCACAGTATTAAAGGGGATACTTCTCCATTATCGTTATCTTCCAAATATCTGAGAATATCTGATTCCAATTCATCTTTCAATGGTCCTTTCAGGACATTTGAATTTAACCTCCAAGAAAATGTATTTGTGTATTTTTGGATATTTAAGTCCATGTAGATCGGACTGTGGTCGGAGAGATCCATCAGTCCTATTTTACATGTTTTTACTCTTCCAATGTCTCTATTAAACATAAAAAAATAGTCAATCCTTGAGTAAGATGAATGTGGAGTTGAGTAAAATGTATAGTCTTTTACACTGGGGTTGAGTTCCCTCCACACGTCACAGATTCCCAATTCTTTTAGTAGCATCCAAGTCTTCCTGTTTTGGGTGTTATTTTGATGTGGGGAATTACCAGAAGCATCCCAGTATGGATTCAGTCTAAGATTGAAGTCCCCACCACATATCACTAAACCTTGAGCTTTAGTTATCATTAGGTCGAATACATTTTTATAAAATTTCCAGTTAGCCCCTGGGGAGCATACACATTCAGCAGGGTGATATCTTCTCCCTCTAGCCACCCAGTTACCAAACTGCATCTCCCTTCTTTATCTTTGTGTTCTGATTTTTTTTCAAATGTAATTTTGGTTGATATCAATGTCGCTACTCCCCTCCTCCTCCCTGATTTATATGAAGATGAAGAGATCATTTTAAACCCTTGTCTACTGAGTTTATTGTGTTCCACGTCTGTTAGGTGGGTTTCTTGTAAAAGTATTATTCCTGCTTTGTCTTTTTTCATTTTGCCTAGAATCTTGGATCTTTTAACTGGATTCAGGATTCCTTTTACATTATATGAAATTATTTTGGTTACACCCTGTTTCTCCATTGTGTTGTTTTGTTTAGTATAACTGTGTGGTGGCCCTCTTTTGTGCTACTCAGAAACTGAAAGAACATTAAAAACAAGAAAAACATTAAGAACATAGTGTAAAAAACTTTAAAACAAAAAGCTGTCATAAGAACTTCCTGAGCTGAGGTCTTTTTAAAGACCCTGTAAGAGCCTTGATGGAGTGAAGGCTCTGAGGGAAATTCCTCAAACTCTGTTACGTGTTGAGGGCCCTCTCTTACCACTGAAAGTAGTCCCATGCTTTTAACGTGAGTTTCAGAACCCAATCCAAACTTGTAATGATTTTTTTTTTTTCCTTTTATGCCTAAACCCTGTGAAATTGTGTGCACCCTCCCACCCCCATCACATCAAACATTCACGCAAAAACAGTATTTGTTAGTATGAGGAGAACATGTGGATTATTGTCACATTTCTATTTTAACAAGTTTTTTTGTTTTATTACAAAGACTTATTTGTTTCAAATAATATGATTGTTCCATGAAATGTTTTACCACATGCTGAATATGCATCTCCTTTAATGTTTACCTTGTATGAGGGGGGTTGGATGTGCGGATTGATTCAAGAGAGGGAAAAAAAAAAGTCGCTATTCCAACCTGAAAACTGATAGTTTATCCGCGACGCTCTGGTGCTGGGTTTCCCGCTGCTGGTCCGTGGATTTTGAAGGTCTTTGTTGTCCATGTTTGCGCTTTGATCTTCTCACTCGGGTCTGCTGAGGGTTTAAATACCGTTACCGGGAGGCCTCTTTTCGCCATGTCAGCTGTTGCTTCTTCCGCCGAATTATAGAGACACGTTTCATCGCCGTAGAAGACCCTTAACTTCGCAGGAAATGGTGTCTGAAAGCGCAATTTCTTCTCTTAACACCTTTTTCGCGTCATTGTATTCCCTGCGCTTTTTAAGGACCTCCGGGGCGTAATCGTGTTCCACGTAGACTTTTCTCTCCTGGTGCATAAATCCTTTTTTCTGCCAGGCCAGTCTTACAACCTCTTGTTTTATTTTGAAATTGGAAAATCTTACCAACACCGAACGTGGGGGCGCTTCCGCCGCCGGCCTAGCGGCTAATGAATGATGTGCCTTTTCTATCTTCAAGTCGGTGGTTTGTGGAATATCCAATTTCTCTCTTAGTAAGGATTCCACGCATTCTGCCATTGAGTTAAAACCATTTTCGGTTCCTTCTATCAGACCATGAATTCTTATGTTGTCTCTTCTTTGTTTTCCTTCTTGGTCGGTTAGCTTAGCCTCTATAGCTGCTTGTCTTTTGCGTAGGTCTAGCACAGAATCTTCGAGCACTTTTATTCGATCCTCTGTTTCCAAGATTCGGTTCTCGGCCTGGTCCACTCTGCTGTTTGTCCTTTTCAATTCTTCTCTGAATTCCCGAAATTCGGCCGTAACATCTCGGCGAAATCGTCGTAGCTCCTCAAATAGTGATTTCAGGCTAACCCTTTTGTTAGCTATCACCAGTTCCTCGTCTTCTGAACGGAGATCTTCCAGTTCGGATTCTCCGGCCGATACGTGTCCTGGCCTGGAGAATTTCAGTTTCTTCTGTTTTCCTTTAGACATGATGATTTTGTCTTTTGATTTTCACTCCTCCAAAAATCCGTTAAGTTTGATTTTCAAGGTGTTATCCTGAATTGGGTCTGAGAACTTCAGTGTTGAGCTGCAGTCGCCATGACGTCCAGACCGGAAGTCTTGTCTGATTTTTCAGGGTGGGAAATTCTAAATCGCGATTTTCTCCAAGATTCCAGGATTTGTGGAGGGGGTGCCAATGATAAATTTATAATTGTATGTACTATCACCCAGTGCCGTTCAATGCGGTTCAGTTCTACTTTAACCAGCTATTTTGTACAGCTGAGAAAAAATTGGCCCCCAAGTCTAGCCAGTAACTTGCCAAATATCTCAATCAGCATGAAGATGTCTATTGTCATTTCACACGCATGTAAACAAATTATTGTCAAGTGCAAACATAAATGTTTATAAAACATACCTGTTAAGTCTATTTCAGAAAATCCCAGATCAAAACATCCAATACTGGTTGCCAGAAGCTACTAGTTGGCATGCTAGCGAATTAGCACATTTTGCTCAGTCATCTTCACATTTTCAGATGAAACAGTCCATCACCACAAAGTTATTGTGGCTTGTTAATCAAGACAATATCCAACTCTAGCACTGCTTACTTTTTTTAAACGGACATGAAATCGCTTAATGTAAAATGACTGGGTAGACGGAAGTAGACCTTTGCAAAAGAGTGGGACTTCCGGGTCACAAATGTTTAATTTTTTGTCAGACAGCAGTTCACTGTGGAAATCAAGGTATCCAAAACAGTACTGCAGTTGTCAGAGTTGATTGAAAAATACTGTTGGTAAGGAAAGCACCAAGGTGCTGATGCCTTGGTGCCAGAGCCTTGGCAGAGGTATGCGTTCTCGGCTCATCGCCAAAATGTTAATAGTTCCTCTCTAGCCCAAGGACCACCTCTGGTTAAAAAAATTTCATCCAAATCCATCCAGTAGTTTTGGAGTACATGCATGCGCATTGAAAATAATCTGCAGTTCACATGCCCGTACTGTTGGCAGCAGCTAAGAGCCACCAACCTGATTTGAACAGCTGCAATCCAAACAAAGAACAAGGGAACAAAGCACGGTGCCAGACATTTTAAATGGTGGAAGCGATGGAGGTACGTGAATACAATGACAATCAAGACGAACAGGAGCTTTTGTTTAGTGGCAGAGGAAGAAAACTGATGGGCAAAAGACAGACATTTGTTTTGCCAGTATTGGTGGATTGCTCAGTACTTTCCTCTGGCAGTTTGAGTGCATTACCATTCCATTGACGGTAAAGGTTGGCTATTTTTGTTTATTTCAAAAACAAAGCGTTATTTTGAAATTTGGGCAAATTAAGTTGAGGAAAATATGGTGATACAATGATACAAGCCTTTAGTTCTGCTTAATTTTGACTGGGCGAGCTGAAATAGAGGTGGATGGACAGATGCACAAACAGATGGAATAACCGATTACTGTATGCCTCCATTTCACCAAGGCATAATTAACGTTATTAGAACACCTTTGAAGTGGAGTGATGCATATCCAGTGAAATTGGAGTGCAATTATTGTGGATTATATTAACTCCTGGAATTCCTATTGTCCGAACTGTCGTATAAACTATATTTATTAATTTTAACATGCCCTAAAGGCAACAGAAGCAAACCTTTGACTCATCAGCAGAATATTTTCACTGTGTTGAAAGAGCAAAGTTTACGCACATATAAACTTAGGTTTCGAAAGGGAAAATAAAATCTCAGCATATGTATTTTTAAAAAAATGCTGAAATATCCCAGTAAGCAAATCTTAACAGACGTATGTCTGATGTATATAAAACAACAAAAATAAGGAACTTATTTTTAATTTAATATAATTAGTCAGATTTGAGGATGTACAGCGTTATCAGACAGCTAAGTAGTGTATTGGTTATAATACAGTCTTAAAAACAATGTTCTTCCTCTGTAAAGCACCTCAGTTTGCAGAGATTTTGCCTTCAGTGAAAACTCATGGAGTCCTCTGTATACAGTAATCTGCCCCAGTCACCTCTCGAGCTCATCACTTCCTCATTAAAATCAGCGCTGTGGGAGAGCAGGCAAAGCAAAGGGAGGCAGGAACTTTGTGACAGGGTGGAAATGTCAGGGCTGCTGTTAGATGCTATCTGTCACTTTCAGTCTTGGTTGCTTCACTTCTTGATTTAGAGAGGGGTTATACTGCATGCTGAGTGTGCTGTATTGATTGAGCAGGTTGCATGGCTAGTCTTTGTATGTCTTGTTTGAGGTCTTTTTTTTTTTTAAGAATTTGGCTCTTATATATTTGCACTGAACATCTTGGCTACTTCTGGGCTTTAGAGCTTGATTGTGGATAATTCTTGGTGTTCAGCTGCTGTAAAATTGCAAAGTTGTATTTTAAAGGAAGAGTGTGCACAGAAATGTGGACTTGATCTGCCATGTTGGGGGAATAAGCGTTTTGTACAGTAGCAGAGAAGCAGCAACACTAAATGATTGGTGGTCTTTGTCAGTTAAAAATCGTAAAAGGTAAAATATTTGTATACTGGGCTCCACCAGCAGTTCTCAAGACCAGCACACCAAAAAAAATTAGCCAACATTTCATTCTATTGTGAGCAGGTAGGTGAACTGACAGATATGGTGTGGGTGCTTGCACTAAAGCTGAATTCATGCTGTCCACTCAACCATGAGGCTTGTGACAAAATTTACATCAGTCTCCAGCCTAGACATCCACGAGCAGCCTAAATTTTCTGACCGTGTTGACAGCACGAAATTGAACTCATTCACAAGGTGGCGCTACCAACAGAGCATACAAAATCAAAGTAGACTAAGACAAAGGACGACGAGAATAAACATACTGTACATGAATCATTTTACTGCAGCAGCAACTTGAGCAGTGAAGAGCACTGAAAAACGGTGATTCCTCCTTTTTCTTGAAATAATGCCATTGTCACAAAAAATGTGCGTCACTCATTTATTGCTGGTGAACACACTGGTGTGTTAGCGCATTTGTGCTACCGATAGGGCTGGGGTGAAACTAAAACAATTGTACACATACATCAGCTGCTTGGCCTGGTAGACGAAAAAGTGAAGCATATACAGAGCCACGTGTGCGCCGACCTCGTCTAAAGCAGACGCGGACCAGAGAGGAAATGCAGCATGAATCCAGCTTAAGACAAATGCATAAAATTACATTTGACAGCATATCAGAATCGAGTGAGCGCTCATTTACACTCTGGTACATGTTTAAAATCATGTTGCACTCTGCTTCTTTTGGATAGCTAACTGGCTAACCAGCTGATTTTAATGTACTATGTGCACATTTACACATTTGATTGATACATTAGTACTCCCTGTAAACTGGACCCTTGGTGGTGTTGGTGCCATGTTCAATAAGTTGAGTTACAGGGAGATAATCTTGGTATGAACTATGTGTTGAGATGTTTACATTTTATTAGTCCTACGGTAACTGTGGTTGTCACTGTCTGTCCAACATAAGCAGGTGCAAACCCAATACCCTTTGGATTTGATTATGATGGAGTGGTGTTAATGTGTGTTGGTATGTGTCATTGTGTTTGCACTGTTAGGTGATCTGTATTCTTTTTTTTTTTTTTTTTTTTGGGGGGGGGGGGGGTCCCCAAATATTCAGAATTTTATTCTGATCTCTTCCTTGCTCTGGTCCTTTTTTCAAACTGAAGATTTCTCCAGTAGCAGTTTGTTGCTCTTTCACTTAGATGAACAGAAGACACCATTGCTTCAACAACAAATGTATTGATCAACTCCTCTCTGTGCCAATACTTTTTTTTTTTTTTTTAATAAAAATGTACCTGCAGCAGTTTGAGCCATTCAGAGTGAGAAACGGATCAAAGATCAGCACACTGCTGGGTATCGGGAGGAATTCTGAGATAGTCACAAGAGCAATCATTTTGATAAAAAAGCAGAAATTAAAAATTTGTTTCGCTCACATCATTTGGAAATTGGTTTTCTTATCGCTCAGGTTCCGATGATTTTGGTGGGGAACAAGTGTGACTTGGAGGATGAGCGTGTGGTTGGCAAGGAGCAGGGTCAGAACCTGGCCCGCCAATGGAACAACTGTGCCTTTTTAGAGACTTCAGCTAAATCAAAGATCAACGTAAACGAGGTAAGCACTAATGCTACAGAAGGGTTTTTTGTCATCAGAAGTCTGTGGGGATAACTGTTAAAGATGCATCTATGCCATAATTCTGACAATATTTAACACAAGCTGTTCTGACAATGCCTTTTTGTGTGTTTTGGCATCATTTATTGTAGCTTTCTATTGAATGTTGAAGCTAAATGTCAACATCTCTTGTAGATTTTCTATGATCTGGTGCGACAGATCAATAGAAAAACACCGATGGAAAAGAAGACAAAAAAGAAGTCAACTTGCACACTGCTCTAAAAGGCTCTCCCACGGTAGCTCCAGGCCAGGTGAGTGGGAGGTGAAACTAAATTCACTCCAGACATTTGCAGCACTCCAGCTGCTCACTGAGCTTTTTTTTTTTTTACCAAAAAATAGATCACATGGTGTTACTAAGATGAGAAACAAGTGGTAACAAAATCAATAAATGCAGATGGAAGTCTAGTATGGTTTTTACTGGAGGAAGGACTTTTTAAGTGTCAGTGTAGTTTTAAGACTAAATATGTGGGTGGTTGAATAAATTAAAGCCCACTCAGGTCTTATTGCTTTGTGCAAATGTATTATACAATTTTGTTTAAATGAGTGCTAATGAAATAAACAATTTTCTTATTAAAAAAAAAACAACCCTTGAACCAATTGAATCTAATCCTAAACGTGTAACTCAGTTTTAGAATTTAATCCATTTGGTTGAAGGTGGATTAAAATGTAAAATTGATTGCATGTTGTGGCTCCATCTGCTGCTGCAGCAGTGTCACTGATGTTGTGGCCAGTGTTAAAAGCTGCTGTTGGTGCATAGTCTGCCCTATTTCTTCAACAAAGAACTTATACTTTTCCGCCCACTGTACACCAAATGAAACAGAAATTTTCTTAGTTTTTTGAAGGTAAAGGATTGGTTTAGTCAGTCATGGAAACCTGGAACATTTAAGAAAAATGCTCAAACAAAAGCCCACATAAAGATCAGAATTGTTTCTTCATTCTCAAAGTGCCACAGTAAAAATATGATATGGGGAAAAATATAACTGGAAGTGCAAGAGCAAGATGTTTGTCCTACATTACCCATCATTTAATCTCTGTAATCTTTCAGATTTGGCCAGATTTAAGCAATTTCTTTTAAAACCACTGTAGTAGAAAAGTGACTCCTGATTGAAGACATGTAGATGAAAACAGTGACACTCTGAATTCTGCTTGAAACTGAGGATTCTGCAAACAACTTATGCCCTATATTGTTATACTGTATGTACTGATGTTTTTTCTCACTTGCAGAATCTTAAGGATTAACTGTATCCCAGTGGATTGTGCCAGCATTCCAAGACCTCTCCAGAGCATTTCGAAAAAGGCTGACAGAAACTTCACCCCTCTCAAAATGGCAGGAGATGGCACATTCTCTCTCTCTCTCTCTCTCTCTCTCTCTCTCTCTCTCTCTCTCTCTCTCTCTCTCTCTAAAAAACTTCTGCGTTTTAATGGCAAAGAAATACACCTCTTTTGTATGTTGGCCTGATGACAACTGGGTTTTTTCTCTTTTCTCCAAGGTGTCTTTCTTTTTGAAATATCAATGTTAAAAGAGGACTCCATGGATTTGAATCCATGTGGGAACTAAAATGTTTTATTCAAAGTAACATCAACTTTTGGCATTTTGTGACAATATGATCACAAAAGAATCCTTGTGAAATGTTGGTCTTCTTTGTACATTTCTGCACTAACGGTGTCAACGAAGATTCATCATTGTCCATAAGTTACTCACTCCTACTTACGAGGAAGTGTATTGATAACATCTTTCCTAAGTGACTTTGTTTTATATTGAGAACTGCAAGCCTTCCATATTTCCCATAATATATTCTACTTCCATTTTTGCATAATAAAGCTAAGGAAATTAGTATTTTATAGACTGATGGGGGGGGGGAAATGGTGCATTCTGATTTGTCTTGAGGCTGAAAGTATATTGTACTAAACCAACTCTAATATCGCTTCTTGTGTTACCCTGTCACAGATGATTTTCCAGCTTTTATGAATGATTAAATTTTAGTACATTTTCATTTTTTGTTGTTTTATTGAGTTAAATGTATCTGTCTCCCTGAGAAGAGGCCCCCAATCATTTAGGAAGATTGGAACCCTCACTACCCTTCCCTCACATACAGTTGCAAGAAAAAGTATGTGTAAACTTTGGAATTACCTAGATTTCTGCTTTAATTAGTCCTGAAATGTGATCTGATCTGCATCTAAGCTGCAAGTATAGACTGTGTGATTAACCTAATACCATACAAATATATTTTAGGTCTTTATTGGACTCATCAAAAATGTTCACATTGCTTGGTGGGGGGAAGTAAGTGATCCCTTGGATTTAATAACTGGTTGAACCTCCTTTGGCAACAATAACCTCCAAACACAACAAAGCTGCTGATCAGACCTGCACAACTTTCAGGAGGAATTTTGGACCATTCTTCCTTGCAGAAGTGCTTCAGCTCAGCCATATTCTTGGGATGTCTGGTGTGAACTGCTCTCTTGAGGTCATTCCACAGCATCTCTATTGGATTCAGGTCTGGACTTATAACTGGGCCACTCCAAAAGGTGTTTTTTTTGTTTGTTTTTTTTTTTTAAGCCATTCTCTAAGATTTACTTTGTTTTGGGACCTTGTCCTGCTGCATCACCCAGTTTCTACTGAGCTTCAGCTGGCGGACAGCCAACCTGATGATGTTCTGTAAGATGACTTGATAAACTTGGGAATTAAATTTCCCATCGATGATGGCAAGTGGTCCAGACCTCGAGGCAGCAAAGCAGCGCCAAATTATGATGCTCCTTCCATTGTGCTTCACCATTGGGATGTTTTTCATGTTTGTATGCAGTGCCCTTTTTACACTATACATAGCGTTTCATGTTCTTCCTGAACAATATAACCCTAGCTTCATCAGTCCACATTTTCTCAGGAGTGCTGTGAAGTGTCAAGGTGCCGTTTGGCAAACTTTAGGCATGCAGTGTTTTTTAAAAGCAGCAGCTTCCTCTGTAGTCCTGTCATGGACACCATGCTTGTTCAGTGATTTGTGTGGTAGACTCATGAACAGAGATGTAAACCAGTTCCAATGATTCTTTTAGCTATTATCCCAGGGTTTTGCTTTTAACCTCACTGTACATTCTGTGTTGTGCCTCTGGAGTCAACATGGCTGGATGTCGACTTTAAGGGAGAGTAATCACAGTAGTAAATTGCCTCCAGTTGGAGACAGTTTGTCTTTAATTGTGGGCTGTGAACACGTAGACTTAGACTACTTCCAAAGATCAAGATTCTATTTGTCAATACTACTATACATATAGGACATACAGGAGAATTGAAATGCTGTTTCGCTCTTCAGTGGTGCACACAATATAAGAGGCTGGAAAAAGTCTATGTACAATAATGCTACCCATAGTGCAAATGGCGACAAAGACAAAACCAAGACATCCCATAGTTGTCCCTGTCAAATAAACTAATCTATCTATAAAACTCAGCAATCCTATATACAGAAGTAAAGCAGTAATACTTGTAGTTCCGAGTTCGATGCGGTAGCGTAGATGCAGACAGTGACAGATTGGACTACACATGATCAATATTGCAATAACGGGCAGCAGCAGGTATGGCATTTGTGCAAATGGTTGCAGTAAGGTGCACATGCAGCAGATGTATTACTGTTGGTGTGCCAGTCTTTCTGTGCCAACTGCTGAGGTAGTTATTGTGCGGGTTACCCGCAAAATAAACCCGGACTTGTAACCCTTTCCAACTTTATGCAAATCATGATCCTAAGTCTTCAGAGATCTTTTTTTTTTTTTTTTTTTTTTTTGCAAGGCATGGATCATATCAGCAGATGCTTCTAGCAAATAGCAAACTCAAGTTTGTTTAATAAATCAAAGTAGCTCTACGTCTAGCTCCATTCTAGTTCCATTGCTTGGACTGCATGTTTGCTAATTCCTGGCTTTTTCTGAAGTCATTTACTTCTTTCCACCAGCAGTGTGAATGTTTAATGGATGTGTCCAGTAAATGCATGAAATGTTAGTTGTGTGGTATTCGGTTAAGCACATTGTCTGTATCTGGGACTTAGATGTAGGTCAGATCACATTTTGACTAATACAGAAAACCAGGTAATTCTAAAAAAAAAAATCATAATTTTTTTCTTGCAACTGTGCAAGGGTGTGGTGTTTTGTTTTTTTTTTTTGTTGGTACATTCTGATGAAGGCAAAATGAGCTAATGTATTTGTCATCCATATTTCCATAATCCATCTTCTACTGCTTAATCTATTTTTTTTTTTTTTGGGGGGGTTGGGGGGTGGAGCCTATCCCAGCATCTTTGGGTGAGAGGCAGGGTACACCCTGGACAGATTGCCAGTCCATCACAGGACCAACACAAGAGGGGCAACCATTCACTCACATTCATACCTAAGGACAATTTAGAATCCCCAGTTGATGCCAATTAACCCAACTTGCATGTTTTTGGACTGTGGGAGGAAACCGGAGTACCTGGAGAAAACCCACGTAAGCATGGGAAGAACATGCAAACTCCGCACAGAAGGGTCACTGATGGTCAGGGAGTGGGATCGAACCCACAATGGTCAAGGGTGGGGATCGATCCCATGACCTTGCTGTGCTGCCACAGTGCTAACCACTGTGCCACCGAGCTGCCCAATTTCCATAATCCATGAAAATCACTTTGTCCTTGGCAACTGTCCTAATTGTCATACTCACCCACAGTGATCATCAAGTGGGTCTGAATCCAGGTTGTGCTCAAGGTCAAATGCCACAAACTGAGTATACATATTTTTGAGAAGACCTAGGTTATTTCTATATAGCAAGAGACAAAAGGCTTTTGGGGTGTTTCCATTAGGCTAGAATACATTTATTTATTTTTAATTACGAAACACCGTTGATATTTTTGACTTGCACAATATACAGTATATGAGTAATTTCTAATTCTATAAACAGAACTGATCTTTCCAAGGGCACACTTACGCTGGATCCAGTTTCTCTGTACACCACCACAGATGGAGAGATCACAACAGGCATATGATCTGGACTTTTGGGGGTCGAATGTAGTTCAGTAGAGATGATTACTGTTAATCCACCCTAATAAGTCGGTACAATAGTGAAAAGGACAGTATACATTTCCAAGAGGATACCGACAAGCTAAAGTATTTCCTGCTGGCTGAAACGATGGCCTCAGCTTGTATCCAGAAGATTCTGAGCCAATAAAGGAACCAATAGAAAAAGAGAAACTTGGAGTCTGAAGGGAAGATGGCAAAAAGAAAAAATGATTGGATTGTGGAGAGTGGGGGAAATGAGGAGGCAGGTTTACGGACAGACGAAGTTTATTAACACTCTCACATCAGTCATACGCAAAAAAAGAATGATACAGCCAAGCACAGTTCTCCTTATAGCCCAACAGATCATCTCACCTCTGCCTGACATTTCACATCACACTGCATGACATCTAACGACACAATACATTCCCCTTGAACCCCCGTCTCCCTCTTCTTGCCAACTCCCCATGACGCCCCTGACTATTGTCCTCTTATGTTTAACCACTGCATCCTGACCGAGATGTTGTCTGACTCCTCTAGTCTCTGCAATATGCATTTTGTGTCTGCTACCCCCCCCCCCCCCCCCCCCCCGGACAGAGTTTCAGTCAGCACGTCTTTTGGGCTTCAGTCTCCTCCCATATCTGCTGTAAAGGGGGGTCTCTGTTCTGGCGGGGGGGCTGCTGGACGTGCGTCTGACTGCGGGTGGGCCATGGCGAGGGGGGGGGGGAGATCCGCTTTGCCCGTGTGGCTGTCCTGACGAATCGTTTGACTGGGGAGTTCTCAGTGGGGGTCTTCCATGCCGAGGGGCCCGAGCCAGCAGCACTTGCTCGTCCGCCACTACAAAGGCGGGCTTAAGTCTGTTTATGCATATTTTCTCCCGACGCCTCCCCAAGTCTAACAAAAAATGCTTGTCCCCTGTTTCCAGCACTCTGAACGGGCCATCATAGAGTGAGCGCAATGGAGGGCGGTGGGCATCGTGTCTGACGAACACGAACTCCGCGTTCTTCAAAGTTTTTGGCACAAAAGCGCGTGGAAAACAGTGGTGGGCCGGGCAGCGTGCCTGTGTCTGCACTACGCTGCAAACGTTGAGATGGGCAGTTGTCTGGCGCGGGATTATCTGGCAAAAATTCCCCGGGCAGCCGCAGTGGTTGAGAAAAAACCAGCTCAGCCGGGGAAGCCTCCAAATCCTCTTTTGGTGCAGAATGCAACCCCAATAAAACCCACGGCAACCGGTCAACCCAATTTACATCCGTCAACGAAGCCCTGAGTGCTGCTTTCAATGACCTATGAAAATGCTCGCATAACCCATTTGCCTGTGGGTTGTACGGTGAACTGTGACACCCAGGCTGCGGGCCATCGCGGACCAAAGTTCGGAAACAAACTGAGGGCCCCTAGCAGACGTGATGTCCGACGGGATTCCAAAACGCGCCATCCATGTTGTCAAAGCGCGCGCCACGTCCGCGGACATGGTTGCCGCCAGCGGGACTGCTTCTGGCCAGCATGTGGTGCAGTCCACCACTGTCACAAGGTGCGTGCACCCCTGCGATGGCGGGAGGGGGCCCACGAGGTCCACGTGAACATGGTTGAATCTTTTAGCCGGTATACTAAACGACTCCAAAGGAGCCTTTTTGTGTCTGTGCACTTTGGCTCGTTGGCACACTACGCAGGCTGCCGCCCACTCTTTCACTTGTTTGCGCAGGCCTGGCCACACGAATTCCGCTCCCATCATTTTGACTGACGCGCGCACTCCTGGGTGTGCCAGAGCGTGAACTGACTCAAACACGCGGCGGTGCCATGCGACCGGGACCACCGGGCGCGGGTGTCCTGTGGAGACGTCGCAGATTAGGGGGGGCTTGCCGTCTTGCAGTACTCTGCTCTCCAGTCTTAACCCTGTTGGTCCAGACTGGAGCGCACGCATGTCCTTATCGCTAATCTGCTCTGCGGCCATGGCTATATAATCTATCCCCACGCAGACCGGGGTCACTACTGCGCGCGAGAAGCAGTCCGCCACCACATTCAGTTTACCCGACACATGCTGAATATCGGTCATAAACTCCGAGATCGCGGCCAGCTGTCTCTGCTGCCGGCCCGACCATGGTTCCGAAACCTTGGCCATCGTGAACGTCAGCGGCTTGTGGTCCACGAATGCGGTGAAGCTGCGCCCTTCCAGCCAGAACTGGAAGTGGCGTATGGCCAGGTGGAAAGCCAGCAACTCCCTGTCAAACGCGCTGTATTTACGCTCACTGTCGCGCAAAGCCCTGCTGAAAAAAGCGAGCAGCTGCCAAGAACCGGCGACACGTTGCTCCACGATGGCCCCTATGGCCACGTCCGAGGCGTCGGTAGTGAGCACTATCCGGGCCGCCGGGTCTGGGTGCGCCAACAGTGCGGCGTTTGCCAGGGCTGCTTTCAGGAGTCCATTCGACTCCATCCGCAGGTTTCCGTTTCTTGAGCACGGCATACAATGGCTGCGTGAGTTGAGCTGCGCAGGGGAGGAAATGGTTATAAAAGTTAACCATCCCCAAAAATTCCTGCAGCGCCCTGACCATCTGAGGCTGGGGAAAGTTCGCCACGGCGCACACTTTGTCGGGCAAGGGTATCGCTCCCTCCGGTGATACGCGGTGCCCCAAAAAATCAATCCCCGTCTCGCCGAAGTGGCACTTCGCCGGGTTGATTAACCCGTGCTCCTCCAACCTCTGGAAAACCGTCCTGAGGTGGGTTATGTGTTCGTCTTCGGACGCACTGGCTACCAGGATATCATCCAGGTAGACGAACACAAACGGAAGATTGCGCAGCACCGCGTCCATCATGCGCTGGAACGTCTGTGCTGCTCCTTTTAATCCGAATGGCATGTGCAGAAACTCGAACAAGCCAAACGGAGTTATTACCGCTGTTTTGGGTATGTCCTTCGTGCGCACTGGGACCTGGTGGTAACCGCGGACCAGGTCTATTTTAGAAAAAATGCGTGCTCCGGCGAGGTGAACGGAAAAGTCCTGAATGTGGGGAATCGGGTAGCGGTCGTGTGCTGTGGCGCTATTCAACCTGCGGAAATCACCGCACGGTCGCCATGACCCCTCAGCCTTAGGGACCATCTGTAGCGGGGATGCCCATGGGCTGTTCGATCGCCTGATGATGCCCAACCTTTCCAGGTTGGCAAACTCCTCGCACGCTATGGCCAGTTTAGCTGCGTCCAAGCGCCGAGGTCGTGCGAAAACGGGCAGCCTGGTGGTGGTGATAAAGTGCTCCACCCCGTGTTTAGCGATATGCCGCCGAAAACGTCGGGACCGTGAGTGCTGGTAACTGAGTGAGCAGTGTGTGGAACTTACCGCCTGGAGCTGTGACATTGGCTTGCGTTACTGGCCCGGCCCCTCGAGCTGTACAGGGGAGAGAATCAAAAGACAGTGCATTAACCAGGCGTCTGTTAGCAACATCAACTAGTAAACCATGCGCACACAGAAAATTAGCTCCCAGGATTGGGAAACTCAGTGCTGCTATGACAAAAGTCCACTCGTATGTACGGCCGTGTAGAGATAAAGCCAGCGTTCTCTCACCAAAGGTCTTAATGCCTGAGCCGTTTACTGCTACCAGCCCGGGGCCGCTAGGTCCTGCCAGCCGGTCAGCGTAGGTCGGCAGGATGATGCTCTTCTGGGTTCCGGTGTCTACGAGGAAACGCCTCCCCGAGCGCGAGTCCATCACGTAGAGCAGCTTGTTTTCTTCACCGGCGGTTGCAGCTGCTACCGACTGCCGGCCTTGGCGTTTCCCGAGCGCTTGAATTGGCACGGTGGCGCACATCTGCGTGCGTTCTCTCCGAAGCGGCGGTGGTAGAAGCAGAGCGTGTCTCTCTGGCGCTCCTTGGCCCCCGCTGCCGCTACCGTCGGTGGCTTCTCGCCTCCTCTGGTCATTTCACTGGGCTCTGACGCGGCCGCGTTGACTATGAGCGCTCTGGTGGTGAGGATGATCCGGTCTGCCTCCTGGGCTAGCGCCCGGTAGTCACGTGTGGCCAGCAACGGCGAATTGGCCAGAACCGCTCTCGCCTCTGTTGGACGGTTCCGGAGGAAAAGTTGGGCAAACAGAAAATGCCCGTCGTCCGTACCCATTAACGCCAACATTTTCTCCATCAGATCAACAGCCGAACCATCTCCTAACTCGGAACGCCTCAGGAGCCTCTCTACTCTCTCACAGTCCAAGAGCGTGTAGCGCCGTGTCAGCGCAGCTTTGAGAGCCTCGTATCTGTCGTGGGCTGGGGGCTGGTCGAGCAGGCTCGCTACCTGCTGAGCTGTGCGAGCGTCCAGCGCTGCAACCACATAGTAAAATTTGGTGTCGTCTGCCATTACTCCCCGGAGGGTGAACTGGGCCTCAGTGTGGTGGAACCAGGAGCGCGGGTTGTGCTGCCAAAAGTCCGGTAGCTTGACTGAAACAGCGCACGCGTTGCTGGGGGTTCCCGTCCGGGCCGACTCCGGGGTTCTTGCCTCGTGTTCCATAATACGTCCAGGGTCACCAGTGTGGAGAGTGTGGGAAATGAGGAGGCAGGTTTACGGACAGACGAAGTTTATTAACACTCTCACATCAGTCATACGCAGAAAAAGAATGATACAGCCAAGCACAGTTCTCCTTTTATCCCAACAGATCATCTCACCTCTGCCTGACATTTCACATCACACTGCATGACATCTAACAATACATTCCCCTTGAACCCCCGTCTCCCTCTTCTTGCCAACTCCCCATGACGCCCCTGACTATTGTCCTCTTATGTTTAACCACTGCATCCTGACTGAGACGCTGTCTGACTCCTCTAGTCTCTGCAATATGCATTTTGTGTCTGCTACAGGATGAAGATTATCTTGAGAATAAGAAATTGTAAGAGACTGGGCTGCTCCATGATATAATGAACAAAAGTCTTAAACCTTGTAGAAGCAAGAGTGATCTATGAAAGTATCTGCATAAATAACTTAGAGGCATGTGCATTGTGCTTTATAGGACTAAGGTCATGGAGAAGATGGTACATTTCTTAAAGTAGCTTAACCATAATTTACATTTAGGTCCATATATATTTGGACACTAAAACAAGTTTTATTTTAGCTGTTTACCCCAGCATATTCAAGATACAGTTATATAACCAATATGGACATTAAGTACAGACTCCTATTATTTGAGGGTATTTACATTCAAATTGTAGTTATGGTTTAGGAATTGCAACCATTTTCATACAAAGTCTCATTTCAGGAGCTCAAATATAATTGGACAATTGACTCAAAAGGCTGTTTCATGGGCTGCATGAATTCAGCATTTCCCTCATTAATCCATCGTCAAGCAGGTAAAAAGGTCTGGAGTTCATTCCAGGTGTAACATTTCCATTTGGAAGCGGTTGTTGTGAACCACAACATGTGGTCAAAGGAGCTCTCAATGGAAGTGAAACAGACCATCCTTAGGCTGAACAAAAAAGATTCAAGATTCAAAGGCTTTATTATCATGTGCACAGTTACGAAACGCAACATTTCCTGACTAATGAAACTTACTCTGTTGTCCGAACGAATGCCAAGGTAATAGATACACAGCAATACTAATAAGGTAATAACGCACCTAATACTAATGAATACTAAAAACACACTAATAACACACATTAGGCAATTAGGACACCTTAAACACACCTTGAAACTAAGTACTAATGCTAATGAATACTAATAACACACATTAGGCAATTATGACAAAGCAGTTCTAGAGGAAACGAGAAGAATGGAAATTCACTGGATGACTATAATGGACAATGGTATATTAATATCGGAGATGATATGAACCTGAGATAGCATAAGCTTATGTACAGTGTGCAAATGAGCAATGTACAAATTTGCACCCAGTGTGAGAATTTTTCTGTAATGATAATACCCAGTAGACTGTACAATGATAATTTAGCAGCAGAGATGATATGGACATGAGACGGGTGAGACTATGTACGCTGCAAGTGAGCAATGTGCAAATTTAGCAACCAGTGTATGAATTCCTATTTGCAAAGCTGTGTCCAGAGTTTATTTATTCAGGAGTCTGAGGGCAGTGGGAAAGGAGTTTTTTCTGTACCTCTGGCCTGAAGGTAGAAGTGTGAACATTCTGTGCTGGGGTGGGTGGGGTCCTGGAGGATGGCGGCAGCTCTCCTTTGGACTCTACGGTGGTAGATGTTCTGCAGAGAGGGGAGTGGAGTCCTGATGATCTTTTCCACTGTCTTCACCACTCTCTGCAGGTGTTTGTGGTCCAGGGCAGTAGTACTGCCGTACCATGCAGTGATGCAATTGGTCAAGATGCTCTCGATGATGCAGCTGTAGAAATTGTTGAGGATCATGGGGGACATGCCAGACTTCTTCAATCTCCTCAGAAAGTACAGCCGCTGTTGAGCTCTCTTAACCAGCTCTGTGGTGTTGAGTGCCCACGTAACGTCCTCGCTGATGTGGATGCCCAGGTATTTAAAGCTGCTCACCCTCTCCACCTCAAGCTTCCGGATGAACAGCGGCCAATGGGGTCTCCTCCTCCCCTTCCTCATGTCCACTATCATCTTCTTCGTCTTGTCTGTGTTGAGGGTGAGGTTGTTGTCCTCACACCATGACACCAGGCTGGCCACCTCCCTCCTGTAGGATGCTTCATCACCACCAGTGATACGGCCTATCACTGCTGTGTCATCTGCAAACTTTAAGATGATATTGTCCTTGTGGGAGGCAACACAGTCATGGGTGAAGGGGCTGTAGAGGATGGAGCTGAGAACACAACCCTGTGGGACACCTGTGTTTGTGATGATGCTGGCTGAGGTCCTGTTACCCATCCTGACAGACTGGGGCCTGCCAATCAGAAAGTGCAGTAGCCAGTCACAGAGTGTGGGGTGCAGGCCAAGTGAAGATAGTTTGTCAGTGAGTTTGTGGGGGATGACCGTGCTGAAGGCGGAGCTGTAGTCGACAAAGAGCATCCTGATGTAGGAGTCTTTATCTTCCAGGTGGGAGAGAGAATAATGGAGTGCTGCAGCGATGGCATCTGAGGTGGACCTGTTGGGCCAGTAGGCATACTGCAGGGGGTCCAGGGTATCCGGTATGCTGTCCTGAATGAGGGGCAGCACCACTCTCTTGAAGCACTTCATGATGATTGAAGGGAGTGCTACTGGCCTGTAATCATTCAGACAGCTCAGCGGGCTCTTTTTGGGGAGGGGGATGATGGTTGTGATTTTGAAGCAGGAGGGGACTATATTCTGATTGAGGGAGAGGTTGAAGATGGATGTGAGAATGTCAGTCAGCTTAGCAGCACATGGTCTGAGAGCCTGTCCAGGGCTGTTGTCTGGTCCTGCTGCCTTGTGGGGGTTGATGTTCCTCAGTGCTCGGTCTACCTGGCCTGATGAGACGTTTAGTGGAGGGGGAGGGTGCACGCGTGTGTGTCTCCTCTCTGCACTGTAGCTGGTGGTCTCAAAGTGGGTGTAAAAGATGTTGAGATCATCCGGCAGGCTGTCTGTGGAGCTAGTGGTGTTGCTGTTGGTCCTCTTGTAGTCTGTGATGTGTTGCAGGCCTTGCCACATGCGCCTTGGGTCAGGAGTGGAGCAGAGTAGAGAAGAAACCCATCATAGAGATAGCAGAAAGGTTTGGAGTGACCAAATCAACAGTTTGGTACATTCTGAGGGGGGAACAAAAACCACTGGAGATCTCAGGAACTCAAAAAAGGCCTGGATGTCCACGGAAGACAACAGTGGTGGATGATTGCAGGATCCTTTCTTTGGTGAAGAAAATCCCTTCACCATATCCACCCAAGTGAAGAACACTCTCCAGGAAGTAGCTCTATCACTATCTAAGTCTACCATAAAGAAAAGACTTCATGAGAGCAAATGCAGACAGTTCACCACAAGGTGCAATCCATTAATTGGCCTCAAAAAGGCCAGATTAAACTTTGCCCAAAAGCATCTAAAGAAGCCAGCCCAGTTCTGGAACAGCATTCTTTGGGCAGATGAAACCAAGATCAACCTGTACCAGAATAATGGGAAGAAGAAAGTATGAAGAAGTCTTGGAATGGCTCGTGATCCAAAGCACACCACATCTTCTATAAAACACGATGGAGGCAGTGTGATGTGTGGGCATGCATGGCTTCCAGTGGCACTGTGTCACTAATGTTTGTTGATGATGTGACAGAAGCAGCTGGATGAATTCTGAAGGGTATAGGGATATACTGTAGGCTCAGATTCAGCCAAATGCAGCAAAGTTGAGACGACACTTCACAGTACAGATGGACAGTAACCCAAAATGTACTGCAAAAGCAACCCAGGAGTTGTTTTTTTTTTTTTTTTTTAAGGCAAAGAAGTGGAATATTCTGCAGTGGCCAAGTCAATCACCAGATCTCAACCTGATTGCGCATGCATTTCACTTTCTTAAGACAAAACTTAAGGTAGAAAGCCCCACAAACAAGCAACAACTGAAGACCGCTGCAGTAAAGGCCTGGCAAAGCATCACAAAGGAGTGTTTGGTGATGTCCATGGGTTCCAGACTTCATGCACTCATTGCCTGCAAAGGATTCTCAACAAAAATATCAAAAATTTGTTTTACTTATGGTAATGTTAATTTGTCCAATTACTTTTGAGCCCCTGAAATTGGGAAATTTTGTATAAAAATTATTGTAATTCCTAAACCGTAACTCCAGTTTGGATGTGAATATACTCAAAGCTGAGGCTGCACTTTAAGCACATATTTATATGACTGTATCTTGAATATGTTTGGTAAACAGCTAAAATAACAAAACTCGTCAGTGTCCAAATATATATGGATCTAACTGTACATGGAAATATGTCACTTAATAAAGAGCTTGTCAAGGTTTTAGATAAAAGTTATAGCTACTTAAGAGATCCCCGTCATTTTTCTTCAACAGTAAAGGTTACTGCACCGATCCCCTTGAATGTCAGGTTATCTTCAGCCCTGTAGAGGGGGCTGGACCACAAGTTGGACTCAAACCTGGATGTAGTGTGTAATTAAAACTCCAACAATTAATGTTCAAAACCACTTCCTGCAGCGTTCTTATGCCACTGATAATAGTAGTAGATGGTATTTTGAAAGGAGTTCCACTTTACCTTTTAACGATTCATCAGTGTTATTAATTTTAGCTGAGTAAAGAATATTTCCTCCACCTCTGTAAGCAGGAAAGGTAATTTCTGTATGAAAAAGAATAATCTCAATTATAACCAAAGAATTCAGCTCCCTCGTAGCAGAGAAATCTTGTAGCCCTGCAGCGTTAATGTCTCGAAATCCCCTTTTCCCCCCCATTTTTCCTGCTGATGGATGAGCGGCGGTGACTCCCATCTCTCTCTTTCTCTCTCTCCCACACGGGCTGGGCGCACCCCCCCCCCCCCCATCATTTTCCCATCTCTTACTCTCATCCCTACAACAAATATGGCCGCGAAATCTGACGGTGCACCCGTCTCTCTACGAAACGAAATCCCACCCGAGTGTCCCTCCAGGTCGGACCCACGGCCTCCCCAGCGCCGTCCCGCCGAGCAGCGCTACTCTCTGTCGGACTGCTGCTGGACGCTGTGCGCCCTCCTGGTCTTCTTCTCGGACGGGGCCTCAGACCTGTGGCTGGCCGCTGACTACTACCTAAGAGGGTCTTACTGGTACTTTGCACCGACTCTGGTCTTTGTGATAGTCCCGTCCGTGGTCGTGCAAGTGTTGAGCTTCCGATGGTTTGCCTACGATTTCTCGGAGACCGTCGAAAGCGGTACGGCCGCGACCACGGTGGTCGCGGCGTCGGGAACCGCGGAGAGCGATATCGCCACCAAGGACAGCGGCGAGCGGGGCGCTGGCCGCACTGCCGCGGCCGGGGTGCTGCCTGGGCCGTGCACCGGAGGAGGAGCCCGGAGATGCTGCAGATTCTTCATGTGGCTCTTCCAGGCCACCATTCACATCTTTCAGCTGGCACAGGTCTGGAGGTAGGTCTGGAGGTGATTTGGGAGCAAGAGAAAACTACACATTCAGCCTCCGCCTTTGTGACAGGGTGTTTGCATGTTTTCACAGCCCCATCCCTGCCTGTACTGAGGAAGTGTGATCAGTGAGGGCTGTGCCCAAAATCCAACATTATCTTTTGCATTGTTTGATGCCCATTCTGCCTTGGCAGAGGGGGAGACTCCACCTACCCCCCCCCCACCCCCCCTCCTCTGACAGGCTTCTAGGTCAATCATCTGTCAGAAGATCATCTCCACACAAATCGCCTCACATGGAAAAAAATATATATAAAACACAGGTTTTTTTTTTAAGATTGAAGAGCACTGCAGTTTCAAAAGTAAAATATTAAAAAAAAAAAAAAGTATTCATAAATTCATGAACGTTGCTTCCTGTTTGCAGTGATGTGTGCTTGCCTGTCCCACTGTTTAGTGTATTTTTAGTTCTTCCCTCCAGGCTCTGTCTGCACAATCTATATTCACACATCTCAGTTTTTCTTGGAGCCATGTTTGATCCCAAACATGTTTAAATACCGGGCATGTTCAGACACTTAAAACAATCCACCGTACACTTGGGTATTACTCTCCCATGTACAGCAGTAGGTCTGTAGGTCAGCTCCTCAGCCAGTGCTGGTGCTCCAGACTGCTCTGATGGACTCCGACAGCTTTGAACTGCTGCCAGTTGAGGGGAGGCTTTCAGCTCAACTGCAGAAGAAGTCCTAGACTAAGTGTGCTGAAAGAAAGTAGCTTTTGTAGATAAACTGAGTGTGAAATCAAATGCTTGATTTATCTCTAGATCAGCCTAATTTCTGTCTTTGTGGCCTCACTTCCTGCCTCTTTAGACAGTCCTATAAGTAATATACATCGATTCCTTATTTCCTACCGGAGACTAGTGTTAGAGTGTGTGTCCTAGAGCACATTAAAACATTGTGGCAGCTCAGAATTACTGGTAATGCCATTAAAGCTGTTGTGTATGCTCCCTTCATTGCCGCCTCTCTCAGACCAGCGTGTCTGCACATTAAGAGGATTACTGCTGTGTGTGTTACCCTCAGCTGTTAACTCAGGAATGAGCCGTCACTGATACACAATTAGTCAGGTGAACCAGGATCAATTTGGGCCAAGTACCAGAATTAAATGTCAGCGCACTCTAGATGTGACACAGGATTGTGTGTCATAGACAAGAATATGGGATGAAGTGTGTCCTTGTGCGTAGCTGGTAGTCATTGACCCTCATTACTGCACATATGCTCTGTTTTCCCAGTGTGTTCCATCCCAAGGCACGCTTTGTGTAGCAGGGACCAGAACAAAAACGGGTTACACAACCTCCCCTGTGGTTCAGTGGGCTTGCAGACATAGGGCTCTCCCGAACCTTCTCCCTGAAGCAATTACTGAGACATTTATAGCTTCAGTCCTCTGTGGCAACCACGTGTTTTTCAAACAGATACCCTGCAGTGATAAAGGTAATCATTCACCCCTGACGTATTTGCATAGAGCAAACAAATTTGTGCAGGATTATGTGTGTGCACAGTGAACATATGTAAATCCGTGCCTACAGAATGCATCCAAGGTCACTGCAGACCAAGTTTAGAGGGTGGGACTACTTGTCAGTAAAGCTCAGGAGTATAACAAGAGCTTGACAGTGAGCTCGTTTTTCTCCTTTCTAACCTTGTATATAAAGACTGGATTTTATCTGGATTTCTTTTTCTCTGCAGGCTCTCAAATTTTTCTCTTTTCTGAGTGCGTTGACTTACTTTATTTGAAGAGAGACAGTAGACAAGCACTGCACATATCCCTCTGATGCCTGCACTAAAATTATAACCACAGAGCTGCTTAGTTCACTTTCAGTCTAATCTAAATCCCATAGGAGCAAGTAACCAGCTTTTTGGCAAAAAGTTCTGACAGCTCCCAGAGTTTGGAATAATGAGCTATGACTTCTGAGAGTCTGTGTTTGATGTCCAAAAGTTTTTGAAGTGTAGTATTAAAGCCTAATCTGACTCTTTCCCACAAATTTCTCTGCGCTAGAGAGCATGTCTGAATGATGTCTGTCTGTGATACACAGGTACGTCCATGCTCTATATCTGGGCGTGCAGAGCCGTTGGCACGGAGACCCAGAGCGTCGTCACTATTACTGGCGTATGATGTTTGAAAGCGCCGATATCAGCATGCTGCGTCTTCTCGAGTCCTTCCTTAAGAGTGCCCCTCAGCTGGTGCTGCAGCTCAGCATCATGATCCAGGCCAGTGAGGTGCTACCCCTTCAGGGTGAGTCCCCCAAAAATGACCAGTCATCACAGCCATCATCAGCATGCCAAAAACAAATCACATCAATAAATCTGCAGCCCACGCTGTGCCTCATGAGTCACTTGAGCTCTCCTCAATCAGGTTCTCATAGATGAGTGAAATGTATATTCTTTCTGTTTTGGATCCAAAAAAACACACAGCCTTTCTATCCCATGTAACTTCGCTTCCTCCCTCTTCCTCACTGTCTCTCCAGGCATTTCAGCTTCTGCCTCACTGATATCCCTAGCCTGGATGATCTCGTCCTACCAGAAAGTCCTCAGGGACTCCCGAGATGATAAGCTACCCATGACCTACAAGGCCGTCATAGTAAAGATTCTGTGGCACTTATTTGCCATTGGAGCTCGCACACTGGCCTTCGCCCTGTTTGCCTCTGTGTTCCAGATTTACTTTGGCATCTTCATTGTGGCCCACTGGTGCATCATGACGTTTTGGATCATCCAGGGCGAAACTGATTTCTGCATGTCCAAATGGGAGGAAATCATCTATAACATGATGGTGGGCATTGTGTATATTTTCTGCTGGTTCAGCGTCAGAGAGGGGCGCACTCACTGCAGGATGCTAATTTACAGCCTGACTGTGTTCATTGAGAATGTGGCGCTCACCACTGCCTGGTACCTGTACCGCAGCAGCTCAGACTTCTATGCTGTAGTCATGGTGTGTGTGGTAGCCAGCAGCTATGCACTGGGTACCTTTTTCATGCTTGTGTACTACTGTCTGCTGCATCCTGACGGTTCCGTCTCAGGCTGGGGTTATATACTGGAGAAGGAAGTGCCTGTGGAGGCACTGGCCTCCCCAACCTCCAGCGTCCCTCCTGACCTGGTGAGCAGCCCCCCCAGGACTCTTCAGAGAACTAAAGGATCAGAGCAGGGTCATGGGTTAGATGGAGATGTGTTTAAGGTGCGGCCACCTCGGGGAGCTAATGCCCCAGTGCCCAACCTCACTCCCAGGACAGAAGGACCCGTCATCCGAATAGATCTCCCCAGGAAGAAGTACCCTGCCTGGGATGCTCACTTTATTGACCGTCGGCTGCGTAAAACCATCCTAGTATTAGAAAGTGCTGCCCCAGTTACACCAAGGATTCAGTACCGCTGCCTGGGCACACCCAAAGAAGTGATGGAGTATGAGACCACCGTGTAATGTGCTGAAGTTGCTGTGACTCAGCTCGCTGCTGTGTGGACATCCTGCCTTGAGTAAAAATGGCAGGAGGATGACTCTAACCGAGCATTAGTTTCAGCTCCACACTTGCTTGATTGCTCTCTGAACTGCCGGCAAAAACAGGCAAAAAAAAAAAGTTTCCATTCTCTACAAGGGCAAAATCTTAGGATGTTGTATCATGATGGTGAAAATTTTGGTTTCTGTATCATTTCTCAGGTCATAATGTGGTACAGTAGAAGGTGGATGCTGACTGCAAACTCAGTGTTTGGTTAGAGATGAGCACAGACAGGCAGGGAAGTGGAGCTGTTATCAATCAGAGGCAAAAAGTCCTCCTCAATGAAGGTGCTTCGGATTTGCAAGTAGCCGACAACACGAGACAAGCCTTCGACGTGCATGATTAATTATGGCAGCTAAAACTCAGATGACACCACGTGAGGAGGTGAGGAACTGAAAGGTGTTAAACACAGCCTAAACAAAGCAAAGGTAGTGATTTAAATTATCTTACTTTACCATAGCTTTTCACTCATGTAGAAGGGGTCTCAGAAAAAATGCTGCTTAAAATCTGAAGGGCAGTTCAAAAGCAACATTTGAGTTGAATGTAAAAAGAGTGGAAAACGTGATTATTTGTGATGAGGCTTTGAGCATCGTCATGCTGTTAGTGGGATTCCATCATTCCTGTGGTACTCTGTTGTTTCTCTCAAGGTGAGCTTTACGTGTTGACAAGCAATCTGTCACATTTGGCATAAGCTATCAATATTATCACAATAAGTCTCATTTTCCTTCAGAATGTGGACTGAACATTTACAGGATGTGTTTTACAGATAGGACTTTCTCAGCAGTTGTATTTTCATACGCCATTGACCTCACTCAACAAAAACCACAGCACAATTCTTTCTACACATGCAAATCAGTGTACAACAAAGAGGAAGTTGCAGAGCGATGGCACAGTCTGTACTGTTTCTGTATTCATACTGTGTTGCTAGAAAATGTAAAAGAAAAAACACTCTGTTCTTCTAGGAGAATAGCTTCTTAACTGATGGTTGGGGCATGTATTACTTCTGGTAACACTTTAATTTGCAGGGCTGTTATTTCCTTGTAAATTCTTTGTTCTTTTTTAAAAATTGGGTGCAAACTTTGCCTCAAAAATATGGAAAACCTGATAGATTTTGTGTCAATTTTAAACTCAGTTGTTGATTTCCAGAAGAATTTTCTTTTCTACAACAATGACCCCACAACAATAAAACCACTTGCTTAATATTTGTAGGTCCCCCTTGCTGCCAGAAATGCTCTGACCTGTCTGGACAGTCCTGCCCTGTGATGTGTGGCTCTGGCAAATTTAGAAAAAAAAAAAAAAAAAAAAAATCAAGGTTTCTTTCGAATTGATAGTTTTGTATCCTAAGAAGTGAAGGCAGTCTGCATTATACTTGGAGACCAATTACATAAAATACAAATTAATTTCTAGGAACCTTTACAATGATTGGAATTGTGTGAATGTGTAAAATGAAACATTTCCATAATCTTGCTAATCAGGGTGTTATTTTTAAGCTAGTACCTCACAGAGTGGCGAATACTGACAAAACATTGCAATTTTTGGATTTGGCAACTTTTCTGATGAATGTTTGCAAAATCATGGTTCTGTGCTGGATTTTTGTTTTATCAATAAATGTCCCTTGATCTTGATCTGGTGAATAAGAAAAATGCTGTAGTCCCAGAGATGCATTTTAGTGAAAAAGGGAAAGAAACACGTAACGCTGTCTGCAGACAGCATGACAGGGGAAGTCTTCCGAGTGTGTGAGAGAATACAGCAGATCTTACTGGAATACTGAGCAATCAAAATGCAGAGCCTAGCTGTCTGTGAGAGCAAGGTCAGAGTGTCAGTCCTTGGGTGTGAGACTCGGTGCCCAGGAGAAAAACATGATATGTATTGTCTAGGGATATCAGGAACAAAGTGTAATTTGAAAATATGCAATAAATAAATCTTTGACAGTTTGCCTCGGTCCATAGTGACATTTAGCGATGTTTAGTGACAATTAGCAAGATTCGTGTGAGTGATTGCAAAAGACAGTTGGTGAACATTAGCAACTGTTAGCAAATGTTTGCAAAGATTACTAACTATTGGTCACTGTTTGGGAATGTTTGGGACCTTTTGCAAACAAACTCCAGGTAAAATACCAGGTGAATGTCTGGCAAATTTTAGACCCAACCCTATAAAAAGTGTGAGCAAATCCCCCCCTAGCATTCAGATTTCAAGGGTTTGTAAAGGTTCTTAGACAGTTGCTATTGTTCATTACTTGGCAAACCAAAAAGAACTTTAGTGACATGCATTGCAACCAGGGCTTGACATTAATTTTTTTGCTCACCAGCCACTGTGGCTAGTGATTTTTTCCAAAGTTACTAGCCACTCAGCCTTTTCACTAGCCACAGTTTTGTGGTTGGAAAATTATGTTTAATATGATCAAATCTGACTATCACATGCTAAACTTTAGAACTAAATTTACAACCTTATTTTTAAATGTAAATGATCCTTACACATACATAAAAATAGCAAGGGAAACACTGTTTATTTAGGAACAGCAGTAAATACTGTAAAACAGTAGAGAAAAAGTATTTGTAATATGAGAGTGAAGTACAGGTAGATTTGGGTGTGTCCCAATTCTCGTTTGTACCCCAACCCCTTTGCCTACCCCTATGAATTGGGACACCAATTCATGACTGCACTGTCGTAGTTGCTGATGGATTAGTAGTTGCTGTTTTCACCAGAGAAAAAGAAAACTGATTAGAAAGAAGTCTCATCTTAAGGAGAAAAATGTCTCAAATTTACATGAACTATTCTAATTAGTAGAAAAGGTCAGAAATTTACTAGAAAGAAAGCTGTAAATTCACAAAAAGAAATTTAGACCCCCCTCGTGGCCGGTTTTGATTCATGGGCCATATGTTTGACACCCCTAGACCAACCTATTAAAAATACATATTTAAAGGGTAAACAACAACTTCTTGCTCCAAAAAATAATCATGTTTAACCACAGAGGTAGGAGCTGATGATGTGTGTGTGGGGGGGGGGGGGGTGAGGGGAGGGATGGCACAGGGATTAGCTACTCACCGCTGGGACAATGGGAATCAGGAGCAGTTCTCCTGGTAATATGATCACTGAGAGCGGTGACAAGTGTGTTCTGCTGGCTGCTGTCTGTTCGTTGCCATTTCTCCAGACTGGCTGCAAAATGAACTCACCGTGGGTGGCATCTGGCTCCACTCTGTACTCAATACAGGAGAAGCTGCCACCCACCATGGCATTTCTTCCCACTGGACTGAACAGGGCCAAGATAGGAGACCGACCCGTGAAGTAGACTGTCCACGGTTTCTCCAGACTCCGTCCACAGTGACAGTGGACCAATAATCACACACTGTGTGCAGATAGTGCTTATGGGAGTTGTAGTTTTGTAGTCTCACATTGCAATAGGTTTATTATTTTAGATGCCGTTTGCGAAAACTACAACCTGCCAAAGTGGCTAGTGGGAGTGGCTGTGTTACCAGACACAAATTCATCAGCCATTTGCTGGTTAGCCGGTGTTAATGTCAAGCCCTGGTTTCAACTGTTTGCAAATGCTTACAACTATTTTGCATAGTTTAAAAAAAACACAAGAAAACTGTTTGCAAACTGTTTGCAGCCTTTTACGAACCCTGACGAAATCCCAAAATTGCAACGTTCATCAGCATTCGTCACTCCGTGAGATACTTGTTGTAAAGAATTGGCTCAACAGAGAGCCAAGAGTGTGTGTGTGTGTGTGTGTGTGTGTCCCCGTCTGTTCCCGTGCACTCACATACCAGCATGTGTGTACAGTATGTGAGAGACTAATTGGAAATCATGCCATTGAGACATGGTGATTTGGTTGTGAAGTTGTTTGTTTTTTCCCAGACAACTGAAACAAATGAGGAGAAAAAGCCCACAGAGCACCTTTACTATCCATGGTACAGTAAAAGAAGAAACATGTCCAAGAAGGTTTGATTATGGTGCTAACTGCGTCCATCAATAATAACCATACAGTGTACCATAAATGAGCTTGTTGTGGTAGCCGTTGGGGTGGGGCTGTACCTCAAACACAAAACTAGAATCAAAAAGCCTTAAGCTGGTCATGCCAGACTGTTGCTGTTCAGAGCAAGAAAACAAAGGTGAACAAGAAGGTGAAGACAATTTCAATGTGATGTTGTTGAAAAATAAAGAGCAATGTGTTTACCTGACATTTGCTGGCAGTATGTTTTTACCAAGAGAATTTCGCTAAAAACATAGTCTAGTTAGACTTTGTTGGATTTCTGTTGTGAATTAGCAGCACTGAACCTGTCACTAGTAATCACATCCACAAAGGTCAGTGACTTCCCAGCCGATGAGCCATTTCAACAATGCAAGCTGCGTACTTGCCACTGTGAACAAACTTTCCCCACTTGAGAGATGGAATAGCCTAAACACTCATTTCTGGCTAAAAGAAAAGGTGCAGATGTGAAGCAGAAATGTGAAATTCTTTCAACTGCCCCATTAAGTTTGATTGCTTTCGTACAGTGAGAGAACATGCAGCTGAGATGTCCTTGATTCCACATTCACAGTTGAGCTGCCTCTTTCACAGATGCTAAATAGATGACAGGCCCATTCTTTTCAAAATAATAACATGGTATAACATGAAAACAAAATAACATGAAAAAATGTTTGAATGTATTTGAATAAATCATGAACAACCACAGGAGGACCCGTGTCAGGTGTGAATAGTACTCTGTTACACTCCTTAGGTTAGGCAATGCTGCCAACTCTCACTCTTTGAGAGTGAGTCTCACTCTTTTTACCCTCTTTCACACTCTCACATCACAAATCCCATTTCCCACTCCAACATGAGAAAAATACTGCCAATATCATGTTGATTTCCTTATAGGTAGAATATGCAATATTTTCTACCTTCAAACATTCCAGAAATACCTAAAAATATAATTGGAGTGTAAAGAAATATTTCTTTTACTGTCATGCCAGTTATGATAATTTATGATACTGCAGAGCTGTGATTAAATTTATGATTTTTGTTGGGCTGACAAAGTGATAAATACCAATCTACACCAGCAGGGTGAGTATTAACTCAGTTTTTATCTCAGAGTCAAAAATCCTGTTTTTGGTTTTTTTTTTTTTTTACTTAATTATGTTAATTTCTAGAATAGGGCAGAACATGTAATGATAGATAATTACCAATTCACTTGGAGTAGACAAATTTGGGAAAAAGTCATCATGGGTCATCAGTAAAATATATATAATCAAATTCGCTTCAGCCTAGTGGATGAAGGTTCATTATTGCCATCTGGTGTTGCCAATAATCATCTGCAATTTCTACATAGTCCACCTTTAAGATTTTTAAACCATAAACCCTCAAGTCAGCGCTAGACTGTCAAGGCTTACTGCCATGGCTTTTATTTTTAAAGCAAATCAAAACAACTTAGATTAGCTTCAATCTTGTCAAACTTGTGTTCATGTAACAGTTTTTATGGCAGCACATTAGATCTCATGATGGTAGATGGCAAACAGGTTTGTATCTACTTTTGCTTGACGTAGTTTACAGTATGTGACGTTAGGTAAACTTGTGTTACCCAGAAGATCAACTTGGATAACAAATTCATTGAGCACAACCGCTGAAGCAGAGTGCACATCTTCTAAGACTTATTCGGAGGTAAAGAAGTGTATGCATTTAAGAAAATAACTGTTTAGTACATGCTGCTCATTGCCCCCCCCCCCCCCGTTTCATGCCAACCTTTTCTGAAAAGTTGGCAACTCTGGATTAGGATGTGCCCAACATTTTGGAAAGATTAAAAGTACATTTGGCTTACTCAAACCAAACATACTGGTTATAGTATATCCTATCACACCATCCAACAGGGATAGGGTACACCCTACACAAATGATCAATCTATTGCAAAATAATTATATTAACTAGAGGGCACCCAGAGAGTGCATACCTCTGCCAAGGCCATTTACCCAAACTCCACTCTTCCCACTGCACATCGGCCTCAGGCAAAAATCTGGCAGAAGTAAAAATCCATCCAGTAGTTTTTGTGTAATCCTGCTAAACCATTGCTAGGACATTGAGCCTTGGTGGAGATATGCATTCATGGATCACCTCCAAAATGTAATGGGTTTGTGTGTAATCCAAGAGCCACCTGTGGGGAAAATTTTCATCAAACTCTGTAATTTTGGAGTAATGTTGTTAACACATTGTGAGAAGATAGAGCCTTGGTAGAGGTATATGCTCTTGGATCATCAGCAAAATGTAATGGGTTCGTCTGTAGCCCAAGAACCATCTTTGGTGAAAATTTCATCCAAATTCAACCAGTAGTTTTTGTGTAATCCTGCTGCACAAATAGATAAGATAAGCTAAGATAAGCCTTTATTAGTCCCACAACGAGGAAATTCCAGGATTGCAACAGCACAGGGATAGCAACACTCAGAGCAAGGCCCTTGGTGGAGGTATGCACTTTAGATCCCCACCAAAATCTAATCATCTGTTCCCCGTGCTATTACACACCTTTCCTGAAACTTTCATCAAAATCCATAACTTTTTGAGTTATGTTGGTAACAGACAGACAAACCAACCAATGCCGGCAAAAACATAACCTCCTTAGCGGAGGTAATAATTATGAACATTATATCCTGAAGTTTAAAAGTTATCTTAAACTCTTTACAGTTTTTGTTTACAGATAAGTTATAAACATTTATTACTTATCCTAAAGCAAGAAGTTTGTGGATTATTTAACTAAACCTTACATCAACTTAGTTTATTTCTTCTCCTTCTGGCTGCTCCCTTAAGGGGCTGCCACAACAGATCATCTGCCTCCATCTCACTACATTCATGAATCTTCTCTGGTTTTATTCTTTTCCTCCTGCCTGGCAGCTCCATCTTTATCATCCTTTGTCCAATATATCCACTATCCTTCCTTTGCACATGTCCAAACTAGGGATGAGCCGATACCACTTTTTCAAGTCCGATACATATACTGTGGCCTTGAGTATTGACCAATATCGATCCAAAACCGATACCGTCGCTCTTAAGTACAGAATATACTTTGGTAATGACTGGATGCATTTTGCACACATAAATACATAGTCATGAAAAAATTTGGACACCCCTTTAGATATTCAGTCCTTTATTAAGAAATGTTCACATATCTATGTCTGATCTTGTTTTTGTTTTTATTTGCATTGATTTAAATTATTTTAGCCATTTTAAGTGGGAATGAAGGTGGGGTGCCATAATAAAGATGGGAGTGTCTTAATTTATTCCTCACTATTTGTTTAGAATTACATTTTACAGAAAATTTGAAAAAAGTATTTAATTCATTTTTAATTGTTTAGTTATATTACACGAATCTCAGTATTTTTAACATTGATATTAAATATCCATATATCCAAATATGTTAAAAACGCACACACAGGCTTATACAGGGTGTCCTAATTTTTTCACGACTGTAAATCTAAAAGTCAAAAAGAAATATATTACAAATCTGACTCTGTTCAGCAATGCTGCTGCTTTTTGTATTTTAAACTTTGGTTCATTGAAGCTAGTTTGGTTCACTGAAGTTACTTACAGCAACTGGGACCTCTGTCAGAAAACCAGCTCCGGTGTGGCAGTGTGTACCGAGGCTCCAAATACTCCCTTAAACTCGGAAACCCTCGTTTTCCACAAGAGCAAAGCATTGGTCATTGAGCAGATAAATTCGACAATTTCATCACTTATCATCTTTGCTTTTTTGCTCTCAGGAGGTAGTTTGTCACGTTTCGGAAAAGAGTCCAGCAGTATCTGTTACAGCGCAGGATTTCTTGTCCTTGTGCTCGGCACTTGGCAAAATTCGTCATATTCCTTACAGTGATACTTCCCTAAGTGTTTTATCAAGTTTGTAGTGTTAAAATTGGAAACGCTGGTACTACCCTGCGAAGTAGTTGCATTCTGCAGTCCTGCTTTTTAGTTCCACACTACAGACGTGTTGTGAGGCAAGTCCCACTCACCGTGGCACAGCTCTAGTGACATTTTTTGTTTACGTCTGTGGCAAGCCACATCCAGCATGGATGAGAACGGTAACTACACTTTCATTTTAATATCACTATTAATGTATTGGATTGGTAAATGACTTTATTCCTTACCGATTACGATCCAGGCAAAATAGCTGGTTCGGACCCGATACTGATACCTCGGATCGGATCGGCTCACCTCTAGTCCAAACCATGTCAGCCTTGCCTCTCTTACTTTGTCTCCAAACCGCTCAGCCTTAGCTGTCCCTCTGATATACTCATTTTTAACTCTGTCACTCCAGTGACTAGGAGGGACAGAGTTGACAGAGGGACAGAGTTGACATTTCATCAGTTAAAGGTGACAGAGACAACATTCTGACCTTCTCGCTAGTAGGTGTAGTACTTACAGTCTATAGAGACAAACTAGAATTTCAGTTCTTTGGTGATCATGAGCCAGATACAGCATGTCAAACAAGGACTCTTGTATGACTTAATATGAGGTGGGGAAACATGACAACACCCTTATGCTATTGGCTGTGACATTCTTACAGGTGCCACCATATTCTTGTCATCCAACTGCTCAGATGGAAATATTTTGTTTGTTGGAATGGCAACTGGGGGTTGCATTTTTAGCTAACTAGTACTGTTACAACTTGCTCTCGCCTGTCATCAGCGCCAGCGGCGCGCATACCTGCGCCTCATCAGCCTCCGCCTATATAACTCCCTCTGCCTCGGCCTGGAGTCGTCTTGCTCATCTACGCTCCCAAACCTCCAGCGCTCGACCGTTTCGTCCCGGCCAGCGCACCTTCTCCCAAGCACTTAAGCTGCATAATTCCTCTTACCTTCTCTCCAGCTTCTCCCCTGTGCACAGGTGGACCTCCAGGGCGGCGGACTTCCTCATCCTCGCCTCTCCCCATCAATCCTCTCTCCAGCATGCCGGGAGCATGCAGAAGCGCTGTCCTCCAGCAGTATCAGCGTCGCCAACGCCAGCCACCATCTCATCTGCACGTAAGCAGCACATTGTGGTTATTCCCACGGGGCATCTGACTGTAGCTAATTCCCTGCTCTGCTCTGCCCTTAGGGTTGCCTGGCTGCACGGCTAACTGTTTCTGCTCTCGACGCACCCTGTTCACCCACACCACATCCACACTTCCTCTCACGCATCCAAGCACCACTGGTTGTTGAATAAAGCCTTAAATCTTTCCTGAGCCTGTGTGCGTGTTCCTGAGCCCACCATTATGTCATTACGACTCCAGCAAAGTGGCTCAGCGGACAGCGGGCTCGCACGCCGACTTTCCCACCCTCGAGGCTCGGGTGGATTTAATTGCTCATCAGCAGCAAGTGATTTCAATTAACTCACCCAAATTATCCAACGATTAGATCGCTTGGATCCTCCACAGGCCTTCCCTCCAGCTCCGGTCGGCGGGCCAGCTTTGGTCCTTCCCCGGCTAGCTCAGCTAGCTCGGGACCGCTAACCCCGACTCACTCCCATTCTGACCCCCATGCACTTCAGCGGAAAACTCGGTGAGGCACGCGGGTTTCTCCTGCAATGTGAGTCGGTGTTTCAGCGCGTCCCCGGGGACTTTCCTTCAGATCATAGCCGAATTGGGTATGTGGCAAATCTTTTGGAAGGGCGAGCGCTAGCTTGGGCCTACGCCATCATGGCGAGGCCCAGCTACGCGAACCTGACCTACGCCCAATTCGTGCATGATTTTAAGGAGGTTTTGACCATTTGGACCGAGATAACGTCCTAACCACCCGGCTACTAAACCTTCGTCAGGGTAGCCAGTCGGCCACCGACTACGCTGTCGACTTCCGGGTGGTTGCGACGGAAATCGGGTGGGGCAAAGCTGCGCTCTGCAGCATTCTTCACCCGCAGCTTGAATTCATCCTTACTGGACGAGCTGCCTCCCGGGATATACTGGACCGGTTATCAGAATTAATATCCCTTGCAATTAATTTAGATAATAGGCTGAGGGAACGGGCCGCCGAGCGGAGGGCATCCAGCCGCTCGAGCGGAGCTTCCGCCCGTGTCCCTCAGTCTCGCCCCCTGGCGTTACCCGCTCCGGGGTCCGCCGATGATACCAAGGCAATGCTGATCGGACGGACTAAGCTTCCACCCGCGGAGAAGCAGCGCCGCAGAGAGTTGGGTCTCTGCATGTATTACGGGGGTGACCAGCACTCTGTGGAAGACTGTCCGATTTGGCCAAAAGGGGACGGCTGCGAGTCGCATGTAGGGGGCCTTGCGGACGCGTCACATTCTAATCCCCTCACTAAATGCCTCCTCCCTGTTAGGTTCTGTCCATAACCCCAAGGGCCACGTCACACACGCACTGGTGGACTTGGGGGCGGAACAGAATCTCATTTCTCAAAGCCTGGTAACCCGTTTGGGCATCCCCCTGCCAAGCGCTGCCAGCTCCATTAACCTGGTCACACTTACCCGCACACCCTCTTGAGCGAGTCACTCACAGGACTAATACGGTACCAGTCATCATGTCGGCAACATAGGAGGATCTCAGTCTCTTCGTATTACCCACCTCGGCTTCACCTGTCATCCTGGTTACCACCCCTGCTGCGTCTTCACAATCCCACCTTCGACTGGCAGTCCGGCAGCGTCCTCTCCTGGAGCCACCTTTTGCATGAGCACCTGCCTCCAGTCCGCTGCCCTGTGCCCCGTCGGTGCCGCTCCCCTGCTCCTGACTCCACCCCCGCCGGACCTCTCCTCTGGTACCCCCCGGAGTTTCATGACCTGGGCCTGGTCTTCAGTAAGTTCCAAAGCACCTGTCTTCTTCCCCCCCCCCACCCCCTACGACTACGCCATAAACCTCCGCCCCCGGGGGCGCCCCTACCATTGGCCCGCCTCTACAGCCTGTCAGCCCCGGAGCGCAAGGCTATGGACGCTTATATTAAGGAGTCACTCAGCGCAGGCATCATCGGCCCTCCTCACTCCCCGGTTGGAGCTGGATTCTTCTTCGTGGGGCAAAAAGGACAGGTCCCTGCGGCCATGTATCAACTTCCAGCTCTCAATGACATCACGATAAGGGACAAGTACACGCTGCCCTTGATGGGGACTCAGCTCTTCAACTCCCTCCCAGGGGGCCTCTGGTTTACCAAACTGGACCTGCGCAGTGCGATACCACCTTGTTCGGATCCAGGAGGGTGTGAATGAAGACGGGGGGGTTCCGGACGCACAGCGGCCATTTTGAGTATCTGGTCATGCCGTTTGGGCTCACCAACGCTCCGGCCGTCTTCCAACGCCTCATCAACGACGTTCTTGGGGACTTCCTGGGGGTCTTCGTCTTCGTTTATCTGGATGACATCTGATCTATCTCCCGGACCCATGAGGAGCATCAGGCCCATGTGAGGACGGGTTCTTCAGTGACTTCTGGAGAACAGGCTGTACGTTAAAGCAGAGAAGTTGTGAGTCTACACCAACCAAACTTCCTTCCTGGGGTTCATCGTCGCTCACAACCAGGTTGTCCCCGACCCGGCTAAGGTCAAGGGCAGTGGTGGAATGGCCCACCCCTTCCTCCAGGAAACGGTGTGCAACAATTTCTAGGTTTCGCCAGTTTCTACCGCCGCTTCAGTACCGAAGTACAGTGCCATCGCCACCCCCCTGACCCGCCTCACTTCCCCCAAGGTGCCGTTCCAGTGGACCGAGGGTGCATGCAGCCATCGGGTCTTCGAGACCCTGAAGACGGAGTTCGCCTCCTCCCGGGTCCTCACCCAGGTTGACCCAACACTCCAGTGCCTGGTCGAGGTGGACGCATCCGACACGGGGTGGGGCAGTGCTTTCCCCAGCGTTCACCCGGTGGATGGGCCGGTGCGTCCCTGCGCCTTCTTCTCCCGGCGCCTTTCCCCTGCTGAACGAAATTACGACGTCGGCCAACAGGGGGAGCTCCTGGGGTGAAGCTCGCACTTCAGGAGTGGCATCATTGGTTGGAGGGAGCAGCTCCGCCGTTTGTGGTCTGGACTGATCACAAGAACTTGGAGTACCTGAGGACGGCCAAGCGTCTTGAATGCCCGCCAGGCGCGTTGGTCACCTCTTCTTTTGGATGCTTCAAGTTTACCATCACCTATTGCCCCGGTTCCAAGAACGGCAAACCGGATGCACTGTCCAGACAATTCGCCCCTGAAGACCCAGAGGATCGGGACCACACCATCCTGCCCACCTCGTGCATCATGGGGGCCGTCTCGTGGGGGATTAAGGCCAAGGTCCAGAAGGCGCAGGAGGCGGAACCTGATCCTGGTGGCGGCCCGGTCGGGAGACTGTTCGTTCCATCATCGATCCGGGGCGACGTCATCCACTGGGCTCATATGGCCAAGTTCGCCTGTCACCCTGGTATCTCCCGGCTGGTGGAGCTCCTCCAACGATCCTTTTGGTGGCCTGGTCTTAGGAGGGACGTCACCAACTACGTCCGTGCCTGCCCCCAGTGCGCAACGGGCAAAGCCTCCACTTTGCCCCCAGCTGGTCTCCTCCACCCATTGCCGGTCCCCGGTAGGCCCTGGTCTCACGTGGCTCTGGACTTCGTCACCGGTCTCCCCAAGTCGAATTCCTATGACACCATCCTGACCATCGTCGACCGATTCTCCAAGGCGGCCCATTTCTTGCCTCTCCACAGGCTCCCTTCGGCGCGAGAGACGGCCGACTTATTAATCCAACATGTGGTCAGGTTGCACGGGATCCCGGCGGATGTGGTCTCGGATCGGGGGCCTCAGTTTGTGTCCAGGGTTTGGAAGTCCTTCTGTAATGCACTGGGGGCCACGGTGAGTCTGTCTTCCAGTCACCACCCTCAATCGAACGGACAGTGTGAGTGCACTAACCAGGAGCTGGAGGCAGCTTTGCGCTGCGTCACCTCTTCTAGCCCCTCTTCCTGGAGCACCTGCCTACCCTGGGTGGAGTACGCCCACAACTCGTCCCTGTCATCGGCCATCGGAATGTCTCCCTTCCGGGCGTCCCTGGGGTATGACCCGCCCTTGTTCCCCGAAGAGGAGGGTGAGGTGGCGGTCCCCTCTGTCCAGGCACATCTGAGGCGCTGCCAGCGTATATAGACTCAGACGCGCCAAGCGCTTTTACACACGGCAGAGCGCAATTCCCAAGTCGCCAATCGCCACAGGAGGGCCGCTCCCAGCTATCAGGTGGGCCAGCAGGTATGGTTGTCTACCCGAGATATTAAGTTGAAGGCTGAGAGGAGAAAGCTGGCGCAGCGCTTCATCGGCCCCTATCCCACAACTAAGATAATTAATCCGGTGGCTGTGCGTTTGGCTCTCCCCCCCTCCCTCCGGGTCTGTCCAACGTTTCACGTTTCCCATATTAAACCTGTTGTTTCTGACCCTCTCTGTCCTCCTCCCAGAGCCCCTCCTCCCCCCAGGATGATCGACAGCGATCCGGCATGGGGGGTCACGGCCATCCTGGACTCCTGCCGCCGTGGTCGCGGTCTCCAGTATCTGGTGGACTGGGAAGGATATGGCCCTGAATGCAGATCCTGGGTGCCCCCGTCCTGGGTGCTGGATAAGAGTCTCATCACGGAGTTCCACCGGGCGCACTCAGGTAAGCCAGCACCGGGAGGCGCTGCTCGGGGCGGGGAGTACTGTTACAACTCGCTCTCGCCTGTCATCAGCGCCAGCGGCGCGCACACCTGCGCCTCATCAGCCTCCGCCTATATAACTCCCTCTGCCCTCTGCCTCGGCCTGGAGTCGTCTGCTCGTAAGTCGTAAGTCGTCTCATCTGCACGTAAGCAGCACATTGTGGTTATTCCCCACGGGGCGTCTGACTGTAGCTAATTCCCTGCTCTGCTCTGCTCTTAGGGTTGCCTGGCTGCACGGCAAACTGTTCTGCTCTTGACGCACCCTGTTCACCCACACCACATCCACACTTCCTCTCACGCATCCAAACACCACTGGTTGTTGAATAAAGCCTTAAATCTTTCCCGAGCCTGTGTGTGTGTTCCCTGAGCCCACCATTATGTCAAGTACATACCCGTGCATGGCCGTGCATACCCGTGCATGCCCATAGAAACCAAGTATAAGCAAGTATTTCTGCATGCCCGTAGAAAGCAGGTTTAAGCAAGGGTGTAAGCAAGCACGTCAGCACTCATTCAATGATGTCTGCCTTTGATCTTTGATGGTGTCATAGTGAGTCCTATGATCTGTGATGATGTCATAGGGAGTCATATGATCGTGAGTCATGCCTGCGTTTGATCTTGCAAGCTGTCCTATGTCCTATGATCTTTGACGATGGCATAGTGAGTCCTATGATGCCTGCATTTGATCCTGGTTTAGTGTGTCCTATTCTTAATCATGTGATGAGTATCTCTTCTTTCCTGTTTCTGGCAACTCCCATTTGGTTTCAAGTGCTGTGTCCTATTGGTAATCGGGTGATGAGTATCTCTTCTTTTTTTTTTTTCCACAATATCTTTATTGAACCTTTTTTTTTTTAAACAAACATGATACAAACAATCAAACACTAACACTAAAGTACTACAAAAAAAAAATGCACTAAAAAACACCAACAACCACCAACAAAATCAGATCTTCAACAATGCTCCTCTGTTTAGTCTAGACAATCCAACACATAAGTATACATATTATGTTCACCAGTTTGGAATTTACAAGGTCCACACACATCATTCACCTTCTTCTTCAAGAGTTATGTTTAAATTTTTTACATAATCAATAAAAGGTCTCCATATATTCTCAAACACAATTTCCTTTGATTTCAGTATATATGTTATTCTTTCTAATGGAAGGTTTGTTAACATCTGTCTTAACCACTGAGTCACATCTGGTCTATGAGTCTTTTTCCATAATAGTGCAATACATTTTTTGGCATTAAGCAAACTGAGGTCTATGAATGTTCTTTCACTTTTATTAAAATTATGCTTTTCTGGGTACAGACCCAACAAAAACAGTTTAGGATTCAATATGATTTGTTTTGAAATTATTTTTTCAATTGTTACCCTCACCTCTTCCCAAAACATTCTTATTAATCTACATTCCCATACACAATGAAATAGAGTTCCTTTACTTTCCATGCACTTTGTGCATGTATCTGGTATATTTTTGTTATATCTATTTAACTCCTCCGGTGTAACATACATCCGCATTAACCATTTGAAATGTATCAATTTAAGGCGTACATTTATTGATTTGGTTTGAGCTTCTGTACAAGCCAATTCCCATTGTTCCTCTGAAATTTCAGTTTGCAGATCTTCTTTCCAGTAGTTTAATCTTTTCAGTGAATTTTCACTTGAAAATAGTGTCAATGAGTTATAAAACTCTGAAATAATACCCTTTCTTTTACTATCTTTCATCAACATTTTTTCCAAGGATGAATAGATAGAGTATCTCTTCTTTGGTGAGTGATGGTGTATATGACGTCATAAAGACATGAAGGCAGGTATTGTGAATGATGGTCTACTATTGCATCATAAAGACATCAAGGCACGGCATCATAGGACCTCATGCCTACATGCTCTACGCTCCAATGGTGAGGACATCGATGGCCCTCACTCACACCCATCACGGACTACATCACTTCTGTGTGGGCAACACCGTTACCCACCAAGACCTTACGGTGTTGCTTGAACAACAAACCCTGGATCAACCCTGAGATTAAAAAACTTTGAGAGAGAAGAAGAGGATCCTCACGGTCGAGGAACAGGGAGATGCCTGAAGTCGTACAGAGGGAGCTGAGGGAGGAAGATCAGAGAAGGCCAAGGACAGCTTCAGGAAGAAGATGGAGGACAAGCTGCAACAGAGCGACATCGGTGGGGTCTGTAGAAACCTTAAAACCATCTCTGGGCTCCAGAATACCTCCTCCCAGGCCACGGGGAGCAGGGAGTGGGTGAACAATGTGAACCTGTTTTTTAATAGGTTTGACCAACCGCCCTCCCCCCCGACTGCACAACAACCACTGCTGCCTCTAAAGTCATCGAGACCTGCTGTCCACACCCCACTCCACCAACAACCCCCCACTCCCAGCACACTGCACCCCAACCTGACCCTCACTAAGACCCAGGTGAGGACGAAGCTGAGGAAGATCAAGGCGAGGAAGGCCTCGGGACCGGACGGCATTAGCGCAAAGCTCCAAGTCCTGCGCAGACCAGTTGTGTGGGATTGTGGAGCACATCTTCAACCTGAGCCTGAAGCTGAGGAGGGTACCACAGTTGTGGAAAACCTCTTGTGTGGTACCTGTACCAAAGATTTCCCACCCCAGAGACCTGAACAGCTACAGGCCAGTGCCCTGACGTTCTCACATGATGAAGACCCTGGAGGACTGCCCTCCTTGCTCCCACTTCCACCCCCTGGTGGGACTAGCGATGGATCCACTCCAGTTCGCCCTCACCAGCATGGCATTGGGGTGGAGGATAGGATGCAGTGATCTTCCCTCTTCACCCGATCCCTGTCTCACCCTGGAGAATCCTGGGAACGTGGTGAGGATCATGTTCTTTGACTTCTCCAGCTGTCTTTCAACACCATCCCAACTGATGATCCTGAAGGACAAGCTGCTGTGCGCAGGAGTGGCACCAGCACCTGTCATTATGGATCCTGGACTACCTCACTTAACCGGCCCACAGTTTGTGAGAACCCGGGATTGTGTGTCCGACACGATCAACGGTAGCACGGGGGCCCCCCAGGCCAGGGTATGGTTTTGGCTCCCTCCTGTTCACCCTTTATACTGCGGACTTCTCACACAACACAACACACTGCCATCTACAGAAGTTCTCTGATGACTCTGCGATCGTTGGCCTCATCTCCAATGGAGATGAAGCTGAGTACAGATGACTTATCCAGGACTTCGTGGACTGGTGCCATCGGAGCTGCCTCCAGATCAACGCGAGGAAAACTAAAGAGCTGGTGGTGGACTGCCGCAGGCAAGGACAACCCCTCACAGCACCAGTAAACATCCAGGGAACAGACATTGAGATGGTGACATCCTACAAGTACCTGGGTGTTCATCTGAACAATAAACTAGACTGGTCTCACAATACCGACGCATTCTACAAGAAGGGACAGAGCAGGCTGTTCCACTGAGGAGGCTCAGGTCTTTTGGTGTACAAGGGGTGCTCTTGAAGACATTCTACGACACAGTGGTGGCATCAGCCATCACTTTTGGAGTGGTCTGCTGGGGCAACGGCATTACAGCAGCCGATAAGAAGAGACTGAACAAACTAATCAAGAAAGCTAGCTCTGTCCTGGGGAAACGCCTTGACCCAGTGGAGGAGAGAGAGAAGGATGGTGGCTAAACTGTCATCTCTGCTGGAGTCCGAGTCCCACCCCATGCAGGACATACTGAACGCACTGAGGAGCACATTTAGCGTTAGACTACATCATCCTAGGTGCGCGACCGAGAGGTTTCGCAGGTCCTTCCTACCTACAGCTGTCAGACTGTATAACCTAAGCAGGGCTGCTGGCAGAGATAGCAAAAAAACGTGATGACCTAATAGTATTGAATGCAAAAGACGCAACAGACTTTCACAAATGGTCCCCTCCAGTATACAACTAGGACAATATCAGTCGCTACGGAGGGTGACAATATGTATGGGTACATATTCATACCATGTAGGGTAACTAAATAGACGGTTATGCTGTTTATTCCATCTAGCTACAATGCTCCGCACTGTGTATATATATTTATATTATATATATTTATATATTTATGTGTACATATGTATATTCACTGCTCTTATTTTCTTATCTTCTAAATTATTGCTCTTGAGTGTTGCTATCCCTGTGCTGTTGCAATCCTGGAATTTCCCCATTGTGGGACTAATAAAGGCTTATCTACATCATAGGTAGCCAGTCCTATTGTGTATTGACAGCATCACGAGTCCCTATGTTGCCTGATATCATAGGATCATCATAGGACATCATGCAGACATCATAGGCCATCCTATGATGTGCTCTGATCGCGACACACAGGACATAATGTATTGCTTGGAATGAGTGATGGTTTAACGTAGTGTGTCCTATTGTTAATTGGGTGATGAGTAAGATTTCCAGATTTACACAGAAACTGATTTCTTGAATTTATAGAAGTGATATTTTGTAAGATTTCCTGCTTCAAATAGGTGTCCTTTAAAGTAGCCTGTGTCGTATTGTGTGTATGAAGGCATCGTCCTTTTGTCTATACTAGCTACATACATGTGCATACCACGTGCATGCCCGTAGAAACCAAGTATAAAGCAAAGTATTTCTGCATGCCCGTTTCCTGAAGGGTCTTCTCATGTCTCAGACGGCTGTGTTGTGCACACACGTCATGCCTGCGGCGTACTGCTGGAACCTGAGGTGTTTCATCTTCATGGCATCTTTTCTGATGTGCAGCAGTTCTCCTCATTCTATTGCTCTCCATCTGGTGGTTCTTCTTCTTCGTTCAGACCACTGGTTGAGGGATAGGTGCGTTATAATTCCAGTTCATGGGTAGGATCATGAAAATAGATCTGAGCAAAAAGTGGCTTTTGACCCTGTTCAGGAAGGCCTGTGCATGCCCGTAGAAACCCAGAAACCACCTCTTTAAAAACAACATTGCTGAAAAAGGAAAAAAGTGACGCTTTTGCTCAGTTTCTTCATCTTGAACCTGTAGAAACCCAGAAACCACCTCTTTAAAAGCGACATTGCTGAGAAAGCAACACTTTTGCTTAGTTTCTTCATCTTGAGCGAGAATACAAAGACTGCTTGATCAGGCAACTCTGCTCACGGCAATGTAGAATTGGCCATGGCTGCAGAAATCTGTTGTGCAGAAAACACGAACACGCTGTAAAGACTGGCCCTGTGACTTATTCACCTTGCCAATTTTGAGCCATATGACATCATAAAGCCGCATTAGTCTAGGCATCGTGAGTGATGGCCTATATGACATCATAAAGACACATTTGTCTATATGACAGCATCGCGAGTCTTATGTTGCCTGATATCATCGGCTCATCATAGGACATCATGCAGATGTCATAGGGCATTGTATGATGTGCTCTGTTTCTGTGCCGTCATATAGACATCATATCTTTATGACGGCATCGTGGACGTCATATAGATATCATATCTTTTAGGGTCATTGTAGGACATCATGCATCATAGGACATCATGCAGACATCATAGGCCGTCCTATGATGTGCTCTGTCTATGTGCCGTCATATAGGCTTCATGACGGCATTGCAATATAGACATCATATCTTTATACGGCATCGCGAGTCCTATGATGCCTGAGATCATAGGATCATCATAGGACATCAGGCAGACATCATAGGCCGCCCTATGATGTCCTATAAACGTGACAGATTTCTTGAATTTATAGAGTGATGATAAAGTGATTCTTGAATTTATAGAGTGATGACGGCATCGCGAGTCCTGATGGTCTATATGACATCATAAAGACATCAAGGCATAGAGACATCATAGGATATCATAGGACATCATAGGGACATCATAGGCCGTCCTATGATCGTGACACACAGACAAGAGATTTCTTGAATTTATAGTGATAATAGCACAATATTAGGAAGTTTTTGTCCGCTGTTTTTTTAACTAATAAGATACGGGGAGAAACTGGAACTGCATAATTTTGGAGAAACTGTTATATTTGTTGAAATGCCCACTGATTTATTTCCTTTGTTGTAAACGCACCTCCCACTAAAGCAAAACACCCAATCAAATACAAGCTTCAAGAACATGTCGGCAAAATATCCAATCATGTAACAGTATTTGGGACTCATATTTCGTATAATTATCCATACAGCCAATCAGAAAGTAGTTGGGTAGGGCTAACACAACGCCACCGGTAACCCCTTGCATTTGCGTTCAGCTGCCACATTTCAGACTAGAATGGCGACTGCTGTTTATGGTCTGCAGTCCACTAGCAGTAGCGGAAAAACAACGAAGACTCACCGAGAACACAGAAGAAAAGCCAAAGACTCCCGGCGGAGACAGGCGGCTCTGCTCTTCCTCAGCAATATCTCACTTGATGGAAGACCTCAGTGTCAGCTTAGCGATGGAAACTGCGACCAAAAATCCGCCGAGGAGCTTCGACTCCGAGACAGCGGCGCAACGGTCGTCTCTCCGCCAGCGACTAGTCAAGGACCGGTCACCCAGGTGACAGACACCGCTGCGGGTGGCAGCAGCTCGTCCTCCAGCTTTGTAGGGGTGGTCAGTCCTAGCCGACCTTCTTTGGTAATGTCTCCTGGACCTGTCGGGGCAGGTGCCGTGGGTGCAAATGAGGTATTTTTGGAGGGTGGAAGCGCGGCCGAGACGTTAACCCCGGACACCCCCCTGTCTCCGGTCCCCATCGGACACCCAGCCTTGCTCCCGTGTCAGGTCAAACACCCGCAGTATTCAGCCCTGTCTCGGCTGCGATTTCCGTGGATTCCCGGCAGAGGTGAGCATGTATCATGTTGGTCTTCAGTGTGTCCTAAGACAATATAGTGGACCTTTAAACAGGATCATGACCCATTACGAATTCTAACAGCAGCAGGATCTTGAGAAGAATGCTCAGTCTTGTTCATGTGTTCAGCATTTTTCTGTATTGTTGACGCGCACTGCCTCTGGGATGTAGAAACTTTTTCCCCATTGCACCCTGCTAGACACTCATCTTAATTGGTGTGTTTTATTACTGTCTACGCTACTTAATATTGCTTGTTGCAAAATAAGACTTAAGTCTTAGGTGTACAATGTAAAATTGCCAGTCCTGTTTGCTCAAAATCTCTCAATTAAAGGCGTATTTGTCTCAAAACATGTGAGACACCTATTTGGTTACCCATTGTGAAAAAATTCACTCAATAAAGTGTTGTTTCTGCTCAGGTTGAGAAATGTGTCTGCGTTCTCCTGGACCCAAGGTCGTCAAAGAAAGTCCACTTCATCAAGAGTATGAGGCAGTATGACACCAGAGGATCTAGGTGAGTCTCCAAACTACATTTTACACATAAACATTATAGCAAGAGGGCTGTTGTATTTTGGCCTGCACTAAAAGAGGCTGTACTCCCCCATGGTCAGTGTTTCAGTAAGAAGCTTAAGTCTTTAACTCTACAGCACAGGCTGCAGAGGAACAACGGGGTACAGCAGCAGAGTGGTGATCGCTACAGTGAATTTAATCACCTCTGGAAAAGGCCAAAGAGGTGCAGTGTCGACAATATAATACCCTATTGCCCCAACAGTAAGGTAAACCCTCTTGGCAAAATGTATAGACCACACTGTTGGCACTTTGTTTAGCTGGTGAGCTCAATGGTGTGGTCACCTGTGGTGAAGAATTCATTATTAACAAAGAAAAACAAGTTTGTAGAAGCTGAAACATGTCATGTAACCGTGCTGCATTCTTGATATGCTCGTCTGACTCTTTCATTTCAACTTACACCATCACCCCTCATACATGTGTGTGTCATGTGTTTTTCTGCTGGTGTGTGCAACCCCAGTGATGGAGCAATGCCAAAATTACCCAGAAGTTCGGCTTTCTGTTTGAGGCAGTCATACTTTGTAGGATATTTCCTGGGCTGACAGAGAGCTGTCAAGGTTATGTAACCCCAAGATCATTAATCATGAGTAAGAGTCTGTGCAACAGTTTCTCCCTGTAGGAGATCTAATATTTATTTCTCTCTCTCTCCCCAAGGTCTGGGCTGGGTGTTTTTACAGCTGAGTTTGTTGTTGGTGTGCTGTGAGGAGTTGAAGGCCTTGTGTTTGTGCTCTTTTCTTGTAGCACTGATTGTCAGTGCCGCTGAGTGTATTGCCCACACTGCAAAATAGGTTTCCAGTGTGTGTATCTGGCTCGCTACTTTTGTGCCTCTTGAGGAATAAACCCACCCACAGGTCTGTGTTTTGGCCTTTGTTTTGAACATTTTTCTAATCATTTAGTTGACCAGTTAGCCAATTGTCAAAATATTTATCAACAACCTACTTTATTATTCAACATAAAACACTTTTAAATTGCCCATTTCTGCCATGACAAAATGTTAACACTAGTCTAACTAAAGCTTTTGGACTTAAACACACCACTTTGTCCTTTTTTGAACAGATTTGACAATTCTACTTTTTCTTTTCATCAAAAGAAACATGATGGCATTATACAACCTATTTCCCCTCTCAGTCATTTGTAAATTAAAATTAGAAGGTGCATTCACATTTATGTACACTATTTATTATTTATTTTATGTTGTATTTCTGGCAAGTAAATAAATATGCTATTTATTAATGTGTTAGAATATTCCTGTCATTCAGATGATGGTGAAATTTTTTAAAAAACATCTAAAATTTACTATGTTGTCACCAACACTGTTCCTCAAAACCACAGTTTAATCGCAAAACATCTGTGCCCTATAGACTATAAAAAAAAAGCTTCTAACCACCTGGATGAGTAATTTTTTTTTTAGATAACTAAGATAAGTTCGTCTATGCATTTAATTTAGCAAAAAATATGCATGTGTTTGTGCTTTTTGTAAAGGCAAGAAAAAAGATCATATGATTTTGTATTAACCTATGAAGTGTGAGAAGCTTTAGTATACTTCCATTGTGGATTTACATACAGATTAATGAAGGGGGTCACACCATTTGTGGCACAATGGCAAAAAGTACTTAAAGTAGAAACTGAACCTGAACGGCACTTGAACGGCACTGGGTGATAGTACATACAATTATAAAGATAATTTATCATTGGCACCCCCTCCACCAAATCCCGTAATCTTGGAGAAAATCGCGATTTAGAATTTCCCGCCCTGAAAAATCAGACAAATCCGCCGAAGCGCAGCTGGAGTTCCGTTGTGACCTGTAGTGACGTCACGAGTGTGACCCAGTCCTCATGTTTACCATTGCGAGCATGTCGACACTGGTTGTTTTTGGTGCATTTTGTCATGATAGTCGACTACAAAACACTTCCAACACCTGGGAAGATCTGTTCAGTGGCCAAGGAAAGCTGTCATGGCGACGAAAGAAAAGAAAGGGGGAGGAAAAGCGACCGGGAAGCGATGCGTTTCTAGATATACAGTGATCCATCACTTATTGCGTTTAATGGGGACCAGAACCGACCGCGAAAAGTGAAAAACCGCAAAGTAGCGTCACCCCCCCCCCCCCCCCCCCCCCAAGGGCGTCACAAGCACTATTTTGCACAAAAAGGCACAAGAGAACAGTGAAAAGTGCCACTAAGCAACACGAGCAATAAAGAACGCGCTCTGCAGGGAGAGAAGCTGGGTAAAACGTCTTGGCCAATCAGCTTGCGAGGTGAAACGTCTCGGCCAATCAGCTTGCGAGATTCCCGAGCAGTGAAGAGGTGGGCAGAGAGGAGTGGAGCGGTGGTCAGAGCGGTAGATTTTGAGCTGTGCAGGCTCTCCGTGTTGATACCTGATGTTCTACTGCGAAGGCAGGGAGACTCCATTAGAACATCAGGTATCAACACGGAGAGCCTGCTCTCCCCGGCTCCCCAGCCGCTCGGGAATCTCGCAAGCTGATTGGCCGAGACGATTTTACCTCGCAAGCTGATTGGCCGAGACGTTTTACCCAGCTTCGCTCCCTGCCGAGCGCCTATACCCCAGCGAAGGAAGAACCGCATTAAACGCGATAAGTGAGGGATTACATGTAATAAGTTGGAAAAATGCTGATGTTTTTTTTTCACTTTCTTTTTTATTGTTAATTTTCCTCTATCCTGACACCCCAAACATGCCAAAGTAAAGACTCACCATTCTGTATTCAATAAGCGCCTCTCCTCCCCATCACTGCCTGCAGTCTGAGTCGGTGCTGGAATCCCCCGAAAATTCTTGGCTCTAATCTGTACGGTTCGATGCTCCCTCGCTCTCTTCCTGTTCACTTGACACTCCTGCATCCTCCTCTGTCTTGTCACCGATCCTGAATGCCTCTTCACTCTGAAAACTCTGGTGTTTCTTGACTGCTGGAACTGCTATCATCTGCCATTGTGTTTTTGATAAGGGTCACACTCGTGACGTCACGCTAGCGTCGTCTGCACTACTTCCGGTTTGTTTGGCACTGCCAGCCAGAGGCAAAAGTTTATCGGCTTATAGCTTGGCCATCGCACTGCCTAAAAAATTTCTTTTATGTGTTGAAAAATACAATAGGTAATAAGGAATTTTTTTGGCAAAAAAGTGAGTTCAGTTCTACTTTAAAGGTGTAATAGTATTTCATGAAAGCAAAAAATACATCCACAAAGTGTTTAGAAAGGTGCAGAATTAGTCTTTTTATTCTCCAAAAAATTATATATTGATGACAAAATACTTTCAGAATTTCTTACAGGTCCAAAACAATCATAATATTTACATCTGAGGATTGGATGAGCAGCGCAGTGGCGGAGTGGTTAGCACTGCGGCAGCACAGTAATTCACCCTTGGCTGGGGGATCCTGGATTCAATCCCCATCCCCCAACCAACACGTGATCTGTGTGGAGTTTGCATCTGTTCTCCCCGTGTCTGCGTGGGGTTACTCTGGGATTTCTCGGTTTTCCTCTCCACATGCCAAAAAACATGCAAGTTTGGTTTAATTGGCCATACAAACTGGGATTCTGAATTTGTCCTTAGGTATGGATGTGAGAGGTGAATGGTTGTCTGGTCTCTCTGTGTTGGCCCTGCGATGACTGGCGATCTGTCCAGGGTGTAACCCTCTGCCTTCTCGCGCAAGATTGCTGGGAATAGGCTCCAGCCCCCCCCCCCCCCCCCCCCCCCCCCCCCCCCCCCCCCCCCCCCCCCCCCCCCCCCCCCCCCCCCCCCCCCCCCCCCCCCCCCCCCCCCCCCCCCCCCCCCCCCCCCGTGACCTGAAAAGGATTAAGCGGAAGAAGATGGATGGAGTTGGATGATGAGACTATGGTGGCCGGAAAGAATGCCACAGCCATTAGCTCAATAACTAGGATGATGCCACATTTTGTTGCCTCATATTAAGTTCATAGCACAGAAGAGTCATCGCTTGACATGCTGTATCTGCCTTGCAAACACCAAAGCACTGAGATTGTAGAATAATCTGTGCTGTGTGTTGATGTTTGTCCCTACCAACTAGTTGGAGCAAGAGTAAAGGTGCATTCAGACCAAATGTGAAGCAAATTTTTTTGCATGGTGCGATGGCCTCTATGCACACATCACTTCCGCGTTTGACATGAGGCCACCCGTTCACATCCGGTCTGCGACTTTTAAAAGAAGAAGGATGACAGAATCTCTCCTGTTCACTCGTTGTTTGCGTGCGGAGATTAGTCCGGAGGTGCAGTACAACACCGCAGCGCAAACTTGAAAGGTTTCAAGTTTTGTGTGTGTGTGTGTGTGTGTGTGTGTGTGTGTGTGTGTGTGTGTGTGTGTGTGTGTGTGTGTGTGTGTGTGTGTGTGTACACAATTAGAGTATAATAGGATAAAATATAAAGCAAAACAAAGTAAAAGCACAGTTATGTAGACATATGAATATATACACTAAAGAAATAATTTTGTAGGTCATTTTATGAATTTTGTTAGGTTGAATGTAAACAGCAGCAATAAAATGGTGATTATATGGTCGACATATTTACATAATTGTGTCAGTTATGGTAGTGTATTGATTAATAAAAAATATGCAATGCACTGTATTTTCTTCCTTTTACAGTCTCTTCAGCCCATTGAGTTTTTCCTGTGAGCCACATCATCAACACGTGAGCTAACTTTCTCTACACTATACTTGGAGCTGTGGGCATTTGGCTGTCTGAGGAGAATGTGAAGGCTCACCTGCCAGATGTTTTTCTGAACTACTCTGATGCACAAACCCCTCATGGTGCAATAACCTTTCTGATTATGTATATTAATAGAACCTCATGACCACCAGTTCAGCATATGGACAGCATCGTAGTTGAAATTTTGTAATATTAAAATGAGATAGGGTACAAAATAAAAAAGGGCATACGGAAAATTGCTTAGTCAGCGCTAGTATTTATAGAATAAATACTCTTATACAAACCTAACAAACGCTGCTGACATTTTGGCTTACCTTGTATAAAAGGTCTGTGGTGGACTTGTGCCAGTTGGTGCATCGTGACATGCACTACACAAAGAGCAGAGATAAACAAACCTATCGTCTGATCAGTCACTGCAACAGATACTGGAGTCAGTTTGTCTTGGCCTGTCCTTGCCACTGATAATACCTCTATCTGCCAAGAATGTGTCACTAGTCCAGCAAAAGCTAGCGGTACTCAAATACTTTGCAAGCAGTTTCATGAAATGGTCAGTCAGAGAGCAACTCATACCGGCTTGGACGTTGCCCGGGTTAACAAGGTCAGGAGTTCCTGGCAGTGGAAGGCGAATTACAGAGCTGCGTGGAGGAATCTGATTAGACCTAAATGAAACGGTCATTGTCGCCCCCGACAGACTGCTATGATGTATAAAACCTTATATCATCATCTGAAGCAGCAAACCGCTCCAACCCAAACTTGTTACTGATAGCCATTTCCTCCAGTTGTTCACGTAAGTTCTGTATTTCAGCGTGGAGATCCTTGGCGTTGTCCAGGGCGAGATCAAGAGCAGCAGGTTCAACAGCAGAACAGAAGTCGTGGTCTGAATAATGTAATGTTATGTCCACTGGGGGGTCCTCAGTTTGCATTACGTCCGTGTTTTGTCCCTCTGTTCTTTGCCAAAGTCTGGGTCGTGGGACAGGCAGGGGTATAGTTATTACATTCAAAAAGAACTGGGACTGCTTCCTTTTTCTGAGGTACACAGCAGTGGTGCCCTGAAGTGCTGTCCTCCCGCCTTTGCAAAGAAACTTTCTCATTTTGTGGTCATGATATAACGTAATAATTAATAAATAATTTGGAAGATATACAAAAAGATATACAAAAAAATCAGATTGACAAATGCTGAAAATTTATGCAGTTTAGCCATTTTTAAACCTAAAATGTGATTAGTATTTCGATAATAGCATAGCGCTTGATGCTCAGCGGAAGTTGTGGAGCAACCTCACTCGACACAGGAACATACGTCACAAGCTGCCGTGCATAGAGTCCAGTACATGTAAAGTCAATATAAAGACACAAATTTTGTTTGGTTGTTTGTTATACTTTATTAATCTCAGAGGGAACTTCAAGGGTTATCCACCTAGATGAGGTAGCCACGGTGCGGCACCAATCCCTTCACCATTCTCTCTTCTCTCATACATATATGCATGCGCGCGCGCGCGCACACACACACACACACACACACACACACACACACACACACACACACCACTTTAGAGTCTCTAATGAATCTAACTTGCATGTTGAAATGTGGGAGGAAACTGGCATACCCGGAGTAAATCCACACAAGCAAGGGGACGACATGCAAACTCCACACAGATAGGAACTACTGGCTGGTGGATTTGAACCCACAACATTGTCATTGTGAAGCAGTAGTGTTAACCACTTCAGCACCATGCTGCCCACATTTGAGCGAGTTGGCTGAAGAAGAAGACGACTTTGTCATTCAATCCATACAGCCAATCATATACCCAGTGTTTCCTCTGGTTTAAAGGGCCTATATCATGCTATTTAAGCCTTTCAGAGTAAACTATATGCATGTATGTGATAGTATATTACCTTTGGTACACTGGAGAATGAATTTCTTATGATATGAGTTATTTTCGCGAGCCCGGAAGTAAGATGCCTCGATCTCTGAGGCTCTGCCTCTCCTTCTTGTGGCTGTCGCCCATTTCATGACATAACCCCTGAGCCGGCTGCTGCAGCGTGTTACTGGGTTCCGCCCACGAAAACAAGAAAGGCTGAACAAACTCCTAAATCTCTCACAGCCAAAGACACATTTACGCCACTTAGAAGACATTGTCTTACGTAAAAAGGCAAACAGTTGTTGTCACTGAGCAGATTAGGTGTGAGAGGAGCTACTTCTTCACAGCGTCATTGCTAAAGTGAAAGAGTTTTGCTGATCACCGCTCCGTTAGCTGCGCGGAGAAAGTGGGTGTGTGCATTAGCCTCGGGGCGGTGCTGGCAGCACAGGCACTTCCTGGAGTGGGTGACTCACCCACGTTCATACGTATGAACGTGGGGACCCAGTCATTATCAGGGACAGGGCGGAGCAGCAGCTCAAGAGAGCAGGGTTGAGGAGGAATACTCAGAGATGCGTGAATGGAGCAAAATACCACTTTGGGGGTGTTTTTGGTGAGGAATTAACATTATAACATGCTTACGAAGGAGACCAGGCTTGCTAAGAGGAGCTACAGTGTGAAGTTACAAAAAAACTTCTCAGCTAACAACTCTGCTTCTGTCTGGAGAGGCCTACAGAATATCACCAACTACAGGAGACCATCCCCCCACCCTGCGGAAAACCTCCAGCTGGGCTAATGACCTAAACAGCTTTTACTGCAGGTTTGAAAAGAACCTACAGTTCTCACCCCTCCCACCCACACAAAGGATTATCTGCAGCCCAGGAACTCCATCCCTCCTCCACTCTGACCTCCCACCAGCACTAATGATCTGTGAAGAGGAGGTGCGCCGGGTCTTTCAGAGACAAAAAGATCAAGAAGGCTGCAGGACCTGATGGTGTGTCTCCGTCCTGCCTGAGAGTCTGCTCCAACGAGTTGGCCCCCATCTTCACCCGGATCTTTAACAGATCACTGGAGCTGCGTGAAGTGCCTTCCTGCTTCAAACGCTCCATCATCATTCCAGTTCCCAAGAAACCCTCTATTACAGGATTAAACGACTACAGACCTGTTGCCCTGACCTCTGTGGTCATGAAATCCTTGGAGAGATTGGTGCTGAACCACCTGAAGGTCATCACAGGCCCCCCTGATGGACCCACTGCAGTTTGCCTACCGGTCAAACAGGTCAGTGGATGATGCAGTGAATATGGGACTACATTACATCCTGCAACACCTCGACTCCCCAGGGACGTACGCCAGGATCCTGTTTGTCGACTTCAGCTCAGCGTTCAACACCATCATCCCAGGCATTCTTCATCAGAAACTCCTCCAGCTCAAGGTGCCCCCCTCCACCCTGCCAGTGGATCTCCAGCTTTCTGACTGACAGGTGGCAACAGGTGAAGCTAGGGAGATTTACATCCAGCTTCCGAAAAATTAGTACTGGCGCCCCCCAAGGATGTGTCCTTTCCCCACTGCTCTTCTCCCTCTACTCCAACGACTGCACCTCAGAGGACCCTTCGGTGAAGCTCCTGAAGTTTGCGGACGACACCACAGTCATCGGTTTGATCCGGGATGATGATGAGTCTGCATACAGGCGGGAGGTGGAGCAGCTGATCCTCTGGTGCAGCCAGAACCATCTTGAACTTAACCCAGCCAAAACGGTGGAGATGACTGTGGATTTCAGGCGACACCCCCCTTCATTCCCCCCACTCACCATCCTCAACAGCACAGTGTCCACGGTGGACTCCTTCAAGTTTCTGGGTACCACAATCTCCCGGAACCTGAAGTGGTCCTCCCATATTGACACTGTCCGGAAAAAGGCCCAGCAGAGGTTGTTTTTTCTGCGTCAGCTCAAGAAGTTTGATTTGCCTCAGGAGCTGCTGGTTGTCTTCTACACCGCCATCATCCAATCTGTCCTCTGCTTTTCCATCACTGTCTGGTTTGGATCTGCCACTAAACAGGACAAGACCAGACTGCAGCGGATCATTAAGTCTGCGGAGAGGATCATTGGTACCGACCTACCCTCCATTGAGAACTTATATCGGTCCATAACCAGGAAACGGGCGGGAAACATCTGTGCTGACCCATCACACCCCGGCCACAAACTGTTTGAACTTCTATCTTCTGGTCGTCGTTACAGATCACTGAAGGTCAAAACCACCCGTCACAGGAACAGTTTCTTTCCTCAAGCCATCACTCTGATGAACTCCTAACATTCACCTAGTCCTACCTGTTGCTGTACTCATGACTTTTCATCCATTATTACATTGCACATAACTCTCACACTGCTTTTTACTTCATTCACATTATATCACTGAATCTGAGTCCACATTGAAATACTGTGTGATTGTATATTTTTTCATATATTTCTGCAAAGTGTGGTTAGTCCGAGTAAATAACTGCATATATTCCTGTATATATTTGCATCCTTTTATAGAAACGTGGACAGACTGTAATTTACTGTACATACTGTGGTTGTCATTGAATCCTTATTTAAATCCTTCACCTGAACAACGAGAGCAAGTTTTTAGCCAAAGTCAAATTCCTTGTATGTGTTGTGCATACTTGGCCAATAAAGCTGATTCTGATTCTGATTCTGATTCTGATTAAAAGCTCAAAAAAGTCGATTTTGCATGATACAGTTACGCCCAGAAATATTTGGACATTGACACAATCTTCATGATTTGGGCTCTGCATGCCACCACATTGGATTTGAAATGAAACAACTACAACAGAATTGAAGTGCAGACTTTAAGGTTTAATTCAAGGGGTTGAACAAAAATATATGATTAAACATGTAGGAACTGTAGCTATTTTTATACAAACGCTCCTCATTTCAGGGGCTCCAAAGTGATTGGACAAATAAACATAACTTTAAGTAAAATGTTACTTTTCAATATTTTGTTGAGAATCCTTTGCAGGCAATGACTGCCTGAAGTCTGGAACCCATGGACATCACCAAACGCTGGGTTTCCTCCTTTGTGATGCTTTGCCAGGCCTTTACTGCAGCTGTCTTCAGTTGTTGCTTGTTTGTGGGTCTTTCTGCCTTAAGTTTTGTCTTGAGCAAGTGAAATGCATGCTCGATTGGGTTGAGATCTGGTGATTGACTCAGCCATTGCAGAATATTCCACTTTGTTGCTTTAAAAAACTCCTGGGTTGCTTTTGCAGTATGTTTTGGATCATTGGTGAAGCGCCGTCCAATCAACTTTGCTGCATTTGGCTGAATCTGAGCAGAAAGTATATCCCGATACTAGTCACTCGGATGAAAAATCTATCTTTCAGTTCCGTTCCAGTAAAACCGGTCTAAATGATCTTCACACAGTAATGTTGTAAAAAATATATTGAAGAACAATTCACATAGTTCAACTCGAAAAATATGTACAAAAACGAAATCTAACTCGAGAAAAAATTTAACATTTACAATTTTTTCAACGCGAAGATGATCGCCACGTGATCAGTCTGGACCAATCACTGATCAGCTTTCCTCTCCAAGCAACGAGTAAACATGGCGTCCCCTGCTGCGGAAACCAGCAAGGCAGATAGTGACGGGCAAATAAAATGCTTTTTCCACCTCGATTTCGTGAAAAATGAGAAAGCTGCTCCCATGACAGCAGTGAGGTGGATTAAATTAAATTTGGGTCCTCTTTATTAGGTGCATATATGTTACACAACACCATTTTTACCCCATTAATAATTGCCTCAATACAGACCATTCTGCCTTTATCTTTATGTTTTTTGACCAAAATAAATCACAATTTTTTGTTTATTAGAACACAAACCCCATTCCTCTTGCTTGAGTAGGAGCTATGAAAAACCTGGCCCACCCAGCCCCATTTCAATTTGGCTGCCTCATCTCCCTTAAAATGGGTCTCTTGAATGAAAGCTATATCTATAGTGGGGTAAAAAAGTATCTAGTCAGCCACCAATTGTGCAAGTTCTCCCACTTAAAAGATGAGAGAGGTCTCCAATTTTCATCATAGGTATACCTCAACTATGAGAGACAAAATAAGAAAAAAAAAAAAAAAATCCAGAAAATCACATTGAAGGATTTTTAATGAATTAATTGGTAAATTCCTCAGTAAAATAAGTATTTGGTCAATAACAAAAGTTCATCTCAGTACCTTGTTATATACCCTTTGTTGGCAATGACAGAGGTCAAACGTTTTCTGTAAGTTTTCACAAGGTTTTCACACACTGTTGCTGGTATTTTTGGCCCATTCCTCCATGCAGATCTCCTCTAGAGCAGTGATGTTTTGGGGCTGTTGCTGGGCAACATAGACTTTCAATTCCCTCCAAAGATTTTCTATGGGGTTGAGATCTGGAGACTGGCTAGGCCACTCCAGGACCTTGAAATGCTTCTTACGAAGCCACTCCTTTGTTGCCCGGGTGGTGTATTTGGGATCATTGTCATGCTGAAAGACCCAGCCACGTTTCATCTTCAATGCTTTTGCTGGTGGAAGGAGGTTTTCACTCAAAATCTCACGATACATGGCCCCATTCATTCTTTCCTTTACACGGATCAGTCGTCCTGGTCCCTTTGCAGAAAAACAGCCCCAAAGTATGATGTTTCCACCCACATGCTTCACAGTAGGTATGGTGTTCTTTCTCCTCCAAACACGACAAGTTGAGTTTTTACCAAAAAGTTGTATTTTGGTTTCATCTAACCATATGACATTCTCCCAATCCTCTTCTGGATCATCCAAATGCTCTCTAGCAAACTTCAGACGGGCCTGGACATGTACTGGCTTAAGCAGGGGGACACGTCTGGCACTGCAGGATTTGAGTCCCTGGCGGCGTAGTGTGTTTCTGATGTAGCCTTTGTTACTTTGGTCCCAGCTCTGTGCAGGTCATTCACTAGGTCCCCCCATGTGGTTCTGGGATTTTTGCTCACCGTTCTCGTGATAATTTTGACCCCACGGGGTGAGATCTTGCGTGGAGCCCCAGATTGAGGGAGATTATCAGTGGTCTTGTATGTCTTCCATTTTCTAATAATTGCTCCCACAGTTGATTTCTTCACACCAAGCTGCTTACCTATTGCGGATTCAGTCTTCCCAGCCTGGTGCAGGTCTACAATTTTGTTTCTGGTGTCCTTTGACAGCTCTTTGGTCTTGGCCATAGTGGAGTTTGGAGTCTGACTGTTTGAGGTTGTGGACAGGTGTCTTTTATACTGATAACGAGTTCAAACAGGTGCCATTAATACAGGTAACGAGTGGAGGACAGAGGAGCCTCTTAAAGAAGAAGTTACAGGTCTGTGAGAGCCAGAAATCTTGCTTGTTTGTAGGTGACCAAATACTTATTTTCCACCATAATTTGCAAATAAATTCTTTAAAAATCAGACTGTGATTTTCTGTTTTTTTTTTTTTTTTTTTTTTTTCTCATTTTGTCTCTGATAGTTGAGGTATACCTGTGATGAAAATTGGAGACCTCTCTCATCTTTTAAGTGGGAGAACTTGCACAATTGGTGCCTGACTAAATATTCTTTTGCCCCACTGTACTTTATTATGTTTGAGATATGTTAGGACCTTCCCTCTCTTTCTAGGATCCCCACAGCCATTAATGTTCCAGCTAATATATTTAACGTAGTTATTAGCCATGTCTTAGGTTAAAAGCATGAATATTCATGATAGGTGGCGCAGTGGTTAGCACTGCGGCAGCACAGTTTACCCTCGGCCGGGGGATCACAGAGATCGTGGGTTCGATCCCTGCCCCCGGCCAACAGTGATCTGTGTGGAGTTTGCATGTTCTCCCCGTGTTGCGTGGGTTTACTCCGGGATTTCTCCGGTTTCCTCCCGCATGCCAAAAACATGCAGGTTAGGGATAAGGGGCACTTGAGCACGCAGCGACCGGCAGCTGGTGGCTTGTCACCAGACTGCAAAACAAATCTACCTACGGGTACAAAATAAGTACAAAAAAAAAAAAAATAGCCAATATCCCACTGTAAAACTTGTCTTGCTTGTGATAATACTGGCAGTTATTTCCCTAGTTACAGTTAGGCCCAAAAATATTTGGACAGTGACACAAGTTTTGTTATTTTAGCTTTTTACGAAAACATATTCAGGATACAATTATATAATCAAAATGGGCTTAAAGTGCAGACTCTCAGCTGTAATTTGAGAGTATTCACATCCAAATTGGAGCAAGGGTTTAGGAATTACAGCTCTTTAATACGTAGCCGCCTCTTTTTCAAGGTACCAAAAGTAATTGGACAATTGACTCAGAAGGCTGCAAAAAAAAAAAAAATAACAAGGCTGCATGGGCTCTTCCCTCATTAACCTGTCATCAATTAAGCAGTTAAAAGGTCTGGAGTTGATTCCAGGTGTGGCGTTTGCATTAGGAAGCTGTTGCTGTAAACACACAACATGCGGTCAAAGGAGCTCTCAATGGAGGTGAAACAGACCATCCTGAGGCTGAAAAAAAGAAGAAATCCATCAGAGAGATAGCAGAAATGTTAGGAGTGGTCAAATCAACAGTTTCGTACATTCTGAGAAAAAAGAGTACACTGGTGAGCTTGGGAACTCAAAAAGGCCTGGACGTCCACGGAAGACAACAGTGGTGGATGATCGCAGAATCCTTTCCATGGTGAAGAGCAACCCCTTCACAACATCCACTCAAGTGAAGAACACTCTCCAGGAAGTAGGTGCATCAGTATCTAAGTCTACCATAAAGAGAAGACTTCATGAGAGTAAATACAAAGGATTCACCACAAGGTGCTAACCATTACTCAGCCTCAAAAATAGAAAGGCCAGAATTGACTTTGCCAAAAAACACCTGAAGAAGCCAGCCCAGTTCTGGAACAGCATTCTTTGGACAGATGAGACTAAGATTAACCTGTACCAGAATGATGGGAAGAAGAAAGTTTGGAGAAGAATTGGAACAGCTCATGATCCAAAGCACACCACATCTTCTGTAAAACATGGTGGAGGCAGTGTGATGGCATGGGCATGCATGGCTTCCAATGGCACTGGGTCACTTGTGTTTATTGATGATGTGACAAAAGACAGAAGCAGCCGGATGAATTCTGAAGTGTATAGGGATATACTTTCTGCTCAGATTCAGCCAAATGCAGCAAAGTTGATTGGACGGTGCTTCACAGTACAGATGGACAATGATCCAAAACATACTGCAAAAGAAACCCAGGAGTTTTTTAAAGCAAAGAAGTGGAATATTCTGCAATGGCCGAGTCAGTCACCAGATCTCAACCCAATCAAGCATGTATTTCACTTGCTCAAGACAAAACTTAAGGCAGAAAGACCCACAAACAAGCAACAACTGAAGACAGCTGCAGTAAAGGCCTGGCAAAGCATCACAAAGGAGGAAACCCAGCGTTTGATGATGTCCATGAGTTCCAGACTTCAGGCAGTCATTGCCTGCAAAGGATTCTCAACAAAATATTGGAAAAGTAACATTTTACTTAGGGTTATGCTTATTTGTCCAATTACTTTTGAACCCCAGAAATGAGGAGCGTTTGTATAAAAATAGCTACAATTCCTACATGTTTAATCATATATTTTTGTTCAACCCCTTGAATTAAACCTTAAAGTCTGCACTTCAATTCCGTTGTAGTTGTTTCATTTCAAATCCCATGTGGTGGCATGCAGAGCCCAAATCATGAAGATTGTGTCAAATATTTCTTACTGTATTTCAGTCTGTACCATACCCTTATCAAAACACATGTTAATATAGACCTGAACATTTTTAAACTGAATACCTCTGAACATCTGAGGTAAGAACCAAAAATAATAAAAACTTAAATGTGCTTCAAACAACGTTAACAGGGGCCTAAGGTCCCTGTTCGTTAGTAACAACTCAAAAATATAAAACAACTAGAAAAGCACTCGGAGAGCGCAGACCTCCGCCAAGCGCCACAGTTCTCCCCCATACAGTGTTTGTGTGTACGTTTTCAGATTGCTTGACCATGAAAACATATGACTAGCAATTGGATTGACAATGATAGGATTAGTGGTTCAGTAGTAAAAGCATTACCTCCTTGGCGGAGGTAATAAACTGAAGTGTTGGTGTTGTGTCCATCTCCTGCATCTGCAAACTCCCAGGCTGCGGGCGTTGCTGAATGAATGAATGAATTAATCTTTATTTGGAATAGATTAAGAGTACAGGTTAAAAGAAAGTGAATAATGTAATAAAATCCAACAAGGTCAAATTAGACAATAACTCCTGTGATTATACAGTTCAACATAAGTTATCCGAAATGTATGATGGGTGAATCCGCAGCTTATATTGGCCACCCATGTTCCATTCAAGAATTCAAAAGAAAAAACAAAAGAAATCATGACACAACCGCGTACAACCCACAGGCCAATGGGTTATGCAAGCGTTTTCATAGATCACTGAAAGCAGCACTGAGGGCTTCACTGACGGATGCAAATTGGGTAGACAGGTTGGCATGGGTTTTATTGGGGTTGCGCTCCGCGGCAAAAGAGGATTTGGAATCTTCCCCGGCAGAGAGCTGCTTTTTGCGCAGCTACTATGGCTGGCTGGGGAATTTCTGCCAAATAATCCGGCGGACAGGTTGGCGTGGGTTTTATTGGGGTTGCGCTCCGCGGCAAAAGAGGATTTGGAATCTTCCCCGACAGAGAGCTTCTTTTTGCGCAGCTACTATGGCTGGCCGGGGAATTTCTGCCAAATAATCCGGCGGCGGACAGCTGCCCGTCTGAGCTTTTGCAGCGTAGCGCGCACACAGGCACGCTGCCGAGCCTTGGCCAGCACTGTGTTCCGCGTGCTTTTGTGCCTAAAACTTTGAAGAAGGCGGAGTTTGTGTTCGTCAGACACGACGAGCAGCGCCCTCCATTGGGCCTGCACACATGTTGAAAATGGCCGTATCTGACAATGTTTAAGAATCCTTTAAAAAAATTCCTGTATCCAGATGGTGATCCGGATCATCCCCAAAATTTAATCAGTTCTTCCTTGTACCATTTCCAACAATGCCTGAAAGTTTCATTGAAATCCATCCAAAACTTTTTGAGTTATCTTGCTAACCAACAGACAGACAGACAGACAGACAAACGCTGGCAAAAACATAACCTCTTCCTGGCCTCCGGCCTGGCGGAGGTAACTAGAAAAGCACTCATAGAGTGCATACCCCCGCCAAGGCTCCTTCCATTTCTCATGGATCACCTCCAAAATGTAAAGGGTTTGTGTGTAGGCCTATAGCCACTTGTGGTGAAAATTGCATCAAAGTCTGTCCATCAATTTTGGAGTATTGTTGCTAACACACTGTGAGAAGATAAGAGCCTTGGCTGAGGTATGCATTCTCAGATCATCACCAAAATATAATGGGTTCCTCTCTAGCCCAAGAACCACCTCTGGTGAAAATTTCATCCAAATCCATCCAGTAGTTTTTGTGTAATCCTGCTGCACAAATACAAACAAAGCCCTTGATGGAGGTATGCACTCTCAGATCATAACCAAAATCTAATCATCTGTTCCCCGTGCCATTACACACCTTTCCTGAAAATTTCGTCAAAATCCGTTCATAACTTTTTGAGTTATGTTGGTAACAGACAGACAAACAGACAAACCCCGGTAAAAACATTACCTCCTTGGCGGAGGTAATAACAAAAACAAAAAAACCCATCTTGGACCGTGGAGTATCGCTCACCCGGCCACTAGGTGTCTCCTCTGGCCTTGGCTCAGGCGGCACAGAGCTGAGTCCTCATCCCTCCACCAATTCAACAACACAATATTAAATCTATTTCCCATTGAATGTCATTGGTCCACGCTATATGCATAATGGTATGCAGATTGATTCATGCCTAGTAAGATTCTCCTCGATATATTGTTCAGCATCCCTTGCATTGGTAAAGCTGCAGCTCTTCCCTTCCCATGTAAAGCGCAAAATAGCTGGATATGTCAGCTTTTATCTTGCGTTATGGAGCTGCAGAGCTTTCCTCACCGCCGTGAAAGTTTTCCTCTTTAGGGCCAGTTCTCTAGCAACATCTGGGAACACCGATAATTTCAGATTCTCCCATTTTATTCAGTGTTTCTCTCTCGCCATTGTGATCACTTTCTCCCTCGCTGATTGTTGTAGAAATCTAATGAGCACCAATCTGGGCGGCTGGTCCCCGGCAGGTCTGGGGGCCGCCGTCTTGTGTGCTCTCTCCACCTCAAATTCTCTGTCCACATCAATGCCGAGCCCTTCACATAAGATTTTCTTCATGCACGCTTCCATCGTGCCGTTTGTTCCGTATGTTCATCCAGGTGGATGCCCTCAATTTCCCCTCTGGGGATCAATAAAGTATACAAAATTCAAAAAAAAAAAAAAAAAAAAAGTTTCCTTCAAACCCACGAGTCTCACATTATTTCTCTTAGGCCACAGTTACATGGGCAAAATTTCATCAGTCTGATTACAATTCAGATCAGAATTTTACTGTTTACATGGATCCTGAAAAAGCTGATCCGATTAGGACGTGCGTTTCCAGGTCACGTTTGAACAGAATAAATCATTTTGACATGCACACGTCGACATTTCGACATTCCGAAAATAGTAGAAGAAGAAGCAACTTCTGGTGTTAGCAAGTCCCGCTTCATGTCGAAATTGACCAGTATTGTGTTACTCAGACTGTACTTTTGCTTCTGCTGGTCTCCGTAATGAAGCTACAAGTACATACTTCTGCATATGACAAACAGAGGGAGACAGCAGGGCAATATAGACCAGTTTTGTTTTACTCCTGCTCTACGGCGGGAATACATCACGTCGACGTGTGGCTGGTGTACAGACATGCGCAGTAAACATATTTTCGGCCCTACATTCGGAATAAGTGTTTATATGCGCACCAATCGGATTAACAATCGGCATAACCCACCCCTCTCAATCGGAATGAAATTTTGATCCGAATGAGCGTGATCGGGTTAAAATATTCAGATTGGTGTGTTTACATGAAGCATTTTTATTCTGATCAGGCTTTTAATCCAGTTACTTGTGTCCATGTAAATATAGCCTTAGAGTAGTTTTCCAACTCCTGTAGGCGATTCTGTAATATTTCCATCTTTTTATCGTGGGCTTCATTGTCGTTCACCAGTGGGTCTACTGTATCTTCCAGTTTAGAAATCCGTACCTCCATCTTCTCCAACCTCTCATGTACACACATGGACAAAATTGTTGGTACCCCTCTGTTAATGAAAGAAAAACCTACAATGGTCACAGAAATAACTTGAATCTGACAAAAGTGGTAATAAATAAAAAGTCTATGAAAATTAACCAATGAAAATCAGACAGTGCTTTTGAATTGAGGTTCAACAGAATTATTTTAAAAAACAAACTCATGAAACAGACCTGGACAAAAATGATGGTACCCTTAACTTAATATTTTCTTGCACAACCTTTTGAGGCAATCACTGCAATCAAACAATTTCTGTAACTGTCAATGAGACTTCTGCACCTCTCAGCAGGTATTTTGGCCCACTCCTCATGAGCAAACTGCTTCAGTTGTCTCAGGTTTGAAGGGTGCCTTCTCCAGACGGCATGTTTCAGCTCCTTCCACAGATGTTCAATAGGATTTAGATCAGGGCTCATAGAAGGCCACTTTAGAATAGTCCAATGTTTCGCTCTTAGCCATTCTTGGGTGTTTTTAGCTGTGTGTTTTGGGTCATTATCCTATTGCAAGTCCCATGACCTGCGACTGAGGCCAAGCTGTCTGACACTGGGCAGCACATTTCTCTTTAGAATACCTTGATAGTCTTGAGATTTCATTGTACCCTGCACACATTCAAGACACCCTGTGCCAGATGCAGCAAAGCAGCCCCAGAACATAACAGAACCTCCTCCATGTTTCACAGTAGGGACAGTGTTCTTTTCTTGGTATGCTTCATTTTTGCGTCTGTGAACATAGAGCTGATATGCCTTGCCAAAAAGTTCCAGTTTTGTCTCATCTGTCCATAGGACATTCCCCCAGAAGCTTTGTGGCTTGTCAACATGCAGTTTGGCAAATTCCAGTCTGGCTTTTTTATGATTTGTTTTCAGCAGTGGTGTCCTCCTTGGTCGTCTCCCATGAAGTCCACTTTGGCTCAAACAGCGAACGAGGGTGCGATCTGACACTGATGTACCTTGACCTTGGAGTTCATCATGAATGTGTTTAGAGGTTATTCTGGGCTCTTTTGTTACCATTCGTATTATCCGTGTCTTCCATTTTTCATCAAGTTTCCTCCTGTGGCCACGTCCAGGGAGGTTGGCTACAGTCCCGTGGATCTTAAATTCTGAATAATATGTGCAGCTGTAGTCACAGGAACATCAAGCTGCTTTGAGATGGTCTTATAGCCTTTACCTTTAACATGCTTGTCTATAGTTTTCTTTCTAATCTCCTGAGACAACTCTCTCCTTTACTTCCTCTGGTCCATGTTTAGTGTGGTACACACCATGTCACCAAACAGCACAGTGACTACTTGTTACCCTTTAAATAGGCCGACTGACTGATTACAAGTTTGTAGACACCTGTGATGTTAATTAGAGGACACATCTTGGTTGAATATGTCCCTATGGTCACATTATTTTCAATCTTTTCTAGGGGTACCATCATTTTTGTCCAGGCCTGTTTCATGAGTTTGTCTGTTGAACCTCAATTCAAAAGCATTGTCTGATTTTCATTGGTTAATTTTCATAGAATTTTTATTTATTACCACTTTTGTCAGATTCAAGTTATTTCTGTGACCATTGTGGGTTTTTCTTTCATTAACAGAGGGGTACCAACAATTTTGTCCACGTGTGCATGTTGTTCACTGCACTCTTTAGCTCCGTAGTTGTAGCTTTAATGCTGCGACCACCTGAAGCGTCATGCTTATTTTGGTAATTTAGGCAAGCATAGTCTCCATGTTCTTTGGCTCAGCGTCCTGTGCATTGAGTTTTAAAGTGGGTATCGTGGCTTCCTCCACATGGCTGGGACTTTTCCTGGTAGATGCGCGGCCTGCGTGTCCTCTCTTAGAAGTCATTTGGACTCAAAAACTATCACCGGACAGCTAAAACAAACATACAGGCACTGACCAAAGCTGGTTTGCTCAAGGAATGTAGCAAATAGTCAGGTATAAAACAATTTGGTGGACAGGGTGAGGAGAGCTAAATTAGTGTGCCACCATCTTGCTCAACGTACCCACGTGACTCCACATAGAGGGTTTTTTTTACTTCTGAAAATGCCTTCAGAACAAGCTTTTATCTTACAAGCTAGTTATACAGTATTTGTGGTGAAACCAGAAGTTCATCTTTGGGGCTACAGCTAAATTCTTTTCATGATTAACCAATCTACCAATGACCTTCTCAATTAATTGAAATGGCTGAGAATATAGTGGAAAATGTAATACTTTCAAAGACAGCAGTATGAGGAAAAAAAAAAATTGGCCACCTCTTGACAAACATTCTCAAACAGATGTAGACACAGTCTCTGTAGGATATGGAAAAACATTGTGTAGTTACTTTTTAGTTCATAAACTGAACAAAAATTTTAAATCATACACAATTCTAGGCTCCCTAGTAAACACTTAATCACACCAATTTAAAAAAAATCACCAAAATATACTATTTGTCAAGGGGTGGACAAATTTTTTCATACTAATATATTTAATATACACTACTCACAAAAAGTGAGCAATATTTGGCTTTCGGGTAAAATTTATGTAAAATGTAAAATGTTCATGCTACAGTGATATAATATCATGAAAGTAGGGCATTTAAGTAGAAGCGTGCAATGGTGATTTCCTCATCTCAAACAATTTATTGAAACAAAAGCCAACAACAATGGTGGGTATACCACAACAAAAAATGTCAGTGTCTCAATAACTTGTCATGTGCCCTTGAGCATCAATTGCGGCTTGACAACGACGTCTCATGTTGTTCACAAGTCAACTTATCGTCTGCTGAGACATGGCATTCCACTCTTCTTGAAGGGTGGCCCTCAGGTCATTGAGGTTGTGGGGTGCAGAGTTATGAGCCTCTACACAGCAACTCTGCTGATCCCATAGGTTTTCTATGGGATTCAGGTCTGAAGACAGTACAGGTCACTCCATTTGAGGTACCCCAGCCTCCAGCAGCCATTCCCTAATGATGCGACCCCAATGAGCTGGAGCATTGTTGTCCATGAAGATGAAATTAGGCTTGTGTTGTTCATGCATTGGCATGATGATGTTATTCAGGTAGTATCGGCTTGCCACTGTACCATTTACAAGGTGTAGGGCAGTTCTGTATTGACTAGACACACCTGCCCAGACCTGTAATACCACCACCAAAGGCTCGTCTGGTGACAACAGTGGCTGATGCATAGAGCTCTCCTTGGCGTCTCCAACATCATTGGCGGTCATAATTTCTGCTCAACGTGAGTCAACTTTCATCAGAGAACAGCACTGAGGGCCACTGGTCCCTTGTGCAGCGTAAATGCTCCCTGGTCCATGCAAGACGATGACGCCTGGTTCTGGTGGTGTGGTCAGGTATCCTTGCAGGCCGTCTAGCACACAGACCATGGTGATGTAAATGGTTTCCAGTGGTCTAACATGGCACTTGGGTGCCTCTCACCTCCCTGAAATGTGCCTGGAGTTGAGTGGCATTCATCATTCGGTTCCACAGGGCACTGTTCACAATGAAGCGGTCATCAGTGTGGGATGTGGCCAAAGGACGTCCACTTCTATGCCTTTCGGTGACTCTTCCAATCTCTCTGCATCTCTGTTGCAACCTGCTGATGACACCTTGTGACACTCTAAGCTCAGTGGCCACTTCCCTCTGAGAACATCCTGTATGAAGCCTGTTGATCAGTTGTTAGGTGTTGTCTTGGTCTCATGATGTCAAAATGTGAAGAGCATGATTAACAGGACTATTTAAATACCAATTCTAATTGAACCAAAAAAATTATTGGTCTATTCATGGATCAAACACCTGTTGTGAATTTTGCCATTAAGCACCTTGGTAGAGAACAGCAAGTTATAAGATAAGATAAGATAAGATAAGCCTTTATTAGTCCCACAATGGGGAAATTCCAGGATTGCAACAGCACAGGGATAGCAACACTCAGAGCAACAATCAGAAGGCAAGAAAAAACAACATCTAGTAAACATATGTCCATATTACTATAAATGTATATATATAGACACACAGTGCAGAGCATTATGGCTGGTGAATGTGCAGCAGAAAGTCTAAGTTCTCTCTCCGCGGATGCGGCGGGCCAGCTGGAAGTCTTTGGGCATGATGGTGACCCCCTTAGCGAAGAAGAGACCCACCAGGTGGGCCTCGCTGGTCTCCTGCAGAGCCATGACGGCGAAGCTCAGGAAACGCAGGACGGTCTTGAAGTCCCGAGCGATCTCCCTCACCAGGCGCTGGACGGGCAGCTTACGGATGAGCAGCTCCGTGGATTTCTGGTAGCGACGGATCTCTCAGAGCCACGGGCCTGTGACGGCGAGGCCTCTTCACTCTGCCGGTGGCCAGAGCGCCTCTTCGAGCAGCCCTGGTGGCTAGCTGTCTCCTGGGGGGCTTCTTCCTCCAGTAGATTTTACGGGCGGTCTGCTTGGTTCTTGCCATCGCTCTTTATTATTCTGTCTTATATTTCTTTCACGCCGCCTAAACTCCAGCCCGGCACCCGCGTCCTTTTCGCTACAGCTCCCGGTATGTCGAGTTATGAAAAAAATACTGAAATATTGAACAGCTGGACATGTGCATTCAAAAGGTTAGAGAAGGTCAAATTCAGTTCACCTTTAAAGGTTATAGTGCATTTTAGATGCATCCTGAAATTTCACCAGAAAGCTGAATATTCCTAACTTTTTGAGTAGTGTACTATCAAATCTATCTATAAATTCATGAAATCTCTGTGTGTTTGTGTGTCTGTCCCACGCACATCTCTTGAACTGTTCCTCAGACTGACCTAATATTTTAAACGTGCTTTGCTGAGGTCATGAGGGTGTGCATCCCCGAATGTGGAGTCGCTTAGTCAAAATATGTAATTTTTATCAATAAAAGTTCAGCCACCGCTCTGTGCCTCTCCATGACTGGCTTCAAGCAATGTGGGCGGGGTTTCGGATTGACTCCATGCTGATTGGATAATACATGGCATCACGGCCATGCTGATTGGATAACGGCATCACAGCCATGTTGATTGGATAACACACAGCATCATGACCTGTCAGTCACCACAGTGTTCCCTGGATAAAACAAGGAAGTGAAAAACGGCAAATTTGACTAGAAAAAGATAATACTGAAGACTTAATGCTTAAAAAAAAAATTATACCATAAAGTTGCCATGATTGCATAGGTCTAAAGGATAATTTGCCATATGTGGAGAACACGAGGTGCTAGAGCAAACTGGGCGGCGCGGCAGTGGGACCAGATCTGACAAATCAACACCGAACATGCCGGAAGAAGCAGCAGCCTGACACGACCTGGCTCAAAGGCATGCTAATGGCGATTTAAAAAAAAAAAAAAAAAAAAAAAAAAAATTTTTATTTTCAATAAAGTGAAAAAAAGATGATGCATGGAGTGTGTTTTTGCCCTGAGGCTGATTTATCATGGAAAGCAGCTGAGCTCTGTGGTTTAAACGATCAGCTGATTGGATCCACCTCCTCCGGTGTTCTGACATTTTGGCATATCTTGGGGGGGGGGGGGGGGGAAGGCCCAACAAGCTTTGCTCCACAATGCGGGACGTATCAACCATACGCTGGATATGTCGGAAAATTTTCAGCATGGGGCACATATTTTTTCCAGTTTATAAAATTTTTCACCAGGTCTGAGGTGTGTGCGGAAGAAAAAAAGCCTTTTGGTTAACGTTTAGAGGGTCAAAAATGCGATCTTTTAGGCGTTATAATAATAATAATTAAAGTTGAGTATGGCATGTGAGTTATGGCAACTTCCTGTCCATTGGTGGTAGGGGGCGCTGTCGCTATGTGTCATTCTTTATTATAGAAATTATCAGTGTTGGCTACCTATTCACCACACAAAGTTTGGTTGAAATCAGTCAATGTATGCCAGAGTAAAAGCAATTGGAAGGGTGATGGCGATACTGCAAACTTGGCCACGCCCCTTCTGCCAAACCATCGGGCATTTGGAAAAGTTTATATGAAAAGTATATGATTGGTACCATTTATGGTGACAGACTATTTATTTCAGAGATATTGAAGAAACTATTGCTACTCATGAATATTCATAGCTGTAATTGTTCAGCGGCATCCCCATATACACCATACCTATCTTGGTGCCAATCCCGACATTCCATTCCCAAGGTATTAAAAAAAACATGATGCAAACTTTCTGATGCAAAACTTTCTGCCTCCTATAGGTGGCGCTGTAGATTTCTATGAATATTGTTCTATACAACTGTTTGCAGCCAGGGCTGCCCTTTGTCACGATCCTGTTCATAATTTTTATGGACAGGATTTCTAGGTGCAGCCAGGGAATGGAGGGTGTCATGCTTGGTGACCACAGGATCTCATCTCTGTTGTTTGCAGATGATGTTGTCCTGTTGGCTTCATCCAGCAATGACCTACAGCTCTTGCTGGGACGGTTTGCTACTGAGTGTGATGCGGCTGGGATGAGAATCAGCACCTCCAAGTCCGAGTCCATGGTCCTCAGCCGGAAAAAGGTGGATTGTCCTCTCCGGGTTGGGGACAGGCTCCTGCCCCAAGTGGAGGAGTTTAAGTATCTTGGGGTCTTGTTCACGAGTGAAGGGAAAATGGAGCGAGAGATCGACAGACGGATTGGAGCAGCATCTGCAGTGATGCGGACGTTGTACCGGTCTGTTGTGGTGAAGAGGGAGCTTAGTTCTAAGGCAAAGCTGTCGATTTACCAGTCAATCTACGTTCCTACTCTCACCTATGGTCACGAGCTTTGGGTAATGACCGAAAGAACGAGATCGCGGATACAAGCGGCTGAAATGAGCTTTCTCCGTAGGATTGCTGGACTCACTCTCAGAGATGGGGTGAGGAGCTCAGTCATCCGGGAGAGGCTCAGAGTAGAACTGCTGCTCCTCCACATTGAAAGGAGTCAGTTGAGGTGGTATGGGCATCTGATTAGGATGCCTCCTGGACGCCTCCCACTTGAGGTGTTTCAGGCACGTCCCACTGGGAGGAGACCCCGGGGCAGACCCAGGACTCGGTGGAGAGACTATGTCTCCCAGCTGGTCTGGGAACGCCTTGGTATCCCCTCTGAAGAGCTGGAGCAGGTGGCTGGGGAGAGGGAAGTCTGGGCTTCTCTGCTTGAACTGCTGCCTCCGCGACCCGGACCTCCGGAAAAGCGGTAGAAGATGGATGGATGGATGGATGGACAACTGTTTGAAATTGGACTGATATCCATAATAATGAATTTGTTTGAAATCCGACAATGCATACCAGAGTTATTGTCGTCAGAATGGTCATAAAATGATCATGGCAAGGCATCAAACTTTGCCACACCTCTATGGCCAAACCGTCGAGCTTTTGGAAAAGTTTTCAATAACTTTTAATGGCACATGGGTGTAGATGATTGTCATCACATATGAGCTCAATTAGACAAAAACCTGAGGACGAGTTTGATCAAATGCAAGTCAATTGCGCGAGGTGGAAATCGGGTCACTGCCACTTTCTGCCAAAATGGCCAACTTCCTGTTGGGTGTAGACCATCACTTCTATGGAGTTTTTTTTGCATGTCTTGACGTGATAAACATCTCACCCGATTTTCATCTTTCTACGCAAAAGTAAGCGTGTGCCACTCCCCATTGACTTCACATGTTAGGCGGCGCTGTAGAGCCATTTTTGTGGGGTCATTCATATTGCCTCCAAAATATTGAATTTTTTGCCAGTCTTGAGATCCCTGCAAAAAATGGTGAGTTTTCATGCACGTTCACTATCCCAAAAATGAGATCTTAGAATTATTTTTTTTTCCTTTCTTCTTCTCCGTCTAACAATTACAATACGGCTCTCGCCCACTGACATTGTCAGTGGCTGGGGCCCTAATAATAATAATAATCTTCTCGCATCAATAAAAAACAAACCGTTTACAATAGAGCCGCGGCATTCACATTGTTGCCAGTCACGCCCTCAAGGTTCAGATCATTATTTGGCCTCAGTATCGCCCCAGCGTGACAATATAAGCACCGCCTCAATCTTAGCATTAAAGCTTTAAAAAATATTTTAATCACAAAATATTGCTAAAATGTAAAATGATGCACTACAATGGGTCTCAAATATTTGTAAACGTGTCCTGTTATAGTACTGCATGAGTTTATTGACAATACACAGAAGAAATTCAATATTACACTGAACTCCATCACTGAACAGTGATATAAACTAAAATATTACCATGATGACTGAACAATTCCCATTCCCCAAAGTACAAGATACACTATTATCTTGAATATAAGTGATAAAAGATCAGACAGATAAGTGATCTGACAGACAAACAAGGATCTGAAACAGTCGCTAATATTGGATGTCCTATTCATTTTCAATATTTGGGTAGTCTGTAATTAATATTCACACAATCAAATAAATCTTAGTGCCATTTACTCCCTTTTATATTTATCAAGGTCTAACGTGATTGCCTACATATAGGCTACACCTCTTTGTATTCCACTTTCAAACACAGCCTACATTTGGTACTGGTTTCAGACAGGAATACTTGGTTCTACGGGCATGCACTAGTATTATTAATGGCAGTATCAACAGAATACCTAAAAGTCCGAGTCCCACCCTATGCAGGACATATTGAACGCACTGAGGAGCTCATTTAGCAGTAGACTACATCATCCTAGGTGCAGTCCTTCCTACCTACGGCTGTCAGACTGTACAACCTAAGCGGGGCTGCTCGCAGAGATAGCAAAAAAACGTGATGACCTAGTAGTATTGAATGCAAAAGACGCAACAGAATTAGACAAATGGTCCCCTCCAGTATACAACTAGGACAATATCAGTCGCTACGGAGGGTGACAATATGTATGGGTACATATTCATACAATGTAGGATAACTAAGTAGACGGTTATGCTGTTTATTCCATCTTGCTACAATGCTCCGCACTTTGTATATATATTTATATATTTATGTGTACATATGTATATCTACTGCTCTTATTTATATTTTTCGTATCTTCTTAATTATTGCTCTGAGTGTTGCTATCCCTGTGCTGTTGCAATCCTGGAATTTCCCCATTGTGGGACTAATAAAGGCTTATCTTATCTTAAGTCACTGATTAGTAAAGATGGAAATCTAAACTCTTCACAGATTTTTATGGAAGTAGTTTTTTCCCTTTTTTGTAAGTATTTGATGATAAAAATGTTGTCTTTGTGTCTTGGAGCTTTCCCTCCTTGTGCTTGTCTGTTTAGATTGTTGCTGTTGTTGAGAGCTGTGTAGCTTTAGCAGTGATTGGTGCTGAAGTGGCTCTGTGAGTGATTTTTTTTTTTTTTTTTTTTCCACCGTCGCAGCAGCTGATGAATGGTTATGCGTCCAGTGGTTGAGTAGCAGTTACTGTAGCAGTTGCCTGTAGACTGACACACCATCTGTTTTGTCTGCCTGTACCTTGCTGTGTCCTGCAGGATCATGCTGATTTGTGCCAAGCGGTCGCTATATGCTGCTTTCTCAGTGCTGCCCTATGGAGAGAGTGCTCATCTCAGGTACAAAGAAAGCACTATCCTGAGCAGAGAACACCCATGCCTCGCTTTTGTTTCCATTATCCCCACCCCTGTTTGATCCATATCATCCTCATGAAAGGGCAGTTTGTGTTTCTCTGTGCAGCACATGGTGGAAAACCTCATGCGTGTTTCTCTTTGTGAACAGTGATCTTAAGCTGGAGGCTCAGAGACAAAGACTGTCTTCTGTGGTGGCTGCTGACCTGCTCCCTTCACTGGAAGGTGTGGAACTGGGGGCTTATGGGAAGGTAAATGTCAGCAGCCAAATACATGGATAATACTTGTTTTTAAACCCAGGAATAATCTTCATACTTCTCATACCATCTTATTTTTCCTCCTTAGACTGTGTCCTATGCTCAGTTCCTCTATCCAACCAATGCCTTGGTGAGACAAAAGAGCGGTGGCGCACCTGAAAACTGCACAGCTCAGACCCCTCAGTCACGTTTCCGTGGCAATGGGCAGAGGAACTTCACCCCTGCTCGTTTGAACAACAGTATTGCACAGGACCCACGTATGACTCCAGTCTGAGCTTACAAACACAGACCTGCTTCTGCACCATTGGACTGTTTGACTCAGTCTGCTTGTGGTGTTTCAGATGTGGAAGAGGCGGTGGAGTACGACCCCAACCTGCTCAGCGACCCTCAGTGGCCCTGTGGGAGACACAAGAGAGTTCTCATATTTGCATCGTACGTGGTGAGGAGCAATGCAGCTATTCTTTTCATCACTGATTTATAAGCAAAAATGTCAGTGACCTCTCTAGATCCAGGGTAACTGTCCTTTGACCAACACTTAAGATCCACAGATTATCTCCTATCATAAAAAAATAAAATAAGCAAAACATTCCAGGTGACTGGCTGGAGCTGTGACATATCCTGCATTTTTGTTTTCTTGTGTTAAGTGGTAGTTACACTGATAAACATGTTTCTCATCAGTTTTTTTTACATGTATGCTTAGAGCTCAAACAGGAAGTCAGTGGATTAAAAAGGGAAAGATACATGAGGCATCACGTTTGTTTAAGATTTTGATTGAAAAATTGGAACTTCAGTGTCTACAGCTGCCACAAACTTGTTTCAGTTTCCATTATGAAGGCGCAGGAGAGGAGTCAGTAAGTTTCTGTCTGTAGTTCTGAAAGTTTAACCCAAACATTTATGAGAAATCAGGGTTAATTTGGCTCATTCATTTGATTTAATTATTTTTGTACAGTGCATTTCCAGTCCTGAACCAGCCTGCAATCATAAGTAAAGTACATCCATTAGGTGCCCTTTCTTAGTCACAGGACTGTGGCCTCTACCCTGTATATTAGTGAAACAAGCTTTATTGACACACTTGACAAACAAAAGAAAGCTTTACTGCAACTGTAGTTATGCCAACACGAGGCAGCTCTGTACTGACGCTGGTTTGTTTCGACCTCTGCAGACAACGGTCATCGAATATGTAAAACCATCAGACTTGAAGAGGGACATGAACGAGACTTTCAAGGAGAAGTTTCCTCACATCAAGCTGACACTCAGCAAAATAAGAAGGTGCTGATATCTCACACTACTTGTTTATTTTCAGATTTGTTAACATTCAGCCCTGCTTTGTAATCTGGTACAAACAAAGCTCTCTTTCTTACAAAACGGATGAGTGACTGTGACTTTCTTTCCATCACAGCCTGAAGAGGGAAATGAGGGCCGTGAGTGAGGAGTGCAGTCTCCAGCCGGTCACAATAGCGATGGCTTTTGTTTATTTTGAGAAACTGGTGCTGCAGGGACGTCTCAACAAGCAGAACAGGAAACTGGTTGCAGCAGTGTGCGTGCTACTGGCTGCAAAGATCAGCAGCGACCTGAGGAAGCCTGAAGTCAAACAGCTCATTGACGTGAGTGAAGTTTACACCAGTATAAAGACAACACACACACACACTCTTTTGGCTGCTTCCTATTTGGGGTCGCCACAGTGGATCATGGGTCTGCATATCAATTTGGCAAGGATTTTTATGCCAGAAGCCCTTCCTGACACAACCCTCCCCATTTACCCGGGCTTGGGACTGGTCCAGGGAATACACTGGTTTTGTGCTTCCCCGTGTGGATGGGTAACAAACTTTTCAGATAGCAGATTTGAAAAAGAAATAAATTAAAAAGGTGCGTTAGTTAACTCACCCATCTTGCGTACAATGATAAGTAAGCAACAAAGTGGAAAGACCTACTGGTTTGATGTACTTTGAAAAGCTTGTGTTGCCTAAGAATGGAAACGGGCTCGTCACGTTGATGTTATTATGCTCCTTTTTAAACTCCAGCTGGCCTTACAGTGGCTATGCTAAGCCCCTTTTCCACTAGTACCTACTCAGTCCTACTTGCCTCAATTCAGTTTGTCGGGTTTTCCATTAGTACCTGGTACCAGGTACTTTTTTGGGACCTACCTCAGTGAGGTTCCAACTGTGCTGTCGAGCTGAAAATGTGACGTCAACAGATTGCAGGCCACTGATTGGCCAGGGTGTAACGTCAGTGGATGAGTGATGTCTTCACAAGATTCAAAACCGCCATTTGTAAGTTTGGCTGTGAGTTTTTGTTATTTCTGTGATAATCAACGAAATACAGCTGTGGACAAAATTGTTGGTACCCCTCTGTTAATGAAAGAAAAACCCACAATGGTCACAGAAATAACTTGAATCTGACAAAAGTGGTAATAAATAAAAATTCTATGAAAATTAACCAATGAAAATCAGACAATGCTTTTGAATTGTGGTTCAACAGAATTATTTAAAAAAAAAAAAACAAACTCATGAAACAGGTCTGGACAAAAATGATGGTACCCTTAACTTAATATTTTCTTGCACAACCTTTTGAGGCAATCACTGCAATCAAACGATTTCTGTAACTGTCAATGAGACTTCTGCACCTCTCAGTAGGTATATTGGCCCACTCCTCATGAGCAAACTGCTTCAGTTGTCTCAGGTTTGAAGGGTGCCTTCTCCAGACGGCATGTTTCAGCTCCTTCCACAGATGTTCAATAGGATTTAGATCTGGGCTCATAGAAGGCCACTTTAGAATAGTCCAATGTTTCACTCTTAGCCATTCTTGGGTGTTTTTAGCTGTGTGTTTTGGGTCATTATCCTGTTGCAAGACCCATGACCTGCGACTGAGACCAAGCTGTCTGACACTGGGCAGCACATTTCTCTCTAGAATACCTTGATAGTCTTGAGATTTCATTGTACCCTGCACAGATTCAAGACACCCTGTGCCAGATGCAGCAAAGCAGCCCCAGAACATAACAGAACCTCCTCCATGTTTCACAGTAGGGACAGTGTTCTTTTCTTGGTATGCTTCATTTTTGCGTCTGTGAACATAGAGCTGATGTGCCTTGCCAAAAAGTTTGTTTTGTCTCGTCTGTTTGTAGAACATTCTCCCAGAAGCTTTGTGGCTTGTCAACATGCAGTTTGGCAAATTCCAGTCTGGCTTTTTTATGATTTGTTTTTAACAGTGGTGTCCTCCTTGGTCGTCTCCCATGAAGTCTACTTTGGCTCAAACAACAACGGTTGGTGCGATCTGACACTGATGTACCTTGACCTTGGAGCTCACCATGAATGTGTTTAGAGGTTGTTCTGGGCTCTTTTGTTACCATTCGTATTATCCGTCTCTTCCATTTTTCATCAAGTTTCCTCCTGCGGCCATGTCCAGGGAGGTAAATTTCTGAATAATATGTGCAACTGTAGTCACAGGAACATCAAGCTGCTTTGAGATGGTCTTATAGCCTTTACCTTTAACATGCTTGTCTATCATTTTCTTTCTAATCTTCTGAGATAACTCTCTCCTTTGCTTCCTCTGGTCCATGTTTAGTGTGGTACACACCATGTCACCAAACAGCACAGTGACTACTTGTCTCCCTTTAAATAGGCCGACTGACTGATTACAAGTTTGTAGACACCTGTGATGTTAATTAGAGGACACATCTTGGTTGAATATGTCCCTATGGTCACATTATTTTCAATCTTTTCTAGGGGTACCATCATTTTTGTCCAGGCCTGTTTCATGAGTTTGTTTTTTAAAGTAATTCTGTTGAACCACAATTCAAAAGCACTGTCTGATTTTCACTGGTTAATTTTCATAGAATTTTTATTTATTACCACTTTTGTCAGATTCAAGTTATTTCTGTGACCATTGTGGGTTTTTCTTTCATTAACAGAGGGGTACCAACAATTTTGTCCACGTGTGTAAATGGCTACACACAAATCAACACCATCACAAAACATTATCTTCTCCGTGAGCAGCCATCAGCTCAGAGACCTCCTGGTATTTCACTTCAGAGCGCTCCGTCGGTGCTGGGGCTGAAAAGTTCATATAGTGGTCAAATTTGACCAATTGTGGTTATTTTTCAAGAGTCTCCCCATCGGTGTGCACAGTTCTTTCATCAGTGTTGCAGTGCTTGGATCCCTGCGCTTGAAAAATAAACATCTGGTCAAATTTGACAACTATGAACTTTTCAGCCCCGTTGGCCCTGTTGCGGCAGAGCGAGCCGAAATGAAAATGTGTACCAGGAGGTCTCCGAGCTGATGACTGCTCACGGGGAAGATAGTGAGTGTTTTGTGATTTTTAAGCATCTTTTACGTTAGTTATCAGTGAAAACATCAGCATTTCAACAACTTAACGGGGTAATGACAGCCTTCCTGTTCTGAACCCAACCCCACCCACTTGAGGTAGTACTCAGTTGAAATGAAATGAAAACCCAATCACACCGTGTCGAGTAGAGTCGAGGGTGAATCAGGCTGAGTAGGTACTAGTGGAAATGGGGCTTTAGTGTGTGTGTGTGTGTATAGTGGTTTGCTTTTCTGTTGCTGCTTGTCTTGACAGTTTGGATTCGTAGCACTCGTATGGATGAACAAGTGTTGCAGTACATAGCTCTTTTCATAGTGAGCTGAGCTGTCTGCCACGTGTCTATGTTTCATGCATACACAGTGAATGTAAGCTTTAAGGTATGGTGCATTCTTTTATGTAGGAACAACTCTGATTTGGGGTGTGTCCAATCTGTTAAGTATCTGCTGAGATTGGGTGACTCTTCAAAGCTGAGATCACATGTAGCATTCCTGAAGTCAGAAACCACAATGTAGTCAAAATGTTGTATAGACAAGTACACATGAAAAACAAAGGTACTTTTGGAACTTTTTCTTCTTCGTTGTTTTTGCAAATATGTCATTAGATTGGCTCTGTTTGTATTCTACGAGAGCGGCTTTCCAATGGGAACGCATCTCGTATTCTTGCTTTTTTGAGATACAGTATATTTAACTCATATAAGACATCTGGTGACAAAACACAGATGTTTGCTGAACTGTGCAATTCAGTGTTGGATTTTTTTTTTTCTATTACTAAAATACATCAAAATTGGGGCCTAAAAAGATGTGAGCCTCAGGTTGGTCACCCACAGAGTAGTTTTATGTGGACTGGAGGTGCAATCACATTTCTGCTTGTATTCAATGTTGTCACTTGGTGTCACCGACTATCTTTGGAAGTTGTTTGGCAGATCAGATCACAGTCTGTTTTCTGTGCAATTTGATGGTATTTACACCTGTACTTAGTATCCGATTGTGATCTAAATATAAGATAAGATAAGATAAGATAAGCCTTTATTAGTCCCACAACGGGGAAATTCCAGGATTGCAACAGCACAGGGATAGCAACACTCAGAGCAACAATCAGAAGGCAAGAAAAAAAAAAAAAAACAAAAAAAAAAAAAAAAAAAAAAAAAACAAGCAAGCAAGAGCAGCTAATAAACATATGTACGTATTACTATAAAATATATATATATACACACACACACAGACACACAGTGCAGAGCATTGTAGCTGGATGGAATAAATATATGAATATATGAACACACAGTGCAGAGCATTGCAGCTAGGTGGAATAAATATGTAAATATATAAACACCCACAGTACGGAGCATTGCAGCTAGGTGGAATAAATATGCAAGTATATAAACACACACAGTGCGGAGCAATGTAGCTAGATGGAATAATATGTAGATATATAAATATATAAACACCCACAGTACGGAGCATTGTAGCTAGATGGAATAAATATGTAAATATATAAACACACACAGTGCAGAGCATTGTTGCTAGATGGAATGAAACAGCATAACCGTCTACTTAGTTATCCTACATGGTATGATTATGTGCCCATACATATTCTCACCCTCCATAGCGACCGGTATGTTCCTAGTTGTATGCCGGAGAGGACCATTGTGTAAGTCTATTGCATCTTTTGCATTCAAAAAACTATTAGTTTGTTACGTCTTTTTGCTATCTCTGCGAGCAGCCCTGCTTAGGTTGTACAGTCTGACAGCCGTTGGTAGGAAGGACCTACGAAACCTCTCGGTTGTGCACCTGGGATGATGTAGTCTGCTGCTAAATGAGCTCCTCAGTGCATTCAGTATGTCCTGCATAGGGTGGAACTCGGACTCCAGCAGAGATGACAGTTTAGCCACCGTCCTTCTCTCTCCTATCTCCTCCATCGGATCAAGGCGCTGCCCCAGGACAGAGCTAGCTTTCTTAATCAGTTTGTTCAGTCTCTTCCTATCGGCTGCAGTAATGCCACTGCCCCAGCAGACCACTCCAAAAGTGATGGCTGATGCCACCACCGTGTCATAGAATGACTTCAGCAGCGCCCCTTGTACACCAAAAGACCTGAGTCTCCTCAGCAGGAACAGCCTGCGCTGTCCCTTCTTGTAGAGTGCATCAGTATTGTGTGACCAGTCTAGTTTATTGTTCAGATGAATACCCAGGTACTTATAGGATGTCACCATCTCGATGTCTGTTCCCTGTATATTTACTGGTACTGTGAGGGGCTGCCCATGCCTGCGGCAGTCCACCACCAGCTCCTTAGTTTTCCTCGCGTTGATCTGGAGGCAGTTCCGATGGCACCAGTCCACGAAGTCCTGGATAAGCCCTCTGTACTCAGCTTCATCTCCATTGGAGATGAGGCCAACGATCGCAGAGTCATCAGAGAACTTCTGTAGATGGCAGTGTGTTGTGTTGTGTGAGAAGTCTGCAGTATAAAGAGTGAACAGGAAGGGAGCCAGCACCGTTCCCTGGGGGGCCCCCGTGCTACTGATGATCGTGTCGGACACACAGTCCCGGGTTCTCACAAACTGAGGCCGGTTCGTGAGGTAGTCCAGGATCCATGATGACAGGTGCTGGTCCACCCCTGCGCGCAGCAGCTTGTCCTTCAGGATCATCGGTTGGATGGTGTTGAAAGCACTGGAGAAGTCAAAGAACATGATCCTCACCATATTCCCGGGCTTCTCCAGGTGGGACAGAGAACGGTGAAGGAGGAAGATCACCGCATCCTCCACCCCAATGCCATGCTGGTAGGCGAACTGGAGTGGATCCATCGCTGGTTCCACCAGGGGGCGGAGGTGAGCAAGGAGCAGTCTCTCCAGGGTCTTCATCAAGTGGGACGTCAAGGCCACCGGTCTGTAGCTGTTCAGGTCTTTGGGGTGGGAAGTTTTTGGTACAGGTACCACACAAGATGTTTTCCACAGCTGTGGTACCCTCCCCAGTTTCAAGCTCATGTTGAAGATATACGTCACAATCCCACACAGCTGGTCTGCACAGGACTTGAGGAGCTTTGCGCTGATGCCGTCCGGTCCCGGCGCCTTCCTCGCCTTGAGGAAGGCGCCAAAACAAATTGGAATTGCACTCAAAAGACATGCAGACCAACGCCCTGGAGCCCTATGCTAATTGGGGTGAAAGCCAATGTTAAATTCTATCTCCCTTCCTATTGTAATGGAATGCCCAGATTAACTACAATCAGACCCTACCAATTGTCAGGGTTAAAAGGCAGGGTAAAGCTCATTTAATATTTGGATGTTGTATGACATCATATTCAAATTCTGCTAGCACTAAACCTGATAATAAAGGCACCATAAGGCAAGTTTAAAGGTTATGCCAGAATGTAAATCTGAAACTTGGTGACCTATATGAATCCTCAAGGTCAAAGTCATTTGACATTGATGTGCCCAAGACACTGTTCTAACATGTGCACAATTTTCTTGCCCTTACGTAGCTCTAATAAAGTCACTGTTGGTTAAAATTGACTTTCAGCTTATGACTCCAAACACATAGCAACACATGCTAATCCTGAGATTCACCTGTGTATACCATGTTTGGTCACCCTAACTTCGTTCTTTTTCAAGCTATAGTCTGGACAGATGGAGGCAACTGCCATGGTGTGGGTGTTAAAAAAAAATAAAATAAAATAAAAATATATATATATATAAATAAATAAATTAAAAAAATTAATGCCAGTTGAAAATGTGGCCAAAGCTCTTACCTTTGTTACAAACCTCTGCATCTTTCTCCACTTTGTTGTGCACTATGCTGAGTCACGGGATTGTTGTAAAGGCTCTGCACATGTTCATAAAGCTGTCTGAGAAAAGCATGACTGAAAACAACATTGTTAAACTTTAATATTGCCAACAGACATTAATAAATACTATGGTTATTTATTTTTGTACTTTTGTAATTCTTCATTATATTTACAAATCCTTTTTCCAGTTTCTGTATTGTTGCGTGCTGTAAAAACGGGAAGAGACGAGTGCCATCATTGTGGTTAAAACTCCTCGTCCTTTAATGATTTACTTTTACACATTAAACTATATTTTTGTGTTCACCTCATACATGAAGAGTAAAAGGTGAAAGAGTTTAAATCCCAACCCTTTTTGTTCTGGTTAGTTTGATGTCTCTTTTTGTTGCTGTGGTAACGGTGGCTGCAGTTTGTCACTGCAGGTCCCACAACTGAGCAAACTCATTACACCAATGAGAGCAGCTGGTGTTTGTTTCCAGTGAGATACACTGCTGCTGCTTTATAGTCCAGTTGAAACGAAATAAACTACTTTTTTTTTTTTTTTAAAAGGATGTGCCATCTCTTTTTATGAGACAGTTCTGTTTCTCCCCTCCGTGGATTGCCACCTTATCATGGTGAAGGGTTTTGCATGCCTTAATGATCCTAGGAGCCATGTTGTCGGGGGCAGCTTGCCCCGGTATGGTCTCCCAAGGCAAACTGGTCCTTGGTGAAGGGTCAGACCAAGAGCGATCCCGTAGATCCCAATGAAAAAAAGTTACATCAAGGACACAAAGGAGCCACATGGGTCCGACCTCCAGTGGGTTCACCATCTGCAGGAGGGATCATGGGGATCATGGTGCTATGTGAACCGGGTGGTAGTGTGAGCTTCTCTGTTTAGACTGCTGCCTCCACATCTAGGATGATAGAAGATGGATTGGATGGATGGAGTTCTGTTTCTAACAACCATGTTTTTGCATAAAGAACCAATGTTTATTAATGTTTGTTCTTTTCTGACCAAAACCCAGAGCCACAGACGATTCACAAATAGTTGCTTTCTTTCCAAAATTTTGTACGCTTACAAATGACTACACATCCCATCCTGCACCAGAGTTCACCAGAGTAACAGACTGGTTAATTCCTCCACACATTAGACTTTTCAGTCATTTTTTTAAAAAATCATTCAGATCTGAAAGCTCCCTGTCCACACTGTATATGGTCCGGATGGAGCGCGACTGACTTCGACTGGGGACATCGTCGGGTGATGGAAGGAATACTTCAAGGATCTTCTCAACCCCACTGACATGCCTTCCACAGAAGAAGCAGATCTTGGGGACGAGAGGGACGGCTTGCTCTTCAGTGGCTGGGCCCCAGGGGTGGATGAGATTTGCCCTGACTACCTCAAGGCCGTGGATGTTGTCGGGCTGTCATGGTTGACATGCCTCTGCAACATTGGATGGAGGTCGGGGAGAGTTTCTTTGGCATGGCAAACCAGGCGGTGGGTCCTCTCTTTAAGAAGGGGACCAGCGGGTGTGTTCCAACTTTAGGGGGATCACACTCCTCAGTCTCCCTGAAGAAGGTATATGCCAGGGTACTGGAGAGGAGAGTCCAGCCATTCGTTAAACCTTGGATTCAGGCGGAGCAATCTGGTTTTCGTCCTGGCCATGGAACATTGGACCAACTCTTTACCCTCTCGAGAATCCTCGAGGGTTCGTGGGAGTTTGCACAACCAGTCCACGTGTGTTTTGTGGACTTGGAGAAGGCATTCGACCACATCCACTGTGGCCTCTTGTGGGGGGTGCTTCTGGAGTATGGGGTATTGGGCTTGTTGCTACAAGCTACCCGGTCTCTATATGACCGTTGCAAGAGTTTGGTTTGTATTGCCAACAACCAGTCAAACTCGTTTCCAGTGAGAGTTGGACTCTGACTGGAGGATCTCATCACTGTTGGAGGATCTCATCACTGTTGTTTGCAGATTATGATGATGTCCTGTTGGCTTCATTCAGCAATGACCTACAGCTCTTGCTGGGACGGTTTGTTACCAAGTGTGAAGCAGCTGGAAGAGACTCAGCACCTCCAAGTCCGTGGTCCTCAGCTGAAAAAGGGTGAATTGTCCTCTCCAGGTTGGAGACAAACTCCTCCATTTGGGGCAGGAGCTTAAGTATCTTGGGGTCTTACTCATGAGTGAGGGAAGAATGGAGAGGGAGATTAACAGATGGATCGTAGCAGCATCTGCAGTGATGCAGACATTGTACCGGTCTGTTGTGGTGAAGAGGGAGCTGAGCTCTAAAGCAAAGCTGTCGATTTACCGGTCAATCTACAGTGGTGTTTGCCCCCTAACTGATTTCTCATGTTTTTGTATGTCACACTTAAATGGTTCAGATCATCAAACAAATTTAAATATTAGACAAAGATAACGACAAGTAAACATAAAATGCAGTTTTAAAATGAAGGTGTTCATTATTAAGGGTTAAAAAAAATAATAAATCCAAACTTACATGGCCCTGTGTGAAAAAGTAATCCCCCCACCATTAACTGTGGTTTATCACATCTTTGGAAAGCAGAGTTCAGTTTCTCTAGCCACACCCAGGCCTGATTACTGCCACACCTGTTCTCAATCAATAAATTACTTAAATAGGACCTGCCTGACAAAGTGAAGTAGACCAGTTCAATTCAGTTTTTTATTTATATAGTGCCAAATCACAACACAGGTCATCTCAAGGCACTTTACAGAAAAGAGTGGGTTTATGCCACACTCGTAGTTTATAGAACCCAGCGGAGACCCCTAAGAGCAAGCACTGTGGCGACACAGGTGAGGAAAAACTTCCCTTTAATGGGCAGAAACCTCGGGCGGAACAACAGCTCATAGAGGACACACAGCCATCTGCCTCAACCGGCTGGGTTGAGTAGCTACATTCAAAACAAACATACAAATACAACATTCAAAGCCAAACAGTCTAATACCAAGCCTGGCCAGGCTGCACATGCGAGCGAAGGCCTGGCAGGGGCAGTATTTCTAACTAAAGGCTTTATCAAAGAGAAAAGATTTCAACTTGCTCTTGAATAAAGAGAGTGTCTGCGTCCCGAACTGTACTGTGAAGATGGTTCCACAGGAAGGGAGCTTGATAGCTGAAAGCTCTACCTCCCAATCTACTTCTCGATACCTTGGGGACCACTAGTAGTTTGGATTTTTGGGAGCGCAGAGCTCTGGTTGGATGATCGGGGACTAAGAGTTCTTGCAAGTAAGAAGGAGCCATACCATTAAGAGCTTGATAGGTTAAGAGCAATATCTTGAATTCAATTCTATATTTTATTGGGAGCCAGTGTAAAGAAGCTAAGACTGGAGTAATGTGATCTCTTCTCCCAGTTCTCATAAGGATACGTGCAGCTGCATTCTGAATGAGTTGGAGAAACTTTATGGACTTATTTGGGCAACCTGATAAAAGTGAATTACAATAGTCAAGTCTAGAGGTGATAAAGGTGTGGACAAGTTTCTCTGCATCTTTATGAGGCAGGATGGACCTAATTTTAGAGATATTACGCAGATGGAAGAAGGTGATCTTAATGGCTTGCTGTATATGAGAGTTGAAAGACGCATGTTGGTCAAAGACAACTCCAAGATTCCTAACAGAAGGCGTAGAAGCCAGTGCAATGCCATCTAGTGTTGTTATCTTGCTAAAAGGAGTACTTCTAGCATGTTTGGAGCCAAGAACGATGACTTCAGTTTTATCAGTATTCAGCAGTAGAAAATTGTATTTCATCCAGGTTTTGATATCCTTAAGACACTCCTGGAGTAAACCCAACTGGCTGGGATCGTCTGGACTGATGGATAAATACAATTGAGTGTCGTCAGCAAAACAATGAAAATGAATAGAATGCTTCCTCATAATGTCTCCCAAAGGCAGCATGTATAATGTAAACAATAATGGTCCAAGTACTGATCCCTGCGGAACTCCATAGCTAACCGTGGTCTGAGTAGAGGACTTGTTATGGACATGAGTAAACTGGGAACGGTCAGATAGAGATGACTGGAACCATCATAGCGTTGTTCCATTCAAGCTAATTTGCTGTTCAAGTCTCTCTAGCAGAATAAGGAGGTCAATGGGATCAAAGGCAGTGCTGAGGTCCAATAAAACAAGGACAGAGACAAGTCCTTTGTCAATTGCCATAAAGATGTCATCAGTAACTTTCACTAAGGCTGTCTCTGTGCTGTGATGTTTCCTAAAACCTGACTGAAATTTTTCAAATATAGAATTTTTTTCTAAAAAGGTGCTTAGTTGATTGGCGACTACTTTTTTGAGGATCTTGGAAAAGTAGGGGAGGTTAGATATTGGTCTATAATTGGCCAAAATCCCAGAATCAAGAGAAGGTTTTTTTAAGTACAGGTTTAATTACTGCCACTTTAAAGGACTGCGGTACATGTCCTGTCAATAGGGACATATTAATTATGTTCAAAAGAGATGGACTAATCAGAGATAGCAATTACTTCACCTGTCTAGTGGGGATTGGGTCTAAAAGACAAGTAGTTGGTTTAGAGGCTGACAGTATTAGGGCTAGATCAGAATGATTAATACGATAAAATTTAGAAAAGTGGAGTTCTGAGCCTGTGGGCACAGCAGTGTTAGGTAGAGGCTTGGTATTTTTAGGGGGGCTATTTTTTGGAATATTATTCCTAATACTGACAATTTTATCATAAAAAAAAATTTAAAAAGTCGTCAGCACTAAGAGTTGGAGGGATGTAGGGATCTATGGAATTTTGGCTCTTGCTTAGCTGAGCCACAGTGTTGAAGAGAAATCTGTGGTTGTTTTTATTTTCTTCTATCAAGGATGAATAGTACTGTCGCCTAGCACTACAGAGAAATTTCTTATAGGTGGTAAGGCTGGCATTCCAGGCTGAACAAGATTCTTCTGTCTTATTTGCACACCACAGCCTTTCACAGGATCTAACTTTCTGTTTTAACTTACGGGTGTGGGAGTTGTACCGTGGAGCTAGTCTCCTATTTTTAATAGTTTTCTTTTTAAGAGGGGCTATGGAGTCAAGTGTTGACTGCAGTGAGGCTGCAGTACTACAAACTCAGTTCAATTCAGCTTTATTAATACTGTGCCACATCACAACAAAAGCCGTCTCGTGGCACCACAGTGCAGAAAAAAACCCCCACACAGTCTCAGAAAAACCCAGCAATCAGACGATCCCTTATGAGCAAGCACTAAGCGACACTGGAGAGGAAAAACTCCCATTTGGCAGGAAGAAACCTCTACCAGAACCAGGCTCAGGGAGGGGCAGTCATCTGCTGCGACAGGCTGGGAGTGAGGGGATAGGGAAGATGGAGAGGACAGACATAAAAAACATAACAGTAAGATGCCAAGTACATTATTGGAGGTCAACCAGCAGTATGGATCAGATAACAACAGAACAAAAGTGGGGTTAAGAGACACAAAATCCCTCCTTAAATGTAAGCTATATTAAAAAGGAAGGATTTTACCCTGTTCTTAAAAACAGAGACCAAGTCTGACTCCCGGACCCAGAGTGGTAACTGGTTCCAGAGAGAAGGGGCTTGGTAGCAGAAGGCTCTGCCTCCCACTATACTTTTGGAGATTCTGGGCACCACAAGTAAGCCAGCATTTTGGGAGTGTAATGCTCTATTAGGATGGTAAGGTAATATCAGATCTTTTATATATTGGGGGGGGGGGGGGCTGATTGTTAAGAGCTTTGAAAGTAAGAAGAAGGATTTTAAACTTGATTCTAAATTCTATGGGAAGCCAATGAAGGGAGGACAGAACCGGGGAGATATGATCTCTTTTTCTAGAACCAGTTAAAATTCTAGCAGCAGCATTTTGAATCAACTGAAGATTTTTTAAGGATACTTTAGGACAACCAGATAATAGCGAATTACAATAATCTAATCGAGAGCTGACAAAGGCGTGAATCAGTTTCTCAGCATCATTCAGAGACAAAATGCTCCTGATCTTGGCAATATTGCGTAGATGATAGAAGGCAGTCTTAGAAACAGTTTTAATACGTGAATTAAAGGACAAATCTTGATCAAAAATAACTCCAAGGTTCCTCACAGAACTGTTTGAGAGTGGCAGCATCTAAATTAATGGCATAATATGAAACAAAATTTCTTAAGATGTTTTGGGCCAACAAGAATGACTTCAGTCTTATCAGAGTTTAATAGTAAAAAATTACAAGTCATCCAAGCTTTGATGTCCTTAAGACAGGCATCTAACTTGGCTAATTGATTACAATCATCGGGCTTCATTGACAGGTATAGTTGTGTGTTGTCTGCATAACATAATCCTCATAATTTAAAAATTAAATGTGGTTTACTAAATATTAGGGCTCTAACTCCCAAGTCTCTGTTAGTCCATGATCTGTTAATTGATCATCAGATTGATTTAATTTCCCTTACAGAGACTTGGTTAGGGCAAGAGGATTATGTTGGTTTAAATGAATCAACTCCCTCTGGTTATTTAAACTGTCAAAATCCCAGAAGTTCTGGTCGTGGAGGAGGAGTAGCAACAATTTACCATTCCAAATTACTAGTTAATGTAAAGCAAAAAACATGTTATAATTCCTTTGAGGGCCTGGTCCTTAGTATTGGGCACTTTAGCAATTTTAGGTTAAATCCAATTTTATTTGCCATAGTTTATCGTCCCCCAATCAACCTACTCAGAATTTTTATCCGAATTTGCTGATTTCTTAGCTGATTTAGTGCTGAAATCTGATAGAATAATTATAGTAGGGGACTTTAATATACATGTGGATGTAGATAGTGACTGCCTTAATGTGGCATTTAATTCAATATTAAACTCGATTGGGTTTTCTCAGAAAGTAGGAAATTCTACTCATTACCTCCACCATACATTGGGCCTTGTTCTGACATATGGCATAGAAATAGAAAATCTTGTAGTGTCTCCTCATAACCCTGTACTGTCAGACCATTGTCTGTTAACCTTTGATTTTACCATTTCTGACTATTTGGCTCCTAAAGAAAAATATTATTACAGTAGATGCCTCTCAGATGATGCTGTTTCCAAATTTATGCAGATTGTTTCCTCTATGCCATGTGTCAACACAACGGAAATAAGCTATAGACAGCTTGCTCCTTCTGTAATTGATAACATGGTGGATAGTGTTTCAGCTTCTCTGCATCAGGCTCTAGACTTGGTGGCCCCCTTAAAAAAGAAAAAGTCTAAGAGATTTCTAACTCCTTGGTTCAACACAGAAACTCGTAGCTTAAAACAGAAGACTCGTCAATTAGAAAGAAAATGGCGCTCTACTAATTTAGATGAAATCTATTTAGCTTGGAGAAATCATCTTTTAATTTATAAAAAATCTCTTAGAAAAGCTAGAAGGAGTTATTACTCTGCATTAATAGAAGAGAACAAGAATAATCCCAGGTTTCTTTTCAGTACTGTAGCCAGGTTGACAAAGAGTCAGGACTCTGTCAATCCTAGCATTCCCTTAGAGCTTACTAGTCAGGACTTTATGAACTTTTTCAATAATAAAATTTCATCCATCAGAGATAAAATCAATCAGATTCTTCCCACAGTTAACTTAAATACTGTAACTACTACAACTCCTTCTTTTGATGTCTGTCTTGATGAGTTTACTCCAATCGACCTTTGTGAGTTAGACAAAATAGTTTCCTCATCCAAACCTTCAACTTGTCTTTTAGACCCTATTCCTACTAGGTTATTTAAAGAAGTCTTCCCACTTATTGGTAGCTTTATTCTTCATATAATCAATTCTTCATTAACTTTAGGCCATGTACCGCAGGCTTTTAAAACAGCTGTAATTAAACCCTTACTCAAAAAGCCAACGCTAGATCCAGGAGCTTTAGCTAACTATAGACCAATCTCTAATCTCCCTTTCATTTCAAAAATCTTAGAAAGAGTTGTTGCTACGCAATTATTCGACCACCTGCAGGGAAATGGTTTACTTGAAGAGTTTCAATCTGGGTTTAGAATCCATCATAGTACTGAAACAGCCTTAGCGAAGGTCACTAACGACGTCCTCATTGCATCTGATAATGGACTAGTTTATGTACTTGTCCTTTTAGACCTTAGTGCAGCTTTTGATACTATCGATCATAATATTCTACTTGATAGATTAGAACACTATGTTGGACTTAATGGAACTTCGTTGCAGTGGTTTAGATCTCATTTATCTGATAGGTTCCAGTTTGTTCATGTAAATAATGAGTTTTCTTTCAACTCAAAGCTTAGTCATGGAGTTCCACAGGGATCTGTGCTAGGCCCTACTCTTTTTAGTTTATATATGCTTCCGTTAGGCAACATTATTAGAAAGCACTGTATACATTTTCATTGTTATGCAGATGACACACAATTATACCTGTCAATGAAGCCAGATGATAGTAATCAATTAGCCAAGTTAGAAGCCTGTCTTAAGGAAATCAAAGCTTGGATGACTTGTAATTTCCTGCTATTAAATTCAGATAAGACTGAAGTCATTCTTGTTGGTCCAAAAAACCTTAGAAATTCCTTTCCAAATCAAACTTTCAGTTTGGATGCAGTTACTCTCTCTTAATAGCTCTGTGAGGAACCTTGGAGTTATTTTTGATCAGGATTTGTCCTTCAATTCACATATTAAATTTGTTTCTAAGACTGCCTTCTATCATTTGCGTAATATTGCCAAAATTAGGAGCATCTTGTCTCAGAGTGATGCTGAGAAACTGATCCACGCTTTTGTTAGCTCGAGATTAGATTATTGTAATTCTTTATTATCAGGTTGTCCTAAAACATCTTTAAAAAGTCTTCAGCTGATCCAAAATGCTGCAGCAAGAGTTTTAACAGGTACTGGAAAGAGAGATCATATCTCTCCGGTTCTGGCCTCCCTTCATTGGCTTCCCATAGAGTTTAGAATTAAGTTTAAAATCCTTCTTCTTACTTACAAAGCTCTAAACAATCAGGCTCCTTTTTATTTAAAAGATCTGATACTACCGTATTATCCTAACAGAGCACTACGCTCCCAAAATGCAGGACTACTTGTAATACCTAGAATCTCCAAAAGTACAATGGGAGGCAGAGCCTTCAGTTATCAAGCTCCTCTCCTGTGGAATCAGCTGCCAATCTGGATTCGGGAGTCAGACTCGATCTCTGTTTTTAAGATTAGGGTTAAAACCTACCTTTTTGATATAGCCTACAATTAGGGAGGGATCATGTGTTTCTGAACCCTCCCTTAGTTATGCTGCTAATAGGTTTAGTCAGCCGGGGGACCTCCAGTAATGCACTGGGCCTCACTCCTTTCCTCACTCTCTATGAAATATTTTTTTTTGCTGGTCATTAACATTTGTTTGTTCTCTCCCATAGATTGAGTCCCCATCGTGCTGTTTGCTCTCTACATGTCTGTTCTTTTCATCTTCTCTGTCCCCTCACCCCCCAGCCAGTCGCAGCAGATGACTGCCCCTCCCTGAGCCTGGTTCTGCTGGAGGTTTCTTCCTGTTAAAAGGGAGTTTTTCCTCTCCACCGTCGCCAAGTGCTTGCTCACAGGGGATCACCTGATTGCTGGGGTCTTTCTGCAACTGTGGGGGTTCCCCCCTACAGTTGATAGTGCTATGAGATGACTGTTGTTGTGAAATGGCGCTATATAAATAAAGTTGAATTGAATTGAATTGAATAACGGTGAAAATGTATACAGTGCTTTCTGATGATATTACCTAACGGGAGCATATATAGACTAAAAAGAGTAGGGCCCGACACAGATCCCTGTGGAACTCCGTGACTGAGTTTAGGGTTGGAAGAAAATTCATCATTGATATGGACAAACTGAAATTAATCGGACAAATAAGATCTAAACCACTGCAACAGAGTTCCTCTCAGTCCATCAAAGTGTTCTATCAAGTAGAATAGCATGATCGATAGTGTCAAAGGCTGCACTGAGATCTAAAAGAACAAGAACAGAGACAAGTCCATTATCAGATGCAGTCAGGAGGTCATTAGTGACCTTGACTAAGGCAGTTTCAGTGCTGTGATGAGCTCTGAACCCAGATTGAAACACCTCAAACAAACCAACTCCCTGCAAATGGTCAGATAATTGCACAGCAACAACTCTTTCCAAGATTTTTGAAATGAAAGGCAAATTAGAGATTGGTCGATAATTGGCCAAAACTCCAGGATTGAGCGTCGGTTTTTTGAGTAAGGGTTTAATTACAGCAGTTTTAAAAGCCAGTTGGTACATAACCCAGAGTTACGGCTACCAATAATTGGGAAGATAATTTTAAATAATCTGGAAGGAATAGGGTCCAAAAGGCAAGATGAAGGCTTAGATGAGGAAATTATTTTATCCAACTCTATAAGAGGTCAATTGGAGTAAACTTATCTAAGCAGATAACAATTGAGGGAGTTGCAGTAGTTAATGTACTTGAGTTTACGGTAGGAAGAATCTGACTGATTTCATCTCTTATAGATAAAATTTTAAGATTGAAAAAGTTCAGAAAGTCCTGGCTTGAAAGCTCAGGGGGGATGCGAGGATTGACCAAGTCCTGGCTCTTTGTAATCCTGGCTATAGTGTTGAAGAGAAACCTAGGGTTATTCTTGTTTGCTTCTATTAATGCAGAATAATAGCTTGATCTGGCTTTTCTAAGAGATTTTTTATAGATTAAGAAATGATTTCTCCATGCTAAGTAGAATTCATCTGAATTAGTTGAACACCATTTCCTTTCCAATTGATGAGTTTTCTGTTTTAAGCCACGAGTTTCTGAGTTAAACCAACTAAAAGGTCTAATTCTAATGGATTCAAGTAGTCAGTGCTGTCTGCTATATTGAGGCATGTAGTGGACTAAGTGCTGAAGGGATTAATTCTTTAAAAATAAAGCGAGCCACAGCATTATCAGATAAGTATCTGGTAACTATATTTCTGCTTGGTGCTGTGAAATCAGATAACACAAATTTCAGAGTTATCAAATAGTGGTCAGTGTAGGATTTTGAGGGATGACTAGCAGCTCATCAATTTCTACACCGTAGGCCAAGACCAGGTCAAGGGTGTGATTATGATGATGAGTTGGTTTTCTAACACACTGAGGAAAAACCAGTTGAATTTAAGAGGGAGAGAAATGCTACAGTATGACTATCATTATCACCAGCTATGATAATCTTGTCTGAACTAAGAACTAAGGTTGTTAAGAACTCGGAGAATTCAGACATAAATTCAGCAAAAGAAGCACTGGGAGGGTGATATACTGTGGTAAATAAAATAGGCTGCTCTGACCTCCAGGATGGATGTGCTAAGCTCAAAAGTAAGCATTCAAAAGAGTTATAATTTGAATTTAGCTTAGGCTGAGGGTTCATTGGTAATGTGGATTCATATATTACCCTGACACCACCACCTCGGCCAGTGTTTCTAGGAATATGAATATTACCATAGCTGGGAGGAGTGGCCTCATTGATACTAACAAAATCATCGGGATGTAGCCATGTTTCTGTGAGACAGAGTACATTTATATTGTAATCCATGATCATATCATTAATTAAGGTCGCTTTATCTGACAGAGGTCTTCAGCAGTCCACATTTAATTATTTTATTTAACTGTAAAAATAATAATGCATCAGATTTATATAGCGCTTTATCACAGACACTCAAAGACGCTTTACAAGTAGATACATTATTCATTCACTCCAGACAGACAATGGTAGTGGCAAGCTACTACTGTAGCCACAGCTGCCCTGGGGCAGGCTGACGGAAACGTGGCTGCCAATCCGCGCCAATGGCCTCACCGGCCACCACCGAACATTTAAACATTTATACACATTCATACCCAGTGTTATGGGCACTGGAGGCAATGCGGGTGAAGTGTCTTGCCTAGGGACACAACGGCAGGATATCTGGGGAGAGCGGGATTCAAACCGCCAACCATCGGGTTATTAGACGACCTGCTCTACCTCCTGAGCCACTGCCACCCCGGAGCCAACTACCTCCTGAGCCAATGCCTATAACTGTGGTAAATTAGTGGTTTTAATCTGTATTAAGTTATGTTGTATTTGTCTTGGGTTATAATGTTTTGGGTAACAGGAGACGGACACAATCTCTGTGGGGTTACGAACTGAAGACTGATCTAAACAGTGAGAATTATTTGGAGTAATAGGATTAATACGAGAAGTGGAACCAAAGAAGGGCTGGTTGGCAGACCCAGGTACTTTGGGGTGAGTTAACACACCAGCTTTCAGTCACTGTACTAAAAAATGTTGAATGGAATAAAACAGATTGTCCCTTAGAACACGTGCACCGAGTCTATTTGGATGGATGCCATCTGGCCTCATAAATGATGGGCGGTTCCAGAACAGGTTGAAATTGTCTATAAAACCAATGTTAAAAGTAGGACATGTTGAACACAACCAGGTATTAAGGCTAAGAGTTCTGCTAAAATAATTACAACCTCTTCTGAACGGAGCAAGTGGTCCAGAAATAAACACACGTCTGCCACAGTTCTTAAGAGTGGACAGAAGGCTCCTGAAGTCTCTCTTTAAGATCTCAGACGCTTCATCTGGGATGTTGTTGCATCCAACATGCACAATAACAGTTTTAGCGTGGGGATATTCATTTAATAGGTCAGGGGTAAGAGCCTCAATGTCTGACACTTTAGCCCCAGGTAAATTTTTTTTAACACAGTACCTGCGTCTGACGTTCCTCATTATTGAATCCCCAATTACCAGCATCGTCTGGGGGGACTTTGTTGGTGGCTTCTGAAATGGTGGATAGTTTTGCCGTTGTTGTTGCTGTTGTGGCGGCGAGGTGGTGGTGGGGGGGTGATGTGGGGGGTTGCACTCTTTTTGGAGCTGGTGTAAAATTTGGCACACCTAAGGTAGTTTTGATCCGGGGCTTGTGGGTTTGGGCCACTGCTGAAGGAGGAGGGGCAGCCATAGGAGAAAGATCAACGTCCAAGTGGGGGAAATCGTCCAGGGAAAGGATGTCAAATCTGTTTTCCAGCAAAAGGGAAAGGGAGGAGGCACGGCCATGTCTGGTCAATCCCTGATGTTTGCTATTGGGCCCAACCATGGTCCATGGTGCACATTGAGGCTGTGAAGAACCACCCGGGGCTTTGGGTTTAGCTCTGAGTTGAAGCCAGTGTTTGGTGCTGGAGTCCTGGTGCTGGAGTCCTGGACAGCTGAGGTGACCGGAGCAGGGGTGGAGGTGGATGGCGATATGCTAATTTCACCAAGGTAAGTAGCCGTCTCTGCTAGCAGCGAGTCCGTCGCTGGCGCTGATGTCCGTCCAAAAATGATCATATCCAGATGATTTTCAGCCTCCCGAATCTTATAGAGGTTAGATAGTCTCAGTTCCAACTCAGAAACCTTCTTAGAGAGGGAGACACAGCTGACACAGGTCCGAGAGGGAGCCATGGCTTTCCAGGCCAGGAGTGGCTAATTAAAACAGATAGTTTAGCCTAACCCAGTGAACAGACCTGATCGGGGTCTGATTCACCTGTGAGCCAATACGGGCTGTTGTATTTACTGAGCTAACACTAAGTAAAAAAGTTAATATCAATAAAAGAGAGAAAAACTTAAAACGGAGTTAATACAATAAAGAAAAATAGATAAGATAACCAGTACGTGTAGAAGTGACCGAGTTTTCAAACAGACGCCGACACCAAAAGCTAGACATGCTACAATCCAAAGAAATTCAGGAACAAATGAGAAACAAAGTAATTGGGATCCATCAGTCTGGAAAAGGTTATAAAGCCATTTCTAAACCTTGGGGGCCTCAGCAAACCACAATGAAAGCCATTATCCAGAAATGGCGAAAACATGAAACAGTGGTGAAACTTCCCAGGAGAGGCCGGCTGACCAAAATTACCCCAAGATTGCAGCGACGACTCATCCAAGAGGTCACAAAAGACCCCACAACAACATCCAAAGAATTGCAGGCCTCACTTGCCTCAGTTAAGGTCAGTGTTCATGACTCCACCATAAGAAAGAGACTGGGCAAAAATGGCCTTCATGGCAGAGTTCCAAGACGAAAACCACTGCTGAGCAAAGAGAATAGAATAGAAAAGAATAAAATAGGCTTTATTGTCATTGAACAGTTGTACAGCACAATGGAATTGTGGATGCTCCACCAGGCTACTGCGCATAAAGTAAGTGGGAAGAATTTGAAATAAAACAGTTACAGAACACACAGTTAATCATACAACTGAAGTAGAAATAAAAAGTAAAAAATAATAAGTAGCCCATTGGTATTTGCACAGGTACGGTAGTGGCTTCACTGGTGGAACTATGTACATTAGAGTGTGGAGTGCAGAACGCATAATTGAGTAAAATGGCCCAAGGATTATGGAAAATATGTAGTGATTTTCACGGATGGGTCAGTATACATGAAAAGTGAAGAGTGCAAAGACAGGTGAGTTATAGTGTAATTAAAAGGTCCTCAGTTCTGTGCATGAGAGCGTTCGGGGGCGGCGGGGGGGGGGGGGGGGGGGGGGGGGGGGTGAGGCCTCTGACTGTTTGCAGTTCGGATGGCCCAGGGGAAGAAACTGTTTGTCAGTCTGGAGGTGTGGGACCTGAACGATCTGAACCGTTGTCCAGAGGGAAGCAGGTCAAGCAGGTGGTGGGCGGGATGTGAGAGATCTGTGATGGCCACGATCTCCTTAGGAATGTGGTGGGAATTGCTGGAATGAGCACTGGAGAAGTCGGAGGTAAGTTGGCGACCGATGCCTATAAGTTCCTGGCGACTGTAGGTAATTAGTCCGTCATAGAAGGCGCAGAGAAGACACAAAAACGAACGCAGTAGTCCGGAGCATCTAGCTGTTGTGTTCACATACGCCACCATCTTGACGCCCCCCCCCCCCCAAAAAAAAAAAAAAAAAAACCACAAAGGCTCATCTCAGTTTTGCCAGAAAACATCTTTATGATCCCCAAGACTTTTGAGAGAATACTTGGACTGACGAGACAAAAGTTGAACTTTTTGGAACGTGTCTCTCCCATTACATCCAGCATAAAAGTAACACATCATTTCAGAAAAGGAACATTATACCAACAGTAAAATATGGTGGTGGTAGTGTGATGGTCTGGGGCTGTTGTGCTGCTTCAGGACCTGGAAGACCTGCTGTGGTAAATGGAACCATGAATTCTGCTGTCTACCAAAAGTTCCTGAAGGAGAATGTCCAGCCATCTGTTCGTGACCTCAAGCTGAAGCGCACTTGGGTTCTGCAGCAGGACAGTGATCCAAAACACACGAGCAAGTCCACCTCTGAATGGCTTAAAAAAACAAAATGAAGACTTTGAAGTGGCTTAGTCTCAGTCTTGACCTGAGTCTGATTGAGATGCTGTGGCATGACCTTAAAAAGACGGTTCATGTTCGAAAACCCTCCAATGTGGCTGAATTACAACAATTCTGCAAAGATGAGTGGGCCCAAATTCCTCCACAGTGCTGTAAAAGACTCATTGCCAGTTATTGCAAACGCTTGATTGCAGTTGGTTGCTGCTAAAGGTGGCCCAACCAGTTATTAGGTTTAGGGGGCAATTACTTTTTCACATAGGGCCATGTAGGTTTGGACTTTTTACCCTTAATAATGAACACCTTCATTTAAAAACTGCATTTTGTGTTGACTTGTGTTATTTCTGTCTAATATTTAAATTTGTTGGATGATCTGAAACATTTAAGTGTGACAAACATACAAAAAAATGAGAAATCAGGAAGGGGGCAAACACTTTTTCACACCACTGTATTTACCGCGTTTGTCAACCACAAACCTCTAACCTATGCAATGTCCAAAATCTCAGAACCATGGTCGGCACGGCACGTCCGCAACGTCATCTAGCTGCAATATCGGAGTTCACTACCAACATTCAGCATGTGGTCAGCAAGCTCAACATTGATTTTTCCGCCATGGCCACCGACCAACTGGGAGACACGGACATTCACTTGCTCCATTCCGTGGGTATGGGCCTTAGACTAGAGAGCAAGGTGGTACAAGAGGACCCCCCCCAAACGACATCTCCACCAGCCAATCCTGCCCGGTTGTTCCAATCTCTTGGAGCTGCCGCCTTTTTGAGTCCATTCACTCTCTCTCACATCCTGGCGTTCGCGCTTCGGTTAAGCTGGTAGGGTCCAAATTCATCTGGCCCCGCTTACGCAAGAATGTGAAGGAGTGGGCTGCAGCTTGCATTGCGTGCCAACGGGCTCAGGTTCAGAGGCACACCAGAGGCCCCGTTGAACCTTTCTGGATCCCGGGCAGGAAATTTGACCACGTCCATGTGGACGTGGTAGGCCCCCTTCTGCCATTGCAAGGTTTCACACACCTTTTGACCATAGTGGACCTCACCACGCGTTGGCCAGAGGCAATCCCGTTGGCTTTCACCACTTTTACCAATGTAGCCCACGCATTTTTGTCACCTTTGGTCATGCTTTTCAGTTCCCCGTCGGACATCACTTCCGATAGGGGTCCCAAGTTTGTTTCAGAACTCTGGTCCACCATGGCTGAGAGCCTGGGGGTCAGAGTTCACCGTACCACCGCGTACAATCTGCAGGTTAATGGTTTGAGCGAAAAGTTCCACAGGTGTCTTAAAGCTGCATTTTGAGCCTCGTTGACAGACGCCAATTGGGTCAACTGCCTCCGTTGGGTCCTACTTGGGTTGCACAAACTCAATTTTCTTACTAGTTCTATTTTTTTTTGCCATGAAATAGCCATAGATGCTGACATGGCACTAAACAAGAGCACTCACTCACTCATTCACTGGGGTTGCGCTCCACGCCCAAGGAGAACCTTGCCGCTTCCCCTGCTGAGCTCGTTTTTAGTCAGCCATTATGGGTCCCAGGTGAATTTTTGCTGGAAGTTCTCACGCCTGGCATGACTCATCCGTGCAGTTTTTTTTCCTAGAGTCAAGTCAGTGTTCCAGGGTCAGTGCACCATTGTTTTCCCCGCGCTTTTGTTCCTAAGCGTTCAGAGCATGCCAAGTTTGTTTTCGTCAGACATGATGCCTACAACACTCCACTGTGCCCGCTTTACGATGGCTCTTTCAGGGTTGTCAGGGTTGCCCTCGACAACAGCTCCTGGGATCATTAGGACACACAAACCCCTCCACCATGGTAAGGTGGTGATTCACAGACGGGGTTTTCCTTGTCTCCAGTCTCCATTTCTCTAATGATTCTAAATTAAGTCCTTCATCTTCTTCTCCCTGAATACCAACATCATCATTACTGCTGATCAGATCAACATGAACATTAAACTGCAGGTGGACAAATGCTCACTTCAGTAAATATTACACAGTATGCATCATAATCTGCCACATTCTCACCGTCTCTGGACTTTAATGGCTTCCTCTGTTTGTCTCCCTGCTAACAAGCAGAAGCTGGAGGAGCGGTTTCGTATCAACAGACGGGAGCTGATTCCTCTGGAGTTCCCAGTGCTCGTTGCCTTGGAGATGGGGCTCTACCTCCCAGAGAGCAAGGTCATGCCGCACTACCGCAGACTGGTGCAGCAGGGTTAGACTGGACCTGGCGGCATCCGACACCAGCAAGTCATCTGAACCCCTGTGTGTGTGTGTGTGTGTGTGTGTGTGTGTGTGTGTGTGTGTGTGTGTGTGTGTGTGTGTGTGTGTGTGTGTGTGTGTGTGTGTGTGCGCACGCGTGCGTACGTGCATCTGTGTTGGATTGACCAGTTTATAAGCTGTGGCGTTTCAGACAAAATAAATCTTGTTCTATTTATTTTCACTGTTCATGAAGATTAACTAGTTTACACCCATTTGTGTCTCACTGAAAGTCTTTTTGTACATGTGATGTTCTGAGATGTCATGAGCTCTACGTTAGAGATGTTTGACGAGCACATTGATTGTGTTTTTTTTTTGGTTTCTTGTGAGTTTTTGATACATCAAACAATTTACTATGATTTAGATGGAAGTGTACTCTGATTTGTTTGTGGAAAAAAACTCCTCACATGCAACTTTGTCATTGCTATACAGCGTGAATAGTACTTCTAATTAAGAACTGATTTACTGTTGATTTTTGCCTTTTACACCCACTGTGACACTGAAGCATTTTTAGCCATTACACTGAAACATGATACTGTAGATTGGGGATGAAAATCATCGTAAGAGCAGTAAGTGACCTTTAATTTTCTTACTGGATATGTTGTACCGTTTGTTGCACAAATTCAGCCACATTCATGCGTTTACCTGGAAAAGTGAAATATTACAGTATCTCAGACTCTTGTGGCAGCTATGTGCTCTCATTTTGTTGTTGCTTGTAAACAAAATTTTCACCATTGTGTCACAAAGAAACAGGATTATGGAGGTACGCATTTATGGTAAACTTATAGTTTTTAAATGTTTTGTCATGATTGATGGACATGCTGTTGTTAACTGGCCTGTTGTTATATCTTTAAGTTCTCAGGAATTTTAATAATTTATTTTCTTATTAAATACAACCCAAAGAAGTCATCACCTAATCTATCGTTCTTGATATCACCTATGCTCTGTTAGTTAGGTTGTGATTCTAGAATAGGTGGACGGATGTGTAAAGTACCAGACGGCAGTAATGCATCCACTGTGGATGTCAACAGAAGTTTGGATAAAAAGTGCCTGAAATCACAATGGCAGTGAAAGTTATAACAGATACTTGAGTGTTGACATTTCTTTGTCATGCTGTTGTTGGTCTACTCTGGGAAAGATAATCAGAGTTGTAGTGATTCAGTTTACTGTGCACATCTGATGTGGAGAAAGACTCCATCTGCAGAAAATTTGTGGTGTTGAACTCCTTGTATGTTCATACTGTACTGTAAAGTGAATGTTTCTGAAATATATTTTATGACGGGAAAATGAAGTGTTTGATTTTTGTCTGTTTCAAGGAGTTATTCTTTTAACATCTACAGCAAGCAAATTAAGTCTTGAAGCAAAGACCTCTGGAAATTTAACAGCTGAGTTTGTATTATTTTAATGTTCTCAGTAACTTGTTTAGGAAAGGCTGACATGCAGGTAGAATACATGTTCACGCAGCTAAATCCATAGATACGAGTTCAACTCGGCTGGGAATGGTTTCTACTACAATAAACAGTTTTCATTCTTAAAAATAACAAAGCTAAATAAATACATTAACAACCATGTAAGATCTTTTTAATCCAAACTCATGTCTTCATCATCATCTTTTTTGTCTTTGGAGTCGCCGTCTTGGTCCGACTTTGTCTCCATCTCCATGGCTTTGGCAAAAGCCTCCACATCTGCAGAACAAAATTCCATGAGATTCGAGAGACAACCAAAAAACTCAAATATATCCACTAAAGATTTACAGCAGAAAATGACAATCCTTAAACCTGCCTTTCAAAGGTTTTAAATATAGACATGATTAAAAAGATGTTTTCTTGCATTGTGGGGTGAAATCCTCATTTTGGGAATTTGTAGTTTCTTTTACCAAACGATTGTTTTTTTTTTCCAACGTTCTCATGAATTTGCAAATTTTTCCTCACAAGTTTGACTTTTTATCTTGTAAACACGATACTTTTTCCTCAGACATTTGAGCTTTTTGATAAGCTTGTGACCCCCACCCCCACCCCAATTAATGTGAGCTTCTATGCCAGTTTCAAGGTTTTACTTTAATAAATTATCTAGTATTGATCCTGGCCCAGACTTTCAGTAATTTTAGCTAATTCCCTTCCACAGCATGTGGGACAACATGTGGTGTGTAGGGGCGGTGCCTTTCTCCGTTTCTTTAACATTTGTTTGTTCTCTCCCATAGATTGAGTCCCCATCGTGCTGTTTGCTCTCTACATGTCTGTTCTTTTCTTCCTCTCTATCCCCTCACCCCCCAGCCAGTCGCAGCAGATGACTGCCCCTCCCTGAGCCTGGTTCTGCTGGAGGTTTCTTCCTGTTAAAAGGGAGTTTTTCCTCTCCACCGTCGCCAAGTGCTTGCTCACAGGGGATCACCTGATTGCTGGGGTCTTTCTGCAACTGTGGGGGTTCCCCCCTACAGTTGATAGTGCTATGAGATGACTGTTGTTGTGAAATGGCGCTATATAAATAAAGTTGAATTGAATTGAATTGACCCTAGGCCACACAGCTACTGTAAGTAGTGAAAGCTACAGTGGGGGGGTCAGTCCTCCGGTAGCTCTGTGCATTAACTTTCCTTTCCCCATTCTGTTATGCTGAGCACCAAGCTAGAAGGCGGAAAGTGCCATTTTTATACGGTCTTTGGTATAACCTGGCCTTAAACCCATGACCTTCCAGTTGTGGGGTGGATGCTCTACCTCTAAGCCACCACCCCGGTAATTTTAGCTCAGCCAAATAATTGGAATCTAGTCATTTTTTTTTGTTGTCAATTTAAGGTCTTAGATTTGCTCAATGACCATAAAAAAGATTTAAAAATCCCCAATTTATCTTCCTTATTGCTACAGATACCATATACAGTACATAAAATGTTTGCTGTTAAACAGTTGGTCAAAAGATCACCAGAGCACAGGGATGTGTGTTTCTATTGCTGCCCAATATTGCAGGGGAACTTCAGTTCTTTTTAAACTTTTACCAGTCACCCTCAGTTTTATAGTACAAGCAGAATTTTAAAATACTCAGTGACAGAATCAAGATCTGAAGTCAAAGTTTCACCCACTTCAGGGGTTGCGTTAACTGAAAATTATCCTTCATTGACAGATTTTTTTTTATTTTATCAATGACTGAAAATTCTGAAAGCTGTCTTTGGTGATCTAAAGTCAGTTAAAATGACAAATAATTACAGATTATAATAGATTATGACAGTTTTTACAAGCCCAGCTGTCAAAATGACAGTCTAGTGCAACCTCTGACCCACTTATTATATAAAGGGAATTTTCATGTTGAGCATGGTTATTGAGGAGTCTTAATAACTTAGCAATGTTAGGTGGGTATCTTAAATCTAAAAAAGTCCCAGAAAATATCTCCAAACCCGGGGGATGCAGTTAATGTTATCATGAATCCTAAATTTCACCCCTGGTAAAAATAAAACATCACCATGGACATATCAGAGACGAACCACATTCAAAATGTTTCATAGCCAGGCCCATGTTCTCTCAGTCTACAGTATTTGATTTGTGGCACACTGACCTCCTTTGTTCGCTGCGTCGACAGCTTCTGCAGGCAAGCCAAACTGGTTCATTAGAGGCCCCAACTGCCCAGACGCCAGAGCACTGCTGAACATACTCATAGCCTGCAGAAAAAAAGGCAAATACTAGGAGGAGGATCAGCACCACACCATGATGCTAAATCAATTAAACCTGAACTGAAGCCTGATAACCAGCATCCTTTTCTCAAATGTCAAAAAACTGGAAACCGTGATGTGTGTGTTCATCAGATGTGAAACCTAAAACTGCTGCACAAGCATAATAAAAGGTTGACATTTAATCTAATATTTGGACAACACAAAAACCACATTGCAGAAGTAAAAATGACAAAATATACACATAACACGACGACGACGACACAACGTAGAATGCCAGCACTTATCCAACTAAAAGAAATTATCAGGATGATGTTTTATTTTTCTCCCCATTTGGTACCAAATTGGGCCTGGCCCGCATTGAAAGGTTTTTAAATCTTGAAAGAGACCCCACATATGACGATTAAAAAAAAAAAATCACAGCTTTAACAGTTCTGTTCCTGTAGTGTGTTGAGTGCAGGGTTGCTAGTCAGACAACACACCACACGCTAACAACCAGAGTCCTGACTAGTGGTGCCAGGCAGTCAAGCAGCTATTTGTGAAAACAAGTCCACAGTCTTTCAGTTTCTTTCATGCAGCGTTTGTCCATGCTACAAGCCACAAATGCTCATTTTTAAAAGTGACACTTGTAAACGAGACAGCACCCGGAGAGTAAATACCTTCTCCAAGGTTATTTGCCCATCGATTAAAATGTGCCAGATAAGTAGTCTGTGCTTGTGTATTACCCTGTTCATTACCCCATTATTTTGATATTAACAAAAATGTATTTTAAAAAACCCATTCTGACAATGTGATAAATGAGGAAAAACAGCCCCTTTCAATCTACCGCGGCAATCGACTCAAACCCAGTACGATCTGGCTTGCCACTATTGTCTGAATGGGGTTACCCGGGCCAAACGACCCTGCAAGAGACGTGGGTTGTTGACCACCTCACCTCAGCAGACATTTAATAGGAAACACGGATAAACGTAGGGCTGTGCAATATGACCAAAATTTCATATCATGATATAAGTAATCTTATTTGACGATAACGATATATATCACATATACATTTCTGGTAAATTCTACAATTTATATACAACAACCAATAAAAGGACCATTTCTTTTTCTACATTTTAAATTACATACTGAAAAAAAAATAATTGTACAAATTCATCTGTCATAAATTTTATGCACTTTTCCCCCTCTTTATTTTGCAGTGTTGTTATAAAAAATTTTTAATGTGCATTTGAAATGACTTCAACTTTATTTATTATCGCTACTGGACTAATTAAAAATTCTTAGAAATCAAGTTACATTATGAGCCAGTTTGTTCCTCTGACACGTTTTAATTAATTTATTATTTATTTAGTATGTATGCAGCTGCTGTCATGCACTTTTGGAGCTTTAGTAATATTTTTTCAGACAAAATTAAGAAACTCGGCAGTGATTTAAATCAGAACGATGGTCTGATACACGTTTCCAATTAGCAACAAGTTAGCATTGTCATTTAGCATTTGCCGTTTCATAATTAGAGATGGTGTTAACGTTACCTCCAATTAAAACAAGGTTAGAGGGCTATCCTCTCTGACACAGCACTGTGGGGAAAAAGTCCCACATCCCTGGCACAGAAGTAGCAGCAAAACATTAGCTTGCTGTTAGCTGCTGTGGCGCTAACCACCGGAACCCACCTGGCGCACTGCAGAGGGGAGGCGGGGCAGTGACAGGTAGAACGGGGTATGTGCTATGTGTCCCAATATAAACGATAAAGTGTCATATGAAACGGTAGACATTTTTTATTGTGTCACCGATATATATTGTCATATCGCACAGCCCAGGATAAACGTGTGATGAAGTAGGTGTCACTGTCACCACATCACACCACAGTGACAGAGTGGAAATTAAAGGCTGTCTGTCATTCTGACAGATTATTTAATCCCGAAGCTGCAACAGATAACTGTGTGTGCCACAATCACACAAATATCACAGCAGCTGAGTTTTTTTTTATGAGCATTTTTCACACTCCTGTGGAGCCTCCAGCAGCTCCCAACTGTCCCTGGCTGCTGTGGAGCTGAAACCAGCCTGTCCTGATTCGGTGAGGGGCAATCTTCCTGTTCAGCCCTGCTCTGTGCTCATTTGCGGTTCACCTCACATTAATTTATCCTCTAATCCTCTTTTTTTCCCAACCATGACAGCCCTCTCTGAAATAAGCACTGGAAATGAAACGCGACACAAACACGTCCCCACCAAATAAAAAATGCAAGTCTACATGCACGTGCGCGCGCACACACACACAGAGCGCGTGTTTCCCTTGTAAATAAGAATGCCATTCAGTGCTGACATGAAAAAAAGGTAATTCTGTAAAATGTTGGATGCATTTTGCATTCCTCTCCATTGTAACAGAGTACAAAGAACAGCAACCACTGAAGACATACTGTAGATACAGAGATATACAGTAGATCGGTCATGTATTCCTATATCCACCAGTGATCTGCGTCAAGTTTGACATGGGGCAACAAAATTAAAAGACTTGTAAAAATGCTGATGACTCTTAACTACTAGCTTCTTGGCGCATTCGTGATATGAGTGATGCAAGGACATGAAACTTGATATCCTGGAGAAATGCACTGTTATCTTACGGAGATCAGACTCCTTGTCTCCTTGAAATCTGAAAAAAAGGCATGGAAGGTTGTTAAGGTGTTAGTTTATGCTAATGAACCAAAATGCATGAAAGACTACAGAGTGGAGCTGAACAGGGAGACTGTCTCCTGTCGAACCGTTGCGTCTGCCACAGCTTTTGTTTTCAGACAGACTGCTCTCGGCTCCACAGCAGCTGGAGACGGTTAGAGCCTGGAAACTGTGATGTCTGTGTCATTGTGGCACACACAGTTGTCTGCTGCAGCTTCAAAATTAATATTAATCTGTCAGAATAATGACAGACTTCTGATTCATTTCCACTCTGCTGCCGTGCTGTGATGTGGTGACGTAACACCTACTTCAATGTTTATCCACGGTGGCCTATTCAAATGTCCGCTGAGCTGAGGTGAGGTGGGCAACAAGCCACGTCACTTGAAGGATCATTTAGCCCATGTCAAGTACCACAGGTAACCCTGTTCAGACAACAGAAGGAACCTGGAATAGTACTGGGTTTGCCTGGATTGCTAGGGTAGATTGAAAGGGGGTTGATAGGTTCATACTTGGTCCAAATGCCAACTCTGACGATAATTTCATCAAATCCAGTAGTTTTGCCATAGTCCTGTTCACAGTCAGACAAACAAATGGGAATATATTACCTTCTTGGCAGAGGTAAAAAAAAAAAAAAAAGGCAAGCCCAAAGTCACAGGAAATAAATGGAACTGGCATTTCTGGTCCAGGAAATCTCACAAAATGTTTTGCTATCAAAGGTGAATACAGGGTAAAGAGATATGTCTCACTTTCTGATTGATTACAGTTTCTTTCATGTGACAGTCCACAGTGTGTTTGTCTGTCCTTGGGGTTCCCCTCACACAATGCCACATCTGAGTGCAAATATTCAACATGTTGGATATGTCTGTATGTATATAATGTGAGACTGGAATGGCCTGGCATTCTTCTGAACAGACTGAATTTCTTCTAACACCGCTCACACTACATTAAAACTGAGCAAGATAATCAGTAAGACCACTGAGATGACCAGGACTTCCCCTACAGTTGTTGAAAGGTGAAAATCTGGCTCCAAATCAGGCAGATTATCTTGTGCATCTAGCAGTGACGGTCCTACCTGCTGAAACTGAGGTGAGCTGAGAGTGTTGTGGAGCTCGTCAGAACTCTGAGGCAGCGACTCTCCTGAGGGCAGGTAGGGCATCAACCTCTGCTGTACCTCAGGATTGGCTAGGATGGGAGCCATGACCTCAGGGGTTAGGACACTGGCGAGGTCCACTGCAAGAAGCAAACACCACCAGTGACTGGTTAATAAAGATAAAATCACATTCAGCACACACTGGTAAATTTTTATACAACTCACCTGTTTAAATCTTATTACATCTTACAATTATGTCTTGTTAAGAGCAGCTAGGCCTCGCCTGAACTCTTTATGGTGCCTTTACAATGGAATCATCTGACAGAATATGTATTGCTTAGTGGTTACTTATACTCATGGCACATCTAAAAATTTGAGCTCCTTTTTTGAGGGTGAAAATCTAGTAGTTTTTTTTTTTTTTTAACTTTGTTAGGACTAACGCGCCGAAGTCTGTACCTGTGTGATGCACAAAAACAATCCGTGGATACAGACAGGGCTTTAGTGCAAGGCAGAGGTGGGTAATCCCAGGTCCAGAGAGTAGAAGTCCAATCACATATTTGTTCCAGTCACTGACTAACCCAGCTGATTCTGATAAGCACAGATGTTGAAGACGTGCTTATCAGAATCAGCTGAGTTAGTCAAGGGCTGGAACAAATATGTGATCGGATTTTTACTCTTTGGACCTGGGATTACCCACCTCTGGTGCCAGGTGATGACTGCAGCTCCAATTTAATGGAGCAGCAAATGTGATTACAATTTGACGTCCAGACTCTTTATCCCTGCATGGCTAAGTAGGTGAGTGACGCTAAATAACACCACAAGCCTACTGGTGGATGATGGCATGGTGGAGGGGTTCAAACAGCAGGATTTATGAGGAGAATTCTGTTGCTTAAATGGCTTGTGGCATGTAAATGATGCATCAAAAATTCCACTGATTATATACAGTTGTGCTCATAAGTTTATACACCCTGGCAGAATTTGTGATATTTTTTGGCTATTTTTCAGAGAATATGAATGATAGTAGAAAAACTTTTCTTTCACTCATAGTTGGTGGTTGGGTGAAGCCATTTATTACACAGGGTTACAAAAAAATTTTTTTGTAAGTTGCCTGTGTTTTTTCAACTGATATTTTGCACCGCTGAATCCGAAAATGACATCCGTTTCTTGATCAGGTGCTAAGTAAAAACCTGTACTTACTTAGTATTTACTTAGTACTGTGCATGTATTTACCTTTTTATAAAGGTAAGTACATGCAAATTGAATGTTACGTCATCCTTGTTCAAAATTCAGAGAATTTCAAGACATAAAAAAGAATTTTGCATCATATAAAGCGAAACTACCCGTACATGTAAACAAAAATGTATAAAACAACCTGTGACCATAATTCAAAAAGTTGACCTGATTGAGCAAAACCAATGCGATTTTTGGATTCAGCACATCAAAATTGTCCTAAATCAGCTAAAAAAAACTTAAAATAAATTTGGTGTTGACCAGTGGTAACAAACAATTGTGTTTGCTCTTTTTAAATCATGACAACAGAAACTACCCAAATGCCCCAGATCAAAAGTTTTACATACCCTGGAAGTTTGGGCCTGATAACATACACACAAGTTGACACACACGGGTTTAAATGGCTACTAAAGGTAGCCATCCTCACCTGTGATCTGTTTACTTGTAATTAGTGTGTGTGTATAAAAAGTCGGTGAGTTTCTGGGCTCCTGACAGACCCCTGAATGTTTCATCCAGTGCTGCACTGACGTTGCTGGATTCTGAGCCATGGGGAAAGCAAAAGAATTATCAAAGGACCTGTGGGAGAAGACAGTTTAACTTTATAAAACAGGAAAAGGATATTAAAAGATATCCAAGGAATTGAGAATGCCAATCAGCAGTGGTCAAACTCAAATTAAGAAGTGGAAAATGAGGGATTCTGTTGAAACCAAGCCACGGTCAGGTAGACCAACAAAAATTTCAGCCACAACTGCCAAGAAAATTGTTCAGGATGCAAAGAAAAACCCTCAAACAACTTCAGCTGATATACAGGACTCTGGGGAAAAAAGTGGCGTGGCTGTTTCAAGATGCACAATAAGGAGGCACTTCAGGAAAAATGGGCTGCATGGTTGAGTCGCCAGAAGAAAGCCATTACTACGCCAATACTATAAAGCAGCCCGCTTACAATACGCCAAACAGCACAGAGACAAGCCTCAAAACTTCTGGAACAAAGTTATTTGGAGTGATGAGAGCAAAATTGAACTTTTTGGCCACAACCATAAACACTACATTTGGAGAGGAGTCAATAAGGCCTATGATGAAAAGTCCACCATCCCTACTGTGAAACATGGAGGTGGATCGCTGATGTTTTGGGGATGTGTGAGTTACAAAGGCACAGGGAGCTTGGTCAGAATTGATGGCAAGATGAATGCAGCATGTTATCAGAAAGTACTGGAAGAAAATTTGCACTCATTAGCCCGGAAGCTGCACATGGGACGCACTTGGACATTCCAACATGACAATGATCCAAAACAAAAGATCAAGTCAACCTGTCATTGGTTACAGCAGAAAAAAGTGAAGGTTCTGGAGCGGCCATCTCAGTCTCCTGACCTCAATATCATTGAGCCACTTTGGGGAGATCTCAACCGTGCAGGTCATGAAAGACAGCTCAAGAATTTACTGGATCTGGAGGCTTTTTCCCAAGAAGAATGGGCAGCTTTATCATCTGAGAAAATAAAGTGCCTCATCCACAACTACCACAAAATACTTCAAGCTGTCATTGATGTTAAAGGCAGCAGCAATACACGGTATTATGAACCGAGGAATGTAAACTTTTGATCAGGGTCATTTGGGTAGTTTCTGTTGTCATTGTGGTTTAAAAAGGGCAAACACAGTTTGATAATAAATGGCTTCACCCAACCACTATGAGTGAAAAAAAGTTTTTGTATTTTCATTCATATTCTCTGAAAAATGGCCAAAAAAAAATCACAAATTCCACCAGAGTATGTAAACTTATGAGCACAACTGTATTTATACACTGTCTATAGTGCTCTTTGTTGTTCTTTTAATAACAGCAGGGTTCAAATATAGGACCAAAGTCATTTTAAACAATTGAAACAAAGTATCTGCTTTTGTACATAAACCATAAATAAATGGGTGGGAAATTAAACCCCTGAAGATTAAAGAAGAGCTGTCTAATACAGTGCAGACACTGCAGACAATTTGAGCTTCCGGAAAGAAGTGAAAACATCACAGGACGATTACACAGCATTACAGTGCGTTCACAGTACTAATTACTTTTTGCATAACTGCCTGAAATGATTCTAATTAAGCCTAATTATTTTCCTTTCAGGAGCCATTTCAGTCAGTTTTCTTGTCAGTTTCCCTCTGCCTGCAGCAGCATTCTCTGCCCCCTCACCTCCCTGGCTGCTGGCAGGTACGTTCATGGTAGCCAGGATGCTCTGTAGGTCTCTCAGCTGGATGGGCTGCGTGGGGTTGGCTGCCACTCCTGCCGCCACAGACGACACAACAGGCGTGGAAGGGGTGGTGGCTGTGGGGGAGGCTGCGGAGGTTGCCGAGGGGGTGATGGGAGTTGTGGGGACCTGGGAGGAGCCGAGCCGGCTGGCAGCAGAGGTGGAGGTCGGGGTGACAGCGGTGGATGGACTGAAGAAGAGAAAAAATACTGCTGGTCAGTTAATGGAACTCAGAGGGAGATTTGTCACTGCGGGATCACTGATGTTTTTCAACAGTAGTGAAGTGCACTTGTTTTCCTCGTGGACAAACAAAGGCGATTAACACAGATGGCATACATACCTCAGAGTACTGCAGAATCAACATTATGAATGAATAAAATTTTATTGTTTTCGTCTCACTGATACATTGGATAGAGCAGCTCCTGCTTCCTCCATTTCAGAGAACAAACTGTACTGCTGAATTCTCAGGTATCCTATGTCTGTTTTGTCTACATACCATCATAGTTACACCACTTTCAGTGTGTATCATGAAACATTTGCATGTCCTGGAAATTTATAAAGTGAAAACAAAGTTTAAACCTATCCCATTTGAATGCTTCTTTTGTCAATATGCACTTGGAAAATAAGTTGGAACAATGTTACAGGCTTTAATACATACTGTAAGTCCTTTGAGGGCCACACTCTGCAAGACAGTCTACAAAGGAAAAAAAATGTGCCAGCAAGAGGTGCAATTTTACAATATCATCTGCTGCATCTGAGTTTTATTAAAATCTACTTTAAAGGTCCTATTCACTCAAACATGGATGGTTTGTGGGTTTTAACCACCTAAAATGCTGTTTTAGGACACATGACTACAGTAAAAATATTAAAATCTCTCTTCACTCAGAAATAATTACATTTTAACATTTCGGCAGAATGGTCTGAAGCCTGTTTTACTCTTCTTGATCTTTTTCCCCACATCACTGATAAATGCTTTGGTCTTTAGTTTCAACCCATCCCCATGCTACTAGCGGTGATGATTCAGTCCCCGCTCAGAGTATGAGCCCAAGGTTTTATTGTCAGAGCTGACAGTGCTACTATGGCGTTAACTTACCAAGTGCGGTTTATGTTGTAATTTCTTTAAATTTCAGTCACCCTAAAAGACATTCCTGTCCCCACCTGGTTCAGTAATTCACAGTTGATAATACATCTTGCATCATTCTGACTTACTTTCCACTGTGATGGTATCTGAACTGTTACCATTAACATGGTAAGGCAGCTGGAGTTGGTCTGCCTATAGTTAGTTTAATTGTTTGAGTGTGGCCAGTTTTGATTAGTGTTTTCTACAAATTCTATCCACCCCCAATGGAATCGTTCATCTACCAACACGTGACCGTGTACCTCATTCTTTGATGTTATTTTACTCTAACCTGAACCAAAGGTGGCTAGCTGCCATTAGCAGTTTCCCATTCACTCACTCACAAATGTTTCTGTGCATATTGTCCTCCAGGGACCGGTCACCTCCTATCGACAACTCAAACCACACACCCCTGTCCCCCAGTGATGCTTTATTTTATTTGTTGGTTAAGACAAATTTATGTTAGGTGGCTCAGGCTATGTGAGCTAGCCAGCTAATATCAGCCAGTGATCCAAGTGACATAACAGGGAGCGCGGAGCTAACAGGAGGTTGTGAGGATTTAAAGAGACATGCACTGAAACAACCCATTCTGAAGAAGGCTGAAAAACATAACACAGTGATTGAATAAGGAAATAATTAAAGGCAATTTGACCAAAGCATGTCAGATATTTCTATAAGAAATGTGGGGACTGTCAACATGTGGAAAAAAGTGGAGAAAATGGGACCTTTAAGTACAAAAAAGTAAACCGCTGAAGTGAATAAAACTAAAACATTTACTGGGTTTCCATACAACTTATTTGCATTTTAAATGTGCACATCTGATAAAAAAAAAAAATAAAAGCCATACATGAAGTAGGGCTGTAACACACACTTGTTTTCACACTTCCAGTTCACATGGTGCACTTAATTTTTTTCCAGATGTTCAAAGTTAACCACAAAAGAAGTTTGACATTTTATGTAAGAACTGCTGCACATGGAGACATCCGAAACAAAAGGTAAGCTATAGCTTTAACAACATAATTATTGCACCTTGTCGAGGAGTTGCTGGCTGCAGGAACACTGCTGCTGCTGCTGCTGCTGCTGCTGCCCAAAAGGTTTGCCAAGCCAGGACCTGCCAGCGCCCCGAGACCACCTAACATTCAAAGAGTTGGACACATCACTACGATGAGACCACAGAGCAGTAAACAAATGTTCACACAGCCAGCCCTGCAACAAATGGACTGGGTTAAGAAGGTACATACCAATCCCACCCAGTCCAGTTGGTCCAATGAGTTGCATGAGCTGGTTGTGACTCATGTTCCCCAGAAGGTTCTGCAGTCCTCCTTCACCTTTGATATGATAGCAGGGAGAATAGAGATTTTTAAAAAAGCATAATGTAAAATCGACTTTGGGTTCTTGTTCATAACAGACTAATATGCAGGGTTAGTGAAGGTAAAAACTCTTATTACCGCCAAGTGCAGACAGATCATGGCCTCCACTGCTGCCACTGCCAAGCGCACCGGGAATGGGTGGATTGTTCAGAAACTCATTCACTTTACGGCAGTACTCCTCATCCTTGTCAGTCTTTGGCTCCTAACATCAGCAAAATGACACATGGCATTGTTCTTTTGTTTAAGGGGAAAAATATGTATCTGGTTCTTTGAGCAACGATCACTGTCACTGTGAATGAGATTGTGTTTATCAAGGCGGGTGTCATTACTAAACTACAGTGGGGCAAGAAAGTATTTAGTCAGCCACCAATTGTGCAAGTTCTCCCACTTAAAAGATGAGAGAGGTCTCCAATTTTCATCATAGATATACCTCAACTAAGAGACAAAATGAGAAAAAAAAAAATCCAGAAAATCACATTGTCTGATTTTTAAAGAATTTATTTGCAAATTACGGTGGAAAATAAGTATTTGGTCACCTACAAACAAGCAAGATTTCTGACTCTCACAGACCTGTAACTTCTTCTTTAAGAGGCTCCTCTGTCCTCCACTCTTTACCTGTATTAATGGCACCTGTTTGAACTCGTTATCAGTATAAAAGACACCTGTCCACAACCTCTTAAACAGTCAGACTCCAAACTCCACTATGGCCAAGACCAAAGAGCTGTCAAAGGACACCAGAAACAAAATTGTAGACCTGCACCAGGCTGGGAAGACTGAATCTGCAATAGGTAAGCAGCTTGGTGTGAAGAAATCAACTGTGGGAGCAATTATTAGAAAATGGAAGACATACAAGACCAATGATAATCTCCCTTGATCTGGGGCTCCACGCAACATCTCACCCCGTGGGGTCAAAATGATCACGAGAACGGTGAGCAAAAATCCCAGAACCACACGGGGGGGACCTAGTGAATGACCTGCAGAGAGCTGGGACCAAAGTAACAAAGGCTACCATCAGTAACACACTACGCCGCCAGGGACTCAAATCCTGCAGTGCCAAACGTGTCCCCCTGCTTAAGCCAGTACATGTCCAGGTCCATCTGAAGTTTGCTAGAGAGCATTTGGATGATCCAGAAGAGGACTGGGAGAATGTCATATGGTCAGATGAAACCAAAATAGAACTTTTTGGTAAAAACTCAACTTGTCGTGTTTGGAGGAGAAAGAATGCTGAGTTGCATCCAAACAACACCATACCTACTGTAAAGCATGGGGGTGGAAACATCATGCATTGGGGCAGTTTTTCTGCAAAGGGACCAGGACGACTGATCCGTGTAAAGGAAAGAATGAATGGGGCCATATATCGTGAGATTTAGAGTGAAAACCTCCTTCCATCAGCAAGGGCATTGAAGATGAAACGTGGCTGGATCTTTCAGCATGACAATGATCCCAAACACACCGCCCGGGCAACAAAGGAGTGTCTTCGTAAGAAGCATTTCAAGGTCCTGGAGTGGCCTAGCCAGTCTCCAGATCTCAACCCCATAGAAAATCTTTGGAGGGAGTTGAAAGTCCGTGTTGCCCAGTGACAGCCCCAAAACATCACTGCTCTAGAGGAGATCTGCATGGAGGAATGGGCCAAAATACCAGCAACAGTGTGTGAAAACCTTGTGAAGACTTACAGAAAACGTTTGACCTCTGTCATTGCCAACAAAGGGTATATAACAAAGTATTGGGATGAACTTTTGTTATTGACCAAATACTTATTTTCCACCATAATTTGCAAATAAATTCTTTAAAAATCAGACAATGTGATTTTCTGGATTTTTTTTTTTTTTTTTTCCTCATTTTGTCTTTCATAGTTGAGGTATACCTATGATGAAAATTGGAGACCTCTCTCAACTTTTAAGTGGGAGAACTTGCACAATTGGTGGCTGACTAAATACTTTTTTGCCTACATTAATAAATGGTTCAATACAAACTTTCACCTGTTTGTCAAAAATAAATTAACTAGAAACATTTAAAATGTGAGAAGCTCATCTATTTTAATGGTTCTTTGATTTTTTTTTCAAACAACTTAAAGTTTGCAAATGTAAAAAAAAAACAAAAAAACAAATTGCAATGGGGGTTGAATAATTTCAAGTGTACATAAATGGACATCAACTCAAAGATCTTTACTTCACTGTACAGTTCTGTGGCACAGTCAGGTGGGTGGAGTCAATGTCGCTTCGGACTAAAAAGAGGTGAGATCAGCTGGTTTAACTGGACAGAAACAAACCTGCTAGCTCTACTTAGCAGAAATTAGCTATACAAACCTTTTATTAACTAACTTTAATGCATTTTAGTGAGGTTAGGAGTCCCTATGTTAACATTAACAAACATGCATGAGAAAGGTATGATAAACCAGACTGTGAATGACGCAGTAGCTCAGACCACCCTACTGTGAGAGTACCAAATCACCTGCTCAAGAGTTGTGAAGCAGGCCCATAAGTAATTTTTTTTAATTTAGCCTTTATTTAACCAGTCAGAACAGATCTGTCTGGACTGTAATTTGAGAAAGAATGAAACTAGCTTAGCATGTTTTTGGGGTCAAAACATCAAACTTCAAGCTCACAAGGTGATCCATACTCTGACTCAACAGGGAATGAGGCTAGGATTGCCACCCGTCCTGTAAAATACAGTATCGTCTTGTTTGTTACACTAAAATAATGCATCCGGTTTGTCCTGTATTTACTAGGTGTCTTTAACGCAGGATCATCTCATGCGCATTCTGCATGTTGCCATCCTACTCAGTAGCTGTTGGTTGATTTGTTTACTTTTACACACCGCACCTGAAGTCATCACTCGACAGTGATCAGACAAGAACTAGCCAGGTGGGCTCTGCAGCAGCCGTGGCAGCTTGCTGGTGTTCTGACATTTTAGCCTTGTCGTCGGCCTCCGTCGGTCTATGATGACCATGGAAGAGAATCCTAAACGTCTACTCTGCTGGAACAGCACCGCCTGTGGCTGAACAGGCCGATGCGCGAATGGCAGTCCCTGTCACACAGGTCGCACTTGTGGGTGGTCTTCGTGCTGCTGGGTCTGTGGCGTTTCTTCCTGCGGGTCCTTTTTTCATCTGCTGCAGCAGTCAGTCTCTCTTCACCCGCCTTGAGCTGTCTGATCAGGGTGCCTCTCCATTTGGAGCAATCCATTGCAAGGTCCTCCCAGCGCTCTGTGTTGATCTCCAGGGCCTTCATGTCTCTCTTGCAGACGTCTCTAAAGCGCAGCTGTGGGCGGCCAACGTCTCTCCTGCCAGTCGCCAGTTCTCCGTAGAGGACGTCTTTGGGGATTCTGCCATCCTCCATACGGTGAACGTGGCCTAGCCAGCGGAGCCTGCGCTGCCTGAGTAGAGTGAACATGGAGGGAAGGCCGGCATGGGACAGAACTTCTGTGTTGGGCACTTTGTCCTGCCAGGATATGTCCAGGATGTGGCGAATGCAGCGCAAGTGGAAGGAGTTCAGTCTCTTTTCCTGCCGGGCGTATGTTGTCCACGTCTCACTCCCATAGAGCAGTGTGCTGATGATGCAGGCGTTGTACACTGCCATCTTCGTCTTGACAGAGAGTTTGGGATTCTCCCACACTTGTGTGGTGAGGCGAGTGAGTGTGAAGGCTGATTTTCCAATCCTCTTGTCGATCTCTGTATCAAGGGAGAGGTTGTTGCTGATCGTGGACCCCAGGTACGTGAACTGATTCACGACCTCCAGCTCGCAGTCGTCGATGGTGATGGTTGGTGGTGCTTCCGTGCCTTGCGCCAAGACGTTAGTCTTCTTCAGGCTGATGGTAAGCCCGAAGTCCTTGCATGCCTGGGAGAAGCGGTCCATCAGGGTCTGAAGCTCCTGCTGTGTGTGGGTTGCGACTGCAGCGTCGTCTGCGAACAGCATGTCTCTGATTAGAACCTCGCGTACTTTGGTTCTGGCTTTCAGGCGGGCAAGGTTGAAAAGCCTGCCGTCAGATCTTGTGTGCAGGTAGATTCCCTCTGTTGCTGTGCTGAAGGCATGCCTCAGGAGCATAGCAAAGAAAATCCCAAAGAGGGTTGGCGCAAGTACACAGCCCTGTTTCACTCTGCTGCGTATGTTGAATGGCTCTGAGACGTTGCAGTCATGCTGCACTATCCCCTGCATGTTGGTGTGAAACGATTCGATGAGGCTTTGCAACTTTGGTGGGCATCCTATCTTTGGCAGGATCTTGAAAAGGCCCTCTCTGCTGACCAGATCGAACGCTTTGGTGAGGTCGATGAAGGCGACGTACAGGGGCATGTTCTGTTCTCTGCATTTCTCCTGGAGTTGGCGGATGGAGAATATCATGTCTACCGTCGATCGCTCAGTGCGGAAGCCACACAGAGACTCGGGGTAGACACCTTCGGCAAGCGAGAACAACTCGTGCGTAGACTTTGCCAACAACGCTGAGGAGGGAGATGCCCCTATAGTTGTTGCAGTCGCTTCTCTCCCCTTTGTTTTTGTAGAGGGTGATGATCTTGGCGTCCCTCATGTCCTGTGGTACGGCACCTTCCTTCCAGCACTGGCAGAGGACGTCATGCGATGGCAGCAGTAGGTCTTGCAGTGCTTGATCAGGTTGGGGGGTATGCCGTCGTTGCCGGGTGCCTTTCCAGCGGCCAAGCTATCAATGGCCTTGTTGAGTTCATCGATGGTTGGCTCGGGGTCAAGTTCGTCCATGGATGGCAGGCAGTCGATGGCATCAAGGGCTGACGGTGTCACTGTGTTCTGTCTGGAGTAGAGGTCGGAGTAGTGTTCCTCCCATCTCTCCATCTGCTTGTTCTTTTCTGTGATCATCTCCCCAGTGGAGGATTTGAGGGGGGCCGTCTTGCTCTGAGCCGGACCAAGTGCTTTCTTGATGCCATCGTACATACCACGGATGTTCCCTGTTATGGCAGCGGTTTGAATGTCTTGGCTGAGCTGAGTCCTGTACTCGTTGGCACAGCGCCGAGCAGTCTGCTGAACTTTGCTTCTCGCAGCCCTGAGAATCTGGAGATTCTTCTCGTTTGGGTACTTCTTGTACTCAGCAAGTGCTGAGCGCTTGGCTTCAATGACGGGGGTCATCTCGGTCAACTTGGCATCAAACCAGTCCTGTGACTTCGAGGTCTTCCTCCCAAAGGTAGCCAAGGCTGTGCAGTGGATGGTGTTTCGCAGCTCTTCCCACTTCTGCTTTGCAGATTCTCCTTCTTGTGGTACACCAAGTTCCTTCTCAAAGGTGGAGGCAAACTGCTCAACAAGTTCTGGTTGGGCCATCTTGCTGGTGTCAATCCGTGCCTTTCCAGGCTGTCTAGCACGATGGAATTTCTTCAGCTGCAGCTTGACCTTGCAACACACCAATGAATGGTCTATGTCGCAATCTGCACTCTGGAACAAACGGGTGATTAGCACGTTCTTCAGTGAGGTGCGCCTGGTCAGGATCAAGTCCAGCTGGTGCCAGTGCTTTGAGTGCGGATGTTGCCAGGAAACCTTGTGTTGGGGCTTGGTCTTGAAGAACGAGTTTGTGATGCACAGATCGTGATATGTGCAGAACTCGAGCAGCCGCTGTCCGTTGTTGTTCAATCTGCCCACGCCAAATGGTCCAAGACAAGAGGGCCAGGAGTCGTGGTCAGCACCCACTCTGGCATTGAAGTCTCCAAGGAGAATGAGTTGTTCAGAGTTGGGGATGATCCTGACAGTTGTTGCGAGATTCTCGTAGAACTCATCTTTTGCCTCTGGTGTGGCTGTCAGTGTTGGGGCATACACACTGACGAGGGTGACTGGGCCTTGAGTGGTGTTGAGGCGGAGGGTGAGGAGTCGTGCAGAGCCATTGCTGCCCGGTTCCACCATCTTCATTAAGGTGTTCTTCACTGCGAAGCCCACTCCGTGTTCCCTGTGTTCGTCACTGCCCTTTCCCTGCCAGTAGAACATGTAGTCCTTCTCTCTCAGTGTGCCTGCGTCAGCCAACCGTGTTTCCTGGAGAGTGGCGATATCCATTCCCAGTCTCTTCAGCTCATTATTGATGATGGCAGTCTTCCTGGTGTCGTTGATGTCCTTGAGGTTAGCAGCGAGTCCTGTCATCATAGTGCGGACATTCCAAGTTCCCAGTTTTAGAGTTGGTCTCTTTTGTTTTTTTGTCTTGCCTGGTGCGAAGGCTCTCAGCCTGCTGTTCGGACTTCTCCTCATCCCCATGCACCCAATGAGGAAAGCAAGCTGTGGCGGGACAACACCTTATTGGCTGGGGGCTGCCCAGCTTGAGGCGGGCGGTAGCTGTCCAGTGAGATCCGATGATCCCTCCCACCGTCGGGAACAAACCCTGGCGCTGCGCTCTACGCCAATTGAGCGGTGGCTTATAACCGGTAACTGTCATTCCCCGTGTTTTGTCTACGCCAAAGGTGAAGCTGGAGTGTCCTCTCCAGTGATCCGGTGTTCTACCTTCCAGCGTTGGGCGTTGGTAGTTGGTAGGATTCAAGCCTGGGCAGGAAGATATGGAGGATAAGATGTTGCCCATGCAGCATGTCCCCCTTCTCCACGCCACTGATGAATCCAAAGGAACAGCAGGGCTGCTACAGTTTGGCACCAGCGCCATCGCAGGAGCTGCCAGAACGATGTTGAGCACAACAGAGAACTGCCTTTGGGGCTCCGACTCCGGATTTTTCCTCAGGGTTGACTCCCGAAGCCTTTCCCGTGACCGGGTGTGCCGCAAGGCAGCGGAGGTTTGAAATCAGGGTTTACCTTCCCCTAGATGGGCTACCTTCCCAGGTTGACGAGCCACCATCTACCCGAAGCATCTGGTTTTAAGGCGCCAGAGATCCGCCCTCACCCCTTCTCCTATTAGTAAAAGCAGTTCCGCCGGGCTTAGAGACTAAACCACACGGGCAGGCTAGGAGTTGGACTTAGTTGTCAGAGGCTTTTTGAGACGCACGCCATAAGGAGCATTTTATGAGCAGTGGGAACTTAACTCCAGTGCCGCTCCTGGCTATGACAACCTTGGAACCCATTTTAGCCTACTTTGTCAGAATAGCATACCTATGTTATAATGCTCTGGTAGGTACATTTAAGCTAACAGAAAAGAATACCAGTTTAATAGAGTGGTATGATGTTCTGATTCTGAGGTTAATTTACACTGCCAGAATGGCATACCTATAAGTTTAATACAGTGGTAGAACTAAAGACAATCAATCATACATTCACGTACAAAAAACCTTAGATGTCAATAAAATTATAGTTACACAAAAACAATCTATATACCACTAATTTTCTCCAGTACAATGGCGTTTTTTAAATGATCTATACAGCCGTGGACAAAATTGTTGGTACCCCTCTGTTAATGAAAGAAAAACCCACAATGGTCACAGAAATAACTTGAATCTGACAAAAGTGGTAATAAATAAAAATTCTATGAAAATTAACCAATGCAAATCAGACAATGCTTTTGAATTGTGGTTCAACAGAATTATTTTAAAAAACAAACTCATGAAACAGGCCTGGACAAAAATGATGGTACCCTTAACTTAATATTTTGTTGCACAACCTTTTGAGGCAATCAGAATCAGAATCAGAATCAGAATCAGAATCAGGTTTATTGCCATTGTTCATGTAGTACACAAACTAGGAATTTGTCTAGGTACAATGCTGCAACATTAAACATGATAGGATAAGATTAAGTGATACTGCAATCACTGCAATCAAATGATTTCTGTAACTCTCAATGAGGCTTCTGCACCTCTCAGCAGGTATTTTGGCCCACTCCTCATGTGCAAACTGCTCCAGTTGTCTCAGGTTTGAAGGGTGCCTTCTCCAGACAGCATGTTTCAGCTCCTTCCACAGATGTTCAATAAGATTTAGATCAGGGCTCATAGAAGGCCACTTTAGAATAGTCCAATGTTTCGCTCTTAGCCATTCTTTTTTTCCCACAATATCTTTATTGAACCTTTTTTTTTTTTTTAACAAACATGATACAAACAATCAAACACTAACACTAAAGTACTACAAAAAAAAAAAATGCACTAAAAACACCAACAACCACCAACAAAATCAAGTCTTCAACAATGCTCCTCTGTTTAGTCTAGACAATCCAATACATAAGTATACATATTATGTTCACCAGTTTGGAATTTACAAGGTCCACACACATCATTCACCTTCTTCTTCAAGAGTTATGTTTAAATTTTTTACATAATCAATAAAAGGTCTCCATATATTCTCAAACACAATTTCCTTTGATTTCAGTATATATGTTATTCTTTCTAATGGAAGGTTTGTTAACATCTGTCTTAACCACTGAGTCACATCTGGTCTATGAGTCTTTTTCCATAATAGTGCAATACATTTTTTGGCATTAAGCAAACTGAGGTCTATGAATGTTCTTTCACTTTTATTGAAATTATGCTTTTCTGGGTACAGACCCAACAAAACCAGTTTAGGATTCAATATGATTTGTTTTGAGATTATTTTTTCAATTGTTACCCTCACCTCTTCCCAAAACATTCTTATTAATCTACATTCCCATAAACAATGAAATAGGGTTCCTTTACTTTCCATGCATTTTGTGCATGTATCTGGTATATTTTTGTTATATCTATTTAACTCCTCCGGTGTAACATACATCCGCATTAACCATTTGAAATGTATCAATTTAAGGCGTGCATTTATTGATTTGGTTTGAGCTTCTGTACAAGCCAATTCCCATTGTTCCTCTGAAATTTCAATTTGCAGATCTTCTTTCCAGTAGTTTAATCTTTTCAGTGAATTTTCACTTGAAGATAGTGTCAATGAGTTATAAAACTCTGAAATAATACCCTTTCTTTTACTATCTTTCATCATCATTTTTTCCAAGGATGAATAAATAGGTCGAGTGAGAGCTTTATTTTGATTTGATCGAATAAAGTTTCTAAGTTGAAGATATTTAAAAAAATGTGTTCTATTGAGATTAAATTTGATCCTCAGCTCTTCAAAAGACATTATGTTGTCTGCACATGGCAAATATAAATCCTGAATCTTTTGTATCCCTTTTAAATTCCATACTTTAAATACAGCGTCCGCTCTCCCTGGTTTAAAATATTGATTACCCCATATTGGACTAAATTGTGACAATAACTGTGGTTCTTTTAAATAGTTTTTAGCTTCACACCATATTTTGATCATATGCTTTACAAATGGATTTTTAACTTGTTTTTGTAATTTTTTTGCCGAATCTGAGTATATGAATATGGGAAGAGGTAAAGGTAAATTGTATGATTCCATTTCAGTCCAGTGAGGGAGATCATTTGATGAAAAATAATATGTCATAGACCTCAGTTGTGCCGACCAATAATACAACATAAAATTTGGACATTTCAGACCTCCACGATCAAATGGTAAATATAATAAAGACAAACGTAATCTAGCCCTCCTGTTGTTCCATATAAATTCCACTAACTTTTTTTTTATTCTTGAGAATAGATCTAAAGGTGGTGATAAGGGAATGTATTGAAATAAATAAAGTATTTTAGGTAAAATATTACTTTTAAGTATATTGATTCTCCCGATCATCGACATTGGTAGTGACATCCATCTCTGAGTTAACTCACTGATATCTGACATTAAGGCTTCATAGTTGACACTGGCGACTGATTCTAGCTTAGGCATAATTTGGATTCCTAAATATTTAAACTGATTTACAACATTGAATTGATTTACCTCAGGGGCTGGGTAATTTCTCTGGGTCTCATTTAGCATTAATATTGAAGATTTAGTTTTATTTATTTTATATCCTGATATTTCCCCAAAATTCTTTATTAAATTCAACAAGGTTGGAATTGATTTTTTTAGATTCGACATAAACAAAATTATATCATCGGCGTACAGGGAGATTTTATGTTCTGTTGGTCCAACTTTAATTCCATATATTTGTGAATGTAAACGTATCGCTATCGCTAAAGGTTCAATTGCCATAGTAAACAGTAAAGGTGAGAGTGGACAGCCTTGTCGACATCCTCTATTGATTTTTATTGGTTTTGAAATATTGTTATTTGTTAGGATTTCTGCTGTAGCATTATTGTATATTATTTGAACCCATTTTATGAAATTATTTCCAAGTCCAAACCTTTGTAGGACTTCAAAAAGAAAGGGCCATTCAACTCTATCAAAGGCCTTTTCGGCGTCCAATGATAGGAGAGCTGTATCCGGTGCTTCTTTATTAAAATAGATAATATTAAATAGTCTTCTTACATTATGGAAGCCTTGTCTACCCTTTATAAAGCCATTCTGATCTCGATTAATAATATTTGGTAAAATTTCTTGTATTCGTCTTGCTAAAATTTTACAGATTATCTTAAGGTCGGCGTTTAATAGGCTTATTGGTCTCATATTTTCACATTTATTAGAGGGCTTACCTGGTTTTGGCAGCAGTATAATTAAGGCATTATTTATGTATGATGGTAAACTATTATTTTGAAATGCTTCTAAAACCATTTCCAAAAAAGGTTTTATTAATTTATTCTTAAATTTTTTATAAAGGTCAACTGGAAGACCATCTGGTCCTGCACTTTTTCCTGATTTCATATTATCAATGGCTAGCCCAACTTCTTCTTGACTAATTTTAGACTCCAATATCTCCCTGTTTTCATTTGGAATACACGGTATAGATAGTTCGTTCAAAAACCCATTTAGTTTTGTTAAATCAGGTTCATTTTTGGTATCATATAATTTTTCATAGTAATCTCTAAAGGCTCTATTAATTTCTAAAGGATCTATAACTACCTGTCCATTACTTATAATACTGGTAATTGGTGTTTTAATTTCCAATTGTTTAATCTGCCATGCTAATAATTTTCCTGATTTTTCACCTTGTTCATAAAAAGATTGTTTCAATCTTAGAAGACTCGAGGCAGCTCTATTCGCTGATTTTTTGTCGTATTCAGCTCTCAAAATCAGTAATTCATTCTCCAACCTTGGGTCACTTCCTGCATACACTTTTTCCTGAAGATTTTTTATTTTATGTTCCAATTTAGCTCTCTCCTCTCGAGTCTTCTTAGATTTTGATCCTGTATAACTAATAATATGCCCCCTAATAAAAGCTTTGAAAGCCTCCCACTTTACACATGCTGATGTTTGTGTAGTATTGATGTCAAAGAACTCGTCTATCTGTTTTTCTATATACTTGACAAATTCCTCATCCTGAAGCCATTTATGCTGAAATTGCCATCTACCTGATTCCTTTGTCAATTTTTTATCTACATATATTAGACAACAGGGTGCATGATCAGAGATCACGATGTTATCATAAAAGCAGTTTTGAATCTTGGACCTTAATTCTGTGGAAATCAAAAAATAATCAATACGTGAGAATGTCTTGTAGGTACTGGAATAACAAGAATAGGCTTTAACTTGTGGTTTCATTTCTCTCCATATATCTAACAATCTCAATTCTTTCATAAAATGATTAATAGTCATCCTACATCCAATGTGCGTACAATCCAGTCCTGTTGATCTATCCACACCTGGATTCAATGTACAATTAAAATCCCCTGCTATTATATGTTGCCCTGTAAGTGATGATAAGATGAGAAATAAATTAGCAAAGAACTTCTGATCATCTATATTGGGACCATATAAGTTCACAAGATTTATATTTTCTAATAGCAAAGAACCTTGAATGATTACATATCTTCCAAATTTGTCTCCAATTACATTTTTCACTTGAAAAGGAACTGATTTATGTATGAGAGTCATAACTCCCCTGGCTCGGGATGAAAATGAAGAGGTGAATACACTTCCCTGCCATCTACTCCTAATTCTTTTAACATCCTCCTCTATCAGATGAGTTTCTTGTAAAAACACAATTCTTGAACCCATGTCCTTTATTTTATTCATAACTTGTTTAAGTTTTTTTAAATTTTGTAGACCTCTGCAATTCCATGAAGTTAAATTAAGATTAACACTTTGGTCCATGATCAATAGAGAGTTTGGGATTACCTTGCAGTGTAAACATGCTCATACAGAGAAGCAAAAACATGAGTGGTTGAACATTCATCCTACAAACTACACACAAACAAATTTCCCCTTCCCACACTTGTGGCAAACCCCCCAAAATCAAAAGAAAAATTCTGTCTCCCGATATAGCCATCGACCGTTCCACACCCACGGGGAACAGCCTAAGCCACTCCTTCTTCATCCTCCCAATCACCCTAACTCTACTGCTTTTAATGACGTAACATTAACTCTCCTCTGTAGTTTTCCAACTTAACTCCAAAATTTTTAACAACTTTGTACATCATAGTTGTTTTTTTTTTGTTTTTTTTTTTTTTTAATATATAATACAATCTATATTTTGTAAACTTACTATTTACTTCAAGTCAGTCAGATGCCTGTGCAAATGCTTAATTATTCTACCTTATATTTTGTTCATGCTTAGCTCCCACCAGTCTCTTCTTCTTCTTTGATCTTCTTGATGAACTCCTGCGCCTCCTCTGGGGTCTTGAAGATGTGGGTTCTGCCCTCATACGTGGTCAGCAGTCTCGCAGGATAGATTACACCATGACGAATCCCAAGGTTGCGCAGCTCCTTACGTATGGGATCAAACTGCTTCCTCAATTGCTGGATTCCTGTGGCCAAATCTGGGTAGAACCGCACCTGCTGGTCCTGGTGTTTAATCTCTCCTTTTTTAGCTCGTGCAGCGTTGAAGATCTTCATCCTGTCTCTGTTGTTAAGAAACTTCATAATTAAGGTCCTCGGCGGTCCCTTATCTCTCCGTGGGCCAATGCGATGTGCTTTTTCCAGAACCACTGCTGATTGCAACTCCTCGCTGCCCAGCACCTCCGGAATCCACTTTTCCAGAAAGGAACATACGTCCCGACCTTCTGATTCCTCTGGAAGACCCACCAGCCTCAAATTATTCTGTCTCGACCGAGATTCCAAATCCAAAATATTATCTTCCAGAGATTTATTTTTTTTTTCCAAAGTGCGCACCTTTAATTGAAGACGGGTGACGTCATCTTCAGCACTAGCGAGACGGAGCTCCATCTGCGCCGTTCGTTCTACACAGTCACCCAATTCCTTTCTTATTCCTTCCAACGCTGTCATAATCCCATCAAATCTAGAGGAAAAGTCCGCTCTCATTGAACTCATGGCAGCCATCAGCGCATCTGCGCCATTCCCCGCAGAAATCGCAGCGTTGCCAGCCTCCTCCGCCATATATGGAGCCCTGTTTGCTGCGTCACAGACCTGAAAGTCCGTTAATTTGGACTGTTTCGGCGGCTCGCTTTTTCCTTTTCCTGGTTTTCCAGCCTTAGGCTTCGCCGACATATCCTCGCCCAAACGCTGGGATACGTTCTGTCCCAAATGAGAGAGTTATTTGCCGATTTTTTTTCTCCAGGAGCAGAGCAGAGCGAGACACGTCCGTCCTACGTGGCAGCCATAACCGGAAGTGCCTCTTAGCCATTCTTGGGTGTTTTTAGCTGTGTGTTTTGGGTCATTATCCTGTTGCAAGACCCATGACCTACGACTGAGACCAAGCTGTCTGACACTGAGCAGCACATTTCTCTCTAGAATACCTTGATAGTCTTGAGATTTCATTGTACCCTGCACACATTCAAGACACCCCGTGCCAGATGCAGCAAAGCAGCCCCAGAACATAACAGAACCTCCTCCATGTTTCACAGTAGGGACAGTGTTCTTTTCTTGGTATGCTTCATTTTTGCGTCTGTGAACATAGCACTGATGTACCTTGCCAAAAAGTTGCAGTTTTGTCTCGTCTGTCCATAGGACATTCTCCCAGAAGCTTTGTGGCTTGACAACATGCAGTTTGGCAAATTCCAGTTGGGCTTTTTTATCATTTGTTTTCAACAGTGGTGTCCTCCTTGGTCGTCTCCCATGAAGTCCACTTTGGCTCAAACGACGGATGGTGTGATCTGACACTGATGTACCTTGACCTTGGAGTTCACCATGAATGTGTTTAGAGGTTGTTCTGGGCTCTTTTGTTACCATTCGTATTATCCGTCTCCTCCTGCGGCCACATCCAGGGAGGTTGGCTACAGTCCCATGGATCTTAAATTTCTGAATAATATGTGCAACTGTAGTCACAGGAACATCAAGCTGCTTGGAGATGGTCTTATAGCCTTTACCTTTAACATGCTTGTCTATAATTTTCTTTCTAATCTCCTGAGACAACTCTCTCCTTTGCTTCCTCTGGTCCATGTTTAGTGTGGGACACACCATGTCACCAAACAGCACAGTGACTACTTGTCACCCTTTAAATAGGCCAACTGACTGATTACAAGTTTGTAGACACCTGTGATGTTAATTAGAGGACACATCTTGGTTGAACATGTCCCTATGGTCACATTATTCTCAATCTTTTCTAGGGGTACCATCATTTTTGTCCAGGCCTGTTTCATGAGTTTGTTTTTTAAAATAATTCTGTTGAACCACAATTCAAAAGCACTGTCTGATTTTCATTGGTTAATTTTCATAGATTTTTTATTTATTACCACTTTTGCCAGATTCAAGTTATTTCTGTGACCATTGTGGGTTTTTCTTTCATTAACAGATGGGTACCAACAATTTTGTCCACGTGTGTATATCACTTATTTTCTCCAGTACAACAGCGTTTTTTTTTTTTTACATTTTTAAGTTAACTTCACTGCAACTACAGTTATATATAACAGAGTGCAACAACAGAACTAACAAAATGCAACTCTGTACAGTTATAACATTACATAATTGCTTATCTTCGGTCAGCTGTATGAAGTCTCTGGCGTTATGCTGAAATGACGGACTTTCGCTCAGTACCATGTATTTCTGTTGTACGCATGCGTGTACATGTGCAGTAACCCAGGATATGCTGTTCTGATAGGTATGCCAAAATGTCAGGACACTGGCTTCTCACAGACCAACATGTCTACGGCTGCACCATGTCCCGATAGTCCGCCCCGTGCATCAGTCAAACAAAAACATTTGCAAAAGTACCAACGTGAGTGGGAAGAACTCAATAATTGGCTAGACAGTGTCAAAGACAACAAATACAAGGCAAACTGCAAAGTACTGTCAGCTTTGCGGAGTCCTGTTCAGAGTTCTACTGCAGTGTTCTGAAAGACTAACATCTACTCTTGGCTGAAAAATGTGACAAGCAATACATGAGGAAAAAGAAGCAATGCAAGAAGGCTGTGGACTGTTTTACCATGGTTGTACGCTACGCAAATAGAAAAAAACGTTGATGAACAAATTGTACAGTTCTAATGTTAAATAAATTACTTGCATACCCAGATTTTTGAAGAGGCTCTTTCATTTGTAATAAACAGGAACATTTTGACTTTCGAACTTGCAAGTTACAAACATTGTCAAAGAAGCACTTCAAACTTTGGCCAATGAATACTGTGTTAATACTTCATTTAAACAATGATTAAGTTATAATAAACCACAACCAGTGGCCCACACATCACCTTGGGGGGAGGGGGGTATTTTTCTGCATTGAAGGTAGCAACCCTAAATGAAGCTATTGCCACCAAACTTGGGACATAGCTTGACCTTGGAACTAGCAAGTATGGCTACATTTCTGGGATCAAAAGATCAAACTTCAAGGCCGCGGGGTCATAAAAGGTCAAAATCCATTTTGGCCCACAGTTTAAAAAAAAAAAAAAATTAAATAATATAAATGGTGGGGAACTAGGGCTGCAAAAGACATGGGTCTGCATCTCTGTTGAGTGCAATTTGAGATTTAAATTAAATGATTGGGGTTTTTTTTTGTTCAAATATAACCATATAAAACACCCAGATTGTCTCACATGACATTTGCATATCTGCCACATAAACAAGTGGACAAAATTGTTGGTACCCCTCTGTTAATGAAAGAAAAACCCACAACGGTCACAGAAATAACTTGAATCTGACAAAAGTGGTAATAAATAAAAATTCTATGAAAATTCATCTTCATTCATTCATTCATCTTCTTCCGCTTAATCCTTTTTCGGGTCGCGGGGGGGCTGGAGCCTATCTCAGCATCTTTGGGCGGGGGCAGGGTACACCCTGGACAGATCGTCAGTCCATCGCAGGGCCAACACAGAGAGGCAGACAACCATTCACTCTCACATTCATACCTAAGGACAATTTAGAATCCCCAAGTTTGATGCCAATTAACCTAACTTGCATGTTTTTGGCATGTGGGAGGAAACCGGAGAAATCCCAGAGTAAACCCATGCAGACACGGGGAGAACATGCAAACTCCACACAGATCACTGTTGGTTGGGGGCTGGGTCTATGAAAATTAACCAATGAAAATCAGACACTGCTTTAGAATTGTGGTTCAACAGAATTACTTTAAAAAACAAACTCGTGAAACAGGCCTGGACAAAAATGATGGTACCCCTAGAAAAGATTGAAACTACGGAGCTAAAGAGTGCAGAGAACAACATACACACGTGGACAAAATTGTTGGTACCCCTCTGTTAATGAAAGAAAAACCCACAATGGTCACAGAAATAACTTGAATCTGACAAAAGTCGTAATAAATAAAAATTCTATGAAAATTAACCACTGAAAATCAGACAATGCTTTTGAATTGAGGTTCAACAGAATTACTTTAAAAAACAAACTCATGAAACAGACCTGGACAAAAATGATGGTACCCCTAGAAAAGATTGAAAATAATGTGACCATAGGGACATGTTCAACCAAGATGTGTCCTCTAATTAACATCACAGGTGTCTACAAACTTGTAATCAGTCAGTCAGCCTATTTAAAGGGTGACAAGTAGTCATTGTGCTGTTTGGTGACATGGTGTGTCCCACACTAAACATGGACCAGAGGAAGCAAAGGAGAGAGTTGTCTCAGGAGATTAGAAAGAAAACTATAGACAAGCATGTTAAAGGTAAAGGCTATAATACCATCTCCAAGCAGCTTGATGTTCCTGTGACTACAGTTGCACATATTATTCAGAAATTTAAGATCCACGGGACTGTAGCCAACCTCCCTGGACGTGGCCGCAGGAGGAGATGGATAACACGAATGGTAATAAAAGAGCCCAGAACAACCTCTACACATTCATGGTGAACTCCAAGGTCAAGGTACATCAGTGTCAGATCGCACCATCCGTCGTTGTTTGAGCCAAAGTGGACTTCATGGGAGACGACCAAGGAGGGGACACCACTGTTGAAAACAAATCATAAAAAAGCCAGACTAGAATTTGCCAAACTGCATGTTGACAAGCCACAAAGCTTCTGGGAGAATGTCCTATGGACAGACGAGACAAAACTGCAACTTTTTGGCAAGGCACATCAGCTCTATGTTCACAGATGCAAAAATGAAACATACCAAGAAAAGAACACTGTCCCTACTGTGAAACATGGAGGAGGTTCAGTTATGTTCTGGGGCTGCTTTGCTGCATCTGGCACAGGGTGTCTTGAATGTGTGCAGGGTACAATGAAATCTCAAGACTATCAAGGTATTCTAGAGAGAAATGTGCTGCCCAGTGTCAGACAGCTTGGTCTCAGTCGCAGGTCATGGGTCTTGCAACAGGATAATGACCCAAAACACACAGCTAAAAACACCCAAGAATGGCTGAGAGCGAAACATTGGACTATTCTAAAGTGGCCTTCTATGAGCCCTGATCTAAATCCTATTGAACATCTGTGGAAGGAGCTGAAACATGCCGTCTGGAGAAGGCACCCTTCAAACCTGAGACAACTGGAGCAGTTTGCTCATGAGTAGTGGGCCAAAATATCTGCTGAGAGGTGCAGAAGTCTCATTAAGAGTTACAGAAATCATTTGATTGCAGCGATTGCCTCAAAAGGTTGTGCAACAAAATATTAAGTTAAGGGTACCATCATTTTTGTCCAGGCCTGTTTCATGAGTTTGTTTTTTAAAATAATTCTGTTGAACCACAATTCAAAAGCACTGTCTGATTTTCATTGGTTAATTTTCATAGAATTTTTATTTATTACCACTTTTGTCAGATTCAAGTTATTTCTGTGACCATTGTGGGTTTTTCTTTCATTAACAGAGGGGTACCAACAATTTTGTCCACAGCTGTATCTGTGCCCATATATTTAAATCTAAAACACTCCAGAGCTTGGTACTGCTATGGTTCCTAGAACATAATGGTGGGCTAATTTTCCAGGCCCATTAACTGCAAAACACTGTTTTTGTGTGTGTTGGCCTTCTAAAATGCATCCATGAGTTATGAGCTCCACAGGGGCTGCTCAGTGGAAATAGGTCAGTCTGTGGTTGTACTGGGCAGCTTCCAGGTGTGAATGCGTATCTGCATGAGTGTGGACAGGACATCCTTGAAAAAGCAAGACTGCCTCTCAGTGGACTTTCCCTGTATAAATAAAGATTAAATTAAGATAAAAAATATACAAAATTAAATATTCAAGCGCTCACTTCACAAAGAAATACATATTACCTTTAATTAGTTAAACTCTTAAAGAAATTAGTAGTTTTCACTTCCTGGGTTTTATGATGTTACAAAAACAAGTTAGCAAAATAAACTCCTTTTTATGATTGGCCCATAGAAATTTTAAGTTTTTTGAAGAGCAGAAAAACAACACAAAAATGATTCTTGCCCTTTAAAAATACACACTGTATAGTGTACATCGGGGAAAATAAATATTGAACACATAAACATTTTTCTCATTAAATATATTTCTGATGGAGTCATTGACCTCAGATTTTCACCAGATATCAGTAACAGCCCAAGTAATCCATACATAAAAAGAAATCAAGGCCACTGTGTTCACAAAACAAGTTATATTTAAAAAAGTGGAATGACACAGGGAATAAGTATTGAACGCATGGAGAAAAAGAGGTGAAAAAGGCATAGAAAGCCAAGAAACTAGCTGAAATCCATCAGAATTTAGGAAGCCATCCCATCCCCCATCAGTGCAAATTAATTTCAACTGGTTAAGTCCTGACTGATAGCCTTTAAAAAGGTCTGTGAATATCAGACTGTCATACCACAAAGAACTCATGATGGGTAGAAGCAAAGAGCTCTCTCTAGACCTTCGTAACCTTATTGTTGCAAAACATAATGATGGCATTGGTTACAGGCACATTTCTAAACTGCTGAATGTTCCAGTGAGCACTGCTGGAGCCATCACTTGGAAGTGGAAAGAACATCATTTTACCATAAACTGGCCACGACCAGGAGCTCCTCGTAAGATTTTTGATAGCAGAGTCAATTATCAGAAGAGTTATCCAAAAGCCAAAGGCCACTTATGGAGAGCTCCAGAAAGACCTGGAGTTTGCAGGTACTGCTGTTTCAAAGAAAACAATAAGTAATGCACACAACCAACATGGGCTCTATGCCTACTCACCTCGCAAGACTCTATTGCTGAAGAAAAAGCATGTTGCAGCTCATTTAAAGTTTGCTGCACAACATTTGGGCAATCCAGTAAAATACCGGGAGAATACAGTCTGGTCAGATGAGATCAAAATTGAATTTTTTGGATGCCACAACACACAGCATGTTTGGAGGAGAAAGGGCACTGCACATCAGTCCAAAAAACATCATACCAACAGTGAAGTTTGGAGGTGTGAGCATCATGGTGTGGGTGTGTTTTTCAGCACATGGTACAGGCAGACTTCATATAACTGAAGGAAAGATGAATGGACAAATGTACAGAGACATCCTTGAAAAGAACCTGTTGCCATCTGCCAAGATGCTGAAGATGAAACAAGGGTGGACATTTCAGCAAGACAATAATCCCAAACACACAGCCAAGGAAACTCTCAACTGGCTCCAGAGAAGGAAAATAAAGCCGCTAGAATGGCCCAGTCAGTCACCTGACCTGAATCCAACTGAAAATCTATGAAAAGAACTGAAGATCAGAGTTCATAGAAGTCACCTACAGAACCTTCAAGATTTGAAGACAGTTTGTGTGGAAGAATGGGCTAAAATCACTTCTGGGCAATGCCTGCGGCTAGTTTCTCCATACAGGAGGCGCCTGGAAGCTGTTATTACCAACAAAGGCATTTCTACTAAATATTAAATGAATTTCACCAAACGTGTTCAATACTTATTCCGTGTGTCATTCAACTTTATTAAATATAACTTGTTTTTTGAACACAGTTGCCTTGATTTCTCTGTATGTACGGATTACTTGGGTTGTTACTGATATCTGGTGAAAATCTTAGGTCAATGGCTCCATCAGAAATATGTTTAATGAGAAAAATGTTGACATGTTCAATACTTATTTCCCCGCTGTACATTTCTTTGATGCTGTCAAAACTTACAAAAATGAATCCTGAAAAAATGCATAATTTGGGCCCTTTAAGTGAACAGCTTAGAATATGGTACGTTACAGGAGTTTTAAAAGCATGATAATCTGTGTAGATCAGCTGTATACCTGCATCCAGAAGAAGAGCCTTTTGGAGCCTGCTTTAAACTTTAGCACATAGACTCGGCCAGTGGTGCACTGGTTCACTCGTTTGAACTCACAGTCATCAGGGAAGATGATCAGATCCTGAACAGAGACACGGCAATCATTATGGTGATATTAGAAACACAAACACAGTCTCAGCCGAACAGCGGCACCTACATCATCCACATTTCCAGTGGTCCGATCCTTCCAGCAAAAGTGGATCAGCGAGTCGTCCGTCTGCTGGATGTAGACCTGACCTTTACGCTTGTCCGGGGTCACCGTGCTGCCCTTCATTGTCATCTTACCAGCCCGAAACTCCACCAGGTACTTGCTGGAGGAGCCGCGGGACCCAGACACCATGCTGGGGAACAAAGCTCCAGAGGCCATGATGAAGAATCCAGACCGCTGTAGGAACACAAGGAAGAAGTAGAGTCTGTTAGTGAGGCCTCAGTTTGGTCAGGGGATAGAAGGTATGTATGCTGTTATGAAGAAAAATTATGAGCAATTTTTGCCCAATCTAACATATATTTGAGCCTTAAAATGAATGTAAAAGAGCTGTCCAGTCTTAAAATAGGCAAATATTAAACATGAAACTTTTGTTTCTTAATTATGTAGCTTTTCTTGAAAATTTGAGTCTATTGTAATTCAAAAGTGTAGGACTTCCATCCAGCCATCCATCTTCTTCCACTTAATCCTTTTTTCGAGTTGTGGGGGCGCTGGAGCCTATCCCAGCATCTTTGGGCGAGAGGCAGGGTACACCCTGGACAAATCGAGTGTAGAACTTTTTCATCAGAAATTTGAATCTTTTTTCATGCATATTTACTACTTTTTCCCCTTATACATTAGGTTTTTTCCTGTGAACTTGTGAGGCTTTTTTCAGATTTGCAGCTTCCTTTTAAATTTGCAGTTTTTTTTCAAGTAAATCTCATTTTGTCATAAGTTTTAGTTTTTTTTTCCCCTCACACATTTGTGGGCGCCATTTATTGCGACTGTTTTTATGCACAAGTTATGGGAGTTTGGGGGCCATACTTTTTTAAGATACACAAATGCTGACTCAATTTTTAAATGTCCAGAGTTCAGCAGCAACTCGTGTCTGCCTCTGCCAGAGTGGAAGAGGAAGTAACCAGGTACTGTGGTAGCTGTAGTGGGACATATGCTGGTGTTCACTCCCACACACACACACACACTGATTTCAGGAGCTTCAAAAACCGAATTCTGTCATCCAGGAAGTGTTCAACACATGCACACACACTGATCTCAGGGCTGCACCAGTCACTTTATACAGCAATGGACTGCTCTCTTTGCACTACATGCCACTTTAACCCTCTATGTGCCCTGATATGTGCCTTAAGTCACTACATGCTGTCTTAATTTTTATTGTGTTTAGTTACTTTGCACACCCTTAGTATTTTTAGTTAGCTTCTGGTTGGGGGCTGGTTTTCTTTACACTGATGTTTGATGGTCATTGTTTAATGTTTGGTGTTAGATGTTATATTTTATATTCATATTTCCTACTCAGTGTTTACCTTGCTGCACTGTGGGTCTCAGAGTAACGTAATTTCAATTCTCTGTATGTGTTGTATATATGGCAGAATTGACAATAAATTTGACTTTGAAATGTGACATTCCAGATGACTTGTAGCATCCTTCAAACATTTGTTTTATGACTAAAAGACATTTAAATAAAAAATAATGATGGGCCATTACAAATACTTTCCTTTCAAAGTACCATGTATTGACACACTGAGACAAAAGAAATCCTGAATTAAAAAAAAGGTGCAGTGTTTCATCATTGCATTGCAGCTCTTTTCATCGTAACTGAATTGAATCATGAGATCACAGATTTCTACCCCTACTGGTCCTAGGCAAAAAAAGCTACATATGGCTGCAGAGTCACAGGCTGCAGATTCCTGGTTTACATAGTATTAATAAAGACGAAACTAAACAGCAGTCAGATTGCAGTAAACTGGCTTTTGGGACGTGGAATGTCACCTCTCTGGTGGGGAAGAAGCCTGAGCTGGTGCATGAGGTTGACAGATACCGGCTAGATATAGTCTGCCTCACCTCAACACACAGCTCTGGTTCCAGAACCAGTCTCCTGGAAAGGGGCTGAAGCTTGGCCTACTCTGGAGTTGTCCCAGGCGAGAGGCGACGAGCAGGAGTGGGTATTCTTGTATCCCCCCACCTTGCTGCCTCTATATTGGAGTTTTCCCCGGTGGACGAAAGGGTTGCATCCCTGTGCTTTCAGGTTGAGAAACGGGTCCTGACCATCATTTGTGCCTATGCACCAAATGATGGTTCAGAGTACCCACCCTTTTTGGAATCTTTGACTAGGGTGCTGGAGAGTGCTCCTCTTGGAGACTCCATTGTCCTACTGGGGGACTTCAATGGGCATGTGGGCAACGACAGTGAAACCTGGAGGGGGGTGATTGGGAGGAACGGCCTGCCTGATCTGAACCCGAGTGGTGTTCAGTTATTGGACTTCTGTGCTAACCACAGTTTGTCCATAACAAACACCATGTTCAAGCATAAGGGTGTCCATATGTGCACCTGGCAACAGGACACCCTAGGTCGCAGGTCGATGATCAATTTTGTTATCGTGTCATCAGACCTGCGACCGTATGTCTTGGACACTCGGGTAAAGAGAGGTGCAGAGCTGTCAAATGATCAACACCCGGTGGTGAGTTGGATCCGATGGCAGGGGAGGATGCTATTCAGACCTGGTAGACCCAAACGTATAGTGAGGGTGTGCTGGGAACGTCTGGCTGAGGCCCCTGTCCAGGAGGTCTTCAACTCCCACCTCCGGAAGAACTTCAGCCACATTTCAAGGGAGTCTGGAGACATGGAGTCTGAATGGGCCATGTTCTCCACCTCCATTGTTGAAGTGGCTGCCCAGAGCTGAGGCCACAAGGTCGTCGGGGCATCTCGTGATGGCAACCCCCGAACCAAGTGGTGGACACCAGATGTGAGGGGGGCCATTAAGTTGAAGAAGGAGTCCTATCAAGCTTGGTTGGCTTGTGGGACTCCCGAAGCAGCTGAGGTGTACCGGCAGGCCAAGCGGAGTGCGGCTCGGATGGTTGCTGAAGCAAAAACTTCACTGCGCCACTGCACAGTGACGCAGTGGTTAGCACTGCGGCAGCACAGTTTACCCTCGGCCGGGGGATCGCGGGGATCACGAGATCGTGGGTTTGATCCCTGCCCCTGGCCAACAGTGATCTGTGTGGAGTTTGCATGTTCTCCCCGTGTTGCGTGGGTTTACTCCGGGATTTCTCCGGTTTCCTCCCACATGCCCAAAACATGCAGGTTAGGGATACGAGGCGCTTGCGCACGCAGCAACCGGCAGCTGGTGGCTTGTCACCGGACTGCAAAACAAATCTACCTACGGGTACAAAATAAGTACAAAAAAAAAACAAAAAACAAAAAACTTTGGGTATGGGAGGAGTTCGGTGAGGCCATGGAACAAGACTTTCGGTCGGCCTCGAAGAGATTCTGGCCAACTGTCCGGCAGCTCAGGAGGGGGAAGTAGCTCCCTGTCCACATTGTGTATGGTGCGGATGGGGCACTGCTGATTTCAACTGGGGATATCATCAGGCGATGGAAGGAATACTTTGAGAATCTCCTTAATCCCACTGGCACGCCTTCCACAGAGGAAGCAGGGCTTGTGGACGAGGGGGACGACTTGCCTATCACTGGGGCTGACGTCGTCAAGGTGGTTAAAAATCTCTTTGGTAGCCGGGGTCCCGGGGGTGGACGAGATTCGCCCTGAGTACCTCAAGGCCCTGGATGTTGTAGGGCTGTCATGGTTGACACACCTCTGCAACATTGCGTGGAGGTCGGGGGCAGTACCTTTGGCATGGCAAACCGTGGTGGTGGTTCCTCTCTTCAAAAAAGGGGACCAGAGGGTGTGCACCAACTTTAGAGGGATCACACTCCTCAGCCTCCTGGGAAAGTCTATGCCAAGGTATTGGAGAGGAGAGTCCGGCCGTTGGTCGAACCTCGGATTCAGGAGGAGCAATGTGGTTTTTGTCCTGGCCGTGGCACATCAGACCAGCTCTTTACCCTCTCGAGAATCCCTGAGGGTTCGTGGGAGTTTGCCCAACCAGTTTACATGTGTTTTGTGGACTTGGAGAAGGCATTCGACCACGTCCCTCATGGTTTTCTGTGGGAGGTGCTTCGGGAGTACGGGGTATCGGGCTTGTTGTTACGAGCTATTCGGTCTCTGTATGACCGTTGTATGAGTTTGGTTCGTATTGCCAACACTCGGTCGAACTCAATCCCAGTGAGAGTTGGACTCCGCCAGGGCTGCCCTTTGTCACCGATCCTGTTCATAATTTTTATGGACAGGATTTCTAGGCGCAACCAGGGAATGGAGGGTGTCATGCTTGGTGACCACAGGATCTCATCTCTGTTGTTTGCAGATAACGTTGTCCTGCTGGCTTCATCCAGCAATGACCTACAGGTCTTTCTGCGACGGTTTGCCGCTGAGTGTGAAGTGGCTGGGATGAGAATCAGTACCTCCAAGTCCGAGTCCACGGTCCTCAGCCGGAAAAAGGTGGTCCTCTCCAGGTTGGGGACAAGCTCCTGCCCCAAGTGGAGGAGTTTAAGTATCTTGGGGTCTTATTCACAAGTGAGGGGAGAATGGAGCGAGAGATTGACAGACAGATCGGAGCAGCATCTGCAGTGATGCGGACGTTGTAACGGTCTGTTGTGGTGAAGAGGGAGCTAAGCTCTAAAGCAAAGCTGTCGATTTACCAGTCAATCTACATTCCTACCCTCACCTATGGTCATGAGCTTTGGGTAATGACTGAAAGAATGAGATCGTGGATACAAGCGGCTGAAACAAGCTTTCTTCGTAGGATTGCTGGACTCACTCTCAGAGATAGGGTGAGGAGTTCAGTCATCAGGGAGAGGCTCAGAGTAGAACCGCTGTTCCTCCACATTGAAAGAAGCCAGTTGAGGTGGTATTTTTTTTTTTTTGTTGTTACTTATTTGTACCCGTAGGTAGATTTGGTTTGCAGTCTGGTGACAAGCCACCGGCTGCCGGTCGCTGCATGCGCGAGCGCCCTAAACCTACAAGTTTTTGATATGCGGGAGGAAACCGGAGAAATCCTGGAGTAAACCCACGCAACACGGGGAGAACATGCAAACTCCACACAGCTCACTGTTGGCCAGGGGCTGGGATCGAACCCACGATCTCCTGATCCCCGTGATCCCCCGGCTGAGGGTAAACTGTGCTGCCACAGTGCTAAACCACTGCGCCACCGTGCAGCCCAATGGGGCTGCACGGTGGTATGTGCAGTGATGGTATGGGCATCTGATCAGGATGCCTCCTGGATGCCTCCCACTTGAGGTGTTTTGGGCACGTTCCTCTGGGAGGAGACCCCGGGGCAGACCCAGGACTCGCTGGAGAGACTATTTCTCCCAGCTGGTCTGGGAACGGCTTGCCATCCTCTCTGATGAGCTGGAGCAGGTGGCTGGAGAAAGGGAAGTCTGGGCTTCTCTGCTTGAACTGCTGCCTCCCCAACCCAGACCTCCAGAAAAGCGCATACTTTTATCATGTTTTAGACTTTTGTGTTTATCTAAAATACCTATATACTAGCGCATACCTGTGCATGCTCGTAGAAACCAAGTATAAGCAAGTATTTCTGCATGCCCATAGAAAGCAGGTGTAAACAAGGGCGTAAGCAAGCACGTCAGCACTCGTTCAGTGATACCTGCCTTTGATCTTTGATGGTGTCATTGCGAGTCCTATGATCTTTGATGATGCCATAGTGAGTCCTATGATCGTGAGTGATGCTTGCGTTTGATCTTTGATGATGTCATAGTGAGTCCTATGATCGTGAGTGATGCCTGCCAGAAGCTGGTCGACGCCGCCAAGAGGACCAGCTCCTCTGAAGGATGGATAATTTTTTCACACATCAGAAGTTGTTCAGAACTCCTTATAAGAACTCCTTATACAAAGATATAGAGTGATCTAGAAGAATAATTACTTGATAATTTTTTCACACAGGGAGTTGTTCGGAACTCCTTATGAGAACTCCTTATACGGAGATATAGAGTGATGATAAACAAGTCAGTTGCGGTAATGCACCTGTAGGCTGCTTGCCAACCGCCAATCAAATCTAAAAGAAGAAGAAGAAGGTGATGCTTGCCTTTGATCTTTGATGTCCTATGATCATGAGTGATGCCTGCCTTTGATCACACAGATTTTCTTGAATCACTCTATACTATGGTGTCTAAATGACGTCATATAGACATCATGTAGAGATCATAGGCACATCATAGGCGATCCTATGATCTTTTAGCGAGTCCAATGGTTGTGACAGACACACACACAGAGATTTCTTGAATTATATATAGAGTGATGATGATCGTATATGAACGCCACGGCCACACGTCGGACACAGTCCAAAGATGGATAATTTTTTCACACATAAGTTGTTCATAACTCCTTATACAAAGATATACTATATCTTTGTATGATGATAATCAAGTCAGTGGCGGTAATCTTCACTTCCGCCCTCCCAAGAGAGTAGACGCTTTTTCCTCCTCTCCTGCTCTGACTTTTTTTTCCTTCCCCCCCAACTACTGGATCCCAGCTTGCTGTTGTCTGTCTGCGTCTAACTGCGACCGTCGAAAGAAAGAAATTATGGAGTTAATAAGCTGGGCTTTGAACACAATTGACACTATCTTTTCAACAAGGAAAAGTGCTCCGGGGGAAGCTGTTTGCCCCGCAGGTACGGCTCCAGCGGGCTATTTACGTGACACAAGTAATTGGAAAATCTTGTGTCTCACTAATCTCTCTATCGAAGATATTGAAGATTTGTATGTCTTCGTGGTAATGGTGATCGGGATCTTTCTGATTGGAACTGGGATTGTCCTGGTGTACCGCAAATTGCTGAAGATGGATACAACCTATCAAAATGCTGGCCAGGCGAGGTGCATCTGTCAAATTGAAAAATTGGAGAAGACCCTGATAGCGACAAATGGAGATCTGTCTCGGAAGGTGGATTACATCATGGTCTCGCTTAGGTCTTTCCCCGATGGATTTAAAGCCCCGCAATGAAGGATTAAGTACTGAATCTACAGAAGAAATAAAAAGCCTTCTCTGTGATCAGTCCGATTTGGCTCAATTTCCCCATGAAAATTCCTCCTGGCTGTCTGCAGTCTGTGTTTTCAAAATCATCGAGCATAAGGCCTTGGACAGCCATCTGCACAGCCTGCCAAGATAAGGACTCGGCGGCAGCCAGACAAAACATCTCCTGCCAAGTGTCCTTGTTGTCTCTCTTATTATCATCAACACTGCTCAACACCGCACACACATTGATCCATGAACTGAATAAAGATACACACACTGCTCTCTTGTGTCTTGTGAATCCTATGTAGCGAATGTGCATCGAGAGCTTTTTTTTTCCTTGAAATCTTAATATTGATTAATTATGTAACCAGTATTTTGAATCAATGATTTTTTTGCTCCTTCCTATTGTTCCTCGTATTATTCTTATTCTTATGCTTGTACCCACTATCCTGTTGGCAGGCGCGTCTCTGATGCTGCCGCGTCACTGGAAATGCAGGTTCATTTTCTGTGTCAAGTCAAATTCTCTCGTATGTTATCAGTGATCTGTTAATGTACTTGGCAATAAATCTTTTCTGATTCTGATTCTGATTCTAATGCACCTGTAAGCTGGTTGCCAACTGCCAATCTAAAAGAAGAAGAAGAAGAAGAAGGGATTTTGCAGTGTGGGTATCTATGTACATGCATGTATGCATGTATGTATGTATGTGGCAGAAACTTTGTCCCCCTGCTAACTCGGTGGCCACTTGACGGCGGGCACTCACTTCTTACATGGTGATGTAACAATACCTGAAGAGTGCACCTGACATGGTTTCACTGACTGCTTGACCATAAGAGTTCAAAGGTGACCTTTTTTAACCAACCTTTACTGCTGGAGGTGCACGCTGGGGGAGGAATCAAGCGTGCCTGACACAATCAGCGGAGTATAGGATTTGCGGGTCTCTCTCCACAGTACAGGCATTGTGGACTGCTGGAGAGACGGAGCTACAGGTTACTACTAGGACACCGAAACTATATTTACATTTACCTGTATTGTGGGAATCCCTCTGAGTATATTCACACTCAGACTTAAGACAAAAGGGAATTGTCATGGGGGGTTTGTGTGTGGATGTGGGGGTAGTGTGTTGATGTGAACAGTGACAAAGAGAATGGGAATTACAAAGGCTTTGATGTTAAGGCAGCACACAGAGAAGGCTGACCGAGTGGTTTGATTTAAGAGCAGAGGTGCATGAGATCTGTTACTCTTTTGCTGCTTGCGTGTCTAGAGAAATGTAGAGAGAGAGAGAGTGAATAAAACCTGATATGATCTGGACCTCTCTGCCTGATTATTTCTCTCTCCACACTGGTGACCCTTGACGCACAATGGAACGCGAGGCGAACACACCGGAGATGACCCAGACGGGTACCAGCAACACGTGCGCCGTTTTGGTCAAACTCCCAGACTTTTGGCTACACGACTCGAAGTCTTGGTTCCTCCACACCAAGGCCCAGTTCGCGCTCTGGGGAATAACGGCAGATGACACCAGATACTACTACGTGGTCGCAGCGCTGGATGCACGCACAACTCAGCAGGTGGCGAGCCTGCTCCAACTGCCCCCAACCCGTGACAAATACGGCGCTCTCAAAACCGCGCTGACCCGGCACTACACGCTCTTGGACTGTGAGAGAGCGGAGAGGCTCCTGACGCGCTCCGAGTTAGGAGACGGGTCGGCGGTCGAATTGATGGAGAAGATGTTGGCGTTGATGGGCACAGATGACGGGCCTTTCCTCTTTGCTCACCTTTTCCTCCGGAACCTCCCGATGGCGGCCAGAGCGGTCCTTGCCAATTTGCCGCTGCTGGCTGCGCGCAACTACCGGGTGCTAGCCCAGGAGGCAGATCAGATTATCCTCACCACCAGAGCCCTCACAGTGAACGCAGCGGTGTCGGACCCCAGCGAGACAGCCAGCGGAGGCGAGGAGCCAGTGATGGTGGCTGCAGCAGGGGCCAAGAAGCACCGGAGAGACACGCTTTGTTTTTACCACCGCCGTTTTGGAGAGGACGCATGCCGATGCGTGCCACCATGCCAATTCCAGCGTTCGGGAAATGCCAGGACCGACAGTCGGTAGCAGCTGCGACCGCCGGTGAAGCAAGCAAACTGCTCTATGTGACAGACTCACGCTCGGGGAGACGGTTCCTCATGGACTCCGGCTCCCAAAAGAGCCTCATCCTGTCGTCCTACGCTGACCGGCTGGCAGGAACTAGCAGCCCCGAGCTGACGGCCGCAAACGGCTCAGACATTAAGATTTTTGGTGAAAGGATGCTGACTGTATCCTTGCACGGCCGTACATACCAATGGACATTCGTCATAGCGGCATGTAGCTTCCCCATCTTAGGCGCTGATTTTTTGTGTGCACACGGACTACTGGTCGATGCTGCTAACAGACGCCTGATTAACGCTATGTCTTTTGATTCTCTCCCCTGTACAGCTCAAGGAGCCGGGCCAACAACACTAACCGACGTCACAGCTCCAGGGGGTAAGTTCCACACACTACTCACCCAGTTCCCAGCGCTCACGGTCCTGACGTTTTCGGCGGCCGTCACCAAACACGGGGTGGAGTACTTCATTACCACAATGGGGCCGCCCATCTTCGCAAGACCTTGGCGCCTGGACGCAGCTAAACCGGCCATAGCACACGAGGAGTTTGCCAACTTGGAAAGGCTGGGCATCATCAGACACTCAAACAGCCCATGGGCATCCCCGCTACATACGGTTCCTAAGGCCGAGGGATCGTGGCGACCGTGCAGAGATTTCCGCAGATTAAACTAGAAAAGCACTCGGAGAGCGCAGACCTCTGCCAAGCGCCACAGTTCCCCCATACAGTGTTTGTGTGTACATTTTCAGATTCCTTGACCATGAAAACATATGACTAGCAATTGGATTCACAATGATAGGATTAGTGGTTCAGTAGTTATTCACGAAAATGGCATTTTCCGTAATGGCGGTTTTGTTCTGGACGGTGATCCGGATCACCACCAAAATCTAATCATCTGTAGGATACCCCATTTCTGACAATCTCTGAAAATTTCATGAAAATCCGTCCATAACTTTTTGAGTTATCTTGCTAACAAACAGATAGACAGACAAACAGACAGACAGACAAACCAACGCCGATGAAAACATAACCTCCTTGGTGGAGGTAACAACGCCACAGCACACGACCGCTACCACATCCCTCATAGTCAGGATTTTTCCGTTCACCTCACCGGGGCACACATTTTTTCCAAGATAGACCTGGTCCGCAGTTACCACCAGGTCCCGGTGCGCACTGAGGACATACCTAAAATGGCAGTAATAACCCTGTTTGGCCTGTTTGAGTTTTTACGCATGCCTTTCGGGTTAAAAGGCGCGGCGCAGACATTCCAACGCATGATGGATGCGGTGTTGCGCGATCTGCCATTTGTGTTCGTCTACCTGGATGACATCCTTGTGGCCAGCGCGTCCGAGGATGAACACGTAACCCACCTCAGGACAGTTTTCCAGAGGTTGGAGAAGCACAGATTAATAATCAACCCAGCGAAGTGCCAGTTCGGGGTGGCGGGGATCGATTTTTTGGGCCACCACATCTCACCGGAGGGCGCAACACCCTTGCCGGACAAGGTGCGCGCAGTGGCGAATTTTCCCCGGCCTCAGACGGTCAGGGCGCTGCAGGAGTTTTTGGGGATGGTTAACTTCTACAATGGTTTCCTCCCCCGTGCAGCCCAGCTCATGCAGCCGTTGTACACCACACTTAAGAAACAGAAACTGACGGACAGAGTCGACTGGACTCCTGAGTGGGAGCAGGTGTTTTCCGAGGTTAAAACAGCTCTGGCGAACGCCGCACTGCTGGCGCACCCGGACCCGGCGGCTCGGATAGCGCTCACTACCGACACCTCGGACGTGGCCATAGGGGCAGTTGTGGAGCAGCACGTCGCCGGTTCTTAGCAGCTGCTCACCTTTTTTTAGCAGGTCGACAGTGAACGTAAATACAGCGCGTTCGACAGAGAGTTACTGGCTCTCCATCTGGCCATACGCCACTTCCAGTTCTGGCTGGAAGGGCGCACCTTCACTGCGTTCGTAGACCACAAGCCGCTAACGTATGCGATGGCCAAGGTTTCGGAACCATGGTCAGGCCGGCAGCAGAGACAGCTGGCCGTGATCTCGGAGTTTACGACAGACATTCAGCATGTGGCCGGTAAACTCAACATGGTGGCGGACTGCCTCTCGCGCGCATTAGTGGCCCCAGTCTACGTGGGGATAGATTACTCGACCATGGCCGCTGCGCAGAGCGGCAATGCGGACGTTTGCGCGTTCCAGTCTGGACCAACAGGGTTAAGGCTGCAGAGCAGAGTACTGCAAGACGGGGGGCCCCCCCAATCTGTGACGTCTCCATGGGCCGCCCGCACTCGGTGGTCCCACGCGCTTGGCGCCGCCACGTTTTTGAGTCGGTTCACTCCCTGGTGCACCCAGGAGTGCGCGCGTCAGTCAAAATGGTGGGAGCGAAGTTCGTCTGGCCGAGCCTGCGCAAACAGGTGAAAGAGTGGGTTGCAGCCTGCGTAGCGTGCCAGCGAGCTAAAGTGCACAGGCACACAAAGGCCCGCTTGGAGCCGTTCCATATCCCGGCTAAGCGGTTCAACCACATTCACGTGGACCTCGTGGGCCCCCTCCCACTATCGCAAGGGTTCACGCACCTCCTGACAGTGGTGGACCACACCACGCGGTGGCCCGAAGTAGTCCCGCTAGCTTCCACTGCGTCCACAGAAGCTGCACGTGCTTTTTTGATGACATGGGTGGCACGTTTCAGTGCCCCTTCAGATATCACGTCCGATCGGGGCCCGCAATTTGTTTCCGACCTCTGGTCCACCATGTCCCGGAACCTGGGCGTCTCACTTCATCGCACGACCGCGTACAACCCACAGGCCAATGGGTTATACGAGCGTTTCCATAGATCGCTTAAAGCAGCGCTCAGGGCTTCGCTTACGGATGCAAATTGGGTGGACCAGTTGCCGTGGGTTCTATTAGGGTTGCGTTCAGCACCGAAGGAGGATTTGGCAGCCTCCCCACCAGAGCTGTTTTTTTCCCAGCCGCTGCGGCTCCCAGGGGAATTTTTGCCGGACAGCCCCGGGCCAAACACTGATCCATCCCCGCTTTCACCACGTAACGCAGTGGCAGGGATAGTACCCGGTCCGATCCACCACTGTTTTCCACACGCTTTTGTACCAAGGGCCTTGAAGGACGCAGTGTTCGTATTTGTCAGGCACGATGCCCACCGGACCCCCTTGCGCCCGCCCTACGAAGGCCCGTTCAGAGTGCTGGAACCCGGGGAGAAACATTTTGTGTTATACTTGGGGGGACGCAGAGAAACAGTCTGTATAGACAGGCTTAAGCCCGCTTTCGTGTTATCAGACAAGCAAGTGGTGCTGGCCCGAACTCCTCGGCGTGGACAACCCCCACTGAGAACTCCCCAGGTAAATGACTCGTCAGATCAGTCACAAGGGCATGCTAATGATGTTTTCCTCCCTCCCAATGTCCCCCCACAGACGGACGCACCCCCAACCTCGAAGCCGCAGACCCCACGTTACAGCCGCTACGGACGAAAGCTGAAGCCCAAAGGACATGAGGGTCAAGGCTCAGTCCGAGTCTGGGGGGGGGGGGGAATCCCTCTCAGTATATTCACACTCAGACTTAACACAAAAGGGAATTGTCATGGGGGGTTTGTGTGTGGATGTGGGGGTGGTGTGTTGATGTGAACAGTGACAAAGAGAATGGGAATTACAAAGGCTTTGTTGTTAAGGCAGCACACAGAGAAGGCTGACCGAGTAGTCTGATTTAAGAGCAGGGGTGCAAGAGATCTGTTACTCTTTTGCTGCTTGTGTGTCTAGAGAAATGTAGAGAAATAAAACCTGATATGATCTGGACTTCTCTGCCTGATTATTTCTCTCTCCACTGTATCACTTTTATTTACTTTAATCTGCTCTTATAACCCCCTAGAGATGTACGTCGGTGATAAAATCGAGTGCACCCTGACTGCTCGTGTCAGAGCGACGGAAGATGGAAGCACGGAGACTGACTTCCATTTAATCCTTTCATTTGTGTGCTGCTTTGAATGAGTTCCTGCATTGTTAAAATGGGTTTCTGCTGTGTTCAAATCGTGTTTCTGTTTATTGAATAAACAAGAGCGGAGAATAACTTTTCATACAATTGCTGCAACAGGAGAAAAAAGACAAGACGACAAAACAGTATGTAGTCCCACCACCGCTAACAATAATGTCATTATTGGGGTTACAAATGTTCTGTGTCGGCGAACTTTCTCTATATTCTTTTGAATTTGTTGTTCATCCCACTTGCTTTGCAAGTGCGGGAAATGTGAAGAAAGCAATTGTCTTCTATTGAAAATAAGGTACGAATTATTATGGATTTAAAGTGTTTGTAAAAACACCCAGGAAGATGTCTTTATGAAGATCCATCTATCCACCAAAATCTTTAAAACTGATTGGACACAGCAATGATGATAGAAGGACTTCAGCTCCTGAACAGATAGAGTGATGATAAAGAGTGAAGTACGTGGCGGTAATGCACCTGTAAGCTGGTTGCCAACCACCAATCAAATCTAAAAGAAGACCCCAAAAACTTCCCTTCCAACAAAAACATTAAAAAAATAAAACTGGATCATTGTCCAGATCAGCAGAAAAAAAAAACATCACAGAAAACAAAAATTTAACCATCATATGAACATTGTAGATTTACAAGAAAAAAGGAGCAAATTTATCCATCCATCCATCCATCCATCTTCTACCGCTTTTCCGGAGGTCCGGGTCGCGGAGGCAGCAGTTCAAGCAGAGAAGCCCAGACTTCCCTCTCCCCAGCCACCTGCTCCAGCTCTTCAGAGGGGATACCAAGGTGTTCCCAGACCAGCTGGGAGACATAGTCTCTCCACCGAGTCCTGGGTCTGCCCCGGGGTCTCCTCCCAGTGGGACGTGCCTGAAACACCTCAAGTGGAAGGCGTCCAGGAGGCATCCTAATCAGATGCCCATACCACCTCAACTGACTCCTTTCAATGTGGAGGAGCAGCGGTTCTACTCTGAGCCTCTCCCGGATGACTGAGCTCCTCACCCTATCTCTGAGGGTGAGTCCAGCAATCCTACGGAGAAAGCTCATTTCAGCCGCTTGTATCCGCGATCTCGTTCTTTCGGTCATTACCCAAAGCTCGTGACCATAGGTGAGAGTAGGAACGTAGATTGACTGGTAAATCGACAGCTTTACCTTAGAACTAAGCTCCCTCTTCACCACAACAGACCGGTACAACGTCCGCATCACTGCAGATGCTGCTCCAATCCGTCTGTCGATCTCTCGCTCCATTTTCCCCTCACTCGTGAACAAAACCCCAAGATACTTAAACTCCTCCACTTGGGGCAGGAGCCTGTCCCCAACCCGGAGAGGACAATCCACCTTTTTCCGGCTGAGGACCATGGACTCGGACTTGGAGGTGCTGATTCTCATCCCAGCCGCTTCACACTCAGCGGCAAACCGTCCCAGCAAGAGCTGTAGGTCATTGCTGGATGAAGCCAACAGGACAACATCATCTGCAAACAACAGAGATGAGATCCTGTGGTCACCAAGCATGACACCCTCCATTCCCTGGCTGCGCCTAGAAATCCTGTCCATAAAAATTATGAACAGGATCGGTGACAAAGGGCAGCCCTGGCGGAGTCCAACTCTCACTGGGAATGACTCCGACCGAGTGTTGGCAATACGAACCAAACTCTCACAACGGTTGTACAGAGACCGAATAGCTCGTAACAACAAGCCCGATACCCCATACTCCCGAAGCACCCCCCACAAAAATCCACGAGGGACGCGGTCAAATGCCTTCTCCAAGTCCACAAAACACATGTAAACTGGTTGGGCAAACTCCCACGAACCCTCAAGAATTCTCGAGAGGGTAAAGAGCTGGTCCGATGTGCCACGGCCAGGACGAAAACCACATTGCTCCTCCTGAATCCGAGGTTCGACCAACGGCCGGACTCTCCTCTCCAGTACCTTGGCATAGACCTTCCCAGGGAGGCTGAGGAGTGTGATCCCTCTAAAGTTGGAGCACACCCTCCGGTCCCCTTTTTTGAAGAGAGGAACCACCACCCCGGTTTGCCATGCCAAAGGCACTGCCCCCGACCTCCACGCAATGTTGCAGAGGCGTGTCAACCATGACAACCCAACAACATCCAGGGCCTTGAGGTACTCAGGGCGAATCTCGTCCACCCCCGGGGCCCGGCCACCAAGGAGATTTTTAACCACCTTGGCGACCTCAGCCCCTGTGATAGGCGAGTCATCCCCCTCGTCCCCAAACCCTGCTTCCTCTGTGGAAGGCGTATCAGTGGGATTGAGGAGATCCTCAAAGTATTCCTTCCACTGCCCAACGATATCCCCAGTTGAAGTCAACAGTGTCCCATCCGCACCATACACAGTGTGGACGGGGAGCTGCTTTCCCCTCCTGAGCCGCCGAACAGTTTGCCAGAATCTCTTTGAAGCCGACCGAAAGTCTTGTTCCATGGCCTCACCAAACTCCTCCCATACCCGGGTTTTTGCTTCAGCAACCACCCGAGCTGCACTCCGCTTGGCCTGCCGGTACACCTCAGCTGCTTTGGGAGTCCCACAAGCCAACCAAGCTTGATAGGACTCCTTCTTCAGCTTAATGGCCCCCCTCACCACTGGTGTCCACCACTTGGTTCGGGGGTTGCCACCACGAGATGCACCGACCACCTTGCGGCCGCAGCTCTGGGCCGCCGCTTCAACAACAGAGGTGGAGAACATGGCCCATTCAGACTCCATGTCTCCAGACTCCCTCGGGATGTGGTTGAAGTTCTTCCGGAGGTAGGAGTTGAAGACCTCCTGGACAGGGGCCTCAGCCAGACGCTCCCAGCACACCCTCACTATACGTTTGGGTCTACCAGGTCTGAATGGCTTCTTCCCCTGCCATCGGATCCAACTCACCACCAGGTGGTGATCAGTTGACAGCTCTGCACCTCTCTTTACTCGGGTGTCCAAGACATACGGTCGCAGGTCTGATGATACGATAACAAAATCGATCATCAAATTTATAATGACAAAAATTGTTAAGCTTCAGAAAGTTTTTACTTTACAAGAAAAAAAGCTAATTTGAGGAAAAACAAGTTTATGAGAAAAGTTTAAACTCTATAGAAAAAGCTACTAATTTAAAAGAAAGTCAAATTTGTGAAAAAATGTAAATTTATGAGACACAAATTTAAGTGGAAAAAAGTCAAATTTTTCAGACAAATGCAACAAATTTCCAAGAAACAAGTAGCAAATTTTAGAAAATAGATTAATTTTACTACAGAAGTCAAAATGAAAAGGCATACAGTACAAGACTAAAACACTATATCATGACTGAAGAATAAAGTAATGGATTACGTAAATGAGGTAAATAAACGTCAGTTATGTGTTTAAAGCCAACATGCTATCAACAGCCTGTGGTGCATTTTATTTTGTGCAATAAAACTAATACGAAAACATTAATACATGTTTAATGCTTTACACACCCTTGAGAACGTAGGAATACTGGAGCACCTCCTTGAGTGCTACACAAAAACAACCCATTACTGACATTTTGAAACATCAGCTTTTTAGAAGTTGCACTGCCAAAACTCTAGTCTTTATAAATATTACATGACATTATGTAATGCTGACATTGTTGCAGGTAGGGTGCTTACATATAAATCAGAGTTGGGGGCAGCTTGATGGGAGTGGATAGCACTCTCACCTCACAGCAAGAAGGTTGTGTATTCAATCCCACCCCTGGCCAGTGGTGACCTTTCTATGTGGGGTATGCATGTTCTCCTCAAGTCTATGAGTTTTTGGTCAGGTACTACTCTGGTTTCCCCCACAGTCCAAAGACATGCGTGCTAGGTTAAATAGCATCAACTGGAAATAAATTGTCCCTAGGTCTGAATGTGAGAGTGAATGGTTGTTAGTCTCTCTGTGCTGGTCCAGAAAATGGACTGGTGATCTGTCCAAGGTGTACCCTCCTTCTAGCCCAAAGACACTGAGATAGGCTCCAGCCCTGTAACGAAGCTGAAGGAAAGATGAACACAGAGTTGAAATCATTGTTGTTCTATTGCACGATTTTTTAAGTCAGATTTTTCACTAAAAGTCCAAAATTTATCAGAAAAAATGTAAGAAAAAGTTCATTTACAAGAAAAATGTCTCAAACTTTGAGACAAACTCAGATTTATGGCGGAAAAGGTCTCAAATGTACTGGGAAAAAGTCAGACATTTATGAAAAAAGCTGTAGTTTTGAGAAAGAAGTTGCAAATTTATGTTAAAAAGCTGAAACTAAGTGGAAAAAAAACCCTGAAAAAATATGCAAATAAAGTGTTAAATTTAAGATGAAAAACTTCTAAATTTACAAAAAAGAAGCCACAGATTTAGGAGAAAACCCTTACAAATTGCAAGAGTGGAGTCATAACTTTAGTTGATGCATCCTTACTCTTACTCTAGTAATTTCTCTGGTGACTATTGTTATTATAATTTGAGTAACGCGAAGTAACGCATAAGGTAACGCTGTACTTGAATTTCGGAATACTCTACCCACCTCTGGATTCTAGTGTGTTCTTTACACGTTTATTCTTGTCTGCATATGCATTTTTAGCCTATCATTTGCTCTGTAAAAGTGTCTGCAATCAAGGATGACAAGGCTGAGACATTAAAAATTAAAATAGAAAACCTGGTATGAACGCAGACGCAACCAGTTAAATACAGACATTAACCTCTAAATGCAGATGTGATCATTTATATGTAGGTTTAAACAGTCATATGCGGATTTAAACAGCTGAATTCAGATTGATATAGTTAAATTCCCATCTAAATAGTGCTCCTGTGATAGCAGACTCTTTAGCCTCAGATGACTCTGCATCATGCCGCCTGGTATCGGTTCCCACAATTCGCCGCTCTGCTCCTGCCTCATATTTCACAAGCACGGAATAAACCCGTCCCTGAGCTTTATTATTTAAACTTAAAAGGAATAGGAACAAATAAAATAAGGCGTTTATACTCACGTTTTTCTATGAATTATTGTTCAGCTGCAGAAGAGCTATCGACAATGAGGTTTATTGTGATTGGCTGACTGATTCAAGTGCTCTGCAGTGATTGGTCCAACTGTATGTCAAAAGACGAGTCGGTCCTGTTAAGCAAGTTTGGTAGAACAACACAACAGGCATTACTTGGTCCCAAAAAAAAGGTTATTTAGTTAGGTTTAATGTTTATTTGAAAGGAATATTACATACAAATGAACATTAATACAAATGTAAGTATGTTAGATTTAGCAATACTGCTAATTTGCATCTGTAGTCCCCCGGTTGTAATTATTATACATGATAAATTCTCCTTTCTGACCATTTGTCCAATATGCTGACTGAGCATTTCCAAGGCTAGTTTGTTCTCTAGAAGAGGCTCTGTGGTTGGCAAGAAGAAAACCTATACATTCAATATGAAATTGATTAGAAAATAATATGCAAATATAAATGAAAGAATGCCAAGCCAGTAAAAAAAAAAACTAGAAAAGCACTCAGAGAGCGCAGACCTCCGCCAAGTACCTCAGTTCCCCCTAATATTGGGATTTTCCCCAAATATAATAGTCCTACATTTATTTTATCTATATTTTCAGATTCCTTGACCATCAAAACATACTTTTAGCAACTGGATTCACATTGATATCTTTATTAGTTCAGTTGAAGAGGATGATAGAATAAAGGCAGCGTTGGATTTTTAAATAGCTTTATTATCACCCGCCTTCATCAGAACTCGGCTGCAGCCCATGGCTTGAGCAGGCTGCAGCTTCATTCCTCCAGCTCTCAAAGAGAGGAGACACGTGTGTGTGTCTACCAGTTGCAGAATCAGAATGAGAGGCAGATTTACAGCACAGTGCAGCATATATACTCAACTCAGACAATACATCAAAGACATTCACAGCAGTCAATCTGGGCATTTGCATATCAGAGGTACAGACAGGATGCATGAACACAATGCATGGATGACACTTTAACCTCACAGCTGTAAACGCAGCATGCAGCGGAAAAAATCCAGGAGTGCGAGCTGACTGTCTCTGTGTTCTGTCTCTGTGTTGTGGGGGTTGAATCAAACCGCTACACAGTAGTTATTGACAAAAATCACTTTTTCAGTAATGGCAGTTTTCTTCTGGATACAGCTCCATAGCTTTTGAAGATACAACAAATCCATTGGCACACTACTGATTCCTCAGTGTCTTGGCTATATTTTGGTGTTTGTTGTATGTTTATATCTTAATTTGTTACCTTACAGTGATGAAAATTCCCAAGATCCCCTATTATTTCCTGTTCTGGATCACAGTATCCGGATTTTTTGCAGGATCCGGATCAGTCTTTGATATTTCCTAGAACCTATTGGGATCTTATCCTGTATTTTTTTTAGCGTCCTGACCATTTATTGTGGAGTTATACAGTATACACATATGCTAAAAATGGCCCCATCTCACAATGATAAAGAATCCTTTAAAAAATTCCTGGATCCAGACGGTAATCCGGATCACTCCCAAAATCTAATCAATTCTTCCTTGTCCCATTTCGAATTTTGTCAAAATTTGCTTCCCACAGAGTTTAGAATTAAGTTTAAAATCCTTCTTCTTACTTACAAAGCTCTAAACAATCAGGCTCCTTTTTATTTAAAAGATCTGATACTACCGTATTATCCTAACAGAGCACTACGCTCCCAAAATGCAGGATTACTTGTAATACCTAGAATCTCCAAAAGTACAATGGGAGGCAGAGCCTTCAGTTATCAAGCTCCTCTCCTGTGGAATCAGCTGCCAATCTGGATTCGGGAGTCAGACTCGATCTCTGTTTTTAAGAATAGGGCTAAAACCTACCTTTTTGATATAGCCTACAATTAGGGAGGGATCATGTGTTTCTGAACCCTCCCTTAGTTATACTGCTAATAGGTTTAGTCAGCCGGGGGACCTCCAGTAATGCACTGGGCCTCACTCCTTTCCTCACTCTCTATGAAATATTTTTTTTTGCTGGTCATTAACATTTGTTTGTTCTCTCCCATAGATTGAGTCCCCATCGTGCTGTTTGCTCTCTACATGTCTGTTCTTTTCTTCTTCTCTATCCCCTCACCCCCCAGCCAGTCGCAGCAGATGACTGCCCCTCCCTGAGCCTGGTTCTGCTGGAGGTTTCTTCCTGTTAAAAGGGAGTTTTTCCTCTCCACCGTCGCCAAGTGCTTGCTCACAGGGGATCGCCTGATTGCTGGGGTCTTTCTGCAAATGTGGGGGTTCCCCCCTACAGTTGATAGTGCTATGAGATGACTGTTGTTGTGAAATGGCGCTATATAAATAAAGTTGAATTGAATTGAATTGAAAAATCCGTTCATAACTTTTTGAGTTATATTGGTAACAGACAGATAGACAAACAAACACAGACAAACCCCGGTAAAAACATAACCTCCTTGGCAGAGGTAAAAAGGCGACTGTGGTGGCACTGAGTGGGGGGTTCTCCACCCACAGTCGGAAGTTGGAGGGGGGGATGGAATAGAAGACTGAAGGAGGAAGTGGCACCGGGGGGTCTCAGATGCAACAGAAAGGACTGGCCACACCCCAGGGGGTCAAGACACACCGGAGTTTGCTAGAGTGGGAGAGGGAGTGATAAGCAGGGTTTCGTGTCCTGTAATGTTAATGTGGCAGACAGGCTTTGTGTACAGTGGATACTGGCTTTGGCTCCCTGGGTCTCATTGGGCAGGAATAAAGCAATATAAAAGGAGGCACCCAGAGACCCCGGGAGAAGCTTTCTGTGTTTTATTTTGGGAGGTGAATAAAATTCACGTGTTGTCCAGCTTGCTGTCTCGTCTCCTTTCATCTTCCACATTGGTGACCCTAAAACATGCAATGGAAACGAGCTGAGCACCGCCCCGGAGACAACCCAGAGGGAGAACACCAGCGCGGCATGCACTGTCACAGTCAACCTCCCGGACTTCTGGCTCCACAATCCGACCGCTTGGTTTCTACACGTGGAAGCCCAATTCGCACTCCGTGGAATCTTCACAGACGACACCAAATATTATCATGTGGTTGCTGCACTGGATGTGCGTGCCACACAAGCAACGACCCTGCTCCAGGAGCCGCCAGCCCCGGGAAAATATGACGCGCTCAAGCAGATGCTGCTTTAATGTTATACCCTGTTGGACAGTGAGAGGGCAGAGAAACTCCTCACACACTCACAATTGGGTGACAGGTCAGCTGTGGAACTGATGGAGAGCATGTTAGCACTGAGAGGGAAGGACAACAAACCTTTCCTGTTCACCCACCTATTCCTCAGGAACCTACCAGCTACAGCGAGGGCGGTCCTGGCCAACTCACTGCTGCTGGTGGCCAAGAACTACTGCGCCCTGGCGCAAGAAGCAGACCGCATCATTATGGCGAAGAGAGAGCTCAACATGCATACAATGACACCAGTAGCCATGAAGGACTCCAGCGAGGTCAAGGGGCCATTGGGGGCAGCTGGGACGGACACCAAGAGACGCAGGAACAGGACGCTCTGTTTCTATCACCGCTGGTTTGGCTCGAATGCCCAACGCTGTCTGCCACCGTGCCAATTCAAGAAGCCAGGGAAACGGCATGGCCTGCAGTCAGTAGCAGCTGTGACCGCTGGTGACAGGAACAAGCTGCTTTTCATCAAAGACACATGTTCAGGGAGACGTTTCTTGGTGGACTCCGACTCCCAGAAGAGCCTCATTCTGCTGGTCAGCGCGGACATGTCGGCAGAAGGCTGCGGCCCCGAGCTTACGGCCGCCAACAGATCCAACATCAGGACATTTGGTGAACAGACATTGATAGTATGCTTACATGGACGCAATTACCAGTGGGACTTTGTGGTAGCTGCATGTTCACTCGACCACTGTTACACAGTTTTAAGAAACGCCTATCATGCCGTCCCCCGTGCAGCTCTGGGTTTTTCTGACCACTGTCTGCTCCATCTTATTCCAACATGCAGACAGAAACTAAAAACTTCCAAGTCTGTTGTAAGGACTGTGAAGAAATGGACTGAGGAATCAAAGCTGAAGTTACAAGCCTGCTTTGACTGTACAGATTGGAGTGTTTTTGAAGCTGCAGCCATTAACCTAAATGAACTCACTGACACTGTGACGTCATACATCTGTTTCTGCGAGGACATGTGTGTGCAGACCAAGACCTTCTGCATATACAACAACAATAAACCCTGGTTCATTCCTAAACTGAAGCAGCTACGTCAGACCAAGGAGGAGGCCTACAGGACTGGTGACTGGACTCTGTACAAGCGGGCCAAAAACATGCTGATGAAGGAGATCAGGCTTGCTAAGAGGAGCTACAGTGTGAAGTTACAAAAAAACTTCTCAGCCAACAACTCTGCTTCTGTCTGGAGAGGCCTGCAGAATATCACCAACTGCAGGAGACCATCCCCCCACCCTGTGGAAAACCTCCAGCTGGCTAACGACCTAAACAGCTTTTACTGCAGGTTTGAAAAGAACCTACAGTTCTCACCTCCCACCCACACAAAAGGATTATCTGCAGCCCCAGGAACTCCATCCCTCCTCCACTCTGACCTCTCACCAGCACTAATGATCTGTGAAGAGGAGGTGCGCCGGGTCTTTCAGAGACAAAAGATCAAGAAGGCTGCAGGACCTGATGGTGTGTCTCCGTCCTGCCTGAGAGTCTGCTCCAACGAGTTGGCCCCCATCTTCACCCGGATCTTTAACAGATCACTGGAGCTGCGTGAAGTGCCTTCCTGCTTCAAACGCTCCATCATCATTCCAGTTCCCAAGAAACCCTCTGTTACAGGATTAAACGACTACAGACCTGTTGCCCTGACCTCTGTGGTCATGAAATCCTTGGAGAGATTGGTGCTGAACCACCTGAAGGTCATCACAGGCCCCCTGATGGACCCACTGCAGTTTGCCTACCGGTCAAACAGGTCCGTGGATGATGCAGTGAATATGGGACTACACTACATCCTGCAACACCTCGACTCCCCAGGGACGTACGCCAGGATCCTGTTTGTCAACTTCAGCTCAGCGTTCAACACCATCATCCCAGGCATTCTTCATCAGAAACTCCTCCAGCTCAAGGTGCCCCCCTCCATCTGCCAGTGGATCTCCAGCTTTCTGACTGACAGGTGGCAAAAGGTGAAGCTAGGGAGATTTACATCCAGCTCCCGAAAAATTAGTACTGGCGCCCCCCAAGGATGTGTCCTTTCTCCACTGCTCTTCTCCCTCTACTCCAACGACTGCACCTCAGAGGACCCTTCGGTGAAGCTCCTGAAGTTTGCGGATGACACCACAGTCATCGGTTTGATCCGGGATGATGATGAGTCTGCATACAGGCGGGAGGTGGAGCAGATGATCCTCTGGTGCAGCCAGAACCATCTTGAACTTAACCCAGCCAAAACGGTGGAGATGACTGTGGATTTCAGGCGACACCCCCCTTCATTCCCCCCACTCACCATCCTCAACAGCACAGTGTCCACTGTGGACTCCTTCAAGTTTCTGGGTACCACAATCTCCCGGAACCTGAAGTGGTCCTCCCATATAGACACTGTCCGGAAAAAGGCCCAGCAGAGGTTGTTTTTTCTGCGTCAGCTCAAGAAGTTTGATTTGCCTCAGGAGCTGCTGGTTGTCTTCTACACCGCCATTATCCAATCTGTCCTCTGCTTTTCCATCACTGTCTGGTTTGGATCTGCCACTAAACAGGACAAGACCAGACTGCAGCGGATCATTAAGTCTGCGGAGAGGATCATTGGTACCGACCTACCCTCCATTGAGAACTTATATTGGTCCATAACCAGGAAACGGGCGGGAAACATCTGTGCTGACCCATCACACCCCGGCCACAAACTGTTTGAACTTCTATCTTCTGGTCGTCGTTACAGATCACTGAAGGTCAAAACCACCCGTCACAGGAACAGTTTCTTTCCTCAAGCCATCACTCTGATGAACTCCTAACATTCACCTAGTCCTACCTGTTGCTGTACTCATGACTTTTCATCCATTATTACATTGCACATAACTCTCACACTGCTTTTTACTTCATTCACATTATATCACTGAATCTGAGTTCACATTGAAATACTGTGTGACTGTATATTTTTTCATATATTTCTGCAAAGTGTGGTTAGTCTGAGTAAATAACTGCATATATTCCTGTATATATTTGCATCCTTTTATAGAAACGTGGACAGACTGTAATTTACTGTACATACTCTGTTGTCATTGAATCCTTATTTAAATCCTCCACCTGAACAATGAGAGCAAGTTTTTAGCCAAAGTCAAATTCCTTGTATGTGTTGTGCATACTTGGCCAATAAAGCTGATTCTGATTCTGATTCTGATGTTCTGTCCCCATTTTAGGCGCTGATTTTTTATGTGCTTACGGATTGTTAATCGATGTTGCCAACAGACGTTTAGTGGATGCTGTTTCTTTTTCCTCCTTGCCCTGCACAGCTCGGGGAGTTGGGCTAACAACACATACCAACGTTATAGCTCCAGGGAATAAGTACCAGCATTTGCTTTCACAGTTCCCAGCACTCACGGTTCAGACTTTTTCTGATACGGTAACAAAACATGGGGTCGACCATTTCACAACCACAAAAGGTCCACCGGTGTTCGTGCGCCCTCAGCGCCGGGATGCAGTTAAGCTGGCCAGCATGTGCGAGAAGTTTGCAAACTTAGAGCAACTGGGTATCATTAGGTGCTCCAACAGCCTGTGAGCATCCCCGCTACACATGGTGCCCAAGGCAGATGGGTCGTGGCAACCGTGCGGCAATTTCCGGCGCTTGAACAACGCCACGGAACTCGATCGGAACCCCATCCCGCACAGCCAGGATTTTTCTGTGCATCTGGCCGGGACTCGTGTTTTCTCGAAAGTGGATCTGGTCCGCGGTTACCACCAGGTCCCAGTGCATGTGGTAGACGTGCCCAAAACAGCGGTAATAACTCCTTTTGGCCTTTGAGTTTTTACGCATGCCGTTTGGGTTAAAGGGCGCGGCGCAAAACCTTCCAAAGAATGATGGATGCGGTGCTCCGTGACCTGCCTTTCGCTTTTGTCTACTTAGATGACATTTTGGTGGCTAGCGCATCTGAGGTGCCAATCTCAAACTACTTTTCCAGAGGTTGGATGGGCAAGGGCTTATTGTTAACCTAGCAAAGTGCCAGTTCGGTGTGCCAGTGATTGATTTTTTTGGGTCACCACATTTCGCCCGAGGGCACAATTCCGCTGCCTAATAAGGTGCGCGCCATGGTGGATTTTCCGTGTCTGCAGACCATGAGGGTCCTGCAGGAATTTTTGAGCATGATCAACTTTTACAACCATTTCCTTCCCCGAGCAGCCCAGCTGCTGCAACTGTTGTACGCCGTGCTAAAAAAAAAGAAGCCTGTGGAAAACATCAACTTGACCTCCGAGCAAGTCCAGGCTTTCGCAAACGCCAAAACAGCACTCGCTAACGCCGCTTTGCTGGCCCACCTGGCCCCGTCAGCATGGATAGCACTCACCACCACCACTGACATTGCCATAGGGGCAGTGGTGAAGCAGTACCTCTACGGTTCATGGCAGCCACTTGCGTTTTTCAGCTGTACTTTGTGCGACAGCAAATGCAAATACAGTACGTTTGACAGAGAACTGTTGGCCCTCCACCTGGCAACACACCACTTCCAGTTTTGGCTGGAAGGGCGTGAGTTCACCGCGTTCGTTGATCATGAACCCCTAACGTACGCAATGTCCAAAGTCTTGGAACCATGGTCAGCCCGGCAGCAACAACATTTGGCAGCGATCTCGGAGTTCACGACCGACATTCAACACGTAGCCAGTATGCTTAATGGCATGGCCGACTGCCTGTCACGTGCATTAGTCTCCCCGGTCTACATGGGAATAGATTTCCCCACCATGGCGGCAGAGCAAACCGGGGACGCGGTCATTTGCGCGCTCCAGTCCGTGCCTACTGGGTTAAAATTGGAGAGCAGGGTGGTGCAAGAAGGGTGCCCCTCCTTGCTCTGCAACGTCTCCACCGATCGCCCATGCCCGGTGGTTCCGAGCTCTTGGCACCGCCGCATTTTTGAGTCAGTCCACTCCCTTTCACATCCCGGCGTGTGGTGCCTTGGTTAAACTTGTGGGGACGAAATTTGTCTGGCCTCACTTACGCAGGGACATGAAAGAGTAGGCTGCAGTGTGCGTCGCGTGCCAGCAGGCCAAAGTGCACAAGCACACCAACGCCCCCCTCGAGCCGTTCCAAATTCCCGCCAGGAGGTTTGACCATGTCCACGTGGATTTGGTGGGTCCCCTCCCGTCGTCACAAGGTTTCACACACCTTTTGACAATCGTGGACCACACCACGCATTGGCCTGAAGTGGTCCTGCTGGTTTCCACCACGTCCGCGGAAGTGGCTCGTGCTTTTTTGTTGGCTTGGGCTGCACGGTTCAGATCCCCGTCGGACATCACTTCTGAGAGGGGTCTGCAATTTGTTTCATAGGTCGCTTAAAGCAGCACTCAGAGCTTCACTCAGGGATGCAAATTGGGTCGACCGGCCACCGTGGGTTATTGAGCGGCCGCCCTGGGTTATCCTCCGCACCTAAGGAGAATCTGGTAGCCTCCCTGGCGGAACTCATTTTTTCTCAGCCGCTGTGAATTCCCGGGGAATTTTTACCAGAAAACCCCGCACCCAGGACCGACCTGCCCGCGCAATTTTTTTTACAGTACAGAGGCTGCTAACATGCCGGGCCCGGCCCACCATTGTTTTCCCCACACCTTCATCCCAAAGAGCTTACAGAGCGCCAAGTTCATTTTTGTCAGGCACGATGTACACAGAACCCGGCTGCGCCCACCATACGATGGATCGATTAGAGTGCTGGAAACTGAGGCAAAGCATTTTGTGTTAGACTTGGGGTGGGGGGGGGGGGGCGTAAGGAGACCGTCTGCATTGACAGGCTGAAGCCCACTTATGTGTTGCCAGACGAACAAGTGGTGTTGGCCCAAGCTCCCCGGCATGGACGGCCATCAACGGTGGTTCCGCAAGTTGGTGTTCCCCCGGTACAGGACTGCGCTCGCGAAGCTAACCTGTCCCCCCCCCCCCCCACCCTCTTCCCCTCCACAGACCAACGTGCCCTCCCGCACACCTTGCCAGGAGGGTGCTTTGACCGGACCAGCGACCCCCCACTACAGCTGCTATGGGTGCTGGCTCAAGCCCAAGGGACTGAGGGGTTAGTCCCCTTTCTGGGTGTTGGGGGGGGGGGCTGTGTGGTGGCACTGAGTGGAGGGTTCTCCACCCAGAATCGGAAGTCGGGGGGGGGGGGGGGGAATGGAATAGAGGACTGAAGGAGGAAGTGGCACCAGGGGGTCTCAGATGCAACAGAAAGGACTGGCAGCACCCCGGGGAATCAGGAGACACTAGAGTTTGCTCGAGTGGGAGAGGGAGTGATAAGCAGGGTTTCGTGTCCTGTAATGTTAATGTGCCAGACAGGCTTTTTGTACTGTGTATATTGTCTTTGGCTCCCTGGGTCTCATTGGGCAAGAATAAAGTGGTATAAAAGGAAGCACCCAGAGACCTCGGGAGAAGTTTTCTGTGTTTTATTTTGGGAGGTGAATAAAGTTTGCGTACTGTCCAGCTTGCTGTCTCGTCTGCTTTCATGTTCCACACAACAATTTTTAATAACTCGTAAATTTATAGAAACAATTTTGAATTAACAAAAGAAAATGGGAGAAAATGAGGTTTCATCAAGGGTAGACGCTCGGCTAATAATACTCACAGGCTATTTAATTTAATAGACTACTGTAAGATTAATAACTTAGAAACCACAATTTCTCTGGATGCAGAGAAAGCCTTTGACCATGTTAATTAGAAATTTCTTTTTAAAGTGTTACATAAGTTTGGGTTTGATTCATCTTTTATAAACTGGATTAAGACACTATATAGCTGTCCAACTGCATCTGTCAGAACAAATGATCAAACTTCTCGAAGCTTAAATCTTCAGAGAGGCACCTGGCAGGGCTGGCCACTCTCTCCCTCACTTTTTACCATCTTTATTGAACCACTGGCAGCAGCCATACAACAAAATGTTGATATTAGAGGAATCCGAACTGGAGAAAAAGAACAAGTATTTATGCTGACGATGTATTAATTTTCCTTGAGAACTCACAAAGATCTCTTCAGTAGTGCTCATTGATAAATTTTCATCACTATCAGATTGGTCTGTTAACTGGGGTAAATCAACAGTCTTACTGTACCTATAAACTGTAATTTGTCAAATATATCCACTATTCCAAAACAATTAGGTAATATTAAATATTTAGGAAGAAGTACAATTATCTATTTTCAATTATTCCTACCCAACCATCTATGGCCTGGTTTAAGTCTCTAGATTCAAATATAAGTAAATTTTTATGGAAAGATAAACCATCATGGATCAGTTTAAAAACTCTTCAAAAAGCAAAAGAGTACGGAGGTTTAGATTTACAAAATTTTTTAAATTACTTCTTAGCCAATAAACTGCAGTTTGTTTCTAACGGGACAAAATCATCCCCACTAGGAAACCCATGGTTACACCAAACAGGCTCTCTATGGGTCACTAAATATCTCTGACTTATTTTTCATGAGCCCCTGTATCAAGCGCCATGACTGTTTTAAAAGCATTAACATTAGCTCCTCTCTGATAGCCTGGTGGAAATTTTTGAAAATAACGGGGTCTTCACTTGTCCCTTGTAAACTCACGCCCATTTGGAATAATCCTGATATCCTACAACAAAAGAGGATGTTAAACTTTCCACTATGGTGTGAGAAAGGAATAAAAAACTTAGAACATCTTATTTGAGGTGGAAACTTTATCCAATTCCAGGAACTGGCGTCACAGTATGACATCAGTGATAAAAAGTTTCTTGAATACCAACAGCTTAAATCCACAATAAAAGCAAGATTCATTTTCAACCAGATAGATTAGAGGTACCAGTTAAGGTGACAGATTTTCTAAATCTTCGTTCCCCTAAATTGATATCAAAAATACATGGACTATCATCAAAACTGGATGAGTCAGTATCTCTCCCAAAATTAAAATGGGAGACAGACCTATCAATCAATAAAGATGAAAGCTCCTGGACGCAAATATGTTGGTGTGGGTGACATACATTGTGGGCTCACATCTCCACAGAGACATGACTGCATGTGTATTGAGGGTGTCACGTCTGCAAGGACAAAGGACTCGAATCTGCAAGAGATAACGAGGAGGTGTGAGATTTGTCTTTTTGTCCCACAGAAGATGCCCTGGAGAGATTTCCGGTTCATCAAGAAATGAGAGACAATGGTGAAGATTCAAAGGGATGCTTTGTGACTGTATGTTTACTGAAAACACCATGTGACTTGAATTCTGATGCTGGAAACATATAAAAGGGTGATGAGATATGATTCTTTCTCTTTCCTGCTTTGAGAATGCTAGATGATGTGTTCTGTCAATAAAGCTGGTTTACGAACTAAACTCAGCCTCATCATTCGAGCACATCTTCTACACTGGTGACCTATGACAAAGAATGAGCAGACAGAATTCTCCCGAGCGGGGCTCGGCGGAAGCCAGCCTGATGGCCGCCTCCACGATCCGGCTGCCCGATTTCTGGCAGCACAGCCCGCGCTCATGGTTTAGCGCAGTCGAGGCGCAGTTCAACCTCCGGAGAATCTCCAACGACGACACAAGATTCTACCATGTGGTAGCGAAGCTGGACAGCGACACGGTCCAGAGAGTGGAGGATCTGGTTAATCATCCACCAGACAGCGACAAGTACAGCGCATTGAAGGACGCGCTGATCAGCCATTTCACCCCTTCAGTCCAACAACGAGCAGAGGGGCTCCTGACGTTGACGGAGTCAGAAAACGATAGACCTGCGGACCTGATGGTGAAGATGCTGAGGCTCAAAGACTCTGAGGATGGCGAATTCATTTTCGCCCACCTTTTCCTTCGGACCCTGCCACCAGCAGTAAGAGTGGCCCTGGCAGAGTCGCCCCGATTGGCCAGGCGAGACTACCATGGGTTGAGCAAAGAGGCGCAGCGGCTGGTCGACGCCCACAAGCGGAACGCGGTTTCGGCCGCGGCTGCTAGCCCAGGAACGGCATCCGGAGACAGCGCAGGTCCAGCGGCCGCGGCGCCAGACGCACCAACGACGGCGGCGATGGGGGCCAGACGACGCGGAGCGGAGGACGGCCCGTGTTTCTACCACCGCCGTTTTGCAGAGAGAGCGCACAGGTGCGTCCCACCGTGCAACTTCAAGCGCCAGGGAAACGCCAAGACCGAGGGCCGGTAGCAGCTGCGACCCTCCGCAACGAGAACAAGCTGCTTTACCTGACGGATGCACGCTCGGGGAAACAGTTCCTCGTGGACACGGGCTCTCAGCTGAGTTTCGTCACACCCACCTACGCGGAACGGCTGATGCCGTCTAAAGCTCCCTGGGTGTCAGTGTCAGCAGCGAACGGCTCCACGATTAAAACGTTCGGTGAGAGGACCATGCTTCTGTCCTTACAGGGCCGTTCATTTGAGTGGACATTTATTGTAGCAGCAGTCAGTTTCAACATGTTAGGGGCTGATTTTTTGTGCTCACATGGTTTATTGGTTGACCTTGCTAATAGACGTCTGATTAATGCACTGTCCTTTCATTCTATTCCCTGCACAGCTCGGGTGGCCCCGCCGACTGCACATGCCAGCGTCTCAGCTGCGGGTGGTAAGTTTCACACATTGCTTGCTCAGTTCCCAGCACTCACAGTCCCCACGTTTTCGGCAACGGTGGCTAAACATGGCGTGGAGCATTTCATAACCACCACCGGGCCTCCCGTTTTTGCAAAAGCTCGGCGCTTGGACCCAGCTAAACTGGCCATCGCGCGCGAGGAGTTCACTAATCTGGAAAAACTGGGCATTGTTAGACGCTCCAAGAGCTCTTGGGCTTCGCCGCTACACATGGTCCCAAAGGCTGACGGCTCGTGGCGACCTTGCGGCGATTTCCGCAGGTTGAACAACGTTTCAGCTCATGACCGCTACCCGATTCCGCACATTCAGGATTTTTCTGTTCATTTGGCGGGGGCGCGCATTTTTTCTAAAATAGACTTGGTGCGCGGTTACCACCAGGTTCCAGTGCGCGCGCAAGATGTACCCAAAACCGCGGTCATAACTCCTTTCGGCCTTTTTGAGTTTTTGCGCATGCCTTTTGGCCTCAAGGGGGCCGTGCAGACTTTCCAACGCATGATGGATGCAGTTTTACGCGACCTCCCTTTCGTGTTCGTTTATTTGGACGATATTTTGGTAGCCAGCGCGTCCGAGGGCGAGCACGAAAAACACCTCACAGCAGTTTTTCGGAGGCTGGCAGAGCACGGGTTAATAGTTAACCCAGCGAAGTGCCAGTTTGGGGTGGCGCAGATTGATTTTTTGGGACATCGCGTTTCGGCAGAAGGAGCGGTTCCTCTTCCAAATAAAATGCGTGCCATAACGGATTTTCCGCAACCTCAAACGGTCAAGGCGCTTCAGGAGTTTCTAGGGATGGTTAATTTTTACAACCGGTTCCTCCCAAGCGCAGCACGGCTCATGCAGCCATTGTACACCGCGTTAAAAAAACAAAAGCCCGCAAATAAAGTTGAATGGTCTCCGGAGCGGGAGCGCGCTTTTGCCCAGGTCAAATCAGCCCTGGCAAACGCAGTTTTGTTAGCGCACCCAGTTCCAACGGCCCGCATAGCGCTCACCACTGACGCTTCCGATGTAGCGGTGGGGGCGGTAGTTGAACAGTTTGTGGCAGGTACCTGGCAACCCCTCGCGTTTTTCAGCAGGACTTTGCGCGATAGTGAGCGTAAATACAGTGCGTTTGACAGGGAGCTTTTGGCCCTACACTTGGCCATCCGTCATTTTCAGTTCTGGTTAGAGGGGCGACGTTTCACCGCGTTTGTGGATCATAAACCACTCACGTTTGCGATGGCCAAAATTTCAGAACCCTGGTCAGGCCGACAACAAAGGCAACTAGCCGCAATATCGGAGTTCACTACTGATATTCAGCATGTCGCGGGTAAACACAATGTTGTGGCAGACTGCCTCTCGCGCGCGGTAGCACCACCAAGCCCCATAGGGGCAGACTCTGTAGCCGTGGCCGCGGGCCCGGGCAGCGACGCAGGAGCGCGCGCAGTCCCGGTCTGTGTTGGGTTAGATTATGCAGCCATGGCTACAGAGCAGGTTAACGACGCGGACGTGCGCGCGCTCCAGTCTGGACCAACAGGGTTAAGGCTGGAGCACAGGGAGCAACAAAGTGGTATGCCCCCACTAATCTGCGATGTCTCCACGGGACGGCCCCGCCCCGTGGTGCCAGCCGCGTGGCGTCACCGCGTTTTTGACTCGGTCCATTCTCTCGCGCACCCGGGGGTGCGTGCATCGATTAAGTTGGTGGCGGAGAAATTTGTTTGGCCCAGGTTGCGCAAACAGGTCAAAGAATGGGCGGCAGCCTGCGTAGCGTGTCAGCGAGCCAAAATACACAGACACACTAAGGCCCCGTTGGAACCTTTTCACATCCCCGCTAAGCATTTTGATCACGTGCATGTTGACTTGGTGGGCCCGCTCCCATTATCACACAGGCACACACATCTTTTGACGATGGTGGATCGCACCACGCGTTGGCCAGAGGCGATTCCTCTGACATCAACCACAGCGGAAGAAGTTGCGCGAGCATTTTTAGCAGCGTGGGTTGCGCGTTTCGGTGTACCGTCGGACATAACGTCCGACAGGGGTCCCCAATTTATTTCCGAACTATGGTCATCGATGGCCCGCAGCTTGGGGGTGAAGATTCATCGCACTACCGCGTATAACCCCCAGGCTAATGGTTTATGCGAACGCTTTCACAGGTCATTGAAAGCAGCCCTCAGAGCGTCACTGATGGATACAAATTGGGTGGACAAACTTCCATGGATTTTATTGGGGTTGCGTTCTGCACCTAAGGAAGATTTACATGCTTCCCCGGTTGAATTAGTTTTTGCACAACCGCTCCGTTTGCCGGGGGAATTTCTCCCCGATAATCCCGCACCAAATGGCCCCCCTGCTCAGCCGTGGCAGAGCGACTCGGGAGCAAACACGCTCCCTGGCCCGGTCCATCACAGTTTACCACACATTTTTGTGCCAAAGGCTTTAAAAAATGCAGAGTTTGTTTTTGTTAAACATGATGCTCAGCGTCCAAGTTTGCGGCCGTTTTATGACGGACCCTTCAGAGTGCTGGAGACCGGGCAGAAGCATTTTCTGCTAGATTTAGGGGGCAGAAGGGAGTTGATTTGCATAAACAGGCTCAAACCCGCTTTTGTTTTGGCTGATGAGGAAGTGCAGCTCGCGAGGCCCCCCCGCCGTGGCAGGCCGCCGAGAGGACATTCTCCAGAATCTTCGCAGAAAGGTGCTAACAGCTTTAATCCACAGATGCAGAGAGATGTTGCAGGTGCAGCAAAGCCAGGTTGCAGCAGATTCGGCGGAAAGTTAAAACCCAGGCAGTTTGTGGATTGATTAGCGATATATGGAGTGTTTTGTGTTTTTCTTTTTGTTTTATGCCATGCAGGTTTTGCCCTTACTAGACGTTTGTGGGGGGGGGGGGGGGTAGTGTGGGCGACACACATTGTGGGCTCACATCTCCACAGAGACATGACTGCATGTGTATTGAGGGTGTCTTGTCTGCAAGGACAAAGGACTCGAATCTGCAAGAGATAACGAGGAGGTGTGAGATTTGTCTTTTTGTCCCACAGAAGATGCCCCGGAGAGATTTCCGGTTCATCAAGAAATGAGAGACAATGGTGAAGATTCAAAGGGATGCTTTGTGACTGTATGTTTACTGAAAACACCATGTGACTTGAATTCTGATGCTGGAAACATATAAAAGGGTGATGAGATATGATTCTTTCTCTTTCCTGCTTTGAGAATGCTAGATGATGTGTTCTGTCAATAAAGCTGGTTTACGAACTAAACTCAGCCTCATCATTCGAGCACATCTTCTACATTGGAACACTTTTAAGACGATTAAAAACTCTAATTTACAGTCCATACAGTTCTACATAGAACTTGTTACACAGGACAAAGGATGCTCAAAATGGCCCTGAGTCATACAAATATCTGTTTCCAATGCACCAGTAACGTCCCGGTAGTTATATGCATGCTATGTGGTCCTGTGCACTGGTCCAATAGTTCTGGCAGAAGACATGTGGAGACCTATCGGCATGGCTTGGGTGTCGTATCTCAACCTCTCCCACACGTTACATATTGGGTGATTTAAGTGAAATAAATATAGAGGTAAAAGTGTGTCACACATGGTTCTCACTACTTTATGCATCGCCAAGAAAACTATTCTTATGAATTGAAAATCAAAAAATGATTTATGTACAACTCACTATAAGAACCTCCTATTAGATTATAATAGTCTTCAGAGAATGTCTGCTTCCTCTAAAAACCAATTGGCTGAACTGAATTATCTCTGGTCCCCACTTATTGATTCTATAACTTGAAGGGTGGCAGGTGAGGCCCGCTCTCCTCGGTGCCTCCAGCGGCTGGCTGCACCCCAACCGTGGGTGGTTTTCTGTGACCCACTGGAGCCTGTGTCCTGGGCACCTGTCCTGTGGTGGCTGTGCGTCTGGCCTGGGGGGGGGGGCTGGCTGGCCTCATCTCCCGGGTGAGGGTGGGTCTGGCCTTGTGCCCCTGGTACTGGGAGCCGTCTCCCCCTCTGGGCCAGAGTCCAGTGCGTGCTGGTGGCATGGACTGGCTCAGGCGCATCCCCGCACAGTGAGGTCTCACTCTCCCCAGAACTCTGCTGGCGCTCCGGGGACTGGTGCCTACGTTGGGGGGTGGGGGGTTAGGGCCTGTATGTGTGGGTGTGTATGCATGCGTGCGTGTGGGTGTCTCTAAGCAAGCGTATGTGTAGGTGTGCACGAGTGTGGGTTCACATGTACAGTCGTGAAAAAATTAGGACACCCTGTATAAGCCTGTGTGTTTTTTATAACATATTTGGACATATGGATATTTAATATCAATGTTTAAAATACTGGGAGATTCACATAATACAACTAAACAATTAAAAATGAATTAAAGACTTTTTTCAAATTTTCTGTAAAATGCAATTTTAAACAAATAGTGAGGAATAAATTAGGCCACCCCCCATCTTTTTTAGGACACTCCCACATTCATTCCCACTTAAAATGGCTAAAATAAGTGTTAAAAAATGCAAATAAAACAAAAACAAGGTTAGCCATAGATATATGAATATTTCTTAATAAAGAACTGAATATTTAATGGGGTGTCCTAATTTTTCACGACTGTATATGTGTGGTATGTGTGGGTGTGGATATGGGTGTATGCATGTGTGTGTGAACATGTGGGTATGTGTGTTGTGTGTAAATATGCGAGGGTGTGTGTGGGTGTAGGTGGACTATGTGATGGTATGTATGTGTGTGTGTGTGTGTACACATGAGGGTGAGCGTGTGTGTGTGTGTGGGGGGGGGCAAGTACCTGTGTAATGCCCATAAGGCATTTGTTTATTCTTTGCATAGATATTTCTCATTTAATAAATGTTTTGTCTTTTATTTTAGTTAAAATATAAAATAACCGTCGATAAGGTTTACTTGTTTGCACAGGTAACTTTGTTTTGAAGTGCCTCATCCGTTTACCTCACATCCTGTCTATTACTTCCTGTCTCTTTCCTGGCTCTCTTTAAGAGTATGGCAGACATGTTTTCCATGTTCTGAATTTAACCCATTGCCATCCACTGTTAAACATCACGAAAGCAATGCCGTAAGTTCATATATTTAACATTAAGGAGTTTAAGAATCGTAAATATTAACGATTTGTTAAAAGGGTTGTAATTTTAATGACAGATTCGAGGAAGTTTATTTGCAGTTAAAAAACACGGTAAAAAACATGTAGAAACAGTTACACGATGTTAAGTAAAGTGCATATGTAATGTGAATTCAATGTTAAAGGATATGTACGGAGAAATTATTTGTAAAACAGAGACGTAATGTATATTTGTAATTTCTTGTTACAGTTTTTACCAAATGTTGATGAAGAAGTGTGGAAGTAAATGATGAACCTTGCATCGACTCTGTCTTCATTGACTACGGTTTAGCTTGGTGTTTAGTCAGCGTTCCAACACGCTGTACGAGAACACTAAAGTAAAAAGGCAGCATTTGATGTTTTAAAAGTGGCCAAGATGGCAACAAGTCACAGATCGTCCCGTTCCAGTGTTGGAAGCACAAGAGCCTCAACATCATCGGCAAGTGCAGCCCAGGCCAGAGCCAAAGCGGAAGCTGCAAAGGTGAGAGCATCATATGCTAGCCAAGAAGCTAAACTTAAAATGGAAAAGGCTGCAAGAGAAGCAGATGCAGCTATAGTAGAAGCACAAAATCAGTTGGAAGCAGCAAGAATTGATACAGAACTGGAGGTGCTGACACTGAAACGAGAAGCAGATGCAGCTATAGTAGAAGCACAGGTACTGGAGGAAGCTACAGTTACACAGTCTGTAATCGAAGAAGAAAAAACAATCTAAAAATATCAGAATTCAACGAACAAGCGAATATGTCCAGTCACAGATTGACCTCCAGAATCTATCACCCTCCACGCGTTTATCGAACCCACCAGCCAAACCCCAGTTGCATGCAGGATCAGGTGATAGCTACATTACATGGCATTCACCCCCTGACGCTCCAGAGCTGCAAGTTTCTACTAAGAGACCAAAGTTTAAAAGGGATGACGTAACTTACTCACATGAATATAACCCAAATAAGCAAATTAATGTAGAAACAAACTTTGAAGCCAAAAGACCAAATCCATCCATGAACGTACATGCTCCGTTATATGTTCCCTCACGTGTTCACCCAGTCAGCACACAGTCTCAAACTGAACCATTGGCACAATATTTGGCACAACGAGATCTTGTTACTTCAGGACTGTATCAATTTGATGATAAGCCAGAAAATTTCCGGGCATGGCGGTCTTCTTTCACAAATGCAGCCGCTGAGGTTCAACTCACAGCATCCCAAGAACTGGACCTCATGACCAAGTGGCTCGGAAAGGAGTCAGGTGAACAGGTGAAATGCATTCGCTCTGTCTATATTAACAACCCCAATTTGGCCTTACACAAAGCATGGGACAGATTACATGAGTGCTATGCCGCTCCTGAAATTATTGAGAGGTCACTGTTCCAAAGGTTAGACACCTTTCCCAAGATTTCAGTCAAAGACAATGCCAAGTTACGTGAACTTGGCGACTTGCTCATGGAGATCCAGGGTGCCAAAGAAGATGGATATCTCACTGGCCTCTCTTACCTAGACACATCTCGCGGAGTTGCGTCAATGGTCGATAAGCTTCCATATGGACTGCAGGAGAAATGGGTGTCTTCAGGGTCACACTACAAAGAAGAGAACAATGGTCGCTTCCCTCCCTTTGAATATTTCTGTGATTTTGTGTGTCGTGAAGCAAAGAAACGAAATGACCCTAGCTTCATTTGTCAGAACACTACTACGACAACCGCCAAACACGATAAACCCACTATGAAGAGTTTTAATGCCCATAAGCCCATTACAGTCCATAAAACCAATGTTTCCCCAACCAATACGGCTCCTTATAAAAACTGTCCTTTGCATAACAAACCACACCCTCTTAAAAGATGCAGAACATTCAGAAACAAGTCCCTTGAAGACAGAAAGGCCTTCCTCAAAGAGAAAGGAATATGCTTCAAATGTTGTTCCTCGCCTAGCCACCTAGCCAAAGACTGCAAATTCCCTGTGAAGTGTTCTGAATGCGGAAGCACCAATCACGATGCAGCCATGCATCCTGGCCCTCCACCTCAAACTGAAAGGGCTCCTTCACCGTTGCGAAAGAACGGCGGGGAGGGGGAAGAGTCTAACATATCTGATGTTAGTACAAGTTGCACAGAAGTTTGTGGTCATGGTCAGTGGAGTCGTTCGTGCTCCAAAATATGTCTTACAAAGATATACCAGAAGGGCAACAAGGACAAGGCAATCAAAGCCTATGTAATTCTTGATGACCAGAGCAACCGCTCTTTAGCCAAACCAGAATTCTTTCAACAGTTTGGTGTGGATGGTGAACCACTCTCTTACCAACTCAGAACCTGTGCCGGAATAGTGAAAACATACGGCAAGCAAGCAGCAGGATTTCAGATCGAATCATTGGACGGCAAAACCGTCATCTCGCTTCCACCACTCCTCGAGTGCCAAGAGATTCCAAACAATCGGGCTGAGATTCCAACACCCAACTCTGTTTTGCATCACCCCCATCTCCATCACATCTCCAAATGTATTCCTGAGCTAGACCCAGAAGCAGAAATACTCCTGCTACTCGGAAGAGATGTGCTAAGGGTGCATAAGGTCAGACAGCAGATAAATGGACCACACAATGCTCCATTTGCCCAACTTCTAGATCTGGGTTGGGTAGTGGTAGGTGAAGTCTGCTTAGGCAACGCACACAAACCAACAATATATGGGATGGTGGGCGCCACTCCATTTTCAAACCCTGTTCAAGCTCCATGTCTGTCAAAGAGACACAACAAAACTTTACCAGGCCTGGCAAATCACCGGAAAGGATGCTAGGACAGACTGTTTTCGACCGAACTGAGCACGACAACCAACTCGCTCCATCCAGGGAGGACATTCTCTTTCTAAAGATCATGGATGCAAATGTCTACAGGGACAACAGCAACAACTGGGTAGCTCCACTCCCGTTCAAAGAACCACGTTAACGTTTGCCAAATAACAGGGAACAAGCAGCGATGCGGTTTCTCTCTCTCCAGCGAACCCTGCAAAGGAGGCCTGAGATGCAGGAGCAATATGTTGCATTCATGGAGAAAATTATTGCTAATGGGCACGCAGAGGTAGCGTCACCAATGGAGGAAAATGAGGAATGCTGGTATCTTCCTTCTTTTGGAGTCTATCACCCACAAAAACCCAATCAAATCAGGGTGGTGTTTGATTCCAGTGCCAAGCACTGCGGCCTGTCCCTCAATAATGTGCTTCTTGCGGGACCCGACCTTAATAACTCCCTCATTGGTGTCCTTCTGCGGTTCTGAAAAGAAAGAGTTGCGATCCTGGCGGACATCCAGCAGATGTTCCATTGCTTTTTTTTTTTTCCACAATATCTTTATTGAACCTTTTTTTTTTTTTTTAACAAACATGATACAAACAATCAAACACTAACACTAAAGTACTACAAAAAAAAAAAAATACCCTAAAAACACCAACAACCACCAACAAAATCAAGTCTTCAACAATGCTCCTCTGTTTAGTCTAGACAATCCAATACATTAGTATACATATTATGTTCACCAGTTTGGAATTTACAAGGTCCACACACATCATTCACCTTCTTCTTCAAGAGTTATGTTTAAATTTTTTACATAATCAATAAAAGGTCTCCATATATTCTCAAACACAATTTCCTTTGATTTCAGTATATATGTTATTCTTTCTAATGGAAGGTTTGTTAACATCTGTCTTAACCACTGAGTCACATCTGGTCTATGAGTCTTTTTCCATAATAGTGCAATACATTTTTTGGCATTAAGCAAACTGAGGTCTATGAATGTTCTTTCACTTTTATTAAAATTATGCTTTTCTGGGTACAGACCCAACAAAAACAATTTAGGATTCAATATGATTTGTTTTGAGATTATTTTTTCAATTGTTACCCTCACCTCTTCCCAAAACATTCTTATTAATCTACATTCCCATACACAATGAAATAGAGTTCCTTTACTTTCCATGCATTTTGTGCATGTATCTGGTATATTTTTGTTATATTTATTTAACTCCTCCGGTGTAACATACATCCGCATTAACCATTTGAAATGTATCAATTTAAGGCGTACATTTATTGATTTGGTTTGAGCTTCTGTACAAGCCAATTCCCATTGTTCCTCTGAAATTTCAGTTTGCAGATCTTCTTTCCAGTAGTTTAATCTTTTCAGTGAATTTTCACTTGAAGATAGTGTCAATGAGTTATAAAACTCTGAAATAATACCCTTTCTTTTACTATCTTTCATCATCATTTTTTCCAAGGATGAATAAATAGGTCGAGTGAGAGCTTTATTTTGATTTGATCGAATAAAGTTTCTAAGTTGAAGATATTTAAAAAAATGTGTTCTATTGAGATTAAATTTGATCCTCAGCTCTTCAAAAGACATTATGTTGTCTGCACATGGCAAATATAAATCCTGAATCTTTTGTATCCCTTTTAAATTCCATACTTTAAATACAGCGTCCGCTATCCCTGGTTTAAAATATTGATTACCCCATATTGGACTAAATTGTGACAATAACTGTGGTTCTTTTAAATAGTTTTTAGCTTCACACCATATTTTGATCATATGCTTTACAAATGGATTTTTAACTTGTTTTTGTAATTTTTTTGCCGAATCTGAGTATATGAATATGGGAAGAGGTAAAGGTAAATTGTATGATTCCATTTCAGTCCAGTGAGGGAGATCATTTGATGAAAAATAATATGTCATAGACCTCAGTTGTGCCGACCAATAATACAACATAAAATTTGGACATTTCAGACCTCCACGATCAAATGGTAAATATAATAAAGACAAACGTAATCTAGCCCTCCTGTTGTTCCATATAAATTCCACTAACTTTTTTTTTATTCTTGAGAATAGATCTAAAGGTGGTGATAAGGGAATGTATTGAAATAAATAAAGTATTTTAGGTAAAATATTACTTTTAAGTATATTGATTCTCCCGATCATCGACATTGGTAGTGACATCCATCTCTGAGTTAACTCATTGATATCTGACATTAAGGCTTCATAGTTGACACTGGCGACTGATTCTAGCTTAGGCATAATTTGGATTCCTAAATATTTAAACTGATTTACAACATTGAATTGATTTACCTCAGGGGCTGGGTAATTTCTCTGGGTCTCATTTAGCATTAATATTGAAGATTTAGTTTTATTTATTTTATATCCTGATATTTCCCCAAAATTCTTTATTAAATTCAACAAGGTTGGAATTGATTTTTTTAGATTCGACATAAACAAAATTATATCATCGGCGTACAGGGAGATTTTATGTTCTGTTGGTCCAACTTTAATTCCATATATTTGTGAATGTAAACGTATCGCTAAAGGTTCAATTGCCATAGTAAACAGTAAAGGTGAAAGTGGACAGCCTTGTCGACATCCTCTATTGATTTTTATTGGTTTTGAAATATTGTTATTTGTTAGGATTTCTGCTGTAGCATTATTGTATATTATTTGAACCCATTTTATGAAATTATTTCCAAGTCCAAACCTTTGTAGGACTTCAAAAAGAAAGGGCCATTCAACTCTATCAAAGGCCTTTTCGGCGTCCAATGATAGGAGAGCTGTATCCGGTGCTTCTTTATTAAAATAAATAATATTAAATAGTCTTCTTACATTATGGAAGCCTTGTCTACCCTTTATAAAGCCATTCTGATCTCGATTAATAATATTTGGTAAAATTTCTTGTATACGTCTTGCTAAAATTTTACAGATTATCTTAAGGTCGGCGTTTAATAGGCTTATTGGTCTCATATTTTCACATTTATTAGAGGGCTTACCTGGTTTTGGTAGCAGTATAATTAAGGCATTATTTATGTATGATGGTAAATTATTATTTTGAAATGCTTCTAAAACCATTTCCAAAAAAGGTTTTATTAATTTATTCTTAAATTTTTTATAAAGGTCAACTGGAAGACCATCTGGTCCTGCACTTTTTCCTGATTTCATGTTATCAATGGCTAGCCCAACTTCTTCTTGACTAATTTTAGACTCCAATATCTCCCTGTTTTCATTTGGAATACACGGTATAGATAGTTCGTTCAAAAACCCATTTAGTTTTGTTAAATCAGGTTCATTTTTGGTATCATATAATTTTTCATAGTAATCTCTAAAGGCTCTATTAATTTCTAAAGGATCTATAACTACCTGTCCGTTACTTATAATACTGGTAATTGGTGTTTTAATTTCCAATTGTTTAATCTGCCATGCTAATAATTTTCCTGATTTTTCACCTTGTTCATAAAAAGATTGTTTCAATCTTAGAAGACTCGAGGCAGCTCTATTCGCTGATTTTTTGTCGTATTCAGCTCTCAAAATCAGTAATTCATTCTCCAACCTTGGGTCACTTCCTGCATACACTTTTTCCTGAAGACTTTTTATTTTATGTTCCAATTTAGCTCTCTCCTCTCGAGTCTTCTTAGATTTTGATCCTGTATAACTAATAATATGTCCCCTAATAAAAGCTTTGAAAGCCTCCCACTTTACACATGCTGATGTTTGTGTAGTATTGATGTCAAAGAACTCGTCTATCTGTTTTTCTATATACTTGACAAATTCCTCATCCTGAAGCCATTTATGCTGAAATTGCCATCTACCTGATTCCTTTGTCAATTTTTTATCTACATATATTAGACAACAGGGTGCATGATCAGAAATCACGATGTTATCATAAAAGCAGTTTTGAATCTTGGACCTTAATTCTGTGGAAATCAAAAAATAATCAATACGTGAGAATGTCTTGTAGGTACTGGAATAACAAGAATAGGCTTTAACTTGTGGTTTCATTTCTCTCCATATATCTAACAATCTCAATTCTTTCATAAAATGATTAATAGTCATCCTACATCCAATGTGCGTACAATCCAGTCCTGTTGATCTATCCACACCTGGATTCAATGTACAATTAAAATCCCCAGCTATTATATGTTGCCCTGTAAGTGATGATAAGATGAGAAATAAATTAGCAAAGAACTTCTGATCATCTATATTGGGACCATATAAGTTCACAAGATTTATATTTTCTAATAGCAAAGAACCTTGAATGATTACATATCTTCCAAATTTGTCTCCAATTACATTTTTCACTTGAAAAGGAACTGATTTATGTATGAGAGTCATAACTCCCCTGGCTCGGGATGAAAATGAAGAGGTGAATACACTTCCCTGCCATCTACTCCTAATTCTTTTAACATCCTCCTCTATCAGATGAGTTTCTTGTAAAAACACAATTCTTGAACCCATGTCCTTTATTTTATTCATAACTTGTTTAAGTTTTTTTAAATTTTGTAGACCTCTGCAATTCCATGAAGTTAAATTAAGATTAACACTTTGGTCCATGATCAATAGAGAGTTTAGGATTACCTTGCAGTGTAAACATGCTCATACAGAGAAGCAAAAACATGAGTGGTTGAACATTCATCCTACAAACTACACACAAACAAATTTCCCCTTCCCACACTTGTGGCAAACCCCCCAAAATCAAAAGAAAAATTCTGTCTCCCGATATAGCCATCGACCGTTCCACATCCACGGGGAACAGCCTAAGCCACTCCTTCTTCATCCTCCCAATCACCCTAACTCTACTGCTTTTAATGACGTAACATTAACTCTCCTCTGTAGTTTTCCAACTTAACTCCAAAATTTTTAACAACTTTGTACATCATAGTTTTTTTTTGTTTGTTTGTTTTGTTTTTGTTTTGTTTTTTTAATATATAATACAATCTATATTTTGTAAACTTACTATTTACTTCAAGTCAGTCAGATGCCTGTGCAAATGCTTAATTATTCTACCTTATATTTTGTTCATGCTTAGCTCCCACCAGTCTCTTCTTCTTCTTTGATCTTCTTGATGAACTCCTGCGCCTCCTCTGGGGTCTTGAAGATGTGGGTTCTGCCCTCATACGTGGTCAGCAGTCTCGCAGGATAGATTACACCATGACGAATCCCAAGGTTGCGCAGCTCCTTACGTACGGGATCAAACTGCTTCCTCAATTGCTGGATTCCTGTGGCCAAATCTGGGTAGAACCGCACCTGCTGGTCCTGGTGTTTAATCTCTCCTTTAGCACGTGCAGCGTTGAAGATCTTCATCCTGTCTCTGTTGCTAAGAAACTTCATAATTAAGGTCCTCGGCGGACCCTTATCTCTCCGTGGGCCAATACGATGTGCTTTTTCCAGAACCACTGCTGATTGCAACTCCTCGCTGCCCAGCACCTCCGGAATCCACTTTTCCAGAAAGGAACATACGTCCCGACCTTCTGATTCCTCTGGAAGACCCACCAGCCTCAAATTATTCTGTCTCGACCGAGATTCCAAATCCAAAATATTATCTTCCAGAGATTTATTTTTTTTTTCCAAAGTGCGCACCTTTAATTGAAGACGGGTGACGTCATCTTCAGCACTAGCGAGACGGAGCTCCATCTGTGCCGTTCGTTCTACACAGTCACCCAATTCCTTTCTTATTCCTTCCAACGCTGTCATAATCCCATCAAATCTAGAGGAAAAGTCCGCTCTCATTGAACTCATGGCAGCCATCAGCGCATCTGCGCCATTCCCTGCAAACATCGCACCGCCGCCAGCCTCCTCCGCCATATATGGAGTTTTGTTTGCTGCGTCACAGACCTGAAAGTCCGTTAATTTGGACTGTTTCGGCGGCTCGCTTTTTCCTTTTCCTGGTTTTCCAGCCTTAGGCTTCGCCGACATATCCTCGCCCAAATGCTGGGATACGTTCTGTCCCAAATGAGAGAGTTATTTGCCGATTTTTTTTCTCCAGGAGCAGAGCAGAGCGAGACACGTCCGTCCTACGTGGCAGCCATAACCGGAAGTCCCGTTCCATTGCTTTTTGGTGCATGAAAACCACCGCAACTTCCTCCGTTTTTTGTGGCACAAGGACAATGATCTCAGTAAGCCTGTCATAGAGTACAGGATGAAGGTGCATGTTTTTGGCAACACACCATCCCCTGCAGTGGCCATTTATGGGCTGCGAAAGGCCATCAGAGAAGGGGCCCAAGAACATGGTGATGACACAGTCAAGTTTGTAGACAGACACTTTTATGTAGATGATGGCCTAATATCTTTGCCGTCCGAAACAGAGGCCATTGACATTCTCCAACGAACACAGGCTTCACTCGCTGAATCAAACCTTCGGCTGCACAAGTTTGTGTCTAACTCTAAGGTAGTCACTGAAGCCTTCTCACCTGAAGATTGTGCCCCAGTAATCAAAGACTTGGATCTCAATGGAGAAACAGTGCCCACACAGCGGAGCTTGGGTCTACTCTGGGAGATCAAGTCAGACACATTCATCTACTCCACATCAAACACAGACAAGCCATTCACGAGACGTGGAGTTCTTTCTACTGTTAATAGTATCTTCGATCCTTTGGGTTTGCTGGCACCCATTACAATCCATGGAAGAGCCCTTCTCAGGGAGCTTACCTCTGAACTATCCGACTGGGACACGCCAATCCCAGAAGACAAGCTGAAGAGTTGGGAAGCTTGGAGAGATTCCCTCCAAGGTTTGAAAGAGCTTCATGTTCCACGTATGTACACAACAACTTCCCTCACCAAAGCAGTGCACACAGAATTGTGTGTGTTCTCGGATGCCTCAAACAAGGCTATTGGAGCTGTTGCTTACCTGAGAGCAGTTCAAGAAGATGGGAAAGCTGAAGTAGGGTTCGTGATGGGCAAGGCAAAGCTAGCACCTCAGTTAGAACCAACAATTCCTAGGCTTGAACTTTGTGCGGCTGTTCTTGCCGTGGAGATGGCAGATCTCATCCAAAATGAGCTGGATCTCAACATAGATACTGTACAGTTCTATACGGACAGTAAAGTTGTCCTTGGATATATCTGTAATGAGACCAAACGGTTCTACACATAGGTCCACAACAGAGTACAACGTATCCTTCAGTCTTCAGGTCCTGAGCAGTGGAATTATGTGTGTACAGAAGAGAACCCAGCAGACTACGCATCCAGATCCTTGCCTGCTGCTCACCTTGTACAGACATCTTGGTTCATTGGCCCCTCATTCCTGCGTCAGTCATCACCAGCAATATCAAAAGACACTAAAAGGTTTGAGCTCACTGAACCTGAGAAAGACTCTGAAATCCGGCCACAAGTGCAAACTTATGTCACTCACTTGGAGAAGGCAGCTCTTTGTGCTGATCATTTCCAACACTTTTCCACCTTCACCTCGCTGGTAAGAGGAGTCGCTTTCCTTATCCACATGGCAAGAGCCCACAAACAGTCGAATCAAAACAGCAAGTGCAAAGGTTGGCATAAGTGTCATCTACCTCGTACTGCAGATGAAATGGCCCAAGCAAGAGATGTTATCTTGAAAGCGGCTCAAAGGGCAGCGTTTACAAGAGAACTGTCAGCACTACGATCTAACAAGGTATTGCCAACAAACAGCCCCCTGTTGAACCTGAGCCCGACCCTGGAGGGTGGACTGATACGTGTTGGAGGGCGGCTAAAGCATTCTGAATTGAATTCTGCAGAAAAGAATCCAGTAATTCTTCCCAAAGATAGCCACATTTCTCTGTTGCTTACACGACATCACCACGAGCAGGTAAAGCATCAAGGCCGCCATCTGACGGAAGGAGCAATCAGAGCAGCCGGTCTGTGGATCTTGGGTGGCAAGACACTGATCAACACAGTTCTTCACAAATGCATCAACTGTCGCAAATTGAGGGGGAAAACGGAAGAGCAATCCATGGCTAACTTACCACCTGAACGCCTTAAAGTTTGTCCCCCCTTTACTTATGTGGGGCTTGATGTTTTCGGGCCCTGGCCTGTTACAACTAGACGAACCAGGGGAGGACAGGCGGAGAGTAAGAGATGGGCCATCATGTTCAGTTGTCTCAGTTCAAGGGCTGTGCACATTGAAGTGATAGAGTCAATGGACACTTCCAGTTGTATAAATGCCCTTAGCTTTTTTGCACTCAGAGGCCCTGCAAAGCACCTACACTCTGATTGTGGCACCAACTTCACTGGAACATGTAAGGAGCTTGGTATGGACAAAACCGTGCAGAAGTACCTGAGTGAACAAGGATGCAGCTGGACATTCAACCCGCCACATGCCTCCCACATGGGAGGTTCTTGGGAGCGTATGATTGGAATTGCCCGGAGAATCCTTGACTCAATGCTGTTGCAACAGAAAACTCGCTTAACCCATGAAGTACTTTGCACGCTAATGGCAGAGGTCACGGCTGTCATCAATGCACGACCACTCTTACCTGTATCCACAGATCCACAACAACCCTTCATTCTTTCACCATCAATGCTCCTCACACAGAAGTCTGGTGTTCCACCTCCACTCGGAGATTTCACAGACAAGGACCTTTATACAAAGCAGTGGAGACAGGTACAGGCCCTTGCAAACCAGTTTTGGAGACGTTGGAGTCACGAGTACCTACCTACCTTGCAGCACAGACAAAAGTGGACTGTGCCACGCAGAAATCTTCAAGTTGGAGATCTTGTTCTTCTCAGAGACAAACAGACTGTTCGCAACTGCTGGCCAATGGCCAGAATCACCGCCACATTCCCTGGAAGGGATGGCCTCGTAAGAAAGGTCGAAGTGAAAACCACTGACCAAGGGACTCCAAAAACCTTTTTGAGGCCAGTTTCAGAAGTTATTTTACTTCTGCGCAAGGACTGATATAAAGTTATATGTTTTAGGCTCTCCAATATTCGAAGTGGCCTCACTGAGGCCAGGCGGGGAGTGTAATGCCCATAAGGCATTTGTTTATTCTTTGCATAGATATTTCTCATTTAATAAATGTTTTGTCCTTTATTTTAGTTAAAATATAAAATAACTGTCGATAAGGTTTACTTGTTTGCACAGGTAACTTTGTTTTGAAGTGCCTCATCCGTTTACCTCACATCCTGTCTATTACTTCCTGTCTCTTTCCTGGCTCTCTTCAAGAGTATGGCAGACATGTTTTCCATGTTCTGAATTTAACCCATTGCCATCCACTGTTAAACATCACGAAAGCAATGCCGTAAGTTCATATATTTAACATTAAGGAGTTTAAGAATCGTAAATATTAACGATTTGTTAAAAGGGTTGTAATTTTAATGACAGATTCGAGGAAGTTTATTTGCAGTTAAAAAACACGGTAAAAAACATGTAGAAACAGTTACACGATGTTAAGTAAAGTGCATATGTAATGTGAATTCAATGTTAAAGGATATGTACGGAGACATTATTTGTAAAACAGAGACGTAATGTATATTTGTAATTTCTTGTTACAGTTTTTACCAAATGTTGATGAAGAAGTGTGGAAGTAAATGATGAACCTTGCATCGACTCTGTCTTCATTGACTACGGTTTAGCTTGGTGTTTAGTCAGCGTTCCAACACGCTGTACGAGAACACTAAATCCTGCGTGTGGATACATGGTTGTCCATCCATCCATCTTCTTCTGCTCAATCCTTTTTGGGTCGCGGGGGGGCTAGAGCCTATCCCACCATCTTTGGGCGAGAGGCAAAATCACTTTTAGTAACTGCTAATTTATTTTAATGTGCCTTTATTTCTTGAACAAACATAATTTCCCCCTCTATCTTTACATGCAGATATTTCGTCTCCAAATCTATTTTATGATTTTTTCTATTGAGATAGATTTTGTACAGATCCTTTGCTGGCAACTACAATGAAATTCTTAAATTTTGTGATCTTAAAGGTATAATACTCAGTTCTCTTTAGCATGTTTCACATTAATATTAATAAAATAAGTTTCTTACATAGTCAAATTGCTGTATATGTCTTGGAGGAGGACTCCCTACACTGCATTGTTCAGTCTCTTATGGAACAAAAACAAGTTCTGCTGCAAATCCTCCGGTCTTCAAATACCATAGTCACATATTGGATGCTTAGCACATATTGTCCATAGACCTTAGTGGACCTCCATGTAAATTTAGTGATTGGGTCTATTTGTTTGATTTGCTTATATGCATCTTTATCTCCTATTATGCTTTGTACTGGGAGTCCCTCAATTTCCTTTTCCATTTCTTTCCATTTTGCCTCATATCCTTCGTCGCACCAACATATGATATATCTTATTTGTGCTGAGTAGTAATATTCCTTTAGACTCGGTAGGCCCATGCCTCCTTTCTCTTTTGGTAACTGGAGAGTTTTATATTTCACTCTTGGCTTTTTACCTCCCCAAACAAATCTCGATATCATCCTGTCCCACTTTGAGAACTGGGCACCTGGAATCTCTGTTGGTAGAGCCTGGAAGAGGTAAAGTAATCTAGGTTGTATGCTGATTTTGACTGTCTCAATTTTTGAATTCAGATCCATATTTAAGATTGACCATCTATCAATATCTTTTTTTATTTCTTGTTCCAACCTATCATAGTTTGCTTTATAGATTTTGCTTAGATCTTTAGGTATGTTCACTCCAAGGTATTTTATTTCTTTTTGTTTCCAGTTTAGATTGATCTTATCAGTTATCTGGTTTAGAGGGTTATAGTGGAATGTCAGTATTTGTGTTTTTGTTGTGTTTATTTTGTATCCTGATAATTTTCCAAAATTTTCTATCAAGTTCATCATTTCCATTATTGATTCATCTGGTTGTTCAAGGTAAACTATAATATCGTCTGCAAATAGCCCAATCTTGTGTTCCGCTCCCTTTATTGTTACACCTTTTAATTTCTTTTTTTGTCGTATCGCTTGAGCCAGTGGCTCTATGAACAGAGCAAACAAGGTGGGCGATAAGCAGCATCCCTGCCTGGTTGATCTTTGTATATTTACTTTGTCTGTTAAGCTACCGTTTATCTTGATTCTTGCCACAGGTTCTTGATACAGCGTCCTTATGCATTGTACTGATTTTTCGTTAAATCCAAAGCGTTCCAGCACACTATATAGGAATTTCCAGTTAACCCTGTCAAATGCTTTTTCTGCGTCTAAACTCATTATTACTGCGCTTTTCTTTTCTTTATGTGTTTGATTAATTATATGTATTGTTCTCCTGATATTGTCATGTGTTTGGCGTCCCTCTATGAAACCAGTTTGATCATCTTCTATCAATTCCATCAAGAATGTCTTTATTCGTTTACATATAATTGTTGTATATATTTTATAATCCACATTTAATAAAGAGATTGGTCTATAGTTTCCGCATTGTTCTCCATCTTTCCCTGGCTTTAAAATAACTGAAATAATGGCTTCGTTCCATGATGGAGGTATTTTGTTGTTGTTCAACGTCCAATTAAATGACTTTAGGAGCTGTGGCGTGAGTTCTTCTATAAACAGTTTATAAAACTCAGAGGGGTACCCATCACTACCTGGTGATTTACCGTTTTTAAGTGACTTAATCACATCTCTAATCTCTTGTGTTGTTATTTCTGCTTTTAGCTTTTCATTTTGTTGATTTCCTATTGATGGCAAGTCCAATGTGCATAGAAAGTTTTTAATATCCTTAGTATTTGTTTCTTCAGGTTGCGAGTATAGTTCTTGATAGAAATTATGGAATATTTCTTCGATGTTTTCTGGGTTAACTGTGGTTTTATTTGTGATGGGGTCTTTAATCTTATACACATTATTCACTGTTTGTTGTTTTCTTAACCGTTTTGCCAGCAGTTTTGTGGCTTTTGGTCCCGTTTCATAATATTTTTGCTTTAGATATCTATTTTTCCTTTCAATTTCATCTATTTGTGTTTCTTTTATCTTTATTTTTTGTTCTTTAATTTCTTGATCTATTTTTGGGTCGTTTGTGCTTTGATGTTTACGTTCTAATTCCCTCAGTCTCTCACATCTTTGTTCATATGTTTCCAGTTTAGACTTATTTGCTTTTCCTGTTTCAACAATTAATTTACCTCTTAACACGGCTTTTAGTGCATCCCATAGTATTGTTGGGTCCACTTCTTCATTGTCATTCTCTTGGATATACTCGTTTGTTTACTTTTATTCTTTCTTTCATTTTCTCATCATTTAACAGTCCTACATTAAGTTTCCATGTTGTTTGTCGTTTTCTATTGTTTAAATATATTTCCATGTATATAGGATTATGATCTGATATTTCTGCCCCTCCAATCCGACAATTTCTCACCCTGTGTCTGTCACCTTCATTCATAAGGAAGTAATCTATTCTAGAGTGTACTTTATGGACTGCTGAATAATGTGTATAGTCTTTTTCGAGTGGGTGCAGGTCCCTCCATATGTCTACCATACCCATTTCTGCCAGTGAGGTTCTTATGAACTTTGTTACATGTTTTTTTGTCTTCTTAACACTTGTTGTGTCAACTTCATGATCCATGACGGCATTTAAGTCTCCTCCACAAATTAGGACTCCTTCACTGTGTGTTGCTATGAGATCAAACAGTTGTTGAAAAAAACCCTTGTCACTTTCTGGTGGGGCATAGATGTTCACTAATGTGATCTGCATACCATCTATTCTTCCCTTTATTATTACATACCTGCCTTCTTTATCCTGGATTTCTTGTTCACATTCAAATTGTATTTTATTTGAAATTAGTATCATAACCCCCCTTTTAGTTCCTCCCTTAACTGAACTGTAGTAGGAGTTCTTATAGCCAAATCTCTTTAGTTTCTCATGTTCTGTCTTGTTCAAATGTGTCGCTTGCATAAATATAATTTCGGCTTTTTCCTTCTTGAATTTTCTTATTATTCTTTCCCTTTTAACAGGTGAGTTCAGACCATTCACGTTTAGTGTCATTATCTTAAGATTTTTACCCATATTCATGTTTTTCCGTTTTTTTAACTTGTGCTCCTAGCCCCTTTAACAACAAAAATAACACATATTTATATAAAAACACATTAAAAAATCTCGACCTCCGTACTTTGGGCCTTTCTTCTGCCCTCTGGTCCCTGTTGGTGGGTGGAGGGATTGTCCTCACCGAGTGAGGGGCCCTCCCTAGACCTGTATTTACTATCCAAGTAATAGTCATTAGTCTAGAAATGTCCAACAAAAATCACTTAAACCTCTCCTAGCCGTTTGTTTCTCTTTTACCTTGTCTTCTTGGCCTTCATTTCTTCTGCCTTTCTTAATCTTTGTTATAATCTAGGCTTTCAGTTGAAAGCCTTGCAGTTTTTCCTGGGCCCGCTGCTCCACGTCTCCTCCCTTCTTCTGCCGCTCACTCGCCTCCACTCCGGCTGTCGTGATGCATTCAGTGCCGCCGGTGCTCCAGCCGCTTCCTCCGGCACGCTCACCACAAAGCCCCGCTCCATCATGTCCCGCGCTGCCTCTCTGGCCGTGTTGTAGGTTTTTACGCCGTCCTCCCAATGAATCCTCATCTTCGTTAGCAGCGTTTGGAATCTAATTTTTTTCTCTTTCAGCGTTTTTTTAATGTTGGCATATTTCTTTCGCTGCTGCACAATTTCTGTCGGGTAGTCATGATCAAAGAATATCTGCTTGTCGCCGATTCGTATCTTTTTTTTCCACGCTTGTGTCAGGATTCTTTCCTTTACATCATATTTCAGAAAGTTTACCACAACTGACCTGGGTGGAGAGTTTGGTTTCGGGTTCTGTGCCGAGGCTCTGTGCGCTCGTTGAATCTGCAGATCCGCTTCATCGGGCAGCTCAAGCTCTTTTTTTAAGAACTGATCCATGAATTTTGTCATCGAGTTGCCTTCAATGCCCTCCGGGATCCCGAAGATGCGTATATTGCTCCGTCTGGACCTGCTCTCCAGGTCGGTTATTTTTTCCTGCATCCTCTGCGTTTGCGCCGTCAGGGTCTGCAGCTGCTCGCTTGCCTCGCTCTTCCAGTCTTCCAGCTCTGATATTCGGGCCTGTGCTTCTGTCATACACGCCCGTTGAGAGCGCAGCTCCTCCATGTTTTCTGCTAGCTTGCGCTCCATTTCTCTTCGGAGGCCCATAATTTCCTCCTTCATCTCTTTTTTCAGCTCCTCCTTAAGAGCCGCTAAATCCTGTTGTAGTTGCCGCTTGAAGTCTTTTAACTCTTTACCTAAATTGGCGAAGCCAGTGTTCATGGTATCGAGTTTGGCGTCCTCCATTTTCTCTGCTGCAGTCACCTCGTTTTTTTGGGCCTCGTGTTCAGCGATTTCTCCTGCATTGTTGAAGAGGAATTCTTTAATTTTACCCTGCTTTTGTCCGTGTGCCCGGCTCCTTCATGTTTTCATCCCTTGGTTTATTGATCCGTTTATGTCGAGTTGGCCATTTACCGATGATTTTTAATCCGGCTAGGGAGAGCTCTCTGTTTAAGCGTTATGTCTCTCCGCCATCATCCCGGAAGTCTCGACATACAATTTTTATCCACATGTAGATTCAGAGTGGAACTTGTGCAAGATGGTTTCACACACATTACCTTGGATTGACAGCAGCAGAACTACCAGATGAAGATGCATCTTGGTACTGTGCACTGTGCAACAGCACTGCCTAAAAAGGCTATAGCTGAGATTGGTTAAATGTTACCATATATGGAAAGATTTGGGTGTAGAGAATTTAAGGATTCAAGATGGGGGAAAAAAGTTCTGGAATTGAAGTAAACATCTGGCCATGTTTTTGTTTTCTTATACAGATGTCATATATTCTGTCCACAAATGTAAAAGTAACCACACATTTTCTTTGTTTAATAAAAAAATTGTATTGTATCTTTTTTTGGCTAATGTTCAGTAAGCTGTGATAACTATTCAAAGAGTGTTCTTCAGTATTTTGTTGGTGTCTTTGTTTAGTGGTGGTGGTGGTGGGGATGAATAAAGTGTTGTATTGCGATACTTTGTGTTGAAGATATATCGATTCAGAGAAACCAGTGTCACAATACTTAAATAAAAGTATTAAATGTTGAAAATACAGATTCAGTTATTTTGGAACCAGAGTACTAAAACTTGGATGGATGGTGTGTGAGATGATTTTGGTGAAGCTGCACTTAATACCAGAGAAGTTATTGAATTTTATTCATAATTAATATTCCCCCAAAATATGAACAAAGTTATTTCTTCAACCTACAATGCCTATAAAAAATTATTCATCCCCCTTCGATGTTTCAACCTTTTATTGCTTTATAAAATGAAATCATGGTCAGAATAATTTGTTTTTTTTGACAAAAATTTGCAAAAAAAGCTTCTTTCATATCAAAGTGAAAACCGATTTTTACAAACTACTGTCAATGAATTAAAATTATATAAGTTAAAGGAAATAACTGCATAAGTATTCACCTCCTTGAAAGTGACTGACCTAATTCAATAGAGGTCCAGCCAGTTGATGCCTGCAGTCTCACAATCAGTGAAATGGAGATCACCTGAGTGCAGTTAATGTGTGTCAAGTGATTGTAGTATAAAGGCACCTGTGTCTGGGAGGTCCTGTCTCTGGTTCATCCGTATTCCTGCTACAATTGCATCATGAAGACAAAAGAACACTCCAAGCAACTTGGAGAAAAGATCATTGAAAAGTATAAGACAGGAGGTGGCTACAAGAAGATTTCCAACTCACTGGGCATCCCACAGAGTTCACTTAAATCCATCATTAAGAAATGGAAGCAGTATGGTACTTGTCTAAATCTGCCAAAATCTGTCCGTCCTCACAAACTGAGTGATTGAGCAAGAAGAAGACTAGTGAGGGAGGCCATCAAGACACCTACAATCACTCTGAAGGAGTTGAGAGCTTCAGTGGCCCAGATGGGAGAGACTGTAAATGCAACAACTGTTGCCTGGGTTCTTCACCAGTTCAAAGCTGCATGGAGAGTGGCAAAGAGAAAGCCCCTGTTGATAAAAGCTCACATGAAATCTCACCTGGAATCTGGCCAAAGGCATGTGGGAGACTCCAAGGTCAATTAGAAAAAGGTTCTTTGGTCTGATGAGACAAAAATTAAGCTTTTTGGCCATCAGACTAGATGCTGTGTTTGGCGACCACCAAACACTGCACATCATCACACAAACACACCATCTTCACCGTGAAGCATGGTGGTGGCAACGTCATGCTCTGGGGGTGCTTCTCGGCAGCAGGCTCTGGTAGGCTAGTAAAGGTAGAGGGGAACATGAATGCAGAAAAATATCACCAAATCCTGGAGGATAATCTGATTCAATCTGTAAGACAACTATGACTTGGAAGATTTATTTTCCAGCAAGACAACAACCCCAAACATACAGAAAAAGCTACACAGAAATGGTTTAAAGACAACAAGGTAAATGTTCTGGAGTGGCCAAGTCAAAGCCCAGATCTCAAATTTGTGGCTGGACTTGAAAAGAGCTGCTCACGCCCAATCCCTGAGCAAGATGACAGAACTTGAGCTGTTTTGCAAGGAAGAATGGAGAAAAATTGCAGTGTCCAGATGTGCCAGCCTGATTGAGACATATTCACACAGACTCAGTGCAATGATTGCAGCCAAAGATGCATCTACTAAATACTGACCTGAAGGGATGAATACTTATGCAATAATTTACCTTATGCAATTTTAATTGACAGTAGATTGTAAAAAAAAATTTTCACTTTGACATGAAAGCAGCTTTTTTTTTTTTGCAAATTTTTGTCAAAAAGCCAAATTATTTTGACCATGATTTCATTTTATAAAGCAATAAAAGGTTGAAACATCCAAGGGGGTGAATACTTGTTACAGGCAGTGTAAGCGATGTAGTCTGACCATCAGATTAAGGATACTGTGTGCGGTGATTTTGGTGAAGCTGCACTTAATACCTGAGAAGCTATTGAATTTCATTTCAAATAAATATTTTCAAAAAATATGAAAAAATGTTTCTTAGCCAAACTAAGTGATGTAGTCTGACCATCAGATGATGGATGGTGTGAGAGAGGATTTTGGTGGAGCTGCACTCAGTAATTTAGAAGTTCTTAACTATCATTCTAATAAATATTTCCCTAACCTATGATATATATACATTTTTTTGTCCAAGTGTGTTACTAACAGGAGACCCCTAGTGGCTGGGCAGCATTTATTGGCAAAAACCTTGATGAAATTTAATCCTAATAAGTATTCCTGAAAGCTATGGAAAAATTTCTTTAATCCAAACTATGTGTTGCAGTCTGACCAGAAGAAGATTGATTGCATGTGAGGTGATTTTGGTGAAGCCACACTTTGTAATTTTCAAGTTATTGGATATTTTTCTAAAATAAATATTTCCCAAAACTACAAAAAATAAAATTTAACCAAACTAGCATTTTAGTCTGACCAAAACAAGACAACTGAGGTATGAACTATTCTGGTGACGTTACACCTTATGCTCATGACAGTATTTAACTTTAAGTTGTTTTGTTTTTTTTTCCCTCGGAGTTGCAATTTGCAGATGGTCCTTGTGCATTTGTTTCAACAGCTCATTGGCACCAATGTTGCTGGAGCTGAGACTTTAAATCATTAATAATTTTGACAGTAAATTTTTTAAAATGCATCAGACTGATAGTACACATCACTCTGAACAATAATCCATTAAAATTATTCTGTGACCTAGAGAAATGATTTTATCAGGGTTCAAAGTTGGGGAAATGAGCCAGTCAGTCATGAATTTTGGCTTTAAATTATTAATAATTTTGACATTAAATTTTTTGGAAAATGCAGACTCGGTGTAAATCAGTGTGAACACTAATCCATTGAAATTATTCTGTGAACTCAAAAGGAAATTATTTTTTCAGGGTTCAAAGTTTAAGAAATGAGCCAATCGTATCAATCATTTCATGGATTTTGGCTTTCATGCATTACTAATTTTGACCGTAATTTTTTAAAAATACATCTAACTGATAGTACTCATCACTCTGAACAATAATACATTGGAATTATGGAGTGACCTCTAAAGAAAATGATTTAATGAGGATCCAAATGTGAGGAAATTAACCAGTCAGTACAGATTTTATGGACTTTGCCTGTAATTTATTAATAATTTTGACAGTAAAGTTATTTCAAAATGCACCATACTCATAGTACTCATCACTCTGAACAACAACCCATTAAGTTTATGTAGTGAACCACTAAGGAAATTAGTTTATTAAGGTTTAAACAAGAGGAAATTAAACAAACTGATAGATGAACTGCTTACATACAGTTTCCATTATCAAGCATTCTTTTTTGCCTCTACCGTAATGTCTGGAATAGATGCGCATGATACTTTAAGCTTGCTTAACTGGCTCTTCGCCATCGAAGGGCCACTTGACTGCAGTGTCCAGCTGGACTGGGGTTTCGAATCCACAACTTCCCTCACCAGAGTCCGGCACTCATATTACCAAACACTTTGACTATCTTGGCAAGCAAAGTAGGAATATTTTTTTGAATAATAATAATAAAAAAATCCTCACTTCATGCAGTTGGCAGTTCTTTGCAGATCAGCTCCCTTTAGCTTTGGTTGATGTCGCCGTTTTTTCCCACTCCACATATGTCTACAAGAGTGCTTGTATCTCCCGCCCCAGAGAAATTATTCTCCCTTTTACCCCACTGCTCGTACATGGTTTCTGTGCTCAACATCCATCTTCTACCGCTTTTCCGGAGGTCTGGGTCACAAAGGCAGCAGCTCAAGCAGAGAAGTTCAGACTTTCCTCTCCCCAGCCACCTGCTCCAGCTCTTCAGAGAGGATGCCAAGGCATTCCCAGGCCAACTGGAAGACATAGTCTCTCCAGTGAGTCCTGGGTCTGCCCCGGGGTCTCCTCCCAGTGGGACATGCCCAAAACACCTCAAGTGGGAGGCATCCAAGAGGCATCCTGATCAGATGCCAAACCTCCTCAGCTGGCTCCTTTCAATGTGGAGGAGCAGTGGTTCTACTCTGAGCCTTTCCCGGATGACCCTATCTCTAAAGGCGAGTCCAGCAATCCTACAAAGAAAGCTCATTTCAGCCGCTTGTATCCGTGATCTCATTCTTTCGCTCATTACCCAAAGCTCATGACCATAGGTGAGGGTAGGAATGTAGATTGACCGGTAAATCGACAGCTTTGCCTTAAAGCTTAGCTCCCTCTTCACCACAATGGACTTGTACAACATCCGCATCACTGTAGATGCTGCTCTGCTCTATCTGTCAGTCTCTCGCTCCATTCTCTCCTCACTTGTGAATAAGACCCTGAGATACTTAAACTCCTCCATTCAGGGCAGGAGCTTGTCCCCAACCCGGAAAGGACAATCCACCTTTTTCTAGCTAAGGTCAGTGGACTCAGACTTGGAGGTGCTGAGTCTCATCCCAGCCACTTCGCATTCAGCAGCAAACCGTCCCAGTAAGACCTGTAGGTCATCGCTGGATGAAGCCAACAGGACATCATCTGCAAACAACAGAGATGAGATCCTGTGGTCACCAAGCATGGTGACCACAGGATCTGTTCTCTGGCTGCGCCTAGAAATCCTGTCCATAAAAATTATGAACAGGATCAGTGACAAAGGGCAGCCCTGGCGAAGTCCAACTCTCACTGGGAATGAGTCTGACCGAGTGTTGGCAATACGAACCAAACTCTCACAACGGTCATATAGACACTAGATAGCTCGTAACAACAAGCCCGATACCCCATACTCGCAAAGCACCCCCCCCCCCACAAAAAAACCATGAGGGACGCCGTCAAATGCTTTCTCCAAGTCCACAAAACACATGTAAACTGGTTGGGCAAACTCCCATGAACCCTCAAGGATTCTTGAGAGTAAAGAGTTGGTCCGATGTGCCACGGCCAAGACGAAAACCACATTGCTCCTCCTGAACTTGAGGTTTGACCAACGGCCGGACTCTTCTCTCCAGTACCTTGGCATAGACTATGCCAGGGAGGCTGAGGAGTGTGATCCTTCTAAAGTGCGAACACACCCTCCGGTCCCCTTTCTTCATGTGCTCAGCACATGATGTATTAATAGGTTTGCTGTGAATGCGCACATGTCTAGGTCAATCAGCTGAGTTGATCAAACAGATTCATAACCAGAGTTCTGGAACCAGAAACTCTGATTAATCTTTGGCAGGTTCACTTAACCCCAAATTTAGGGTTTATTTCAGGCTATGTTAACCCTGCTTTCTGGAATACCCCCCACATCCAACAGATTTTTTTCATCTTAATATAAAACTAAACATTGAATCCTGATGACAGATTTCAGAATTATAATCCTAATACCTTAGAAATACCACACTGGATGAACATGCATCGAGCGAGAAACTTAAAAGTATATTTTTTTCTCCAATTAAAAAAAATACTACACCAAACCTGTCCTTTGTCTTCCACAGAACTTTTTTTCAATTGCTTCAAATCAATAGTCTATACAGATAAGTTTTAACATCCAGTTTCGAGCATTTATTAAATCAGTTAATATTTACTATAAAACTACAGCTGGACAAATAAAACATGTTAACCAGCTGTGTAACTGCCTGTTCCTGTTTTATTAGACCCCAATTATTCATTCATTTTCTACTGCTTAATCCTTTTTCAGGTTGCAAGAGGGCTGGAGCCTATCCCAGCATCTTTGGGTGAGAGGCAGGGTACACCCTGGACAGATCGCTAGTCCAATGCAGGCCCAACACAGAGAGACAGACAACCATTCACTCTCACATTCATACCCAAGGACAATTTAAGAATCCCAGTTGATGCCAATTAACTTAAACATGCATGTCTTTGGCCTGTGGGAGGAAACCGGAGTACCCGCAGAAAACCCACGCAGACACGGGGAGAACATGCAAACTCCACACAGAAGGGTCACCGTTGGTGGGATTGAACCCACGATGGTCAAGGGTGGAATTGAACCCATGATTTTCTTTGCTGTGCTGCCACAGTGCTAACAACTGCACCAACGAGCTGCCCAGACCCCATTTATTCATTTATTTTAACAAAATATATTAAGTCCTGGACTTCCGGTTATGGCGGCCACGTAGGAAGACGTGTTTCACACTGCTCTGCTCGTAAAACTAAAAATTTTACTAAAACTCTCTCAATTGGAACAAAAACCCATCCCAGCGTTTTGGCGTGGATATGGTAAAGACCAAGGTTGGAAAATCAGGTGGAGGAAAAGGCAACTTGACAAAACAATCCAAGCTAATGGACTTCCACGCTCAAGGCGAGGCAGGGAAAACTCCAGAGGCAATGGCGGAGGATGGAGCCAGTGGCGGAGCGGGAACTGCTGGGGAGGGGACAAGTGTAGTGCTCGCTGCCATCACCTCCATGAGAACAGAGTTTTCGTCTAAATTTGATGGGATTATAGCAGCGATAGAAGGAATGAGGAAAGAAATAAATGACTGCATGGAGCGAATGTCACAGGCGGAGCTCCGAATATCAAGTGCTGAGGATGACGTCACCAGTCTGCAAATTAAGCTGCAAACACTGGAATTAAAATGGAAACATCTGGAAGATAACGTCCTAGACTTGGAATCCGCAACGGAATAATTTGAGGCTGGTGGGCCTCCCAGAGGGAGCGGAGGGATGGGACTCATGTTCCTTTTTGGAAAAGTGGATTCCAGAAGCGCTGAACAACACGGATCTGCAGTCATCGGTCGTCTTAGAGAGCGCTCACCAAATCGGCCCACCGAGAGATAATAAGACGCCACCGAGGACGCTGATTATGAAGTTCTTCAACTACAGAGACAAGATGACAGTCACCAATGCTGCGCGAGCTAAAGGGGAAATTAAATACCAGGATCAACAGATGCGGCTCTACCCAGACTTCGCCACAGGAACTCAGAACTCAGAAAAGATTTATTGCCAAGTACATTAACAGATAACTGATAACAGATCACTGATAACATATGAGGGATTTGACTTGACACAGAAAACGACCTGCATTTCCGGTGACACGGCTGCATCTGTGAACGCGCCTGTCAACAGAAGGGTACAGGATGCATGGGAAGAAAGGATAATACAATAGGAAGGAGCAAAAAAAACCATTGATTTTCAGAATAGTGGTCATATATGATCAATATTATGATTACAAGAAAAAAAAGCCCTCAATGCAGTCAGCAGACAAAAAAGTTCACAAGGACACAGAGAGAGCAGTGAGTGAATCATCTTTATCATCAGTTTGTGAATCAGTATGAGTGTAATGTTGAATGTAGGTGTTTGTATCAGTTAAGAACAACAAGGACTCTTTGGCAGGAGGTGTTTTGCCTAGCTGCTGGCATTGTCCTTGAGCCATGCAGCTGCCTGTCCGAAGGCCGTGAGCTCAACAAATAAGGAGGCAGTTCGACCCCGCCCGCCAAGAGCTGCGCAACCTCGGGATTCGTCACGGAGTAATTCATCCGGCAAGACTGCTGGTCACATATAAGGGGAGAACCCACACCTTCAAGACCCCTCAAGAGGCGCAGGAGCTCATTAAGCAGATCCAAAAGGAGACTGGCGGGAGCTAAGCATGAACATGACAAAGGTAGAACATTTAAGCGTATGTACAGACATCTGATTGATCTGAAACATATAAGTCTACAAAATACAGACTGTATTTAAAAAAAAAAAAAAGCTATGATGTACAACGTTGCTATAAAACTTTGAAGTTATGCTGAAAAAACTACAGAAGAGAGTTAATGTTATAAGAATAGGAGCAGAGTCAGGGTGATTGAGAGGAGAAAGAGAGAGTGGCTTGACTGATCCTCGCAGGTGTGGAACAGTCACTAGTTATAACGGGAGATGGAATTTTTTTGATTTTGGGATCACCACGAATGTGGGGAAAGGGAATTTGTTTTTGTTTAGTTTGTAGGATGAATGTTCTATCATCCATGTTTTTGCTTCTCTGTAAGAGTATGTTCATATTGCAAGGTAATCTCAAACTCCTTATTGATCATAGATCAAAGCGTTAATCTTAATTTAACTTCATGGAATTGCAGAGGTCTACAACATCTTAAAAAACTTAAACAAGTTATGAATAAAATAAAAGACATAGATTCAAAAATTGTATTTTTACAAGAAACTCATCTAATAGAGGAGGATGTAAAAAGAATTAGGAGAAGATGGCAAGGTAACGTGTTCACCTCATCATTTTCATCCCGAGCCAGGGGAGTTATGATTCTCATACACAAAACAGTCCCATTTCAAGTGAAAAATGTAATTGGAGACAAATTTGGAAGATATCTAATCATCCACGGATCTTTGTTATTAGAAAATATAAATCTGGTGAACTTATACGGCCCCAATATTGATGATCAAAACTTCTTTGTTAATTTATTCCTTACTTTATCATCACTTACAGGGCAACATATAATAGCAGGGGATTTTAATTGTACATTGAATCCCAGTATAGATAGATCAACAGGACTGGACTGTACGCACAATGGATGTAGGATGCCCATTAATCATTTTATGAAAGAACTGAGATTGCTAGATATATGGAGAGAAATGAAACCACAAGTCAAAGCCTATTCTTGTTATTCTAATACCTATAAGACATTCTCACGTATAGACTACTTTTTGATCTCTACAGAATTAAGGTCCAAGATTCAAAACTGTTTCTATGATAACATTGTGATCTCTGATCATGCACCCTGCTGTCTAATATATGTAGATAAGAAACTGACAAAGGATCCAGGTAGGTGGCATTTTCAGCATAAATGGCTTCAGGATGAGGAATTTGTTAAGTACACAGAAAAACAGATAGACGAGTTCTTTGATATTCAGAACTCGGAAAAGATTTATTGCCAAGTACATTCACAGTAAACAACTGATAAACATACGAGGGATTTGACTTGACACTGAAAACGACATAGTTGACATTTTCAGTGACACGGCAGCGTCAGTGACGCGCCTGTCAGCAGATTGGGAACAGGAAGCATAAGGGAGGAAGGGGGTAAACACAATAGGAGAGAGAAAAAAACCATTGTTTGTCAGAATACCGGTCATAAATGATCAATATTATGATTACAAGAAAAAAAGCTCTCAATGCACAAGTAGCAGACAATAGAATCTACGAGGACACAAAGAGAGCAGTGAATGAATAATCTTCTCATCAGTTTGAGTCAGTGTGAGTGTGGTGTTGAGTGAAGGTGTTTATATCAGTTGTTCGAATACCCCACGCCACAACCCTAATCACCGCCGAAGGGTAGAAGGTGGTCGGCCTTCCCCATCACACCGCTGATTTTTAATAAATACCACAGCATATCAAAGACAGTATGGGACTCTGTGGGCTTATTGATTCAGCGTCCATTCTCATGGGGTGATTTTTTGACATTTTTCGAACTTTTAAAGGTTTTCCTTACTTAATGGTATTTAAAATAGATCCCCTATAAACCAATTCTTTCCTGGTTTTAAACATTTACCCAGATTACCAAGAGCAATGTAAGACCATGAGAGGCTGTCATTAATATTGGCGGTGTATTCCAGGTATCTGACTGGACAGGTCACTCAAGTCAGAGGTCTGGTGTACAGGCAGTGGGGGTCCTCCAATAAATGAAGACAGTAGAGCTGGGTTAACTAAAGTCACCAAGCACACCTACACAGGTAACAGAATTTCCTATGAGGAAAATTCCTCTAGGAACTGCAAGCTGGTGAACCTAACCTCAATTCCTGAGGTCCAAGGTCAAAGGGTCTTCGACACAGTTAAGAACAACAAAGTCTCTTCAGCAGGAGATGTTGTGTCTAGTGTCTGGCGCTTGTGTCCTTGCACAACAGATGGAAAATTTTTGCCAGACAGCTGGCTGTCCATAGAGTCAATGCTGCTCACATGTTTTGAAAACAAAAACTGCAGATAATCTGGAGGACTTTGATTATAGGGGCAGTCAAATAAGTCGAATAGTACTGACTTCAGAGAAAGAAAAACTTTATAACTTGACGGCTCTCAGCGTAATCATGATGTAATCCATTTTCCTAGACAGTTCTCCATTAGCCGCTGTCAGAGTCCTGCCCAATTGTTCAATTTGATGGTTAAGCCTCGCCTGGTCAGCATTTTGATAGGCTCCGTCCATCTTCATCAATTTACGGTACACCAGAACAATCCCAGATCCAATCCGTAAGATTCCGATGACCATTGCTACGAAGATGTATAAATCTTCAACATCTTCGAGAGAGAGATCACACAGGCACAAGAGTTTCCAATTACTTGTGTCCTTCAAATAGCCCGCGGCCGCTGTTCCTGCAAGGCAAACTGCCTCCCCCGGGGCACTTTTCCTCGTTGAAAAAATAGTGTCAATTGCGTTCAAAGCCCAGCTTATTAAATCCATAATTTCGTTCGATAATCAGCAGTAGAGACACGCAGACAGACGATAGCAAGCTGGGATCCAGTCAGTTAAGGGCGGAGAGAGATAAAGAGCCGGAGCTGGAGAGAAGGAAAAAGCGTCTGCTCTCTTTGGGAGGCGGAAGTGAAGATATTAATACTACACAAACAACGGCATGTATAAAGTGGGAGGCTTTCAAAGCTTTTATTAGGGGGCATATTATTAGTTATACAGGTTCAAAATCTAAGAAGACCCGAGAGGAGAGAGTTCAATTGGAACGTAAAAAAAATATTCAAGAAAAAGTGTATGCAGGAAGTAACCCACAGTTAGAGAACGAATTACTGATTCTGAGAGCTGAATATGACAAAAAAAAATCAGCGAATAGAGCTGCCTCGAGTCTTCTAAGATTGAAGCAAACTTTTTATGAATGAGGTGAAAAATCAGGAAAATTATTGGCATGGCAGATTAAACAATTAGAATTTAAAACACCAATTACCAGTATTATAAGTAACGGACAGGTAGTTATAGATCCTTTAGAAATTAATAGTGCCTTTGTAGAAGAGCTTGGAAATGATGAGGCGATTTGATTTATAAACCAAAGTTTAATAATCAGCTCTCCTAAGAAGTCAGAAGCAGAGTGGCAGAAGGAAAAAAGAGACAGAATGTCTCCGGTTCACTGGCTTTATACTTGCACACAACAAAAGACATGCATAACAAAGGCTGACATCCCTCATTATCTTAATCCCCCCATTGTCTTGGTATTTCCTCTCCTCGCCTTAGGGGGTGAGGGTGGCTCCTCCGGTCTCCTCCGCAGTGTCTGGGAACGTCTTTGTTCTTCACTCGGCGGTTGAGAGCCTTTGTCCTTTCAGAGGTGTGAAGTTCTTTACATATGTAATTACTAAACATTTCAACATGCTTCAACATATGTAGGTTATGGAATATATGATTAATACAGACCACAGCCTTTAGAGATTATTATGAAAAACTATATGATACGAAAAATGAAACTGACTTAACAAAACTAAATGGGTTTTTGGGTGGATTATCTATACCGTGTATTCCAAATGAAAACAGGGATACTGGAGTCTAAAATTAGTCAAGAAGTTGGGCTAGCCATTGATAATATGAAATCAGGAAAAAGTGCAGGACCAGATGGTCTTCCAGTTGACCTCTATAAAAAATTTAAGAATAAATTAATAAAACCACTTTGACCAATGTCGATGATTGGGAGAATTAATATACTTAAAAGTAATATCTTACCCAAAATACTTTATTTCAATACATTCCTTTACCACCACCTTCAGATCTATTCTCAAGAATTAAAAAAAGTTAGTGGAATTTATATGGAACAATAGGAAGGCTAGATTACGTCTGTCCTTACTATATTTACCATCTCCCTCACTGGACTGAAATGGAATCATACAATTTACCTTTACCTCTTCCCATATTCATATACTCAGACTCGGCAAAAAAATCCATTTGTAAAGCATATGATCAAAATATGGTGTGAAACCAAAAAATATTTAAAAGAACCACACTTATTGTCACAATTTAGCCCAATATGGGGTAATCAATATTTTAAACCAGGGAGAGCGGATGCTGTATTTAAAGTATGGAATTTAAAAGGGATTCAAAAGATTCAAGACTTATATTTGTCATGTTCAGATAACATAATGCTTTTGAAGAACTGAGGATCAAATTTAATCTTAATAGAACACATTTTTTTTAAATATCTTCAGCTTAGGAACTTTATTCGATCAAATCAAAATAATGCTCTCATCCGACCTACTTATTCATCCTTGGAAAAAATCTTGATGAAAGATAGTAAGAGAAAGGGTATTATTTCAGAGTTTTATAACTCATTGACATTATCCTCAAGTGAAAACTCACAGAAAAGACTGAATTATTGGAAAGAAGACCTGCAAACTGAAATTTCAGAGAAACAATGGGAATTGGCTTATACAGAAGCTCAAACCAAATCAATAAATGTACGTCTTAAATTGATACATTTTAAATGGTTAATGCGGATGTATGTTACACCGGTGGAGTTAAATAGATATAACAAAAACATACCAGATACGTGCACAAAATGTATGGAAAGTAAAGGAACTCTATTTCATTGTTTATGGGAATGTAGAAAAATTAGAATGTTTTGGGAAGAGGTGAGGGTAACAATTGAAAAAATAATTTCAAAACAAATCATATTGAATCCTAAACTGTTTTTGTTGGGTCTGCATCCAAGAGCATTCATAGACCTCAGTTTGCTTAACGCCAAAAAATGTATTGCACTATTGTGGAAAAAGACTCAGACCAGATGTGACTCAGTGGTTAAGACAGATGTTAACAAACTTTCCACTAGAAAGAATAACATACATACTGAAATCAAAGGAAATTGTGTTTGAGAATATATGGAGACCTTTCATTGATTATGTAAAGAATTTAAACATAACTTTTGAAGAAGAAGGTGAATGATGTGTGTGGACCTTGTAAATTCCAAACTGGTGAATGTATAATATGTATACTTATGTAATGGATTGCCTAGACTAAACAGAGGAGCATTGTTGAAGACCTGCCTTTGTTAGTGGTTGTTGGTGTTTTTAGTACATTTTTTTTAATTACTTTAGTGTTAGTGTGTGGCGAAGGAGGATAATAAGCGGCGAGCTGAGGAGTTTAAAGTGTCTTTATTAAGTCACATCGCCAACACGAGCTCACTCTGGTGCTGTGCAGAGCGGCCCAGAGCGAGCCCTGAGGGCTCTCAGTAGCGTGGAGACAAGTGCAGTCTGTTGAGCAGTTGCAGAGAGAGAGTGAGTTACATGATACGTGCGGTATTTATACCGGTTACAGACAAAGCATGAAAGAGCATGTGCATTTGCATATGAGAGAGAGATACATATCAGATAGGCAGGTTGCCAGCACCTGCTCCAGCTTGCAGGAAAAAGAGGTGACAAGTCACACCTACCATTTTTTTTTTTTTCTCTCGGCGCCACACCAGTCGGCTGCCTTTTGCAACAGCGGCTCGATTCCGAGTCTTTTTCCCTTCCTCTCTCTTTTGATCCGTCTTTTTTTTTCACCCCACTTATATCACGGACACACAGATCGTCCTAAATGTCTCCTGAGCCGGTGGACGGAGCCACTGTTTATAGCAGGATACGATACAGCAGAGAACAGCTGCTAGCATTCAACCGCCACCCGGTCCCATTGGAAAAACTCGACATACCGAGAGAACTGAGGCGAAAACGCCGCGGCTGCCGGGCTGGAGTAAGGCGGGGGACAAAAAATATAAGGTACAGACCCTCCCTTCCATCTGTTGTCATGGGAAATGTACGGTCGATACTGGGAAAGTTAGATGAGCTAGCGGCTATCTCCCGTTATGATAGCACATACCGGGAGTGCTCTCTCCTTTTGTTTACTGAGACGTGGCTAACTGAACTAGCAGCAGATGCTAACATTGAGCTGGAGGGTTTTCACATGATACGAGCTGACCGAACACCAGACAGTGGCAAGGCTAGGGGCGGTGGAGTGATAATGTATGTTAACAACAACTGGTGCAGACCGGGACATATCACTGTTAAACAACGACACTGCAGCAAAGACATTGAGTTGCTAGCTGTTAGCATGAGGCCTACATATCTCCCGAGAGAACACTCACACGTGATCTGCATTGTTGTTTATGCAAATCCGACGGCGAACGCTGGGACAGCACGTGACGTCATCCATTCAGTAACCAGCAGGCTGCAGACAGAACACCCAGATGCTCTTCTCCTCATCTCAGGCGATTTCAACCATGTTTCACTGTCTCCCATTCTACCCACGTTCACCCAGTATGTCACATGCCACACTAGAGACAATAAAACACTGGATTTATTCTACGCAAACACTAAGGAGGCGTACACCTCATCACAACTCCCCCCACTCGGGAGATCGGATCACAACTTGGTTCATCTCCGGCCGGTGTACAAACCCCTAGTGCACAGACAACCTCCGGCCATGCACACTGTGGAGTTATGGTCTGAGGAGACAATGGACACCCTAAAGGGCTGTTTTGAAGCCACCGCCTGGAAGCAGCTCTGCGATCCACATGGTGAGGACATCGATGGCCTCATTCACACCTTCACGGGCTACCTCAGCTTCTGTGTGGACAAATCCGTTCCCACCAAGACCATACGGCGTCACTCAAACAACAAACCCTGGATCAACCCTGAGATAAAAACACTTCTGAGAGAGAAGAAGAGGATCTTCAGGTCAGGGAACAGGGAGATGCTGAAGTCCGTACAGAGGGAGCTGAGGAGAAAGATCAGAGAAGGCAAGGACAGCTTCAGGAAGAAGATGGAGGACAAGCTGCAACAGAGCGACATCAGCGGGGTCTGGAGAAACCTCAAAACCATCTCGGGGCTCCAGAATACCTCCCCCCAGGCCACAGGGGGCAGGGAGTGGGCGAACAACCTGAATCTGTTTTTCAATAGATTTGACCAACCGCCCTCCCCCCTGACTGCACAACAACCACTGCTGCCTCTAAAGAAATCAAGTCCTGCTGCCCACTCCCCACTCCACCAACACCCCCCCACTCCCAACACACAGCCCCCCATCCTGACCCTGACCAGGACCCAGGTGAGGACGGAGCTGAGGAAGATCAAGGCGAGGAAGGCGCCGGGACCGGACGGCATCAGCGCAAAGCTCCTCAAGTCCTGTGCAGACCAGCTGTGTGGGATTGTGACGTATATCTTCAACATGAGCCTGAAACTGGGGAGGGTACCACAGCTGTGGAAAACATCTTGTGTGGTACCTGTACCAAAAACTTCCCACCCCAAAGACCTGAACAGCTACAGACCGGTGGCCTTGACGTCCCACTTGATGAAGACCCTGGAGAGACTGCTCCTTGCTCACCTCCGCCCCCTGGTGGAACCAGCGATGGATCCACTCCAATTCGCCTACCAGCATGACATTGGGGTGGAGGATGCGGTGATCTTCCTCCTTCACCGTTCTCTGTCCCACCTGGAGAAGCCCGGGAATATGGTGAGGATCATGTTCTTTGACTTCTCCAGTGCTTTCAACACCATCCAACCGATGATCCTGAAGGACAAGCTGCTGCGAGCAGGGGTGGACCAGCACCTGTCATCATGGATCCTGGACTACCTCACGAACCGGCCTCAGTTTGTGAGAACCCGGGACTGTGTGTCCGACACGATCATCAGTAGCACGGGGGCCCCCCAGGGAACGGTGCTGGCTCCCTTCCTGTTCACTCTTTATACTGCGGACTTCTCACACAACACAACACACTGCCATCTACAGAAGTTCTCTGATGACTCTGCGATCGTTGGCCTCATCTCCAATGGAGATGAAGCTGAGTACAGAGGGCTTATCCAGGACTTCGTGGACTGGTGCCATCGGAACTGCCTCCAGATCAACGCGAGGAAAACTAAGGAGCTGGTGGTGGACTGCCGCAGGCATGGGCAGCCCCTCACAGTACCAGTAAATATACAGGGAACAGACATCGAGATGGTGACATCCTATAAGTACCTGGGTATTCATCTGAACAATAAACTAGACTGGTCACACAATACTGATGCACTCTACAAGAAGGGACAGCGCAGGCTGTTCCTGCTGAGGAGACTCAGGTCTTTTGGTGTACAAGGGGCGCTGCTGAAATCATTCTATGACACGGTGGTGGCATCAGCCATCACTTTTGGAGTGGTCTGCTGGGGCAGTGGCATTACTGCAGCCGATAGGAAGAGACTGAACAAACTGATTAAGAAAGCTAGCTCTGTCCTGGGGCAGCGCCTTGATCCGATGGAGGAGATAGGAGAGAGAAGGACGGTGGCTAAACTGTCATCTCTGCTGGAGTCCGAGTTCCACCCTATGCAGGACATACTGAATGCACTGAGGAGCTCATTTAGCAGCAGACTACATCATCCCAGGTGCACAACCGAGAGGTTTCGTAGGTCCTTCCTACCAACGGCTGTCAGACTGTACAACCTAAGCAGGGCTGCTCGCAGAGATAGCAAAAAGACGTAACAAACTAATAGTTTTTTGAATGCAAAAGATGCAATAGACTTACACAATGGTCCCCTCCGGCATACAACTAGGAACTTACCGGTCGCTATGGAGGGTGAGAATATGTATGGGCACATAATCATACCATGTAGGATAACTAAGTAGACGGTTATGCTGTTTCATTCCATCTAGCAACAATGCTCTGCACTGTGTGTGTTTATATATTTACATATTTATTCCATCTAGCTACAATGCTCAGCACTGGGTGTGTTTATATATTTATATATCTACATATTATTCCATCTAGCTACATTGCTCCGCACTGTGTGTGTTTATATACTTGCATATTTATTCCACCTAGCTGCAATGCTCCGTACTGTGGGTGTTTATATATTTACATATTTATTCCATCTAGCTACAATGCTCTGCACTGTGTGTTCATATATTCATATATTTATTCCATCCAGCTACAATGCTCTGCACTGTGTGTCTGTGTGTGTGTGTATATATATATATATTTTATAGTAATACGTACATATGTATATTAGCTGCTCTTGCTTGCTTTTTTTTTTTTTTTTTTTTTTCTTGCCTTCTGATTGTTGCTCTGAGTGTTGCTATCCCTGTGCTGTTGCAATCCTGGAATTTCCCCGTTGTGGGACTAATAAAGGCTTATCTTATCTTATCTTATCTTACATATTGATCTGTCTCTATGTCAACAGTGAGGACAGGATGTGTGAACACAAAGCAAGAATGGCACATTACATCACACTAGCGCTGTGGAAAATAACCAGGAGTAGCGAGCTGTCTGTCCTTAGTCTGTGGGGGTTGTCCCACACTGCTCCCCCCCAGAGGGCTTGGCTGGGGGCCGAGACCTCGATAGTGCAGCATGGCAGCGAGCAGGGAAGGCTCTGTGCCGGTGAAGGTGGAGGGGGGTGGGGGTTGCCGGGGACGGTGAAATCGTCCAGGCCGCGCAAAAATTGCTTGTTGATCCGCGATGTCGAGGGGCTGTCCCGTTGAGCGTGTGGAGATAACAAGAAGAAAAATTAGTCTCTGGCTCCTCTCGTGGCCATGAAGAAAAGTAGGGGCGGCTGTGGGGGAAAAAACAAAAGCAGAGGGACGTGGCGTGTCTCTTTAGGTGCGGGCGCAGCCCTAAAGTCCTCGAGAATCGCAAAACAGCTGAATTCCCTATGTGTGCCGTGGCTGAGACCATTAACAAATCCTTTGAGCATGCTGCATGCGTGCCTCAGGTGAGCGAGCAACCCTGAAGGGCAGCGGCGAAGGAGGAAGGCAGTCTGTGGAGCCGTATGTGTCCCGTGCGTGGTGCGCCGTGCCCGTGACTCCCCGGTGCGTGTGCCGGGGTCCCGTGCGTGGGTGGGCCGCTGGAGAGGAGAACCAGGGTCAGGGAGCTTGCTGGAGATCATCCCTGTTGTCTGTTGCGTCGTTCGGTCGTGGTGCGTTGGAGCGGTGCGACGAAGTAGACGATCTCTGTCCCTCGGGCTCGTGGAGATGCGTTGGAGCGGTGCGAGGCAGTAGACTATCTTTGTGCCCCGGGCTCGTGCAGCTGCGTTGGAGCGGTGAGAGGGAGGAGATGATCGTTGTCGCTCGTGCGGCCATGGTGCGTTCAGGTCCACGCGCTGCGCTCTCCGTCGGCCCTGGAGGTTGCTGTCGTGGAGAGAGGACGAGGTGCGTGCGCTCTCTTGTGGAGGAGCTGTGAGAGCGGCCGGTCCAGCGTGGATGTGCAGATCTCAGGCGTGCAGATCTCACCGTGAAGCGTGAAGCGGTCACCAGTGTCGCGGTCCAGACCAGAAAGTTACTTTGCACAAAGCGTGTGCTTTCAAGCGGGGTCACCAGTGTGGCGAAGGAGGATAATAAGCGGCGAGCTGAGGAGTTTAAAGTGCCTTTATTAAGTCACATCGCCAACACGAGCTCACTCTGGTGCTGTGCAGAGCGGCCCAGAGCGAGCCCTGAGGGCTCTCAGTAGCGTGGAGACAAGTGCAGTCTGTTGAGCAGTTGCAGAGAGAGAGTGAGTTACATGATACGTGCGGTATTTATACCGGTTACAGACAAAGCATGAAAGACCATGTGCATTTGCGTATGAGAGAGACATACATATCAGATAGGCAGGTTGCCAGCACCTGCTCCAGCTTGCAGGAAAAAGAGGTGACAAGTCACACCTACATATTGATCTGTCTCTATGTCAACAGTGAGGACAGGACGTGTGAACACAAAGCATGAATGGCACATTACATCACACTAGCGCTGTGGAAAATAACCAGGAGTAGCGAGCTGTCTGTCCTTAGTCTGTGGGGGTTGTCCCACAAGTGTTTGATTGTTTGTGTTATGTTTGTAAAAAAAAAAAAAAAAAAAAGGTTCAATAAAAAATATTGTGGGAAAAAAAATAAAACCACTTTGGGAAATGGTTTTAGAAGCATTTCAAAATGGTAATTTACCACCATACATGAATAATGCCTTAATTATACTGTTGCCAAAACCAGGTAAACCCCCTAATAAATGTGAAAACATGAGACCAATAAGCCTATTAAAATTAAATCACCCTTTATTGTCATTCAGCTGTACAACCAATCATGTACAGCAGAACGAGATTGTGTTTTACCTATCTACTGTGTTAATCACACACACCCCAAGTGTAGAATCAGAGGGCCGCTGCCATGCAAGGCGCCACCACAAATTTCCCTCCTCCGTTCCATTTTTGCTGAGTACCAAGCTGGACGGCAGGAAGTTCCATTTTTATATGGTCTTCGGCATGACCCGGCCGGGATTTGAACCCCTGCCTCCCGGGGGAGGGGCGGATGCTCTACCAACTGAGCCACCACTCCGGTATTAAATGCTGATCTTAAAATAATCTGTAAAATTTTAGCAAAATGACTACAAGAATTATCAAATATTAACCAAGATCAGAATGGCTTAAAAATGGGAAGACAAGGCTTCCATAATGTAAGAAGACTATTTAATATTATTTATTCCAATAAAGAAGAACCGAATACAGCTCTCTTATCATTGGATGCCGAAAAGGCCTTTGATAGGGTTGAATGGCCCCATCTTTTTGAAGTCCTACAAAGGTTTGGACTTGGAAATAATTTCATAAAATGGGTCCAGATAATATACAATAATGCTACAGCAGAAATCCTAACAAACAGCAATATCTCAAAATCAATAGAGGATGTCCACAAGGCTGTCCACTTTCACCTTTATCGTTTACTATGGCAATTGAACCTTTAGCGATGGCAGTACGTTTACATCCACAAATATATGGAATTAAAGTAGGACCAACAGAACATAAAATCTCCCTGTATGCCGATGACATAATTTTGTTTATGTCGAATTTTAAAAAATCAATTCCGACCTTGTCAAATTTAATAAAGAACTTTGGGAAAATATCAGGATATAAAATAAATAAAACAAAATCTTCAATATTAATGCTAAATGAGACCCAGAGAAATCACCCAGCTCCTGAGGTAAATCAATTCAATGTTGTAAATCAGTTTAAATATTTAGGAATTCAAATTTTGCCTAAGCTAGAATCAGTCACCAATGCCAACTATAAAGCCTTAATGACAGATATTAATGAGTTACTTCAAAGATGGATGTCACTACCAATGTCGATGATCGGGAGAATTAATATACTTAAAAGTAATATCTTACCAAAAATACTTTATTTCAAAACATTCTTTTACCACAACCTTCAGATCTATTCTCAAGAATTAAAAAAAAGTTAGTGGAATTTATATGGAACAATAGGAAGGCTAGATTACATTTGACCTCACTATATTTACCATTTGATCGTGGGGGTCTGAAATGTCCAAACTTTATGTTGTATTACTGGTCAGCACAACTGAGGTCTATGACATATTATTTTTCATCAAATGATCTCCCTCACTGGACTGAAATGGAATCATACAATTTACCTTTACCTCTTCCCTTATTCATATACTCAGACTCGGCTAAAAAAATTACAGAAACAAGTTAAAAATCCAATTGTAAAGCACATGATCAAAATATGGTGTGAAACCAAAAAATATTTAAAAGAACCACACTTTGTCACAATTTAGCCCAATATGGGGTAATCAATATTTTACACCAGGGAGAGCATTTGCTGTATTTAAAGTATGGAATTTAAAAGGGATTCAAAAGATTCAAGACTTATATTTGTCACGCTCAGATAATGTCTTTTGAAGAACTGAGGATTAAATTCAATCTTAATAGAACACATTTTTTTAAATATCTTCAGCTTAGAAATTTTATTCGATCAAATCAAAATAATGCTCTCACCCGACCTACTTATTCATCCTTGGAAAAAATTTTGACCAAAGATAGTAAGAGAAAGGGTATTATTTCAGAGTTTTATAACTCACTGACACTATTCTCAAGTGAAAACTCACAGAAAAGACTGAATTATTGGAAAGAAGACCTGCAAATTGAAATCTCAGCGGAACAATGGGAAATGGCTTGTGCAGGAGCTCAAACCAAATCAATAAATGTACGTCTTAAACTGATACATTTGAAATGGTTAATGCGGATGTATGTTACACCAGTGGAATTAAATAGATATAACAAAAACATACCAGATACATGCACAAAATGTATGGAAAGTAAAGGAACCCTATTTCACTGTTTATGGGAATGTAGAAAAATCAGAATGTTTTGGGAAGAGGTGAGGGTAACAATTGAAAAAAATAATTTCAAAACAATTCACATTGAACCCTAAACTGTTTTTGTTGGGTCTGTATCCAGAAAAACATAACTTTAATAAGAGTGAAAGAGCATTCATAGACCTCGGTTTGCTTAATGCCAAAAAATGTATTGCACTACTGTGGAAAAAGACTCATAGACCAGATGTGACTCAGTGGTTAAGACAGATGTTAACAAACCTTCCACTAGAAAGAATAACATACAGTATATACTGAAATCAAAGGAAAATGTGTTTGAGAATATATGGAGACCTTTCATTGATTATGTAAAGAAATTAAACATAACTTCTGAAGAAGAAGGTGAATGATATTTGTGGACCTTGCAAATTCCAAACTGGTGAATGTATATTATGTATCCTTATGTAATAGATTACCTAGACTAAACAGGGGAGCATTGATGTTGACTTGCTTTTGTTAATGTTTGTTGTTGTTTTTAGTACTTTTTTTGTTGTTAGTGGGGTTTTTTTTAATTTTTAAATTACTTTAGTGTTAGTGTCTGACTATTTGTGCCATGTTTGTAAAAAAAAGGTTCAATAAAAAATATTGTGGAAAAAAAAATATATTAAGTCCTAAAAAGCATTTCTAGTTTCCAGAAAAGTTATGATCACAACATAGTCCATTAACAACAGCAACAAAAAATCTAAATTCTGACACGACAACAGATATACTTTAGTTCTCTATAATTTATTTCTTAAATATGCTTTGTATGCATATGCCTATGTGTGGATACATAAACTTGGAAGGGGGAAAAGACAAAGAGACCAACAAACAATGTAAACATTTTAATGTTCCACAAAGAGAAAGGAGGGTCGATGGTGATCAGAAGAAGAACCACCAGCTTAGATCTGCCGCAGGCTCCACAAAGTGCTTCAAATCCAGAGTAAAGATAAGAGCAGCAAGGGAAGGACATGGTGTGGGATGTTTTACTGTACAATTATGTGCATATAACCGTGAGATCAAATGTGCAGTTTTATGCAACATTAGTGCTTGGAGAAAAAAAAACAACAACAAACAACTGACAACTGCTGCTGTACCTAGGTTAAGTGTAAGTGTTACATTATGAGCACACAACATTCATTAACTGCCGAGTCTGTAGTGTGTCAATCACACGCTACAGAGGAACTGAGTGATTCAGTTTTCACATTTCAGGACTGGATGGATCAGTTTGCATAGGTTTTCGATGCCCGGAGCATCCCATCTGTTAGTGTGCCTCAAAGCACAATTCTGACTCAAACTGAACAATCTCACATCAGTCTGAGTTACTCAAACACAAGTCAGTTTGGCAGCTCCAACTATAAAAAAGCAGAGGATTAAAAACTGTGGGGTGCTGGGACGGACACCATGTGCGAACCACAACATGTCATTCTGCATCTCGGTCCAATACAAAAACCCAGACTTGGTACATATTTTAGATACAGTGTGACTTAGATTTTTTTTTAGAATTTCCTTTTGAAATAAGGCAACAACAATGCTCTTTATGACTGCACAACTTCAGACAGAATCATCACATTCAAAGTTTCATTCATTTCAAGGTTTCTTCAGTAACTATTCCAGTAACAGTTACCAGATCAATCTGCTAATAATTAAGGTGACACACTTAAGTCTCAAATTGCTAAAATGTAAAAACGTAAAAAAAAAAAAAAAAATATGAGTCAAGTTATACAGATGCATCTCAATAAATTACAATGTCAATGAAAAGTTGATTTCAGTAACTCAGTTCAAAAAATGAAACTCCTATATTATATAGATTCATTACACACAGTGTGATATATTTCAAGTGTTTATTTATTTTAATTTTGATGGTTAAGGCTTACTCCGGGATTTCTCCGGTTACCTCCCACATCCCAAAAACATGCAAGTTAGGTTAACTGGCATCAAACTGGGGATTCTAAATTGTCCTTAGGTATGAATGTGAGAGTGAATGGTTGTCTGTCTCTCTGTGTTGGCACTGTGATGGACTGGCATCTGTCCAGGGTGTACCCTGCCTCCCACCCAAAGATGCTGGGATAGGCTCCAGCACCCCCCGCGACCCGAAAAGGATTAAGCGGAAGAAGATGAATGAATGGTTATGGCTTATCGATTATGAAAACCCCAAATTCAGTTTCTAAAAAAAAATTAGAATATTACATAAAATTAATTTAAAAATTTATTTTCAATAGTTATTTAACCAATAGCTCATGTTAGCTGACTGAAAAGTATGTCCATGTACACACTTAGTACTTGGTCGAGGCTCCTTTTGCATGATTTACTGCATCAATGCAGTGTGACATGAAGACGATCAGCCTGTGGTACTGCTGAGGTGTTATGGAAGCCCAGGCTGTTTTGATAGCAGCCTTCAGCTTGTCTGCATTGTTGGGTCCGGTGTCTCTCTTCCTCTTGGCAACACTCCATAGATTCTCTATGGGGTTTAGGTCAGGAGAGTTTGCTGGCCAATCAAGCACAGTGATATCATGGTCAATAAACCAGGTACTGGTACTTTTGGCAGTGTGGGCAGGTGCCAAGTCTGCTGGAAAGTGAAATCAGCATATCCATAAAGCTCGTCAGCAGAGGGAAGCATGACGTGCTCTAAACTTTCCTGGCAGATGACTGCGATGACTTTGGACTTGATAAAACACAGTGGACCAACACCAGCAGATAACATGGCTCCTCAAATCATCACCGATTGTGGAAACTTCACACTGGACCTCAAGCAACATGGATTCTGTGCCTTTCCACTCTCCCTCCAGCCTCTGGGACCTTGATTTTCAAAATGAAATACAAAATCTATTTTCATCTGAAAAGAGGTCATCTGCTGGTGTTGGTCCACTGTGTTTTATCAAGTCCAAAGTCAGTGCAGTCATCTACCAGGAAATTTTAGAGCCGTTAATGCTTCCCTCTGGTGACAAGCTTTATGGAAAAGCTGATTTCATTTTCCAGCAGGACCTGGCACCTGCCCACACTGCCAGAAGTACCAATACCTGGTTTAATAACCATGGTATACCACTGTGCTTTATTGACCAGCAATCTCTCCTGGCCTAAACCCCACTGACAATCTCTGGGGTGTTAAGCGAAAGATGAGACACACCAGACCCAACAATGCAGATGAGCTGAAGGCCGCTATCAAAGCAACCTGGGCTTCCATACCACCTCAGCAGTACCACAGGTTGACTGCCTTCATGCCATGCACACGGATATAGTAATTCATGTAAAAGGAGCCCTGACTAAGTATTGAGTGTGTACATGGACATACTTTTCAGTTGGCCAACATTTCTATTAAAAATCAATTTTTTAAATTAATTTTATGTAATCAAATTTTTGAGAGACTGAATTTGGGGTTTTCATGAACTATAAGTCATAACCATCAAAAACACACAAAATATATCACTCTGTGTGTAATGAATCTATATAATATAGGAGTTTCACTCTTTGAAACAAATTACTGAAATAAATCAACTTTTCGTTGACATTCTAATTTACTAGGATGCACCTGTAAGTGAAAACATCACCCTGCTTGTGTATTTCCTCAGACACCCCACAATGACATAAAACCACAAAGACTGGAGCATGGCTGATAAAAATGTGTCTCGTGTTTGACAATGAGTCCTCAGACTTAAATATCTCCCAAAAACACGACTGACCTTCTCCTGCCTCTCTCTCGTATTTACTGTGTGTTGTGTTCACAGTGCTTTGAGGGGTGCAGAAGCAGTGGAGTGAGTTCATCCTTGTCCCTCATTTTTAAAGGTTAATGTGAATATATTTATAGTCAGTGCAGGAAAGTTTTTTATGGCTTTATCTTGTGTAAATAATAATCTTGGTAACCACGCATGCACTAGTTATATATTATCATCTATTATTACAGCGGACAATACAACGTACCCACAATATCCGTTTACTCTGGCAGTAAACTGAGTTATAAGCAGCTTTTTTTTCCTACTGCGAGTCTCTATTCACAGAAACAAATGTGATGTTTTTGGGGTGTTTAGTGTAACTAAAATAGACATCTAATCTCTGAATAGGTTATATAAAAGACACAGATGTGTTTAAGTACCCGCTGACATTTGAATGCAACTTGACAAAAGTGTGTGGTCTGTCTACAGCCTGAACTAAAACCGAACGTAAATCCTCCGTCCTGCAGCAGCTGCTTCACAGCTCCAGAGATCACGCCGTTATTAGGGCACATAAAGATGAAGGTGTCTGATGACATTTACCACAAGTAAACTTTAAAATTTTCCTTAATATTACACTTGTCCTGCAGACAGTGCTCAAAGTCCGTCGTAGATAATCTGATAAACTGTTACAATCAGTGAAAGCTGATATCAAAGACAGTACCAGTGAGTGTCTGGCCGATGCAGAAAAACAACATGAATCCTATCAGAGTACATCTTTACACATCTTTGCTCCTGCGTCAATAAATGTTGGGACAGTCAGTGTAATTCCTGTCATAGTATCCACCTGTGTAGAGCCAATCCTCGGCCCCAGTGTACGGGTTCATTCCCAGGTGGAACCACCTGAGAAGATGGGGGGAGAAAAAACAATGAGTGACCAGTTTTTACCTATCCAAGACTAAATCCTCAGGTCTATACCTGAGGTCTTATACCTCAAGTATATTTTTTATGGCTTGATTTAGAAATGATAAAAATATGTAGAGTATTAACTTAGTTTTCACAATATGTACAAAATAGCAGAGCTGAACTGTGAAATGGAATTCTCTGAAAAGCTTCCACCTGATTTGTTTTTCTGTATCGGCATTTTGAAACAGATAAACATCTTTGATTTGGCAACAACCTTGTTGACCACTCCTCCTCGTCCTTGGATCGTTCTCGACGGGCAGCTCTCTGTTTCTCCTCTAACCGCTCTTTCTCTGAACTTGCTAAATCTATAAAAACACAGAAACAACAGAAGGCATGTTTGAATTATCATATGAAGGTCCTGGTTAAAAATATGCTATTTGCTCTTGGGAGTTTTGTTGTATTTTTTGTTGTTTTTAATATTGAAGGACCTTCATCATGGGATGAATCACAATTATGCTATATAAATAAAAGTGATCTGTTTCCCTCCTGTTCATGTGAACTCTGAGTTACCTATGTCTCCATTTTCCATTGCCCTGATGTCAGGTCTCAGCCGGCAGTCTGTTGGTGCTATTAGTCTCTCCATGCCAGGTTCCAACTCATTTAGTGTCATGGCAAAGCTGGTGAAGTTATACATCTACCAGGAGGGGGAAAAAAACAATTGAATGAAAATACACTGTATGTATTTTAAAAAAATTAAACATCAAATTTGTGCATAAGCTACTTTTTAGACATCAAAGATCTCTGCTTTCTACCACATCAACAACAAGAGCACTCTGAGGTGAGTGCAATATCCCCTGTCTCCGTTTTCTTTGAAGATCCCAATACTTACTGAAGGAGACCAGTTTTGAACTTTTCAATATAATTACTGTGGCAGAACCAAATTATGATAAACCCATCATACATGAATACACAACAAAGTATACAACCAATAATTCAAGGGTTAAAGCAAAAAAATTTCCTGAGCCTGAACTTTTTTCCAGGGGCAGGGTCATCGGGGTGGTCACGCACACGTTTTTAATATATATATACACACACATGGACAAAGTTGTTGGTACCCCTCTGTTAATGAAAGAAAAACCCACAATGGTCACAGAAATAACTTGAATCTGACAAAAGTGGTAATAAATAAAAGTTCTATGAAAATTAACCAATGAAAATCAGACAATGCTTTTGAATTGTGGTTCAACAGAATTATTTTAAAAAACAAACTCATGAAACAGGCCTGGACAAAAATGATGGTACTCTTAACTTAATATTTTGTTGCACAACCTTTTGAGGCAATCACTGCAATTAAATGATTTTTGTAACTGTCAGTGAGACTTCTGCAGCACTCAGCAGGTACTCTGGCCCACTCCTCATGAGCAAACTGCTCCAGTTGTCTCAGGTTTGAAGGGTGTCTTCTCCAGACGGCATGTTTCAGCTCCTTCCACAGATGTTCAATAGGATTTAGATCAGGGCTCATAGAAGGCCACTTTAGAATAGTCCAATGTTTCGCTCTTAGCCATTCTTGGGTGTTTTTAGCTGTGTGTTTTGGGTCATTATCCTGTTGCAAGACCCATGACCTGCGACTGACTGGGCAGCACATTTCTCTCTAGAATACCTCGATAGTCTTGAGATTTCATTGTACCCTGCACAGATTCAAGACACCCTGTGCCAGATGCAGCAAAGCAGCCCCAGAACATAACAGAACCTCCTCCATGTTTCACAGTAGGGACAGTGTTCTTTTCTTGGTATGCTTCATTTTTGTGTCTGTGAACATACAGCTGATGTGCCTTGCCAAAAACTTCCAGTTTTGTCTTGTCTGTCCATAGGACATTCTCCCAGAAGCTTTGTGGCTTGTCAACATGCAGTTTGGCAAATTCCAGTCTGGCTTTTTAATCATTTGTTTTCAACAGTGGTGTCCTCCTTGGTCATCTCCCATGAAGTCCCCTTTGGCTCAAACAACGACGGATGGTGCGATCTGACACTGATGCACCTTGACCTTGGAGTTCACCATGAATGTGTTTAGAGGTTGTTCTGGGCTCTTTTGTTACCATTCGTATTATCCGTCTCCTCCTGCGGCCACATCCAGGGAGGTTGGCTACAGTCCCGTGGATCTTAAATTTCTGAATAATATGTGCAACTGTAGTCAAAGGAACATCAAGCTGTTTGGAGATGGTCTTATAGCCTTTACCTTTAACATGCTTGTCTATAATTTTCTTTCTAATCTCCTGAGGCGACTCTCTCCTTTGCTTCCTCTGGTCCATGTTTAGTGTGGTACACACCATGTCACCAAACAGCACAGTGACTACTTGTCACCCTTTAAATAGGCCGACTGACTGATTACAAGTTTGTAGACACCTGTGATGTTAATTAGAGGACACATCTTGGTTGAATATGTCCCTATGGTCACATTATTTTCAATCTTTTCTAGGGGTACCATCATTTTTGTCCAGGCTTGTTTCGTAAGTTTGTTCTAAAGTGGCCTTCTATGAGTCCTGATCTAAATCCTATTTAACATCTGTGGAAGGAGCTGAAACATGCTGTCTGGAGAAGGCACCCTCCAAACCTGAGACAACTGGAGCAGTTTGCTCATGAGGAGTGGGCCAAAATACCTGCTGAGAGGTGCAGAAGTCTCATTGACAGTTACAGAAATCGTTTGATTGCAGTGATTGCCTCAAAAGGTTGTGAAACAAATTTTAAGTTAAGGGTACCATCATTTTTGTCCAGGCCTGTTTCATGAGTTTTTTAAAATAATTCTGTTGAACCACAATTCAAAAGCATTGTCTGATTTTCATTGGTTAATTTTCATAGAATTTTTATTTATTACCACTTTTGTCAGATTCAAGTTATTTCTGTGACCATTGTGGGTTTTTCTTTCATTAACAGAGGGGTACCAACAATTTTGTCCATGGCTGTGTATATATATACAGTATATACAGTATATACATACCAGTGAACTTTAATATAATAGCCTAAATTGCATCATTTCTACAATTGTTTCTATCCAATAGTTTTTATTGCAGACATGTTTTGACAAGAATATACACTACCGTTCAAAAGTTTGGGGTCACCCAGACAATTATTTTGTGTTTTCCATGAAAAGTCACACTTATTTACCACCAAGAGTTGTAAAATGAATACAAAATATAGTCCAGACATTGACAAGGTTAGAAATAATGATTTGTATTTGAAATAATTTTTTCCTTCAAACTTTGCTTTCGTCAAAGAATCCTCCATTTGCAGCAATTACAGCATTGCAGACC